>CM065482.1:1447221-2894443 GCA_032873175.1 Leptopilina drosophilae
AAATTACTTAATTCTTAAATTTTTAAAATTTTAATTTATTTAAGTACTTTTTAAAAATTGATGTGGTATGTTATAAATGTGTGTCATCATAATGTCCAAGTTTATTAGTGTTAATTTGTTTATTTAACTATGATGTTAATGTTTATTTATTTATTACAAAATTGGTTTTATAATATTTTATAGTTATGACTCCAAACTCATGTTTTCTCTGACGTATTTTCGGAAATATGTTCATTTAAAACAAATTTTTTAAAAATGCAAAAAAAATTAATAGGTATATTAATAGGTATATCTTCAAAAGTTGATTTTTAAAAATTATTGTAAAGTACTGTTAATAAACTTCAATCATAGCAAATATACATATCCCTACTTGTATTTGCTATTCATATTCGACATGAACTGCAAATTGTTTCAGCAATTCAATCATATTCCTATCTCGTAATTGTATTATTACTTTTGATAATAAATTATGACTAACAGAAGTGATATCAAAGTGAAGTGAGTCACTGTAATAAACTTGGATCGAAACAAAATAAATTACTTTGAATTCAACTTTTTAATTTAATTTTTTTTATTTATATTAAATTTTTAATGATATTTTTAAAATTTTATTAAAAAAACATTATTCAAAAATAGAATTTTAAAAGATATATTTGTGTAAAATAGTTATATTTATCACTACATGAAGGGTATAGGAACAGGTGAAATTTAAACTCTTTGATATTTACTGTATTGACAGCTACCAATTTTTTTTCTCCAGTATTATTAAAGATCTAAATTTATATTAAAATTAAAAAAAAATCTTGACCATTTTGAAAATTTTATTTCTTGAAAAAATGAAAATTTTTTAAAATCATAATTAATTCAGAATTGTTAAAAGGGACAATAAAAAATTTTGGCAACGGAAAATAACAAAAAATGTATGGAAATAGTTGAATTTTTTTAAGTAGTAAAGTTTGAACCAGTCAAAAGTGACTATTAGGGGTTATTTAAAAAATTATTAACCAATTAAATTATATTTTTAATTTTCGAAGCATTTTGTTATTTTAAATTCACCAAAATTTGTCGGAAAAAACATTGACCTTCCATAAACAACAAACATTTAGTTGAGTCGAATTTTCACCAGTCCTTACCGTAAAAATCGAAATGAGTTGTATTTTATACTAAAAATGCTGTATTTTGTTGCAACATTTGGAAAAAAGTGAACGATTATTTTTCAAATTAATTTTTTTTATATAATTTGTAGAATAAAAATTCTTGCCTGAAATAAGAAATTTTTCTTTTAAATATAAATAAAGTTTGGTTTTTTAAATAGCAGGAATAATTATTTAAAAATGACCTTCCATTGGCAATTGTTTACGAGAAGGGTTGTTTTCAAATTGAATGTATCATATTGTTGATGAATAATAATAATAATAATAATAATAATAATAATAATAATCAATGAGAGAGTCTAAATTTACATTTACTTTTTATTAATTTTTTCCTCCGTGTTTAAAAAATTTATTCTAAATAATTGTTGAAAAATATTACTTAAGAAATTTTATTCTAGGATACCTCGATTTTAATTGAAAGTCAATTTTTCTTATCATGATTGTCACGAACAGTTTACTATAAATGGTTCGTACCTACATGCGCGGTAGCTATTATATATTTTCTATAAATAATTGTATCTAGAGTTTAAAATATTTAATTATAACGCTGTTTATATTTATAATAGTTCTAAAAAATTGATGAAAATAATGAAATATAAAAATACTTGTACTAAAAAAATTTTCTTAGAAAGCATTTTAGTAATGTTACAGTCATTTTATACTGCGATAACAAAATATCCGCTGCAAGGTAATATTACATATGCAATATTACATATGCAATGTTACATATGTAATATTACACATATGTAATATTACACATATGTATAATATTTCCCTAAGATTCTTCCACTTCGACTTTTGAAACGTTTATAAAAAGGATACAAAAAATTAAAACTTAAATGCCAATTTAATGTTACCGAGAAACTGCAATAAGTTTTCTTCACTTGGAGACAGAAGGAAATTTCTCAAGTAATTAACTAATTCAGTTGTCAATGAAAAGAACTGTAAAATAATGAAGGTTATTTTTAATGTAGAACTTATTTTTCTCAGTTGTAACTTATAAAATCATTTTTTGTTCTTAGGTTCTTAGCTTTGCGTATCATAATGGTTGGTGTATTAAATTTCGATGCGTCAGGTTTCGAGTCTAAAGAAACTGCATTCACGACTGTGGAACGTTTCTAAAATGTTTCACACCTGATAAATTATTTTAAAAACTTTTAATATTCTGAAAACGTTTCTAGAACATGAACCGTTCAGGGAACGTTCGTCTGGAACTTTTTTTTCTAGCAGAAAAAACCAAAATTAAAAAAAGTTTTATTACTTTAATTTGTTTTTAAAAAAACACTTTTTATGAAAATTTTTATAGATATTTGTACTGTTCTCTAAATTTGAATTAGTTAAAAATAATTAATTTTAATGTTTCAATGTTGAATTCATAAAAATCAGTCATCAATTCAAATGTATTATGCAAATAAATTTTAAAAATCTATGGAGTTAATAGAAATATTTTTAAATTCGACTGAAAATATGTTATTAAATTTGTTAAAGAATTTCACTAGAAACTTTTTAAGAAATAGAATTTTTAAAGTATTTTAATTTAATAACTGATTAATAATTGAATTTTATAAAAAGTCATATTCTAATGCATTCATATTTCTAACAACGAAGATTGATAATTAAAATTTTTATTAGTTAATTTAAAAAAATATACATACTTGAAATGGTTAAAATAAAATTGATCTTTTGCAAATTTTTTTTTATATCTGAAAAATAAGATTTATAATTTTTCAACTATACTGTTTCAAGATAATTGAATTTTTATAAGGAAATAATTGAAAGTTTTTGAAGTAGTTGAAATTTCTTTACATTTTTTGAAAAATAATTGAATTCTTGAATTTTAACCAAGTTGAAGTCGACAACGTTGATAAACGATGATTTGGTATAATTTGGTAAAATATTTGGTATATTTTGGTATGATTTGGTAAATTAATAAAAAATAATGCATCATTATTGACACAAAAATATTTAAACAAAAAGATTCAAGTTTGTTTTCGAAAAATAATTGTTGTACATTTAAATATTAAATTAAAAATAATATTTTATTGCATTAAATAAATTTTTTTCGTTGATAAACGTTGTGGACTTCAATTTCGTGAATTTTATTTAAATTTTTTGAAAATAATGTTAGTGACCGTAATTATAATTTTATTTTTTAAATTTAAATTCTTCTTACAGTTTTAAATTAATTATTTGCTTATAAAAATTATATTATTCTATTCAATACATATTATAATTATTGAACTTCGCTTAAATTTTTATAATTTCAAATTTCTGAATGTTTATATAAATTATATTTATATTTTTCGAACAAATAAATGTTTATTACTTATTAAATAAATAAATAATTATTAGTTTTATTATTTTCAAAAGTTTTAACAAAATTCATGACAAGAATTAAATTATTTTAATAAATAACATGAATTGTTTGGAAGAATTGAATTAAATTAAATTTAATTTAATTCTTTATTTTTACTTTAAATAGTAAAAGTCTTTGCAGAAATCCAATTATTATAATTTTAATAAAATTGAAAAATCAAATTTTCAATTTTTATAAAGAGACAAGTTTATTTTCAACGAATTGAGAAAATTCTTTGTTTGATTCAATTATTTTCCAAAGTATCAATTAAAATTACTAAAAAAAAAACATTTCGAAAAAATTTAAAGATTTATTCACGTTCGAAGTAAAATATAAATTTATATTTAATGAGAAAAAAAACCGGGAAAAATTTAGAAGATAACCGGAAAAAACCGGGAATTTTGTTGAATAAAAATAGTAGACACCTTGTAGTACTATTTTTTTTAAGAGGAAAAAAACATTGATTGAAAAGATATATGAATACAGTAAAATACAATGCCAGTATAATTATTAGCGCAGTTCAGAAATGAAAGAGAATTGTACGTGTGTCATCTTTTTAAAAGATGACGTCATTCGTCCTGCTTTTTCTTTTTCAATGAAACGATTTATTTTCCAGAAAATAAATACTACAAAACATATATTTCTTTATCGTAGAATTTTATTATTAATATACAGATATTGAGAGAATAATAAAATTTTTCTATATTATTCTTAAAAAAATAAAGACTTCAACTGCTTAGTGTCGATAATGAGTCACTGTGTTGTTATTCTTGAAACAGAATTAGTTTCACTTTTAAACTCAACAATTTCCAGAGCATTAGCTCACGTCACTGAAAATAAGCGATTCGTAATAATAAAACGTAACGCTTCCATTCTGTACAAAAAGAAAAAAAAATCATGTGCCTTGGGTTTGTGCTGAAGCATTTTACCAGATTCTCCTAAAATTTTAATTCTCGAAATAGTCTTATTTCAGTTATGTAACATCAGATTGAAAAGTTTCTGTAAAGCTATTTTTATATGTATGGGAAAAAATTATTCAACAAGTGTATTTATATTATTTATATTATTTATATTTTTTTATTTAAAAAAATCAATTTAAATTAAATTAATTGTAGTTAATTTTAATTTTAATTGTAATTAATTTTAATTTTATTTCTAATTTTATTTTAATCTTTCCAGATTTGTGGTTTGGCGTTGCTTACGGTAGGCGCAATTTTCTACATTAAAATCTACGATGTTTCTTCACGATTGGATGAAGGTTTTCCACCTTCAATTCCTATTTTCTTACTTGTAATTGGTGCAATAATTTTTGTTATTGCCTTCTTTGGATGCTGTGGAGCTATTCGAGACAGTCACTGCATGGTCGTTACTGTAAGAACTTTTTTGAATACTACTTTTTTTTGTATTTATCTTTCTTATCGATATATACATTAAAGTATCATCCCATTTTGGCGAAAAACCAAAAACGAATAATGTTCCAAAACATTTTAAAAAAACATGCGGTTTTTTTGTCCACCAGGATGTCAGTGGACAAAAAAAAGCATTCACGTTTCAAGGAACTTTTTTTCTCTCTTAAACGTTTCATTACTGACAAATTAACATTTTTTAAACATTTAATGTTGAATGAAGATTTTTAAAAATATTAATTTGACAGACATGAAACGATCCTTGGACGTGAATGTTTTTTCTGATAACTAGCTTTTGTTAGGTAAAATAAAAATACAACTTTCTAAGTATTCATTGAAACTCGAGTTGTATTTTCATGTAATTAATGTTAATGTTTACTTAACATAACATGTTTAATTAACATGTTTAAATAAATAAAGAATGATGAATTTCATGGGAGAAAATTTTAATTTTATGTTCAATATTTGTTCTTTAATTACTATGCTATTTCATCTTGGTCACTATTTACAAAAAAAAAAAATCTTAGTCACTATCTATGAAACAGTAAATTTAAAAAACAGGAAAAGACTAAAATTAAAATATTGAAAATAAATTATTATTTTCAATGTCCCTGTAATATGAAAAGAGAAAAATCACTCGAACATTTTTATTACTTATTTACAAAAATTTTTTATCGATTTTGAATGATTTAGTCGTAGCATTATTTATGTCTTGAATCCAAATTTCAATTGTTTCTTTTTGTTTAAAAATATTGAATTTTAATAAAAATGATTATAAAAAATGTCAAAAAACTTTTTTCGAAAAATGAAAAACTATTTTACTCGCATAAAATTTCGAGTTGAAAGAAATTCTACTTGTGCCTTATTTTCTGACAAAAAAAAACAACAAAAAAAAGGCAAAAGAAAAAAAATAAAATTGAGAAGTAGCTAAAATAATTATTTTTTGAAACTGTGTACGAAATAATTCACACGTAATATTGACATACGCATGCGCTGCGATATAATTATTTTCTCTTAGAGGATTATATTCTGAATTCTTTTGTTCTCGTCGAGAATGTTTGCATTATTTCATACACAGTATCAAAACTTTTTTTTTATCTTCTTTTCAATCCTTGACATTTTTTTTCTCTTTGGAATATTTTTTAGAAAGTTTTAAACTGTGAAGAATAAGTAGAATTTTATTAAAATAGAAATTTCATTCGTATAAAACAATGGAAATTTGGATTCAAGACTAAAATAACGTTGAATCACTGAAATCGGCCAACACTGTTTTGTGACATTTATTTTTAAAATAAAATATTACAAAAAGTATTTAAAAGAATGTAAAGTTTTTTTTTTAAATATTCAATTGATTGCAATCAATTGCAATCAATTGCAATCAAGAGCAAAAAAATTTGTTTTGCAAAAAAAAAAAATTATTGACAGTCCAAAAATCTTTTTATTGGATAATTTTTTTTTCAACAGACTTTGAACCCCTTTTTAATCTAATTTATTAAAATTTCCTTTTCCAGTTTGCAGTGTTCTTGCTTACTATTCTTGTGATTCAAGTCGCCATCGCCGTTTACGTTTACATTCAGAAGATAGACGAAACCAAAATTGAAAATGCATTTAAGAAGGAAATCTTTGATAAGTATTATACTGACGCTAAAGCCAAGGACATCGTCGATACTATGCAATCTACTGTAAGTTATTTTTCTAAATACAGGATTGCCACGCAACATGGAAACCTGGAAAACCTGGGAATGTCAGGGAATTTTGTAAAAATTGAAAAAACCTGGAAGAGTCAGGCAATTTTGATCGAAATCCTGGAAAATTTATTTTTGAAATCTAATTTTACTTAAATTTTTCCAAATTAATTCAATTTTAAAAGAGTTAAAATTACAATTTTTATAAGTAGATGAACTGGAAAATATTGTCATTTAAAATTTTGTAAAACTTCAATTTTAAATGAATTTCATTAAAAAATTTAAAAACCTAGGATTTAAAAAAAACACCTTAATGACTAAAATTCTTCTAAAATTATTAAAATTTTCTAATGTATATTTAATTGATTATTTGAAAATAACGGATTTATAGAAGAATTTTAGTTAAAACACTAAAAAAAATTGAATTTTGAAGCAAATACATAAATTATTGGAGAAATTCAATTATTTTTAGAAAAAGTAAAATTCTTCTCAAAAATTCAATTATTTTTTTTAAACTTTTATTATTTATTCTTCAAAGAATTCAATTATTTTCAAAAATTTCAATGAAATTCTTCTGTGGCAATTTAATTTTTTTCAAAATAATTTTAATAAAACTCTTCGTATAAATTATGAATTGATTTCAACAATTTTTTAAAATTCAATTATTTTCAATGTTTGCTATTTGAATCAAAATTCAAGAAACAAATCAATTATTTAAACCGAAATTTTAATAAAATTAGTTTGAAGAATTCAATTATTTTCAAACCGAAATATCATTTTTCGACAAAATTCAATTATGTTTGAAAATTTCCAAAAATTCTTGTCAAACTTTAAATTGTTTTTATAAAAAATAACATTTTTCTCCGAAATTTAATTATTTTCTAAAATTTCAATGAAATTCTTTTGTAACAATTTAATTATGTTCGAAATAATTTTAATAAAACTCTTCATATAAATTTAATAGGTTTCAAAAATTTGCTAAAATTCAATTATTTTCAATGTTTGCTATTTGAATAAAATTTTACGAAACAATTATTCAATTATTTAAACCGAAATTTTAATAAAATTAGTCTAAAGAATTCAATTATTTTCAAACGTGTAATATAATTTTTCGCAAAAATTCAATTCTGTTTGAAAATTTACAAAAATTCTTGCCAAACTTTAAATTGTCTTTATAAATAATAACATTTTTCTCCGAAATTCAATTATTTTTGTCGAATATTAATAATATTCTTTGCAGAATTTCAATTATTTATAATAAACAAATTTCCATCGAATTTCTCGAAAAATGAAATTATTGTTAATTTTTTTTAAAATTTGTCTCTTGACAATAAATAATAATAATAATAATAATAATAATAATAATAATAATAATAATAATAATAATAATAATAATAAAGATAATAAAGATAGTAATTAAATTCTTATAAAATTTGTTATAAAAATTGAATGTTAAAAAACATTTAATTATTTAATAATTTATTTATTTTTATAGTTAAATAATTGTAGAATTTTCTAATAAATATTGATTTAAAAGTAAATTTCAGTAAAAATTTTGTATTTTAATTGAATATCATATTCAAAAATATTTGTTTACTTGAAATTCTACGAGAATTCATTTATTTCACTATTTAGTAAAAATAATTGAATTTCTGCAAAGGATTTTATTAAAATTTTTGGAAAACATCTAAATTTTGAAGAAAAATTTTATTATTTATAAAGACAATTTAAAATTTATTTAAGAAAATTAATAATTTTAAATTTTGACAAGAATTTCTGTCAATTTTCAAACATAATTCGATTTTTGCAAAGAATTATATTAAAATTTTTTAAAAGTAATTGAATTCTTCAGATTAATTATGTTAATATTTCGGTTTAAATAATTGACTCTTCTCGTCAAATTTTATTAAAATAGAAGTAATTGAAAATCATTTAATTTTGAAACATTTTTGTAGTCAATTAAATTTTTACGAAAAACTTTATTAAAATTATTTTTAATATACAAAATTTTTATCGAATTTCTCGAAAAATGAAATTATTGTAAATTGTTTTTTAGTTTGTCTCTTGACAAGAAATAATAATAGTAAATACTTATAATAATTAAATTCTCATAAAATTTGTTATAAAAATGAAAATTTGTTATAAATATTCAAATATTTGTTAAATTATTTATTTTTATAGTTAAATAATTGATTTCTTGTAGAATTTTCTTATAAATATTTATTTAAAAATAAATTTCAGTAAAAATTTTGCATTGTAATTGAATATCACATTAAAAAATATTTATTTTTTTGAAAATTCTACGAGAATTTATTTATTTTACTCTAAAAATAAACATTTCGTTAAATAATTGAACTTTTTTTAAAATTGAATTTTGATGAAGAATTAACAAATTTTTAAATAATAATTGAATTCTTCTGAAACATTTTAATAAAATTTTTTAAGTAATTGCATTTTTTGAGAAACTTGATAAAAATTTTTTATATTAAAAACTGTTGAAATACTGATAAGAATTTTATTAAAATTTTTCTGAAAAGTATTAATAAAATTTTTCGAAGAAAAATTTTATTATTTATAAAGATTATTTAAATTTTGACTGGAATTTTTGACAATTTTGAAGGATCCTAAAGTTCTGAACGTTCAAATGAACAAAATTTATTTCTTTTTAAAAATTAAGGTTTTATTGTAATTATTTTACTTCACTATCCAAAAAATTAATTACTGAGTTTATAAACGTAAAATTTTAGTTTATAAATTTTTTTATGATTAGTAATTTATTAAAATATCTTCAATATAAAATATTTCGTTCATTTGAACGTTCAAAACTTGGGGATCTTAATTTTGAAACATAATTTGATTTTTGTGAAGAATTATGTTACTTTTGAAAATTTTCAAATTGTTGAGGTTTCCAATAATTTTCTTATTAATAATTAATGTAGTTTTAAAAACCAGGAAAAATTCCTTTCTTTAACCTGGAAAACCTGAAAAAGTCAGGGAATTTGAAAAGGGTAAAAGCGTGGCAACCTTGAAATAATTTTTGTCATCAATGGATACCTATAGTAATAAATTTTGCCTCATACGTTAATTTTGTTTTAGCTTAATTGCTGTGGTATCACAAGTCCAACTGATTATTCCAACATGGGTCGTCCAATTCCTGGGTCTTGTTGTGGAATTGACCTTAATGCAACATGCACTGGATCTAACAGCGTTTATAATGCGGGATGCGGTAGAAAAGTTTCAGACCTACTGAGGTCGGGATTAAAGACTCTAGGAGGTGTTGCTGTCGGTGTTGCTGTCGTGGAGGTAAAGATTCACTTTTTATCCTCTACAATAAAATACTATATTTTTTTTTTAATATTCCATTTTCTTCAATTAAATTCTTGTAGAACATTTTAGAATTTTAGAACAGTTTAGAACATTTTAAAACACGATCTCTTCTTATTTCAGTTGCTTGGAATAATCTTCTCCCTGTGCCTGGCTAACGCAATACGCAATGATGAGCGCAGAGGATATAGAGTTTAAGAAGCAACAAATTAACTGTTAAATTTCTAACGAGAAATTATTAACAGGCTAATCCGTCTATTTCAATTCACTTGTCGTGTTAAAAATTTATATTTTCAAAGACAGAAGAATTGTTATTTAAAAAGTATTCGATTTAAAATATTGAAAAGAAAATTTTCATCTTCATCAGAATAAATATTTCTGTGCCTTGGGATTTTTGTAAAAGATGTACCTGTTTATCGCCGAATAAGAGATACTCCATAAGAAACGAAATGTAAAATCAACAGAAATTGTTTTTTGCATCATGAATAGATTATTCAATTGTAATCACAAGAATGGTCTGAAACGTAAATGCCTTTTAAATTTTATATAAAAATTTTAATTATTATCAAGGAATTAAGATTACAAATTTTACGTTTATTTGTACAAATTGATTATTTGCAAATCAAACAAACAAAAAGAAAACTAAAAGTTTATAATTGTGCTGCGCACAAAAGTGTCTCGAATTTAATAAATAAATTTATTCAAATAATTTAAAAATCACTTTTATTATATCATTTGCAGAAATCGTAATTATAATACATTTAATATAATAATAATAATAATAAAAACTCTTTAACTGAGTCTGCAAATTTTTTTGTTACAAAAATCGTAGTAATTAAGGTTATACATTTATTATATATAATAAATAAATTATATAGTGCAGAAGCCTGAGTAATTTCAAATGTGTATACGTTGAAAAAGAGTACATGCAATGTGTCTTTATGTGTTGCACGTACATCGTATATTTTAACATGTTTAAACTTATAAATGTCTTTGTACGTCTTAATAAAATTATTTTTCCGAAGCGAAGTGAATTATTTCCTATGATCGCAGTATTTGAGTTCATCAATATTGTTATACGTTAAAAAAAGAAACCTTTTTAAACATACCTATAACGCTTCGCGTTTGAAATAAGTTTCTGAAGTGAATTTAATTTGGAATAAGGATCAAAATGTTAATGTTAATGTTAATCAACTTAATGGTTTAGGAGAATAATTTATTTAAAAACCAAAAAGAAGGAAAAGAATTGACAAAATAAATTGTGTATAATTAAATTTAGAATCTGACTTCAGGAATAATGATTAATTTTTAATTGATAACAGGGTTGACATGCTTTGGCCCTTTCCAATTTCCCTGACTTTTCCAGGTTTTTAAAATAACATTTATTATTCAGTAGAATTTATCATTCATTTATTATTAATTAGAAAATTATTGTGAAACATCAATAACTTCATTTTTCAATAAATATTTAATTATTATTTTTCCATATAGAAATTAAGATTTTCAAAAACTCAATTATTTTTTTTTTATCTTTTATTATTTATTCCTTAAAGGATTAATTATTTTCAAAAATTCCAATGAAATTCTTATGTGACAATTCAATTTTTTTAAAAATAATTTTAATAAAATTTTTCGTAGAAATTTAGTTGTTTTCGAAAATTTTTCAAAATTAACTGAATTTCGATGTTTGATATTTTAATAACATTCCATAAAAAAATCAATTATTTAAACGGAAATTTTAATAAATTTAGTATCAAGAATTCAATTATTATCAAAGGTAACGTAATTACGTTACCAAAAATTTAAAAAAAATAAGAAAATCAAAATTTAATAATGTTCCAAAATTGCCAAAAATTCCCATCAAAATGTAAATTTACTTTATACATAATAAATTTCTTCTTCGAAAATCAATTACTTTCAAAAATTTTAATCAAATTCCTGTCAGCATTTCAATTGCTTTTAATGTACAAAATTTTCATCAAATTTCTTGAAAAATGCAATTATTTAAAGAAATTTTATTAAAATTTTTTAAAAGAATTCAATTCAATTCAATTTACTAATTTCTAAATATTTTTAAATATAATATTCAATTATAATTCAAAATTTTAACTGAAATTAATTTTTAAATCAATATTTATTAGAAAATTACACGCAAGAAATCAATTATTTAACTATAAAAATAAATAAATTATTAAATAATTGAATGGTTTTTAACATTGAATTTTTATAACAAATTTTATCAGAATTTAATTATTATATTTATTATTATTTATTGTCAAGAGACAAATTGAAAAATGAAATTTAGCAATAATTTCATTTTTTGAGAAATATGATGAAAATTTTGTATATTAAAAATAATTGAAATTCTGCCAAAAATATTATTAATATTTGACAAAAATAATTGAATTTCGGAGAAAAATGTTATTATTTATAAAGATAATTTAAAGTTTGACAAGAATTTTTGTAAATTTTCAAACAGAATTGAATTTTTGCGAAAAATTATATTACACGTTTGAAAATAATTGAATTCTTTAGACTAATTTTGTTAAAATTTCGGTTTAAGTAATTAATTTGCTTCGTGAAATTTTATTCAAATAGCAAATATTGAAAATAATTGAATTTTGAAACATTTTTGAAATCAATTAAATTTCTACGAAGAGTTTTATTCAAATTATTGTAAAAAAAATAAAATTGTCACAAAAGAATTTCACTGAAATTTTTGAAAATAATGGAATTCTTTGAAGAGTAAATATAATAAAGTCTAAAAAATATAATTGAATTTCTGAGAAGAATTTTACTTCTTCTAAAAATAATTGAATTTCTTCAATAATATATGTTTGCTTGAAAATTACAATTTGTTTTAGTGCGTTTTAACTAAAATTCTTCTATAAATCCGTTATTTTTAAATAATCAATTAAGTAATATATTAAAGAGAATTTTACTTTTTCTAAAAATAATTCAATTCTTCCAAACAAATCCTGTTATTTATAAAAATAATTGAATTCTTGTGATGAATTTTATTAAAATTTTTGAAAATAATAAAACAGTAATAATTAATTATTTATTTAATAAGTAATAAACATTTATTTGTTCAAGATGTATAAATATAATTTATATTAACATTCAGAAATTTGAAATTATAAAAATTTAATGAAAGTTCAATAATTATAATTATGTATTGAATAGAATAAGATAATTTTCATAAGCAAAAAATTAATTTAAAAATTTAAGAGGGATTTTAAATTTCAAAAATAAAATTATAATTACGGTCACTAACATTATTTTCAAAAAATTTAAGTAAAATTCAAGAAAAGAATTCAATTATTCTTCAAAAAATGTAAAGAAATTTCAATTACTTCAAAAATTTTCAATTATTTTCTTATAAAAATTCAATTATCTTGAAACAATATAATGGAAAAATTACAAATCTTATTGTTCAGATTTAAACAAAAATTTGCGATAGTTCAATTTTATTAAATAATTTTAAGGATGTATATTTTTTTAAATTAACTAATAAATATTTGAATTATTAATCTTCGCCCTTAGAAATATGAATAAATAAGAATATGACTTTTTATAAAATTCAATTATTAATTAGTTATTAAATTTAAATACTTTAAAAATTCTATTTGTTAAAAAGTTTCTAATGAAATTCTTTAACAAATTTAATTACATATTTTCAGTGGAATTTAAAAATATTTCTATTAACTCCATCATTTTTTAAAATTTATTTACATAATACGTTTGAATTGGTGACTGATTTTTTACTATCAAATTAATTATTTTTAACTAATTCAAATTTAGAGAATAGTATAAATATCCATACAAATTGAAATAAAAAGTGATTTTTTAAAAACAAATTAAAGTAATAAAATTTTTTTAAATTTTGGTTTTTTATGTAAGAAAAAAAAAGTTCTAGAGGAACGTTCTCTAAATAGTTATTTTTCTTGAAAAGTTTTTCGAATATTAAAAGTTCAATTTTGTTTAAGTGTTTTAACTAAAATTCACTTACAAATCCGTTATTTTTAAATAATCAATTAAATATATATATGAAAAAATTTTAATAATTTTAGAAGCGATACTAGAGAACGAGTGAGTCACAGTTGTGCTGTATGGGTGTTTAGAGTTGAGTCACTCAAAATTTCGCAATTGTGAAGCGTTTTGTAATGGAAATTCACTTGTTGACTTAAAAAAGTGACAAAAAATTTATTTCCATGGAAAAGAAAAAAAAATGCAAATATTTCGTAATATTTTGTAATTTTTTCTTTTTTTGCAATGGTTTACAAATGGAAATTCATTTGTTGACTTAAAAAAGTGTCAAAAACTTTATTTTCATTATAAAGAAAGAAAATGCAAATATTTCGTAATATTTTGTAATTTTTCTTACTTTTCCATGTTTTACAAAAAATATTAGAAAAGAGAAAGAGAAGATTATATAAATTTTTAAAAAGAATGCACTATCTTTCTTCTTTGATTGAAATTATTCCTCTAAAATTGAAACAAGTTTATTCGAGAAAGAAGATTTTTTAGTTTTTTTGTTATTTCTCTGAATGCAGCATTCAAATTGTTTAGAAAATCGAAAATGTTTACACTGGAAAAAAATTATTTGATTCAAATAACCGAGTATTTGACTATTATCAAATAAATATTTACTTGAATCAAATAAATTTTTTTTTCAGTCACGGTAAATCGTTAGGTATTAAAATAACACCAAAATGGATTAAAATAACACTAAATTGGATTATTTTAATCCTTTTTGGTGTCATTTTAATACCTAACGATTTACCGTGGTGTAGAAAATTATTGAATATGAAAATATAAAATAAGAAAATCTTCTCAATTAGAAAGGAAAACCGTTAGTGTCCTTATGTAGGAGGAAAAGATTGCTGTCAAAAAAAAAGAGAAATCATGTCTAAAATTGAAAACATTTTTTTTGTGGGACGCTCCACGGTGAAAGGGCGTCTATCTTCCAAATAACATACAAGACTCGCAGTCTTCGTGTCTTCGTGCATGGCGCCCGAAAGACTGCGCCTAATGTTCTCAAATATATACCTATTGAAATACGATAACTATATTTTTTATAGATTCTACACATATATTTAACATATTACTGTTACGAAATTTCATTTTTTTTTTGAGCAACTACCCTGTTGGTAATTTTCGTCAATTTTTATTGTTTACATAATCTTGGATAAGGGACCTTAGCTGTTTTTGACTAAAATTTTCTAACTAAAATTAGAAGTATAAATAAATAAAAATGACCAATTTTCTCTACAAACTATTAATACTTAATTCATTATTACGTGCAATATTTTCAGAAAAATATGCTTTTGATGTTAAATAATAATCAATAATAAATTTTTAATGCACAGTGAAACATGAGGTGTTAAAATAACACCAGAATGCATTAAAATAATCTGCAACAGATTAATTTTTCTAGGATTAAATTAACACCAAAAATCTATTTTGGTGTTATTTTTAACTATGAATGACATTTTATTTTAAATAAAACACCAAAGTCAACGATTTGTAAAAATTCAACGAATTTAGCTTCTCCAGGGAGAATAGTAAGTTACTAACTAACTTAGTAACATAATTACTAAATTCAATTGTCATTAAAAATTTTTAAAAATTCTCGTCAAAATTTCAATTTTCTTTATAAATAATAAAATTCTTCTCTGATATTCAATTATTTAACAAAATTTTAATCAAATTCTTGGCAAAATTTCAATTATTTTAAAAAGTTTTATAAAATTCTATAATTTTCAATATCTACTATTTCAATAAAATTTTCCAAAAGAATTCCAGTATTACGAAAAATTTGAATAGAATTCTACGCAAAAATTTAATTATTTTTATAAATAATAAAATTTTTTACAGAAATGCAATTATTTACAAATTTTTATATAAATTTCTTTGCAATAATTCAATTAATTTCATAAATAATAACATTTCTACAGGAATTCAATTATTATTATTATAAATAATGAAATTATTTTATGAATTCAATTATTTTCATAAATAATAAAACTCATTGCAGAATTTCAATGATTTTTAATGCATTAATGTATATAATTATTCTTCAAAATCTTATTAAAATTCGTCCAAAGATTTTAATGATTTAAAAAATTTGTTAATAACATTTTTTATGAGAATTTAATTTCAAGAAACATGAAATTTATGAATTATTTATTTTTGTATTTCAATAATTGAATTATCATAGAATTTACTATTAAAAATGGTTTTAAAAATGATTTTCACTTAAAATTCTAGATTATATGTATTGAAAGTACTATAACGTTGATTTTTAGAAACAATTAAATTTTTAAAAGTTTTAAACTAAAATCATTGAAATTCTTAATTTTTCATATTTATGACAAAAAATTCTGTAGATTTAATTCTTTTTAGAAGTTTAATAGGATTTTTATTGAAATTATTTCAAGTTTTTATTATTCAATATATATATTCAATTGAAGAATTTCCGAATAATTGAAATTTTGTAAAATTAAATTGTAAAAAAATAAATTTGAAAATTCTCATAAAACTCATCGCAGCGTTTCAATTATTTTTGATACAATTATAATTGAATCCCTTAAAAAAATTTATTATGTTCATGCAAGTTTTAATCAAATTCGACAAAAGAATTGAATTCTTGAAAAATTTGTTACCAAAATTCTTCTTGAGAATTGAATTTTGAGAAACATTCAATTATTCAATAAATGATTTACTTTTGCATTTAAATAATTAAATTCTTGTATAGAATTTTTTAATAAAAATTGATTTCATTTCATAAAAATGAATTTCAGATAAAATTTTAGATTATAATTGAGTATTAAAAGAAATATAGAGTGGTTTTTTTTGAAATAATTGAATTTTGAAAGTAATATTTTTGATAGAGTTTAATTGAAGTTTTTTTTAATATTATTTGAAGTTTTTATTTTCTAAAATGCATTTAATTAAAGAATTTAGGAATAATTGAAGTTTCGTGAAGTTGATTAATTTATTATTATCAAAAATAATAGATATAAAGTAAAATTGTAGTTAAAAATTTTTGAAAATAATAATTGAATGGAAATAATAAAAATAATTTTGATGAAGTATAATATTCTTATAATATAAAATAATGACGTTATTAATTGGTCATCTCTAATTGTTCTAAAATATGGAGAAATTGATCACTTGATATCGAGTTATCGATATCTTCATGTGTTATATTTATAAAAAAATGTAACACCAAAATTGATTATTTTAATCCTTTTTGATGTTAATTTAATCTGCAACATTTTTTAATACCTTATGATTTACTGTGTGAAGTTAAAAGTACTCTAAACATAACCTAAAATTCTAAGCAGCTATAAGGTCCCTTTTGTCGCGGCACGTCACATATATCTTATTCTCCGGCATTGTCTTGATATTTACAGATTTACTTTCTTTTGCCTCGACCTCGGAGCCGCACTTATTAAAATCTCTATAAATTTGAAAAAAACAAAAATATAAGAATTGACATAATAAGGATTATTATAGGGTGCGGAAGAGGGATAGAGAAAAAGAGTCTCTGGTGAAGGGGGATTTTTGTTAGGTTTGGGTTGTAGAATTTTTGTTTGTGTAGTTTGAAATAGATCGTGGGAAGTCGAGGATGTATATGAGATTGAAGGTGCCAGGGGGTCTAGCCATCGAGGATCGTCTGTACCCGACTGTTTGTCGATTCTGTTGCCCTATAATCGCAGCATACAGATAATGGTTTGGGTTAAGAGACGCGTAGCCGCGACACAGCGACTACTATGTTGTCCGTCGCCAGCAGACATATCAGAAAGGGTAAAAATTGTTGCCGGCGCGGCGCGGCGCCGATTTCAAGAAGCGTGAGTTTAATACTCAAAAGTGCTTCTAGGTATGCAGTATTTGCAGCTGATAAAAAGGGAAAATGAATTTATTCAATTTCTACTGCTTTAAATTCATAATAAAGTCAAATAATTCAATATTGATATATGTAGCTTTCTCACTCCATATTATGAGTAGGAGAAGCTATCACTCAAGAGAGATGAAGAAGAAAGGTCACGCTCCGAAGAAAGGTACCTAAGAATAGCAAAAAAATGTGAGGTTATGTTTTTAATTTTTCAAGTCAAAATACAGAAAGAAAATCAATTATTAATTTAAAATTACTGATCTTCAAGTCTTCGTTACATCCAAAAGATTCAATAAAAATTAGTTTCAAAATCAAACGATTAAAAATAAACCTTTAATCAAGAGAAATCTAACACGATCCTAACCTATAATTCTTTTACTTCTTAGGTACCTTTCTTCGGAGCGCGTCACATATTTTTTTCTTAAAAAAATAAAATAAATTTGCAATTTAACATGCGGGCTCTTATTAGAAGCTTAGATAAATCTTAGAAAAAAAGTATGAAGGAAATGAGAGAAAAATCTGTGATTTTGTGTACGGATAGACAATGTCAAAAAGTTAAAACTAGCAAACTTTAAAAAAAGTTTACCACAGATTTAATGAAATAAATTTAAAAAATATTAAAAAATATAAAAAATATAAATAAAAGATAAAATAAAAAAATATAAAAAATATAAATAAAAGTTAAAATAAAAAAATATAAAAAATATAAATAAAAGATCAAATAAAAAAAATAATTAATAATAATAATAAATATCATTTGACATAAAAATCTATTTAATAGTAAAAAAAAATTTTAACTAAAATTTATTTGCAATATATTTAAACGTCAAATTTATATAACATATATGTCATTTGACATAGAATTAATGCGACATATATTTTCTTTGAAAAAAAAATCATTTAGCATAATTTCCATTTAAAGTAAAAAAAAATTGATTTGATTTTTATTTCACCTGAAAATCACTTGACATGTTTTATTTAACAAAAAATTCATTTCTGTCAAAATTTCTTTAACATATTTCATTTGACATAATAAATGTGTCACGCTCCACAGAAAGGTGCCTAAGAAGCAAAAAATTTGAGGTTATGTTTTAAATTTTTCAAGTAAAAATACAGAAAGAAAATCAATTATTAATTAAAAATTATTGATCTTCAAGTCTTCATTATTTCCAAAACAGTAAATGAAAATTGGTTTCAAATTCAAATAATTAAAAATAAACTTTCAATCAAGAAAAATCTAACACGATTCTAACCTACGATTCGTTTACTTCTTAGCTACCTTTCTTTGGAGCGCGTCACAAATTGATATAAATTTTATTTTGTCTTAAAATTCATTTGTCATAAATTACATTTGACATAAATTTCACACTAGACATAAATTTTATTTGGCATAAATTTCATTTGGCATAAATTTCATTTGGCATAAATTTTATTTAATATAATTCTCATTTGACATAATTTTCGTTTGACATAAAGTTCATTTAACATAAAAGACACTTAATAAAATTTTTATTTGACATAAATTTCATTTGACATAAAAGTCATTCAACAAAATTCTCATTTTACATAAAATGCGTTTTACACACATAATTACATTTTACATAAAAATATCGGCGCGAATTTTAAAAATAACCAATTAGATATTATAAACATTGAGATTCGCCAATTTTGAAATTCCCGCCTATATTTATATATCAAATTATCCTAAATGTAAAATGTAATACATTTCATCTGAATTTTATATCAAATAAGAATTATGTGTAATGAATTATCCGTTAATTGAAATATATGTCAAGTGAATTTTATATCAAATGATATAATTATTTATTATTTATTATTATTTATTATTAATAAATATTTATTTTTATATATAATTACATTAAATAGCATTTATCCAAAATGAAATTTATGTAAAGTAAATTTATGTCAAGTGAAAATTATGTTAAATTGAATTTATGCCAAATGAAATTTATATCAAGTAGATTTTATATGTTACATAAGAATTATGTTAAATGCTATTTACGTCAAATGAAACTTATATCAAGTAGATTTCACGTAAAATGATATTTATGTCAAATGGATTGTGTTTCAAGTGAGAATTACGACGTTTAATGACTTTTATGCGACAAATGAAATTGTTAAATGAATTTTATGTGAAATAAATTTTATAACAATTAAAATTTACGTTATATAAATTTTTGTCAAAAGAAGTTTATTAAAATCAATATTTATGTCAATAGAAATTTATGTTAAATGATTTTTATGTCAAAAGAAATTTATGTTGCATGATTTTGATGTCAAATGGACATTATGTTATATGAGTTTTATGTAAAACATAAAATTTGTATTTAATAAATTTTATGACAATTGAAATTTATGTTAAATTGTTTTTTGTCTGCAATGAAATTTATGTTAAATGGTTTTTTGCCTACAATGAAATTTATGACAAATAATGTTTATTTTACGTGAATTTTAAGTTAAGTGGTTTTATATCAAATAAGTATTTTGTGAAAAAAGTTTTCGAGAATTAGCATGCACCTCATATCGTTACAATAAAAAGTTAATTTGAAAATTGCAGGGAAACTATTAAATTTTAATAATATTTCATTTTAATATAAATATTTATTTTTTTAAATTGATGTATTTAAATAGTACATTTTAAAAATATTTTAGTCCGTAAGATTTTTTTTTTTAAATATTAAATTGAAAGCTTTATTTAACTTTCCACTGTAGGTATACGATGTTTTTAAAATTATGTGACAGTAAAATTAATTTCGGTACTTTCCATAAAACATTTTCTATGTAAATAATATTGTTTAAGATTCTGTAAAGTTCTGTAATTTTTTGATCATTTTCACTGTCTTTTTTGTTGTTGTAAAAATAAAATCTTTAGTTAGAGTTGATAATTTATTATTCAAAATTTCTAACTTTTATTATAAAATCAGTTGTAACTTATGGTAAAGGCAGTGGTTTAGGTTTTAACATGTGATTATCAGGCTTGTTAACAGAACGATTTCTGGCAGAGTCGATCATATCTTGTTTGCGCTTTTCCTTTTTTTTCTTAATTGCTTTAGAATAGCACGTTGTTACCGCTAGAAAGCATACCTGCAAGCAGAAAAGTGTCCATCACTAACAGTTTTGAAAAACAATGGTTTAAAATTAAAAAAATGGAAACTGCCTATTTGAATTGATTTAAAAATATATTTCTAGTTACCAAAGTGAAAATTTAAGGTCCTATAGGTTCTTAAATAGGTCCTTAAATTCTACTCAGACGATCATAGAAGTATTATTTTTTATTTTTCTCATTTATTAAGTTTTAATTTTGTAATATTTAAATATGTATTAATTTATTAATTGCTTTATAATTGAAAGACATACCTGTAGAATTACCGAACCTAGTGACATTAGAAACAAACTTAATAATACTGATCGCGTGTTTTGATGTGCTGAATAAAGACATCCGATTTTATAAAAAGATTCTAAATACGGATTTTCCGCGTCCTTTGTTGAAGATCCTTTAAGGCATGACCAAGGAACTCCCTGTTTATCACGGTAATCTGATGGACCGTATAGTCCACAGCATCCCAACTGAAATCGTAAACAATTATTGGAGTTTTTATTTTTTATACAGTATACAAAAAAACATTATTAACAAATTTGAAAATTTTCCATTGCAGAATCTAGCTTTCACGGTAAATCGTTAGGTATTAAAATAACACAAGAAAGGATTAAAATAACACTACTAAATTGGATTATTTTAATCCTTTTTGGTGTTATTTTAATACCTAACGATTTACCGTGTTAAGATTAAAAGAAAAATGTTGTTTGAATCAAGAAAATAGAAGCAGTTCGCAAGATGATGAACTGTTCCCCCACAGCACCGAAACATTCCTAAAAATTGATTAAATATTTATTTGCAATATTTGGAATATTTTATTGCAATGTTTATTGAAAGTTGTGTGAGGATTTAATCGGGACATAATTACATCAGTTTCACTAAACTTTTCAGTTAAATATGCCGAATATTGGAAGTATTGAGTATTATAAGAATATTGGATGTTTAATAAATTTTTAGGAATGTTTCGGTGCTGTGGTGGTTATGAAGATTGAAGAACTGTGCTTTGAAAATATTGTTAATTATAATATAATTATTGTTAAATTAACGTTGGTAATAGTTGGATACCTTTGATTGCATACGATCCCAAAGTTTCTTATGATCCGTTAAAGCTAAAGAAAAGGCTTTCTTTGCCTCGAACGGAGGAATTTCATTTATCTCCTCATGTTTGACAAAGGACCAAATTCCTGTTGAGAATTCTACGAGTGTGATTAATCCAAGGAAGAAACTAAACTGAAAATAAAAGTACCAATAAATGTTTTTGCTCCTAGAGTATTTTTAAAGTGTTCGATAAGTTTATTGGAAATTATTGATACGTTATTAAATAAGTTAAATTATTTATACGTTAATTTATTACAGACTTACCGTAACTGCTGGAGATAGAGTGTTGTGATCTACTGAATAGTATGCCCACCATGCTAGAAGAATTGACAAAATTCCCATACCCAGTAGAATTATTGCTGGTCCACAAACTTTATTCGGTGTAAGAGGAGCATATTCATATAATCTGTAGATGGAATATCCCGAGGTAATACTCACAACAATTCCGATAATCTGAAAAATAATTAATTTTGTAATGCTCACAACAATTCCGATAATCTGAAAAATAATTAATTTTCTAATGCTTCGAATTCGAACCCAATTTTGTCAAAAACTATATCAAAAGTTTGAAAAATGGGTTAAAAGATCTTCGCGTTTGTTGTATACGCAAAAAAAGTGATATACGTAATATGTTTGAACTATTAAAAGATTAGCTTTTGAACTTTTGACTTGAAGGACAACAAAGTTTCCAAGAAAACAAAAGAAGGAAAGAATTTTTCAAACAGAAATTTACCATTACTGTTCTTCATTTCAACTAATTATTACTTTACATTTTGTGAAGATGCACTGAATAATCTGCATGAAAATCTAAACAACGTTTTTCTTTAAACTAGAAGTTTGCAAATTTTTGCAAATTCTATTTGCAAATTCGTCTCTTTGTTTCTCATCTCATGTAAAGAAAATATTGTTAGGAGTGGCAAGCATCCTTTCCTTCCGACATATCCAACAGTGTTTAACAACAATGTTTTTAACAATGTTTTTAACCTTCAAGTACTTAAAAAATACAGAAAAAGAATTTTCTTAAAAATCAATTCAATCATTAAATGTAACTAGTAACGAACTAAATATTTATCAGAAAGAAATAAGAATGAATGCTACGGTAAAAATAAATAAAATCCGAAAACGCTTCATTAATATTCCAAGGGCTCAAATGAATCACCTGTTGCTTTCAACTTCAAAAAAAAAAAAAATTAAACATTACACAAAGAATTATTTATAAAGTTCTTGCTGATACCTAAATAAACATTGTTTTTTACAAAACCGGTGTGTCCTTAATATTTTGATCAGGTACGCGATGACTATATTCAAGTCGCTTACCTTTGTAATGCTTATGGTATAGTTTAGCGAATGTGGTAAAAGTTAGAAATAAAAATGTTAAATTTTGTCATTTAAACACAATCACAGGGCACTTACTCCAAAAAAAACAACGCACGAGAGAAGTGAGTAACGTAAGCAGCCAAAACTGCGTGCCATCACAGATTTTTGGGAAATAAATTATTAGTTCTTTTAAAGTAAAATCACTGCGGTAGAGCGGAGTTACTGGAATTCATTACCGCTCGCCAAAGAAAACTTGTATACTGTTGAACAAGACAGCCTCGTTTATTCGAACCTGAGGATGGAATACATTCACCTACTTGTTACTCGATTCTTATCGTTTCAATGTTCCCAAAGAACTACTCCCATAAACACACACACAGTATCAAATGATTTTTACAAAAAAAATAATTTTCATCCATATTTGTTAATTGTGTAAAAGAATTTATTTTCAAAAAAAAAGAAAATTTATTTCGAATTTTTAAGTAGGTATACTCTACGGTAAATCGTTAGATGTTAAAATAACTCCAGAAAGGATTAAAATAATATTAAATTGGAAAAACAACACCAAAAAGGATTAACATAAGTTAATCCTTTTTGGTGTTATTTTAACACCTAACGATTTACCATGTGGGTCTTATATGTGAACATACCCAAAGTGATCAATAAAACTTGATTTTAAAACTTACCTATAAAATGTAAGAAGTTACCAACACAGTAAATCGTGAGGTATTAAAAAGTGTTGCAGATTAAATTAACACCAAAAAAGATTAAAATAATCAATTTTGGTGCTATTTTTTACAATTAATTAAATTTTAGTTCATTATATTTTTTTATAATAATTAAAGACGACCAAGTAATAAAATCATTATTTTATACAATATACACGTTTAAATTTTTTAACAAGTATTTTACAGTTTGGGGAAAAAGTGCAATAACCCCGAAATTTTGATATAAAAATATTAAACATTAAAGGAAATTATGTCGAATTTAGTATAATTATATCAAATATCAACACGTTAAATTGTTAGGTATTAAAATAACACCAAAATGGATTAAAATAACACTACTAAATTGGATTATTTTAATCCTTTTTGGTGTTATTTTAATACCTAACGATTTACCGTGAAGAATTTAAATTCATATTTAAATGTTTTAATATAACTTTACTGAATTCTACATACACTTTTTAAAAGTTTAGTATTTTTTATATCAAAATTTCGGTTTATTGCACCTTTTCCCCAAATTGTAAAATACTTTTACAAAATTTAATATAAATTTTCCTTCAGTGTATTATAAGAATAATATTACACTTCTTTAAAATTATTTTCACTATTTCAATTCAATTATTATTTTCGAAAATTTTTAACTACAATTTTACTTTATATCTATTATTTTTTAATAACAATTCATTATTCAAATTCACGAAATTTCAATTACTTCTAAATTCTTTAATTAAATGCATATTAGAAAATAAAAAGTTTAAATAATATTCAAAAAATTCAATTAAACTTTTCCAATAATATTAATTTCAAAATTCAATTATTTCCAAGAAGTTGATTCTATATTTTGCGAAATATAGAATCTAGAATATAGATCTTTTAATATTCAATTATAATTTAAAATTTTAACTGAAATTTATTTTTATGAAATGAAAATCAATTTTTATTAAAAAATTCTACGAGAATTTAATTATTTAAATGCAAAAGTAAATAATTTATTCAATAATTGACTGTTTCTCAAAATTCAATTCTCATGAAGAATTTTAGTAAAAAATTTTTCAATAATTCAATTCTTTTGTCGAATTTTATTAAAACTTGCATAAACATAATTACTTTTTTTTTAATTAAATGTATATTAGAAAATAAAAACTTCAAATAATATTTAAAAAATTCTATTAAACTTCTTCAAAAATACTACATTCAAAATTCAATTATTTCCAAAAAGTTCACTCTACATTTCTTTTAATATTCAATTATAATCTAAAATTTTAACTGAAATTTATTTTTATGAAATGAAAATTAATTTTTATTAAAAAATTCTACGAGAATTTAATTATTTAAATGCAAAAGTAAATAATTTATTGAATAATTGACTGTTTCTCAAAATTCAATTCTCATAAAGAATTTTAGTAACAAATTTTTTAATAATTCAATTCTTTTGTCGAATTTTATTAAAACTTGCACGAACATAATTACTTCTTTCAAGGAATTCAATTATAATTGTATGAAAAATAATTGAAACCCTACGATGAGTTTTATAATTTTCAAATTTATTCGTTTACAATTCAATTTTGCAAAAATTTCAATTATTCGAAAATTCTGCAATTAAATATATATTGAAAATTAAAAAACTTGAAATAATTTCAATAAAAATCCTATTAAACTTGTAAAAAGAATTAAATCTACAAAATGTTTTGTCAAAAGTATGAAAAATTAAGAATTTCAATGATTTTAGTTTGAAACTTTCTTAAAATTTAATTATTTCTAAAAATCCACGTTATAATGCTTTTAATACTGAAGTATAATGTAAAATTTTAACTGAAATTCATTTTTAAAACCATTTTTATTAGTAAATTCTACAAGAATTCAATTATTTAAATACAAAAATAAATAATTTATGAATTTCATGTTTGTTGAAATTAAATTCTCATTAAAAATGTTATCAACAAATTTTCTAAATCATTAAATTCTTTGGACGAATTTTAATACGATTTTTAAGAATAATTACATTTTTCGAGGAATTCGATTAAAATTGCATTAAAAATCATTGAAATTCTGCAATGAGTTTTATTATTTATGAAAATAATTGAATTCATAAAAGAATTTTATTATTTATAAAAATAATTGAATCCCTGTAGAAATATTATTTATGAATATAATTGAATTATTGCGAAAAAACTTATAAAAAAAGTTTTTGTAAATAATTGAATTTCTGTAAAAATTTTTATTATTCACGAAAATAATTGAATATTTGCGTAGAATTATATTTAAATTTTTTTTAATAATGGAAATTTTTTGGAAAATTTTATTGAAATAGTAGATATTGAAAATTATGGAATTTTAGAAAACTTTTGAAAATGATTGAAATTTTGACAAGAATTTGATTAAAATTTTGTCAAATAATTGAATATCAGAGAAGAATTTTATTATTTTTATTTAATTATTTCGAGGAATTCGATTAAATTTGCCTTAAAAATAATTAAATTTTTGCAATGAGCTTTATTATTTTTGAAAATAATTGAATTCCTAAAAGAATTTTATTATTTATAAAAATAATTGAATTATTGCGAAGAAATTTATAAAAAAATTTGTAAATAATTAAATTCCTATGAAGTTTTTTTTATTATTTATGAAAATAATTGAATATTTGCGTAGAATTGTATTCAAATTTTTTTTAATAATTGAATTCTTTTGGAAATTTTGATTGAAATAGTAGATATTGAAAGTTATGGAATTTTAGAAAACTTTCGAAAATAATTGAAATTTTGACAAGAATTTGGTTAAAATTTTGTAAAAATAATTGAATATCAGAGAAGAATTTTATTATTTATAGAGAGAATTGAAATTTTGACGAGAATTTTTAAAAATTTTTGAACACAATTGAACACTACCAAAACAGATTATTTTAATCCTTTTTGGTGTTAATTTAATCCTAGAATTTATGAATTTTTCAATTTATGACAGTAAATCAGTTTTTGAAAAAAAATTTATTAATAATTAATATTTTAACAAAATTGTAATTATTTATTTATTATAAATGTGTGTGAATGGAATAAATAAATAGACATTGAATAAAAAGGCATAACTTCATATATTTTTCGTAAAAATGAATGAGGTGAGTGTTTTCAATTTTTTATATATAGGTATAATAAACATTTTACATATTTGTCATCGGATAAAATTGAATACGCACTAATAATATTGAAAATATTATAAGTTTTCCTAATTAACCTGTAAACTTGCAGTAAAATCTTATTCTACAAAAATGCTGAGTAAGCTTATAGGTCAAGTATAATATAATGAAGGTACTTGGAATTATTACTAACACCTTTTTTTTATTTGCAGCCAGCTTACTGCCGAAGCTTGCAGGTTAAATAGTTTTAAACTATTAAATAGTTTTTTAACTACATAATTACAAATGTTGTTTGTAAAATTACCGCATTTTTTCTTCAATTATTATGTCACATTATTAACTTTAATCGGCTTTTTATTGCTACAGAAATAATATTTACAAATAAAATAACTAATTTACGAATACACGTTTATTTATATATACAAATATATGTAATGTAAGTGAAAATTTATTTACAGTTCTATGTACATATAATATTATAGCATTCATTATAATTCACTAACATAATCAAGGGTCGCTTTTTCTCTTATGTATAATTGTTATAACAAAATGTTTATTAAAAAGAAATTGTTAACAATATCGGTTTTAAAAACGAATATTATTTTTATATTACACGTGTGATTAAACTACTTTCCTTCAATTATGTATAATTGTAAAAAATTTCTTTACACTTTACGTTACAAATATGACTTAAAAATAAATCCTTCAATTTTAGTTAAGAAATAAAAATATTTAATTTTTAAACGAAGATTGTTAAAACATCAATAAAATTTTTAATCAGTAATCCGACAGGATTTTGACCCGACTTCTTTCAAAAATTTCCTAACTTGACTTTTTATTCAAAATGCCAGAAGGTTGAAATTTTGTTTCGGATTATGATTGTAATTAGTGCCACTGCAAAATTGTCTCTCAATTCTGTATTTGCATATTTCTCTCAATTTTCAATAAAAAATAATTTTTTTTTTTTTTGATAATTTCTACCTTCTCTTGAGAAAAAGAATAAATACGACTAAATATAAATAAAAATAGACAATTTGTAGCATAAAAATAATTTTTAACGCGATAACCTTCCAAAATGACTAGAATATAGATTTGAACTTCTAAAACATCTAAAGTACCATCTTAAGTACCTTAATATTCGTTTTACAATTTTTAAAAAATTCACTCAACATAAATATTGAGTTTTATTCAAAATAATAAATTTATTTATTATTGTTTCTTTAATGTTGCGATTTGTATTAATTTATCGGATAAGTATGGGATGTTCCACGCTAAATTGAAAATTATTTTACTTTCGCATACAATTTTTCTTTTTAAATAAAATTTTATTTTTTGCAATTTACGTATAGATCAATTTATTTCAAAACTTTTTGTAAGAAATTAGCATTAAATTAACAATTTTCAATCCTCGTCTGATTGTCAGCAAGCGATGGAATATATTTTACAATTTTTAATTTTTATAAAATTTTCTATCGTGAATTATTTAAAAAAAGAATTTTCTTATTTTTATTAAAAACTACGTGTGAAAACAAATTTTTTTTTATAAGAGCGTCCAATTTGATCAATTTTTGGTCGAATTAGAAGCATTAAAAAAATTTACGTAAAAAATGTGATTTTTCAAAAATCCGTATCTCTTAAATCGCTTTATTAAAAAATTTGGAAAAAAAATCATGGTAGCTCATTTCAAGGAGCACTAAAAGAAAAAAAATATTTAAAAAAAAATTTAATATCACGGTAAATCGTTAGGTATTAAAATAACACCAAAATGGATTAAAATAACACTAAATTGGATTATTTTAATCCTTTTTGGTGTTATTTTAATACCTAACGATTTACCGTGATGCAAAAGTAAAATAATTTCTAATTTGGCGAGGAGCGCCCCATATATTAAAAAGCATAAAATAATTTAGAAACTTGATTCATTTTATAATCAATTAAATCAGAGCGAAAAAAGATTTTGAATTGCTATAAGTTGTTATACAATATTATTGAAAGTTTCGATATTAATACTAAATGTAATTTACAGTGAACGCTATATGAAGGCACTATGTTTCACAGACGGAATCTTGAGGAAAAATAGCTGTCTTTACTCTCAGCGATCGATTATTTTTTAAAAATGTAATTTACAAACTTAGGCGTAGTTACTGTTAATTTTAATATTGAAATAAAACGCATCACTTCTGCAAATAGTGTTAATTTAAAAAATTTCTGACTGTCTACGAAACGCACGATCATTTTTTACACTAAAGTTAAATAAACGTTTGAAACGTTATTAAAACCATTAACTTCATTAACGTCATTAACTTCATTAACGTCATTAACTTTATTAACGTCATTAACTTCATTAACGTCATTAATTTCATAATTATTACTAATTTAATTATTATTAATAATAATAATGGCACGTTAGCAGTTCCTAGTAAGTAGCGTCTCGAAAATGCAAACTTTCAATTTTCGCATTTATTTTCATATTTGTGACGCAATCTGAAGAAAAGGATCTTAGATGCAAAAAATAGGTTATGTTTGCCATTTTTTAAATGAAAATTTCAAAAAAGGATCAACCGTCAATGTGAATAATTAATGTTTAAGTTTCTATTACAACTGAAATATGTAATAAACACTGATTTTAATTTGCAAAAAGTAAAAAGAAACATTTAATCAAACAAAAACGTAACACTGACATAACCTTAAAGTAATTTGCTTCCAAGGTCCCTTTCTTCAGATCGCGTCACATTTTACAGTAAAATCTACTTGAAAATTTTTTTTGGAAAATAAGAAATGAAGAAGTGCTTTCTCTAAAAATTAAATTATCAATACAAAGTAAATTAGCACTTTAAGATGACTCCACTACCATCAGTTTGATTTGATCTTTTTTTTTTTGTAAATCCGAATATATAGTCAATCGCGCACAAGTTATAAGGCACTACTTGTTTAAAAATAATAAAGAATAGAAAGAATTTATAATCTTCGTTCGTCTCAACATTGATTATGTCAGCCTTGTGGGAACATAGTCTGGCAATGTTGACGCAATGTTGACATGTAATATTGATGCAATATTGCCCCGAAATATTGAAACATAATAAAATGTAATTACATAATATTATTATAATATAATTACATAATATAATTTTTTACATAATGTAATTAAATAATACAATTACATAATGTAATTAAATAATATAATTACATAATGTAATTAAATAATATAATTGAGCGGCTGGATTCCATAAGGGCACGTAAATTTTTCTCGGCCGAAATCGAAGTCCCCTGGACACTCAAAATTCAACTTCTGAATTTAAATGTTTAAAATATATATCCTTATAGGAAATTTCATTGCGCATCTTTTTTTCTTTTAAATTTTTATTGTATCTGTTACCGTTTTCAAAATATAAGGAAAAAACTGTTTTTTTAAAGAGTGAAATTTTTATTGTTTTTTTCACTTCAACTCGCGATTACTCAGTCAATTTTACGAATTTTTTAATGAAACAAAAATAAAAATACGCGTTGTTTTATCCTACGAGTGACTAAAAAAGAAAAATGTTGTTTTAATTATAAATAAAAAAGTTATTAATTTTTTATTAAGATATTGCAAAATTCGTAAACTGAAATTTTCACTAAGCGGGGAAGTTGAGCAAATTTTGAGCAACAAAAAACTTCCAGCGAGAAAGTTGTTCATTTAGGTCTAAAAAAGTTTTTCCCGAAAGTTACAGTTCAATTAAACAATTAGTTAACAAATGGCGAATGTTAAAAGTCGTTGGCGACTGAACGCCCAGCGCGCGTATCTCACTTAATAGTAAGCTGGAGAGTTTTATTCTGTGCATACATAATACGGGTGAGATACGCGCGCTGGGCGTTCAGCCGACAACGACTTTTAACATTCGCCATTTGTTAACTAATTGTTTAATTGAACTGTAACTTTCGGGAAAAACTTTTTTAGACCTAAATGAACAACTTTCTCGCTGGAAGTTTTTTGTTGCTCAAAATTTGCTCAACTTCCCCGCTTAGTGAAAATTTCAGTTTACGAATTTTGCAATATCTTAATAAAAAATTAATAACTTTTTTATTTATAATTAAAACAACATTTTTCTTTTTTAGTCACTCGTAGGATAAAACAACGCGTATTTTTATTTTTGTTTCATTAAAAAATTCGTAAAATTGACTGAGTAATCGCGAGTTGAAGTGAAAAAAACAATAAAAATTTCACTCTTTAAAAAAACAGTTTTTTCCTTATATTTTGAAAACGGTAACAGATACAATAAAAATTTAAAAGAAAAAAAGATGCGCAATGAAATTTCCTATAAGGATATATATTTTAAACATTTAAATTCAGAAGTTGAATTTTGAGTGTCCAGGGGACTTCGATTTCGGCCGAGAAAAATTTACGTGCCCTTATGGAATCCAGCCGCTCAATTACATAATGTAATTAAATAATATAATTACATAATGTAATTAAATAATATAATTAAAATATAATTTATTATTATATAACTTATATTATTATATAATATTTTAGTATAATATATATCATTACCAGCAAATGTTGCGTCAAGAGTACCATGCAATATTGACACAATATTGAACTCAAATGCTATTTGTCAATAGCACTGGACATTTGCAATAACAGTCTGATGTTTTTAAGTGCTATTACAATTTTTCATTCATAGTAGAATTTCCTTAATTTTAACGCAAAATTCTACATTTATTCTGTTAAACAGTTTATAAATTATACATAATTACAAAAGAGCGTAAAACTACAAAATTTATAAATATACAAACGTATTGAAGTATAATTTTTATAACAATAGGTACTTCACTTTGAAAAATTACTTTGATTCTACGATTTGCATTAACAAATTCGAATCCTGATCAGTGCTGCCAGATAATTTTTCAATAATAAATCTTCAAAATTTTATTTATCTTCAAAAATCTTAAAAATAGTCAAAAAAAAAAATTTCCGATTTTGGTTATACAATTTTTTCTATAAAATATGAGAAATTAAATTTCATAAACTATTTTTAAGATTAATAAATTATTATTATTATTCTTGTATTTGAATCTATTCACACAGTTTGAAGTTAATTTTTGTTCGCTTCTCAACTTTTTTAATTGTAAATTTTCTTTTTAATTTTGAACTTTAAAATTAATGCACTGAAAATTACTTAATTTATGCAAAGTTTTTTTTTCAAAAAAATTAAAAGTAATTACAGTCATTTGCAGAATTTTATCAAATTTTTTTTTAAATAATTCAATTCTTTTGAGAAAATGTAACTAAAAGTGTAGATGAAAATAACAATTGAATTCTCGCAAAAAAATATTATTTATAAAGAGAATCAAATTCTTTCAAAGAAAATTATTTTTTCAAAAATGTCTTTCAAAAAAATTTGAAAATAATTAGTCATTTGCAGAATTATGTCAAATTTCTTTTTAAATAATTGAATTCTTTTGAGAAAAATTTAACTAAAATTGTAAGTGCAAATAATAATAATAAATTCTTTCGAAGAAAATTATTAAAAGCATTGAAAATAATTGAATTCTTAATTAAAAAGTTTATTACAAAAATTTTTAAATATTTAAATGTTTTCGTGAAATTTTATTAAAAATTTTTTTTTAAATAAATAAATAATTTAATTCTTGCGATGAATTTCACTGTTTATAATAATAACTGAATTTTTCTAAAGTAAGTTTTATTCAAATTTTTGAAAGCAACTTAATTCTCAATCAAGAATTTTATAACTCATTTTTTTTAATAATTTATTTCTTGCGAAAAAGAATAATTAATTATGTAGTAATTAAGAAAATTTTTTAAATTTTGAATATGAAATTATTAAAAAATTGATGTTTATATTTGAAAATAATTTTTTTAATTTGCAAAATAATAAATCTGACAGTAACATTTACTGTAGTAATTAATAATTATTTATTTATTTATTTATAAAAATTAACAATTTATAATTATTTATTATATTATTATTAATAATAATTTATTATATTATTATTAAAAATAATTTATTACATTATTATTAATAATAATTTATTATATTATTATTATTAATAATAATTTATTATATTATTATTATTAATAATAATTTATTATGTATAATCAAAAGAATGTAAAGAACAAAAATTATAATTTATTTTTAAAAAATCGTTTGTTTATATTATTTATAAATGTTTATAAATGTTTATAAATATTTTAATTACTACTTTATATATACACAGCTTTCGCAAAATTTTCCAAAAATCTTCGAGTTTCTATACAATATTTCTTCAAGTTCCTCAAATATCGCAGATTACCTCAATTTTCTTCAGATTTGAGGAAAAATCTTTCAAACTGGCAGCACTTTCCCGATTTAGAAACAACTCATTTAAAGACGACTTGTAGTTTAAAAAAAGTGAATATATTATTGTTATACTAATTGTATCAATTACTATATTTAAAAAAAATTAAGAATCAATAATTTACCATGAATGCAATTTTATCTATTGTAACAATATACCGATGTGTAAATTTGTGTGAGAGTGAGTATATAGGCATATGAGTAAAGATGAATTGGTGTATGGATTATAGATCGATGGTGAGAAGAAAATTTTTCACGGAGGAAATTTTTTTTCTTATATTTTACCGAATTTTTCAGTAAAAGTTGGAATATACTAGCAAATGTAGTCAAATAATTAATAATAATTTACTTAATTTTTTAAATTTTAATTTATTTTATTAATTAATTTTAGTATTAATAGTCGATATTTTAAACTTATTTATATTTAATTAACAAAATTATTATTATGGTAATGTTTCATTATTAATGAAATTAAAAATCAATAATTGTGACGCGATCTGAAGAAAGGAATCTTAGAAGCAAAAAACAGGTTATGTTTGCCATTTTTTAAATGAAAATACAAAAAAAATATCAATCGTCAATGTGACTCGTTAATGTTTAAGTTTTTATTACAACTGAAATATTTAATAAACACTAATTTTAATTTGCAAAAAGTAAAAAGAAACTTTTAATCAACAAAAAAGTAACACTAACATAACCTTAAAGCAATTTTCTTCCATGATCCCTTTCTTCAGATCGCGTCACAATTAATTATTTTAACCAGTTGTTGATCGTCAAATATGTATCTTATTAGTTTTAAATCATACAAAAAGGAAACGTGAATCAGCAATATTATTTAATATTACAGAAACATTAATTTTCTATAAGTTAATTAATGCTAATTGACATTAATTCCAAACTTGCACTTTTAACATTTTTTTTTCAAACTTGCACATTAAAAAATTTTTTTTTCAAATATGTATATTTGAAAATTTTGAAATAAAAATTTAAGAATATTAAATAAATTATTATTAACAATAATAATTATTATTAATAATAATAATTATTATTATTATTAATTATTATTTGAATAAATTATTGTTCTATTCCATGAGATACGAATTTAAACATTTTTCTTTATAATAATAAAAGCATAATTTAAAAATATTTGACAATAGTTTATTAATTTGAATCTTTCTCGCAAGCGGTGAAGTAGGTGAATTGTGATTTACGGCAGTATTAATATAAATCTACTGCATTAATATTTTTTTGTGCTTTAAGTTTTACCGAACTATTCGGTAAATCTGCTCAATTTTACCGAACACTTTAGCTTACGTTTTACCGAACTATTCGGTAAACCTGATCAATTTTACCGAACACTTTAGCTTACGTTTTACCGAACTATTCAGTAAAATTTCAGGAAAAAAAATTTTCTCCATGTGTGAATCGTGCGACTAATTTGAATGATCAATGACTAAATAAATTAATAATAATAATATATGAAGTGTACACTCCTTTCGCTTTAGACCATAAATAATAATAATAGATTAAAGATATTTTATTCTTGTCACTTAAATTGTCCACAAGAAAAAAATCTCTAATCTGAATAAATTAATAATTGTGAATAATTGTGAATATTTGGAAATTGTAGACTTGAAAACGAGAATTGCAATTAGTTATAGAGTTGAATTGAAAAAGAGAGCGAAAAACCACGAATTTTATTTATTGTAAAATAGTCTTGTAAATGGATAATGAATTAACGCTGTGGATTCGTTGCAACTTTTCCACGAAAGGAAAATTAAATAATAATAAGGTTAAAAAAAAATTTGTTTTGTTTACTATGTGAGATTGAATGTACTATGTGTGATTGAATTTACTATGTGTGATTGGATTTACTATGTGTGATTGAATTCACTATGTGTGATTGAATTTACTTTGTATGATTGAATTTACTTTGTATGATTGAATTTTATGAGAATTGAATTCAATTAGAAAAAGAGGGACTAATTTTGTATTGTATAGACAGACCTGATATTTTACATTACAAAATAATACATTCGCTATAATAGATTTTAATTATTATTATTATTCCTCCTGTATAATTACACTATCGCGATACAGTTTATACTCATTTAACATCACATGTTGTTTGAGATATTTGTTAACTTCTATGCTTATAAAATCTGTTGTACAAAAATAACTAATTGTTTGGAAACTATGAGTCAGTCAATTGAGTGAATACACCATTACTCGTATCCACTATTACGTATCTTATAATTAGTAATTGTATACAAGTTTATTTGGATGAATAATTTTTTCTCCCCTTGCAAGTGATTCGAATCAGTACATCAACGTAAAAATTAATGATACATTAATTTAAGATTATAATCTTTATTATACTCTTAAAAATTAATTTCGTTCATTAATTTAGACTTTAAAGTATAAATCAACAAGGTAAATCAACAAATTTACGAAAAATATTTCCGTGATTATTTTAGTGATTATTTTCACTAAAAAGGTAAGAAAAAATCCTTCTCAAATAAACAAAGAAACACAAGCACAAATATATTCAATAGTATAAATAACAACAGTATAAATACTGTCAAGTGGAAATAAAAATATTGTCTTGTTCAATTGTTTTGGTGCTTCCAAATTTGAACCACGTGTCACACCTTTATCACATTAGCAGAAGCTCTGGGGCGCTTGGTGAGACGCGAGGTAGCGCTGCGTTATGGTGCTATTGCTTATTTTTGCACCAAAGAAACAAAGGAAGGCACAATTTATATCTATTTACGTATTTACATCATTGAAATAAAAAATAAAGCACATTAGACGGAATTCATTCGAAAGCTCCATTCGTTGTCGACTGTTGATCATATTTATTTCCTCTTTTCATCTGTTATTAATATACAAAATATTTTTACTGCCGTGTAAAATTGTGTTTGGCATGTCATGGAAAAAATTTTCTACACCAATCAGTCCTGAGAGAAAAATTGATTCTTGTATCAAAGACAAAGCGCCTTGATTCTCGTTGCTCTTTGGTAATTAAGCAGCGACCACCACTGGAAGACCAATTTTTGAGACCCTCTTTAGATATCGAGTTTGATGACCTGCAAAAAACTACTGCATGCAGCCACGATCACCTACAAGGAGCCAGAAGAATTTCTAACCAACAAGGACAAGAAGTGACTTCCTGTCTTGAGTACTTGGGACCCCAGCCCTTAGCAAAGCTGATGCGGACGGAGTTAACATCAACTGAACCAATGGAAAAGTTTGTCGTCGATGATGAGGTTCTCGATTTGTTCTGATCAAAGATATTTAGACAGAAACCCGATGGCACACGATAAACCAACAGTGTTCTTGATTCTGGATCGTCTAGAGCTGGTGAATTGACAAAAATTGGACTATCCGATCTGTTATATGCCCAAACACCATCTGACTCCTGACTGAGCATCAAACCTAAAAAAAATAAAATAATGACTTAACAAAATCGGTAGAAGATGCTTTTTTTCTAAACGATATATGGGAAAGCAGATTTCGAAATCCAAATATTTGTGAGATTTAAGATACTGTTTATGTGCGGCAAGAAGAATGAGAGGCACTAACCGAGTCCAATTTTGCTACGAGTTCTTTGAACTGCAGGCGGCGCCAGATGATTTTCAGCTAGAGTTGCCAAACAGAGACCGTCTCCATCGTGCAGAGAATCAAAGACATTTACAGTTTTCAATTCCACTGGATAAAGACGACCGACACGACCGCTTAATTCCCAATAGGCCAATGTGCACCATTCCTTCTGTTCAAGCCTTTCTGAAACACAAATTCAAACATTCAAATAAGTTTGCGATTCTTTAAAGAGAGAGAGTTGCTCATTCTTACATTATAATATAAGTTAAAGGGAAAATCGCATTACACAATTATTTCATTCATAATTTTTCATTGTCATAGCATTAAATTAGTGCAACCAAATTAATGCTTTAAAAAAAGGGAAATTTTTTCAAACTTATGATCATTGATCATAATAGTAAAAAATAATGTCTGAATTGATGATTTCTCTTTAGATAATATACAAGGATGGAATGTAATATACTTGTCGATCGGCTTACTTCGAGATTGTTCGGATGACACGCGAAGAATAATAAAAGACAACTTCAGTTCAACTTGAAAGGTGGACTTATGGTTCAATACTTTTCATACGGAAAACAAGAAATATTTTAAAGAAAAGTAACAAATTTTAGTCAACTCTGTACTCTGTACACTCAAAAGTAACGAATGATTGTAATAAAAATAATTATTGTTCAGATAATTCTACGTCTTTTGTTAAATATTTTATCAGATCAATTTTTCGAGGTCTTTAAACGGTGTTTTTTAAAGACCAACTTTGAGGTAATAAAATAAGTGACATAAACTTCCGCAGGGTTGCCACGCTTTTGCACTTTTCAAATTCCCTGACTCTCCAGGTTATCCAGGTTCAAAAATTTAATAAAAATTTATTTCCAATTATTTGATTTTGAAACCAACTTTTATTGAATATTTTGGATACAGTGAAGACTTGAAGATCAATAATTTTTAATTGCTAATTGATTTTCTTTCTGTATTTTTACTTGAAAAATTAAAAACATAACATCAAATTTTTTGCTTCTACCTTTCTTCGGAGCGTGACACTATTTTTTTCTATTCATTCTTTAAAGAATTAAATTATTTTTTTAATTAAACATTTTTTTTCTCAAAACAATTTGTCAAAATTCAATTATTTTCAATGTATACTATTTTAAAAAAATTTAACAAAAGAATTAATTATTTAAAAAGAAATTTTAAAAAAACTCATCACAAAAATTAAATTATTTTCAAAAGTAATATAATTCTTTGCAAAAATCCAATTATGTATAGAAAAATTTACAGAAATTCGCGTCAATTTATAATTACTTTAAAATAATATAATAAAATTTTTTTAACACATTCAAACATTTCTTAAAAAATTTTAATGAAATTCTTTAAAGAATTTCAATTATTTTTAATATGTGTACAATTTTTATCGAATTTTTCAAAAAATTAAATTATTCCTAAAAATTTTATTAAAATTTGCCAAGAGAATTAAATTATTTAAAAATTTGTTTTTTTATGGAAAAATTTATGATTTTATGAAAATTCAATTTTAAGAAACATTCAATTATTTAATAAACCATTTATTTTTAAAGTTAAAAAATTTAATTATGAAACAAAATTTTTTATAATATTTCACACCAACATTCAATAATTTTTCCAAAAAATCATTGCAGAATGTCAATTATTTTTAATACAATTTCAATTGAATTTCTCAAAAAATGTAATTATTATGTAAAATTTTATTAAAATTCGTCAAAAGAATTCTATTATTTAACAAATTTGTTGATAAAATTCTCCACTAGAATTGAATTTTGAGAAAAATTAAATTATTGAATAAATTATTTTTGTTTGTATTTAACTAGTTGAATTCTCGTAGAATTTTCCGATAATAATTGATTTTTAAAAAGAATTTCATTTAAAATTTTAGATAAAAATTGAAGATTTTTATTTCCTTACATATATTCAATTGAAGAATTTGCAAATAATTAAATTTTCGAAAAATTGAATATTTTAAACAAATGGATTTGAAAATTGTAAAAGAACGTTTTCAAAAGTTATTAAAATTAATTGATTTAAAAAAAGTGACAAGTAAACTTTTAAACAAATTAATTCGTTAAAAGTATAAAAAAAATTCAAATTTTCAAATATTTTAATTCAAAACCTTTTGAAAATTAAAATATTTCTAACAATTTAAATAGTAATTGAATTCTCTTAACAAATTTTTTATAACATTTTTAAGAATAATTTCAGTTTTCGAGAAATTTGATGAAACAAATTTTATAAAATATTTCCAACTCATTTAAAATTGAAATTTTACGAAATTTCAGATGAAAATCTTTTCAAATTCATTTAATTAAAAAAATCGTAAATGCAATTCTCTTAAAGTTCAATTAATTTAAAAATATTTAAGTAAAAGTATATTTCAAGAATAAATACAATTGGAAAACCACAATTTTCCAGAATTTCGATCAAAATTTCCTGACTTTTCCAGCTTTTTTCAATTTTTATAAAATTCCCTGACATTTCCAGGTTACGTGGCAACCCTGTTCCGTTTAAGGATTGTCATCCTGTAAATTGAGGAAATGAGAGAAACTTATAAAAATTTGAAAGTTTGTTCTTCAGATTATTTTAGAAACATGATTTTTTTAGAATTTTTTATACTCTTTTCTGAAAAAATTAAAATAAATTTGCAATTTAACATGGGCTCTTATGGGAGCTTAGATAAATCTTAGAAAAAAAGTATGAAAGAAATGAGAGAAAAATCTATAATTTTGTGTACGGATAGACAATGTCAAAAAGTTAAAACTAGCAAAGTTTAGAGAAAGTTTACCACGGATTTAATGAATAAATTATTTTAATTTTTGTTTTCAAAGCAATAATAAAAACAGATGAAAATTTGGCAACATCGCAACAACACATAACCTCAAAAAATACAAATTTGATCTGTACACTTGAAAATAACAATATTCCTTATTAATAAGTTAATAATTTTCATGTTTCTTTTGTATCACACATTTTTTTTCGCATCATTAATTATATTTTACATTTTATCAGAATTTTCGTGTTCGCGATAGTAAAAAATTTGAGGTTAACGTCTGACAATATACTAATATACCAGTCGTACCAACCATAATAGTAGAGTATGTATTGTCATGATTTTTAACACAATTTCAGAAAATTAATTAAATGTATTTTTTAATATTAGAGTATTTAACAAATTTCAGCATTAATTTTCCCTTCTTTTTTGAATCTTTTTTTCTTTTAATATAATAAATATATGTTTTTTGATTAAAATTATGAAATTGAAATTTTATTTTTTAAGGTTGCAAACATGCAAGATTTTACATTGGAGTAATGGGAACAATCCCCTTGCCCCCCAACCACTCCTTGGACAATTCTTAAACGAAAATTAAAAAGATGATTTTTATCTGACTTTAGATTAGCACAAGTGGGAAATTATTGATTTGAGAATTCTAGGTTTCTTCCTTTTTAAAGGGTTGAATAGGCCTTTTAAGACTCTCGCATGCGTTCTCATTTCTCCTCAAAGACAGTTTATATTGTACAAGTACTTCTGAGAAAATGCCCAATGATATGTCTCAGTCTTCTGTCAATTCATTTTCCGCCTCTTATTTTCACATAACTGTTATTTCGTGGAATCAACAGGCTAAACTCGATAAAAGCTGCTGCTAAATGATATCTAATGTTATATTAAAGAAATAAAGAAATAAAGAAAAAAAGAAAAGTAAAGAAAAAGGTTAATTTTGGGTCTAAAATTAGTGACATTTTGGATTCAGTCTATTAGAAAAGTGTCTGAAAACAGGTCCTTAGTGTTGCACTGCAAAAAGTAGTATCTTAATTTAAGATGTTTTGGTAGAAATTTCTAAGATCTTTTGGTAGACACTTCACTGCAAAAAGAAAGTATCTTAATTAAGATGTTTTGGTAGTCATTTCTAAGATGTTATTGTAGTCACTTTTTAGTTATTAAAAATATCTTAATTTAAGATGTTTAAAGTATCTTCGTACACATTTTCCAACTGATTTTTTGGGGAAAAAGTTTTGAGGTTAACTATGGGCTTATATGTAAAATATTTTATGCATCTTAGGCTTTAGTAACTTAAATTTTTTTCGCATCTTACAATTCACAAGTAACTTATCGCTATAAACATCTTAGACAGAAACATCTTAATTTAAGATATACTTTAAAGAACTTACAAAAGTATCTTACTTTCCTAAGATGGAAGAAATATCCAAGACGTATAAAGCATTTTAAAAATCTGTAAGATACTTTCGAAAACATCTTATTTTAAGATGTAAGATACCATTTTTCCATCTTACATCTTATGTTAAGAAATCAAATAAGATACTTATTTTGCAGTGTGCAAAAACAAGCATCTTAAAATACATTATAATCACTTTTAAAACGATTAAAACATCTTATTTTTCCATCTTCCATATCTTAGAAACTATTGCATTTTAAGATGCTTTGGAAAACTTTTTGGAAACAACTTAAAAGTGACTTGGTAGTCACTTGGTAGTAATAAGTATCTTAAAATAAGATGCCTCTTTTTACAGTATACCCATTGGGTTTTATACGTGATTATAAATGTTTGGATAAGTGTTTCTATGATCTATGGAGCTTGCGTGGTGGTTGCATTGCTTTTGCCTTATCTTTTCAGTAAAAATTTGAAACTACCCAAAATAGTGTTAAGATTTTAAGAGAGTATCGCCATCATGACTCCAGAGTTGCCCTACACGGTTCCCAGTGAATTGGAGATTACCCACCGTTGCCCCATGGGTACCCATGCTGGATTCGCAAAAGCAGTTCAGTACAACACTTAGCGAGGAGGATGAGTACAACGACGCATTGTCAGCAGACTTGCCATAAGATAAAAATAGATATTACGTGTTTAACGCGGCGCCAAGATTGCGGGGTATCGCGACAATTACGTCATCGTTTGTAGCTTTAATGGCTGGAGCAAGGACGTTTGTCGCGTTGTCTTCACAGACAGAAGAGTTGGACGACTACTGAATCGTATACAACAGATTGGGAGCCGCGCCAGTTGCATTGGAGAATGAATTCCAGTATACAGGCACTTTGCACCAATTCGGATGTCGAATGTTGGCGCCGTACAAAATCGGATCCACTTTTTCTGTCGGGTTCCAAGCTAGACTACTGTACTATACTCGATTTTGATCCGATTTTCCGAACAGACTTTCGACTGCGTTTTATTGTTATGATACGAATTAATTAACTGTTAACTGTTACGAATTAATTACCCTGTTAATTAATCTAGATCTGTTGTATCTAGGCCCAAATGTTCGATTTTCTTTGTGTACATAAGTTCGAGCTTCCTTTTCACGAGTTGTGTTTTGAAAAATTGGCATCTTTGAGGAACTTCCTTGTCTAAACTATACTGAAGGTTTTCGTAAATATTTGAAAATAGTTTTGTTCTGCATAAAGTTCTGCATTAATTTGAAACACATTTGGTTTCTCCCTATGAGCTCGTTCTAAAGTTCAACATGAACTTAGAGAATCCTAAAGTGAAACATACTGGAAGTTTTCTACGTTAATTTAATTTCAATCGTATATTTTGTAGAGGTTTTTGTCTGTCTTGAACGGCTAAGGTGCTTAAGGCGCTGTGCTTCAAAAGCACTATGCTTCAACCATCAAGGCATTCGAGTTCGATTCCAACTTCGTAAGAATTTTTTCATTATTTTTGTTCGAGTTCGATCCCAACTTCGTAGGAATGTTTTTCAAAAGTATTGCATTGCGTTTAAAGTAAAGAATAAAATATTATTACGAAACCTTTCAAAATTCTCAAAAACCAGAAATTAGCTGTGAACTTTACGAAATTTTAGCAGTCACCCTAAAATTACAGAAAGTTGTCTTTAAAGTGGATTTTTTCTTTTAAAACATTAAAGGAGAACATTTATTTTTCGGATCTACTTTACTATTTCATTGTTTGCACATATTTTTAGTCAGAAATGGTTGAAGAATAACCCATCGTAAACTGATAGTTTTTTTTTCTTTTACAAATTCTTGAAAATATTTGAATTGCCAATCTCCCAAGAATTCACCCTATTATTTGCGTTTATGTGGACTATACATTTATATATACGAAGCAACAGGTTATACTCATGCTGGTTTTCTACACGCATGGCTGAATCTTAAGGGTATTTGAGCCATTACGACGTCACAGTTGTATACAACACAAATCTTCCCCATGTTAGGTTTAATGGAGTTTTGAATAATTTTCAAATTTCAAACAATGATTCTATACTCCAAACTTTTAAACTTGTTTCTCCTTATAATTTTCTTCTATTTCACATTTATTCAGCTTCAGTTTTGTACAAAAAAAATTTTTTTCAAGTGATATTAGATTTCCAACAACATTTTTTTAAAACTATTTACTTTATAAATATAAACTTTGCACTGTTGTCTATATTCAAAAATTTTTCTGTTAAAAAATGTGTCAACAAATTCCAACATTTCCAAAGCGTCTTTAAAATTCATCCAAGTATAGTTTTTGAGAAAAATGCCTTTTTTCTTTTTCTCTCCATAATTGTTACAAAACACAAAAATTTTAGTTGGAAATCTTAGAAAATCGCATTTTAAAGTAATAGGTAGGAGAATTCATGGGGAATCCCTTTAGAGGATTTTCCTTTCACAAATTGTTTGTACCAATTATGGTTGCGAAATGAAAAAGAAAAGCTATTTTGTAGCACTGAATTAAAAGTTTTAAATTGAACAAATATAATTACTGATTAATAGTAAATTAGTAAAGTTCACAGAGAAAAAATAATTTTTAATATAGAACTGAAAAATTTTGTTAGTTGTTACAAACTTTTCTGTTACATCAACAAATTTATTGATATAAAGTAACAAATCATTATTTATTGAAAAAATTTCCATTGTAAGGACAACAAAGTAAACTTGTAATTAATTATATTTTTGTCAACGTAAACAATCCTTTTTTCTGTCAAGTTGTTTCTTCATTTACTAAATTCGAATTTAATCTTTTCGACATTTCAGGGTTTCTACTATTTTTCTTCAACAAAATTCCCTGTTTTTTCCGATTATGTTCTAAATTTTTCCCGGTTTTTTTCTCATAAAATTTAAAGTTATACTTTACTTCGAACAAGAATAAATCTTTTAATTTTTTCGAAATGTTTTTTTTAATAATTTTAATTGATAATTTGGAAAAAAATTGAATTAAGCAAAGCATTTTCTCAATTTGTTGAAAATAAACTTGTCTCTTTATAAAAATTGAAAATTTGATTTTTTTAATTCTATTAAAATTATAGTAATTCGATTTCTGCAAAGAATTTTACTATTTATAAAAATAATTCAATTCTTCCAAACAAATCCTGTTATTTATTAAAATAATTTAACTCTAGTGACGAATTTTATTAAAATTTTTTAAAAGAATAAAAGAGTAATAATTATTTATTTATTTAATAAAGAATAAACATTTAATTTATTCAAGAAATAAATATAATTTTCATAAACATTCAGAAATTTGAAATTATAAAAATTTAAGGGAAGGTCAATAATTATAATTAGGTATTCAATAGAATAATATAATTTTTATAAGCAAAAAATTCATGAAAACTGTAAGAGGGACTTTAAATTAAACAAATAAAATTATAGTTACGGCGTCACTAACATTATTTTCAACAAATTTAAATAAAATTCAAGAAAAGAATTCAATTATTTTTCAAAAAATGTAAAGAAATTTCAATTACTTCACAAATTTTCAATTATTTCCTTATAAAAATTTAATTATCTTGAAACAATATAATTGAAAACTTACAAATCTTATTTTTTAGATTTAAAAAAAATTTGCAAAAGTTCAATTGAGGAGCAAGTTTTCAAAACTTGATAAATCCATAATTTCTTATTTCGAGAAAATGAAACAAATGACTTTCCTCACATAACAAATAGAGTTAATTTTAAAATAAAAAATTTGTGTTAATTTACTTTTTCGACAATGTTTTTATATTTAAGATGTTCTGTTTTTAATTAAACATTATCATAATTAAGTGCTTTAGAGATTTTGATAAATTTTTTCTAATCAAAAACATAAATACTATAAGTCATCTTGGTTATGTCAAAATGATTTTAAAATAAAAATTCGTTGTTAATAAAATTTTTTTCTTAAATTTAACAGTGACAGATCGATTTTTGAGGTCCTTAAGATATTAAATTTATGCTTATCTCGATTTTTTTAAAAAAATGGATTTATCAGCTTTAGAAAATTTGCTCCTCAATTTTATTGAACAATTTTATGTATATTTTTTTAATTTACTAATAAACATTTTTGAAGTATTAATTTTCGCCGTTAGAATTATGAATACATTAGAATATGATTTTTTATAAAATTCAATTATTAATCAGTTATTAAATTAAAATACCTTAAAAGTTTTATTTGTCAAAAAGTTTCTAATGAAATTCTTTAACAAATTTAATTACATATTTTCAGTGGAATTTAAAAATATTTCTATTAACTCCATAGATTTTTAAAATTTATTTACATAATACGTTTGAATTGGTGACTGATTTTTTACTATCAAATTAATTATTTTTAACTAACTCAAATTTAGAGAAGAGTATAAATATCTATAAAAATTGAAATAAAAAGTGATTTTTTAAAAACAAAGTAAAGTAATAAATTTTTTTTCAATTTTGGTGAAAAATTTCCCTGTTTGGTATAAAATTCCCGGCGAAATCCCAGTTTTTCCCGGTCAAATTAAATTATTTCCTTATAAAAATTTAATTATCTTGAAACAATATAATTGAAAACTTCCAAATCTTATTTTTTAGATTTAAAAAAAAAGCGAAAGTTCAATTTTATTAAACAATTATATATATATTTTTTAAATTAACTAATAAACATTTGAATTATTAATCTTCGCTGTTAGAATTATGGATACATTAGAATATGATTTTTTATAAAATCCAATTATTAATTAATTATTAAATTAAAATACTTTAAAAATTCTATTTTTAAAAAAGTTTCTAATGAAATAAATTCTTTAACAAATTTAATTACATATTTTCAGTGGAATTTAAAAATTTTTCTATTAACTCCATAGATTTTTAAAATTTATTTACACAATACGTTTAAATTGGTGCCTGATTTTTATGAATTCAACATTGAAACATTCAAATTAATTATTTTTAACTAAGTTTTTAAGTTTTCGTTTTCATTAATTTGACTTATTTATTAAGTATCTCGGTCGTTAAAGACTATTTAATTAATTATTTTTAACTAATTCAAATTTAGAGAACAGTATAAATACCTATAAAAAATTGAAATAAAAAGTGATTTTTTAAAAACAAAGTAAAGTAATAAATTTTTTTTTCAATTTTAGTGAAAAAATTCCCGGTCAAATTAAATTCCCGGTGATTTCCCAGTTTTCAAGGATTAAAACACGAGAAAAAGGTTCAGTTTTAGAATTACACGTACATGTGTTAGTGCAGAGAAAGAAAGCCTAAGGAAGGGGGGCCACTTTCGACGTTGTTGTCTTTTTTTCGCAAAGTCTGGCGCATTAAATTCTTACGTACGTACATCAGCATGGTTTGAAGTAAATAAATAAAGAAGTGAAACAACTGTCTTCTACAAAATAGTAGCAAGACTAGAGCATATGTACACATAAAATTGAATGTATATATGTACCTACGTAAGAAAGTATAATCGAGGCGTCCAAAGCGAGGTCGAGACACGCGGCAGATGTCTGGCGCCAAGGACCCCCTGTTCCCTCAAACAGTCGCGCCGACGTTTGCCACCCACCTTTACCATTTACCAACCTATCGTGCCATTCTGCCAGCCTGTTCGTCTGATTTCCCTCTCTTGTCTCCTTTTAACATTCTTACTTCTTCTTTTAACATCTAACCTGACATCCATTAACATTTTTTCCCCACCACATTTTCCTTTTGAATGCTTTTCTCAATCTCTTTCAGTTTTTTTTTTTTTTCAAAAACAAGTAAATAAGTCTATCTTCAGTTTATATTTGAACACGAAATCAAATGAGTACCTGTTAAAAAGTTGAAATTTTTATACTGGTACCTGAACAATAGAGAGACAGTAAACAAGAGGGACTCAATAAAAAATTAATTGAAAAATCTATCTATTCAAAAATTTAATTCAAAAAATTTAATTCCAAAAATTTAAAGATTTACAATTTTTTCGATTTAATGAACCCTATTATTAAGAATCTATACTTTTTTTAAGACAAAACACGTTTTTTGCATATTCGGTTGTGAAAAGTGCAATGATGAATTATTTTTCTGTAAAAAAGGTACAAAAATTAATTTTCAGTTCATCAATTTCCCTGCGACAATTTACAGACATTAAAATTATTTTCCCTGATAAAATTCTGTTTATTCCAAAATCACATTGCATTTTTTTCTTCAAATCTGAATAAAATTAAAAAAATCTGTGATATTTCCGAAGATTTCTAAGAAATACTGTAAAAACTTTAAAGAGAAATCTGACGTACAGTCAAATCAAAAGTCAGGCCAATGACATGATTTCACAATTTGAAAGAAAAAGACAAATTCGTTTTGGTGGAAGGGCGAAAAATTTAATTTTAAACATTTAAATTCATTGAAAGTAGCATTTGGATAAAAATTACAATTTTCGGTCAATAAGAAACATTTGTCAAATTTTAGGTTATGTTACTCAAAGCATTTGTCATTGTTCCATTTATTATTATGCAAATTTAAAAATTTTATATTTTCGAATGTAAACATCAATTTTTGAATAATTTTAGACTCAAAATTTAAAAAATTTACTTAGTAATGGTAACTATTATTTTTCGCAAGAATTAAATTATTTTATAAAAATTTCTAACTAAATTCTTAATGAGAATTAAGTTATTATATTTTCAAAAGTTTTCACAAAACATTCTTTTGAAGAATTCAATTATTTTTATGAACAGTAAACTTCGTCGCAGAAATTCAACTATTTTCAAAATAGTTTTAAAACAATTCAATCATTTGAAAAGCTTTTAATAAAATTTTTGTTAAGAATTAAAACGCTTTCAATAATTTTAATATCACTCTTTCGAAGAATTTGATTCTTTTTATAAACAATAATACTTTTTGCGTGAATTCAATTATTATTTTCAATACAAATTTAAGTTAAATTTTCTGACAAGAATTTAAATAATTAAATAATAAAATAAAAATAATAAAAATAATAAAATTAATAATAAAATTTAAATTAATAATAAAATTTAATTTAATTAAAAAAATTTTTTTGACTTAAATTCTTTAAATGACTATAATTATTTTCAAATTTAAAAAGAAAACTGCAAGAATTTAGTAATTTTCGAATCATTAATTTTAAAATTAAAAAAAATTAAAAAGGAAATTTAGTAGAAAATGTTTAATTTCATTTAAATTGTATTTGAGAAAAAATTGTAACCAAAATATAATAAAATTTTTTTTGTCTATAGTTGAAAGTTTTCTGGTGAGAAAAATAAGAGATTTTTGAAAAGATTTGTCGTTTTAATCATTTGGCAGCACTGTTAAGGTATCACATTCGCTAAACGCTTTCCATAAATTTTTTTTTCAAAATTTTACCGTTTTTTTTAAATTTAAAAACAATTTTTCTTTTTCTTTTAAAATTTTTTTTTAAAAATAAGCTTTCTTGAAATATTTGGAAAATTTTACGAATTTTCACCTCACGGAAAAAGAAATATTCGTTATCAAAATTTTTTGTTGTTTTTGAGTCGCTGATTACGAATCCAACCTTGGAGTTCAAAAATTCAAAATGGCGGATCCAATATGGCGAACGAGTTTTGTAAAAATTTATGGAATTCCTTTGAAAATATTAGTGAACGAATTACTTACCTTTCTTAATAAATATTTCAGATTAGATTATTTTTGTGTGTGTGTGTTAATTTTAGACGCTTTAGGAATATTAAAAAAAAGAAATAAAAAAATCTCTGATAAAAAAAAATCTAACTGACACCATCTGAAGCTAAAAATTACAAGTATTGGTCTTATATCTTCCGGAACATTCAAAGGGAGATGTCAACTTGCCTTATTAAAAAAATTAAAAATTTTAAATTACTTCTATGAAGATATTTTAATTGTCAATCTATTTATAGTTAATGAAAGGAAAGAACTGCAAATTTTCATGCATAAATAATAAGAAAAAATACCATTAAATTAAATTAAATACCTTCTCTATTGGTGGTGAAAGAACTTGAAAGATTCTGTGTTGTCGGGGTTCTGCACCTGAGAGAATCCTCTTCACTTGGTGCTCGATCTGTAAATAAAAAAAAAAAATCTTTAAAAACTTTCAAGTATATTAACATTTTATTTTTTATTTTATGATTAGACAAATTATTGAATTGTATTTTCAATTTAATTTAGAATATCATTATTTTTACCTAAATTAAATTTTACTTCATTCAGATGGTAGAATTGAATATACGAACGCGAATCAACTATGGGATTCGTAAAAAAAGTCTCACTTTTGAAATTTATTTAAAAAATGTTAAGGTAATAATTTAAAATTAATAATTTAAAATTAATAATTTTTTAATAATTTCTTAATAATTTGAAATTTATTGAAAATTTGCTTTTAAATTTATTTTAAAAATGTGGAAGTAACTTTAACTTCTTAGTAACTTTTGTAGCACTTTAAAAATCGCTTCTGCCTAATTCGATCAGAAATAGAAAATTATTATTTTAGAAATTTAAAATTGTGAAAAATATTTTGACAATTTACGGTGAAAGTAATTTTATAAAAGCAAAAATGTTTAAGGTGGTAAAAATTTATTATTTCTTTATTTAAAGATCACAAATTGCTTACCTTCAGGTTTCATTCTGTCAGCTATGAGGCAGTAAGGAGGTGGTGGCGACTCTGAAATAGAAAATGTTTCTTTATTTATTACCTTTATAAATTTAAATCATTTAAAAATGAATTATTTAAAAGCAAATCGCATTCTTGCATTTGAATATTTATTTATTAGTTCTAATTATACTTTAGAGTATATAGAAGGGGGTAATGAAGTATGCACTTTTTTCGAAGAGTAAACATACTTTGTGAAACGCTCCTCCAACATGATTTACACACAATATAAAACACGATTTACTAGATATTAGATATTTACTAGATATTAGATATTTACTAGATATTTACTAAAATATATTTAGTTTTCGATTTTAGTTCCATTTGAAAAATATTTAAATAAATATTTTATTGTCAATAATTAATAAAATGATTTTTTCTGTCTGCAGTGCATTAATAAACACGAATTATGTCGAAAATATTAAGAGAGATTTTTTGAAATTGTAGAAATTAAAAAAAAGTTGCCGACGTCGATAAAAAATAATAATTTTAAGAAATGTGGCGCCTCGGTGGCGCCATGCTTCTTGATAATGACCGACAATGTTGGCTCGTGAGAAATATTTTACAGGTGCACTTTCCTCAATGCCCAATGCCGGAGCTATTCTAAGACAAATCAAAAATAGAATTGGCGTTCTGCGATCCTCTGCCAAGTCAACACTTTATCAGCGTTCGTGATTATCCAGTACGGAAAAAATACGATAGTATATACGCGAAATTTGTTTCTCCATAATAGATAAAAAATTTAATTACCAATGAATTATTATTTTGAAAAACTAAATCCAAACAACTGTCACTGTGAATTTTTTTTTAAATATTGTACCTTTATCATAAAAAAAATTCCTTACGCGAAAAAAATAGCTGAAAATTTAAAAAACTACATTATACAATTAATTTATTGGTCCAACATAATATACAGTCGAGCTTGTCGAAATGCAACTTTATTTTTAAAACTTTTTTTTTCGCATTAAAAAAAAAATAATGTTTGATTTAATATCAAACAAGAAATATTTTCACGTTGTTCTAGAAAATTGGTAAAATAGAAAATTAAATTATAAAACGATTTTTAAGAATTGTTTACTGTCAAAAAAATTTGGAAAATCGAGTTGCATTCCGAAAGGTTTCACTGTAGTTTTCAAAAGAATTTTTCGAACATTACTCTGAAAAGTATAAATAAAAATGATCAAATTTTCGAAGAATTTTAATTATAAACATATTTCTAAAAAATTTTGGTAAATGTTTAGAACCATTAAAATTTTAATAAGTATGTTCCTAAAGTTTCGAACGTTCAAAGGCACAACAATATTTTTTTTTCTTCTTTAAATTTGTATTTTATTAACAAAAAAATTATTTTTTAGACCATAAAATAAATTAATTCTAAACTAAATATTGTCAAATTTCAATTATTTTTATTTTTTCGATAGTAATTTTTAAAAACATTTAAGGTGCAAAGAATTTTGTTACATTTTTATTTACATTTTACGAAGATAATTGAATTTTTAAAAATTATGAAAAAAACAATTATAATAATTAGTTTTAAAAAATATATCAACTGCTAAATTTTTTAGCGTTTTAACATTTAAAAATAGTGCCAAATTCAAGTTATGAAGCGCTTTTTCTGAAACTTGTTGTTTTTAAAGTTTATTAATTTTAAATACATAATTAAATAATATTTACATAATTAAAATTTTTTAAAAATTTGTATTTTCATAATTTTTTTTATTCACTTTTATTTTTTAAAGTTTATTTTAATGTAAGTTCTCGTAAATAATCGAATTTCTTTAAAGAATTTTTGTATTTTAAAAAAACTAAGTAATTTTTTAAATCATTTTAATTAAAAATTATAAATATTGTTGTTTTCTACAAAATATTAAAAATGAATCTAAATCTATTCAAAATTATTTATCTATTTAAAAAATAATTCCATTTTTCCAAAAAATTTTTGAAAATAATTGAATTTAATTAATATTTTTAGAAATAATTGTATTCTATCAAGAAATGTTACTAGAATTAAATTAAAAATAATTGCATTCCTTTAAAGAATTTTATTATTAATAAAAATAGTTGAATTGTTACAAAGAATTTTTATTAAAAATTTTAAAAATCGTGATTATATTATTTTGAAGAATTTCTTTAAATATTTTAAAATAATCTATTTTTTAATCATTTTGATTGACAATTTTGAGAGTAATTGAATTTTATAAAGAATTTTTTTGAAGTTTTCAAAATAATCGCTTAAAAAAAAAAATTATTAAAAAAATAATAATTAAAATTATTAAAAATAATGCTTAAAAATAATAATTAAAATACTTTATTGTTGAGGTTTATCAAAATTGTTTTGAATATAGTTGAATTCCTATGAAAAATTTTATAGAAATAATAAATAAATAATAATAAATATTTATAGAAATAATCTAATTCTTGATAATAATTCTACTATTTTTAAAAATAATTGAATCGTTTCTAAGAATTGATGAAAAGTTTGAAAAATAAATGAATTTTTTTCGAAAAATTTTATTAAAAACCAACAACAATTTTACTCAATTTTTTAGTGAAATTTCTTTAAAAAATTGACATAATAAAATTTTTATAAACAAATTGTGTCATTTTTTTTATTTTTAAAGCAAATAATTTAATATTTTACAAGAATTTTCTTACAAATTTGGAAAATAATTGAATTTTTCAAATAAATTTTACAGACAATTCTAGAAATAATTAAATTTTTAAGATTAAATCACTTTTAGAATTATTTTCAAGAGAATTGAATGTTTGTAAAGACTTTACTAAATATTTGAATTTTGTTTCAATGGATTTATGCAAATTTCCGAGAATAATTTGAAATCATTCGTGAAATTTTATTAAAATTGTCGCATTACAAAAATGAAAATAAATTGCACTTTTTTTAAACTAAAAATTGATGGTGTTTTGTTGCAATATTTAAAAAATAAATTCACCTAATCATGATGATTTTTAATTTTAATTTTATTATCAGAAAAAAATTACCAAAACGTACCATTAAATTTCTTTATTACATTAAACTTTAATTACACTGTTAACATAAAAGTATAAAAATGCAACGAATTGATACAAAAAATTTGGATCAAATTATAAATTGATCCAAATTCTTGGCATCAATATGATCCACTTTAGTATCAATTTGATACTTTCAAGAAAACTGTGAACAGAAAACTTTAAAGAGAAAAAATGTTTCAAAATAAAAAAATGTATTACAATTTTTCTATATTAAAGTTAATTTTAATGGTAATGTGAGAATTGTCATTTGCTAAATTTATCGAAATGATAAAATTTAAATTTATCAGGTTTTGAAAACTTACTTCTTATATGTAATTTATAGTGATTTTTTAAATTCAGTTAAATATATTTTTTTCGTTTCTTATAGAAATGAAATACGAATTTTTTATTTTTGTTTAATTGCCAAAATTTTTGAGTTATGAATTTTAAAAAATTGGGATTTGTAGAAATAGACTTTTTTCATCATAACTTACAAGTTTGACCATCAAAAATTATAAGTACGAAACTTGATAAAAAATTAAGAAAAATTAATTACAAATTTTCGGCAAATTAAAATATGATTTGGTCTTAAAAATTCGGATTTATTATAACATTTCAAGTTTATTGATTATTTATAATTTATATTTATTATTTATATTTATTTATGTGAAAAAAGTAGCTATACAGTTTTAGTGTCGCATGAATCTTTAAATTTGAAAATATTTGCATTTTTTGATTTTTCGTTATTTTTTAAAAATATAGTCATAGTTTTTGCTTTAAACTTAAGGGGAAAGTAATAGGTTAAGTTTTATTTTTCAATCTTTTGTAGCACTTGGAAGCAAAAAAGCCAATTTTGGTTAATTTACTAATTTATTTTTTTTACAAACGAAAAAGCTGCTAGGAATGCTGAAAAATTATGTGAATATAACGACTATTTCAAATTTCAAAAGATTTTGTGTTACAATGTTCACGAACTTTAAAAACAATAAGTTTCAGAAAAAGCGCTTCATAACTTGAAGTTTGGCACTATTTTTAAAAGTTAAAACGTAATTTAAAAAATTTAGCAGTTGACATATTTTTTATTGCTTAGAAATTTCTTTTTCAAATCGTTGGTAAAAAAATATTGCAAAATTGAAAAATAACGGGCATTTATTAAAAATTACTTGAAATTTTAATGACGCTGAAGTCCACAATGTTTTTAAAAACGAAAACAAAAAAAGTAATGGGACGGTACTTTTATTTTTGATAGTAAATAATGTTATTTTTTAATCATTGAATCCTTAGTAACAACTTATTTCTTAAAAATTAAGGAACATGAAAATTAGAGATGAATTTTATTTTTAAAAAAAATTCTTTTTTGATTTTTCGTTTTTAAAAACGTTGCGGACTTCAACTTCGTAAATTTTAATATAACATTCTGGAGATTGTATTATTATCATTATTATTATCATTATTATTATCATTATTATTATCATTATTATTATTATTATTATTATTATTATTATCATTATTATTATTGTTATTATTATTATTATTTTTATTTCGATTGCGATTATAAATTTTTGCTTGTCGGAACTTTGAACATTAAAGATGTTTATTGTATGCATGCTGTCTTGATCTGATTGGATCATCGACATCTTCCGTAGTGCTTGCGATAAAATGTGCCCTGAGTAGGTGAAGTGCATAAGGTAGATACATAGACTCGTTCTGAAAGAGATGAAAGATCTTTACGCAGGCCGGTTCCTCAAGGTGAGCTGGTTCAGCTTATGAGGTGTATTTAGCCTAAGTAAATCATGTGTCTTCAGCGATCGATTGAAAAGACTCGCTAAGACGCTGAAATACGTACAGGCACACGGAAAAAATAAATTTTCTCAAAATTACCGAAATCTTTCATTTTTTTGACAGTAGCAAAAAACCGAAAATTATTACACAGCCGTTGTTTGAATAAAAGAACAAAAAAAATTAAAAATAAAAAAAAATAAAAAAAGAAGTCAGCAAATATATGGAATAACTCCGTAACATTTCATTAATGTTAAAACTTAAAAGTATATTAAATTGCAACGATCCTAATTTTTGACACCAATTTTAATCAAAACAAATTAATTCCAAACTAAATATCGTTTAATTCCAATTATTTTTCTTTTTTAGACAGTAATTTTCTAAAGAGAAATTAAGGTGAAAAAAAATTTCCTTCATTTCAACGTTCGAAACTTTAGCCACATATTCTTCTTATTATAAGAACTTTATTAAAAACTTCTTTTTATTAAAAACGAAATGTATTTTTTCCCAAAAAAATCATGAAACTTCCTTTTAAAAATACATATTTACATAAAAGTACACAAATAAGGTTTTAATTTTAAAAGACAATTTTTTTTTATCGAAATGTTTCTGAGATATGAGAGCCATTGAAGTGGCGCCTTCAGAAAAACATGAATTCCGGTGATCAGCATTCCGCAAGTATATATGCTTCGTCTGAAAGACAAAAATAAAATTGATTTACATTTATTGTAAGATTATCTAGTTTCGAAACGAGGGATTTTCAAAAATAATACTTATTTGCAATTAACAAATAAATGGTGACCTGACAAAATCGTGACTATATGATTTTCGTTAAAAAAAATGTCGATGTTTGATAAGAAAAAAAAAAAAGATTTGCAAAAAAAAGATAAATAAATAAATAAATTCTTCGATAGGGAAGTAGATAATCTTATAATAAATATAAATCAATTTAAATTTTGTATTCCAGACGACGAACTATATTAGTTGCGGAATACTGGGGACCAAAATTCATGTTTGTTTCTGAAGGCGCCACTTGAATGGCACCAGCCGGCTGAAGCTATAGCAGTCGCACTCAACACCATTCCATATAGGCGCCATCCAACTTACTATAGTCTATTTAGTGAAATTAATAAATAAAACTTGTTATTTCGTTATTATTGATTACTAAATTAAATAACAATGACTATATTTTTATAATAATAATAATATTAAAATAAAACAACAATAATAATAATAATAATAATAATAACAATAATAATAATAATAATAATAATAATAACAACAACAACAATAAAATAACAATAATAATATAAAAATAACAACAATAATAATATAATAATAATAACAATAACAATAATAATAATAATAATAATAATAATAATAATAAAATAACAATAATAATATAAAAATAACAACAATAATAATATAATAATAATTAAATTAATAAATAAAAATGTGTTATTCAGTTATTATTAATTTTCAAATAAAAATACTCGATGGTTTTTTGAAACATTAACTATTACTAAAATTTGATGGAGAGTCATATTAGTAGTTGACGACTAAAGATTGGCGTGGCTAAGAAAACACGTACATTTTCACAATATAATTACAATTTTTTTACGTGTTTTACAATTTTAATTTCTTTAAATAATTTATTACTTACACACCCAGAAAAAGGATTTCTTTGAAACAAAGAAATTGTTTTTTCAAGCTCTCTCTCTCTCTCTCTCTCTCTTTGAATCAAAGATAAAATTTGTTTGAGTAAAAAAAAGTTTTCTTTACTTTTACAAAAAACAATTTTCAAGGTTTTTTTGAATCAAAGAAATTTTTTCTTTGAATGATATTTTTGATCCAACGAAAAATTTCTTTAAGACAAATAAAAAGCTGCGGTAACATTCAAAGAAATTATTTCTTTGAAGTATTTATTACTTTGACTTGAAAAAAGATTTATTAAATCTAAAGAAATGTTTTTTTAAGTCAACAAAAAACAGTTAAAGAAATAATTTCTTTGAATCAAAGAAACATTTTTTTGACCCTATAATAATGCACAAATTTCTTTGATTTAAAAAAAAACATTCTTTGGAATAAAGAAGCTTTTTTCTGGGTGCAAAATTAGAAAAACGTGTTAAATTATTATTCTTTAAGTACACACATATTTTAAAAAAAAATTATAGGTACAAAAAATTTCAATATTTCAAAAATATTTTTAAAAAATGTCAAGTTTATAAATTCTAACATTCAAAATTAATATTCTCTTACAATTTTTACGAAATTAAAGTCCACAAGGTTTATATCAACGAACCAAATTCATTTAATGCATCCAAGTATTATTTTTAATTTAACATTTAATTGCAAAGAAAATTATCATCAAAATATGAACATAAATCCTTATTTTTCTAAACATTTTTGTGTCAATATTGTGTTATTTTTAATTAATTTACTAAGTAAACAAATTTTTCTCGTTGATCAACGTTGTGGACTTTGAAAATATTTTAATACCTTATTAACAATAATTATAAATAAATAAATAGTGACGCGCTCCCAAGAATGGTACCTTAAGAAGCAAATGAATTGTAGGTTAGGATCGTGTCAGATTTATTTTGATTAAAAGTTCATTTTTAATTATTTAAATTTGAAACAACTTTTCATTGAATATTTTGGATATAATGAAGACTTTAGGGTAAATAATTTTTAAATAATAATTGATTTTCTTTCTGTATTTTTACTAATAAAATTAAAAACATAACCTCAAATTTTTTGCTATTCTTAGGTACCTTTCTTCGGAGCATGACACAATTTATATTTTAAATAAATAAATAATTACAATTTTTTCAAATTAAATTTTAAAGCTTTAATTATACATATTACATTCAATAAGTTAAATTGATAAAAATTAAATTGAAAATGTTTCTTTTAATAATGTTAATTGATAATTTGGAAAAAAAAATGAATTAAGCAAAGCATTTTCTCAATTTGTTAAAAATAAACTTGTCTCTTTATAATTATAATGGAAAATTTGATTTTTCAATTTTATTAAAATTATAATAATTGCATTTCTGCAAAGAATTTTACTATTTATAAAAGTAATTCAATTCTTCGAAACAATTCCTGTTATTTATTAAAATAATTTAACTCTTGTGACGAATTTTATTAAAATTTTTTAAAAGAACAAAACTAATAATTAATTATTTATTTAATAAGTAAACATTTATTTTTTCAAGAAATATAAATATTATAAACATTCAGACATTTGAAATTATAAAAATTTAAGGAAAGTTCAATAATTATAATTATGTATTGAATAGAATAATATAATTTTTATAAGCAAAAAAATTAATTTAAAACTGTAAGAAGGACTTTAAATTAAACAAATAAAATTATAGTTACGGTCACTAAAATTATTTTCAAAAAATTGTAATAAAATTCTTTAAAAGAATTCAATTATTTTTCAAAAAATGTAAAGAAATTTTGATTACTTAAAAATTTTGAATTATTTCCTTATAAAAATTTAATTATCTTGACACAATATAATTGAAAAATTACAAATCTCATTTTTTGGATTTAAAAAAAAATTTGTCAAATTTGAATTTTATTAAACAATTTTAAGAGTGAATATTTTTTTAAATTAACTAATAATAAATTTAATTATGAATCTTCGCCGTTAGAAATATGAATACATTAGAATATGACTTTTTATAAAATTCAATGATTACGATCACCAAGTTTTGAACGTTCAAATGATCGATATATTTTTTATTGAAGAAATTTTAATAAATTACTAATCATAAAAAAATTTAAGAACTAAAATTTTACGTATACAAACTTAGTTATTAATATTTTGGATAGTGAAGCAAAATAATTAAAATAAAAATTTAATTTTCAGAAGAAATAAATAAATTTCGTTCATTTGAACGTTCAGAACTTTAGGATCTTTGGAAAAACAGAAAAGTAATTGAAGTTTAACAATATTCAATATAGAATTATTATGTCTGAATTTAAAAAATAATTTTTTTTGAAAAAAAATACAAATTATTGCACTTTTTTCAATACTAACTATTATTTTTTAACAACTTTAAAATTTTGTCAAGATTATGTTAAAAAATTATTTTTTCTCAAAACTATACGAAAAGCAATGACATGCGAGACGTTTGAATGTTTTGTAAATACTGACATGAGGAAATTTTGACGTTTCGGTTTGAAGTTGACATGTGTTCTTTTTTTTTTTAATGATTTGTAAAGATTCTGAAGGATGGCTGAGTGGTTGGAATAAAAATTGAAGGGCTCCACAGAATAAGGGGTCGAAGAACGCGTGGTTGGAATGATCGCCAAGTTTTGAACGTTCAAATGAACGAAATATTTTTTCTTGAAGATATTTTAATAAATAAACTAAAATAAAAGTTTTATATATATAAAAAAAAATTTATATAGTTTTTTATAAACTAAAATTTAACGTTTACAAACTCAGTAATTAATTTTTTTTTGGATATAGTGAAGCATAGTATTTACAATAAAATTTTAATTTTTAGAAGAAATTAATAAATTTCGTTCATTTGAACGTTCAGAACTTTACGATCCTTGGTTGGAAGAGTCATTTCTAAAACCAATCTATTTCTACATTTTTCAGTGTTTTTTTTTAAATTGTTGTATGTAAAGTCAAAAGTATGGTTGGAGACCATCCATAAACTACGTTATTAATTTATCGGGTCTGAAAATTTAACTTTAATCTATGGGACAAGTTTAAAAAGTCTGAAATGTTGGTAACTTATATACTTAATGGATGACGGCCCCTTATATTTATCAATATGTTTTCTTAGTACTATTTGTTTATCATGTGGATTTAAATAGTCTGCTTTTGTGTTCAGAGTCGGTTTTTTAAAAATCCGTTTGTTCCCTCAATCTAATTGTCTAGACAATTATTGAAACAGGAATGGTATAAACTATGTTGGGGAATATTCCTCTTTACTTTGTCTTTATTGTTAGTGAATATTTGTGAAAGATTTTTCCGAGATATTTTTTTCTCGTTCTGTAGATTTTTTCTAAACATAGAAATGTTGTTGAGAAGGAAACTTGGTTTTTGTCTCGATATCTCTTCTCTTAAGGGCCTTTACTTTAAAACAGTGCTGCCAGATGATTAAAACGACAAATATTCAAACTTTTCTTGTTTATCTTCAGAAAACTTGGAAAATATTTCTTATTTTGGTTACGTTTTTTTTCTAAAATATAAATGTTCTTAAAGTTTCGAACGTTCAAATGAATGACAATATTTTTTTTACTTCCCCTAATTTGTATTTCTTTAAAAAAAAAATTTGAAAAAAATACAATTTAATTTGAAAAATGAATACAGATTAATTCTAAACAAAATATTATTTAATTTCAATTATTTTTATTTTTTGTATAGCAATTTTCTAAAATACTTGACTCTTGAGGTTAAAAAAAATTTCGTTCGAAACTTTAGCCACATATAAGTGAAATGAAATTTCACAAGCAGTTGGAGTAATTTTCTTCGAGTTTGAGGAATAAACTGGTAGCACTGCAAGAAGACTTAATTGTAAAGTAAAAAGTTGGATATTCACCAGGTTTGCAAAGTCGACTCCAATGATAAGGATTGCAGCAGACGGAGAAAGGGTCCTTTGAAGAAAGACAGACGGGAAGTTTCTTGAGTTCCGAGGAGTGTGTTAGATCGGGCCATCGCCATATCTGACAGCAGAGCAAAAGGGGGTCAATAGAAGGTAAGTCGCACATGGATCCTCTGCTGGGTGTCCGACAACGGTCCCTCTCGACTTTGGTCGAAGGAAGGGCCACTGAATTCTCATCATAGTTGCCTTGCCTATGATGAGAATAGTGATGACTAAGATGTCGCAAATAATAATGATGATGATGATGATTGTGGGGATAGTGATGATGACGATAGGAGCGGCGAGACATTTGTTGCCGGGGCTCAGTGTCCCGTGGTACCAAAACACAGGAACCGAGATAGGCGCCAAAGCTCTCGACTGCATTCAACAGCATTTCTAATTGATTCTCCTTGAGCGTTCTGAGGAACTCTTTGCACAATGTCAGGCGACTGAGAATTTTCTCCTCATCCTGCAATCTATTGCCACCACAACATCCGTGATGTATCCTACGGGATATGCTTCGACTCTTTCTCCCCGTTCTTGGAGTTGTTCTCTTTGTTTCTTTAGGTCCTTGCTCGTCCTTGTCCTCTTTCTGCAAAACACTCTCAGCTGCTGCTGCAACAACGTAAACTTGCGACGAATCTTCTTGAGTTTCACACTCGGTTTCATGCTCCCCACAGACCTTAGCCTTCAGGAGACGTTTAGTGAGCACCGCCCGTTTGTTCCAGAACATGAACATGAAACAGGAGTTTTCGAACAAGCATTTGGTAGCCAGTACTTTCTAACCCGAGTGCAGAAAAGTTATTGACACTTCGCCTTCGATCCGGTTCTTGAAGAATCACTCCAACTTTGCCACGAGATTCAAACTAGCACTACATTAAATCAAACACAAGAAGGAATTTTCGACACCAAAAAAAACTAACTTCACTTAAAAATAAATGCTCGCTAGATTAACATTTTTTCGAAGCAGCTAGATCTGAAATTTGCGCTGATTCGGCATTGGATTTAAAATATTACCTCTCAATGCTAACCTGACAAGTTTCTGTCAGCTCACCATGAACAATCTTTCTCTTCATCATTCTTGAGAAATTTCAAGTCAATATAGAAGAGAGCACACGCACTCACACATCACTGTCACATTCTTGAAAACACTAAAGAGCTTCGCAGCAAACTAAATACTGCAGTTTAGCGAGAGACAAAAATTATTTCTCGAACAGTAAAAAAAAACAATACATCACTTGTTTCTGATATTGTTAACAGTATGACAAAATAATAACTGCGGTGATATCAATTGATACGTTTGAAAAGGCAGAAAACACTTTTGTGAACGCAAAACTCTCTCGAACCACGTCGTGTTCGAGACTGGTCTTCACTTCTCTTGAGCGTGTTTGAGCGTGTTGAGCACACACGAATGTATATGCAGTAGAATTCATTCGCGCCCGTCTCTCTCTCTTTCGTTTCGTCTATTCGTCGTTCTGTTACTCCAAAGAGTCGAGTCAAGGCAGCGCGCCAACACACGAACACCTACCGCAGCATACTTGAGCATACTAAACACACACACAAGAATAATGGTTGAAATATGTCTGCCGACAATGTTGCTCTATTACTTGCCATTGGTGGCGCTGTATACTCGCCCCTCTTTTTGTCAGTCGCCCGCCTCTTTACAAGAAAAACCATATAGTTTCACTCTGTAAATACTCATCTCAGCTAAATACAATGCTTGTAAAAATTACATTATAAAGTTTCATCTTTAGGATTTTGTAGTTGAAATTTTAAACCTCACCATCTTTAATACACATCAACCGTCATGTCGCAAATTATTCAAACGTTATTCAAAAAAATTCAATTTATTCAAAGTTGGAACTTGTAAAAACTACTGTAAAAATTTTTAATTCTTTCTATGGGTTGTATTAATTTGGTGCTGGGGTGTATAAATTAACGCATTACTTCAAAATAATATTTTCTAATTTTTATTATTATAAATAACATTTATAATAATTTTAAATTCTCTTAACGCATTACTTCAAAATAATATTTCCTAATTTTTATTATAATAAATAACGTTTATTATAATAAACGTTCCTAATTTTTATTATATTAAATAACATTTATAATTAATTTAAATTCTCTTAACGCATTACTTCAAAATATTATTTTGAAGTAATGCGTACTAAACCTAATTTTTAATTAGGTTTTAATTAATTTTTATAATAATTACAATTAGGAAATATTATTTTGAAGTAATGCGTACTAAACCTAATTTTTAATTAGGTTTTAATTAATTTTCATAATAATTAAAATTAGGAAATATTATTTTGAAGTAATGCGTTAAGAGAATTTAAATTAATTATAAATGTTATTTATTATTATAAAAATTAGGAAATATTATTTGGAAGTAACTTGTTAAGAGAATTTAAATTTTTTTTTTAATATAATATAATATTTTCTAATCTTTATTATTAAAAATTAGGAAATAAATTAAATAATAAAATTATTTTTACACAATAAAATTTTTATTTTTTTATAAATTTTTATAATAATAAAAATTAGGAAATATTATTTTGAAGTAATGCGGTAAGAGAATTTAAATTAATTATAAATGTTACACGACATTAATATTTATTAATTAAGAGGGAAATCTTCACTTTATTAATATTTATTGTAGAGAATTCGAATTTTAATAAAATCTAAATATTCAAAATGATAAACAGTATTTAAACGTCGATTATGTTTCCATTTCATCCGGATGAGTTTGTATGAGAAATAATGCTACCCGAGCAACAAGTTACAGTGCCTTAACCTTCGCGCTACCAGAAGCTACCGGGACAACCAAGAACTATATATACAGATTTTTAAATTTCTGCTCAATCAGTGCTGCCAGATTTATAAAATTTTATTCATATTCAAATAATCTGCGCAGAAAATTACAACAAACTGTGATATTTGAAAAATTTGAAGAAATATTGTAAAAAAAAATATTGTAATAAAATTAAAATTATTAGAATTATAATATGTTCAACATATTTTGGAAAAAATAATCATGTTTGAAATTTTTAATTAAAATATTTTAAAAAATATTTTTAAAAATCATTTTCTTTTTAAATTATACAAAATTTATTTCATTATTTTCCAAAAAATACATTACAATGTATTAATTATTAGAATTGTTTTATAATAATCTTTTAATATTGTAAAAACTTGAAGATTTTTTGATAATTTTGCAAAGGTTGTAAATATATTAAGTAACAGTGAAAATATTTATAAACATTTAAATAAAATAAACAAATCATTTTTTAAAAATAAACTATAATTTTCTACTTTACATTCTAATGGACTATAATAAAAAATGTAATTATTATTAATTACTACAGTAAATGTTTCATTTACTATCTTGCAAATTTAAAAATTAATATTTTCATAAACGTCAATTTCTCAATAATTTCAGATTCAAAACTTAAAAAAATTTCTTAATATTTTCTTATTCTTTTTTGCAAGAATAAAAAAAATACAAAAAAATATTAAAAATTAATATTAATAATATTAAAATTTTTAAATTTTTAGATTAAAAATTTTTTTTTAATTTTTTAATTTTTCAATATTTTAATATTTAAGAAAAATTTTAATTAAATTTTATTGATGAAAATTAAGTAATTTTGAAAAGTTTCAATATAAAAAATTCTTTGGAAGAATTCTACTATTTTTATGAAGAGTAAAGTATATCGCGCAGGAATTCAATTATTTTCCAAATAATTTTAATAAAATTCAACGAAAGAATTCAATTATTTATAAAAAAAAAAATTTAGTAAAAATCTTGATATAAGAATTAAATTGTTTTCAAAAATTTTAATAAAACATTTTTTTGCAAAAATTAAATTATTTTCATGAACATTAAAATCCAATGCAGAAAATTAAATTATTTTTAAAATAATTTAAATAAAATTTCAACGAAGAAATTCAATTATTTGAAAAATTTTGGTAAAATTCATGTTAGGAATTAAATTATTTTCAATAATTTTAAGGAAGAATCAAATAAATAGTTTAAACAAAATTTAGTCCAATGTCATAATTTCGTTTTTTTTAATAAGTCAAATTAAATTTTAAATTCCTTTTTGGTAGAAGAGTAAGGAATTAAATTTTCTACATTTTGAGCATTTTTAAGTTATTATATTTGAATGAAAATTATAATTTTTTGGCAATAATAAATTATTTATAATCTAAAATTTGAATGTTTCTTATTGAATGAAAATTGTAATTTTTATTCAATTGCAATTTTTATTCTTTTCAAATATTAAAAATCAAATTCTTCAATTTTTTACCGAGATGAATTTAAAATTTAAATCGTGTTTTTCTTTTAACCCTTTAACGACCAAATGTGCTGATTTCTAACTTCGATTTAAAACTCTTATTATTGAAAGAAAAAAATTATTAAAAATTCTGCAAGCACATACCCATATGTTTTTGGGGTCGCTCTTTCAAATGGCGTTGTCAAAATTCCCAAAAACTGCCATTTAACCCTTATTTTTTTCAAAAATACTCAAAAAATACAAAATTTTGGAAAGTAATTTTTTTTTAGATCCAATTTTAGTTAGTATATTAATTTTTCCAGGTCACCTAAGGTATACAAAACGTGTTCCCGATAGTTCTAGTTTGAAAATATGCTTTGCGTTTTAAGATTTTTTGTTTTTATTAATTCAAAATGGCGCCTGAAAATAAAATTTTTTTCAAAATTTAACATAGGATGGACAAAATTTTCAAAAATTGTTGAATTCGCTTGAAACTTGTTGCTCGGACGTTTTTGGGGTCGCTGATTACGAATCTGAATTCAGATTTTCAAAATTCAAAATGGCGGACCCAATATGGCGGACGACAAATCTAAAACTTTATCGTATTGTCTTCAAATTTGTTACTTGGGGGTTTTCGGGGTCGCTGATTACGAATCTCAATTAAGATTTTCAAAATTCAAAATGGCGGATCCAATATGGCGGACGACAAAATTAAAACTTTATCGTATTGTCTTCAAATTTGTTACTCGGGGGGTTTTCAGGGTCGCTGATTACGAATCTGACATTAGTGTCAATGGTTTAGTATCAGTGTATCAGTATCAATGTATAGGTATAAATGTATTAGTATCAATGTATTAGTGTAAATGTATTACTATGAATGTTTAGTGTTAATGTATAAGTGTCAGTTTATTAGTATCAGTGTATTACTATCAATGTATAAGTATCAATGTATAAGTATCGATGTATTAGTATCAATGTATATGTATCAATGTATGAGTATCAATGTATAAGTATCAATGTATAAGTATCGATGTATTAGTATCAATGTATATGTATCAATGTATGAGTATTAATGTAAAAGTATCAATGTATAAGTATCAATGTATAAATATCAATGCATAAATATCAACCCCCGAGTAACAAATTTGAAGACAATACAATGAAATTTTAACTTTGTCGACCGCCATATTGGATCCGTCATTTTGAATTTTGAAAATCTGAATTCAGATTCGTAATCAGCGACCCCGAAAACCCCCGAGTAACAAATTTGAAGACAATACGATAAAGTTTTAACTTTGTCGTCCGCCATATTGGATCCGCCATTTTGAATTTTGAAAATCTGAATTCGGATTCGTAATCAGCGACCCCGAAAACCCCCGAGTAACAAATTTGAAGACAATACGATAAAGTTTTAGATTTGTCGTCCGCCATATTGGGTCCGCCATTTTGAATTTTGAAAATCTGAATTCAGATTCGTAATCAGCGACCCCAAAAACCTCCGAGCAACAAGTTTCAAGCGAATTCAACAATTTTTGAAAATTTTGTCCATCCTATGTTAAATTTTGAAAAAAATTTTATTTTCAGGCGCCATTTTGAATTAATAAAAACAAAAAATCTTAAAACGCAAAGCATATTTTCAAACTAGAACTATCGGGAACACGTTTTGTATACCTTAGGTGACCCGGAAAAATTAATGTACTAACTAAAATTGGATCTAAAAAAAAATTACTTTCGAAAATTTTGTATTTTTTGAGTATTTTTGAAAAAAATAAGGGTTAAATGGCACTTTTTGGAAATTTTGACAACGCCATTCGAAAGAGCGACCCCAAAAACATATGGGTATGTGCCTGCAGAATTTTTAATAATTTTTTTCTTTCAATAATAAGAGTTTGAAATCGAATTAAGAAATCAGCACATTTGGTCGTTAAAGGGTTAAATTACGAAATTATGACATTGGACTAACTTTTGATTTGACTGTACGTCAGATTCCTCCTTAATAACATTCTTTGGAAGAATTTGATTCGTTTTAAAAATAATATTTTTTTCAATAAATTTTGAAATAATATTTTTTGTTATTTTAATTTTAATTAAATTTTCTCGAAAGAATTCAATTATTTAAAAAAAATTTTGTAAAAATTCTTGATGAGAATTAAATTATTTTCAAAAATTTCAATAAAACATTCTTTGAAAGAATTGAATTATTTTTATAAACATTAGTAAAATTCATTGGAGAAATTCAATTATTTTCAAAACAATTTTAATAAAATTTCACGAAAAAATTCAATATATATTAAAAATTTTTTTTGAAATAGAATTAAATCTCATTTTAAATCATTTTAAAAACATTTTTTGGAAGAATTTGATTTTTATTGTAAATAATATTTTTTGCGAGAATTCAATTATTATTTTTACAAGGAGAAAATATTTACTTGGTACAACTATATAAATTTTACTACATTAGCGAAATTTTTAGTTAGTTGAATTAATACTTTCGCTAATTCAGCGAAACTTATTGCTGTTTCAGGTAAAAGATTTTTTTCAAGTAATATATAATTTTAATTTTGTTTCTCGAATGAATTCAATTATTAAAAAAAATTTTTGATAAAATTCTTCAAATTACTTTTAGTATTTTTTAAATTTTTTGAAAAAAACTTAGCAATAATTTAAGTAATTTTTAGTGTAATAATTTAAAAAATTCAAAACATTAAAAATAAAAATTTATAAAAAAGTTGAGAAGCTTACAAAAACTAACTTCAAACTGAGAAGAAATTCAAATAGCAATGTTAATTTTATAAATAAAATAAAAATTTTTTAAATTTAATTTAAATCTTTAAAATTTAAAATTTTTAAATTTAATTTAAATCTCTAAAATTAGTAACATTTATTACATTTTAGAAAAATTTGTAACAAAAATCTAAAGAAATTTTTTTGACTAGTTAAATGATTTCTGAAGATAAATAAGAAAACTTTGGAGATTTGTCGTTTTAATCATGTGGCAGCACTGATTTCAGCGACCACAAAAATGTAGGAATATAGGGATCTGTTCTCTGGCTGACAAACTTTTTTTTGTGTTATATATTAATTTCAAAAACTTGACATAATTAATTTTTTAACTAATACATTAGTGAAATTATCCTTAAAATTGTTCTAAAACATGTTTTCTAATCTTTAACAATTATTTATTTATTTTATTCTCTTCTATAAAAATAATTTTTTTTAATATTGTTTTTATATTTCCTATATATAAGATAAGCATATAAGCATATAAGATAATAAAAAAAATATGTTACTAATACAATTTTTCCATTTTAAAATAGGCATTACTTACTTTAATGTCGTAAAACCCCTTTTTATAGGCAACCAGTTCACAGGATCATTTTCGGCGTTGAAGAAAATAATATTCATGCTCGTAGAAACATTTATGCTAAACTTCATTCTTAAAGCCTTATTTCATATAGAAATCCCATAAAGAGCCCTTTTTTTTATAAAAGTTATACTTTCTTTTTATTTATTATAAATTATACTTCCTTTCTTTACACATTATTCGACACTTTTGCACTATTTCTCCACAACTTTTTATTTTTACAATTTTTTGAAAAACAATTTGCCACTTTCTCATAAAAATGGTTTTTTTCTACCGGAAAAGAATATTAAATACAGAATTAATCAAAATTTATTTTGTCTCGATTTCTACGAGCAGCTATTTCGTTATCTTCCCGGTAAAAATTTACAGCTGGCGGTAAGTTGTGGAAGAAAATGTTTGTTGAGGAACGTTCTGCAGGTTGCCTACGTAAAGGAATAATTTTCAAACCATTTTTATTACAATTATATAAAAAAATACTTTAGTTTATAGAAAATGTTAAATTAAATAAATTTTATTTACTCTTTTCTCATTGAATATAATATTCATAAAGATTTCTAAACATTTATTACTTGTAACAAAACTTGACAGTTTGAGGTTATGTATTTTGTTTTTTACTGTTTTTACTTTTACGTTTTTTTATTGTCAGCGCTCGGACTACTTATTTTATGGCCAGTTTCGAAATTACTTTTTATTCGTAAATTAGTCGATTTATAATAATAAAAAAACTGATTTATCGGTAGCGGCGTTCGACTGTCGGTAAAGAAAATTCGATATTTAGACGTTTCTGAAAATGACCACATGAATTTGTATTTTCGCGTGTTTAGGTATTTATCAACAGTATAAAAACTAACCTAAACCTGTCAATTGCTTGTCGATTAAAAATATTTCGTGAATAAAATGTGAGAAAAGTAAAGAATACAACTATTAAATTCAGTGAATAGTACTACTACTATAGTAGTCTACTGTAGTAATCAGAAGTGTCAATTCAGATTGCCAATTTTTATTTTTACGCTAGCTAAGCCTAAAATTAAGACCGTTGTTAGTTTCAATGTTTAATTTCAGCTCGTTCTTAAAATTAGATTTACTTTTTACTGTGTAGAGTGTAGAACAACTACATTTTTTTCTTGCTTTAACATAATTATAATTATACTGCTTTTTTCTTTACGTAGGCAACCTGCACAACCTTTCTCAATGAACATTTTCTTTCACAATAAGTCACCTTCAGCAGTCGATTTTTACCGCGGAAATAGCATTGCGGCTGATAGAAATAAAATAATAAAATTTTTTTAATTTTTTCCAAAAAAAATTTTTTAGTTTTAATTTTTTTCTTTAAAGCGCTTCTTTTGAGTATTTTACTAAACAAATATTTTAATCGGTTAGAAAGGAAAAAAGCAATATGCCTTTTTTGAAAGACTGACCAGAATTTTGAGCAAGAGATGACTAACAAATTTATTTTTAATTTTTTAATATTCTAAATATTTAGTATTAATATTTGTAAGCTTAAATCTCTTAAGACGAGAGCAAGTTGAAAAACTTAACTTAATATTAACTCCTAAGTAAGACGTGCAAATTTACATCAATGTTAGGCGTGAATCTCTAAATTCAGGGGCAAACGTTTATAAGAATTTTCGTAACGGTAAATTTCTTCTTTACCAACATCTCAAACTTAAAAATGTATATTTGACAATAATTTAGTCACAATTTGGGAAGAAATATTTTTGCCTAATTGAATTTTTTTCCTTTCTTGTTTCAATTATTACAGGTGTATTTTTTTACCCTAATTTCCGTCAATTTTTTAGTTTTTGTAATAAACTTAGTAAACTTAGTCGTAGTATTTAAATTCTGCATTGAATAACATACCTTAAACTTACACTGAAAAAAAAAATTTATTTGATTGAAATAACCGATTATTTGTTTTTTTAAAATTTTTTATTGTCTGCTGAGTGGCGAATAGTATAAAAATTTTATTAAAATTTAAAATAAAAAATTAGAATAAAAACATTTTTTTTATATATTTTATGACAAAAATATTTTTTTAAAAGTACTTAAAATATACAAAGAAAAAACAAAATTTAAAACCGTTTACACCTTAAAACCAAAATGATTAAAAAATAGTCTACTTTTAAGCTGAAAACTATAGTTTAAGTGAATTTTATTACTTAAAAAATACTCTAAAGGCTAAGGCTTAATTGTTAAAAATGTTTATTTCGTAAACGGGTTTAGTCAAAAAAAGACTAAAAGTAAAAATTTTTTTTATAGCGTAATTATACAAAATTATTTAGAAAAATCTTAAGATTCATCAATTTCCTTCACACAAAGTAAATGACAGTTTTTTAAAATTTACTAGCTTTAGAATTTTTCAAAAAACCTTTTATTTTTATTTTATCTTTTTTATTTTATTTTTTTTATTTTTATTTTTTCTTTTATTTATTTTTTTTATAACCTTTTTTTATAATTAAAATTCTTTGAAAAATTTGATTCATTTTTGAAATATATTTTGAAAAAGTTCAATTATTTTAAAACTATTTTATTAAATTTTAAATTATTCTTTAAAGATTTTACTAAATTTAAATTATTTTTTTTAAAGATTTTACCAAATTTTCAATTTTTTGAACATTTTTTAATTTTGTAGACATTTTTTAATTCTATGTAAAACTATTTGAAAAAAATATTTAGAAATACTTTCAAAAAGTTAATTCCACGAATTTCTTTATTAAAATATTTGAAATTTTCTACCTTAATATTTATTGTATGAAAAATGGACTGTTAAAATTATAATAAAAAATTAGATTTTTGTATTTAAATAATTCAATTTTTGAAGAAATTGCAAAAAGTGATTAAAAATTCATGTCAAAATAGTCCATAGAATAGTCCGAGCGCTGATAATAAAAAACAAAATACATAACCTCAAACTGTCAAATTTTGTTACATGTAATAATAAATATTTATAAATTTTTATAAATAATACTCTCTAAATTTGAATTAGTTAAAAATGACTAATTATTAGTAAAATCTTGGCTGACTTTTTGCTTCAGCAATTAGTAAAAAATAACAACAATAACAAAAATTGTTGTTAGTTTATTAATAATTATAAGTAAATAAATAAAAAAAATAGTCAAATTACAATAATTGAATTAGTTACTGCAAATTTCAGTCATTTTTACATAATCTAAAAGTGAATTTAACTAATAATTAGTCATTATAAACTATTTTGTTAGTAAAATATTACTATTTGAATCAGTGACTGACTTTTTGCTATCAAATTAGTTATTTTTAACTAATTCAAATTTAAAGAGTATATTTAATGCAAAAATAGTGTAAATACATTTTGGAAAATAAATAACATATAGAATTTTTAATATTTAGATGCAAAAAGTGTTATAGAACTGCTGATATTTTAACATAATGATTGCCTTAAATTCAGTGCTGATAATCAGCTTGTTGGATCTTTAAATTCAGCAAAAAAATACGATTTGAAATTAAGCGAAGGTTGTCTTAAAAATGTTGCATCTTAAAAAACCTTTTATGCCTTAAAAGAAGTCCTTACGGACGTTGCAGTCACATCCGGAAATAACAATCACGGATATAATAATTTTGCGGACATTCTGAATATCCGAATACTGTTAGGCGATTCACGCGTTGTAAGTTTTACTTCAACAGTAGGAAATTAAAAATTATTTTCTCTTTCAAGGAATTTCAAGTTCAAAAACTGCCAAACATAAAGTATCATAAAAGCATATTATGGTTTTTGTTATTTTAGATTAAAAATACTTTTTGTATATACGACTTTCTTTCTCGAGTTTTTCTAAATTATGCATTCACTTGAAGAATTGGATATGCTCCATATGTGGGAAGAGAACACTGATTAACAATTATTGTCCATATAAATAATAACAAAATCGATATTTTTTTGGTTGAAAAAAAATCAAATGCATTTGAGATTCGACTATACTTATGAAAATAAGTAAGTAATAAGAGCATTCCACAGGATAAATCTATTGTGTAGGATTCTGAACAAGGTGGTTGTTAAGTGTGCCGCATAAGTGGAACATCTCTGCTTGGTGCCTGGTACCAACGAAGTATACCAACCTTGTCCGCTACGTCCCTTGCCTCTTGCTTCACCTTCGGTAATCCTCACATTGCTCAGTGAAAGACTTTCTTTATTAGCGCTATAATCCAAACGTCTTACAATACTTGCCTGCTGACAATATAAAGACCTATATTAGGACTTTTATTGTTTTTATAAAATAGTATCAACTTTTTTCTCCACTCGCCCTTTAAATCATCATCTTTGAGAAACAGTTTATTTAAATTCCCCACTTATATAGTTGAATTCGAACAATTATTTTACTAAACTGAATTAATTTCTTCCACAGAGTATGAAAAGGAAAGCGTCTATAGGTATAATCTCAACGTACACTTCTGTACCTCGACGTTTATTTGCTAATTGCCTTCTAGAAAAAGTAATTTTCAAAACAGTTTTTAAAACAATTTTCAAAACAATTTTCAAAACAATTTTTTATACTATATTTTATTTGCAATAATAGATGAAATTGAATTATAGAAATTATTATTTATTTTCTACACTGAAAAAAAAATTTATTTGATTCAAATAACCGATTATTTGTCTATAATAAAATAAATATTTATTAGAATCAAATAAATTGTATTTGAATAAAATATTTCAGTATTTGAAGCAAATACTAATTAATTGATTCAAATAAAAATTATTTGATTCAAATAAAAATTATTTGATTCAAATAAAAATTATTTGATTCAAATAAAAATTATTTGATTCAAATAAAAATTATTTGATTCAAATAAAAATTATTTGATTCAAATAAAAATTATTTGATTCAAATAAATATTTATTTGAATCAAATAAGAAGATTTAAGAAGAAATAAGATTATTTGAATCAAAATAGACAAATAATCGGTTAGTTGAATGAAATAAATTTTTTTTTCAGTGTACAATTCAATCATATTACTCGAAATAAACTATAACTTCCTAAAATTCAAATTAAACATCAGACGTCAAAAATACTTTGAAAAACTTACGCAAGGATGTATAACGGTTTAATATTGAACGAAGCAAAGGCAAGAAGACCGTAAAGAGGTCCACAGTATCCTAAAATTTGGGTCGCTGGTTTAACACACAACCACATGAGTCATGGAAGAAATACAAGTCCTTCTCAATTTTGAAATTTATTTACATTTTTGTTATAATTGTTATAATAGGTCATCTACCTGTAAAAAAACACTTCTTTTTTTAATATAACAACAGAAATTTTTTTTCTAATTACTAAAAAAATATTTGCATTGAAAACATCGAAGATTGTTCATTAATTATATATTCGGTTGTTGTTTTAAAATATTAACTAGATTTTCTGAAAAAATTATTCTTCCTTTTTTAGAAATTATTCTGTAGTTATGAGGTGAAACAAAAAAAAATTTTTTTTGTAATCGGTTTGGTTAGCTAAAACAATATGTAGAAGACAGATTTACTTTTTGTGCTAAAATCGTAAAAATTTTGACATAAATCACGTCCTGTAATGGGAAAATGAAGAAGAAAGTCTATTTTCAATGGAATAAGAGAAAAATTCAGAAAAAGCAATAATGGCAAAAAATTAATATGGTAAAAATGACAGTGTTAAAATATTATTATTATTATTATTATTATTATTATTATTATTATTATTATTATTATTATTATTATTACTATTATTATTTTTATTATTATTATTATTATTATTATTATTATTATTATTATTATTATTAGTATTAATAATATTATAATAATTATTATTATTTTCTATACTGGTTAAAATAACGCACATGTTATTTCTAACTTGAATATTAATAGATATTTAACAATAATGTCTACTAACAAATTAATAATTCTAATTTTGTGTTTTAAAAAATAAGTCAAATTAATGAAAACGAAAACATTCGGACAAAGTAACAAATTTTATTTACTCCAACGTTTCGAAATCAAATCGATTTCCTCTTCAGGGAGTCTATTCAAAAAATATATACAAAATTAAACAAACAATAAAAACTATTTTAACAATAAATAAAAATAAATAAAGTACATATTCAAAAAATTGTCTTACCAAAAAATAATAATTAAATAAACGAAGACTTAAAATTTAAACCCTGACAATGGAGTAGAGTCTGGAGTCAGAAAATTATAAAAATTGAATTAGAAAAAATAAAAATAGAAATAAACACAAATTGGAGAAATTAGAAATAAAATAAGTAAATAATAAACTCAAAGAAGAAACAATAATCAATAAATAAATTTTTGAAAAATCAGTAAAAATTTTATAAACAGAATAAGTGAAAAGAAATAAAAAATAAAATTAACATACCATAGATAAATAAATAATCCGTCTTAGAAACACATAAATAATAATTAATTTGACTTATTTATGAAGTATCTCGGACGTTAAAGACTATTTAATTAATTATGAGTTTTAAATTATTTTACTTAAAAATTTACTAAAATCTATTTAATAACGGAAAAACTTTATATAATTCATTAGAAAAATTAAATGTTTTATATTAATTTATAATTTTTATACTATAACAGTTATTGAAAAATATGAAACTTTTAATAATTTAAAGTTTTTTAATTAAACATATATTTTTTTTCTAAGAATTGAAGACACAACAAAATATAAAAGTTTTGAATGAAAAATGTTTTCTGCATTAAATTGTTCATAAGAAATAAGAGAAATTTTTTAATTAATTTTTTCCTGACTGAAAAATATGTTTGTGGCAAATTTTTTAACTAATTACGTTCATTTACTAACAAATATTATGAATTTGATACAAAAATTATCCATTTTATGATAAAAAATTTACTTTTTAAAAATTTTCATTAATAAATATAATTTTTTTAAAGATATTGTTGGTAAAAAATCGACCTCGACTAATCAATGCGCAATTTAATAAGCTTTAATTTAAAAAAAATTGTTTTATTAAAATTCGGTAAAAAATTAAAAATTGAAGTACCTATTCAATTTTATTTTAATTTAATGAATTTTTATAAAACTTACTACTTAGGGATTTTCAAGAACTCTAATTACGAATCTGAAGTCAGATTTTCAAAATTCAAAATGTCGGATCAATAAAATAACCGTCGAAATTATTTCAAAATTGATGATATTTTTAGAAATTTTATTAAGAATTGATGGATTTGGTGAAATTTGGTATTTAGGGGTTTTTGAAGTCTCTGATTACGAATCTGATATCGTATTTAAAAAATTCAAAATGGCAAATTAAAAAATGACCGTCGAAATTATTTGAAAATTGATGATTTTTTTTTTGAAATTTTCTTAAAAGTTGGTAAATTTTGTTAAAATTTGGTATTTAGGAGTTTTTGAGGTCTCTGATTACGAATCTGAAGTCGTATTTTCAAAATTCAAAAAGGCGGATCAAAAATAACGGTCGCAATTATTTGAAAATTGATGATTTTTTAAAAGTTGATGGATTCTTATAAAACTTGCTGTAAATAGTGTTTTTTGAGGGCTCTGATTACGAATTTGAAGTCAAAATTCAAAAATACGGGTCCAAAATGTCGGACAAAATTTATAAAAATTGATGGAGTTTATTGAAAATAAATTTTCTTTTATAAATATAAAATAAAATATAAATAATATATTATTTATTTTTACCTTCATTTTAATAATCTATTTCCAGTGCAAGGTGACAATATTAGTTATAATTATAAATAATTTAACAACAAAATGGTAAATAATGTTAATAAATAGTTAATATTTTTAAAATATTCCCCTTTATAATTAAATTGTATTAAACATGGTGACTAACAAATAAATATAGTAGATAAAGTAGAAAAAAATGTTTACAATATTTAAAAATAAAATAAAAGGATCCAATCGGATAAATAATTTACAGAAAATTGCATTTGTTAATTAAGAAATCATTTTTGCTTTAAATGGAATTTCTACATTTTTTGCGCCGGATGAAAAAAAAATTTGTTTTTGTCTTCTTCTCTTCGTGAAATGCTAAATCCTATCAATCACAATTTGTATGAAATTGAATTTTTGCGAAAAAACTGATTTTTTTGGAGGGGGTAATTTTTTTCCTATAAACAATTAAATTACAGTAGAGATAATTTAAAACCTTTTTATAATTTAGGATAAACGTCTATTTAATTAGAGATATTTTTCTGTAAATTTTTTTTTCGAAAAAAAATATTTGACCTAGTAATAAAGTGGAAATCTTTCAACAAATGATTTGATAATGAAAAATCGAGTGAAAGTATAGAGTTTACTATTTAAGTCGCTTGTGACGGTGAAGTGAGGGAACTCGAAGAGATGCGGCTGTCGTGCGCGACAGAATTTGCCTCAAGTTGTCAAATTTTGTTTTTCAAATCGCTATAAACTTTGGTTAAAATTAACGAATTTTAATCATTCTTTTTTCAACTAGACTAACTTTTTCCCTGGACTTCAAATCTTTTATTATTTTTTCTTTAAAAAAATCATAAATAATAGGAGAAAATGAATTTTAATTAATTTAATTAAAATTCATTTTAATTGATTTAATTAAAATTTATTTTAATTATAACTTCTAATTATCTAATTTTCTTACGAATTATAGAATAATTATTTTTGTATGTTAGGATAAAATTTAAAATACAAAATTTGAATTTTTTGTTTTAATATAAAAATATCGATTAATTTTATAAAGATTGATAAAATATATACTTTATACACAAAAAAACGATTCGTTTTCATGTCGGAAATATAATGTTGTCAAAAATTAATAAAATTTTTAAAAAAGAAAACAAAACAAAAGAAACAAGTTTAAAAAAAAGAAACAAGTTATTTAAAAAAATACTAAATTCGATTTTTTCAAAAATTAAAAATTTGATAAAAAATTTTCTTTTTAGATATTTTTGAAAATCTCTCCGTCTTCTATTGAATTTTACTTTCACCTATATTGAAAACTTTTAAATGACAACGAATTTTAAAAGAACGTTTTCAACTTTGCCTAAATATTTATTAAATTTAAAGAATAAAATGTTACTAAATTTTAAAAAGAAAATTTTACTGAATTTTAAAAATAAACTTTTATTAAATTTTAATAATAAAATTTTATTGAAATACACATTAATTGCAATTTTCTCAAAATTAATATACAATTTGTTGATTTGAGACTAAAAAATAAACAGTAATTGGTATAACAATAATAATTTTTTGATTTTTTTGTAATAAAAATATTTTTGTAAACTTAAATCATGGTTATAGAAAACTATTTTTTGCATAATTCTGAAAAATGTGACTAAATGACATGTAATACTGAATTATTGAAACTTTAAAACTAATGCATTAAATAATGTAAAATTTTTGTTATTTTCGATTTTTTTAATATTATGAAAACATTCTTATATACTTATAATTACAGAAATTTATAATTTCTCAATTATAGAAAGTTTAGAAGCAATCTATTAAAAAATGTAAAAGTTTTTAAAATTGGCATTTTTAAAAAAAGTTTTTTAAAATTTAGACATATTTATAAAATAGTAGTTTTTCAAAAATAATCTATGCTAAACTGTAACTTTATCACAGATAGTTTAAAAGCTCAATCCAGTAAATTTGTAAAACTGATAATTTTTTGAATTTTTCGAAAGAAGTTTTATTTACATACATATATACATTATACATACATTAAATTTTCTACATTAATATTCTGTAAATGAAATAAAAAAAAATAAAATAAATATTTCTATTTTTTTATGTCCGTAACAACTATTCATGCTAAAAGTTTTAAGTTTTAAACAATATACAAACAGACGCCTGATTTTATTTACAAGAATTCTCGTAAAATTTCCAATTTTAAACTAAATTATTAAAAGATACTTGAGTTTTTAAACAAAGTTTGTTAAAAAAATATTAAATTAATTGAAATTTTGTAAAATTGGGTTAAAACTATTATTAACAATTTTTAAAAACATTTCATTAGAGATTAAAAAAAACCTAAATATCACAGAAGTTTTATTTAATTTAATAAATTATAAATAATTCCATTGCCTTTTGTAAAGTGTGACAATTACGACTTCTATTAATTAGTAAATTTTAAAATGTGATTTAAATTAATTTTTTATAATAAACGTCATACAAATTTTTTTTTACATTCTAAAAATTTTGGGTATTGAAAAATATTCAACTTCTCTTCTTGTTAAATTAATGAAAGATGATGAAAATTTTATAATTTTTGTGGGAAATGATTTAAATTTTGATGAGACTCAAATAATTTAGTTATTTTTAAATAAATACTTATTTTATACTTATTTTTAAATTTAATAATTTAATTTTTAGCATAATAATAATAATAATAACTGTAGAATTCTTATTACTCAAAAAAGAATAAATTTTTATAAAATAAGTATTTTTGCTTTATACAATATTTTTTTAACATTTTTTGAAATGTATAATTTAAAATTTCTTTGAATTTATTTGAATTTTTTTTTTGAATGTAGAAGTTCAATAGAATTTTTGTAAGAATAGAGGACAACCGATTGTAGGATTACTATAACTTCTCTTCTTGACCTACAGGTCGAAAAATATATCGAATTTGACCTACATTTTGACTTAAGGCAATATTATTCGTGAGGGGTCCATTGGGGCCTCTTTTGGTCATATTTAACATCAATTTTTTTTTTTTTTTTAATTAATGACCCCCTGGCCTTAATAGTTTGTTTTTACCTGTAGGTTGAGAAATAGGTCGATTTTGACCTAAATTTATAGATCCTTTGAGAAACCTTAATGGGGCCCCTTTTTAATGTTTTGAAATTTTTTAAACACATTTTTTCAGACTCAATATGATGACACTGTTAAGTTGAAAGTATCAAATGGCAACAAATTGACATCAAAAAGTGGATCAAATTATTAATCTTTTAAACTAATTTTTTAAATTAATTTTTTAAAAACTATTTGTCCGAATGTTTTCGTTTTATTCTCCTTCACTGGGATCAAATTATAATTTGATACAAATTTTTGTAGCATTTTGGTTCAATTTGGTATAAATTTGATACTGAAGATGAAAACCGTAGATGTAATGATTTTGAGGTAAAAATGTAAATAATTGTCAAAAATAAAATATTTTTTTTCCTTATTGCAATACATATTTTGAAAGAAATTCTACAAATTCTACAAACTTTATATGGTTAAAAAATTTTTAATTTAATGTGAGATTTTTAAGAGTGGATTTTTTTAAAGGATGAATGAAATGAATGAAATGAATGAAATAGAAAAAAACAGAATACGGTAACAATCATTTAATCCAACATCATTATATAAATAATTCACAACTGGCTCGATGCATGCTCCAATCTATAATTGCTGTCGGCACAAATTGATTCCTAAATTTTAAAAAAAAAATTTTAACAGCTTTAACAATATAATTATGTTTCGTTACTACAATTAAGATATTTTTTTTATACAATTCAATGAGTCTTAATAACATTTCAAAAATTTTATGAGTCACAACAAGTTTTCCATGTATTCCTTATGTACAAAGTAGATATAAACTATTACAATAAAAGAGAGGTTGATTAAAGTAAATAAATATGGTTACTATTATATTGCTTTACTCTACATTAATTCTAAATTAATGGCATTCTCGAACTCTCTTTTAATTCCACTATAAGGCGGACAATTAAAATTTAAACATTTATTCTATCTATAATATTGTCAACTCGTTGCAATAAATAAAAGATTAACGAGGATTATAATGAGAGCAAATCCAATTTGAATGTGAATTTCAGTGAATTTTTTAATACATTTCAAATTTTTTTCTTGATAAAAGATTAGAAATTAGAAATTTGTAATCATTTTTATGCATTTTAAACAACCTCTTCTATCGAAAACTAAGTTACAAAAAAAAACATTATAGAATATTTATTGTGCCATAATGTCAATGTTTCATACATATACATTTTACTTAAAGTAGCAATTTTTTTTTTTCAATGAAAAGTTGTGCTAAAGATTGAATTACACAAAGCCAATCATATTTTCTTAAAAGTGACATTAGAAAATCCTTCCTAATCAAAGTCCTAACTTTGAGAAAAAAAGATCATCGAAAAATTACTATATAGATTAAAAGAACGCAGTAGAGATAAATAATTTTTTAACTTTAAAAGAAAAAAATAAATCATGCCGAATAAATTGTGAAATAATTCAAAAATAGAAGATAAGTTAAAAAAATATAAAAAATTAAGGGAGAATAGAATTCAAAGTTAATATCATAAAAGACTATCTTACAACATTTAGAGGTAGGAAACATGAAAATAAATATAGTAAAGAAGAGAAATTAAGGGGACGGAAATATATTATAAAATAACATTATAAAATATGGATTAAAAATAAATTAAATCTTAACTACAGGCAATAGGTACAACATCACACAAATACATACATGATCACATCTCACATATTTTTTTTTATACAAAAATATAATTGTAGATAAATAAATAAATACATACTACAAGATAAAGTATACGGAACCATGTTTATATGGTATTCCGCCAGCTCTTCTTAATTTAAAATTTGAGACTGTATATTACATAATTAATCATCATGCGGAACATTTTAATCCAGTGACGGATGTACAATAAAATAATTAATACCTTTGAAAATCTATAATTAAACTTTCTGTATTGTCTCCTTATTATTTATATAGAAATATATAGAGATAAATAATTTCATAACAATTTATATTTGAATTTTGTCAATTTAATGAGTTTCTTCTTTTTTATATCAAATTCTCCGCACTTAATGATAATAAAGCTCATCGAATTCTCTTTTGAATTCGGTAACAAATTACATTTCATTATTACTTTTTTGCAAATTTTTAAATTGAAAAAGTGGTTTAACAGCAATGACGAAAAGCACAACATTTGAGCAGAATATTGTAATATTGCAAACTTTCCCCGAAAATTTTAAGGCAATGTGCAGGTACCTTCCTTGATGATGCAGTTAAAGATAATTTCAGATATATTTAAAATTATAATAATTATATAAAAATATATTTTATTGTATATTTAATTATTTATATAAAAATTTTGTTAAATTATATTAAAATTTTGTTACAAAAATTTTTTGAAACGTTGTCAGGCAACAATATTGAGCTCAAATGATTTGCTATTAGGGATATAACTGTTGGGTCACGTGATAAGTTCTATGTTAATTTGAAAGACGATTTTCTTATAAAATATTTAAGACATTAGGAGGGAATTTCGTAGAATTTTAATTTATTACAAATTGTTTGGAAATTGTTTAACAATTTTGTAACAATTGTTTAACAATTTTGTAACAATTGTTTAATAATTTTGTAACAATTGTTTAACAATTTTCTAACAATTCTTTAACAATTTTGTAACGATTCTTTAACAATTTTTTAACAATTTAAAAAAAAAATTATTTAATAACCAATAGTTTTATTTAATGAGACGAATAATGTTTGAATTACTTAAACAATTTATGAAAAATGGGAGACATTTCACAATCACATAACCTATCTAGTAAAATGTTAGTCTTTAGGTGAAGTTTCGAAAATATTCATCATGTCAAATTTTTCAAAACAAACGAATATTATGTTATACAGTTAATAAAAAGAAAAATTAAATTAATTTATAGACAATCATAGCCAAATTTTTAATTTTAAAAAAATATATTTTTCGGTATGTTACTTTAGTTTTTTTGCGCGCTTCAAAACTAGTTAAAAATAGAAAGAAATTATGAATTATTTTCATAATTAAAAAAATTATTATTATTAAATAATTCAATTTAAGTAATTCGTATTTTTATTTTTATTTAACTCGAAAGTTTAGGTTTGAGTTGCATTTAGCTTTCTTAGTCAAACCAAAAAAATGACACGAACTAAAGAAAGGGACCTCAGATGACGAAAATTGTAGGTTATGTTCGCAATGTTTTAAATGAAAATACAAAAAAGGGATCAACTGTCAATGTGAGTAATTAATACCTAAGTCTTCAGTACAAGTAAAATATTTAATATAAACACTGATTTTAATTTGCAGTAAGTAAAAAAAATTTGTAACCCAGTAAAAAGCAGCGCTAACATAACCTCAAAGTGATTTGCTTTTGAGGTCCCTTTCTTCAGATAGCGTTACAAATGATAATTAACAATTTTTTTTAATTAGTTGTGTCAGGGTTTGCAAGATTGGGCTACAAATCACAATTTTCGACTATCTTTTTCTTCTAAATTTTAATTAATAATTAATTGCACTAATTTTTTTTTACATAATTCACTTTTTTTAGAGTGTAGAAAAGGGTTTAACAAAAGAAAAACGTATGAGGCAATATTCACTGAAGTGTGAAATTTTTCTTTTCTCTTAAATACATATTTAATTTTTGAAAATAATAGTTAATAAGTTGAACATTTTTGCTGGTATCTTCTGCGTATTAATTTATTTGTCTATTATCATAATTTAACTTATTGTTTTTATTTTTACACTACACCGGGGCGAATTGTGAGAACGCCTGTTTTCTGATCACTGCAGAAATTCGTAAATTTTCCAAACTTTTTTTACTTTAAGACATGGAAAGTTATTAAAAAGTTATTAAATTTGGTAATTAAATAAAGTAATTAATTAATTAATAATTAATAATAAATAATAATTAATAATAATTAATCATTAATTAATAATTGTGACGCGCTCCCAAGAAAGTTACCTAAGAAACCAACGAATTATAGGTTAGGTTCGTGTTCGATTTATCTTGATTAAAGGTTAATTTTTAATTATTTACATTTAAAACAAAGTTTCATTGAATATTTCGAGTATAATAAAGATTTGAGAATAAATAATTTTCTATTAATAATTGATTCTCTTTCTGTATTTTTACTCAAACAATTAAAAACATAACCTCAAAGTTTCTGCTTCTTAGTGATAATTAAAAATTCTTAATTTATTAATTAATTAAATTAAAATGAATAGAATTAAAAATTCCTAATTTATTAATTAATTAAATTAAAATGAATAAAATTAAATATTTTATTAATTTATTAATTAATTTTTATTAATTTATTATTATTAATTACTATTAATTAATTAAGTTAATTTATTTAATTATCACATTTTTTAATTCATGTTGTTGCACATTTTTTGTACAATTTAAAAATTGTTATCTAATGTCAGTTGGAAAATGAACGAATTAATTTAATATATTTTTTAATTTTGAAATAAAATATCCTAAAAATGTCAATTTTGTAATATTTTCTTAAAATAAACATTAGTTTCGAAAAATGAATAATTTTTAACCAAATTTTGCTACTTTTCAAAATTTGTCTATTTTTCAACTTTAAATTAAAAATAATATGCAAAACATAATTAGATTTAATTATCAGTGTATTTTTTATTTTTTTCAAAAACTATGGTGTTTAAAAAGAAAAGCAAAGTTTTGAAAAAAGTGGTAAAGAGTTTTTAGTAGTTTTCAATTTTTCAATTTATGATCTAATTAATTAAAAATCAAATTCCCTGACAATTTACTGACATTAAAATTATTTAAAAATTTATTTTGAATTAAAATTATTCCCTGAGAAAATTCATTCTTTAGGAAAATATGAAAGTTTATAAAAAATAAACAAAATTAATAATATTTAATTGTTTTGTAAAAATTTCAATTATAAATTGAATTCAATTATTATTCTTTCTAAATTCAATTATTTTTTTACTAATTTCAACTAAAATTCATTTTCCAAAAGTCCTTTAAGAGTTCATATATTTAAATAACAAAAATTCAATTTCTTTATAATAATTGTTACTGTTCATGTTTTTTATTCTTGAGTTATTAAGGTTCAATATTTTTAAAAAAATATTTCTAATTAATATTTGATAAATAATAGTTTTACAATTATACATAATTAAAAAATTCCCAAAGAAATAAAATTTGGTAAAATCTCTTCAAAATAATTGAATTTTTGAGAAATATAAAAAGTTTTCTTCTCCAAAATGTTAAAAATTAATGTTTTTTTTGGACGTACTTGAATTTTTGATAATTCGACTATTTTCAAAATTTACAATTAAAATTTTTTTTTAAGAGATGATTTTTAAAAATTGTAACAAAATACTTAAAAAAATGATTATTTTCAATTATATTTTACAATATAATAATTATAAGAATAATTAATATAATTATTATAATTTACAATATTTTAATTATTTAAAGATTTTTTTATGTAAAATATGAAAAGCTTTCTTTATAAATATGACATAATTATATTTGAAAAATCTAATTATATTAAAAAGTTATTCAAATATAATTTTTGAAAGATTTTTTTTTGCAGTTATTTTTCATGCTATATAAAAATCTAAATAAGTTAAATTTTATATAAAAAAAGTATTTACTATTTTGTTCTGCAATATTTATACTAAAAAGTTGAGAAAGTTCCAATTTGTGAAAATAAGACGTGAAAAGTCTCAATTTTCCCTGGAAAAAATTTTTTTCAGATATTTCTCTCACTGTACTGACAAAAATTTTGTTCTACTGACATTTTTTTTTACTTTACTGACACGTGCCCATCCTGATAAAATACAAATGAGTCAAAATGGAACTAATAATTTAGTTTTTCACGAAAAATTACAAATTTCGAAAAAAAATTGGCCTTTTATAATTATTTTCTTTTTCAATTAAAAAATGATTTTTTCTAGAGTTTTTATAGACAAATTTTAGTAGAAGTACAACGAAATGGTTTGAACTTGATTAAAATATATACATTTGATGGAAAAATAAAATTTATTTCGAAAAAAATACTTGTCACCGACTTTGAATCTTTTTTTTTGAAACTGACAAAAAATGTTTTTCATCCTTTAGTTTTAAAAGTGAATTTTAATGTAAAATACATTAAATCAGAAGGATTTTTACTTTCTGGGGGAAAAGCTCTAAGGAGGACACTTTAAGTTATGTTTATATTTTTGAAAAAATATTCATTTTAAAATAACTTTTTAAATTCTTTTTTTTAATATTTTACCTAAAACTAGTAATAGATGTCGAGCAAATAGATGTAATTTGTTTTTTTTTACAAAATTTAATTATTCTTTTAATTATTATTTTGACGATATTCTCGACTTTTATACGAGAATTTGTCGATCGAGACTCGTTCAACATCCAACCACTATAAACAGAAAAAAAATTGGACTCATTTTTGTTGCAACTTATTTTTCTGACTCTTATTTAAGTTTAGTTTTTTTCTGCGTACCTAAAGCTAACTACACAGTAAAAAGTAAATCTTATTTTAAGAACGAGCTGAAATTAAACATTGAAACTAACACCGGTCTTAATTTAAGCTCGGCTTGCGTGAAAATAAGGATAAGAAATCTGAATTTACAGTTCTACTTTTTTAATTAAGTATAGAACTGCTGATTTTCAACATGCCTTAAATTTAGAATATTTTTTGCCGATATTCAGCAAACTTTTGCTCTTTAAATTCAGCAAAAAAATAAGATTTGAAATTAAACAAAAGCTGCCTTAAAAATGTTGCTTCTTAAATTAAGGAAAAAGGCTGAAAATAAGACTTTTTTTTTACTGTGTAAATTTTGTCGCAGTGATAAAAAAATTAGACGTTCGCACAATTTACGCAGCTAGTTTATACTTCAGTACGATGTGTAGGTTATTAGATATATTTAACATGCGATACAATTTAATTGTCATATTTTAAAACAACAACTTTTAACACGAGATCGACTATCATTGGATAGTTATATGAAAATATATGAAAAACAATACAAGAAAGCTTTATAGTATAATGGTTTTTTTTATAAAGGTTGAATCTGAAGATTATTTAGAAAGACGGTTTTTTCAATTTTTGTGTTTATAAACATCTAAATTATTTTTATAAACATCTTAATTGTTTTTATAAACATCTTAATTGTTTTTATAAACATCTTAATTGTTTTTATAAACATCTTAATTGTTTTTATAAACATCTTAATTGTTTTTATAAACATCTTAATTATTTTTATAAACCTCTTAATTATTTTATCAACCATTCTCGTATCATATCACACGTTTTTGAAGATGACCAATATGTACAAGGCACATAACACTAAGGAATAGAATTCTTTAAATGTATTTAGTGTTAATCCCTACCAATTCTTTTATGAATTTGTTGATGTTTGATTAGATGGGCCTTTTGTCTAAAAGCTTTACCACAAACCTCACATCGAAAAGGCTTTTCACCAGTATGAGTCCTCAAATGAACTTTAATATTACTTTTGTTAAGGAATCCTCGATTGCATATTGAACACCTGTGAACGGGTTTCTCCTTTCCACCAAGGAGACCTGACTCTGTACCATAGGAGAGTGATGTTGAACCGGATGATTTCTTGGATGGATTCTGAGAGCCAGGATTCGGTCGCGATCTTTTTCTTGGATGCGAGGGTGTTGTGAAGGATGAATGTAGAAGATGATCCGGACTACAGGATGTTGATACTCTTCCTGGAGGGCTAACGGGTGGGTAGGGGCTTGTTGAAGACGGTGCCTCGCCACATGGAGTATTTTGGAGTCCCACATTTCCAGCTTGAAGCCTAGCTTGAAGTAGTGGTGCATAGCCATGGGTTAGCAGACTTTGTAAAGTCGAACCATGCTGCTGGACTTGATTAGTCGACGCTGTTGTTGTGTAAATTTGCGAATACGGACTGGGCGAATTTTGCTCGTGAGACTTTGGAGAGCAGGCGGTGTCGATCCATTCTGCGATGTCTATCCAATCTCTTGATGCGTCTGGGTCGTGGTCGGAGTTTGGTTCGTTACCCCCACCGGGTACTGTTGTGTCAGCAATAGCAGAGCCGATAATTTGGGCGATGTCCTCAATATCGTAGTCAACTTGTTGTGTGGACTGCGATAGTTGTTGTTGTTGCTGTTGTTGTTGATGATGATGATGATGTTGGCTCTGTTGCTTTTGATTGACCTGGGGACAAGGCGTACTGGAGGACACGACTGGTGCTTCATAGTATTCGGGATTTGAAGATGGTGACGGTGATGATGACTGTAGATGAGGTCGTTGAGCTGACGATGCTATTGCATGATAGTGATGACCCGGAATACCGTTAATACTTAGGTGGCCAGTGTAACCGGTAAAAGGTGGAAGAGGTTTTAATTCGGCGAGAGTTTGAGCTGACGCTACGCCTACTGAAGAGCCGAGGAGAATAGTGTCCCAAGCATCTTGTAAATCAGACGCCGTCTGCTTTACGTCAGATGTTTCGATAAAATCCGGTCCTGAAGCACTCCATGGTGATAGTAAAAGGCTCTCGACACCTACTATTTCCGTTGGTGACCCTCCAACAGTAATTCCACTAGTTTGACTACTATGTGGTGGCTCAATTCCAGAGGATGTGAGATGCGGCGGTACAGTTGGTGGTCCTGACTGGGTTTCGTACTTCATTTCGTTCAAATGATTAATCGTTGGGGATATTACACTAAGTGAAGAGAACTCTACTTTTGGTTCATGCAAACTGTGTTTAAATGCTGGGTGTCTTCCTTTGGCGATACCTTCTTTTTGATTAAATTGCTTTCTTTCTAGTATTGAATTGCATTCGAACATGCCGTTTCTTTGCAAAGGAATGAGATCCTCTTCCTTTGTGCTCTTATTTGGTATCCTTCGAGGGGAAAGGAGGGAACTGAAAAACGAATTCAAGAATATGAAAAATAGGGTTGATGATACTTCTTCGATTCTATCACAATTTTCCGATTTTGCCCTTGCTTTCGTTGAGGAAGAAGTACGTATCAAGAGGCTAGTTGCATCATCCTCAGTGAATGGATTACTGGTCGAAACATTGATGATTGAAGATGTAGAACTTGAGGAAGATAAAACAAAGAAGAGGAAGGTTTTTTTCTCTTTTGGCGTAGTAGAAGATGCAAGTGAAGTGTGTAGTACTTGTTTGTCAATTGTAGATGAAATGGTAGGAAGAGTATTCGAAAGAATGTCGAAAATGTTTGATGGAGATTTTGAAGCATTAAGACCTTTGATCTTTATAAAACAGTAATTGTTATCAGTTTTCGTTTCTTTTGGCTGCTGAAGACGCTGCAGTGATTGAGTTTGGTTTTGACGAAACTGACAGGATGGAATGAAAGTAGACGTAAAATTATTACAGTAAGGGAAATTATCATTTAATGCTCCTTCATCGTAATATGTTTCTCTTCTGCTTGAGATTAAGGACCAAAATAAACAAGGATTCCGCCGGGAACTGAACCTATACTCTGATGTTCTGTCACCGCCTCCGGTGCCGCAAGGATCTGTAACAATAAATAGTTTGTGTTTCTTTCAATGCGAACCTTTGAAAACATATTTTATATAATATTTCAATGAAATTTTTGAAGTAAAATTTAATTCTAAAATATTTTAAATAAATTCTGTTTATTTAACTGTTTTTAAACGCAGAAAGAAAATATTTAATTGTTCCCTTTCACTCAATTCATTAAAAAAAAAATTCTAGAAGTTAAATTCTGGTATTCATATAAACAATCAGAGATATCCAACTTTGAAATTCTTTAGTATTTTTTCTATGAAAATGCATAACTTTTTAAGGATCGTCCATAAACACCATAGTACCATAGTACTTTTTAAACACCCCCCTCGTTACCATTGTGTTAAATACATTTTTTAACAGATTTTTTAGACCCTTACCCCTCCTTCTAAATTGGTAACGTAGTCTATAGATGACCCCTTATTCATAAAAAATATTGAGGTCAATTTTTCATTCAAATAAAGACACACTTTCAAAATGGGATGGATCTACACAACTTTCAGAGAAATAAATAAAAATTTTAAATGCCGTGGGTCACATTTTTAGCTTTATGGATTTTTATTTTTTTTCTGAAACTTATGCAGATTCTATTTTAAAACTCAAAGAGCCGTTGACAAACATGAAGATTTTTAAAAATCAAAAATATTTCTTTCTTTCTTTAATATAAACAAAGTATCGAATAGATTTTTAATTTTTTTGGTGGAAAGTGTGTCTTTTTCTAGAGAATTTAAAAAAATTGACCTCAATAGCTTTTTGAGAATAAACAGTTAAACGATGAAAGTAAAAAAAATATTAACTATACCAATTGATATATTAAATCTTATGGTATAATCGTTAAAATATAATCGTTGAATATTAACTATACCAATAATTGATATATTAAATCTTATGGTATAATCGTTGACATAGCAAAAGTAAGGTTTTATTTAAGTCTTAACATCATGTGATTCCTATAGGTTCTTAATGGTAATTTTTTCGACCATTTTTCTCTTTAAATGTTTGATAAATTGGGTTAAAATTTTGTACGAAAGTTTAGAGTACAATAAAGAAGGGCAGTGATGTGCGAAAGTTTTAATATTTTTAAAATTAATTGTTACAGATTACTTTAAAGTTACCAGTTGCCGTAGTCACTTCTAATCGATTTTTCGTCTTAACCGATTTTAAAGTTCTTTATTACAATTTATTTCTTATTTATTAAAACTATAACACATCGCAGCCCTTCTTTATTGTATTTTAGACTTTCTTACAAAATTTCAGTTCAATTTATTCAAAATTTAAAGAGAAAAGTGTCCAGAAAAATGAACTAAGTCACATGCTGTTAAATGTAACATAAGAACCTCATACGACTTAAGAAGTCACAGGCTTGTTTTATGTCTTAAGATTTTAAATACAAGACTTTAGAAGTAAAGCACAAAATGTAAGACACCCTTTTATGCCTTACCCTTTTTAATTTTTTATTCTTTTAAATGATATTTTTTACTTTTACCCAATATCCACTTGGTTGGTTTTCAATATTGTGATATGAGTATTGTGGAAAAAGTACTGCATCAATTTAGGAATACTAAATTAAAAAAACATTAAAACGACTTCCCCTATTAACGCAAATTGCGGATTAAAATGCATTTTACCCCCAGAAAACTACTTTTTTTGACTTTTAAAAATGTGATTTTCAGAAAACCATTCCATTCCTCCCATACTGACCTTAATTTCAACGTATAAAAAAGAAAATTAATGTTTGAAATAATATTCTTGATTTTTTTTTAGAATTAGTTTAAAACGTAAAGAAAGATAGTTAAGTAGGTAGCTCTGTAGAATGATGGATACGAAATTCTTCTTTCACTCTTTAAGTTCTTCAGATCCTGTTCTCTTCTCCCTTCTACTGAGAAAGACTTGCTCTTACTAACTAGGTTAGTAGAACACCAGCCAGATATGGCTGAGCACACTTGCTCAATCAAAATTGTTGTGTTAAAAAATATATTTTTCTCTGTGCACAATAAAACCAGGGGGGGGGATTGTTTTTAAAAGAAATTTCCCCCCCTAGAAAAAAAAAGTGGAAGTAAATTTACAAATTATAAGAAAAAAGCCATTGTACAATGTAATAACTGATGATGTGCTTTATATACTAACGGTATAAGTATAATTTTCGAAGACCCAACGCTTTCAGTGGACTATCTCTGTATATAAAGGAGAACTTTCACATTCACGTGTATGCTCTTATTCTTCGAAACGTCTAAAAAAAAAAAATTGTTAAACATACCTGTAAAAATTTTTTTGTTTTCTTAAGGCATGGTAAAATTTGGATCCTTAAGGATTGAACAACCTTTCGAGTTCGGTACTTTTGAATTGCCTCATTGCCTGTTCAATCTTTTTGCCCGGAATTTAATTTTTATTTCTCGAATTCAAAATTGTACCTATATTTAATAAGTTAGAGTAATTTAGGGGAAGATTGTCTTTTTTCAGACCAAAATATAAGCTGAGTGAACCTATTAATTAAAATTGACCGAACGAATTAATTCCACTTGAGAATTTAAAGACTTGCGGGGAAATAATGTAAATTTCTTTTAATTACTGTCTAATTTCTCATATCTTTCGTTTACCTTCTTCACCTGTGGTGGTAACCAGTTTTTTTCGACTTAGATACATGATTGGTCCGTCCTTGTAAAACACCATAAGCGACCATGGAGAGGGTCGTCGAGCCATGACACAGCTAATGGTACCGTTATACAGTGGCGTAAAAGCCATTGTGGGCAACTGTAGATGCACTGATCCTAAATGCCAGATTTATAAATACCCATAACATATAAAAAGAAAATACGAAATTCACGATTGCTTCGAAATTTTAAGCAAAATGGTATTTGAAAATTAATATCTCATTCTAATAAGTCGCCGATAATGCTTTACATGAAAATCATATATAATGATTTCGCAAAAGTAAACTAGGAATCGTCTCCACTTTTCAAACGTTCGTCACTGGTGATCTACTTAACAATGAGATTACTGGGACTTATGTCTCATTTCACCGCACGCTCTTTGGATTATTTTGACTCGAATCTTTGTGCATTACAAAGATTAAATAAATAAAGGAAATTTATTCAAATGTGAAAAAAGATTTGAAGATTAAGGAAGAATTGAATTTAAGAGACTTTGAATTTTTAAAGTTAAGAACTAAAATATTGAAAACAAAAATTTAAAAATATTAAAAACAAAAATTTAAAAATATTAAAAAAAAAAAATTTTTAAATATTAAAAACAAACATTTAAAAATATTAAAAACAAAAATTTAAAAATATTAAAAACAAAAATAACAACAATTTAAAAATATTAAGGACAAAAATAACAAAAATTTTTAAAATATTAAAAACAAAAATTTAAAAATATTAAAAACAAAAATAACAACAATTTAAAAATATTAAAAACAAAAATAACAAAAATTTAAAAAATATTAAAAACAAAATGAATTAATTTATTCAAAATGAAAAGCTACTTTTGTATCTTTTTCTTTTTATTCAAAACGACTAAATAAAATGTTTACAAACAATTCGTGTGTGTAATTTTTTTCTTGCACTGGTTGTTAGAAAAAAAAAATTAAAATTCGTTTTTAACCCTTTGAAAGGGGAACATTATTCATACGAACGGATTTTCTTCAAATCTCGTGACTTTATAATTTCGGGGTCGCTGATTACGAATCTGATGTTAGTTTTTAAAAATTCAAAATGGCGGACAATTTTTTCAAAATTAAGCAGATTTGCATGAAAATTGTTTTCCAACGGTTTTCGGGACCGCTGATTATGAATGTTGAACAGTCTTAAAAAATTCAAAATGGCGGACCCAATATGGCGGATGAAAAAATTGAAATTTAATTCGATCGACTTGAAACTTGTTACTCAGAGGTTTTTGGGGTCGCTGATTACGAATCTGAGGTTAGTTTTTAAAAATTCAAAATGGTGGATCCAATATGGCGGACAATTTTTTTTTAAATTACTCAGAATCGTATGGAAATTTTCCCTATGGGGTTTTCGGGGTTGCTGATTATGAATACAGGTCTCGGATCGACTTTCATGAGAAAAAAAGTCGATTAAAAGTAAAAAAAGTGGAAAAAGTCGTTTATTTAATTCAGTTTTGTCACAAAAATTCAAATTTTGTTTTTATTTCTCTAAATAAAACAAATGTTTTAATACATCTAAAATTTATGTATCTTAATAAATATTAATTAAAAATTAAATATTAAATAAAAAATTTTAACTTCTGAAATTTAATAATTTCTAAAAATTAAAACTATAACCCTTTGAAAAATTCAATTATTATCAATTTTTAACTAAACTTCAGTTCTAAATCAATTATCTATATGAATTTTTTTTATAATTTTTTGCAATTTCTAGGAAAATTAAACTATTTTAAACTTTAAATACAAAAAATCTAATTTTTTATAATAATTGAAAGCGTTCATTTTACTTTTCAATGATATTAATTAAAGTAGAATATTTTCAAAAATTTTAATAAAGAAATACGTAAAATTAACTTTTTAAAAATAATTCTAAATACTTTTTTGAGATGCAATAGTTTTACAATTACGTACAATTGAAAAATGTCCAAAAAATTGAAGTTTGGTAAAATATTTTTAAAAATAATTCAAATTTAGTAAAATTTTTGAAAAATATTTCAAAATTTGATAAAATCTTTTAAAAATAAATTGAGTTTTTTTAAAAATTAAAAAAAAATTAATCAAATTTCTGGAAGAATGTTGCAATTATAAATTATTTCTGAAAAATTATTAAAATATTAAATGTTTCAAAATTTTAATTTACTTTATTATTCAAAGTTAATTGAATCTTAAAAAATTATGATAAAACAATTCTGAGAAATTAGTCTTTCTTTATAAGTATTGTAATGTAATTTTTCGATAATAATGGAAGAATTTTTGTATAATTCAAAACAAAATTTTTTTTGAAGAACAAATTTTAATTGAAAACAAAATTTTTCTGAACAATTTTAATTGAAAATCGAAAACAAAATTTCTTTGAAGAATTTTAATTGAAAATATCAAACAGAATTCTTATTGAAGAATTTTAATAGAGAATTTCGAAAATATGATTATTTTTTCCATAATGTTAAAAAAGAATTCTGAAAAATGTTAATTTTATTATTTTCTTTATAAATTTAAATTTTCGAAAATATTAAAACAATAATTGGATTTTAAAAAAATTAAAACAAGTTATAATTCAGGAAATTATTTTTTTCAAAACTATTTTAATGTTATTTTTTAAATCCTCTTTTTCATTAATTTAATATTTATTAAATTTATACTTGAAGATTATTCATTAAAAGTTTCTCAAGAATTTAAAATTATTTCAAAAATTTTTAATTAAAATTCTTTAAAAGTTAAAATTGTTTCAAAAATTTTCAATTAAAATTCTTTAAAAGTTAAAATTATTTCAAAAATTTTCAATTAAAATTCTTTAAAAGTTAATTTTTTAAAAAATTGTAATAAAATACTTGAAAAAGATGATTTAGTTTTAAAATACTATAGTATTTTAAACATTTAATTAGAAAACTTATCCAAAAAAAATGTTTCAATGATTTGTCTATTGTTATGCTATTTAGGTTGTAAAAATCGAAGTATGTTGCATTATACTAAAAATATGGTATTTTGTCTCGAAATTTGGGAGAAAAGGCAAAAAAGTAGAATTTTTTTTCATAAAAGTCTATAAAAGTCGCATTATTTGAAAATAATCGAAAAAGATAAATAAGATCAAATTAAATAAAATTAAATATCATTTTTATAATTAAATTAAATATCATCTTTAAAATTCAAAATGGTGGATTCAATATGGCGGAAAATTTTTTAAAAAGTAACCAAATTCGCATGAAAATTGTCACTTGGGGATTTTCGGGGTCGCTGATTATGAATATAAGGTCGCAGTTTTAAAAAATTCAAAATGGTGGACCTAAAATTAAAATTTAATTTCTTCATCAATGAATATAAATTTCCTTTGAATCAAAAAAAGATAGATTTCTCCCCCCTCCCTAAAGTGTTGTTACCCCGTAATTTTCGACAATCCATGCAACAACTATTTTGTATTATGGATTTAGGATTAATCCTTATTTTATTATAATAAAATAAAAAAAATAGTTTAGAATAAAATAAAAATTATAATGTTTCTGTTGAAAAATTTCAAACCTATTCAATTGTGAAAAAAAAGTTCGGTACACGCACGTGATTCTACTCGTTTTTTTTTTTTTTTTTTACTGAGTAGTGAAGAAGCACGTGGCTTCATACATTTAAAAATACGCGCGTTTATAAAGAACTATACACGTGTTGAGTTCCATACGAATGAACTAAATTCATAGAGATGACCAGCAATGGTTAAGTGGGTTAGAGGTACCGTTAACTCGCTAACAGAAAATCCAACCCAGCACACAACTATCTAACTCCACTTCGAACCTATCTGACGCGCGTGAGATGGCTTTCCTTTTCATTGTGAAAGATGACGCGTGCAAATTACTAAAATAGACTTTAACCTAATTTAAAAATTTCGTTCTCTTTTAATTGTAAAGACGCAGGTAACGTAAATTGTCAAGCGTAAAAATTTCGACTGCGACAACTGGCGCAGGTTTTTTTTTTTTTTTTTTTTTTTTGATCCAACGCATTGAGGTCATGACAATGTACTGTATCGAAAAAAATTTGTATTATAGTAAAATTGATAGTAAAAAATTGATAGTAAAAACTAATGATAATTGTATGCATGTGAAATTAATAAGACTATGGGTAAGAAACTTGATGATTGTTAATGTTATGAATGAAAACAAGCATTTTTGTTTAAATTATTTTTATGATTTGCTCAGCAGACTTATGTTTCAGGTTTAAGAGAGGTTTAGACTTACACAGCACCGAAACATTTTTAAAAATTTGGTAAAGATTTACTTGCAAACTTAACTGCAAAGAAGTGTTTTCATTTATGTTTTGGTAAACAATTCAAAGATGTTTTTGTAGACACTTGTTAGTTACTTGAAAATATCTTAATTTAAGATGTTAAAAGTATCTTCGTAGGCACCTTTTTAGTTTATTTTTTGGGAAAAAAGTTTTGTGGTCCTCTATAGCCTCACATATAAAACACTTTTTTGCATCTTAGTTCTAAGCAACTTTTTCTCGCATTTTACGATTTTCAAGTAATTTTATCGTCAAACATCTAATTGCACCAGAAGCATCTAGTATTTAAGACACTACAAAAAAATTAAAGAAGCATTTTACTTTTTTCAGATGGCAGAAATATATCTTGATTGCTGCTAAAACGTATAAAACATCTTAGAATTCAGTAAGATACTTTAAAAAACAAATTTTTAATTTTTTGAACTACGACAGTTCTTACAACAGTAGAGTATGCACACCAAATGTTTTCAAGTGTCCATACAATCACAGTTTTTCTAAAAGTATCAATTTGCAACGAATACCTAAAATGTGGATCAATAAAAATTTATCTAAATTTTTGTCATCAATTTGATTCATTTTAGTATCAATTTTATACTTTTAAGAAAACTGTGATACAGAACCTTTCCTTACACAGTTTTCTTCGAAGTATCGAATCGGAATATGCTAAAAATTGGATCAAAGTGCCAAAAATCTAGATCAATTTTTTACCTAATCTACATTTTTGGTATCAATTCGTTGTTACTTGAAACTTTTAAGTTCACAGTGTTGAAATTTAAATCTAACTTGACCGCTATAAACGCATATCAAGAGAGGGACACATTTCGAAAAATTTAGAATTTAATTGTGGGAAACATATGCCTCTAATTTGAGGGGAGATATACTTGGACTATACATTTTGAAGGGGGATTATGTACTCATGAGAAAATTTTTTTTTTCGAATTTCTTTTTATTGCTTTTTTGGAAATCCTTAATATCTCTAGAATGTAGGTTTAAAAAATTTATGACGAAATTTAGCTCCTATCAAAAGTTACAGTACTACATCGGACTATACCGTCGGTATGGCCCAGAAACACACCAATCTTTAAATCATGATCTTCCTGTAAAAAACTAATGTCAGAAGCCTAACAAATCTACCGTTTGAAATGCTTATAATATCCTACTTATACTACGTTAAATGATTCTCTGTTAAATTATATACAATTCGAAATTTTAGAAAAATAGACAAAAATTGTAATAATTAAAAAATTTGAGAAAAAAAATTAATAAGTGAAAGTTTGTTTTCACTGTTTTTTAAACTTTGGCGTACAGTATGTAGGCAAAAATTGTCCATTTTTAAGGAAGTTAAAACATTTTTTTAATAAAAAATTTATGAAAATCCATTTTCAAGGAAATGAAAACAATTTTTTAACAAAAAATTTATGAAAATCCATTTTCAGGGCAATGAAAACAATTTTTTAATAAAAAATTTATGAAAATCCATTTTCAGGGAAATTAAAACAATTTTTTAATAAAAAATTTATGAAAATCCATTTTCAGGGCAATGAAAACAATTTTTTAACAAAACATTTATGAAAACTAACATTTGTTTCGGTAAACGTTTTTGAGTGGTGATGAAATTTTAAGAAGAATACGTTTTGACAGGTGATAAAATTTTAAAAAGAATGAGACCTAACAAGAGTCATTTGTCGAGTATTTTATTTAGATATTTTTAAAAAATCGTCATTTTCCATGTTTGGGAAAAATTTGAATAACTTCTAAAATAATGAACGCTTTTTAATGATTTTAGACTTACTTTGAAGGTCATTTTCTACATAATAAAAATTACTTGTAGGCACATTAATCTTTAATTTTTTTAATGGAGAAATTACTTCTCTAAGGTATTCATATTCTTTTTAGAATTTTATCATCATTTCAAAACATGTACCAAAGAAAAATTTGGTTTTCATAAATTTTATGTTAAAATTTTTTTTTCATTTCCTTGAAATTAGGAGGACTTACAATTTTGGCAGCTACTGTATTTTTTAAACATTGCAAACAACATTTAAAATTTATCTAAATGTCATCCTTCAAGTCTCGTCTTTAATTTAAGACCAAAAACGGTTTTTATTTTTAAGACCAAAAATTAAATTAAATTAAATTAAATTAAATTAAAATTTGAAAAAAAGTGGTTATACTTAAAAAAACTTTTAAAATGTTTATAATCAGAAAATGGACGGAAAAAAGGAAATTGAAAACTGTTTTTTGCTTATTTTAAAAGATTTCATTTTTTAAGGTAATTCTTTTAAAGGAAATGAATGGTCATTGCTTATTTTAAAGATTTCATTTTTTAAGGTAATTTTTTCAAAGGAAATGAATGGTCAGGAAATATTCTGACCCTGTTTGAATTTTTATTTTTTCTAAAGACCGCTCATAAATTTTAAAATCCATCCGTAATTTTGAAGAAAATGTGTTTTTGTATCTACAAAAAAATTGTGAAATGATAAAATTGATTTTTACAATTTTTGAATGATTGTTTTAACAATACGTTTATAGTTCGAAAATGCAAAGAAAATACAATTGTTATTCAGTTTTGTTTATAAAAATTAACTTGTTTATTATTCTAACTAATTTCAAATGATCATTTTTCTCTATTTTTTTATTTTTTGTTTATTTAAACGAATTATAATATGAATTTATGTAAATAGAAAAATAAACAAGTGAATTACGATATAAAAAAATTGAATGATAATCGTATTTTTAAAGAAATTTCGACCGAAAAACAATGCTTTCGTATTAAAAAAAATTTTTTTAATATTTTTAATCAGAAAATGTGTGGAAAAAATTAAAAAAAGGAAAAAGTAAAAAAAAGAAAGTAAATTAAAAAAAGTAAAAATCAATTTTTTCATTCCGGAATTTTTTTGTAGATATAGTGAAACGTAATTTTTTTACAAAAATTCAGATAGATTTTAAAATCCTCCAATTTTTAAGAAACTTGTAAATATTCAAAATTCAAAATGGCAGATTCAATATGGCGTCGTTTTTTTAAATTCACCCAGTTCGGCTGAAACTTGATACTCGGGGGTTTTTGGGGTTGCTGAATACGAATTTCACTTTAGTTTAAAGAAAAAATTAAAAATGTCGGATTCAATATGGCTGAACAATTTTTTAAATAATTTGTTGGATTTTTCTGAAACTTTATACTTGGGGTTTTTTTGGGCTCACTGAATTCGAATTTCACCTTAGCTCTTAAAAATTCGTTATTTGATGATTTTTCAAAAAATTCGTCAGCCATATTGGATTCACCATTTTTAATTTTTTCTTTAAACTAAAGTGAAATTCGTATTCAGTGAACCAAAAAATATCTCGAGAAAAAAGTTTCAAGTAAATCTGACAATTTTTAAAAAAAATTCAACAGCCATATTGGATCCGCCATTTTAAAGAAACTTGACGTTATGGCGAAAAACTGAATTCGGATTCGAATTCAGCGACCAAAAAACATTACTTCATTTAAAAAAGTATTTTTTGGTCCAGTGAAGATTTAAACCATTTTCTCGTTGTAGTTAAAAATTAAATTAAATTAAATTAAAATTTAGTCGAAATCGCCCCTTAAGAAGAATGTTATGGAAGGGAAAAATTAAATAGGAAACTTTTTAAATAAAAATATGTTTATTTTTTTTGTTGAATAGAAATAAGGATGCAATGTATAGTCGACTTTGCGTTGTGGTCGACGGAGAGACAAGTGTATTAAAAAGTAAAATACAATAAACATTTAAAAAATATAAATGTTACTGTATAAAATTTTATTCTATATGTTAAATATTTATTGTTAGGCTTATCAGCCTTTATTTTCCATTGAAATGATCAGATACTTTAATCATAGGGTTTTGCTTGAAAGAGCAATTGGGTAAGCCAGTCATAGTTTCTACACGTTTCTTTTCCATTTCAATCAAGTGATACCTAACCGATTTCCTTAAATACAGAAGCTAATTGTGTTAAAGAAAGTTGTGTTTTTCTTTATTTAGAAGGTAAGAGACAATATAATGTTCACTTCAAAATACTTAAGATATGTCCAAACGTTGAATTTTATTTATCTTAACTAATAATAAATTTTAAAATAATCCCTGGGGGCAGAAAACAATCTTTTCGTTACAGAAACGTTTTTAAAACATTTGTAGTACGTTTCATATATATCCGTTAAATAATGTTCCAAAACATTTTTAAAACATTTTTAAAAACACTTTTAAAATCATTTTTTAAAACATTTTTTAAAACACTTTTAAAATCATTTTTTAAAACATTTTTAAAATCATTTTTTAAAACATTTTTTAAAAATAGATATTCTAACCGTGTGATAATCTTCGCAATGTCACCGAGAGTGAGATCGGGTTTTCCAAAGTTTGAAAAAACATTTTTTAAGAAAGTTTTACAAAGTTTGAAAAATAAGGAAATAAAATAATTTCGTTAATTAAATTTCAAATAATGTGATTTACATAATATGATGGTCAAATAAACAAAAAGACGCAACAAAAAAAGTTCAAAGAGATTTTGTTTTTTAATGTTGTCTAGTTGTGAGACGGGTTTTGTTTTTGACCCATAAATTGTAAATTGGTAAACGAAATTCTAAATAAAATACACTGTTAGAAAAGTAACTTAATTCAAAGAATTAAGAACTGTTATTCAAAGAAAGTGTAGTATTAAGATGGAGTTAAAAATATTTATGATACATTTTCTGAGGACAACGTTTTTGTCACCAAAAAAAAAGTATTTGTCCGGTTGTGAGACACATTTTAAAACATCGCTAAAATTTAAGAAGTTTGACATAAAACGTTATGTTTAGTATCAAAATAAATATAAGGAAACTTGATTATCTCTATTAACAATTTTAAAATTAAAAAATTTTACAATTAAAAGCTAATAAAGGATTAAATATTTTTTAATTTTGCCTTATTTTACTTTTTCTATGGGCCTAATTGTGTTATAGGCACATAATTAAGCCTATGCTTTTATATATACGAAGTTTCAGGTAAATTCAATATTTACGATACAATGATTTATGTTTAAAAATTTAATGAATATTGAGACTTTAAATTCTTCAGTTTTTTGGTACGTATTTACAAATCTAAAATGTGGTTTAAAAAATTCTTTTTTTTAAACAGAATTTCAAATAAAATTGTCGATAATTTCGTTTTATTGAATTCTGTTCTTATAATTTTGTGTAAAAGCAAATTTCAATAAGTTTATAGTTGCATAACTGCAATAGAATATATTATGATATTTTAATGAAATTAAAATTTATTGTATAATAATATTCTTAATGTAGCAAAAATACTGCAAATGAAATGTATGCTCGACGTTGAAGTCCACAACGTTTATCAACGAAAACAATTGTTCGCTTAGTCAATTGCCTTTACATACTTCGCACTTGAATAATAATTTTTAAAAAATAGCAAAAGTTTTAGTTTAAAAACTTTTAACTTTTTTTTTAACTTTTAGTTTAAAAGTGTCTTTTAAACTAAAAAAGTAGTAAAAAAGTAACTATATCCAAAAATTAAACTTGACGATGGAAAAAAAGTTTTAAACACTTCGCAAAATTACGAAGTTGAAGTCCACAACGTTTATCAACAAAAAAAAAATTATTTAATGCTTCTAAATATTATTTTCAATTTAATATTTAATTGTAAAATAATTATTATCAAAATATAAACATAAATCTTTTTTTAAAAATATTTTTGTCTCAATATTGCAGCGTCGTTTTTAATTAATTTTCCCAAAATCTGAAAGAATAATAGAGTTTATTCAAAAAAATGTAATAAAAAACCGTATTTAAATACAAAAATTTATTTCGAACAATATATTACTAAAATATTTGAAAATAATTGAATTCCTGTAAAAATTTTAATATTTAGCAAAAGAATTGAATTCCTGGGAAAATTTTAATATATTTACGAAAATAATTGAATTTTTCGAAAAAAAAAAATTTTTGAAAATCTTTTTTTAAATAATCGATTTTTTCGAAGAATTTAAATTAAATTTTTATGAATAATTACATTTTTTGAACAATTCCTGTAAAATGGTATTAAAAATAATTGAAATCCTGCTATGAATTTTATTATAAATGAAAATAATTAAACAGTTGGAAAGAAATTTATTATCATTTTCAAAAATTATTTAATTCCTGTGAAGAATTTTATAACTTATTAAAATAATTGAATTATTGTGAAAAATTGTATTTGGAATATTCAAAAAGAAATGAAATTCTGCGTGAAAAATATTGTTATATTTTTGAAAATAATTAAATTCCTTTTTAAAATTTTATAAACATTGTTTTAAACAATTAATTTTTTCGAAATATAATAAATATTATGAAAAATTTTATTTTAAATAATTAAATTTTTGTGAGAAACTTTATTTGTGAAAATAATTGAATTTTTCTATCAATTAATTTAAAATAGTATTAAAAATAATTGAAATTCTTAGAAGAGTTTTATTGTTTCTGACAATGATTAAATAGTTGCAAAGATAAGCGTGAAAAATTTTGATATTTTTGAAAATAATTCAATTTTTGTATAAAAATTTTATAAACAATGTTTAAATAATTAATTTTTTTCGAAATATAATAAACATTATCAAGAAATGTTATTTTAAATAATTGAATTTTTGTGAAAATAATTGAATTTTTCGATTATTAATTAATTTAAAATAGTATTAAAAATAATTGAAAATCTTCAATGGACATTTATTATTTATGAAACTAATTGATTTCTTGCATAGAATCTTTTGAAAAATTTGCCTAAAAAATTAAATTTGAAACAAAAAATAACATTAAAAATGTTATTATTTGTGAAAGTAATTGAATAAATAAAAATTGTGAAGAATTGTATAAAAATTTTGTTACATAATTGATTTTTTTTTGGAAATTTTCTTGAAAATGCAATTCTAATTTTAATTATTTATATTTAATTGAACTCCTATGAAAATTGTATTATTTACTCAAATAACTGAATTTTAGATCAATTTTGTCAATTTTTCTTAAATAATTGAATTCTTTTGCTCAATTTTAGAAAAATAAGCTAAACATTGAAAATAATTGAATTTCGAATATTTTTTAAAAATAATTCACTCGTTTTAAAAAACTTAATGACAAATTTTAAAAATATTTTTCTGATTTCTAAAATTAACGAATTTTAAATAATTCTTTCTTTAAAAAAATAATAGTAGCTTTTCGTGTCTGAAATCTAAAAAAGTACCCACATACTAGTATAACGTTAAAAAAATAGTAAATAGTAGGTTTCAGTAGATGAGTGCCAAGCCTGCATTTAACATTTTACCAGTGATAATTCTGAAATAATTTTCTATTCATAATCTATTCATAATAAGAAGTATAATATAGGATTTTAGTAAGTAAAACAAAGTATTGTTGAAATTGGAATTCTACTTTTGTTTATAATTTCATGTTCTTGAAGTTAGCGTCGACGCTCATCGTCTATAACTATTTTTTTTGTTTCTCTTTTTATAAAATGAAAATGTTAATAATTTTACTTCTTTTATTCACTTCAGAAGTAAAAAGTAGGTTCAGGGCTTTTTTTCAATCTAAAACGTTAGAAAAATTGTTTTATTCTTTTAATTTTTGGGAAAAAAACGCCGAGCGTCGCCGCTAACTTCAGGAGAACTTACAATTTTAATATATGAGTTCTATTAGTCAGAATGTACTTTCTAAATCTGAATTTGTAAAAATATTTACTAATTTAAATTAGTGACTGACTTTTTGCTTTTGAATTAGTAAATTTCACTAAATAAATAGTAATTTTTATTAATTTTTCAGTAAACTTAAAATTCACTAAATAAATGGTAATTTTTACTAATTTTCCAGTAAACTTAAAATTCACTAAATAAATGGTACTTTTTATTAATTTTTCAGTAAGCTTAAATTTCACTAAATAAATAGTAATTTTTACTAATTTTTCAGTAAACTTAAATTTCACTAAATAAATAGTGATTTTTACTAATTTTTCAGTAAACTTAAATTTCACTAAACAAATAGTGATTTTTACTAATTTTTCAGTAAACTTAAATTTCACTAAATAAATAGTGATTTTTACTAATTTTTCAGTGAAGTTAAATTTCACTAAACAAATAGTAATTTTTACTAATTTTTCAGTAAACTTAAAATTCACTAAATAAATAGTAATTTTTACTAATTTTTCAGTAAACTTAAATTTCACTAAACAAATAGTGATTTTTACTAATTTTTCAGTAAACTTTACCAATTCAAAAGCAAAAAGTCAGTCACTAATTCAAATTAGTAAACATTTTTAGAGAGTACTAATTCAAATTTTTAAATTTACTAGAACTGTCTGACTCTGGAAATAAAATATTTTTTTGAAAAAAAAACACAAACTTTTATGTATATAAGGAAAGCTTTTAAATACGAATTAAAAAGATTTTAGAATATTAAATTTGTCATACATAAATTTGTCTTGAATAAAAATAAAAAAATCCTTTTTTACAGTGTAAATAATGCAAAATTATTAATAAATACTGAAAAAAGATTTTTTTTATTTATTATTTTCTGAAATTAATTTTCGATAATACTATTTAAGACACCCTATATATAGAGATATGTGTACACATATGCGGAACTGAAGAGTCGGAAGCCTCCAGGTTTACACCGGTTAATATGGTACACTGACCTACTGTCGAGTCACGATGACTGCTCTTCCCCTACTATTGTTTCTTTTACCCCCTTCTCCTTTAACTTCTCAACTCTTCTTTATACTTCTTTACCTCCCAATACAATTCTCAAGAATCTTTTGAATTTAGTGCTTTCTCTCCTTCTTAAAGTCCTTTCGTTTTTTCAGTCCCGTTATTTTAAAACTTATTTTAAAAGTATTAAAAAAAATTAAAATAAAATACTATTTTATTATTCATATAGCATATTGTGTAAAATAATTTAATTAAAGAATTCTCATCAGCAGTAAAGTATAGTTTGTGTAAAAAACAATTTTTTACACAGTCGAGTTATAGAAATTTTTTTTAATTACATACACTTTTGGGTTTATTTGATTAAAACTGTGTTTTTGGGACATGATAAAAAATATAAAATAGAATAGAAAATTTTGACGAGTAAAACTTAAGGAGTAAATATTTTTATTTCCAAAGAATCGAAAATTGTCTTTTTTCGAATGTCGTGTGGAAATGCTGATTAGGTCAAATACTGACCCCAACTGAGTCACCCAAATAGTATAAACATGGAGACCTAAATAATATCCCATCGCAGCCTACTATTATAATGAAAAAACCTAAATAAATTCTAAAGTTGGGTATCGCTACTTGTTTAAATTAATCGTTATAAATATTTTAACAAAAAAAAGTAAATAAAATAGAAAAAATTAGAAAAATATGTTAAATTATTATTAATAATAAATTGAATAAAAATAAAAAGTTAGTAGAAATTTTTTTCAATTCTTTGCTCTTTTCAACTTCCCTGACTTTTTCAGGTTATTCAGGTTAAAAAATGGAATTTTTCCAGTTTTTAAAAAAAACATTTATCATTGATTGGAAACTTTTTCGAAAACATCAACAACTTCGTTTTTAAATAAATATTTAATCATTATTACTTTTCATTCAGAAATTAGGATTTTCAAAAATTTAATTCTCTTTTTTATTCTTTTAGCCTTCATGAAGAATAAATAAAAAAGAGAATTGAAAAAAAGAATTGAATTGAATTTCAAATTCTTTTCATTTTTTATCAAAATAATTTGTCAAAATACAATAATTTTCAATATCTACTATTTTAACAAAAAAAAATGTTTAACAAAAGAATACAATTATTTAAAAAGAAATTTTAATAAAATTCGTTGCGAGAATGAAATTATTTTCAAAAGACATATATTTCTTTGCAAAAATCAAATTATATTCAAAAATTTGAAATTGTCTTCACTTTTTATGAAAATAATTTGTCAGAATCCAATTATTTTTAATGTCTACTATTTCAAGAAAGAATTTTAACAAAAGAATTCAATTAATTAAAAAGAAATTTTAATAAAATCCGTCGCGAGAATTCAATTATTTTCAAAAGAAATATAATTCTTTGCAAAAATCAAATTGTATTAGAAAATTTACAAAAATTCTCGTCAATTTTCAATTATCAAATAAAAAAAAAATAAATAGTAAAATTTTTTTCCGACATTCAAACATTTCTGAAAAATAATTAATAAAATTCTTCTCAAAATTTCAATTGATTTTTAAAATATGTAGAATTTTTATTAAATCTCTCGAAAAATGAAATTATTCCTAAAAATTTCATCAAAAATTTGTCAAGAGAATTCAATTAATTAAAAATTTGTTGATAAAATTTTTTATGAAAAAAAATTTAAAGAAAAAAATTTAAAAATTTAAAGAAACAATTTTAAGAAACATTGAATTATTTAATAAACTATTTATTTTTATAGTCAGAAAATTTAATTATTAAACAAAAATTTTTATAATACTCTACACGAACATATTTAATTATTTTTCGTTAAAATAAAAATTTCAAAAATTGAAAATTTCAAAAAATCATTGCAGGATTTCAATTATTTTTAAATTTTAATCGAATTTCAGAAAAATTAATTTTACTTAAATATGACGGCAGATGTGGTGCAGATTAACTTTTGGAACTTTTACACACGAAATGTCGAACAAGTAACTAACTTTTACTCTCTGTTGCACATGTTGTCTGAATCCACCACTTTTCTGCCTTTGGAATAAAAAGTATTACAAGAAACACAGGCATATTTTTGCCATCGATTTAAAAATATAATAAAATAAATAAAATTCTTCGCAGAAATCCAATAATGTTCAAAAATTTAAAAAAATTCTCGTAGAAATTAAAATTTTTTTAGAAATAATTAAAATCTTCCAAAAAAGTCGATTATTTTCAAAAAATTTAATAAAATTCTTGGGAAAATTTCAAATATTTTTTCAAAAAATTTCCTTAATTGAATGATTTTTTAAATCTACAATGTTAATAAAATATTACAAAAGAATACAATTATTTTTAAAAAAAATTAAATAAAATTCTACAAAAACCTTCAGTTATTCTATCTTATAATTCAAATTTTATGAGAATTCAATTATTTACAATATTTTTATAAATTTCTTCGAAATTATTCAATAATTATTTTCAAGAGTAATAATATTTTTTGGGCAAAAATTAAAAATTGTTCAAAAATAATAAAATTCTTCTTAAGGATTCAATTATTTTCACACATAATAAAACTTATCGTAGAATTTCAATTATTTTAAGTACAATTTTAATCGAATTCCTCGAAAAATGTAATTATTCTTAAAAATTTCATTAAAATTCGTCAAAAGAATTCAAATAATTAAAAATTTATTGATAAAATGATTTATGAGAATTAAATTTTTAGAAACATTCAATTATTCAATAAATTATTTTTCTGTATTTAAATTATTGAATTCTAGTAGAATTTTCAAATAAAAATTGATTTAAAAATGAATTTCAATTATAAAATTTAAGATTTTCATTGAATATTAAAAACTCTCGAGTGTAAATTTTTAGAAATAATTGAAATTTTGAAAAGATTTTAAATTAAAAAATTTGAAAATCCAAATTTTTCATGTTTGTAACTTACAATTCTGTAAAATTAATCTTTTTTAAAGAGTTTAAATGCGGTTTTTTAAAAAAATTATTTGATGTTTTCAATTTTTTCATTGAAGAATTTACGAATAATTGAAATTTAGTAAAATTGAATTGTAAATAAATAAATTTGAAAATTCTCCAAGAACTTTTTCCAAAATTATTAAAAATAATGCATTTATTGAAGAATTTTAGTTAAAAACACGAAAACAAAATTTAATTTTGGAAAAATTAAAAATTATTGCACAAATTCAATTATTTTTAAGAGTAATAATATTCCTCGCAAAAATAAAATATTGTTAAAAAATAATACAATTGTTCTTAGGGATTCAATTATTTTCATAAATAATAAAACTCATCGTAGAATTTCAATTATTTTTAACACAATTTTAAACAAACTTTTAAAAAAAGTGAGAGATTTAACTATTCTTAAAAATTTAATTAAAATTCATCGAAAAGATTTAAGTTTAAGAAAAATTCATTTTGGTTCTTAAAAAATCGAATTATTTTAGAATTTTTTAATAAAAACTTATTTAAAAATGAATTTTAGTTAAAATTATTTAAATATGAATTTCAGTTAAAATTTTAGATTATAATTGAATATTAAAAGCAATATAGCTTGAATTGTTTAGAAATAATTTAATTTTGAAGTTAATTTTGTTGAAAAATTTTAAATGAATATTTTTATATTACTTTAAGTTCTTATTTTCTAAGATATAATTAATTGAAGAATTTACGAAAAATTCGACTTTCGTAAAGTTGAATATTGTAAAGAAATGGATTTGAAAATTGTCAATGAACTTTATCAGAAAATTATTTTAAAAAAAATAGATTTAAAGAAGAATTTTCGTTAAAAATTCTTGAAAATAATAATCCAATTGATGATTTTGTAATTCTCTTGAAAATTAAAATTTTTAATTTAATTTAATTTTTTTAAATAGTAAACATTGAAAATAACTGAATTTTGACAAATTATTTTGATAAAGAAATGAAGAAATTTTGTCAAAATTTAATTATTTTCAATGTTTCTTTGCAATGAATTAAATCATTTTCAAAAATTTGAAATTTTCTTCATTTTTTATAAAAATAAGTTTACTTGTTATCAAGGCCCGTGAATTACTTTTTTATTCTAATTCGCAGAAAGTATAACAATAAGTCATTTAATGCTTTTTTCTTAGAGCCGTATATTTAATATAATTGTTTTCTTAAATATATTTGCAAAAAACGTGAAAAATTTGGAAATTTTTTGAAAATTTAAATGCGATAAAAACATTTAAACACTCAGGTCAAAAGACGTAACGAAAATGAAAAAAATCCACTTTTTAAAAATGTTTGATATAATGCTTTTTATGAGGGAGCAATAATTCACAAAATTAAAAAAAATAATTAATAATAATTAATTAATAATAATTTAATAATGCCAAAAGTACATTTTCTCTATTGTTATTTAGTTACACTAAAAACAATAAATAACTACTCCTAAGAGCAGTCAATTTATATTATATTATAATATTTATTTAAGGGACTAATAGTAAAAACGGTTTACAATAAGTGGAGAAAAATTATAAAATAAGTAATTTAAGAGCAAAAAAAGGGATAAAATGTTTGACGAACTTATCAATAAGTTTATTATACTAATGATGACAAAATATTAGTTACAGTATAATAGGTATTTTGTTCACTAATGTCCTTTTCGACTGAAGAACTTAATTCATGTATTATACATATAACAATATTCCTTTGAATAAAAATTTACATTCAATGGATTTTCTGCAAAAAATTTTTTTTTTTAAAATAGACAAAACTGTTATACAGTAACAAAAAAAGTTAATTCACCATCAGTTTCGTTAAAGGAACAGACATAGCATATACTAAAAATAGTTTCTCATTTTTTGCTTCACTAACGGGACGAAATAATCAATTACAACTTTGTTTCTGCTCCAAATTTAAAGTGTATAGAAGTCATTTAAAAAAAATTAAATTCAAAGTATATTTTCGTTTCTAATATATGACAGAACATACGGATTAGAAATAATAAACAGATTTTAATACATTTTTGTAGTAATATACTATATGATTGGCGCCTAGATATACAACCAAACAGCTATTTATCATTTTAAAGACTCAATTAGTAAAAGGGCACTAAGGATAATATTCAAATCTTTAAATATTAATTAAAAGTCAATTATATCATTATACTCTCAATTATAACAATCACGTATTTATAACTTGTAAATTACAATTAAAAACTAATAAGGGATGTGTATTTGTTTTTAATTGTAATTCTCATAGTGATTATTCCACTATATTCAATATTGTATTTTTGCATACAATAACTTTTATGTCTTTTTTCTTTAAAAAAAATCTGAATTAGAATGTGAAAAAAGGGAAAGTTTTCATGTATTTAATTAATACTGTTAATTTACCAAAAGCATCTTATATTATAATTTTTTATTATTTATTATTATTTTTTATTATTTTTTATTATAAGTATAAAGAATTCATCTTATATTTGGTGTTTTAAAGAGAAGATGACGTCTGACAGTTATATTGACTTTTTTTGTCGAGTACATATTTTCAAATAATTTAAATATTAAAAAAAATAAATCAGGATACGATTATTCGTTTGTCAATCAAATTGTGACATAATTAACAAATTATAAAAAAAATAACTAACAAATTATATTTGCTTTGTAATACAAAATGTATGCCAACAACAATCAAAATTTGTCAGTTCTATGTATATTAAGAATTTTTTTCTGTTTATTTTTCAAATTTATTTTCTGAATTGATTAAAATTTAGATAAGCAAATAAGCAAAATATGAAAATTTAAAAAAGCTGAAATTAAAAATGGACACACTGTATGGAAATTATATTAAGGACTATAGTGTCTCGTCGACTACGTTGCTTCCACCTTTACATTCAACGTGACCTTTGTTTCATAATTTTTTAATAATTTTTAAATAATTTTTTAATAATTTATTAATAATTTATTAATAACAATTTAATAATAATTTAATAGTAGTTTATAAATAATAATTTAATAATAGTTTAAAAATAATAATTTAATAATAATTTATAATAATTTAATAATAGTTTATAAATAATAATTTAATAATAGTTTAAAAATAATAATTTAATAATAATTTATAATAATTTAATAACAATTTAATAATAATTTAATAATAGTTTATAAATAATAATTTAATAATAGTTTAAAAATAATAATTTAATAATTTATAATAGTTTAATAATAATTTATTAATAATATGATATTAATAACTTAACTTAATAATAATTCATTTACAATTTACCTTACCGAATTTTTATTTAGTTTCTAAAGTCAAATTATAATTAAAATTAAATCAAAATTGCAACTCCAACGATATTGAAAGGAGCGATTGTGGCTCCCTCTCTTAGGTGTAAGCAATTAAATTTCATTTCGAAGTATTTCGATATTTTTCGATATATATTCGACCTTTTATCGCAATGTCTTTTTTTTAACCCTTGCTGAGTTGCTAACAATACATGGCAGGTCTTGTCAAAATCAAAAATCGTCAGATTTGACACCTGGTGGGGGGGGACTATAGGACTCACATTCTATGTCGTCAGGGTGGGGATAAGTCAGCAACTGCAGTTGGTTAAAAAACATTCCCGAAATTGTATAAGAAAACTAATTATAAAAATTTGCAAAACATATTCTTCATAACAAATTTTTAAATTAGAACATTACAATAATATTTTGTATTTAAAAATAAAATTCACTTCTTTATGTAATAGATTATAAAAATATAAATTATAAAAATATAAATTATAAAAATATAAATTATAAAAATATAAATTATAAAAATATAAATTATAATAATATAAATTATAAAAATATAAATTATAAAAATATAAATTATAATAATATAAATTATAAAAATATAAATTATAAAAATATAAATTATAAAAATATAAAGTAGAACTTTATAAGGTTCTACTTTATTACAAGAAATCTTCGATTATTAGTTTCATCTAAAAAGAAATTAATCTAATAAGGGGCCATCAATAAACTACGTTACAAATTTAGGGGAGAGGGGGGGGCTAAAATCTTTAACGAAACGATAACGAGCAGGGAGGGGGTTTAAAAAGTCGGGAAATGGGTAACGTAGTGTTGTGGCCCCTAAGGAGTAGTCGAAATAATCTGAAAATATAAATGAAAAAAAATTGATTTGATTAAAATAGCCATTCACTTGTCTAGTAGCAAATAAATATTTGCTTGAATTAAATTAATTTTACTCTTGTCTCAAATTGTATTTGAACTAATGATTTCAATATTGGAAGCAAATATAACATTTTGACTCAAATAAGATTTGACTCAAATAAGATTTGACTTAAATAAGATTTGACTCAAATAAGATTTGATTCAAGTAAATATTTACTTGAAAGTAAATAAGTAAATATTTACAACAGTAATCTGTTATTTGACTCAGGGAAATATTTATTTGATGATTGAAAACTAATCGGTTATTTGGATCAAACAATTTTTTCTCTTTGTATTGCGCAGACAACTTTACTACCATTGACATTTTTTACACTATAATTAAATTTATAATAAATTTATAAGCAAAGTTAAAAATAAGCAAAGCAAAATTAAAATTAAAAAACAATGCTAAAATTATGCTTATTATAAAATGCTAAAACAAAGTTTATATGGTAATGATAGGTAAGTTTAAGGTAAAGTTAAATCCTAATAAGTTAAATAGTAAGTTAAATAGTAAGTTAAATAGTAAGTTGAATAGTAAGTTAAATAATAAGTTGAATAATAATTAAAGTTAAATTAAAATTAGGTAAAGAAAAATCAGTTACTATGATTTTTGACATTAAATTTTTATAATGTGTCAAGCTTCCAATGTTATCCAGAAGAGCCAAAGTTATAATAAACCTAATGTATGAAACAGTAAATATTGTTTGGTAAAAAAATCATGTTTTTAAATAAAAAATAATGAAAAGTAACTTATAATAAAAGTAACTTACATATAAACAACGTGGTATCCAGAGTGGAATTTTTGTTGCATTCAAGTTTATCACGAAAAAATTGATTCACTTTAAGAAGCACTTTTGAAATTTTCGACAAGCACAATTACACGTTACACGTGGGTTTCAAGAAATAGAGAAACAAACAACAGAAAAGAAGAGAAAGAAAGAGAGAGAGAATGATAAAATTGATACTGGACCTACAAATACTTAGTCCAGGTAACAGTAAAAACATCCATAGTTATTCCAAAATCCATGATAAACAGCAACTAATTTTAATTAGAACTTAACACAGATGACACATGAGTACATTGAAACAATAATCCTATAAGTATTGATAAATTTTTTTTTTTTGGTCAATACACTTGCTTTAACTTCACCACTGAATTAATTTACAACTTTCGTAGAATCATCTTCTTAAATGTCCAATCGCACTTTCATTAACTGTTTTCTGTTTATTGACAGCTATCAGTTCGTTTTTTGTTTAACGATTTCACTTTCCATAGAAAACAAAACATAAGGGATGGAAAACGTCATTTAAATAATTAATTAACTTAATTAAATGAAATAGGCGAATTTTCGGAAAAAACTTAGATGTTGTGATTTTGAGTTGAAATAACTTTCATTCTACTACACTCTATGTATAATACCACACTTCGCTTGCCCAAACACGAGGTGAAATGCAACTAATTTCTAAAAGTAGGCAATGAAGAACCGAACTGGATGGCCTGCGGGCCCTTACTGTGAGGGGCCTTACAGGTAGACCCCCTACTCTGAGAATTTACTTTATTGGTAGGATGCACTCGTCCCTCTCCATTGGTAGAATTACCTTCCTCCGTTCTTGTAACCACCACCTCCAACATCAATATTAACTGATTCTTTCTCCTTTCTTATTTGCTAGTTATGTGTGCTATGGAAAGGTCCTTGGGTACCTGTACTGTAAACATTTCCCTATGTTCAGGAAGAAAAGTGGATGTGAGTTTGCTCTTGACTTCATTACTCTATAGTTCTCGCCTCAAGGAAATGTTATATTTCTCAGAACTCCCACAATGATTATGAATTTTAATCAAAATCGCTGTTCTTATTTTAACTTCATTGTTTATCGTAATTATAACAATTGTGCTAAAGTCAAAAAAAAAACAAAAAGATTTATTAATTCTGAAATGCAAAAATGTTTAATATTTTTTAGAACTGTTTAGATTCTTATTTTTCCAATACTTTAGTTCCAAAACTTTAGTTTTCAAAACTGATCTACACGGAAATAAAAATGTCATTGAAACAATAAAATTTGACTTATGGTTGAAGTAATTATTGAAATTTTGCAGGAACTATAGACAATTATTGTATTGGATTAAAAATAATTTTTTTGGCATATTACATTTGGTAGGAGAACACATGTTCCGGATGAGACGAATGATTACTACCGCAATCTTATTTGACCTAATAGTCATTTGCCATACAACCATTTAACATAAATTACATTTGACTTAAAATCATGCAACATAAATTACATTTCACATAAAACCATTTAACGTAAATTACATTTGACTTCAAATCATGTAACATAAATTACATTTGACATAAAAGCATTTAACGTAAATTACATTTGACTTAAAATCATGTAACATAAATTACATTTGACATAAAAGCATTTAACATAAATTCAATTTGGCATAAAGTCTATTTGTTATAAAAAGTCATTCGATTATGACATACATGTCATTTGACATAAAATTTATTCAACATATATTTTATTTAACATAAGACTCATTTAGAATAATTTCCATTTAACGTAAAAATACACTTGACATGACTTTTATTTCACATAAAAATACACTTGACATAAATTATATTTCACATAAAAATCATTTGACATAAAATTCACTTTAGGTAAAATTTGTTTAACATATATGTCATTTGACGTAATATACATTTGATATTAATCTTATTTTGTCCTAAAATTCATTTGTCATAAATTTAATTTGCCATAAATTTCATTTGACATAAAGTTCATTTGACATAAATTTCATTTGACATAAAGTTCATTTGACATAAAGTTCATTTGACATAAAGTTCATTTGACATAAATTTCATTTGACATAAAGTTCATTTGACATAAAGTTCATTTGACATAAAGTTCATTTGACATAAATTTCATTTGACATAAAGTTCCTTTGACATAAATTTCATTTGACACAAATTTCATTTGACATAAATTTCATTTGATATAAATTTCATTTGACATAAAGTTCATTTGACATAAAGATCATTTACCATAAAATACATTTAACATAGTTCTCATATGCGACTTAAAAGTCCTTTGACATAAATTTTTTTCGACATAAAAGTAATTCAACAAAAATCTCAGATTTAGTATAAAATTCATTTTACAAAAAGTAAATTTGACATAAAAATATTGGCGCAAATTTTTAAAGAAACTAATTAAATATTAACAATAACATTATGTGATTAGCCAAATTTGAAATTCGCGCCTTTATTTTCAAGTCAAATGATTTAAATGGCAATTGAATTTTATTTCAAATAAAAATCATGTTTAATGACTTATTTGTCGAATAAAACTTATTTTCAAGTGAATTTTATGTCAAATGAGAATTATATTAAATGGCATTTACGTCAAATGAGAATTATGTTAAACAGTATTCATGCCAAATGAAATTTTACGTTAAAGTAAATTTTATGTTGAAGTGGATTTTATGTTAAATTGTAATCATGTCAAAATGTATTTATGCCAATTGAAATTTATAACAAGCGAATTTTATGTTAAATAATATTTACGTCAAATGATATTTTTGCCAAATGGATTTATTTGTCAAATGAGAATTACGTGAATGATTTTCAATGTCAAATGGATTTTTTTGTTAAATGAGACTTGCGTTAAATGACTTTTATGTCAAATGGATTGTTTTGTTAAATGGGACTTGAGTTAAATGACTTTTATGTCAAATGGATTTTTTTGTCAAATGAACTTTATGTCAAATAAAATTCACGTTAAATGAATTTGATGTCAATAGAAATTTATGTTAAATAGGAATTATGTTATGTAACTGTTATGTAACGTTATATTAAGCATTGCAATAGTAATTTTACGAATTTTCATTTTTTCGAAATGTCATTATTACAAGGTTGTGACTTTTGCAAAATATTATTTTTGGAATTTTTTATTTTTACGATTTGTTATTTTTACAAAAAGGTATCAATTGTTTAAACAATTTCATTGTTAATTTATAATAATTTCAAAAACAAAATAAAGAAAAGGAAATTTTTATCAATTTGACAGCTTTTATTGGCATACTATTTAATGTTAAATCAATATATTAAATAAAACGAATTAATTAATTAATTTGTTATTATTTAACATAGTTTAAGCAATTAATTGTTGTTATATACAATATTAACTTTTTACCCATTCCACATAGAAACAGGCATTTTTTCCAATTTTGCAATTTTCGGACCTATTTATAAAAACCGATAAATTTTAAATGTCAAATCGATATTTTAGCAATTGTTTAAACAAATAATGTTTGTTAATTAGTAACTTTTTTCTATGTTGCACCTAGAAAGACGCAATTTTATTTCTATTTTTGTAGGTAAGTCCAAAATTTTCTAAATTATTTTAGAAGAAACTGTATTTTTTTAGAGGTAATAGGAAAAATGTTAATAAATAACAACAATTATTTATTTAAGTAAATTTGTTAAAATATTGATTTGATTTTTTTATTTTTAACATTTATTATATAAGTGGGTCGAAAAATTGCAAAATTAAAAAAAACCTGCTTCTTTCTAGGCGCAATGGGCAAAAAGTTAATATAAATAACAATTGTTTGTTTAAACAATTTTATGGAATAGTCCAAAGCAGTTTAACTACAAATTTCTTATTTGGTTTATTAATTTAGTTTTATAATGGTACTAAAAAAGTGTTAATTCTTTTATAGTTTGCTGCTTTCTATTAGTTTAATTTAAAAATACTATAATATAGAATAATAAATTGTTTAAACAATTCGAAGATTTACCGTGACGTTAATATTCCGTTACACTACACATATCTTAAATTAGTTTAAATAAATACAATATAACTTCCAGATAAATAGAAAAGCGTCAAATAATTTACTGTATCTTCTTTTTATTAAATAAGTAAATTATTTAAATTGTTATAAATAATTGTAGTTCGTCAGAACAAAAAAACTTTTTTTTCTAAATTATTTCTTAATTTAAGTTTTTAGAAAAGAATATATGTTTGAACAAATATAATTCTATAAAATAATAATTTGTTAAATAATTATAAACAATTAAATGTATGTTTATTTTAAAATTAAATGTTTATATTGGTTTTTTTAATAAACAAAAGCACGAAAAAGGTAATAAATAACAAATACTTCAATATGAACATTCGATATATATATATATATATATATATATATATATATATATATATATATATATATAATATTACATTGTAAAAATATAAAATAATTTGATAAATAATTATTCAGCAAATTATTTTATATTTTTACTTTGGTTTAAACGTTGTATTCTTTTCAATAAACATAAATTAAATAGTAAATGTAAAATAATTATTTTTTGTTACAAACGAACCAAAGTTAATTGTTTGTTAACTAATATTATTTATAATATTTCGTGACTTTTGTTATTTATAATAATTTATAATAATTTATAATAATTTATAATAATATAAATAATTTACTTTTTTTAAAAAGAAGTATATCTATTAATTAAATGAACCTGAAGTAAAATATAAACATGAAAGAAGAAAATTTTTTATGCAGATGAACTAAAGTTTACTATTTGAAAACTGTAAAAATGTTTGAAAAGTGAATTGTTAAGAAAATTAATTCGTTTATAAAAAAACAAATTTTTTAATTAAAAATTTAAAAAATTAGCTAAAAATTCTAACATTAACTGTAATTTTTTTTGGAACTAGTAAAAAGTGGATAATTTTTACAACAAAAATTCCAAAAATTCCTATTTTCAACAGTAGTTCTTTACTACACTGCAGTATTGTTGAGTCATTTAAAGTCATATACTGGTTACATTTTAACTGCGTCCTTAAACTGGAAAAATTAGTTACTGCAACTAAATGGAGTAGTTAATATGACTGAATATAACAAGGATGCCCTTAGGTATATTGCTTAACAATGAAAATTTTATTATTTTAACAAATAAACATAAATGCTTTTCATAATAAAAAAAACCGCACAATTTGGACAAAAACTTGTTCATTTTAAATTTGATTTTTAAATAAAGTTTCAATTTAGAATCAATTTAGAATCAATTTAGAATCAACTTAGAATTAATTTAGGTTCAATTTAGAATCAACTTAGAATTAATTTAGGTTCAATTTAGAATCAACTTAGAATTAATTTAGTTTTAATTTAGTTTTAATTTAGTTTTAATTTAGTTTTAAAATAGTCTTACTATTTTGAAGAAACAAAACATTTTCTAACAACATTTACTGAAATTGTTCCTCGTTAGAACATTTTTCTATGGGAGTGTACATAATAAAAATACTACACGCAAAAGAAACATTTATTTATTTCGTTAGAGCGACTACACAATACCACGCAAACTTAAAAAATAATTAAAAAATGTTAAATGTTAATGTTAGTTTATTCACATTTAAAAAATGAAACTAACTTATTTGTCAAATTGAAAAAAAAATGTTCTTCACCACTAAAAATTCTAAATTAAAAAAAAGTGCTTCTGCGTTTAAAGGAAAATAAATTGTAAATAAAATTAATACCATGACCACGGCAAAGGCCACAAACTGTTCTTTCAAAAAAACTACCGTAAATTTTTACTGAAATAAAGATTACAAAATAAACCTAGAGAGCAATAAAATAGAAGCCAGGACAAAAAGTGCATCCTCTTCATTCCGTCATTGTCAACGAGATGTGTATGAAACCAAAAAGAACCTGTGACTTTATTTACGACTTTATTTCTGTCGGTCACTTTTCTTTGCCAATTACAAAATATTCTACCTGACGAATTTGTTAGAAGCAAGTACTGGAATGTTTTAGAAAAATTTAGAATTTTCAATGCGCAATATAAGTACAAAGGTGTTCACAAAAAATAATAACTGTTACATAGAGGAGTTCAAACTAATATGCGGAAAATAGGAACAGTCGAAAAACCCAAAAATTCTCGTCTACCAATGGATTTTGAGCCACAACTTTATATATACAGGTATAGACACACAGTGCTTTTACCTGTGCGCAAACCTTTTAGTTACGCTAATAAATTTCTAAATCACAAGTAAAATATTAAGTTCTCACCGGAACTTATTTAAGTCATGTCTAGTTAGTCGAAGAAATAAATATTGACATATATAAATAAAGGAATTTCAAAACAGTGTCATCCATAAAAAAAAATTGAAAATATTACATTTGTAATTAATAAAAAATATATTGACTTTGTAAATATTTTTAATATTGATTTAATATAGCGATAATAATAATAATAATAATAATAATAATAATAATAATAATAATAATAATAATAATAATAATAATAATAGCACTGCGGGTCCCGTAGATCAATATTAAAATCACTTGGTGCATAATTTGTTACAACTATCAGGTGATACAAAAACATTCAAGAAATAACTTTTCAAGTTACTTTTATGAATAAAATTATGAGTAAAATTAAATTTTCAAAAAATATAATTTTTCAATTAGTTTCAAACAATTGAACTTTACAATTTTTAGAAAATCCACTATTACTTCATTGTTTTTTTTTAAATAAAATTTAATAGGGTCAGAATTCGTGAAATTTTCACGAAAAATTAAAAGTATTTGTTTTCTGATCGAAATGTTGAAAAAACGTTTCTATTTGGCCTTAGGAATGTGTTTACCAAAAAACAGAAATAAAAATATTGTTTTATAAAAGTTATTGCAAAATGAATTATTTTGCAACTTTTTTAACAAAATTTTATTTTTCCTATAATGAATAAACCGATTTAAATGAATCAAGCGGGAATATAAAGGGAATGTAATATACTTTCTTTCAGAATAAGAGACTATTTAAAAAGTTTATTTTTTTTAATAATTATTTAATAATTTGTTTATAAACAAATTATTTTTTTAATGTTCTACGTTTTTTAATAACTTTAAAAAATTTAACAGAGAATTAAAACTATAAGAAGTCAAAATCCGTTGAGAAAATTTATTAGATACAATTGTTTATAAAGTTATAATAAAAATTATATTGCACGATTCCGATTTTTGAATTTTCGTTTTTAAACATTTTTTTTTAGTAACTCTTAGTATTAAGAACATCATAAAGTCGTGAAAAAATATTTTTTTAGCAATAATGTTCGTGTTTTTCTGATGTATGAAGAAAGTATAATAATTTATTAAATTTTTTAAACAATTAATTGTTATTAATTCTCTGATGAACTGTACTTAGGCCTAGGAATTTCTAGTATTTCTCAATTGTGCAATTTTTCAGGAGTAATTATCAAATGATAAAAAATAATTTATTCATTCAATTGTTTAAACAATTAATTGTTATTTTTTTATCCACTGTACTTAGGGTTAGAAATTTTTCTAGTTTTTTCTCAATTGTAAATTGATCAAAATAATTGATGATTCAGTAAATATTTTTTAACTGATTCAATAAGTAAAGTTTAACTATAATTTTCACATTATTTTTTAATAAAAATCAGTTATTTTTTAAATTGAAAATCAGTTATTTTTTTAAACTGTGAATGAGTTATTTTAAAACTGAATTTATAACTGTGAATTTTATTTATCTATATATATATTTTATTTATTTATTATAATTTAGTTGGTCAATAAGTTATTTTTAACTGATTTAGAAGCACAGAGGCCGTCTTTGATTGTCAGTTAAAACCTTGATTTTTAACTGATTCAAATTAAGAGAGTGAACTTACGGCTAGAAATTTTTAAAGTTTTCTAAACCCAATCAAATTAAAAAAAATAAAAATTATAAACTATAAATTGTTTAAACAATAAATTTTTAGTTTTTCTATATTATGCTGAAGTTTTTAAGTTGTAAAAAATTGCACATTAAAAAAAGACTAAAAAATTCTTGTTTTAAATGCAGTAAATTAAAAAAATTAAGAAATTAAATTGTTTAAAGAATGTCAAAAAAATTAATTTTTAATTTTTCTTACTCTAATGTTTCGGTTACAAAAAATACACAATACTGAAAAAATTATTAGTTTCTAGTCCTGAGTAGAGTTTATGACAAAAATAAACTATTAAATAAACTAAAACTAAACTATTAATAAACTATTTAATAAATTGTTATACTTTTTTCATAAATCAGAAACACTCGAACAATATTTTAATAGGATTTTTTGATTAGTTTTTCATAATTAATGAAGCTTACAAAAATATTTTTTAAGATCTTATGATTCTTTTTTAATATACTTATTGTTATGAACAAAAAGTTAAAAAAACAAAAATTCATCAAATAATGCGAAATTTACAATTAGAATAATATATATTTTTTAATTTATTTAATTATACCTATGTTTTGTATTCTTAGGATAAAAATTTAATAGTAAATAATTTAATATTATTTTTAAATTTGAAAAATGACAAAATTACAATTTTTAACAATTTGTTTAAACAATAATTTTTTTAATGTTAACTTTTTCATGAAGACAGTAATGGATTTCTTTTATTTTTTTTTTGGGAAATAAACCTTATTTTGTACTGAACCGACTATATAAATATAGTGTTAATTGATTTTTTGAGAAATATTTTTTATATTGTTAAATCGTATTAAAATTGTTACAATAATTTTATTTACACTTTCGGTTTTTGTAAGTGTGGACAATACAGTTGTATCACAATATAAATTTATCTTCCTAAACTGGAGTTGTAGTGTTTGCAAAATTAAAAACATAAAGTGTTTAGAAAATATAAAAAGTTATTATTATTATTTATGAAAATTTAAATAAATTTATTTAAAAACATTTGGTAATTAGGCAACAATTTTGAAAATTTATTATTTACATTAAAAATTTGTGTATAATTATAATTATAATTATTATCATTATTTTTTTTATTATTATTACCATTATTATTATTATTATTATTATTATTATTATTATTATTATTATTATTATTATTATTATATTGTGTATATTATTATTCAAAAGTTATTTATCATTTATTTATTATTTATTTATTATAATTATAAAAAAAATTCAAAAGTTTTCCAAAATTTTGACATCTTAAAAACTAGTGAATATTTTGACGTAATATTTGGTGGAAACATTTCTTTTTAGGCGTTGATTAAAATTCCTAAGTTTCATTGTAATGGGTTTACTTATTCCGAAAAAACTAAAATCTCCCATGGAATCGCACATTTATTTTTATATTACATTATTATTTATATAATTGATACATAAATATATAAAATTTTTAAATAAATTAAATATCATATTATTTATATTTTTCCTGTAATGTTTGGGTTTAAATATACGCCAGTATGACAAATTTTAAGTTTCCGTGTTAAATTGTTTAAAGTAAACGAGGGAGATTCCCAGGAAAAGAAGCAAAATTTGTTGTGAGCGAACAGAATTTGTGGTGAGTTTTCCCCCAAATACATTTTCGCGTGAAAACCGTGTTAGGGGATACGGTCAATTTTGTTCTTTTGAATTTTCCAATTTCACGCTTACAGTAATTTACAGAAGAAGAAAGCTTCTAGTTTTGACAATTCGGGGATTCTTGGGGCTTTTTCACCGAGACGGGTATATTATGCGCATTCGGCTTCTGTGTCTGACGGCGCCGGGCGGGTTAATTCAAAGTATTTTCTCAGTTTTGGAAATTATTCTAATTTAAAATTAGGTTAGTTTAGTTATTGCCAAGTAAAATATATTACATAATATTTTTCTCGATTTTTTACAATTTTGCACAAGAACCAAACATAATATTTGACCACAGATTCTTGTTTTCATTACAATATAAGGGTTATATTTACTTAAACTTCGATGCGCTATATAAAGTGACTTCTATATTATGCTGCATGGTCGGAAGATAAAATAGGGGAAAGTTGAAATTAGAGGACCTTGAATCCTTGAAATTACAGGCGTTCTTCTTTATTGACTCGACTCGACGGTGCACTGTTGATCTATTACCATATGATTTCGGTTCGAAGTTCGCGCTCATAGCGCTGTTAGTATAAGTCACAGCCCTAACCTAAAAAATACCCTAAATCATATGGTAACGAACCAACAGTACACAGTCTATCTGTCAAATTTCATTTTTTTACATTTTAACGAAATTTCATATTTTCTGTTCCTTATTGGTATTTTTACACTTTACAAACATTAGTCTTTTTGATTAAAATTCCAAATCGATTCAATAAACGTAAAATAAAAAAGATTCAAGAAAAAAGAATTCACGGTGAATTTTAAATACAATACAAGTGTTAGTTATACAAGTTAGAATACAAGTGTTAGAAATTGGCACAAACTTATTAAACTATTATAAAATATGCAATAGCGAAAATAAAAAAAAACAAAATGGTGGTTTCAAAATGGCACTAATTTGGAAAAAAAATTAATTAATTCTTTTTATGGTGCACCAATTCAGACAACAGCTATAAAATGTAATAGAACTTAGTGTTTATATGTTTTTGAGGTCGCACGTCACGAATATATACCCGGATTTTCAAAATTCAAAATGGCGGATCCAATAAGGCCGACGAAAATTTTAGAAATTTACTCGATTTGCTTGAATTTTATCACTCAGGAGTTTTTTGGTTAGCTGATTTTGAATATGCAATCGGATTTTCAAAATTCAAAATGGTGGATCCAATATGGCCGACGAAAAATTTAGAAAATTTACCCGATTCGCTTGAATTTTGTTACTCAGGGGTTTTTGGGGTCGCTGATTATGAATCTGCTAATGGATTTTCAAAATACAAAATGGCGGACGCAATATGGCCAACAAAAACTATTTAAATAATAATTGAAGCTATCACTCGGCAAATTTATAATAATAAAGTAGAAATTATTTAAATTTACCAGCATCGCTTGAAACTTTATTTCGCGTCTAAATAATTTTATCAAATTGATATTCGCATAAGTTGCTCCTGTTCAACTGCAACCATGATTGCATATATGAGTTCGCTGTTGGCTACATTACCCTCATTTGTTGTTACCAGAGGAGAATTTTCAACATCAAGCATAGTTCATTGCTATTGCAACAGGTGTTACCACCAGCAGTTTTTTCATAATAAATACATATACAAATTCTTTAGGACACTTTTTAAGTTTTTTTATATTCAAGTTTCAAAACATGTGTACACGATAACAATTGGGGTCAGCAGTTTCCAAACGGATCACTTAAAGCTACATAATTTTATTTTTAAACAAAGTTGTGTTACATTTCTTAAACGTCTTTAAGTATGAAACCGTTGGGAAAAAAATGAGCATCAACTAAAAAAAGTTATTTATTAAAAACTACTGTTGTGTAGAACTTTACATGACACATGATTTTTTTCAGAATTTTTTATTTTTTCCTAAAAAATAAAATAAATTTGCAATTTAACATGGGCTCTTATGGGAGCTTAGATAAATCTTAGAAAAAAAGTATGAAGGAAATGAGAGAAAAATCTGTGATTTTGTGTACAGATAGACAATGTCAAAAAGTTAAAACTAGCAAAGTTTAGAGAATGTTTACTACAGATTTAATGAATAAATTATTTTAATTTTCGTTTTCAAAGCAATAATAAAAACACATGAAAATGCGGCAACATCGCAACAACACATAACCTCAAAAAAATACAAATTTGATTTGTACACTTGATGTTAACAATATTTCTTATTGATAAGTTAATAATTTTCATGTTTCTTTTGTATCATAAGTATATTTTACAGTTTATGGTAATTTTCGTGTTCTAAACACTAAAAAATTTGAGGTTAGCGTCTCTGAGAATATAATTATATACCAGTCGTACCAACCATAATAATCGAGTATGTATTGTCATGATTTTTATCACAATTTCAGAAAATTAATTAAATTTATTTTAATTAATATTTGAGTATTAAAATTTTAGCATTAATTTTTACATCTTTTTTGAATGTTTTTTTTCTTTTAATAAAATGTATATTTTTCACAAATACTCGGAAGTCGAACCAGTCACATTCGTCAGGGGCAAATGACGACAGTCTCCTATAAGATTCCATCGCTTCATGTGTAAGAAAGAAAGTAACAACCGTAGAGGTCGCGCAAGGGTTTTTTTCAAACAGACACACTGGGAAATTTTTGTGTAAATATAAAAAATATTACTAATTTCATTTGCCAAAATGTGGTAATTTTATAACTAAATTAAAAAGTAAATTAAAAAGTAAATTATTTACATTTTAAATTCATTGGAACTGAACTGAATTTTATGTTTAAAAATAAGGTTCAAACATAATAGAAAACATTGAAAAGCTATTATAGTGACTGTGTTCCACTTGAATTGCATACATAATCAATAGAGATGTAAACTATAATTTTTTAATTTTCAAACAATAAACTGTGGACTAATATTATCATTATATTCACGATAGTGGACTGAGAGGAAAATATGTTACTGGGTAACATAATGATGGTACGGTCATCGTTGATGCTACAAATACGGACAGCTATCTATATTGTATCAGGTACAATCAGATTAGGAGTAACATATTTGATTCTCTGAGTATTCAAAGTAAAATTTGCTTTGTGATTTTAACCCTAAGAACTTAAGACAATTATTGCTTTTTTAAAATGAAACAATTGCTTTTGTTCTTAGGCAAAAAATTGAAAATTAGTAAAAAGTCCATTCTGTCTATTATTTTTTTTATTTTTGTAAATATGTTCGTTAATTAATATCTACTTGGGCACAAGGTATATAAGTCAAAAGTAAAAGGGTGCCACAAGGTTAAAGGGTACAATCGAACCTATTCCCTTAAATATTAATTACTTAAATGTTCGTTTTTCTTTTAAAAAATTATTTTCTAAAAATTTGAATTTTTGAAAAGCACACTGTAAAAAGAAAGGCAAGAATTTAGTACCAATTTTGGCACTAAATGGTAATTTAATTCTATTTCAATACCGAAATCAGCTCTAATTTAGAACCTTTTTTTTACAGTGCAACTTTTATATATGGGTGAATTTTCTGAAAGTGACATTTTTTATGTCTCGACTACTTTTACAAAATCTGCTCTTTAATAATTATAATCAATTTCCATAGTGAAAATTTAGCACTTATTTATCATTTTTAAAAGAAAATGAAATAATTTTATTCAACTTCATTTACGTAATAACTAAATTACTTTCATCTCCGAAGCCTTTTCAACGCATGTCTCCAATAGGACTTCTACAATAAAATTAAATTTTCATGGTTTTTTTCAAATTCTCGGAAATTTTTTAAAAATATTGTCAGAAAGTACAATGTTTTTTCTATCACTATGTGCATTTTAAAAATTTGTAGACCTCACTTTTATTTTTGATAAAAATGTTTAAACTTTGTCTTCAGTTTTAGGTTAAAATTATACTTTACAATGATTACTGACATTTTATACTTTAAAAATATCTTAAACAAAATTTTAATGCACATTAAAATAAAGCTGAGAATCTGACGTTAAATTTTCCTCTATTTTATCTACCAAAAGGAGAAAAATTATTGCTGTTATAAATAATCGAAATTTACATTTTTCTCCGAGTAAAAATTAATTTCATCTCCGAAGCCTTCCTTTTTAATAAATAACTGAATGTAGAAATAAATTTAACGGACTATTTCGATGGTAATATAAAATGAGGGTGTGAGATTTGTATGTTTTACTAAAAAACATATTTCAATTGCGCCCTAATGTATAGAAGAAAATTTTTTTTTATCTCCGAAGCTTTTCATCTCCGAAGCCTTTTCCTTGAAATATGCTAGTTTTTCTTTTGTTTTCAGTATTTACCTGCATTGCTTTGAAAAAATTAACCCAAATTACCATTAAATCAAATACTTTAAATACATTTATATTTTCATCCAATTGAATATATTTGGTATTAAAATATACAAATTATTAATTTTTAAGCAGTGTAATTTTATTTTCGATTTCGTGAACGCGATATTCGCGTGAATTTTTAATAGAAAAGCTCGCCAATGAAATAAAATTAATTTAATGGAGCAACAATAATATTTTTCAAATGAAAAAAACTTTAATATTTTTAAGAATTAATTTTGCGCAACCTAAAAATCTTACTCTTGAGTATGAAATTAAGTAGTTTTAATAGAAAAAACCATATAATTGAAGAATAAAATTAATTGAAAAACTGAAATTTAAAAGTGTCACTTTCAGAAAATTCACCCATATATTAATGGTTCGAGTACAAGCTTCACAACATATTAAATTTAAATACATAAAAACATAAAATTCTTTAAACAACTTGAAGAAGAATTGACTGTTTAACAAATAAAGTAAACGTGTACATACTACTTGAGACATACAATGGTGATTTCTACGCGGACTATATATGTATATACTATTCCCACGAATAAAAGATTTCCGGAAGTGACTTTATGGAAGACTTTTGCGATTTCTAGAAATACTTCCTACAAAAGGTTGTTACTATCATCTTTCTTCTTACGAGAGTATTGTGTGCTTAAATCTTTCTAACCTTGGATTCTGCACTCCAAGGTTACGTGATGTTGGTATGTAAGATGTAATTGAAAAAATAAAATAAAGGAATAACACAGCGACCTACTACCAGCCTCCGACCCACTGAAATCCTGTACCTGTAAAGTAGCATTTACAATACAACAAATCGAAGAAAAACATGTCAATATTGAAAATAAAAGAAGGAGACAATTTTACAAAGCAAAAGAAAAATAATAATTAAATACAACAACTTATCCAATGGAATTTTTTATTTCTTTTTTTGTAAAATGTTGGTTTAACATTTATATAGAATTGTTATTTAAACTATTTTTATTAACCTACTATTTTCCTCTATGCACTAATATATAAAAGTTGGGTTTCCAAGAAAATTCAAATTTTTAGAAAATAATTTTTTTGTAGAATATCCCAGGTGAGAAGAAAATTTCATATTTTTCGGAATATCTTATACTGTCAAAATAAAGCTAAAGAAAGATAAAATATGTAATGTCGTATATATGATAAATAAATAAAAAATAATATAAAAAATACCGCTGTTAATATAATTAAAATTAAGACTAATTTATTATTATTATTATTATTATTATTATTATTATTATTATTAAAGCAACAATTCGCGTGCTAAAGCATGAGGCTAACTTTTTATATCAATTTTAAAAAAAATTATTAGCAATTTTAAAAAAATAGAATTAAAAATTTTTAATTCAAATTTTTTTCATAAAAATAAAGAACATGAACTGGAATATAGATTATTACTATATTAAAACCACAAGAATCGTATATTCTGTGAGGCAGAGGATTCAACAAAAAATCAGACATTTTTATTAAAAGAAAAAACAATTAAATTTTTCAATAAAAAAAAAAAATTTTTAGAATTCATAAGAAAATTCTGAATTTTGGTCTTTTTTGCTATATGAAATTAACTACAAATTCTAAAACCTTAAAATTGTTCTATTCTTGACAGCAATTTCTTTTTAAATAACTTCATTCTTAAAAAAAATATATAATTATTACTTATAAATTATTTAATTAATAATTTTACTTAAATATTTCAATATTAATTGACTTTTAAAAGAATTTAATTGAAAAATTTTTAAAACTTAGATTTTTGCAAAATTTTAGTAACTCAAATTCTTCTTAAACTTAGTCAAATTTGGTAATATTTAATTTAATAAATTTTTAAAAATAGTGAATTTATAGAAATGTTGTAGTTAAAAACATTTTAAAAAATTGAATTTCGGAGAAGTTACAAATAATATTGTAGACATTCAATTTTTTTAAAAAGAAATAAAATTCTTTTTTCAAATGTCAATTTTGTTTAAAATTTATAGGAATAAATTCTAGTTAAAAACACAATTTTTATTATAAATAAGAAAATTCTTCTCCAAAATTGAATCATTTTAAAAAAATTTCCTAACTTCAAACTATTTTCAATATCTATTATTTTATTAAATCTCCTAAAAGAATTCAATTTTTTTTATAAAATTGTACTAAAACATTTACAAACTATTTTCTGAAATAACAAAAATTGCACAGAAATTCAATTATTAATCAATTTTTTTATAAAATTCTTCTCATTAATTCAATTAATTTTAGAAATAATAATTTTTCTTAAAGTTCAATTATTTTTATAAATAATAAACTCGTTTTAGGAATTTAATTATTTTTATAAACAACAAAGCTCATCGTAGAATTATAATTATTTTTTTAGTGCAATTTTAATCGAATTTCTCGAAAAATTTAATTATTCTTAATACTTTAATTAAAAATCGTCAGAAGAATTCAATTAATAAAAAATTTTTTGATAAAATTCTTTAAAGGAATTAAAATGTAAAAAACATTCAATTATTCAATAATACAGTTACTTCTGTGTTTAAATAATTATTGAATAATTTTAAAATTGTTTCAAATTAAAATATTTGAAAATTTGAATTTTCTATACTTTTACCTATACAGCAATTTTAAAGAACTAATTTTTTTTGAAAAGTTTAATTTCATTTTTTTCAAATAAATTTAAGTTACATGAAAAATACATGAAAATTTTTTCAAATTCTCAGAAATGTTCCTATATTTTCATAACGAAATTTACCTAAATGTTTAAGAGAATTTTTCCCAACTTTTTGGATTTTTTCTACATTCCTTCGTGGGAATGTTTCTAAATTTATAAGAATTGTCAAATTCTCTAAGAATTTTTCAAAAATTTTTTTTTTAAATATTTGATTCATAGAAGAATATTAAATATTTATATAAAAAAGAACCTATTGATATTTTCGAATAATTTTACAATAATTCGTAAATAATATATGTAACTGAAAATTTTTTTAGCTTTATATTTCCTAAAAATTAAAAAATTTTTTTCTTTATATTTTCTAAAAATATGAAAATTTTCAATTAAATTTTGCAATACCTAGACAAAAAGAATTTTTAAACATTTGTTCCTTTATTTAAAAAAAAAGCTTTCGAATTTTATTAAAGCAGTTGTAATTAAGAAATAAAAATGATGCAAATTATTTCCTATTATGAAAATTGAGAATTTTTTACAAAAATATTAAGAAACGGGAACATTATTTTTATAGTAATTTTTTTTAAAAGGAACTCAATGATCATAAAAAAAATTGATTAGAAAATGTTTTGACCCTTTTTGAAGTTTTATTTTTTCTAAAATTTGATAGATTTTGAAATCCATACGTAATTTTGAAGAAAATATGTTTTTGTATCTACAGAAATATTTCCGCATGAAAAATTAATATTTACAAAAGTTTTAGCATTTTTAAAAAAAATAGTTTTCAGGTTAAGAATTTAAAAAATTAGTTTAAAAAAACAAATTTTGTACCATAAAATTTTTAAATCATAAAATTGAATTTTTGTATCATAAAATTGATTAATAATCAGTTTTTATAAAATTCTTAACTTTAAAACTATTTTTTTTTAAATGCTAAAACTTTTGTAAAAATTAATTTTTTCATTCGTCAATTTTTTTATGGATGCAAAAACATATTTTCTATACAAAATTACGTATGGATTTCAAAATCTATCAATTTTTAGAAAAAATAAAACTTCAAAATGGGTGAAAATGTTTTCTGACCAATTTTTTTTATGACCATTCAATTCCTCTCGAAAAATTACTATAAAATCAAATTTTTTGAATATTTAAAATATATTTTTTATATAGTTGAAAATATAGGCATAACCTCCCTTTAATCATATTTTTTTAACAATTTACAATTTTCTAATATGTTTTGTAATTAAAAAGCAAAAAATAATTGCGTAATTTAGATCAGTCAAGTAAAATTTGTTATAAAAAAGCGAATAAAAAAAATTTATTTGTCAATCATAATGTTTTTTAAATTTTTAAATTTTCTAATTTGCAAATATTATTTTATTGCTAATCATAAAAAATTTATGCAGATTTTCGATTTTGTCAAAGAATATTTTCTTATGGAGAAAAAACCAAAAGCAAAAAACAAAAGTAAAAAAAAACCCGAAAGCACAAAAGTCAATTTTCAGATGTGATAAAAAGGATGAATAAAAAAATTTGTTAATTTTTATTATTATTTTATTACCATTACACATTTATAAAAATAGTTAAATTTTTTGGAATATTTTTCTATTTTTATAAAAATAATTGAATTCTTGCGAAGAATTTTTTTTAAATTTGAAAAATAATTGAATTCTTGCGAAGAATTTTTTTTAAATTTGAAAAATAATTGAATTTTTGGAAAGAATTTTAAAAACAATTTGGAAAGTCAATTTTACGAAAAATTGACTTTTTTTTGAAGAATTTCATAATTTAAGAAAATAGTTAAATTTTTTTGAAATATTTTTCTATTTTTATAAAAATAATTGAGTTCTTGCGAAGAATTGTTTTTTAAATTTGAAAAATAATTGGGAAGAATTTAAAAAAATTTGTAAAATAATTGAATTTTTCTGAAAAATTTTATAAATTTTGAGAAAAATTGAATTTTTTGAAGAATTACATTTTTTTCTAAAGATTTTGTAATTTATGAATGTAATTGAATTTTTTTCGAGAAATTTTATTAATAATTTTATTGTTGAAAAAATAATTTTATTACTTTCGAAGAATTTTATTAATTATGTAAATGATTAAATTCTTGCGGCGATTTTTATTAAAATTGATGAAAATAATTGAATTTTTTCCTAGAATTTTATCATAATTTTTTTTTGAATAATTGAATTCTGTTTGGTTATTTTATAAAAATAGTAGATATTGAAAATCATTGAAATGTGAAAAGTTTTTAAAGATAATTAAATTTTACAAAGAATTCTATTAAAAAATTTGGCAATAATTGAATGTCGGTGGGAAATTTTATTAAATTTTTTTGAAAATAACTGGTTTTTCCAAAAAAACGTTTTATTATTTATGAAAATAATTGAATTCCTGCAAACGATTTATTAGAATTTTTTAAAATAATGTAACTTCCAAAAAAATTTATTACTTTTAATAATAATTGAATTATTGTGATGAATATTGTTATTTATGAAAATAATTGAATTTTGAAAAGAATTTTATTGAAATACCCCAAAATAATTGAATTTTCGGTACTAATTTTTTTATTATTTAAAGAAAAACTTTATTAAAATTATATTTAAAACAATTAATTTCTTTCGAATAATTTTATTAAATTTTTGAAAATAATTGAATTATTGCGGAAAAGTTTATTAAAATGTTTAAAAAGAATTGGATTTCTGTTGAAAATTTTATTACTTTTGAAAGGAATTGAAATCTTCATAAGAATTTTATAAACATTGTTTTAAATAATGAATTTTTAAATGTTATGAAAGTTTTATTAGTTTAAATAATTGAATTCTTATCAAAAACTTTATTTGTGAAAGTAACTGAATTTTACGATTATGAAAATAATTAAATTCATGCTTAGAATTTAATTAAAAATTTTTTTGAGAAAATGGAATTTACATGAAAAATTTTATAATTATTGAAAGTAATTGAACTGTTGGGAAAAATAAATTGCATAAAATTTTGTTAAATGAAATTGATTTTTTTCAATATTAGCGAATTAAAAGTAGTGGAAATTCTCTAAAAAAATATTGTTTATATTCTTTGTTCGAAAAGTTAAATACCTATATATAGCTAATAATTTTTTTACCTTCTCTATTCTTTAGAATAATTAAAATTTTCGTAATGAAGTTTTTTTTTAATTTAGGTATCAGATAACAATTTTTGTGAAATTCAATGTTCCTCGTACAAGAAAGTTTAATTATTTTCAATTTTGAAAATCTGATGCCAAATTTGAAATTAGTATCGAAATTTGTTAAATTTTTTTTATATACTTTAAAGTTTAAAAATATAATATATTTTGTAAATTTAATTCTAATTAGTTTTTTATTTATGTGTCATAATAAGTATTTCTTTAAAAATTACTTAAATTAAAATGATTTGAAATTGTTTACAATAAACATTGTAGCACAATATTCCCGCGCGCTTGCGCGCGGATAATTTTGCTAGTTTAATAATAATTTTTTATAAAATTCTTAACTTGAAAACTATTTTTTCTTAAATGCTAAAACTTTTGTAAATATTAATTTTTTCATTCAGTAATTTTTTTATGGGTGCAAAAACATATTTTCTACAAAATTACGTATAGATTTCAAAATCTATCAATTTTTAGAAAAAATAAAACTTCAAAAATGGTCAAAACATTTTCTAATCAATTTTTTTTATGACCATTTAATTCCTCTCAAAAAAATTACTCTAAAAATAATTTTTCTGAATATTTAAAATATTTTATTCATGTAGTTGAAAATATAGGCGTTGTTTGTCCTTAATAATATTTTGTTAACAATTGACAATTTTCTAATATGTTTTGTAATTATAAAGCAAAAAAATTTGAGACGCGGTCCGAAGAAAGGTGCCTAAGAAGCAAACGAATTACAGGTTAGGGTCGTGTTAGATTTCTCTTGATTAAAAGTTTATTTTTAATTATTTGAATTTAAAACTAATTTTTATTGAATATTTTGAATATAATGAAGACTTGAAGATCAATAAGTTTTAATTAATAATTGATTGTCTTTCTGTATTTTGACTTGAAAAATTGAAAACATAACCTTAAATTTTTTGCTTCTTAGGTACCTTTCTTCGAAGCGTGACACATTTTTTATAATTCAGATCAGTCAAACGAAATTTTTTTATAAAAAAGCGAGTAAAAAACAAAATTTATTTGTCAATCATAATGTTTTTAAAATTTTCTAATTTGCAAATATTATTTTATTGCAAATCATGAAAAATACGTGCAGATTTTCGATTCTGTCAAACAATATTTTTTTAAGGAGAAAAAACCAGAAGCAAAAAGAAACCAAAAGCACAAAAGTCAATTTTCAGATGTGAAAAAAGGATGAATAAAAAAATTTGTCAACTTCTATTATTATTTTATTACCATAAGATAAAATTTTCAGATCATAAACTAATTTGTAAAACACATTGTGATCGATTTTTACATCAATGGAGCGTTTATACAACATTTTTGAACACAATATAATTTTTATGCTTTTTGTTATTCTTTGCTTGTTAAATTGACAAAAAAAAATGTTTGTTACTCCCCTTTACCTAACTTATTTCCTATTATCATTGAGATAATGAAACTTGTATATAATCTGAGTCCAGGTGTGAGACGTTGTTGTGAAATGTGGTTGTAGAGTAAGGGAAAACTAAGGAGTCCAGGAACAGGAGCACGGGGCCTTACCTGTTGATGGTGGGGTGAATGGAACTAAAGTGATCGTTAGTAGGTTACTAGGACGTGACTCGTTGCGGAAACGAGTTCCTCTTGCTTGTCCAGTCAGTCTTCGTCGGTCACGAAAGTTACTTTTATTAAAAGTTATTAACTAAAACTTTATCTATTTCGATGATGCGGTTGTAAATCTCAATAAATTTTCCAAAAAAGACGGAGTGATTATTTGTTTATAACATTAAGATTGCACGAAAGGAAAATCGAAATTAATTTCAGAAGTAAAGTGAATTAAAAAAAGGTAAAGAGTGTTAATTTGAGAAAGTGAGTTTTTGAGTGTATAGTTTGGATCCATGTTTGGACCCATTATTTGATGGGTTAGGATGGTGATACAGAATTAGTAATCATTTTTACATACAAGTATTTTAGTCTTTTAGATGTTTATCTTTTAGATAAATTAAAGAAAAAATTCTATGTTGTATACATGAAAAGCGGACTTATTTTAAAATGTTAATTTCTCTTTGAAACAATGCAGTGCTTTAATATTATTTCCTACTTTTTCATAAATACTGTGCGCTTTCACTTCTTATACGCTCTATATATAAAGTAGTGAAAATTCGTACCGTTAATAGCTGTCACAAAAAAGGAAATAAATTGTATTATATTGTTTTATTCAGACAATTAATTTCATTGTTAATTGCCAATTAAAAATTAACAATCATTTCTTCTGTCGAGATATTTCTTGTAATAATTTTAACCTTAAAATTTTAAATCCGTAAAAGGAAAGTCTAGACTACAGGTAACTTGTTACATTAATCAAAAAGTTTTTTTTTTGATTCAGAAAATCAGAATAAATTATCCATTTTATTGAGATCCCGAATCCATAGCTTTGAAATTTTAATTAGAAACAGTGTAATTAGGATATGTTTCAAAGATAATTAATCAAAATTAAAATTGCCAAACCTAATTACCAAAATACTGTAGGTACGACTTTTTACTATAAACTATGTGTTTTATTCTTTTAAATCTTATTAAATACGGCTTAAGATTAAAAGATCCATTAGGATCCAACTAGCACCTAGTTATCATACACGTTAAATCTTTTCGTAAATTTTTCGTCTTGTAATGAAATTTAAATGAAATTTTAATGAAATTTAAATAAAATTTATTCTAAAATCTGCAAATCAAGTTCTAATTTCGTATTTCACGAATATTTTCGTGGATTAACTTATTGCTGATTCACTATAAGTGAGATTCCATAGATTCAAATTAAGAAAGTTAACTTTCTAAATCTGAATCACCGGCGAGTGTACCACTAATTCCAAACCCGTATACATATATATGTGAGCGTTGATACATTAAAAAAATTAAAACATTACGGATATAAATATCCAAAGTGACACTTTCTTATTTTATTCTCATAGCGGAGGAAAATTTTTTTTTTTCTATTCTGACTTTTAATTCAATCAATATTTTCAGTATATACTTACAGTATATACTTTATATTAAAAAAAAATAAAATAATTTCAAAAATTGTATTCTCCTTCTTGTTTTTTTTTTATTTACAGCAGCACGTGTTCAAATTACAAAACGATGGATAAGACGATATCAAGTAAACGGGGGAAGATTCTATTCGTCCTCCTGTCCTTCTTTTTTTTAGTAAGTAATTTTTATCCTTTCAAAACGTTTTACATCCGGTTATACGATATTTATTTTATTATTGTCTGTTATCCAGAAGATGATATCTTAAATTTTTTTTTCAAACTTTAATGATCTATGCGCTCTGATACGAAATATGAATTGATTTTAGTCGATTAGATTCATTAAGTGATAAATATTGAAAAGAATTTTTTTTTGTAAATTATAATTAATAGAATTAATGGTGATAGAAATATGAATAAATTGAGTTGAAACGTATGGAAGTAAGATTCATGAAAGAGCTGCATGTTGAAGAAGATCCTGGAGAAAGTTGTTGGATTCAGGAAATAAAAAATAGAATACTGAAACTTGACACAACTAGGTCATGTGAAAAACTGGCTGTGAATCAGTGATGAATTCCACTGTATAGAAGACCTTGATATGTTGGAATATGTAATTTTGAAATGAGACCATCGAAAGTTGCATATGTATTCTTGTGTTATAACCCAATAAAATATCCTGTTAAAACTTATGTGAGCGGTTATCACATAACAATTTCTTCAAAATTTATTAGTGATGTTAGTTATTCAAATTTTAAGTAATTAATAATTTGGTGATTTTAAAAGAACAATGAGTTAATAATTGCAAATATATTTATTTTTTTTGGTTAGTTTTTCATCCTTACTAGGAAATCCTCGTACTCAATTTATTCGATTTAACATTAGTTACAATAATCTTCATATTATTTTTTTTATTTGTTCGCAGTTTGTGTGTATGTGTTTTTTTCTACATTGTTAACTTTTGATAGAAAATATATTTTTTTATTTTTAAATTAACCATAATTATTTTTAAATTCACGCACAAGCACGTGGTTGACTTCTTACGTACTTTTTAAAAATAAAATTAACAATTTAAAAAAAAATTAACAATTAAAAAAAAATTTTTTTTAGTTAAAACTTTTTTTTATAAAAATAAAATATGAATTGAAATATGGATTGTTATCATTATAACCACAATAATTATAAATATTCTGAGACAAGGGTTTTCAAGAAAGATTCAGACACTTTTATTAAAAGTGCCGAAAAAAATTAAATTTTTAGCATTCATAAGAAAATTCTGATTTTTAGTGCCTTTTTTGCTATGAAATCAAGCACGAATTCTAATACAAAACATTCAGAAAAATTTTATAGAAATTTATAGAAATTTTTCATAGAAAAAGTTTTCTATTCTTGAACTAATTTCTTTTTAAATAATTTCAACTCTTGAAAGTAATTTCTTTTTAAATAATTTCATTCTTGAAAAACTGTCATATAATTATTACTTAGAAATTATTTCATGAATCAAATTTACTAAAATATATCTCAATATTAATTGGCTTTAAAAAAAATCAGACATTTTCATTAAAATTTTTCTATTCTTGACAGTAATTTCTTTTTAAATAACTTCATTCTTAAAAAAGATATCATACAATTTATACTTATAAATTATACAATTAATAATTTTACTCAAATATTTCAATATTAATTACCTTTTAAACGAATTTAATTGAAAAATTTTTAAAACTTAGATTTTTGCAAAATTTCAGTAATTCAAATTCTTCTTGAACTTAGTGAAATTTGGTAATATTTATTTAATTAATTTTTAAAAATAATGAATTTATATAAAAATTGTAGTTGAAAACATTTTTAAAAATTGAATTTTGGAGAAGTTATAAATAATATTGTAGAAATTCAATTTTTTTAAAAGAAATAAAATTCTTCTTACAAATGTCAATTTTGTTCAAAATTTAGGTCATATAATTATTACTTAGAAATTATTTCATGAATAAATTTACTAAAATATATCTCAATATTAATTGGTTTTAAAAATTTCCTTATACTTAAATAAACTTCAAAACGATTTAATTGGATATTTTCTAAAATTTTCAAGTTTGAATGAATTGAATTAAAAATTTAAAAAGAAAACTTAGAGTTCTGCAAAATGTTAATAATTCAAATTTTTCTTGTAATTAGTTAACTTTGTCAACATATATTTAATTAGTTATTAAAAAAATTAATTTACTGCAAAATGTTAGTTAAAATTCTTTCAAGAAATTGAATTTTGGAGAAGTTATAAATGAGTGTTTTGGAAATTTAATTATTATCAAAAGTAATAAAACTCTTCTTACAAAAGTTCAAGTATGTTTAAAGTTTAAAAAGAAATTCTCGTCAATGTCACTATTATCATTATAAATAACAAAATTCCTGTTCAAAATTCAATTATTCTAATAAATTTTCCTCATTTTAATGATTTACAAAAAATAAAGTCAAATACAACTATTACATTTTTTTTATAAATTTCCTCGCAATAATTCAATTAATTTTGTAAATGATAAATTTTTTATGAATTAAATTATCTTTGTAAATAATCAAGCTCATCGCAGATTTTGAATTATTTTCAGTACAATTTTACTCGAATTCCTCGAAAATTGTAATTTTTCTTAAAAGGATAAAAATTCCTCAAAGGATTGCAAATATTTAAAAATTTTTTGATAAAACTCTTTATAAGTATTAAATTTAAAAAAACATTCAACTATTCAATAAATTATTTACTTTTTTATTTAAATAATTATTGAATAATTTTGAAATTGTTTCAAATTAAAATATTTGAAAATTGGAATTTTCTATACTTTTAACTATGGCAATTTTAAAGAACTAATTTTTTTAAAACTTTAATTTAATTGTTTCCAAATAAATTCAAGTTACAGAGAAATTACATGAAAATTTCTCTAAATTCTCAAAAATTATTGTATATTTTTATTACGAAATTTTTCTAAATGTTTAAGAGAATTTTTCTCAACTTTTTGCATTTCTTCTACATTCTATCATAGGAATGTTTCTAAATTAGTAGGAAATTTTCGATAATTTTTTAGAAAAATCCTATTATAATAAATAATAAATTTATAATTATAAATAAGTTAATAAATTTTTCTAAATAATTAGTAGAATTTGCTTCCTAAATTTTGTTGGGAAAATTTCTAAAATTTTTCTTACAGTGCGTATTCAATTAAATTTGAATTTGAATTTTAAACAAATCAATTTTGAAAATTTTCAAAATACTTATTAAAAAGTTATTAAAAATCATTAAAAATAGTTGATTTAGAGAAGAATTTTAGTTCAAAATTGTAGAAAATTAAAATTTAATTTAAGTGATGAAAATAATTTTTAAGAACGTAAAGTAATAATATTCTTAATATAAAATAGTGCTAATAATTTTATAAGTTGTTCAATTTGAAAAAGTTTTACATTTTTAGAAATTTTAATTCCTGCATGTCGAAAAATATAATGATAATTAAATATTTATGTATTTATTTTATTTAAATATTTATGTATGTAGAAAAGAAGTTATTGATGTTTTTGAATAATCTTACAATTAAAGAAATTCGTAAATTAATGTACAGAACATTTTTTTAAATTCAATTTTTTCATTTATTCTATAAATATTGAAAAATTTTAATTTTTCATTCGAAAATTTGCAATTGGCAAATAGAATTTCTAACAATTTTTTTTTTTTTTAAAAAAACCTTGAATTTTAATTATGAAAGTAATAAATCAAAATTTATATTTTTAATAAAATTAAAAAAAAACTTTATAAAAAAAATTAAACAAAAACAAATTTTTCTATTTATCATTTTTAGATAATTGTTGTTAAATTGTCATTGGGAAGAAACAAATTTTGTAAATTTTTCTTCATCAAGAAAATTGAACTTTGTAAAGAAATTGTAATCAACTAGAAATTATGCAAATTCTTAAAAAAGCTAAAGTTTTGTAAAAAAGAGTTTCTTGACAAATCGAAACAATGTAGAATTTTATATTTTTAAACAAAATTAAAAAATTGTTAAAATGTTATGTAGGATTGAGAAATAGAAAATTTTTCAAATTTTTAAATTATAATATTATTTCTTAAAATTACAAGTTCGTTTTACGAAAAAGTTGTGTAGAATTAAGAAATAAAAATTTTTAAATTTTCAATTATAATTTTATTTCTTAAAATTATAAGTTCGTTTTACAAAGAGCAGAAAAGTATTTATACAATAGATTTCTGATTGCGTTCACTTCTAAAGTTCAGAGTAAAAAGCCTGTATTTTCAACAGCCCTTAAAAACAGTTTTTTTCCATTTTTGCTGTATTTGTAAAAATTTTATTTATTTTATTTGTAAAAACGGTTTTTAAAGCCAATTTAGTCATTTCTATTAATAAAATTGTTTACAATTATTTTTTATAAATTAGGAGCTTAAAAATAATTTCTTCTATAGAAAGTAATACCCTTAACTTTACAATTGATAAATTTTTATTTTAAAACGAAATCACAATTTTTTTTAGAAATAAATAAAATAAATATGGGGCAAAATTTTCAACTGCCGCCAAGGTAAAAAAATAAAACTTTTACAAACTTTGACAAAATGTTTTTTTTAATTTTCTTTTAAATTGATATCATTTGGCTGAAATAAAATGTTATTTGCTTTAAATTAATTTTTTTCTGTGTCAAAATAAAAGATTTGTGTAAAACAAATAAAGTCGATTGTTATTAATAATAATATATTAATATTAATTGAATTCCAATGGAGACAAAATACATTCTTTTATGTGACTCAAATAAGAAATAAATTATGCTTGGCCTAAATAAAATTTTTCTCCGAATGTAAATCGACGTCACCCCTTAAAGAAATTTCATAAATTTTTCATCACCTAAAGTGAAAGTTTAGTAAGTTCCTGGTAGAAAAAATGCAGGAAGTTGGTTTGGCTCTTTTATTTTTTTTTCAGTGACGTGTTCAGATCTTGTTAAATGTTTTGAATATGAAATTATGTGTATATATAGAGTCATATGAGGACCATACGATGGCCGAAAGAAACTTTCATTTGACAATCATGATTTTAGATTACTTTGTACCCAATGGGAAATTCCAGTGTAATGCTGATTAGGTCCGGCAAATATAACGTGGGTTGGGTGAGTAATTCTCCACCCGGAATTCAATGGAGTTTCTCTCGAGAAAAATTTACATAAAAGATCTCAGATACTTTTATTTTTTTTATTTCTTTTATTTTAATTCGTGCAGTTTTTACATTGAGCGAATAGTTCCGTTAATAGTATTAATTTAATGTAGTTTTATTTATTTTATTTATAGACGAGGCATGTCCTTTCGTACAGAAGTATTATAGTTTCTAATTTTCTGAATTGTAAATTATATTTAAACGAATTAAAATTCTAAACAAAGTTGTTTAATCTCAACAATATTTTGGTCCTGATAAAAATACTATTACACTTCTTATTATGAATGAAAAGATATTTAAAATTTATTCAAAGAAGTTTAAAAAAGCACTATTTATTAATAAATCTGTCTAGACGAATGTTTTCAATGTTATTCAATATTGCAAATTCAATGTTGCTTTCAATGTTATTAAAAATCTTAAACGTTATGATTTTTATTTACGATAATAGGTAACAATGTTAACACTGATTCTAATTGACCAATAGAAATTAAAGAGATTTGAAGATGTAAATAATAAATCTTTTAATCATCTCTACTCATTAAGAAGAATATAATTCTTGCATTCCTTACATTTTTAATCATTTCTTTGGACGCAGTTATTTATCTTGTGAACAGTTGTAGGGTCCAATTAAGAAATTTTACACTAAAACACCTATGAATTTGAAATAATATATTATTCATAATATACCATTTTCTTTTTCAATTTTTAGTTTGGCGTTAAATTTCATTTTTGGAAAAAAACTTCTGTAACCCATTAGGTCCCTTAAAGAAACAAACCAGCGTGTTAAAAAACTAACATTTGGATTCATAGGTAAATTGAAAAAAAAAGATTTACCTGTTTTTTTGTTTTTAAATTCAAAATTGTTTACCAATTGTTTATAACAATTGTTTAAACAAATTAATCGAAATTTTTTAAATGTCTGAAAACTGTTAACGTTAATCAATCCTATGTGAAAAGTTAAGAAAGTTTCGTATGGATCATATTTTGCTTTAAGTTCTATTTTGTTTATAAAATTGTTAAAAACAAATAATGTTGGATAAAGGGAGTTTCGTTCCAAGCATAAACAAATTGATTTTAAGTAAAATTAACAGTTGGTTTCATAGGCAATTAGAAAAAAATACCTACTTTGTTGTTATTAATTTCTAATTGTTTAACATTAATTATTTAAACAAATTAACAAAAATTTAGCAATTATAGCAATTATAATTATTATATTATTTACTATTAATGCTAATCAATTCTATGTGAAAAATTAAGAATGTTTCGTATTAATCAATGTTATCTCCAACTCGTATTTTGTTTATAAAATTGTTATAAACAAAATATATAATAAATTATTAGAGATTTTCCAAATTTTTATGAATTTGTTTCAACAATAGTTGTTAAATATGGAAAAATTAAAAGCAGAATATACAAGTATTTCTTTTTTTTAATTTTTCTACGAGTCCAATTTTTAAAATCAATTTGTTCATGCTTACGATAAAAAACCCCTTATTCCGGCCTAATTTGTTTATAACAATTTTTTAAACAAATTACGACTTGGAGAAAAAAGTAATCCATAGAAAACTTTTTTAATATTCCACAAAGTCGATTGGGGTTACAGTTTTTGGAAATTAACAATTTTTTATTAATTTGTTTAAACAATTATTGTTAAGCAATTGGAAATTAATAACCAAAAAAAACAGGTATCTTTTTTTCAATTTGCTTATGAATCTAATTGTTAATTTTACTTTACAATCATTTTTTTATGCTTAGGATGAAACACCCTTTATCCAACACAATTTGTTTATAACAATTTTATAACCAAATAATATAGTAAATTATCAAAGATTTTCTAAATTTTTATTAATTTGTTTAAGTAATAAATATTAAACAATTAAAAAATTAATAACAAGTTTCAGGAATATGTTTTTTTTAAATTTGTTTATGAATCTAATTGTTAATTTTACTTATAATAATTTTTTTATGCTTAGGATGAAACACCCTTTATCAAACACAATTTATTTATAACAATTTTATAACCAATAATAAAATAAATTATCAAAGATTTTCTAAATTTTTATTAATTTGTTTAAATAATAATTATTAAACAATTAAAAATTAAAAACAAAATTCAGGTATATCTTTTTTTCAATTTGTTTATGCTTAGAATGAAATACCCTTTATGCAGCACAATTTGTTTATAACAGTTTTATAAATATAAAAAACAAAATACGACTTAAAGAAAAATATGACCTTGACAAAACTTTCTTAATTTTTTTACATAGAATTGATAAGCATTGACAGTTTCAAAAAATTTTTATTGATTTGTTTAAACAATTATTATTTAACAATTATTGTTTAACAATTATTTTTTAACAATTATTGTTTAACAATTATTGTTAAACAATTGGAAATTGATACAATTCAATTGCTGGTATTTTTATGGAACTTAATGGGTTAATATTGTGAAGCAAACACTCCTATTAGAAGGGTATCATCCACTAAAAAGGATTATTCAAGAAATTATTTGATTTCAAGAATTTCTACAATTTTTTTTTCTTTAAAAAATTGCTAAATTGCACTTTATTGCAATCCGTTTAAATTTGGAATAACTTATCATTTTTATAAGTGGAGTCACTTCTCGCATCTGTTTGAGGATTTTTAGTAGCATAGTTAATACGGTATCCTATGCTGTTTTTTAATTCCTTAATTTTTCTAAAATTTGTTGAAAAAAATTATGCTTACAATCTTCCTTTAAGTAAATTTCATTGAAAACATTATGTAGTCATTAACTACCAATGTTCAGAACAATTTTGCTTACGTTGAAAGAAAAGTGAATTGTTTTCAAAATGAAACTGAAAATTTGACTAGAACTACTAGTTGGGTTGGACTTGTAAAAAATCTTGAATGGATTATTAATTATTCACTTAGAATGCATTTGCCAGTATTCCCAGACAGAAGACGAGGAACAGACGTGTGACTTGACTGATTTACCACAAGGAGAAGTGAAGCCGCATTGCCACATTTTTTTTTACAATGAGAAGGCATATTGTCAGAAAAGAGTACCTTCTTCAGAAGCCTATAGTGTACACCCAACTCTCTCTCTGCTCTCGTCCTCCCCACTCTCCCCACGTTTATGTTCATTTGTTTTAATTTTTATGCCTTCTTTGTCAGGTACTATAAGCTTGCCTTCCGGCTATGTGCCTTCCGGTACTGTTTCACTCATCCCTACCAATTATGTTACATCTTGTTTCACTACAAAAAGAAGTATTTGATTTTAAGATGCTCTTTTAGTAACTTATAAAAAATAATAATAGTAACTTTTTTAGGTTACATTATTTTCAACAATAAATTTAGAATACAGAGCCTAATTTATAATTTATAATCAATTTATAATCAATTTATAATCAATTTCGAAGAGGGGATCGGTTCACCGGCCTTGCAACTTTAAGATGTGTCTTATAGTCTCAAAAGAAATTGACAATTATTTAAAATTATTAATTATTAATAGTAAATGTATTGGGATACTCCAAATTATTATTATACTTACTTTACATTTTTCTAAAAAGAATGATAAAAAATATCTTCAACGGATTTTAAAACGAAGTGGAAAAATTTCACGTGGAATTGCCCATATACTAATAACTCGGTAAAGCATAAAAAAGTGCTTTCTCTTTTCTGCTTGATAACACCGACTTCCTACACTTGCATCCTTATGACGCTGCGTCTATATTTTAGCATAAAAAACAACATTGCTTCCTCACAACATTGCTTTTTGAAGTATACAGAGAATTAACATTACATGATATTCATTTTTTGACCTATTTACATATAAACAAAAATAATGCCAGTCGATAAATGCTTAAATCCTTTCCATTTTGCAACCCATAAGAAAGGAAATGTTTCTAAACATGGCAGTTCAAAAATCAATGTGACAATTTCGCAATTTGGTTCGTAATGTAGTATCACAGTTAACTGCGGGTCGCTTAGTTTGAAAGATACAGATTCGTTAATAAACATAAAAGAAGTTGGAAAAAATGCCAAAAATAATTATAACTAACGGTGTAGTGAAAATGTTCAAAACTTTCCCCTTTATCCCTTTACGATGTACAAACTATTAAAAACTGAAAATTTAACTTTGCAGAATGTAAAAGGGGAAGCAACGTTGGTGGACAGCAGTGCCCTTCCATTGGAACACAGATCCGTATATGGAGCGCCGTCAAATTTTGGAAATTCAATATCACATGGAGCAGAAGAAAATTGGCCCCTAGCGTCACCAGACACGCCACAAATAAAACACCTACAAGTACAGTGTGAAAAAACCCACATGCGAGTAAACATTGAGTTCGATCGGCCCTTCTACGGTATGATCTTCAGCAAAGGTCATTACTCAGACAATCATTGCGTTCACTTAAAACCAGGAACAGGACACTTGAGTGCAACTTTTGAAATCTTCCTCAACTCTTGTGGAATGAGTTCCTCAGGTAATCACAATCTTGCTGCATACGGTGCGCCAACTCCATCAGGAAGTTACGTGGAGAACACGATAATCGTGCAATATGATCCTTATGTCCAAGAGGTTTGGGATCAAGCGAGAAAATTGCGCTGCACTTGGTATGATTTTTATGAAAAAGCAGTGACATTCAGACCATTCCAGGTTGATATGTTACATGCGGTTACTGCAAATTTCTTAGGCGACAATTTGCAATGCTGGATGCAAATCCAGGTTGGTAAAGGACCTTGGGCATCAGAAGTCTCAGGGATAGTGAAAATTGGACAGACAATGACAATGGTGCTAGCAATTAAGGATGATGAAAATAAATTTGACATGCTAGTAAGAAATTGTGTTGCTCATGATGGCAAGAGAGCACCTATTCAACTTGTTGATCAATACGGCTGTGTTGTGAGGCCAAAGATTATGTCTAGGTAATTAATACTTTCGAATAATTTACATTGAAAAAGTGATTCATATTGATCAATTTAAAGTTTGACATTATTCGGATATTTAAGATATGCTACGGATGTACTGAAGGTAATCTGATCCCAGAGAAGTTGGAATATTTCTACAATAGTACCATCGTGATCCTTGGGACGTAGTAGGAATATTCTAATTTTTCTGGACCAATGTTGTCCCAGACGATCTACAGAATATTTCGAAAATCCGGATGCTGTTAGTGATCCTAACACTTCTATTTTTGTTTCCAATTGCATTAGTGTTTTTCGCACCTTAACAACAGTTGAATACAGTACAAATACACGTGTTTTTTAATAGGGACATCTATTTTGAATTGTACCAAATATGATATAGATATTAACATAAGTAATAACATAAGTAATAAGTATTCAGACAATAATTTTTGCTTTCACTTTGACAGATTTTGATTTTATTTCCTTTCCACTGTTACTATGACAGACTTTTATTTTCACTATGACAGATTTAGCTTTGGCTACAAGAGTGACAGATATTTATTTCCATTATCACTCTGACGAACTTTTTCACTTTCCATCTTAGTGTCTGTAAAAAGGCACCTAATAACCAAACATCTTCTTCTGATTGGCCACGACATAAAGCCTACCTGTTTGCGTCCCAAAATTTTCAAGCTTTTCAGCTTCTTCGAAGTTCGTGACTACAAAAGCCATCTTCAAGCGAGGCTTTGGCCCTAAGACCGAATGATGTACTTGACGTTTGATCGAGGAAAACAGCTGCCCAACTTATCGATGATGTTTATTAGTGGACAACCATCGGCGGAGCAATTGAGTAATATTGCAAAACACTTAAACTTAAAACATTTTTTAACGATAACGAATAGAGAAAATAAATTTGCAATCGTGAATAAGCACTTGCTTATTGGCACAGGTAAGAATAAATTTTCTTTCTTGGAAATCAATGAAATGACATACTACGAAGGGAAGTAGACTTCAATGCTCATTTCTTATGTGAAAGGACCTACTCCCATAAATATCGACGCCACTCATGATCTTGGTAGTAGCATTAAAGGCATATAGAAGAACGTCAGTTTGGTCGCCATGTTAAATCTGCCATTTTGAATTTTAGAAATCTGACAACAAAAGAATAATCAGCAACCCCAAAAACCCCTCAGAAAGCATTTTTAAATTAATCCGTCGACCTTTCTAGTTTTTTCTATGTGTTAAATCTGCAATTTTTAAATTCTAACAAGTTCTTAATCAACGACCCCAAAGTCCCTAAGTAAGCATTTTGAGGCAAATTGGATGAACTTTAATAAAACATGCTGGCCACAAAAGAAATTTTCCGGGAAGACCGGTAGGAGATGCAGAAAAAATTTTTTTGCATTTGTATTCACAAATTGATTATGTTAATTTAATACTTTTCATACCTTAAATTTCAGATTCCAGAAAATTAAAAATTTCGGTCCTAGTGCATCTGTTGTGAGCTTTGCTTACTTCCAAGCATTTAAGTTCCCGGATAGCATGAACGTCCACTTCCAATGTGTGATACAAGTATGCCGTTACAATTGTCCAGAACCCAAATGCGGTCATTTGGGTCTTGAATACGGTGGACAAGTGGCAGGAATTCCTCACGATTATGGCGCACCTGTGCCACAAGGACTTTCTGCTGAGTACGGATCACCACCTGTACCTGAATACGGTGTTCCTCCTGCGTATCCTGATCCAAGGCATCCTAGTGGACCAGCTGGAGCGTACAGGTGAAAATTAAAATTAATAAAAGTGATCAATTACGCTTTTTACATCCACTGATGATATGAATGTCAGTGACTGCTATGATTTTTACTTTTTTTCATCTACTGGAGAATAATATTCTTGTGAATTTAATTAAAAGTCGTTAAAAGTCTTGAGAGCAATAGGCACTAATAGAGGAATTTATTTTTAGCGAACCTAATCCTGATGTAGTACCAGTTCCTCAAGCACAAACTTCTTCATCGTCGACTATCTCCACACCAGGAGATGTTACCGCAAGTAGTTCTCCTCAGAGCACTCAAGATATTATTCATCTTCCACCTCCACCATTGCCAGGACACTCAACAGGAGCTTACCATACTGTAAAGAGAAAAGGAACCGTTGGTTCGGAAGAACATGAAGGTAACTTAGTCACTCTTGGAGGACGTCCAAGATCGGTTGAAGGACTTCCGGTCGAATTACGAGGTGCCAGAAAGCGAAGGGACATTGACAATGATAATTATATTGCTGTAAGTATAAAATTATTACTATCTTACTATATTAAAGTTTATTAAATATAAATACTATTAAAAATTCACTAATATATTCAAAATCCTTTTAGGACAACTTCCTTACACTAACAATTGTTACACCTCATGTTCACAAACGAGCTGCTCAAGAAATGACGGATGTAAATACATCTCGCACGATTCAAGTTGTGGCACCAGGTGACGTTAATTTTGCATTAGGCGCATCAAATCCAATCAATGACACAACAGTTGTGATACAAAACACGAATTCACATACAGATTCCGAATCAATTTGTATGTCGTTAGCAGGTTTCGTAGGAGGCCTAGTAATGCTCCTCTTAGTCGTTGTAGTAGCATCTCTTGTTGCAGCTTTTCTGTTCGTTCGAGTGAAAGCAATTGACCGAAAAAATTCCAGTTTAAATAATATCAACTATGTACATACACCATATATTTCAGAGAAGCCAGAAATTTTAAAAGTTGCTAATTAAAATGCTAATTGAAATGATAATTAAAATGATAATTAAAAGGATAATTAAAATGATAATTAAAATGAGTTCGAATTAAAGTTGAAAACCGAATTTCAAATATTGTACCCAGTTGACGCAAATAATGATTATATACCTGTACAGCAGTATGTAACATATTCTGTCATAACCTTGTAGCGAGTTACAAGCAGGTTATACATATAATATCAGCGTTGAACGCTGTGACAAATATGTAACAAATATGTAACGCAAATAATCTGTAACAATTACGTTACAAGAATATAGAATACACACGTTTCTTTTTAGTCATTATGACAACATTACTATAAAGTTAACGTAACCAATTTATTTTGGAACTTATCTATAATTCACGAATTCTTGTTTTGATTCATAAGAACTTGATGCTGTTGTTATCTTCTGCTAATGCTAACGACTCTTATTGTTAAAAAACATTTTGGATGTGAGAACTAAGGAAGTTATTTTCTTGTAGAGATTAGCATTAGCAATAAATTCTTTTTCACCAAATCTTAGTACTAATTTATAGATCAAAAAACTATTATTTAAAAGCATTAACTCTATTTAATATTTATATTTCTAATACAAGTCTTTCGCTAATGATATGATTTGAAATGGACTGCTGCATATGTATAAATAATAATATAAGTTATATTTAATACCCTATTTATATAATATCCCTATTTATATAATATCCTTTGTAAATTTAAATACTATTTGAAAAATGGTACATACACTTCAAATTGTATAGTAAGTCGCATAAAAACCGTTACGTAACCAAAAAACATCAAATTTCCAGATGTAAATTGTTAAATTTAGTTACAGTAAATTCTACATTCATAACGAGACATGTTACACTACTTCAATCGAATAATAATAGTTACGTAACCAAAAATCATCAAATTTTTAATGTAAATTGTTAAATTTAGTTACAGTAAATTCTACATTCATAACGACACATGTTACACTACTTCAATCGAATAATAGGAAACAATTGTTACGTCAAAAATAATCTTCAAATGTTTTTTTTAATGTATCCTACAATAAGTCAGTTACGCTGTTAATTAATGTTTTTAATTTTATATTCTTCAAAACCCAGTGACGACTCTTGTTATAGCATAAATATGTAATACGATTGTAACTAAACTACAGATTACTGCTCCCTTCCTGTTACATATTTATTATATATTAATCTTGTAACATTTGTTACTCATAGTTTGTAAAACATTTTTTTAGAACGTGTCAACTGGATAGCGATAAAAAGTGCTCGAAATGAGAAAGACAGAATACTGAATGGCGAAGTTGTTGATGTTTGTTGATTTATGATACACATTACACTGAATCTCTCAATCTTCTGGAGTTTGTCTGTATTAATTGATTGAAGAAACTGATTAAAGAAATTGATTGAAGATTGAACAAAATAGAGACGAATCGTTACTAATAATTACCGTCCGACGATATAGACTATAGTCAAGTTCTCTACTTCGAAATTTAGACACCATTACAAAAAGACAAAATTTAAATATTTAAGAAAGGTTTCGTCCTAGGCAGAAAAACACGCTTAGAATTGCGCCTAAAATGTAGAAAAGTTTGGTACTTGATGTACATCGAAATAGTCTGTTTAGAAGAAGAAATTTTGAAGAAAAAAAAAACATTGTAAATACTCTGGACTCTCCAAATGTGACGGTAGAACGGAGTTAAAAATAGCGTAGAGCACGTAAATGTTAACCGTTTTTTTATCTTTTTTTAAAAGAATTGTTTTGAAAAAAATTATTATATTTCTGAGACATCGATTTAAAAAAAAGCTTTAATTTAATTTATTTATTTATAAACATTGAAAAAGAAATTTTTCTTTCATAAAAAATCTTCATAATTTTTTAGTTTTAGTTATTTTAGTTATTTTTTTTCTTATTTTTCAGTCAGTTTATTAAAATATTATACATTATTAAATTATTATACATAATTATTTAATTTCAATGATGGAACATATTGAAAAAATGGACAATCGAAATGGAAAATTAATTCACTCTAAAGGCAATTTAATACATTGTTTCAAAGATCAGACATCTTAGATCAATTATAAGTCTTGTGTACACCTGACAAATATATATTTATTAGGTTGGCATTATTACACTTACACTTAAATATATATTAAGCAATAAGGGGACGAGCAATATTTATTAAGAATACAATCATTTTGATTCACTTTCTACAATATAAATATTAACGCCACATCCTTCTAAACGCCATATACCCATATAGATATTTATTAAAATTACCTACTCTTAGTCAAGGTCGTTTTTGCAAAAATTACATTAGACTTCCCTGTACTATCATTTTTGGAGTTTCCAGTGTATCACATTTTTATAACTCTGCGATAATGAAAATTTCTTAAAGTGTAGAAAATGATTCGAGTTTATTAGTGGATAATGTTGAAAATGCCGTATTGCTCAAATCTTGAGTTTTTGTTAACATTGTTTTTTTTAGTATTGAATTGCGGTTAGAGACAAGCAAAATTCATTGTTATTGTTTAAAGTAAACGTGATATATTTTTTTAAGAAAATTATTGCATTTAAAATTTATGCGACGCATTTGGATACAAATTTTATAACATTGAAAATATGTTTTTGAAAAATTGGTACATATGATAAATTTTAAACCAACGTATTGTTACAAACAACTGTTAATTAATTAACAATCGATTGTTATTTGGAATGTTAGTCCTAAACTTATCTAACCGAACGAACAACATGCATTTAAAAAATATTTTCGTACATTCTTTAAATATTATTGTTAGTTTTTATTAAATAATTGCCTGTAAATTTTGCAAAATAAATTGTATATTACAATGATTTTAAAGTTGGACATGGTTTAATAATTAATAGTTAATTAATAGTTGTAATTACGGTAAATCGTTAAGTATTAAAATAACACCAAAAAGGATTAAAATAATCCAATTTAGTGTTATTTTAATCCATTTTGGTGTTATTTTAATACCTAAAGATTTACCGTGATTTTATATTTCACAAAACGTGTAACTCCCGAAGAGACAATTTACCGATGAGAGAAATATTAAAAATTAGAAAAAATAATTATTAAGTCTTTTTAAAAAAATTTTTATCGTCTGGCTGAATGTTCGGCTTCAAAACGTCAATAAGTCTTTATTTCAGAATTGCATAAAGTTCAATAACTTTTTAATAGGAATTATTAGAAATAAAAGTGGATTGCATGAAAAGAGGTTAGGTAACATTACATATTTATTATATCTTACCAATTGCTATTAAAGTTGGTTGACGATTTAAAATTTTAAATGGCCCAATAAGCGACATAAAAATTTTAATTATGCAAAAAGAATGTTGTTATCTACTAGTGGCAGCCAATACTAAGCACTGTCGGTAAAGCAGAGCACCCACGCCAAGACATTTGAAATTAATAAAATCAAATTTCCCGCCAAGCATAGGTTTGAATTAATTTTAGAAAATAATTTTTATGAAATCGGACAATTTTGAAAAATTATGCATTTAATTATTTGTCGACAAAGTGATAGAATCATCATTATTATAATTGTTACTGTAATAATATATATTGAATCATACATAAAAAAAATTTAAAATTCTTATTAATAACTATATGATTTATTCGTCAATCGAACTACTTTACATAAAGTGTCAGAATTTTTTAAAGAAAGAATTTTTAATTATAGGTAAAAGAATGATAAAATTTTAAGCGAAAAGGTAAAACTATATTTTCAACATATGAAAAAAACATTTTAAATATTCATTAAAATTATTTTTATAGTCATTTTTTAAGAGAAATTTAATGATCATACAAAAAATTGGACAGAAAATAAAATTTAAATTTAAATTTAAATTTGAAAATTAAAATTAAAATTTGAAAATTAAAATAAAAATTTGAAAATTAAAATTTAAATTTGAAAATTAAATTTAAAAATTAAAAATTAAATTTAATTAAATTAAAAAAATTAATTAATTAATTAAATTAATTAAATTTAAAATTTTAATTTTTTCTAAAAATTGATAGATTTTCAAATCCATACGTATAATTATTTGTAGAAAATATGTTTTTGTATCTATAAAAAAATTGAAGAATGAAAAAATGAATATTTACAAAAGTTTTATTATTTAAAAAAAATAGTTTTCGGCAATTTTTTTATGGATAGAAAAACATATTTTCTACAAAATTACGTATGGGTTTAAAAATCTATCAATTTTTAGAAAAAATGAAAATTCAAAAAGGATCAAAACATTTTTTGTCTAAATTTTTTTTTATGACCATTGAATCATTTTAGTTAGCAAAACTATTTTTAAAGTATAAATGTAAAAAAAATTTTATGATATAATACTTTTTTTATTTGATAAAACGGCTGTCCCTACTTTATCGCAACGTTATCCCTGTCTGTAGGCAACCTGTCGTGATATCTTTATTTTCCGCGCCAAGCTGTTAATTTAACGCGCATAGATATATTAAATCAGTAAAAATACATTTTTCCTACATTATTTACCAAATGCATTAATTAAAAAAAGTTCTTTAACTTCTTTTAATTAATTAATAAATCAATTAATTTACCAATCAAAGTGACATCTGTAAGATGACACACAAACTTCTATACAGAATCACTTATTTTTCTAGCTATTGACTATAAATGATATTTAAAATCCCTTTCTTAAGGATCTATCGAAATTTTTCAAAATATACTGTCAATGTGAAAAATTTCAGAAAATTAAAATTAAAAAATTAAAATTAAAATTAAAATTAAAATTAAAATTAAAATTAAAATTAAAATTAAAATTAAAATTAAAATTAAAATTAAAATTAAAATTAAAATTAAAATTAAAATTAAAATTAAAATTAAAATTAAAATTAAAATTAAAATTAAAATTAAAATTAAAATTAAAATTAAAATTAAAATTAAAATTAAAATTAAAATTAAAATTAAAATTAAAATTAAAATTAAAATTTTGAATAATCTTTTGTTTATTCAAAATATTTTATTCTTATTTCCTAAAACCAGATTTCTGTCCTATAGAAAATTAAATTTCTTAGCAAGTTGCTAAGAATTTTAAATTTCTAATTTTGCAATTAGTTTTGCAAAATTTCAATTATTTTGCACAATCTGTATTGTTATTTAAATTTTTGAGACACTTTTTTCAGCAATTTTTATTTCGAAATCTTTATAATAGTTGGAAAAAAATGTTTAATACGAAAACTGTAGGGAAATTATTAAATTTTAATAATATTTTATTAGAAAATAGATAATTCATTTTTTTCAATAATTTATATACAAAAAAAATTTCAATATTTTGTTTACTTAAAGTCCGTAATTTTTTTCTCCAAAAAATATTAAAATGTGTTTTTTTATATTTGTGATGAAAAATAAAATTTGTAAATTTTAGTTGCACAGTCTGGTCCACGCAGAGTAGGTGGCAGCATCTGCCACTTGCTGAGTATTGTTAGAAAGTATTTTTATTAAAATTGAAAAAAATTAATACTGTTTTCCTAAAGCAAATCATATAATACAAAATTTAAAAAATGTTATTAAAAACTATTACTACTATTATTATTATTATTAAAAACATTGAAATAATTTTTACTGAAATTAAAAAATTTTTATTTAAATAACCGTAAATTCAAATATAAATAAATAAAAAAAACTTTTGTCAGTGAAAAAGAAATAAAATTAATTATTATTTTATGTTTTTAAAAATTAAATAAATTATTTGATACATCCCATTGCATTGAGTAGTTCATTTTTATTCGAAGAAAAAAAGGGCAATTTTTTTTACAGAAATAAAACATTTATAATATGTTTAAGAAATAACTAAATTATTTATAAAATATGTAATTGTTTATTGAAATAAATTTTCAGTCTAAAAAAAATGTACCTACATATGATATAAACATTTTAAGTTTAAAAAATGTTTAAAAATGCAAAAGAAACTTGATTATTTTTCATATAATATTTTTAATAACGATAATTATTTATTGTTAACTGTAAAATATTGTGATTGACAAATTATTAATAATTTTTAATAATTCTACTAAAGATTACCATTGAGTATTAAATATTATTATTTAAATGAAATTATTAAAAACAAAAATACTATAGTTATACTAAAAAATAAAAAAATACTAAAAGTAATTAAAAAATATTAATTTATAATAACAAAATTTTTTTTGATTTATAATCAATAATAATTTATAATTTATTAATTATTATTGATATTAATCCTAATTAATATCAATAAAATACTATTTAAATTACTGATATTAATAAATAAATAATATGATAAAGAAATATGAAGAAATTATAATTCTTAACAATTTCAAAAGTTTTTAAATTAAAATTTTTAAATATTTTAATACTTTTCCTCATCTGCAAAATTGAGGATCTGCGGAAAGCATAACCGACGCGGCGCTGCGATCAGACTTACAGCACAGCAGTCTGAGAAATTGTGGGTATATCGAGATTTTTGCACATGAAATATGAAAAGTTAAAAAAAAGTACAAAAATAATTTGAAAAAATAATAAAAAATCATTTGAATAATAATTTTTCTCTAAAATTCAATTTTCAAAAATTTTCCTGATTTTAATGATTTTCAATCATGCATAAAAAAAGCACTGTATAATTTAATCATAAATTTTTATAAATTCCTTTGCCATAATTCAATTAATTTTATAAATACTACATTTTTTAAATGTATTTAATTATTTCTATAAATAACAAATTTGGTTTAGAAATACAATTATTTTAATAAATAATAAATCTCATAGCATAATTTCAATTATTTTTAGGACAATTTTTGTCAAATTCCTTGAAAAATGTAATTATTCTTAAAAATTGGATTAAAATTCTTCAAAGGAATTCAACTATTAAAAAATTTGTTTATAAAATTTTTCATACGAGTTAAATTTTAAAATTTAATTATTCAATAAGTTATTTACTTTTACATTTAAATGATTCAATAGTTTTGAAAAGGTTTCGAATAAAAATATTTGAAAAGGTTTCAAATAAAAATTTTTGAAAATTTGGATTTTCTATACAATACATTTAACTGAAAATTTTGAAAAATTAATTAACATGTAAAATTCTTCAAAGGAATTCAACTATTAAAAAATTTGTTTATAAAATTTTTCATACGAGTTAAATTTTAAAATTTAATTATTCAATAAGTTATTTACTTTTACATTTAAATGATTCAATAGTTTTGAAAAGGTTTCAAATAAAAATATTTGAAAAGGTTTCAAATAGAAATTTTTGAAAATTTGGATTTTCTATACAATACATTTAACTGAAAATTTTGAAAAATTAATTAACCTGTCAAAAATAGTAAAAAGTTTAAAGTTAATTAATTCGGAAAATAGCTTCGGGACCAAAGAAACTCTTATTCCAGTGAGTGTATCTAGTGATCAATTATTTATTGCCCAATTTTCGTAATTTTTCATTTTTCTGGGCAGAAGTTATTTACATTTTAAAATCGTGAAAATAAGCAAAGTGCCAGTTTTAATTGTTTATTTTTTAACATTCCCAAGTAAAAATTTCTGTCAAATTCCAGTATTCACAACAGGCGCAGTATTGCACCAGTACTGGCGAGCCAGCAGTTGGTTTACCAGTACTGGTTCAGTACTGGCTTCAATAAAATTTCTGTACTACGCCAGTACTGGACTTTAAGACTGGTATGCCAGTACTGTGCCAGTACTATGGTATTATTACGAAGACAACACAACAAACAAGTACCGGTGCAGTAGTATATAGGTACATATTTTAACGCCAGAACTGCGTAAATCTTTGTCTGCAAGAAAGAAAAAAATTTCACTATTTAATTTAATTTTTGTTTATATCTATATATAAGTAATTATAATATATACATATATAATTTATTTAATTTTTTTAAATTTTTAATCAAGATTGATTAAAAATAATAATAATAATAATAAATCAAATTTTAATGTATTTAACATTCTTATTTGACAACATTTTTATTAAACAAAACAATTATTCATACGAATTTTTAATAGACAGAAAAAATATTAGAAAGAATTTTTTAGCCTAATTTTTTTACATTAAAATAATATTTTTCCCATTAAAAAATAAGTTTTTCTACAAGTTAGAAAGACTCTATGGTATTTTGTTTTAGCACATTTAATTACATTGACATACTAAATTTTGTTTTTTAATTAGAAACGATTTTCTCGTATTAATTTTTGCTATTATTTAATATTTTACACTGTAAAAAAAGGAGTTAAATTTTAACTCCCCAGGGGATTCTATAAAAGTCGCACCCATTGGGGAGTCAATGCCAGAGGAGTTAAATAAAGAGAGTTAAAATTTATCTCCCAAATGCCAACTCCCCATGGAAAAATAACTCGCACGGGTGTTAAAGGAAGGGAGTTAATAAATTAACTCTCTTTTGGAATTAATTTTTTAACTCTAAAAATTTAAACTCCCGAGTCCGTTAACTCCCTAAATTTTTTACAGTGTAAACATTAAATAAAATTTCAATAATTTTCAAATTCGAAACATTTGGAAAATAAATTATCAAGAAAATAGTTAAATTTTTCATATAAATTGATACAACAAATCGTTTTATTAATTATTTAGCAAAATTTAACTAATTCGCAGTAAAAATAAGCCATTAATTATTGTTATTTAAAAATTTTTAATAATTCTGATTAAGAAAGTATCATTCTATCCTTAAATTTAGTTACTTTAAGTTCAACTGCACTTTTATAAGCAATATTAAATTTAAAATTCCCCAGTACTGGGCCAGTATTGCGCCAGTACTAAACCAGTACTGGTTGCCAGTACTGCGCCAGTAACGTCAAACCAGTACGGAAAAGCGTTATCATTTAGGTCAAATACCAGTACTGGTTCAACCATGGCGGCCAGTACTCCGCCAGTACTGGGCAGTACTGGCGCAGTACTGCGCCAGTTGTCAATTTTTGCTTGGGTTTATGAAGAAAAAAGGAAGAAAGTGTCAGGAAAAACTAAAAGTTAATCACAGGTACTTTATATTTCATAAGTTTTTATTCAATTTAATGACTTCTATTTCTCACATTTAGTGAATGAAATTTGCAAAAATGGGTTATTTACCAGGTGAACTTTAAAATCATTTTTTATTTTATATTTCTTGTTAATAATTATTTCTAACAATTTATAATAATAAAATAATTCATTCTTAGTAAAATCTAAATTTTTTTTACGTTTCATAATAAATTATGTGTTTTCTTTAAAATTTTCTAATAGATGAAAATGTGACAGTTTTTACGACTTCATATACTTTAGATGCCTATTTTACAATAAATATAAAAAATTATTTAAAAAATTCGTTTTGTTCAGTAATCCTAATATCTTTAAAATCATTCCTGCAAAGTATTAAAATTTTTTAAAATTAGTCGGCAACTTTAGTCGAAATATAATAGAATGACTCTAATTCAAATTTAGAGAGTACACTGAAAGAAAATGTATATTAAATTTTGTAAAAGTATTTTACAATTTGGGGAAAAAGTGTAACAACCTGAAATGTTGATATAAAAATATTAAACTTTAAAAAGAATTATGTCGAATTTAGTATAATTATATATCAAATATCAAGAATTTAAATTCAATTATAAATATTTTATAATATAACTTTACTAAATTCTACATAAATTTTTTTAACCCTCCGTCACACACCTAGGGAGGGATTCCCTCTACGGTTTTAGTATTTTTAAAATAACTTTTGTTTTCTTCATTGCAAAATAAAATCAGTTTCTAAACCTTTCGACAATTTACTCCTCAACACATTTCTAAAAAAAACATTTAGTTTAAACATAATTAATTAATATTTAATTATGAAGCTTCAAAGCTAGAAAAAACTCGAAAAAGTGAGGTTATGTTGAATAAAAAAATCAAGTTTTCAAAACATTTTTTGTTCCACTGTTTGTTAATGGCAAAATTATATTCTAAATATAATTAAAATTAACTATTTTATGATTTTTTTGCTTATTTGTTAATGTTACATTATTTTTACATGTAAAGTGTAATTCCTTCGAAGATGTGCATTCGTGTAATTAATTATTATTTTTGAGACCGAAAATTAATTTTTTTTAATTTTATAATTTAGAATAATTTACTACATATTTGTAAGTTTGTGTTTAAATTAAATTTTTGTTGATTCCTTTGTTTATGTTGTAATGTCGCTTATTTTACAATGTGATGAGGGATACCCTCTAAACCTGCGTGTAAAGTCGTAATTTTTTCCAAGGTGTGTGACGGAGGGTTAAAGTTTAGTATTAGTATTAGTTTAGTATTAGTTTAGTTTAATATTTTTTTTTTACATTCGGTTTGTTGCAATTTTTCCCCAAATTGTAAAATACTTTTACAAAATTTAATATACATTTTCTTTCAGTGTAAATTTCTCCGCATGACAAAGACTGTCTAGAGCTATAAAGTCTGCTAAATTTCCAAACCGAATTTAAGAATTCGGCCAAACTGGGCTATGGTAAAGAGAAAATTTAATTAGTTGGGATTTTAATTTTTTTCTCCAACACAAATATATATGTTGAATTTCATTCTCGGATATTATATACACACGAGTGAACTATTTAAGTTTTGTATTACAGCATTACTGAAACAAAGAGAGTCTCTAAGTTCAAGCCCGTTTCTCGGTATATAGACGCGGGGAGAGAACAAGATTATAGAATTGGGTAGTAGGAGAAGACGCTTCGCTTTGATTGAACATGTATGACAAGGAGAACGTATGAAAATATATAACTATCCATTAAAATCAACCAGGAAAGAGTAGGACATAAAGAGTAACTATCTCTCTCTCTCTCCGGTTTGTATGTATAGAAGTCTATACTTTTTGTATATGTTTGTATATGTGTATACAAACGTATATACACGTATGTATAGGTATAGAAATATATACGTGTAGAAATATATATGTGTAGAAATATGTACGTGTAGAAATATGTACGTGTAGAGGAATATACACACTGTGAAAACTGTATAGTGCACATGAATAAAAACACATATATATATACACTCTTTTCAACCAGAAGTCTAGGCAAGAGAGCTATTTGTAATGTAAGTGAGAGTCGTATGGTGGGGAAAGGGAGAGTTAAAAGCTGAGTGTGAAGGCTGTTGAGTATAAAGAGGTGGTGGAGGGCGCGTGTACGTGTCTCAGGTTTGTTTGGAAGGGAGAGAGAGGAAAGGTTTTAGGTGGGGGATACATTTGTATGGGAGGCACTAATACATGCGTACAGTCAGTTTCCTACGAAAGTGAGATGAGTTTACAAAGTTTGTAGTTTAGATTTCATTTCTTCAAGCCTGTTTCTAGCTTATTTATATGAATAAAGCTTTCATTCGAAAACAAAAACCAAAAGTCTCGACGAAATGTGCAGTGTGGCTTTTTTTAAAATCAACAACTATTTTCACTTTTACTCTCTTATTCCTCAATCACGTGGTTGGCGAATAATAACTTTTCTTTTATGAATTTTCATCAATTCTCAATAATTAATTCTCAATTTTCATCAATTCTCATGAATTTTCATCAATTCTCATTAATTTCATCAATTCTCATTAATTTCATCAATTCTCATCAATTCTCATTAATTTTCACCAATTTTCATGAATTTTCATTAAGTTTCATTAATAAAAAAAAATCATGAACTTCTTTACAAAAATAAAAGGATACAATAAAAATAGTGATTCCCCAGGGGAATTACATAGTTGCACTTTTTTTTTTATGTACAATACACTATCGAGTGATTTATTAGTGTTGGGCATCACCACTACACCACCAGAATCATAGCTGCCACCTCCGCTTCTACCTCTCTCCAAACTCGATTACCTAGGACTTGAAGAGTGAAAGAGAAGGAGGGAACAAGAGAGAAAGAGAGCGAACGAGCGAGAAAGAGAGAGAGAGAGAGAGGATCTACGCTTTGCGCAAAAGTTACGCCGGAGCGAGAAACAGTGAGGTACACCGCGGGGACCGGAAGAGACCCTTTCTCTCAGAGTACGTTTATTTCGAAGAGAGACCGCCAAACTCTCTTATTTTTTTCCCCCAAAAAAACCTTGTGAAAGTCTTTTTCCTCCAATAATAATAATTCACCCCAAAAAAATACCGAATTCTGTTCATGATTCCCCCCCCCCCATGGTTCAAAAACAAATTTGTGTAAAAAAAAAAAACAGTGTTATTATTTCTTCAAAGCTTCATTCAATTCACATCTCGTGAAGACACGAGGATCTGTGACATAAAAGTGCGCAAGCGCAATAGTGTTTATACTTTTTGAAACGTTGTTCCAGCTGCTAAATATTCAATTGTGAAATATAAAATTATTAATAGAGAGATGGAAGAAATCTCCGATTGTTTAAAAATAAACTTTCAATGTTCGTGCATTGTTTGTCTGACAATGATTACAGATATCAATTAAGAATTAAAGAAAGTTTTCTCCTTGTATTTTTTGTAAAAAAAGAAGAAAAAAAAAAGGTCGAAAGAGGCATTGAAGCGACGAAACAAACCTCTTTTACTTCGGTTATTGCTTGTACGTACCAGTAGAGCAAGCTGGTGTTGTGTAAGAGCTGAAAGTAAAAGTTGAAACCATCGAGTTCAACTTAAACCGCGCGAGCGCGTTAAAATCCGATCCCGTGGAGGACAGAAAAGTAGCCAAATATCCCTTCCAGCTTTTTGCCTTGCTTTCGCCACTGTCTCCCAACTTTTATCGTTATCGTGTAACCTCATTGATGTATGTAGATTTGTCACATACAGTAACAACAGGAAGTGTTAAAAGAGGCGAAGGTGAGGCCAGCTTAAAAGAGAATTAGAAAAGTGTATAAAAAGAAGAGATTATATAACAAGAACGTAACTCTCATCCTAAAGTGAGAATGGAAAAAAAGTCGAAAGGCTTCTTCACCTGACGCAGACTAAAAATAAAGCCAACGTGTGCCCTTGAAGGAAAGTGTCTGCTCACACTCGTTTTACCAAAAAAACATGACATGGGAAAAGAAGAAATATAATTAGAAAGCTTGATAAAAATAAGGAATAATGCACATAATGTCTCCACGGTTGGCTGACCATTGTAATATTTAAGCTTGGAAAGAAGACGAATAAGGGTAAAAAAAGAAGTGGAGAACGAGCGCAAATCAAGTTGGAGGAGGAGGAGAAGAAAAAAGAGGTAGAGGAGAAAAAGGCCGGAAGTGGAAGATTCAAGGTATTGTTGATCCCGAGGACATTTCGCGTTCTTGAGAAAGTTTTTTTTTACTAAAAAAAAATAGTCCCCAACTTGACATGGTAGAATTATTATCATAAAGTAATTGAGAAAAATTTTACACAAGTCGTGAGTGCAAGAATTAAAAGTACTTAAAAATGCGCTGAAAGAATTATAAAGGTGCGCGCGAAAGGATAAGAGAAAGGAATAAGAGCCACCTTCGAGTCCTTGAGTATTTCCAACAGGTAAAAGTATAGAATCCAGCCGGCTGACCCTGGAGTGCCCAGAGCTGGAAAAAGTTCTACATCGTCGTTGATATAACCCATAGTTGTCGCAAGATTCAGTTTTTGACTAACTCTTTCTTAACCATTTCGAATTCAAGGACCATTTCACATAGAGAGTAAAAAGGCTTTGTTAAAATTCAAAGTGTGTTTCTTTCAGAGAAAGAGAGAGAAAGAGAAAGAGAGAGAGAGAGAGAGAACAATATGATAGCAACTGTTAAGATGAAAATTCGATGAACTGAACATTTTTTATCAATCACTTTTTCTTCAATTACATGGGAATGGTGTGTAAAAGCTGAAAAATACAATATACAGTGTAATGTGATAGTGCTGCACTCGAAACTTGTATATATATTTTTTTATTCTTTTTTTTCTCTTGGGGGCCTTCCTCGAGACGAAATTCGCCGTTGCGGAGGTGCTCAAGTATTCAAGCTCGAATCTCAATGTTTGTTAAGTGTCGTCATCGTCGCCGTTGTGGCCGTTACCTTAAATCTTTGATTCTTTTCGGTTTGCGACGTGTTAGTGTGGAATCGTTAAAATGCAACAGTATTTCGCAAACATGGAATAACAATTCTTCTACTCCTTTTGGATAGAGCATTGGGAATATACAACTTATCAAGTGACGAGGAAGAAATCGGTAAGTTGAAGAGATTCTTTCTTCAGCACTTTAGGTTCTAAAAAAGAACACTTTAATGTATTTGTTGTTTTATGTATAACATGATAACAATTGCTTCATGAATTCTAAAAAGAGATTTTATTCTAAAAAATTACTACATAAATTTACCAATTTACAGTATTAATCACTTTAGGGTGTTTCTTTAGTAATAACGATTAATATCCCAAAATCAAAATGTACACAATAATGCTCCATACAGAATAAAAATGTCCCTAAATAACATTTGCTTTAGGTTTGTTATTCCCGTAGGCGACCAAGCTAACATCAACCTTAAAAACGAATGATAGTTACAGACTTTTGTATCTTGTATACAACAGAACACTTCACAGAGCTTTCATTGCCAAAACAATTCAATTTTTGGTTTTACCAAATTTTGGTTTTACCAAATTTTGGTTTTACCAAATTTTGCTTTTACAACCAAAACAGTTTGAAACTGTTGCCAAGTTGTGTTGTACAAACAACCTTTTGCATTTCGTCTCTTTCAAAATGTTTAATTTTTAAAAAGTCAACAACTTCTTCACTGTAAACAGAGGCATCTTATTTTAAGACAGTAGTCACTTTTAAGTTGTTTCCAAAAAGTTAAAAGCATCTTAAAATGCATTAGTCTCTAAAATAGAAGATGGAAAAATAAGATGTTTTAATCGTTTTAAAAGTGATTTTAAGATTTAAGTATTTTAAGATGCTTGTTTTTGCAGTGTTATACTCCTTTATCCACTGTTTTAAGAAAAAAGTATCAATATGCAACGAATTGGTACCAAAACTTTGGATCAAAAATAATAAATTGATCCCAATTTTTGGCACCAATATGATCCACTGCAGCATCACTTTAGCATCACTTTAGCATTATAGTTTTCTTTAGCATCCTTTTGCTTTGATACTTTAAAAAAAAACTGTGCAATAATTCGTATTTTACAACAGGCCAATCTGCAAAGAAAAAGTCTAATTTTTCATTTTTCATTCAAATTAATACAACAAAAAATTAATATCCAATAAAAAATTATAAATTAAATTATGTCAATCGGTTTGAAAAATCCTATTTAATATTCCCCAAGAAGATATAATAAATACATTTTTCCGGCTTCATAATATTTAGTCTAATACAATTAAAAATAGACAAATTCGCAGATATTTTTTCAAAACACGCCGTTTTCGACCTCCACTAACAAAGATAAGGCTGCCACTAAAAGAAAGCTACAAGCAGTATTAATTAAATGTATTATAGTCCTTTCAACAATATTTCACTATCTTATCGAATCGTCTCAAGATTCCTTTCTCACTGCACGAGAGAGAAAAAATTTGATAGAGAGAGAGGGAAAGAAAGTGCGAGCTGCATTTTTGAAATGAAATAGTTAAATTAATTTTTTTTTCATTACAATAGACACGAGATGAGTCATTTATAGATTATAAAAGTCATATACAATAATTATAAAAATGAGTGACGTTAAAAGACAATACAATATGAGCTTACCTTGATCTTATTAAACTCAGAGAATGTGAGATTACAAAATTGCCTTTCTTGTATTCTAAATGATGTCATGTACATATACAGTAAGGCCGATTATCTATAGTAGTAAACCAGGGGCGAATCCAGACCAGGGTTCTAGAAAAATTTTCCTAAGGGCTTACAGTAAACATTCATTTAATGTTAAGTGGATTCAAAATTAAATGAATTGATTCACTCAAAAAAAAATAGACATACATTTATAACGCAGCAATTGGATGAGCGTTAAAACTCTTATTTTCTCTTTTTCACTATTTCCGCGCCAAATTTTGTTGTTACACATTGAAAACAAAATTCCTTTTTTGAAAAAGACGTCATTAACCGAAAAACATCGTAAAGAACATAACAAAACATTATATTATTGTAACACAACATTATACTATTGTAACAAAACATTATATTTTGTTTCCTTATAGAAATGGGTTCAAATTTAAAAAAAATGAAAACTGTTTGAAGTATTCTTTATATTAATGACTATTTTAATAATCATTAAAGATGTAAATAGATATTTAATAAAAAAGATGTCACATCGTAAAAAACATAACAAAATATTATATTTTGCTTCCTTATAGAAATGGGTTCAAATTTTAAAAAAATGAAAACTGTTTGAAGTATTCTTTATATTAATGACTATGTTAATAATTATTAAAGATGTAAATAGATATTTAACAAAAAAAGGTGTCAAGCGAACCGAAAAATCGGAAAAGGGATTTTTTTTCAAATTCGGAAAAATTAATTTTTTCTACGCAAAAAAACTTTTTGTTTCAAATATATAGTAATAGTTGATACGTTAATACTATTAAGTAACATAAACACATTGTATTTCCCTGTTTGAAATGATCATTTATCAAATTTTGAAACACAAAGTCTTTCATTGCAGAATGATATTAAAAATAGTAGTTAAATTAAAAATTAATTTTTTAAAAGGTTTTTACGAAAAAATTAGTTAAATTGAAAATTAATTTTTAAAGGGCTTATGAAAAAAATTCGTTAATTAAATTAAAAGTTAATTTTTAAAAGGCTTACGAAAAAAATTAGTTTAATTAAAAATTAATTTTTAAAGGGTTTACGAAAAAAATTAGTTTAATTAATAATTAATTTTTAAAGGGCTTACGAAAAACCTAGTTTAATTAATAATTAATTTTTAAAGGACTTACGAAAAATCTAGTTTAATTAATAATTAATTTTTAAAAGGCTCTCGAAAAACCTAGTTAAATTAAAAATTAAATTTTTTAACGACTTACGAAAACATTCATTTAAAATTTTAATCCATCACTTAAAAGATAGTTTTAAAAAAATTGTAAAAAATAGTAGAACAGTAAAATAGTAATTAGAAAATAGTATTTTTATTTTTTTTCATTTTTCAAATAGTTCTAAGGACTAGATTTTTTCTTGTTGCATTTTGTAGTTAAAAACATTGGATCAGAACATCTCAAAACTCGTCACTTTCAATTTTGTTGAAAATTGTACGATAAGAAGCTTACACGGAGAAAGAAATTTTGATTTAATAAACTACCAAACTTTAAAAAAAATAATGTGAAATTTAGTATAATTATATCAAATAGAATATTTATGAAATTCTAATATAACTTTACTAAATTTTACATCAGTTTTTTGATAGTTTAGTTTTGTTTTTTGTTTTTAAGTTTTGTGTTGTTTATAACTTATATTGTTTCAAACTTTTTCTTGTTGCATTTTTTATCTAATTTATAAAATACTTTCACAAAATTTAAAATATATTTTTATCTGTGTAGATTTTTTAGTTTCCACACAATCAAAAGATTAGAATGGACTTTCATGTATAACATTCGGAAAAAAAATTAAAAAACAAAATTGATTTTGAAATTATGATATTAGGGCTTTTTAAGAAAATCTTTTATATAAATCTTTTAAATAAATCCCTTTTAAATCTTATATTCGATTTAAATTCATTTTTATTTTTAAATATATAATTAAAACATTTCTTCTTCAAAACAAGCGACGAAAATATGTTTTGTGAATTTATGGAAAAAATCTTTTTAAAATAGTTAAAATAAAATTAATTTGAATCGTTTTTTTTGACTTCATATTCAATATGTAAAATTCAGTAAAAACTATTTTGTTCGTTTTGATTTTTCTCTGAATCTAAAAGCACATTCTAATCTTAAGATGATGGAAACTGGAGAATCTAAGCTTATTTTAAATATAATTTTCAAAAAGAAAAAAAATTGAAGGCGACTTATTTTGAGATATTCTGATTTTAAGTTTTTAAATACAATAATGCATCATTAACAGATGAAGAAATTTCTATTTTAAAATCATTAATTATATATTAGACAAAAAACTGACAAAAATAAAAAATTTTTTTTCTTTAGAAAACAATTATTCAATTCCTTATATATACAACTGTGGTTTAATAAAAAATGATTAATTGCGTAAATAATGTTATTTATAAACAGACCTATTATATCATACATGAGATAAATTTTTCTCCATTGAAGTTTTCGTTTTCTCAAAAAATGAGTATATATTGCAAAATGTTTCTTGAACGAATGATGAATTAAAATAAAAATTTTTTTAAACGAAAATTATTTTAAAGAGAAATTTTGTTTCGAGGAATTAATGTTAAATCGAATTATTATAGTTGAGTAAGGACTTTAATTCAGCTAATAATTTATATTTAAAATTTTTTTTATTGAACTTAATTGTTGTACAAAGTTTTAACAAACTTCTGTTTATCTGAAACAATGTTTGAATATCGTCAATTTAAGCAAATTGTTATTTAAAGAAATTTATGTTTGATGAAATGTTTCTTGATATAAATTATTAAGAAATGATAATTTTTTTCTTGCAATTGTTTAACCGAATTTCAATCGAAAGAAATTCATTTCGATATAACTGATTTCCTTAAAACTTTCCTTTTTTTTACAAGGTTGTAAATTTCAACATTTTTACTTTTCTTTAAAAAAAAATTTGTTTTTAATTTTTTTAACATTTTTTTTAGATTAAAAAAATTTTTTTAAGTTTACTTAACAATTACATTTAATTAATTAATTATTAATTAGTTTACTTTACAATTGTCTGTAGCAAAAATAAAGGGATAACAAAATTTTTATATGTTTAAGCTTTCGTTAAATCAGTTTTCAAAAAAGTAAAATATTAGGGTGAGCAGAAATCAATTTTTTTAGTGGTTGTCCTCTGAAAATAAAAAATCCTATTTTGTCCTCCAAGTGCCAAAATAGCCTTTGTCCACTTTTGTGAGAGAATCCTTTGTTTCTTATGCAATTTATATCTATGAATAACATTTAAATGAATTTTCATAATATACAAATTTTTTATATAATCGAAGCTTCATTTAACAGAATTTACATTAAATTGAATTTAAATTTATCAACCTTTTTCAATTGCTAGAATTTTTATTAAATGGAAAGGTCATTTAAACGAATTTTTAATAGGCAGAATAAAATATTATAAGGATTCTTATTTCTAGCTGAAATTTTATTTCTCTGAATTTTTATTTGACAAAAAGTCCATTTAGATATTTTTAACATGTATTTAATGCTTTTTTGTTTTTTTACCCTTTTGGAAAGTAAATAAGGACTGTAAGGGTGTAAATAAGGAAAATTACTCTTTTATCAAAATTGAATCTTATTAAAAATTTCTATTTCTTAATTGCAATTTATTGTATTAGTAAAATTCAAAGTTTATTAAAAAATTCAGGAAAAAATGTGTATAAATTCTATTTGTCGATTGCAAAATTGATTTGAATATGAAATTGAAAATTTTTTTATTTTTAGGAAATAAAAGGAAAACTTCTACTAAAAAAAAAGTTCGATTTTATTTATTTAACAATTTCTTTGAATGTACTATTATTTAAAAATCAATCATTTAATTTAATTTAATTTATTTTAATCATTTTATTTAAATCAATCATTTATTTAATTTATTATTTAAATATTTCAGTTACTTCTTTTTTGAATGAATATTTTTATATTTAATTATTATTATTTTTCCACAGGGAATTAAGATTTAAAAATGTCAAATTCAAACCTTTTTGAAATTAAGTAACTTATAAAACTATTATTAATGTTTTATATTAAATTATTAATATTTTATATTAAAAGTATTATCACAGTAACTTCTTCAAAATTATTTTCATCATTTTTCAATTCAATTATTATTTTCTAGAATTTTCAACTAAAATTCATCTGTAAATCAACTATTTTTAACATTTTTAAAAAATGATTATTGAGAATTTTCAAACACATTTGTTTAAAATTAAAATTTACAAAATTTCGATTATTCGGAAATTCTTCCATTAAATATAAATAAAATTCCAAAAGTTTAGAAATATTTTCTTAAACGTTTAGAAAAATTTCCTTATGAAAATATAGGAAAATTTCTGAAAATTTGGAAAAATTCCCACATTTGGCAAAATTTCCACGTGATTTCCATGTAACTTCAAATTATACAAAAAATTAAATTAAACTGTTACAAAAAAATTAATTCTTTAAAATCGTCAGCCAAACGAATAGAAAACTCAAATTTTCAAAGATTTTAATTTGCAACCTTTTCAAAATTATTCAATTATTAAAAAAAATAAAAAATTCAAATGCAAATTTAAAAGTAAATAATTTATTGACTAATTGAACATTTTTTTAAAGTTTAGTTCTTATGAAGAATTTTATAAACAAATTTTTAAATAATTGAATTCTTTAGACGAATTTTAATCAAATGTTTAAAAATATAATTATATTTTTCGAGAAATTCGGTTAAAATTGTACTAAAAATAATTCAAATTGTGCGATGAGCTTTATTATTTAGGAAAATAATTGAATTCCTAAAACAAATTTATTATTTATAAAAATAATTGAATTCATAAAAAATTTATCTTTGATGAAATTAATTGAATTGTTAAAAAGAAATTTAGAAAAAATTTGTGAATAATTGAATTCATGTGCAATTTTTATTATTTATCAAAATAATTTATTTAATTATTGAAAAATATAAATATCCAGTCTGTGCCAGTATAAATAATTTGTAAATGTTTGAGTACAATTATTTTATTAAAAAATTTAATTCTTTTGGGAAATTTATTAAAATAGTAGAAATTGCAAAAATCATTAAAATCATGAAAGTTTTTTAAAATAAATTAAATTTTGGAGAACAATTTTGTTATTTATTATCTAATTAATATTAATTATCCATATAATTGTGATTTTTAACCTGAATTTTTTTTTTTAATTTTGATCATAATCGAACTTTTGTAAGAAGAATTTTATTACTTTTGAAAATAATTAAATTTCTGCAATCATTTGTAACTGTTCCAAAATTTAATTTTTAAAAATGTTTTTACTTAAAATTTTTCTATAATTTTTGTAAATCCATTTTTAAATAATTAATTAAATATAAATATGGCCAAATTTGACTAATTTCAAGAAGGATTTGAATTATTGACATTTTTGCAAAAATCTAAGTTTTTAACATTTCTATTTAAATTAATTAAAAATTGAAATTTTTTAAACTTATACGTTAAACATTTTTGTAGTTCATTCATTTATGAAAATTGTAAACCTAATTCTTTTAAAAGTCAAATTAATATTGAAATAATTTTGTAAAATTATTCATTATATAATTTACAAGTAATAATTGTATATTATATAGTTTTTCAAACCTAAAGTTATTTAAAAAGAAATTACTGTTAGAAATAAAATTTTTTAAAGATTTTGTATTAGAATTCGTGGTGATTTTATAGTAAAAAAAAATATTCGTTGTTTAAATTTGGAAATTTTTGAAAAGATAATTAAAAAAATGAAATTATTTACACTTTGTTCAAGGTAGAAAAACTGGTGATCACCCTACTTTGGGTATTGTTTAAAATTCCCGTTCAAACCCCTAAAAAAATAAATTATTAAAATCCTAAATCGATTAATTGTTATTGTTTGTTACAATTTATGAAAAAATATTTTAAAATTGATCTGAGATTAACAATAAAAAGGTATTTTTTTTAATTCAAACTTTTTTTTGGTCTAACTTACACGACTTTCTTCTACCTCACACGATATTGAAACATTCCTAAAAATTTATTAAAAATTTACTTATAAACTTTGAAGTATTTACTGGCAAAGTTTACTAAACAGTTCAAATTTTTAAACATTTAAATTACTAAACGTTAATAAATGCTTAACGTGAAGCTTTGTTAAAAATTTAAAAAACATTTCCACCTAAATAAATTTTCACCTATATAGCAAAAATTTTATTTTTAAATTTTCAGGAAAGTTTTACTCTATAAATTTTTACTTATAAGAGAGAAAAGTCGAAAATTTAATTTAAATGTTAAGGAAAGTTTTAAGATCGATTTTTTTGGATTTTTAGGAAAATTTGACGACAAACATTTATTGAAGTGGGACATTTAAATCTTTACACTATTTTCACTAAAATGAAGTAAAGTTTTCGAAGCTTGCTGGTAAATCTTTAATAAATTTTTAAGAATGCTTCGGTGCTGTGTGGGACTTATTATAGTTGAAAACTGAAAAAATTTCAGATTACACGTTTAGATGAAAATTATTCTTCATAATAGTGGCGTCACAATTTTATTACATGGTAGGAGGTTAAAGTAGGAGAAATTTAAAATTGTATGGGACCTTCAAGATTTTTTTCCAGTATAGATATGGCAAAAGGGCACTAAATAAGTGAGAAGAAAAAAAGTTTTTGTGTAAGGGAAAGCGAACGTCATTGAATGTTTCCTAATTCAATAACATCAAGAAAGTTTTGGGATTTACTTATAAGGATAGGCGCACAAAGAGTTAAGAAGCGAGTTTCTTTCAGTCATTTCTCAAAAAAAATTAAAATTTGTTAAAACGTAAAAAAGGTGGTTTAATAATGAACCCTTTCTTCTAAAAATAATAAAATTATACATTTGCAAAATTTTAAAAAGATTCAATTTTGAAGTATGCACAATTTAGATTTAAATGTTAATTTAGATTTAATTTTTTAAATCAATTAAATTTTTTTTTTTTTAGATTTAATTTAGATTTAATTTAGATTTAATTTAGATTTTATTTTTAGATTCTTTTTTGATTCCTTTTTCGATTTTTTTTATTTCTTTAGAAATGAATTTTCTTTCTAAATGATTAAATATTATATAATTGTATATTAATACAGATCTAAAAGTATCCTAAAAACAAATTGACGATTACACAATTTCAATAGTTGTATTTAGGTTCGCAATGAAAATACAACTCACTTTTTTCACGTACGCAATAAATAAAGCTTAATATTTTCTAGGACCAATGAATGTTTATAGATGAAAATAAAAAAAAAATTGGCAGAATAAATTTTTGTGAAAGAGTGACGAATCAACGGCCTTTAGTTCAGGTCAAATTCCATATTCTATTCAAAGTCACAGTCATCCTTAGAAATATTTCTGTCAGGAAATGTTTACCTGTTTTTTAGTTTAATCTATCTTCTAACAATTCTATTCTAAATTTCAGATCTGATGGTTCTTACAGGATTGAATTACAAAGCGAATACGAACACGTAAACCTTTCCTTTCACTTTCATCTATAGAGCAGGTTTATATTTGTTCAGGTCTCAGACCCAAGACTTACCTACTAGCAATTATGTGAACTTAAAGAGACTAGGATCTATTTAAAAACACATAGACTTCATACAGACTTGGAAAACTTATTTTAACATATTCTATATTGCCATTTACTGTTTGTTTACTCTTTTATTTTGTTTGAACTTTGAAGGAAAATTTTTTATTTTTTACAAATAAAAATTGATGAAAGAAAAATTGCATTGGTGTTAATAAAAATTTAATGACAGTGAAACAATGAGTTCTTTCTTTTAATGGGATAAACTTGTCGCAAAATACGAAAATTTGATTTATTATTTTGACTTCCTGAATTTTGCAGGTATACTATAGGAATATACTATAGTAAAAATTTAAAATACCAAGACGGTTATTTATACCAAACGGTTAGGCGCAAATTTATGGTTTCAAAATTGCCCAAAATTGTAATACTTGAAGCGAACATTAGTAATTAGGAAACATTACTTGGAATTTTTATTTTTACTTTTAAAAATGCATATACTTTTCTCGATTCAGTCATTCAATTCATCTCCAACACTGTAGGTTCTTTTTGTGTTGCTTTTCAATTTCCTTTGATAAATTTGTGTAAATACATTTTTTTAACACTTTCCCCTCTATTTTGTTATTCGAAACCAGAGTTTACATATTCATTGCTTTTCACTATTTTTATTCAAATTTTTATTGCGATTTTACTTACTATTTATATTATCGAAGTTAACAAGTTGTATTTATGTAATGTTAAACCTGCATTAAGAAAAAATCATTTTTCGTTTGAAAATAAAAAAAAAATATTTTTAACATCATTTTAATAATCTTGGCCTCAGTTTTGAAAATAATGTTCCATTTTCTATGCAAGTGCTTTCTGAATTTTAAATTAGTAAAATTTTTTACGTATTTAAATTTGTGACTTTAAACTTTGAATTTACTTACAATTAGTAAATTTCATTAATTATTTTTTAAAAATTGCGACATTTTGATTATTCTTTCAAACATTGCAATAAAATATTAGAATTTTCAGTAAAAAAGTGCAACTTATTTTGATTTTTATAATGAACAAAATTACTGTAAACACATCTTTCAAAAATTGTTTTGAATAGTTAAAATGATGTAAAATTTAATTGAAAATAATGAATTTATTTCACGTATTTTCTTACAATTTTTAAAAATTAACTTTTAAAGAATTTTAATTGCAAACTTTGAAAATAATTGAATTCTTAAAAATTTGAATGAGAAATCTTTAAAAGTAAATTTCAAAATGAAGCACATCTTACAAAAATTGTTTGAATAGTTAAAATTATGTAAAATTTAATTGGAAATTATGAATTTATTTCACGTATTTTCTTAAAATTTTAAAAAATTAACTTTTAAAGAATTTTAATTACAAACTTTGAAAATTGAATTCTTAAAAATTTGAATGAGAAATTTTTGAAATTTACTTTTAAAGTAAATTTCAAAATGAGGCACGCCTTTTAAATTTGGTTTTGAAGAAATAAAATTTTGTAAAATTTAATTGAAAATAATGGATTTATTTCACGTATTTTCTTACAATTTTTAAAAATTAACTTTGAAAATAATTGTATTATTAAAAATTTGAATGAGAAATCTTTAAAAGTAAATTTCAAAATGAAGCAGGCATTTTTCAAAAATTGTTTGAATAGTTAAAATTATGTAAAATTTAATTGAAAATAATGAATTTATTTCACGTATTTTCTTACAATTTTTAAAAATTAACTTTGAAAATAATTGTATTATTAAAAATTTGAATGAGAAATCTTTAAAAGTAAATTTCAAAATGAAGCAGGCATTTTTCAAAAATTGTTTGAATAGTTAAAATTATGTAAAATTTAATTGAAAATAATGAATTTATTTCACGTATTTTCTTACAATTTTTAAAAATTAACTTTGAAAATAATTGTATTATTAAAAATTTGAATGAGAAATCTTTAAAAGTAAATTTCAAAATGAAGCACATCTTACAAAAATTGTTTGAATAGTTAAAATTTTGTAAAATTTAATTGAAAATAATGAATTTATTTCACGTATTTTCTTACAATTTTTAAAAATTAACTTTTGAAGAATTTTAATTGCAAACTTTGAAAATAATTGAATTATTAAAAATTTGAATGAGAAATTTTTGAAATTTACTTTTAAAGTAAATTTCAAAATGAAGCACGTCTTTTAAATTTGGTTTTGAATAGATAACATTTTGTAAAATTTAATTGAAAGTAATGAATTTATTTCATGTATTTTCTTACAATTTTTAAAAATTAACTTTTAAAGCATTTTAATTGCAAACATTGAAAATGATTGTGTTATTAAAAATTTGAATGAGAAATCTTTAAAAGTAAATTTTAAAATAAAGCACATCTTTCAAAAATTGTTTCAATAGTTAAAATTATGTAAAATTTAATTGAAAGTAATGAATTTATTTCATGTATTTTCTTACAATTTTTAAAAATTAACTTTTGAAGAATTTTAATTGCAAACTTTGAAAATAATTGTATTATTAAAAATTTGAATGAGAAATCTTTAAAAGTAAGTTTCAAAACAAAGCACGTTTTTCAAAATTGGTTTTGAATAGTTAAGATTTTGGAAAATTTAATTAAAAGTAATGAATTTATTTCATATGTTTTGTTACAATATTTGAAAATCAACTTTTAAAAATTTTAATTGCAAACTTTGAAAATAATTGTATTATTAAAAATTTGAATAAGAAATTTTTGAAATTTACTTTAAAGTAAATTTCAAAATGAAGCACGTCTTTCAAATTTTGTTTTGAATAGATAAAATTTTGTAAAATTTAATTGAAAGTAATTAATTTATTTCACATATTTTGTTACAATATTTTAAAATTAACATTTGAAGAATTTTAATTGCAAACTTTGAAAATAATTATATTATTAAAAATTTGAATGAGAAATCTTTAAAAGTAAGTTTCAAAATAAAGCACGTCTTTCAAAATTGGTTTTGAATCATTTTGTAAAATTGAATTAAAAGTAATGAATTTATTTCATATATTTTGTTACAATATTTGGAAATCAACTTTTAAAAATTTTAATTGCAAACTTTGAAAATAATGGAATTATTAAAAATTTGTACGAGAAATCTTTAAAAGAAAATTTGAAGCTCATATTTTCAAAAATTGTTTTGAAAAATTAAAATTATGTAAAATTTAATTGAAAATAATGAATTTATTTCACGTTTCTTGTTACAATTTTTGAAAATCAACTTTTGAAGAATTTTAATTGCAAACTTTGAAAATAATTCATTTATTAAAAATTTGAATGAGAAATCTTTAAAAGTAAATTTCAAAATGAAAATTATATATTTTCTAAAATACTTTTTAGTATTAAAAAATGATTTCAAATTTCTTGAAGCTTTTTGGTCCAAGTTTGACGACTTGCATTTTCTATGAAAAAAATTACACGTATTTACATGTAAATGTAAATTTTATAAGTAATTCTCATACCGTTGAAAATGACCTTTAAAATAAGCCTAAGATTATTAAAAAAGCGTTTATTTTTTAGTTGTTCAAATTTTTATAAAACATTTAAATTTAAATTTTTGAAAAATATTTCAATATTTTTAGTAGACACTATTATTTACACCTTACATATGATTTTTAGTAGATGCAAATTAAATTAAATATTTAAATGTTGTAGAAGAATTACAATAATTGAAAGTCACTATTTTAATGCTGGTATAAAAACTGTTCTAGTAACAAATCTGTATTGTAGCGAATCATTAACGGTTAAAATTATAAACACATGTGCAACAAATCACTAATGCCTATCACATAATGTAGCTAAATTTTTTGTACTATTAGTAGTTTATAAAAGTATGATGCAATATTTCCTTACTACTTTCAAAATACAGTCAATTAGTTATCAAAAAACGCGATTTTAATTTTTTACTATAAAATAGTGATGAAATACTGAAATATATACTTTATCTATATTATGATTACTGATCAAGTTCCCTACTTTCTCCTAAACGTTATCTTTGTGTCTATACATTAATAATGTAGCAAATTTCGGTATTTTCCAACACAGCTCTTTTGAGAACTTATTGAAGTGTATTTTACGTATATTGAAGAAGAATATACTTAATCTTAATTGATTTTTTATTACATATTCTATATTTATCACTTAGAAAACCAATAATGTGAAAATCGTGAATTATATTGTTAATATAATTAGAAGGAAAGTAAGAAAATTACAAAGCTTTGCTAGTTTATATATATATATATGATTGCAAATATGATTTATATGCTCAATATATGATTTAATACTACAACATAAATAGTTGAATGAATAAGATTGAATATATATATGAACCATTTGGGAATAAACTTAGTTAAACATAAAGTATACAAAATGACTAATATCACAATTGTCACATGTGACCAGTATGTGATAACGCATATCTGTTGCTTTAATTTCTGTCCCCACCTTTTCAACATTTTGTAACATTGTTAAAGAAATGATAAGAAAAACTACTTTAATGTTATGTGCCACGTGCGTGTGAAATTTTGTTTTTTCATTTTAACTATTGTTTTATTGCTTTAAGAGTCAATAATTTCTTTAAAAATTCAATTTTCTACTTTAGCAATAATGAGAAAACTGATTGGATTAAATAAATACATTCCTTGAGATTACTTTCTTGAAACGAGATCGTATATACTATTAATGAAAGAAATTTATTTTCTTGTGACAAAGTAATTATTATAATGAGGAAAATGCTTAAAATAAAATAAATGACATGTAGTTACTGGTTTCAAATATCTATTTCACTTGCGTCAAGTCCATAAAATGTATATTGGAATATTGGATCAAAAATGTTCTTTACCAATACTTTTACACGCATGAAAAGAGTTTGCTGTCGCAGCGAATTTTTAGCTGCCACAAAGTTTGTGGTGGTAAGTTTTCAAAAATCTTTTTTTTTTATTTAAAAAAATCAAGTAAATTCATTTACACACTTGTGTAAAAGTAATAAATTCATTCTTCAACTGTCAAGAGTTATTTTTGAAATTAAATTCCTGTTTGGCACATTAAAAAATAAGAAAGATTAGGAACATGGGAATTTGTTAAGAAGGAAAAGTTATAACGTAAAGTTTACAAGAGTTCACTGAGAGGCGCATGCTTATTTTCGATAACTTTTTTGACAAAATAATTATTTGATATAAAATCATTTAACTTAAAATTCATATATAAAATAAACATTATTTGTCATAAATTTCATGGCACACAAAAAAAAATTTAACGTAGACACCATTTGTCATATAATTGTGATGCGATCTGAAGAAAGGGACCTTAGAAGCAAAAAAGTATAGGTTATGTTTTCAATTTTTTTAATGAAAATACAAAAAAAAGGATTTACTGCCAATATGAATAATTGATTTTGAAGTTTTCTTTATAACTGAAATATTTTGTAAACACTGATTTTAATTTTCAATAAGTGATAAAAAACTTTTAATCAAGAAAAAATAGCGCAAACATAACCTTAAAGTGATTTGCTTCTAAGGTCCCTTTCTTCAGATCGCGTCACAATTCATTTAATAGAAAGTTTATGTTTCGACAAAAAATTCATTTAACGTAAATTTTAATTGTCATAAAATTTATTTCACATAAAATTCATTTGACAACAATTTCATTCAACATAACAGTCATTCAATTCTGATTTGACACAATCCATTTAATAAAATACATTTACATAAAATTCACTTGATATAAATTTCATTTTGCGTAAATATAATTAAATATAATTTTTATTTAACATAAAATTCACTTGATATAAATTTCATGTGGCATAAATTCCATTTAACATAAAATTTACGTTACATAAATTTTTTTGGAATAAATCCCATTTAACATAATTTTTATTTGACATAAAATTCACTTGACATGTATTTTATTTAACGGATACGTCATTACACATAATTTTCATTTAACAAAAATTCTCATTTGACATAAATTTATTTTACACATAATTACATTTTACATAAAAATATAGGCGCGAATTTCAAAATTGGCGAATGACAATGTTGTTTATAATATCTACTTGGTTACTTTTAAAATTCGCGCCGATATTTTTATGTAAAATGTAATTATGTGTAAAATGAATTTATGTCAAATGAGAATTTTTGTTAAATGACTTTTATGTCAAATGAAATGTAGGTCAAATATCTTTTATGTCAAATGAAAATTATGTCAAATGTCTTTTGTGTTAAATGAACTTTATGTCAAATGAAAATTATGTCAAATATCTTTTGTATTAAATGAACTTTATGTCAAATGAAAATTATGTCAAATGTCTTTTGTATAAAATGAGCTTTATATCAAATGTCTTTTGTGTTAAAATGACATTTATGCCAAATGAAATTTATGTCTAGTGAAATTTATGTCAAACGAAATTTATGACAAATGAAATTTATGACAAATAAATTTCAACTTAAATATTTTTTATACCAAACAGATAATATTAATAATATTAAGTACATATGGCTAAAATATCAATTTAGACGAAAATTAAAACTTACGTTAAAACCAGTCTTGTATAGAATAGAGACCCTTTTTCTACGAACGTTCAAGGTCATTCAAGGCCTGCTCCAAAGTGAAAAGAACTAACATAACCTCAATATTGTAATAGTCCAAGGTCTATTACTATGAAAACATTGCCATAAACATATTGTCAAAAGTAGGGTTTACTTTATGAGATTTCATCTCAGTCTAATTTATCCTTTAGAGTAATTTAAAAAAAAATGTATTCATTGGTTATTCTCCAACATAAGGTCTACCTAGTCTATAAATAAAAAACTAATTAATTATTTAAAAGAAATTTTTTTTAAATATTGTTTTACTATAAAAAATAGAAGTTGACATTAGTACCCAAATTAAACCAATTACCGGGGTCGCTGATCACGAATGTGATTTTATTAACATTAATAAAATGTTTTACATCCTAAAATTTGATATCTGTGTTATAATGTCAGATCAGATATAAGTGGTCTGAGTGATTTTTACCATAATTTAATTTTATCTAGTATTAAATTGTAAGTCACATTATATCACTTTATTAGACTGTAAATTAAAGGGTCTACCCACTATAGACGCTTTAAAAAAAGGCTATTTTAAAAAGTTTTTTCAGATTTAAATTGTTAAATAAATTGTAAATATTATCATGTAGGGTTTTACACATAAATACATACATTCTGAAAGTGCAAGAAATAAACAGTTTTAATTTTTTTAAATATATATTTTTTTAGTTAAAAATAATTAATGAAAAATAGAAAAAGAGCGTCGTTGATGTATGTTTTATTAATATTTTTCATTAATTACTTTTAAATAAATTAAATAAAAAACAATATTTAAAGGTTTAAAACAGTTTTTTTCCTAGCACTTTGACGGGGTCCTTATTTATGTATAAAACCTCACATGTAAATATTTATAATTTAAACCTGAAAAGATTTACAAAAATAGCCTTATTTGAATTTTCCCGCTAAATTACTTTAAATATTTTAATGTTTCAAATCACTGATCTCTATTATAACTGGATGGGCGACACGTCTAAAACTGTGATAAAATTAGAAGCCCGGAAGGCGCCATATTTTAGATACCCACTTTACAAAAGCAGGCCGGAATTTTTAAATTACAAAGAAGGTTGAAATACATTTAACTATGAAAAAAATTCTTAACTTATTTTAATAATTATTAAATTATTTTATTTTTATTAATAACTATAAATAATAATAAATAAATAAAAATTATTAAAATTAACTTAATTTACTTAAAAATAATTAAATATTTGACAAGTTAAATTTAAGTTTTGTTTAATTTTTTTCGTTTGGTAAGATTAATCATTTCACAAAAATACTTGCTTCTTAATTTAATTTGGTAAAAAAAAACTGAAATTATTCAGCATTATACATATAATGTTTATAATAAAACAACAGTGAGTAAAATATTACGCCTCGGCAAAGAAGCAAAATATAACATAAAATACACAATTCAATAATATATACACATTTTTTTAAAAATATACCTACTTGTGAAAAAAACACCTTTCGCTTCCTTTTTCCCACAAAATAAACAAATTAAAACCATATTGGTATTTATATATTTAAAAAAGTTACAAATTGTTTAATTTAATTACTTGAAACATACGAGAGAAGTGTCAAAACATCGAACAACACACACTATATGCAAAGCACAGTTACACGGCAACTCACACAATCAAGTCGCTCTACGCTGTTTCACCGGTGTCTAAAACATGGCGTCGATGGTTTCAATTATTTTCACACCGGAAGCTACTTTTATATGGGAGTCGCCCATCCAGTTATATATAGAGATCAGTGTTTCAAATATTGCAAATTTTGCATGAAATATTTTACGAAACCAAAAATCCCTATAGGAGTAAACAGCATTATGAACGAGGCTTCAGTTTGCAAGATTAGGTTAGACTTTTTTCTGTTTCGTCTGCTTTTAAATTCAGAAGTTTTAGCACTTGCTTCATTTTCTATACAAAAAAAACAATATGAAATAGTTATTTACATGTGCATTACATTATTAATTTTTTGTTTTTGTGTTTGTGTACATTTATTTCTTTTTAATGATTTTTTATATTATTTTGACTCCAAGTGGAGACAGACGCAAAGAGTGACAAACACATGTTATATGAGCAGGTTAGGATTCTTATGTTATGCATTCTAATTTTGTTTTCAATGTTTTTATTATTTTATTTTTTTTAGTATAATCAGTATTATAAAAATTAGGTCTATATCAATACACAACTGTTCAGGTACTAATCTGACAGAAGTTTTATTTGCCATGTAATATACATTTGTTATAAATTTTATTTTGTCTTATAATTCATTTGTCAAAAATTTAATTTTATATAAATTTTAATTTTATATAAATTTTAATTTTATATAAATTTTAATTTTATATAAATTTTAATTTTATATAAATTTTAATTTTATATAAATTTTAATTTTATATAAATTTTACTTTTAACATTTATTTGACATAAAAGACATTTAGCATAATTTTCATTTGGCATAAAAATCATTTTACACAAATTATATTTGACATAAAAATCATTTTACACAAATTACTTTTGACGTAAAAATATTGGCGCGAATTTTAAAAGCAACCAATGAAATATTATTCTAATTGTGATTAGCTAATTTTGAAATTCACGTCTATATTTTAATGTCAAATGATCTTTATGTAAAATCAAATTTATGTCAACTGAATTTTATTTCAACTGAATTTTATGTCAACTGAATTTTATGTCAAATGACAATTTATTTTGCTTAATGACTTATCCTTTAATTAAAAATTGCTTCAAGTGAATTTAAGGATTGTCACGTCTGTAAATTAACGAAATGAGAGAAACTTATAAAAATTTGACAGTTTGTTCTTTAGATTATCTTAGAAATATATGATGTTTTTCTGAACTAGATAAATCTTAGGAAAAAAGTATGAAGGAAATGAGAGAAAAATCTGTGCTTTTGTGTACAGATAGACAATGTCAAAAAGTTAAAATTAGGAAAGTTTAGAGAAAGTTTACCACGGATTTAATGAATAAATTATTTTAATTTTTGTTTTCAAAGCAATAATAAAAAAACATGAAAATGTGGCAACATCGCAACAACACATAACCTCAAAAAAATACAAATTTGATTTGTACACTTGATGTTAACAATATTCCTTAGTAATAAGTTAATAATTTTCATGTTTCTTTTGTATCATAATTATATTTTACATTTTATCATAATTTTCGTGTAATAAAAAATTAAATTAACTAAAAAATTTGAGGTTAACGTCTGACAAATATACTAATATACCAGTCGTACCAACCGTACGTCGAGTATGTATTGTCATGATTTTTAACACAATTTCAGAAAATTAATTAAATATACTTTTTAATATATAAGTAATAAAAATTTTAAGCATTATTTTTTACATCTTTTTTGAATGTTTTTTTCTTTTAATAAAATAAATATATAGGTTTTATAAAATTATAAAACAGTTATAATTATATTAAGTTTTAAGTTATTAGTTATTATGGTTTTTTAATTATAAAACAAAGTAAAATTTATAACAAATGTATTTATAAATAATATAAACCTTAAAGTGAGACCATATAACCTTAAAGTGAGACAGTGGCGCGCTCTATCACTGCTGTCACGCTTAAAAGACATCAGCGTGCTCTTAATTCTTTCACTGCATATACTATTTGTCACTTTATAAAAGTCACAATACTAAATTTTGAAACATTTACATTGCATACATAGATGCTTTCTCCAGTGAGTTTTCTCTCTCTCTCTCTTTTTAACTAGTGCTACCGTCCAGCGGTGTTGCCACATCAAAGTGGCAAGCGTGCTATATATTGCACATGGCGTTATGAAATAAGTTTTAATTTATAATTTTAGATAATTGTAAACAGTCCATTTTTTTTGTATTTTTGGTCTCAAATCATTCTTACATACATCTTATTTATTCAAAAATGTGTTTATGATTGATAATGATATTTATGAAAATGTAGGTATGCAAAAAAGTAACTTCAATATCAAGTGTCTCTGGTGCCATTCTATTAAAAATCTCAAAAATTAGCAAATATGTCAAGAATTATAATAAGAGCGTAATATTTTTTTTAAATCTGTAGACAAACATTTAACCGATGTGAAACCTTAATTTATTCAAATTACATAATGTACAAGAATCAATCATGTTTATATAATATTCTTTGTAAACCATGTGCATAGTTATTAAAAAATAATTTTATAAATAATGTATTAATGCGTTTATTAATTACTATTTAAATATTACATTTCTACCTCGTTGACTAAGAAATTAAACTTTATATTTACTTAAAGGCGTTAAATACTAAACGCCAATATTGTAGAAAGTTTTAAAATTTTAAAATTAGTTTGTTTTGGATGTTTTTCTACAAAAAAAATAATATTTGGCTAGGAAATAACTTGATAAAATTTGCGTGACGTCACTTTATAATATTTAGTCAGTTTAACTATAGAGTGACTAAAAAAGGTCCAGTGGAACTGAGTGCGGAACCTAGTGGGACAATTTTTACAAAATGAAAAAAGTTTTGCAAAAGTTATGAAAAAGTTATGATAGAGAAAGATGATGATTATGATGTTAAAGTTATGCAGAAAATAAAAAAAAGAAAGAAAAAATTTTTTTAGAAAACTTTTTCTAAATCGGTTTTTATCTCACTTAACAAAATTGATTAAATTTGACAATATTGCATGTTGCTTATATTGAAAATAATATGAGCTGACACTTTGGACAATTAAATATCAATATTTATCCAGTGTAATATATTACATACTTAATAGCGAGTTTACGTCATTTTTTTAACGGATTGTATTGAAAAAAAACTTAAATAGCTGCAAAATATTTCCGGTGAGATCGCAGCAAAAAGAGAGAGGTAAAGTTGCTTTGTACCTTTATTATCTTGTTCAATTGAAGGTTATTGATGTTGTATAAGTTTCTAGTCTAGACCAACATATAATTCATTTCCTTTATGTACACTCTACAGTTATTAACTGTTGCTAGACTTAAAGTACATTAATGTAAAAATAACATCATACGCATATATGAAGTTCAGAATTTGAATAATATAGTCCACACTGAATGAAATGGTTTTCGAAATTTTATGTACAGAAATTTCATAATGCTTGAGAATTTCTTTTAAATTTTGAGAAATCTTTGAGAAATTTTGTTTCTAGCACGATAAGTTGGTTTAAGAAGTTTGTAACTATATCAGTAACAGATCTAGAAAAAAAATGTTCAACAAGAATTATTTTCACTTCATTCCAGAGTAGTGGAAGACTATTACAAAATTAAATATTAAAACAATCTTTTAAGAATTATTTACTATATGGATTTTAACGGAATTTAAAATCCAAAAGTATTTTTTGTCACTGATCATGAATTTCAACTTATATTTAGAAAATTTTATGTTTTTGACCTGATTTGGTGTCGAAGATTCTTGAAAATTTGTGACGCGATCCGAAGAAAGGGACCTTAGGAGCAAACAATTTTAGGTTATGTTTGCAATCTTTTAAATGAAAATACAAAAAAAGGATCAACTGTCAATGTAAATCATCAATTTTTAAGTTTTCATTACAAGTAAAATATTTAATAATCACTGATTTTAATTTGCAAAAAGTAAAAAGAAACTTTTAAGCAACAAAAAAATAACACTAACATAACCTTAAAGTGATTTGCTTTAAGGTCCCTTTCTTCAGATCGCGTCACAATTTTCAAAACAGATTTACTTTAACTTTCAAAATATCCCGTGTGCCATCAAACTTTAAATAATTAATAATTTTTACTGTAATAATAATAATTAATACTTAATAATTTTTTTATGCGTCTTATTTAATTTATTTAATTAATTTTCTATGTAAAATGTTTAACCTCACTTATTCTAAACACTTTATTTTTAAACAATTTATTATTGTTAATTACTAAAATCTTTCTTTTTACACATATAGAAATGCAGTTTTTTCGCAATTTTACAATTTATTGACGTAATTATAACAAAACAGAAACATTAAATATAAAATTAACGATTTTACAATTGTTTAAACAAATAATTCTTTCTGCTTGTTACCTTCTGACAGAAAGCACCTAGAAACTTGACATTTGTTTCAGGGTGGCCACATGTCTTATAAAGTAAAAAAAAAAAAAATGACGGGAACCAAAAATTTTGTCAGGAAACTTTAGAAAATAAAAATTTTTTTCCTCTTATTTTAAAAAATTGCTACTTTCTCGACTTTTCTTCCAAATATTACAACAAAATACATTTTTTTAGTATTAAATGCAAATTTTCAAAAAAATTGAATTTGAAAGAATTTTAATGAAAAATCTTTAAAAGGTAAATTTAAAAATAAAAAATAATGAAAATTAGCTTTTAATTTTTTAAAATAAAGTATTTTCAGTAATTTCAATTACATATTTCCGAAAATTTAAATACATACAAAATATAATAACGTTTTAGAATTATTTGTAACATTTTGGAGAAAAAAAATATTTTAAAAATATTTCATTCAAATTCATCAAAAGATTAATTAATTTCCTTAACAAATAATACTTATTATTATAATAAGAATTGAATTATAATTATTACTTCTAAAAAATAATCATTTTCTGAAGAAATTCAAATGATACCTAAAAAATTACATTAAAATATTCTTAAAAACTACTCAGTTCTTAGAATTTTTCTTTCATTTAATATTTTAAGATTTAATTATCTTCGAATAGAAGAAATAAAAATTTACTTTTTTAGATTTATAAAAATTTCAGATAAATAATAATCATTTTTGCAAAAAGTCTTAAAAAATTTGATTATTTCTATATTTTGAAAATATAACTTAATAAACTGAAGAAAAAAACATAAACAATTATAATTATTATGAAAAATTGAATTTTCGTATTAAAATAATTCAATTCTTCGTGAACTTTGGGAAAATTATTTAAAGCAATTAATTTGAAGATGAAGTTTAGTTCAAAATTATAGAAAATTAAAAAAATATAAGGGAAAATCATAAACTAAAAGTTGTTCACCACCACATTTTTTCTAATTTTTGTCATTAAAATCATGGAAATGGCAGAGAAACAAATTTTTTGTTATAGTAAAATCAGAAAGGCCAGTAAAAAAACTGTTGTCAGAAAACTTAAAGAAATTTAGACATTTTTCGACTTTTCTTCTAAAGGTTGCAACAAAATATAATTTTTAGTAAGAAAGATATTAAACTTATTTAAATTTTCACAATGCGAAAAATAATAAAAATTTTTGTAAAATTTAATTAAAAAGATTTCATTTACTCCAAGTATTTACTTACAATTTTTGAAAATTAATTTTTAAAGAATTTTAATGGAAAATTATAAAAATAATTGATATATAAAAAAGTTTAATAAAAAATCTTCAAAAGTAAATTTAACAATGAAAATTAATAATAATTAGCTTCCAATTTTTTAAAATTAAATATTTTCCGTATTTTCAATTACATATTTCGAAAAATTCAAATACATACAAAAATATAACAATTTTAGAATTATTTTTTATATTTTTAATTTTTAATTATGTCTTCAAATATTTAATAAATTGAGCTGAAATTTTGCACAAAAGTCTAAAATACAATAAAGAAGGTTAGTGATATGCAAAAGTTTTAATATTTTTAAAATTAATTACTACAAATTACTTTAGAATTACCAGCTTCCATGGTCACTTCTATTCAATTTCTCATCTTTACCAATTTCAAATTGTTTTATTAAAATTTATTTCTGAATTATTAAAACTTTTGCATTTAAGTGCCCTTCTCTATTATATTTTAGACTTTCTCACAAAATTTTAAGTCGATTTATTAAATATTTAAGGGGAAAAGTGATGGAAAAAATTATCATTGAATTTCTAAGTCATACTCTGTTAAGAAATTTAATTATTTTCGAAAAATGACATGAAAATATTTCTAAAAACTATTTACAATTAAACTCACTTAAAACTTTCATAATTTTTATTTATATTTTTCAAAAATTCAATTACTTTAAATATTTTTAAAATTTTACAAAATTTTACAAAATTTTAATTGTTTGGAAATTTTTCAAAATTTGTTTCATTTTCGAAAACTATTATCTTTTAAAAATTATTTAAAAATATTTTTGAAAAATTGGGTATTTATATTTAAAGAATATTGTATTTAACTAAACAATTTCTAGAAGAGGTTTTGAAAAATTGTTTCATTATTATTTTAGTATTATTTTATTATTACACGGAGAGAGAATACATATTAAATTTTGTAAAAATATTTTCAAATTGGTGAAAAAGAGCAACAAAGCGAAATTTTGATATAGAAAATACTAAAGTTTAAAAATAGTTTTGTGAAATTTATTAAAGTTGTATTAGATTTTAATTAATATTCTTGATATTTAATATAATTATACTAAATTTTACATAAGTTTTTTTAAAGTTTAGTATTTTTTATATCAAAGTTTCGCTTTGTCGCACTTTTTCCCCAATTTGAAAATATTTTTACATAATTTAATATATATTCTCTCTCCGTGTATTATTATTTCATTAATTGAGCCAGAGATTAAGTTTAGTTAAAAATTTTAGAAAATAATTAAATATTCCGGAAGGTTTATAAAATTTTATTTCTGAGAAATTATTAAAATTTATAAATTTTACTCATTTTCCGCTAAACATCATAAGCCCCAAGTATTAAAATTCGGCACTGTTGAATTTACGCACTATAAATCTGAATATGTGAAATTTCACCTATTATAAGTTATAAGACGTCTTAAAAAACAAAATTATAGGTTATGTTCGTTCTACGTTTATCTTGATTAAAAGTTCCTTTTTAGAAATTAAATTTACAGACAGGTTTTTTTTTAATGTTTTCGATCCAATAAATACTTGAGCATCAATATATTTTAAAAGTAATTGACTCTTTTTCTTTATTTTTGATTCCAAAAATTATAAACATAACCTAAAATTGTTTGCTTCTCTTTTCTTCGAAGCGCGTCACATAAGCACTCATTGAACGAGAGATGAGCGAATTATAACTTACAAATAAGTGAATTTTTACATTTTTAGATTTAGAGAGTAAACTAATTTTTAGCGGTCTATTTAAATAAGTGTAAAAACAATTCTTTATTCCACTTTGCAAAAAAACTGGTGCTTTTATAGAAACAGCTGACGACTAGGAGTGAAGTCATTCATGAAAGTGGCTACGCCATTTTCTTGCGCATGGGGAAAAATAAGTCGTTCTATGCGATATTTTTGCCCATGGGACAAAATAAACGCGGCGCCATCTTCACGCGAATCGAAAAAGTGAATGTGCATTGGGAATAAAAAGTATCGTAACTAACACGGAAACAAATGACCGCACTTGTTCCCTTGTTGCTTAATAGACTATGATTTTAAAAATTACAATAAGAATAAAAATAAGAATAATAATAATTGAATAATGTTTTGATATTTTTGCAATTATGCCTCGAGTGAAGTTAAATATTCCGGTTAAGTGTTTTACCATTTAAAATATTACTATACCTTTCTTTTGTAAATTGTGATCCATATTATTATTTTGTATTCATTCACACAAGACGCTCGAAAGTTGTGTCCGAAAAGCCTCTATTTTTGAACTTTATAGAATAGCAATTGAATGGGAAATTAAGAGAAAATAAAATTTTAACTTTATTGTTTTTGCAGAAGCAGCAGAAGCAGTAGTAGGCTTAATTTTTTGTTGACAATTACTAATTAATATCTTCATAATATTCAATGTCTAATCCAATTGAGTCACCGGATACATTTCGTTCAAGGCCAGACGTAAAATGTCTTTTCAACTGCACATGCTAGTGCTGGCCGTTTAGCTGGTACGCAGTCGCACACATTTATAAACTAATGCGCCTGTGTAAAGCTTACATGTGTATTCGCATAAACCAGTAATATTGCCTACAAGTAGGCGCCGCAGCGAGTAACTCGTATTCACAATAGCTGTTGACTAGTTACATGATCTATTCATTATATAAGAACAATCGTTTCCCTTATAGAGGCTCCATCTTTGTCAGTCTGCAAAAGGGTATTTCAGTTCTGCGCATGTATGAAACAATCCGTTCTCAGACTGATTCAACTCTTTTAATATTTCCACTCATTATTCTTTCTTTTCAATGCTCACGCAGAATCTACATAGTCTAAAGTTGCAGAAAAATATATAAAGTAGAAAAAAAAACTTTTCTTTTCAGTTACCTAATTTGTTTTTCGAATACTGTTCAGACCTTTCACTATGGTTTTGGGAAATCATCGTGAGAGCAAGTTTACAATATCTAGAAATTTTATTTTTGAACACGAAAAAAAATCTTGAACGAAAAAAAAATCTGGAACAACTACAAAATTCACGATATTAGCGAAATTTTTAGTCATTGTAACTGCAACGAATACTTTCGCTATTTCAGCGAAAGTAATCGCTGTTCCAGTTAAAGGTTTTCTTCTGTCAACGTTTCTCGAACCCAGAATGTCTACTAACCGGGAAATAAACGGAAATTTAATTTCACCGGGAAAAATCAGGAAAAAAAAATTTTAAAATCATTTTTTAAATTAAAATTAAAAATGATTTAAAAATCATTTTTTAAATTAAAATTAAAAATCATTTAAAAATAATTTTTTAAATTAAAATTAAAAAATGATTTAAAAATAATTTTTTAAATTAAAATTAAAAATGATTTAAAAATAATTTTTCAAATTAAAATTAAAAAATGACTTATTATTTTAATTTATTTTTCGAAAAAATACTTTTTAGTTTAATTTTCATAGATATTTATACACCGTTCTCTAACTTTGAATTACTTGAAAATAATTAATTTGATAGTAAAAAATCAGGCCCCAATTCAAACATATTATGTAAATAAATTTAAAATAAATTATGCACTTAATAAAAATATTGTGAAATTCGACAGAAAATATGTAATTAAAATATTAAATTTTGTTAAAAATTTCATTATGGAAACTTTTTATTAAATAGAATTTTCAAAGTATTTTAATTTAATAAATAATTAATAATTGGATTTTACACATTCTAATGTTATTCATGTTTCTTAGTGCGAAGATTAGTAATTAAAATTTTTATTAGTTAATTTAAAAAATGATATACACTTCAAATTTTTTTCAAATAAAATTGAATTTTCGCAAATTTTTTTTAAATTCCGAAAAATAAGATTGTTGAAATTTTTCAATTCTATTATTTCAAGATAATTGAATTCTTCTAAAGGAATAATTGAGAATGTTCGAAATAATTGAAATTTCTTTACATTTTTTAAAAAATAATTCAATTCTTTTCAAGAATTTCATTTAAATTTTTCTTCTAAGCAAATAATTGAAAACTTTTGAAATAATTGCAATTTCTTTACATTTTTTGAAAAATAATTTAATTTTTTTAAAGAATCACATTTAAATTTTTCTTCTAAACAAATAATTGAAAACTTTTGAAATAATTGCAATTTTTTTACATTTTTTGAAAAATAATTCAATTCTTTTAAAGAATTTCATTTAAACTTTTCTTCTAAACAAATAATGGAAAACTTTTGAAATAATTGCAATTTCTTTACATTTTTTGAAAAATAATTCAATTCTTTTAAAGAATTTCATTTAAATTCTTCTTCTAAACAAATAATTGAAAACTTTTGAAATAATTGCAATTTCTTTACATTTTTTGAAAAATAATCCAATTCTTTTAAAGAATTTCATTTAAATTTTTCTTCTAAACAAATAATTGAAAACTTTTGAAATAATTGCAATTTCTTTACATTTTTTGAAAAATAATTGAATTCTTTTAAAGAATTTTATTCAAGTTTTTCGAAAATAATGTTAGTGATCGTAATTGTAATTTTATTTTTAAAATATAAAGTTCCTCTTAAAGTTTTAAATGAATTTTTTTGCTTTTAAAAATTATATTATTCTATTATTATTATTTAATAATTATAATTATTGAACTTCTCTTGAATTTGTACAATTTCCAATTTCTGAATGTTCAAGTAAATTATATTTATTCATTTCTTGAAAAAATTTAATGCTTATTGCTCATTAAGTAAATAATTAATTATTACTCCTTATTATTGTAGAAAATTTAAATAAAATTTTTCAGAAGAATTAAATTATTTTCATAAATAATATCATTCTTTGGTAAGATTTCAATTATTTTTTATAAGTAGTAAAATTTTTTGCAGAAATTCAATTATTGTCAATATAAATTTAATAGACTTGAAAAGTCAAATTTTCAGTTATAATTATAAAGAGAAAAGATTATTTTTTAAAAATTGAAAACATTATTTTCCAAATTTTCAATTAAAATCATTAAAAAGAAACATTATTTTTAAAAAATGTAATGATTTATTTATGTTCGATTTCAAATCTTAAATCAAATTTGGTGAAAAAAAAACAGGGAAAAATTGGGACATAACCAAAAAATTAGAAATAAAATTTTATTAAGATTTTTAAGGGGGTATTCTAGTCTAAAAGCTTCAATTTTAGTTTTTTTTTCCAAACATCGATAAAAATGAAAGCTTAACATTTTTAGTATTTATTTTTATTTCGATTTTTTTTAGAAAACAAAAATAAAAAAAAAATTTTAAAGTTATAAACTATTGAAAATGGGGACTGAAAAAAAACTGGTCTACACGATATCTTAAAATTTACTCAACCGATGTAAAATTATAAATCAAGTAAAAATGAAAATACTTTTAATAACATTTGAATGATATAAACAATCCGTTTTTTGAAAATAAATTATAATTTTTGTTCTTTAAATTCTTATGATTATAATATTAAGATATATAGTAATTATTATAAATTACTACAAGTAAATTTTACTGTTCCATTTAAATGTTTCCAAAATAATAATTTTGCAAATTAAAAGATTTATATTTTCAAACATAAACATCAATTTTTAATTAACTTCATATTCAAAATTTAAAAAATTTACTTATTAACTACATAACTATCTATTCTTTTTCGCAATAATTAAATTATTTCAAAAAATTGTTAATAATATTCTTGATAAGAATTAAGTTATATTGAAAAATTTTAATAAAACATTTTTTGGTAGAATTAAATTATTTTTTTTAAACAGTAAAATTCATGGCGGAAATTTAAGTATTTAGAAAACAATTTTAATAAAATTTTACGAAAAAATTTAATTATGAAAAAAAATTTTTTTAATAAAATTCTTATCAAGAATTAGGTTATTATTAATAATTTTATTAACATTCTTTGAAACAATTTAATTTAATTTATCATATTTTAGAAAAAATTGTAACCAAAATCAGAAAAATTTTTTCACCGTAGTTTAAAGATTTATGAAGAAAAGTTAATCGTTTAAATCACCTGTTAGCACTGGTTAGAAATTCTCATCGTGATTCTGACATTTTACCGATGACAACGGAACTTAATCGGAAAGTGCTCCTAAAAATTTAAAATTATAAAAAATTTGCAACTTTTTAGATGATTTGGTAAAAAACAATTATTTGGTTAAAAAATTTCCAACAACGGTTTGAAAAAAATTAATTTGACAAAAGCACAAATTACTGCCTTTTCGACATTTCTCCCCACGTTAAAACAAAATATAATAATTTTTAAATGAGAAGAAAAAAAAATAATTTTTAGTTAATTTAGTTACTTTTTTTATTTTTTCCTATGAAAAGAAATTTGTCAGGGAAAATAATTTTAATGTCAGTGAATTGCCAGGAAAATGTCAAGGGAAATTGATAAACTGAAACTTGTGGCCACCTTGAAAAGTATTTTTTTGAATATGAAAAAAATCTTCATCTCTTATTGTATTAAGTTTTAGATGAACAAATTTTTTTTTACATTATATTAACGTTTTTAAAACCAAATTTTTTGTACGAAATTTGTTCTCCCAATGAATATAACTTGGAAATCTTTCAAACATTTCGCAAATTTTATTTGTTTAGATTTTTTAAATTTTACTTTTTTAAAAGATGAGTTTTTAAAAATCAAAAAAGTATATGTTCAAAATTTAATAAAATAGAACATTCTTTAAATCCATAGTTCATAGAAAAAAAGTAGGAGAAATTTTGTTGCAGCGAATTTTTACCCCAAAATAAGGTTAAAATTTATACTTTGTTTTTCTTGTGATATTATAAATCATTAAACTTATATTATTTATTATTTATTAAACCAATATTTACTGTTTACAGAACTCATAATTTATCAATAATAAATCATACTTAAAACGAGAATAAGACGAATTTTAATATTTAAAAAATAAAACTGTTCCGTCTTGATAAAATCAAGTGATCGAATTTACCTTGGAAAATTGTGATTTTGAAATTTATTGGTACATGTGAATTAAAAATTATCTACAAGTAAAACTAAAAAAGATAAATCAAAAACTATTATTTTCTTAGTAGAAATGATAAGCTTTTCAATGATATAAATTAACTTGGATTTAGAGAGTAATTTTTTAGATTTTTACCTTTCTGACCAAAAGTGACCGAATATACCCTAATTATTGAATTTTGGTGAATCTAGAATTATTCAAATTAATCTCAAAGAATTTGATTAATTAAATCGATTTAAATTACTTATGTCACTATTAATTATTTTTGGAAAAGTTTTGTGACTTTTGAACATAACGAAAATTTTCGATTCTTTGTTCACAAACTATTTAGTAATTTTTTACAATAATGAATTGTCTAATATTTTCAAAAATTTAATTTATGATTCAATTATTAGACTAAATTCGACTATTTTTTACGTTTTCAAATCTGTATCTCTACTGGCAACTCTGAAGAAAACTTAATTCTCTTTTTATTTTCTTTATTTTCCATTATTATCGAGAAGTTAGCTTTTGGTGGCCTTCGTCTTCTCAAGATAATATTTGATTTGAAATTTCATTAATTTAGATTTTGTAGTTGCTGATAGATTAGCCTTGCGGCCTTGTTCTTTCAGAACTGAATCTAAATAGATAGGAATGATAACTTAATTGTATTTTGCCCGTTTATATATTTATTACTTTTCTTTAATTTTCTTTGTATATGTCCCAAGAGAAGGAATGGTGCCCTCTTTAATTTCAAACAAGCCTTTTGAAGTTGACTTTTCTTTAATTAAACAAATTTTTTAGGTTATAATTTGACACCCAGTCAAATAAAAAAAAAATAATAAATAATATTTAATTTTTTTTTAATAACTTAATAGTCTTTAATAATTTAATTTAAAAGAAGGGATACAATATTTGAAGCTATAAAATTTTATAACTTAATATTATTTATGAGATTTTAAAATCGATTAAACATATTTTAATTTTTTTATAGAAAAATATTTAACTTTAAAGTAATGTAAATTAAATTATTTAAAAAAAAATTTTTTTTTTATAAACAAGTTAATTTGTTCTAAAATTTGGTTCAGATTAATTTTTATTCTTTCTTTGTTTATTTATACCTGATAATATACAGAAAATTTAATAATAAAAAAATTATAAAATAATTAATCGAATTTTAATGGAATCGGATAATTTTTTAAAAAATATTCCCCCAAATTGGATGTGTTACTTTCAATTTTAAAAATCGATTTTTAGATTCGTATTTAGTAACCCTAGAAACTTGGAGAAAGAAATATTAATCGAAGTTTTGGTCGCCATTTTTGATCCGCCATCTTGGATTTTAAGCAAATATGTTTTTCCACCTGAAAGCTTGAAAATTTTGTACGTAATATTTCATGATTTTATAAACTTGTTCTAACTTAAAACCTTCGAAAAAATTGATTTTCTAAAAAAAATTTTTAAAGAACGTTTTTTAAATAACTGAAACTTTTCTAGTCGGTTTCTTTGGGTGCCCTTTAAATGTGTTAAAAATTTCAAAATCCTTTGCGATGCTAAATTTTTAGTTATTCAAGTTCAAACTTTACTTTTACATGCGATTATGTTGAAAATAAAAAACGTCAACTGCAATATCTCATTTCTTGACATTAAAAGGGTTTTAAAATTTTTACCACATTTAAAAGGCACTCAAAGAAATATTTTTTTTAAATTTGAGAAAAATCTATAGAAATATTAAAACATTTCGTTGTTTTAGTAATTTTTTGACTGACACTAAATATTTAAGTTCCGAGTCGACATGAAAGTAAACTAATTTGGTTGAATTAGTTTCGAGTCAACACAAAAGTGAATTGAACGTCAATTTTTTATTTAATTTTTAAGATTCTTAAAATTAATCAATCGTTAATTTAAGTTATTCTCGTTGTTTATTTTTTAATTAATTAACAATTTACAAAAAGTTTATATAAATTATTTGATTATACATACAAGGAGCAAGTTTTCAAAAGCTGATAATTCCATTTTGTAAAAATATGCAATTAACTTAAAATTTTCAGGACCTTACAAATCGACCTGTCACTATTTTTAAGAAAAAAAAATGATTAATAACGAATTTTCAATTTGAAATTTTTTTTTTGACATAACCAAGATGTCTTATAAATTTTGTTTTTCATTACAAAAGAATTATTTATACTCTGTAATGGGTCAGATATTTGTACTTGAAATTTTTTAGTAATTTTCATGGACATTTCGAAGGTCTGGGAAGCAAGATTAGTGAAATCAGATAAAACCATGAAACCTCTCTTTTTAATCAATGATTACTTTCCAAAATATAAAATATTGACACATATGAAATAATTTTAGAAATATTTTTGACAATTCAATTTCATTTTTGGTAATTTCATCCACATACTACTTTTTATTAATTAGGAATGTCCTTTTATAAAAAATGTTTAAATTTCTAAATAAAAAATTTCTACGCTGCAATAGAATAAAATCAATACAATTTTTACTTTTTGTTTTGAATTGGTAAAAATTTGCAATGATTTCAATTTGTGACTGACTTTTTGCTTTTGAATTAGTAAACATTATTAATAAATTAGCGAAAATTACTATTTATTAGTAAAAATACTATTTTTTAGTAGAAATTACTATTTTTAATAGAAATTACTATTTTTGAGTAGAAATTACTATTTTTAATAGAAATTACTATTTATTAGTAAAAATTACTATTTTTGAGTAGAAATTACTATTTTTAATAGAAATTAATATTTTTTAGTAGAAATTACTATGTTTTATAGACGTTACTATTTATTAGTAGAAATTACTATTTTTAATAGAAATTACTCTTCTATAGTAGAAGTTACTATTTTTTTAGTAGAAATTACTATTTATTAGTAAAATTACTATTTATTAGTAGAAATTATTATTTTTAATAGAAATTAATATTTTTTAGTAGAAATTACTATTTTTTATAGAAGTTACTATTTATTAGTAGAAATTACTATTTTTAATAGAAATTACTCTTCTATAGTAGAAGTTACTATTTTTTAGTAGAAATTACTATTTATTAGTAAAATTACTATTTATTAGTAGAAATTACTATTTTTTAGTAGAAATTACTATTTATTAGTAAAATTACTATTTATTAGTAGAAATTACTATTTTTTAGTAGAAATTACTATTTTTAATAGAAATTACTATTTTTGAGTAGAAATTACTATTTCTTTTGTAGAAATTACTATTTTTAATAGAAATTACTATTTCTTAGTAAAAATTACTATTTTTGAGTAGAAATTACTATTTTTAATAGAAATTACTCTTCTATAGTAGAAGTTACTATTTTTTAGTAGAAATTACTATATATTAGTAAAATCACTATTTTTTAGTAGAAATTACTATATATTAGTAAAATCACTATTTATTAGTAGAAATGACTATTTTTTAGTAGAAATTACTATTTATTAGTAAAATTACTATTTATTAGTAGAAATTACTATTTTTTAGTAGAAATTACTATTTTTAATAGAAATTACTATTTTTGAGTAGAAATTACTATTTCTTTTGTAGAAATTACAATTTTTAATAGAAATTACTATTTTTTAGTAGAAATTACTATTTATTAGTAAAATTACTATTTCTTGGTAAAAATTACTATTTTTTAGAAGAAATTACTATTTTTAATAGAAATTACTATTTTTGAGTAGAAATTACTATTTTTTAGTAGAAGTTACTATTTTTTAAAGAAGTTACTATTTTTTAGTAGAAATTACTATTTTTTAGTAGAAATGACTATTTTTAATAAAAACTACAATTTTTGAGTAGAAATTACTATTTTTAATAGAAATTACTCTTTTTTTAGTAGAAGTTACTATTTTTTATAGAAGTTACTATTTTTTAGTAGAAATTACTATTTTTAATAGAAATTACTATGTTTAATTGAAATGACTATTTTTTAGTAGAAATTACTATTTATTCGTAAAATTACTATTTATTAGTAAAAATTACTTTTTTTTAGGAGAAATTACTATTTTTGAGTAGAAATTACTATTTATCATGTGAAATTACAACTTATTAGTAGAAATTACAATTTATTAGTAAAGTTACTATTTATTAGTAGAAATTACAATTTATTAGTAGAAATTACTATTTTTTAGTAGAAATGACTATTTATTAGAAAAATTTCCCAATTCCAAAGCAAAAACTCTGTCACTAATAGAAATTAATAAACATTTGTACTATTTCAAATTTAGAGAGTAGGATAATTATATGGTACATAATATTATTACTGCTTACATAAAGTTTTCATGAAATTGGTCAAGATAAAAGAAAAAAGAAACATCAAAAAAAGCATACCAAAAAGAAGAAGGTCTTAAATTGAGTCCATATCATATCGACCTTCAATAAACTGAGATTGGAAAGGATTGTATAACCTTGAGTAAGAGTCGCAGAGCGGGCGTGAATTCTATACATATTCTTACAATACTTACTACACCACATCGCGCATATTTCTATTTGTATACGTAACATTCTTACGTAGGTGCACGTGCTTCGAAGGTGATGGGGCAATCAATTAGAACGCAGATTAACAACAGAAGAAATGGAAAAAATCTTTCTTAACTTATGAATCTAATCTTTATTTCTACTGTTCTTTAAAAAACATCAATTTTCCTAATGTATTAATATGGTTATAAATTAAGTTTTTTAGAAAACTACTATAGGTACTAGTTTAGGTATTTTAACATCATGTGATTGTTGGGTTCTGAATGTTACTTTTTCGATTAATTTTCTCTTTAAGTATTTAATAAGTCGGGCTGAAAGTTTACATGAATGTCAAAAGTAACATAAAGAAGGATTTTGAAGTTTTAATATTTTTAAAATTAACCATTACAAACTACTTTAAAATTACCAGTTGTCAAGGTCCCTTTTAATCAATTTTTTATTGTCTTTGCCGATTATCGGCTCAATGTAACCAAATTAGGTGATAAAAACAAGAGAAATTACGAAATACTTTCGGTTTGACAAAACACTTTTTAACTTTAACTTTTTAATTCGGAAAAAAGAATATTGTGTTCCTTAGAGCACCGCCGTTTGTGACTTTGGTTTTTGCCTCGTAAATCTTACTGTAAATACAAAGTAAACATATTTATTTCTTAGTAAACTTAATAAAGTCGCCTATATGAAATCCCTTCAACAAAAAACATCCACTTTTGAAAGTTAAAACAGGAACAACTTACCTCGGCAATCGAATGTTTTCCGCATTTGAAACATCACTAAAAACACATTAAGTCACTTAAAAGCTATACTACTGCTCACGAAATAATTAATAGTCACAATTATTGCATTGAATAGTATTGCCGCAGTTACTGCAGCAACAATTTTTCAAAAGCAACTAACACTTTACCCAAAAACAGAGTTTTGTTCCTAATAGCTCCAGTTTAGGGTATACTACAAAAGCTGACATGATTGATAAGCACCATTCGGAAGTTAACTATTTAATTTCTTCATTTAAAATAATATATGTTTACCAATTAATAACGATTTAAAAGTATCTTAACCCTCTGCTGATGATACAGACCATTATCGTCAAAAATCGCCATTTGGACTCCTGTTGGTTACCTTAGGAGTTGTGTTCCATATCCATAGAGTAGGGATGAGTTAGCATAAGCTTTTCCGGGATATTTCTGTAAAAAGATTTTTTTTATCATTATTTACAAACAATAAAGAAACGAAAGAAGGCTAATAATTGGTAATTCATTTTGCAGGCAATGTATCCTGACGGTCTTTTAACACTTCACTACGGGAAGCATCCCGCAACATTAGCTGAAGAGGTCGGGGCATGGTACTCCGGAGACCGCCATGTGGATGTCACTCTTGCTTGTGATGATGGTTCTGTTGTGAAAGCTCATCGCGTTGTACTAGCAGCAGCCAGTCCCCTCTTAGCTAATCTCCTTCGAAATCCTGCGCTGGATCATGTGGTACATTTTTCGGGAGTCAGGAAGACTCAACTAAGTCACTTGCTTGAATTTTTATACAATGGAGAAGCTCTTATTCCGGTATGATATGCATAATATGTCTTACAAATTATGTAAAATAATTAAATAAGTTAAAGAGATTATTTTTAAGGGATTTTTTTCAGTTACTATTAATTCAATCTTTAAAATTTTCAGCAGTTTTGTTGACATAAAATGGGTTCACTTGTCACATTTCATTGAAACATTTGCAATACGCAATGTTGCAGTAAAATACGGTTATATTCGGTTTATTAAACCGAATACTAGATAAGACTGAACAAAATTTTAAATAGTAATTAGTTCAATAGTATTTAAATAGTAAACAAGAGTCTAAACCTTACAAAACAGCATGAAACCACTAAATTAAATTGAAAAGTACTTAAAAATTACAGGAAAATTTTCTATCCTTTTGGATATTGTTCAGTACCATCGCAGCAACAATCTAGTTTGTTTGGAGACCATAGCAAACAATAGAATTCAAAACAAATTAATTTTTTTCACCATTATATGATCTTCTGCCGATTATCGCCTATGGTTACTTTCATTAAAAAGTGCTTAAAAATTACTAGAAAAATTTCTATTCTTCCGGATGTTATTTAGCACCATCCCAGCAACAATCTAGGTTGTTTGCAGACTATAGCAAACAATAGAATTCAATATAAATTAATTTGAATGACATTTATGATCTTCGGCCGGGCGTTCGGCTGTAGTCACTACTGTTAAAAAGTCTTTTAAACTTGTCGAATTTTTGTGGAAAATTACAATACTATTTTAAGAATAGAAAACTGTTTGAATAAGGAAAACATTTTGCCCACGTGAATACTCGAATTTGATTCCTCGAGAGTTTTTGACGAGTCTTGAATTTTTCTAAAAAGAATGTCAAATTTTTTCTGCATTCTGTATTCTTGTACAATTTTCGAAATGATTCTTGAACAAAGATTTTTCTTGTAATCAATGTCCTTTGCGAGAGATTGTAGAGCTATCTAAACTGTGATGAATTAAAAATGACAAATGCGTTTGTTTGTCGAAAATATGGAGACGCTTGGAGCCTGCATTCTTTTTACTAAGAAATGATTTACAAATCGAAACAAAATAACATCGTAATAGAAATAAAGGAAGGAAGGTTTCGAAAGATTTATTTTGAAACATCATAAAATTCTGTATTATAAATATAAAAATGGAAAATCTTTAGGTTGCTATTAGAGGAAATTTTCTTTATTTCAGTCGACAGAGCTTACGCCACTGCGGGAGCTTTTTGAACTTCTGCAAATAAAGTCGGAGCTTTTCGAACCGAATCAGCAAAATAGTTCAAATAATTCTGATCCAGACCTTGTACCTACTCCTCAACCCTCAGATGAACAGGAAAGTTCGAGCTATGAGTCACAATATGATGACAGGTTAGTATTACAAATTATTAGATATTGTAGGAAAGTGTTAGAACATATTAAGGACATTATAATTTAAAATTGAAAAGCTTCAAAATAACGACCAAAGAATTCAAAAGGGAACGAATTCGTGAACTATAAAATTTTGTTGTTGCTATTTTGAATTTTTGACCACGGATTTTGAGTTAGTGAGGCTAAAAACACCTTTTTTGTCTAGGATGCTCTATGTTTTTTGATAATAGTATTAATTTTATATTATGCTTTCAAGGACTGAAATGAAATTTTTGTTACAATAGGCAGTCAAATAATCCTGCGGACTGTTGTTCTGTACTCATCAAAACAGAAGGTTGTGAAGAGGAACCAGACGTGGATGTTGAGGGAGTTGAAGGTGAATCTCTTCTTTCGGATAATAGGGAAAGTAGCATAGAACCTCCACGAAGAAGGGATAGTTCGGATCCTGTAAATCTAAGCCTTAATTCTGGTGCTTCTACAACGAGTGAAAGTTCCCATGATATCATAAACAGGTTAGTTAAGAAACGTAATTTGCAACATTCGTTATCTTTAATAGAAAATTATGTTATGTTGTATTATAAGAAAATCTTCAAGAATTTCTATTACTCGTTTGGTGAATTACAACGAAAACGCATTTCTATCAAGTCATACAAGTGTTTACATTGTAAACATAAATGAAATGAAAATATGAACCTAAAAACAAAGTTATTAATTTTGCACGAAGACGTTGGTGGTTTTATCATAAGGTCTGGAAGTGTTAGTATGGTTTGAATTTGCAAGTGTTAGTTTGCATTTGTTAGTTGTTAAATATTTAGTTTTTCTAAGCAATTATAGATACTATTTGGATATGTTCTGATGAAGTGTTTTAATACTTGACCCAATAATTTTAGGACAGAAAAACCACTTTTAGAAAGGAGGGAGTCACTTGAAGAGCCAGAAGAGAGGAGGAGACAGCTAGCCGCTCGATTAGCTCTAGGTCTTGAGCCAATTAAGCGAAAACCCGAAGAAATACCAATTCCGCCTGCAGAAGCTTATGTCGTGACACCACATCGTAAACGAAGGCCAGGTTTCCATAATGCCCCTGCACAGAATCCGGCATTTGTACCTTTTAATCCCGGTTTTGAAACACCGCGGAGGTTGCAAGCGCCACATCCACTTAGTATATCTGCTCCTCCGTATTTGGTAAATCAATTTTCAATTTTAAGTAATAGTCGAATATTAATTATATTTGCTTTTCAGATTTATTAATTTGTCACCTTTTCTTTCATTGAAGGTACTAGTTGAATTTTTACAATACACAAATTCTTTGAGAAAATAGAAAAGTTTGTTTTAGGTGAAGAAAGATGGGTATTAGAAAATATACCTACTTGAACATGGACAAGTGATTTCGTTGTGTCGTTTTCTGCAACTGGTCACGTAAAAGTGTACATATGATCATGTACATGAAAATTCACTTGATGTTGCATCTAATCTTGTGCATGGATTTTCAACTGAATAATGCTGGGTTGCCATGTTATCAAGGACTCAATTTTTTTACAGTATCATTTAGGGTCCCAATCAAAGAATCGGTTACAAGTTTTTGAGACTTAAAATTCTCGATCTGTAAATAAGAAAAGAATTAAAAATTTCAATTTCTTGAAAACATTTCGTATTTCTACCCCTACAGCACCAAAACTTTGCTAAAAATGTATTAAATATTTCCTTGTAATATTCGGCATACTTAACCGAACAGTTTAGTGAAAATTGTGTAAAGATTTAAATGTCCCACTTGAATAAATGTTTAGCGCGAAACTTTCTTGAACTTTTCAATGAAATTTTCGCCTAATTGTAATTATTATAATTATAATAATTAATTAATTAATTTAAATAAATAAATTTTAATAAGTAATTAATTATAATAATTATAATAATTATAATAATTATAATAATTATAATTATTATAATAATTATAATTATTATAATAATTATAATTATTATAATTATTATAATTATAATTAGGCGTAGACCTCCTTGAAATATTCGGGAATGTTTCGCGCTGAAGATTTATTCAAGTGGGATATTTAAATCCTTACACAACTTTCAATAAACATTGCAATTAAATATTCCAAAGATTGCAAGTAAATATTTATTAAGTTTTGAAGAAAGTTTCAGTGCTGTCGGGGTATAAAGTTTACCAAAATGTTTCTCAAAAAATTGTGATTAAAATACGGTTTAATTTTTGGATTTAAAGAACAATGATTTTGAGTTTGAGAAAATTATTCTCGGTTCTTTGATTGAGACCCACAATTTTCAAATGATAACAACTTTTTTAGAGAACTTTTTTTTAACTTTTGTAGAGAATTTTCCTGCTTTCCAAGGGATTCTGCTCTTTAATTATTTTCAAATTTTAAAAAAATTGAATTAAATTAAATTATACAAAATAATTTCTTGGGTTTCAAATGTCATAAAGATGGAATTTAAATGAAGTAAATAAATAAATATATCAATTAATGTAAGCAAATGACTGTTAATCATTAATTATATTTATTTAATTAAAAACCGTTAAAACCAGTACATCGAAATAGTTTTCCTTTATCAGTTCATAACCGTAATTGGTAAATAATATACAAGAGGAAAATCCTCTAAAGGGAAGACTTATTTTTAATACTGCAAATTGAAAACAAATTTTTTTTAATAACTATACTGTTTAATAAGTTTGTTAATAATTATAGAATTTGTTTACAACTTATCAAAAATGTTCTTCTTGCGAAGCTGAACAAATTAGAAAAAATTCAACTTTATCGGATAAATAGTTTATATTAACATTTGTTGACTAAAAACATAATGAAATTTTTAACGGAATTTCTCCTCTTTTTCATCTGCGATTTTCGATTTTCTTTCTTCTAAAGTGCACTTAAGAAGACGAACTTTTTATTCTACTCAAATAAAAAATTGATTTTTATGAAATCTTGTATCCTAAGGTTTCCGTAATCGCTGATTACGTATTTTATATCATTTTGTCGAAGTTCAAAATGGCGAATCCAGTATGTCGGAATTTTTTTCAAAATTGATCGAATTCGCATGAAACTATTTATATGGAGTTTTTCAGAGTCGCTGATTACGAAGCTAACATTAATTATTAAAAATTCAAAATGACGGATCCAATATGGCGGACAACAAAATAAAAAATTGATTGGATTTACCTAAAACTGAATATTCGGGGATTTTCAGAGTCGCTGATTACGAATCTGTAATCTGTTTTTCATAATGAGCGAATCTAAAGACCCCAAAATTAACCAGTTTCAAACAAATTCGATCAATTTTGGAAATTTTGCCGCCATATTGAAGTAGATATTTTGAATTTTTAAAAACTTATTTCAGAGTCGAATTTAGTTACTATGAAAACCCCCAAAGATTCAGCTTCAAGCCATAATTATTAATTTTTTTATTTTCTCGTTCTCCAAATTGGATTCACTATTTTGAGTCGAGCGAAAGTAAAGTGAGAGTGGAGTGAAAGCGAAGTGAAATTAGAGTGGGAGTAAAGGGAAAGTAGAGTGAATGTGAAAGTGAAAATTAGAGTGAAGTGAAAAGAATGTAATATGAGAGTGAAGTGACAGTCAAGTGAATGTGAAGTGAAGTGAACGTAAAGTGAAAGTGAAGTGAAAGCGAAGTGAAAGTAGAGTAAAAGTCAAGTGAAATTCAAGGGTGCAGTTTAAAATTATAAATTCTATTATAAAATGAAACAAAATTAAATTTATTTTGCAAGTATTTTCTTAACGAAAATAGAATAATCGTAAATTCTAGAAAGTAAATTCATGAAATTTGTACTAAAATGAAAAAAAATTTTATTAAAAGTTTTTGTGAAATGAATTTTGTTAACTTTTTAAACAAAATTTTATTTCTTCTTAATTAATAAACCGATTTAAATATAAATCAAGCAAGAATACAAAAAGGGATAAAATATACTATTCGTTTAGACTAAGAAAATTTGTTTGAAGTTTCATTTTCTAATAATTATTTAATAAATAAATTGTTTATAAATAATTTATCACAATGTTTTCTGCCTTTTGAAAATTTAAAAAAAATCTTAACATACAATTGAATCTAAAAGGAATAAAAATCTGTTGAGAAAATTTATGAACGGCAATTATTTTAAAAGTTGTCATGAACTTTTTACAGAACATCTTACATTTTGCTAGTTTCTTATTTTTTAAATTGTTTTTTTATCCATAAATGATGGATTTTTTATTTATACCATTTTATAGGCATAAACAAGTAAAAAAATAAAAAAAAATAAAATAGTTAAATAAAAAAAAAAATATAAAAATATATTTGAACAGTTGTTAAAGGTTAATAAAAAAGACTATTGAAAATTAATAATTAGTTAAAATACGTAAAAAAGTATTTCAGAATTTTTCGCTATATTATTTTTTAAATAAATTATACACGAAAAAAAAGATTTAAACTGGAATAGCGATAACTTTAGCTAAAATAGCGAAAGTATTCGTTGAAATAGCTAAAGTATTCTCTGCAATAATTAAAAAATTTGCTAACATAGTGAAATTTGGAGTTGCTCCAGGTGAAGATTTTTGTCGTGTATTTTATTCTTACAAAACGTGAAAAGAAAATTCATGACTTAAAGGGTTAATCTTTCCCAATGTCTGAAATGATTTATATTAAATGTAATGAATTTACTAATAACAGCAAAGAAGATGTACAATTTCTTAATATTTATTTTCTAGTACTGAACAAATTGAAGCCTTAATTATTATAATCACAGTATATTTTGATTTTGGTTTATTAACACTGCGTTTATGGTTTTAGATATTTTGAAAATTGTCTCTAATCGCAAACGATGTTTAAAAGTCGGTGATTAGTAATTCTAAAATTTAATTACATTTTTATTTATTGAAAAATTTATTTTATCTAGTCTTTTAGTTTATTATACTATCGCTCAAAATTAAGAGACTATTTGCAAAAGTGGCGTTAAAAATATGATATTCTTTGAATATCATTATGAATATTAAATATTATATTAACTATTAAACTAGCAACAAATCACTAACTTCTTCCTAACTTTTTAAATAAAATTAGCAATTTTAAAAATAGTAAAATTTGAAAATTTTCTAATTCAAATTCTTGTTGAAAATACTAACAAAAATCAATTTTGTAGTATTTAAAAATAATTGCAAACATTCCCAATTATATTTATAAATGACAAAATTCTTCTCCAAAGTTCAATTATTTTCAGAAATTTTTCTAATTTTAATGATTTTCAATATCTACGATTTTAATAAAATATTTCCCAAAACGAATTGAATTATTTAAAAAAAATTTTAATTTGAAATCTTAGAAAATGACAATTTTTAATGAATGAATTAAATAATAAAAATTTTAGAAGAATTCTACTATTTACACATTTATTTATAAATTTCTTCTCAATAATTCAATTATTTTAATGAAGAATAACATTTTTTTAAGCAGGAATTCAATTATTTTTATAAACAATAAAAATCATCACAAAATTTCAATTATTTTTGGTACAATGTTAATGGGATTTCTCGAAAAATGTAATAATCATTAAAATTAATTTTCAAAGATTTTAGTGAAATAATTTTTAACAATTCGATTTAATAACAAAATACTAGAATTAAATGCTTAATTTCAATTATTAAGAAAGAGGATTATTATAAAAAATTGAAAGAAACTATTCATATAGAATTTAATTACTTTGAAAACTTGTAATTAAAATGATTAAAGAAAGTCCATTATTTTAAAGAAACTCAAAGGAATTCTTCAAACGAATTTAATAAAGATTATGTAAAATTTTAACAAAAATTCTTCCTAAATTCAATTATTTTCATAAACAATAAAATTCTTCGAAGAAATTCAATTAGTATCAAATTTTTTGATAAAATTCTTTGCAAGAATTCAATGATTTGCAATTTTTTTCGCAATAATTCACTTGTTTTCATAAACAATAAAATTATTCGAAAAAATTCAATGATTATCAAATTTTGTGATGAAATTCTTTGCAAGAATTCAATCATTTGCAAATGTTTTAAAAAATTTTTCGCAATAATTCAATTATTTAACAAAAATTTTAATAAAATTCATTGAAAAAATTCAATTATTTTAAAAAAGTTTGATAAAATTCTTCGAATCAATTCAATTATTTTAAATAATTTTCAAAAAAATTCGCGGCAAAAATTTCAATTATTTTCTAAAATTTTCCTCAATTCAATGATTTTTATATCTACTAAAATTTTTCAAAAGACTTCAATTATAAAAATTTTTACTGAAATTCTGCGCAAACATTTAATTATATTCATAAAATAATTAAAATTTCACAAGGAATTCAATTATTTTCATATAAATAAAAAATTTTTTTAAAGAATTCAATTATTATTTTCATAAAAAATAATTTAAAATTCTAGAAAATAGTAATTTACTTAAAATTTTTCTTCTTTTTCTAAAACAAAACGATAATTTTCTTTAAAAAATTGTGATTCAAAAAGAAAATAATGGAAAATAAATCAATTTTCTATTTCTTAATCACAGTTGTTTAATCATTTTTATAATTTTTTTAGAAGTAAAGAACAAAAAGAATTTCAATTTGACAAAACATAATATTTAACAAAATTTTAGTCTTTTAATGAAAAGAAGTAAAAAAAAAAATTCTGATGATTTCTATTTTCTATCTAAAGTTAACAAAAAACAAAAGTATAAACAAAAGATAACTTCAGAGTGTGAGGGACAGAAAAAGTGAATGAAAGAATGAAAGAACATTCAAATTAATATAGTTAATATTAATATTATGAATATTAAACTTCGTTAAAACTATTAATGTAGAAATGTTTATAAGGCAATTTTGGAAAGACTTTAAAATTGAAATGGTCCTATGCCTAAATTAAAAATAAATAAAATAATAATAATTAAAATAATAATAATTAAAATAATAATAATTAAAATAATAATAATTAAAATAATAATAATTAAAATAATAATAATAATTATTATTATTATAAATTGAATCGAAGATGTGAAGTGATAAATGTCTAACTATGTTTATCAGCGAATTTTCATTGTCCAACTTTGATGGGCTGCAAACTTCTCTCCATTACAGGCAACAATTTTTGTTTGATAATACAATTTCACCAAAACCTTTTTGCGTGTTGATTTCAAAATGTTTTTCTCAAGTTAAAATAATTCTCTTTTAGCAGGACAGATCAGTTACACCTCCAAGTGCGTCTCATCGACCTCCATCAGCGGATCCAGCTTCTGGAGCGAATTTGGAGCCATCGTGGGGTGCCTGGAGTCTGCCTCCAGCTAGAGTACCACCTCCTTCAACTACAGACGATCCACCAAAAACCACACCAGTGCGCGAGTATCGTTGCAGCTATTGTGGAAAGCAATTTGGCATGTCATGGAATCTTAAAACTCACTTGAGAGTGCATACAGGCGAAAAACCATTTGCGTGTAGATTATGTGTGGCTATGTTTAAGCAGAAAGCACATTTGCTTAAACATCTTTGTTCGGTGCATAGAGGTGTTATTGCGGCTCCTGATAACACTTTCACCTGTTGCTTCTGTTCATTGAGCTTTGATAGCTTGCAGGAGCTCATTAGGCATCTTTCAGGTCCTCACAACAATTTGTTACTCAGTAAAAATCTGCACGATTAACGACAAAAGTTGAAAATCATTTTTCGTTTAGGAAAATCTCGGAATTGATGAATTTTATTATTCATTTGACTCAGTAAAGTACAAATTATGCATTATGCCTTAATGAATACCGATACATGTAATATATGTAGCGTAAAAAAGAGTGCCAATGAAGGGACCGGTTAGAATTGATTTAAGCTCAAAATTGACCCTGTAAGTCGAAAATTAAACTGATTTTAATCCTGATTAAAATATTCATTAAAATATTTATTTAGAAACATTTTGTCAATGTTCATGCAAATACGAAATGTTTTCAAGAAATTGAAATAGTAAATTGTTTTTATTTAGAGGTCGAGAATTTTGAGTCTTAGAAACTTATAACCGGTTCTTTGGTTGGAAACCTAAAATTCTGACATCTCTCACAGCATCCAGTTATTTTTATTTAAAAGAAAAGCTTTTAAAACTATTATTTTACTATTAACAATTAAATATAGAAAATAAATTTTCAGACAATAAAATTGTCAGAATTTTTAATTTTTAATTATAAAATTTTCTTTTACTGGATGCTTAATTTTTTAATTTTTGACATAGAAAATTTATTTCTCATCTGTACACTACCGTTGGAAATTATCGTTAATGCTACAAGCTCACGTCTCAAAAACAAACCAAAATTTAAATAACGATTTTTTTTCAAATACAAATGTTGGAAAATTAAAAAATGTACCGTTTGAAAACTTTTTAAATTCTCCATTACGTGATATACCAATGGAAATTTTTATAAGTTTCACAAATGACAAATTTGTAAAAAACATAAAATTTTTTTTTACAATTTTTTAACCTACGTGACGTATTCCTTAAAAATTAAAGTTAAGCTTAAATAGTTGTCACTCTTCAAGTCTCATTTTTAATTTAGGATAACATTGTGAATATCAGAATAAGTTTTTAGACAAATGCATTAAATTCGTTAATTTTATACTGAAAAAGATTTACACCGAAAAAGTTAAAAAAAACTCTTTCGGTGTTAAATTATAATTTTTTTTACAATTTTTTAACATACGTCACGCATTTCTTGAAAATTAAAATTATGAATTTAATAAATTAAAAAACGAAATTAAAATCCACAAAATAAGAAAAGTTATATAAATTTTTGAACTATGCGAGTGGATAACACAGAACCGCTGAATTCTAATTCCATGTCAGGATTTACAGATTTGCTCAAAATTTTGAGATAAACTCAAAAAATTGAATTAAAATGAAAAAACACACTAAATCCGAATTCGAAGTTAAAGTTAACAGATTTGCTCAAAATTTTGAGGTAAACTCAAAAGACCAAATTAAAATCACGCTGAATCCGAATTCAAATTTAGAATTTTTACTGTTTAGAGCTTAAAATTTTGAGGTGAACTCAAAAAATGAATTAAAATAAGAAAAATAATATTCTTTTCAATGACACCAAACTAATATATTTCCATGTATTTTGATAGTCTAATTTGTTCTTCTTATGCGATTTTTTTTGAAAATCTCAAAATTTTGAGCCAATTTGATAATTCTGATTTTGAATTCATGATCGAAGTAAAAAAAAACTATAAAAATACACTAGTGTAGTGTCATTGCAAAAAAATCCCATTTTGAAAAATTGAAATCCATCTTTTTCTCAATTTGATAAATTAATCTCAAAATTTTGAGCAAATTTTTCAATTTTGAATACGAATTCGATTTCATCGGGGAAAAAATACACGAAAATATTCCATTGTAGTGTTATAAATTTTTTTCTTTAATACGTTTTTCTAAATCGTTTCTTGATTTTGTCTCAAAATTTTGAGCAGATTTTTCAATTCTGACTATGAATGTGAATTAAGCGGGAAAAAGTGCGTAGCAATATACTATTGTAAAGTTAAAATTTTTTTTTTTATTTTCTGGATTTCAATTTGGTTTTTTGAGTCATTTTTGAGTTTATATCAAAATTTTGAGAAAAAATCTGTCAATTTTAACTTTGAATTCGGACTTAGTGTGAAAAAATAGAAATTTACTATAATGTAGGTAATGTTATAAAAAAATTTATTTCTTTATTCTAATTCGATTATTTGAGTCGTTTTTTGAGTTAAACTCAAAATTGTGGGCAAATGTGCAATTTCATTTTCGAATTTAGATTCATCGGGAAAATGTACATAGAAATATACTACTGTATTGTCATCAAAATTTTATTTTTTTCATTTTTTAGATTTCAGTTTGGTTTTTTTATTTGATTTTTGAGTTTATCTCAAAATTTTGAGCAAATCTTTCAATTCTGACTACGAATTCGAATTCATCGGGGAAAAATACATAGAAATATACTATTGTAGTGTCATACATTTTTTTAGTTTTTTTATTTTAATTTGGTTCTTTGAGTCTTTTTTTTAAGATAACTAAAAAAGAATTTGACAATTCTGTTTTTGGATTCGGATTTTCGACGGTAGTGTAAATATTTTTTAAAATTTTTATGCATTGACTCCTCTAGTAGTTTCTCAAGTAAAAGAGTCAATAGAATGTTCGAAAAAATTTGTAGAAACTTTATAGACTTTTTTAACTTGGTTTTCCTGAGAATTTCCAGTACTGGCACCAAAAAAATTCTTTCATTTTTAAACCAATCATAGATTACTTTTCGTTTCCTTTTTAAAAGTTATTACAAATTTTCTTAAGACCTCATCACCAGAGAGCATAAAAAATGTCGATTTTATTTTTCGTCAATTTCTTTTCGAAATAAACTAAAGAATAAACTAAAGAATAAACGAAAGAATAAACTAAAAATAAACTAAATATAATAATTATATAATTAATAGATAATTAAAAAATATTAATGATAGGTATTTATCAATTAAATTAAACACAGGTACTTATTAGTTAATAAACTGTAGTTATAATTCTATTCACTTCTTAGAGAAAGAGAATCAAAATCCTTCTGACATGTAAAGAATTTCTCGAAAATCATTACCTAGAAACTAATTCTGGAGTCATGTTGTAAAAATTTTTAGTTCTAGAATTTTGGGCATTTTATTTTTTTTTTGACATGTTCCGAGATTTTCTTTATAAAAATTTGTTTAAATAACAATACTTATTGGAGAAATGTGACTTCCAAAGCATAATTGAATTTTTGGTGTGATTAATGATTATTTAGATTATAGATTATAACGTAATAATCTGAGATCGAAATTTTAGCATCAAAAATTTGCTTCTGAACTATGAAGTGTCGTTCGTACAAGATTTTACTGGAATTATGCACAGTATATATTTAAAGATATATATTTAATTATATATATCTAGCCCATTAGGATTTCATGAAAATCACAATATTACGGACAAGCTTTAAGTAAATAACAAATATTACTTGCTTTTTAGTATGGTATATTTAATTTATTTGATCTAGAATTAATTGCCCCACTATTCATCATGATATTAAGATTATAAATGCCTTCCAACAGAAAACTATACACTGCAAATAATATATGTTCCAATTGGGCAAAAAAGTATTTACGTTCAAGAAACGTTTCTGAAAACATTTCATTAATCTTTTACGTTTGCCCAAATAACTTACTATTAACGTTTTGTTCAATTTTGTGTTCTAAAAACGTTTTGTCATTTGGAAAGCATTAGATGTTTCAGGAACGTTAATTTAGGGTAAATATTTTTTTCCCCATTGGGTTAGGCCTAAAATATATAAAATTTTTGACGCAGTAAAATGAAAATATAATGTAGATAAAAATGGTTATAAATTTGGGCCAAAGAGGATAAAAGTGGAGAAATGAAGATAATTTTCTCTGTTTATTTTTTCTATTTATCTTTCTCTTTCATTCTTCCTACGAATTTTCTGTAAATAGTGTTATGTATAAACAAAAAAAAAGTATAAGTTATTTATTTACACTTCTAATGGGACCAACAAAAGTTTTTCCACCGAGTTTTGCCTTATAATATTTATAGTAAAATAGATTCTAGTGATCTGCCAAAAATCGCCTCACAAAGTTAGCTAAAGTTATTACCAAATGGCACAACGTTTAAGGAGAATATTGTATCAAACATTGTCGCAGAATTTATTATGTCCGCCTTGGGGAAGTTTTCAAAAAAACATTGATTTGGAAGACTAAAAAATTGTAACATTATGATGTTATTAACTTATTTTATATTTCCAGTCAATTATGTTTCAATACTTCCACAGGTCGGACATAATTGAAGTAGTGTTACATTGACGCAAAATTGTCCTTTAACGTTGTACTATTTAGATAATTAGTGAGATATTAAATATTATTTCGAAATAACATTAGTTAAATCTAAATGACCTGCTTTTAACAGAAAAATTTATAAGGTAAAAAAAATTTATCACCGTTTACTTATGTTTACATTTAAAAAAAAAATAACTATTCGTTTTTATTTTCTTCTTGGAAAGTTCTAGTGCCTTATTCAATGTGTCTAAATTGGTTCATTTGGCAGTGATTTCATGTGTTCATAGAGATAAGAATAACGAAGTAGCGAGCAAATAAATAGAAAATTAAATTCGTGTGGAGTATATTGAACAGCGTTTTACATTATAGTAGTTATAATTGATCAACTAATCTGTCCTCTCTAGTTAAGTAAATCTTTGAGTATTAGAATCTTTTTTTTTGTTTCTCCATTATCTTGACGCAGGACGTCAGACTTATATGTATAGAACTTAAGGTGCTTCGAAGGATTCGGCTTATTATTGTTAACTTTTAAAAATTTTCAGGGCTAGCGAAGAGAAACAATGAGATTTATTAAGTGAAAAAAAGATATTTTGACAAAAATTAATTATTTAAAAATAGATTCGTTAAATATTTACATATTTTATCAAAATATTGTACTTTTATTTTAAAACAGTAACTACAATTTAACAATGTTAGATTGAGACCCCATTTTAGGAGAAAAATAACTTGAACGTTATTTTAAATACAAATTGCAATGCTTTTTATAAATTTTTTGTGTTCAATGGAAAAAAAATTTTTATTTACTCCCATTGTCCCATGCGGTTGAAAATTATGTGTTACACTACAACCTGACAATAAAATTTATAAAACTAAAAAGTCCAAGAAAGAAACTTGAAAGGTATTATTTTAATGTTGAAACGTGTTAAATTTATGAGTCATGCCCTGTCGAAAATGTGACCAATAGTGAAGGTTTCATTTAAATTTTGAAAATAGTTCTACTATACATCAACCTAATTGTTAATATTTCGAAACACTTCTATGATTTTTAGGTTTTAAACACAGAGTTTTTGTTAAGTTGTAAACAGTGTTTAGTTAACACTGTTAAAAACAGTTCCTCATAATTAGAAAGTATACATTGTTTTTAAAGTATATACCAAGATTCGTACAATGTTTTAGGAACACTAAGTTCAAAAATTGACCATTTTACAAAAGCATACATAAAACTGCCTTAAAATACACAAACTATTTTTTTCAACGCACTTTCTGTGATTATAGATTCATGAAACTATGTTTAAACATGATTAGGATTGTAGAAATATTGTGTACAATGATTTATCTAATTGCAATGATAATAAAAATTGCAAAAATAAAAAGCAATAATCCAACAAGTTTTTAAACAAATTTTTTAGCGACATGTTGTGGTGCCGTTAAACTAACAAGTGAATTGAATCCAGGCACTTTAAAAACTACATTTTTCAAAGGACTAGAGCAAGATATTTTTTGTCTACTTTAAAAATGAATACAGTTTGATAAATTAATCGTTTTCAGCAAAAGATAAAAAATTAAACTGATTACCAAAAGTGGTACGATCGGAGGCGAAAGTGGATTTATTTGCACAGTCTCCATAAGAAACAACTAAGATTATTATTTTTGGTGAGTTACTTTTCTTTGGTTTTTTTAACTGAGAGACAACTCTACTTTATTTATTTAACAAGCAAAAGTACAAATAGTTGGAGATAACTAATCCTTCCAATTCTTCACTGAGCTTTATCGAGAGACAATATTATACTAACCGTGCTATCACTCTGAGTAGCGATGAATTAAACTGACCAACTCACTTCATGTTCTAGCTTTTCTATATTTTCTTTAAATTGTGTAGTCCTAATTTGCATGTTCCTTTAAAGTCTTCAACATTTACTGTAATGTTAGTCCATTTCATCATATTTAGTTCCTGTATTTATTAATAACCTTTTGGTCATAGTATTCTTGACATCGTGTTCATCCATTTCGTTATATTTGTTTCCTTTATTGATTCATATTTTATCATTCAGTCCTACTGGAATATCCAAGTCGTCATATTTCGTTCCTCAATTGATTAATGTTTTATCATTCAGTCCTACTGGAATATCCAAGTCGTCATAATTCGTTCCTTAATTGATTCATGTTTTATCATTCAGTCCTAATGGAATATCCAAGTCGTCATAATGTTATTGATACTATGTATGTATTAATGTTCTGCTTTTCCCAAAAACATATTCTGTAACTTGTTCTAACTCTTCGTGATAGTTTTCATTTAAGAGAAAATCTTCCTCTCTTCTTACGAGTTGTTCCATAGCTAATAATGTTGTTTCGAATCTTTCCATTTTTGCAAGAATGGTTTGAAAACAAATTATGCCACACATTCGTATTTTTGTTTTATGCACATTACTTCAATGTAAGTTTGGATCATAGTATTGAATAGTCTGGAACTTTGCTTTGCAGATTTGGATAACACTCTGCATACCTTTCTGTAGATCTGCGTAACTCTCTGGATACCTCTCTGTAGATCTGGATCACTCTAGATTGTTGCTTAACACTCTGGATACCTTTTTATAGATTTGGCTAACTCTCTAGATACCTCTTTGTAGATCTGAATCAATTTCTGGATTGTTGCTCTGTTAACACTCTGGATACCTTTTTGTAGATTTGGCTAACTCTCTGGATACCTCTTTGTAGATCTGGATCAATTTCTGGATACTTCTTTGTATATCTGAATTGTTCTGGATTAACACTCTGGATACTTTTAATGAAAGTATATTTGTATATCTGGATCACACTCTGGATACCTCTTTGTAACACTTCGTAGATCTGAATAACTTTCTGGAAACTTCTGAATATATTTAGATCACTCTGGATCTCTGTCTTTTTATCTCTCGTTCACTCTGGATAATCATTTTCTTTATCTAAAACTAGCTCTGGGTTCTACATACTCGAAATCTGGATGAACTTCCAAAGTCAATTCAAATATCCCACCGCTGCCACCAATCAAGCTGTCGCCGTAAGAAGCAAAGGATATTATTATTTTTGCCTTGTTGATTACAACTTAATTAAACGTATTAACAATCTTGTCTGGAGCAAGTTTAACTTTTAGCAAAGAAGCAATCAGACGAATAAGTTGCCTCAAATCTTCATAATTACTTTCAGGTCGAATCATTGAGTCTGCACATTGTTCAACCTAAGTGTTCATTAGGCGCGATTTTCACGATCATTTTGGAGCTTCAGACTTTTGCAGTTTCGGAGACATTCTTCACTTTTGAAATCTGCATAATCGTAGTACTTAATTCCTCTATTTGCTGAGCAATATAACAAGTCGATTTTTTGTGAAAATATTTATCACATTTTCGACAATAAACTGCAATATTTATTATGTCCTTCTTGCAGAACCTAGAAATTTGTGGCATTTGTACAAAAAAAGAGAAAACATGTAAAAAAAATGTTGAACACACAGCAAGATGTAGAGCCCCATTCATTAGGCAACTGAAATTACTTCAAAGCAGACATAAACTTTCTCCTGTCAATGGGCAACCCAAAATACAACACTGAAACATTGATGAGGTAGACTGTAACTAAAATGTTCCAATGCTATTTCAGGATTCACTAAACATTGTTTTAAAATTTGTAAAGATGGCAAACACTAAAACAATAAAAAAACGCAAATTATGATAGAGTACAAACCGTTCAGTTATTGTAACAATTCAAGCAGGTTATTTATTTTAAAAAAATAATGACTCTCTAAATTTTAGATTTTAAATTAATTTTATATTTTTAACAAGTTTTAAACTGAAATACAAAAGACAAGTTTTTTTAATTTTAATTGTTAGGAATCTATAATTAAAAAAGTTTAATTAAAAAAAAAATATGGACTAAAACAAACTTTATGTTTCTATGGGTACTTTAAAGTTTTTTGGATCGCTGAATCTGAATTTTATGTCAATTTTTAAAATTAAAAGTAATTAGCTCAACGTTTTGTTGAATTACCGAATGGTTTAGAAGAAATCTTCTAAGATTGCAAAAGTATTAGTGTACGTGTGATGCGTGTGTAGTCGTCATCAAAAATAAGGAAGAGTGGGACTCAGAGAACTGCCAAGGTTCAAGGATTCAGTCTTCAGTGTAAACCCGGAATAAATCAATGTTCTTTTAATATAATTTTTATTCAGTTTTCCTTGTGTTGCGTCTTAGAAACTCAGAAGTGCAATCTAAAAGTTTATCGTTTTCAAAGTTATATTATTTCCTGACGTAAAATAGTAAATAACAAAAGATTTACTTGGTTTGACGTCGCGAGTTTTAACGGCGTCTGATTTTAAAAATTCAGTCAATGTGTTAATCGAGTGAAAAAAAATTGTAGTTTCCACGAGTCTATAGTGCAATCAAGAAGACTGAAAGTGAAAAAATTCCGAAATATTGTGACAAAAACGAACGAGAACAAAATTTTAACCCTTTTAATCGGAAAATTCATAAAGGTTCCGATATAAGAAAAATATCAGAAAAGTGCCTTAAAAAAGATGAACCAACTGAATCTTTGAGTATTTGGTCAATTGTTAAAAAAATTTGTAAAATAACAATTTTGTAAATTCAATTCTAAATAATTAATAAATTGATCAATTGTTTCATAAAAGTCATTTATGAAATATGTTTTGAAAGAAAAGCAGAAAAAGAAAGGCTTTTAAAAAAAACAGAAGGAGACTTAACAACACCAATAGTGCAAAAAAGTGGGGAAAATATTGTCCAATACTACAAGTCAGAAGTGATATTTGCTTTACAATGACCAAAAAGACAATATTTCCACCCGGATAATAATTAATTATGGTACTAAAAATTTTTTTTTGAAAAACTGAACAAAATCGAACAATATTAACACATTTCACTAGATAATTAAATTTTTAAATATTAAATTAAAGCAATTTTTCATGAAAATCACTTAATTCATTAGGTTCCATGAAGAAATAGAAATTGTATCAAAAAAGTATCAAATAGATTCATAGACAAATTGAAAAGAAAGGAATACCTATTTTTTGTTATTGAATTCAAATTGTTTAACAATAATTGTTTAAACAAATTAATAAAAATTTAGCAATTTTTAAAAAACTGTTAATCCTAATCAGTTTTATGTTAAAAATTAAGAAAGTTTTGTATGGGTCATATTTTTCTCCAAGTCGTATTTTGTTTATAAAATTGTTATAAACAAATTGTGGTAGATAAAGGGCATTTCATCCTAAGAATAAAAAAATTTCTTTTAAGTAAAATTAACAATTAGATTCAGAAGCAAATTGAAAAACAGATACCTGTTCTTTTTGGTTATCAATTTCCAATTGGTTTACAATAAATAATTGTTTAAACAAATTCATAAAAATTTAGCAATTTTCAAAAACTATTAATGCTAATTCAAGCGTTTTATGTGAACAATTAAGAAAGTTTTCCCAAGGTAATTTTTTTCTCCAAATCGTATTTTGTTTATAAAATTGTTATAAACAAATTGTGCTGGATAAAGGGAGTTTCATTCAAAGCATAAACAAATTTAAAAAAAACATATTCCTGAAACTTGTTTTTAATTTTTTAACTGTTTAATAATTATTACTTGAACAAATTAATAAAAATTTAGCAAATCTTTGATAATTTATTATATTACATGTTTATAAAATTGTTATAAAAAAATTGTGCAGGATAAAGGATGTTTCATCGCAAGCATAAACAAATTGATTTTAAGTTAAATTAAAAATTAAATTTGTAGGAAAGTTGAAAAAAAAGAAATACCTGTTTTCTGCTTTTAAATTTCATAATGTTTAACAATTTTTTGAACAAATTTATAAAAATGTGGAAAATCTCTAATAATTTATTATGTAATTTGTTTATAACAATTTTTTAAACCAATTACGACTTGGAGAAAAAAGTGATCCATGGAAAACTTTTTAAATATTACCCACGAAGTCGATTGGCGTTAACATTTTTTTAAAATTGCTCAATTTTTATTAATTTGTTTAAACAATTAATGTTAAACAATTAGAAATTTATAACAAAAAACAGGTATATTTGTTTTTCTATAATTGCGTATGAAATCAATTGTTGATTTTACTTAAAATCAATTTGTTTATGCTTGGAACGAAACAAGATAATTTGTTTATAACAATTTTATAAACATAATAGAACTAACATAAGAAAAAAATTTTTCTAACATAAACAAATTACATAATAAATTATTAGAGATTTTCCCCATTTTTATAAATATAACAATTTATAAATTAGAGAATAACAGTTTTCAAACGTTTAAAAAATTTCGATTAATTTGTTTAAACAATTGTTAAACAATTTGAATTCAAAAGTAAAATAAAAGATACATCTTTTTTTTCATGCTGCCTATGAATCCAATTGTTAGTTTTTTAATGCACTGGTTTGTTTCTTTATGGGACTTAATGGGTTAATATTCTTTTTAGCTCATAAAAATAGTAATTGTTCATAAAAATTGACATAAAATTCTGAAACATGGCATTTTTGAAGTACGTAATAATAAATAAAAAATTAACTTTAATTTAACTTTAATTCTAATTTCAATAATTTAATTTAATTTTTTTTTAACTTAATTAAATTTTTGAAAAATATTTTTTCCCTTTACAATGCTGAAGAAATGTTTCATTATGTGATACGTAAATAAGGAAGAGTGGGACTCTGAGAACTGACGAGGTTCAAGGCGTCAGTCTTCGGTAAACCCTGTAATTAATTAGACGCGGAATAAATGTTCTATTAATATACTTTTTATTGTTTTATTGACTTTTTCCTTGTGTTCAGTGTTATATTTTTTTAAAAACAGTCAACTCTCGATGAGACGAACTTGAAAGAAGATCGAATAAAACTTTCAATTATCAAATGTTGATAATTACAGAGAATTTCCAGAACGGAAGAATTACTTTGACTTAACGGAAAATTAGAGTTATCGCGCTTCGTCTAATCGGGAGTTGACTGTATTTTTCACTTACTTCGAATTCGTAATCAGCGATCCCAAAAACCTTTAAATAAAAAATGTAATAAAATTCACGTTAGTTCGATAAAAGCAGACGTTGAAATAAATAAAAAGTACTAAACACATAATGAATTTGAAACTTAAATTGTAAATGACATTAAAAAATCTCTAGTTTCTCTTCGTATGATATCGTTTAAGTGATATTTGTATAAAATATTGCCATTGCTGTGTGGAATCAATGTAAAATTAAAATTAATTATAGTTAAAGGAGACAATAATTATGTTCTGGAAAGCCAGGCAAAATACGGCCAGCACAACAGTGAACGCAATGTGATACTAAATGATAATAATTAAAGTAATTATTGTTCAAATAATTTTACGTCCGTTATTAAATATTTTGTCAAATAAATTTTACGAGGCCTTTAAAACGAATTTAAACTAATTATTATTTAACGTGCGATGTCTCGACATTTGTATAATATTGATTATATAATGAATTTTAATTATTGAAGAAATTTTAGTTTAATTTAAGTTTTAACTATTCGTATTTTACTTGTATTAGGAAAATTTTGCATTAATTATAACATTATTAATATAGATATAAATTACAGATTTAATTTTATTGTATATATGCACAATTTCTAAGAATGTTTTGATCTTGGTCTTTTACGTCCGCTTTTTAATAAAGTAGTAAAAATGTTTAGTTTAAGTTATAATAGCAAAAACACTAGTATTATAAAAATAAAGTTTATAATAATTAAAAAAAAAAACATTAATTCTTCAAGGCATATTCTGTGAATAGTTAGAGAAAATGGATTTAAAGAATAATTAGAGCATTAAAGAAGTCAAAATAGTACAAAGATATATAGTAAAAATAGAATATTTTTGATAATTATGTGATTAACGAACATATTTTCCCTTCTTCATCCTGAGTATTATTCTGTGGATATTTGTAATTAGAATTTAAAAAATAGTCATTCTTTAAATATTTTTCCTTTTAAAGAGATCTTAAATTAAAAATTTTTCGATCGTCGATCTTATAAACTATAATTATTTTTTGTTCTTCTTCTTCTTCTTGATTAATTTTTTTAACTTTAATATTCTTCTGTCAAAATACATTTTCCTAGCTTTATTGTCTTTCAAAGTTTAGATAAAAATTTCGTAAGAAAAATAATGATATATTTACAAAATATTTTTGTAAAATAAAAAAATTGATATATGTGACTTTTAGAAAACTAAGTAAAATTGTTCTTCAGAAATTTAATATAAAGTGTAAATAATAAAGTTTTAATGCATTCATCAGAAATTAATTTTACTGCCTGAACAGAATAGAAATAATTTATTATTTATGTTTCTACTTTAAAATTTATAATGATAATTAAATTTTCAAGAATTTTAAGAAAATAGCAAATCCAATGGACGAAAGTATTGTTTATATGTATTAATTATATTAATATTAATCGTAAGTATATGTCTTGTTGAAACAAATTAATTTTTATTATTTTTATATAATATATTTATTTATTTAAGCTTTCATAAAATCAAAATTTGCACTTCTATGAGAATAGGACTTTAAATATTATAAATGTGATAAATATAAAATAAAGATCCCTTACGAATTGCAACAATTGGATCCATAGGCAAATTGAAAAAAGAAACCTGTTTTTTTCTTATCAATTTCCAATTGGTTTACAATAAATAATTGTTTAAACAAATTAATAAAAATTTAGCATTTTTCAAAAACTGTTAATTCTAATTCAAGTTTTATGTGAACAAGTAAGAAAGTTTTCTTAAGGTAATTTTTTTCTCCAAATCGTATTTTGTTTACAAAATTGTTATAAACAAATTGTGCTGGACGCATAGTGTTTGATACCAAGTATAAACAAATTGGGAAAAAATATATACCTGTTTTTTGTTTATTATTTCAAATTGTTTAACAATAATTTACAATTATTTAAAAAAATTAATAAAAATTTGGAGTAGTATCTTTAATAATTTATTATATAATTTGTTTATAACAATTTTATAAACAAATTACGACGAAAAAAAGTCACCCATACAAAACTTTCCTAATATTTCACACAGAATCGAAAGGAGTTGACAGTTTTTTGAAAATTGATCAATTTTTATTAATTTGTTTAAACAATTGGAAATCGTTAACTAAAAAAACATGTATATCTTTTATTCAATTTGCCTATGAACCCAATTGTTAACTTTACTTAAAATCAATTTGTTTAAGTTTGGAATGAAACAAACTTTATATCCAGCAAAATTTGTTTATAACAATTTTATAAACAAAACACGAGTTGGGGATAACAATGCTACATACGGAATTTTCTTATTTTTTCACATAGAATTTATAAGCGTTAACAGTTTTTTAAAATTGGTAAATTTTTTTAAATTTGCTAAATTTTTATTTTGTTTAAACAACTATTGTTGAACAATTAGAAACTAAAAATAAAGAAACAGGTATATCTTTTTTTTAATTTGCCTTTGAATCCAATTGTTACTGTCTTAATACAATGTCTGGTTTCTTTATTCCTCATTCTCTCCTAATTATTAGTTTTACAATAATGAGTATTTTTATAACAACGTGCATCACTAATTAGAAAATATTCAGTAAAGTTAAACCAATGCTTTGAGGAGTAAGAAAAAAAAATTAAATAATAATAATGAATTTTTCAGTTATTGTTTAATTATATTATTTTACGTATGTACGAAAAATGGAATTCCTTTTCTGTATTCAATGTTGAAAAAATTAAACGAGAATATTTTTTTTTCTTGAAAAATTTTTTTTCTTGACAATGTATTGACAATGCGTAACAGACGGTAATTTTACTTCCAATGTAATGTTTTAAAATTTTATTAAACGTTTTAAATTAAATTTGCTATTTTATAACAATATTAGACTTATAAAGAAACCAGCCATTGAATTAAAAAAAGTAACAATTGGATTCATAGGCAGCATGAAAAAAAGGTGCATCTTTTATTTTACTTTTGAATTCAAATTGTTTAACAATTGTTTAAACAAATTAATCGAAATTTTCTAAATGTTTGAAAACTGTTAACTTAATCAATTCTATGTGAAAAATTAAGAAAATTTTGTATGGATCATATTTTCCCTTCAGTTCTATTATGTTTATAAAATTGTTATAAACAAATTATGCTGTTTCGTTCCAAGCATAAACAAATTTATTTTAAGTAAAATCAACAATTGGTTTCATAGGAAATTAGAAAGAATACCTGTTTTTTTGTTATTAATTTCTAATTGTTTAACATTAATTGTTTAAACAAATTAATAAAAATTGAGCAATTTTTAAAAAATGTTAACGCCAATCAACTTCGTGGGTAATATTTAAAAAGTTTTCCATGGATAACTTTTTTCGCCAAGTCGAAATTGGTTTCAAAAATTGTTATAAACAAATTACATAATAAATTATTAGACATTTTCCACATTTTTATAAATTTGTTCAAAAAATTGTTAAACATTATGAAATTTAAAAGCAGAAAACAGGTATTTCTTTTTTTTCAACTTTCCTACAAATTTAATTTTTAATTTAACTCGAAATCAATTTATTTATGCTTACGATGAAACACCCTTTATCCTGCACAATTTGTTTATAACAATTTTATAAACAAATAATATAATAAATTATTAAAGATTTTCTAAATTTTTATTAATTTGTTTAAGTAATAATTATTAAACAGTTAAAAAATTAAAAACAAGTTTCAGGAATATGTTTTTTTTCAAATTTGTTTATGCTTTGAATGAAACTCCCTTTATCCAGCACAATTTGTTTATAACAATTTTATAAACAAAATACGATTTGGAGAAAAAAATTACCTTGAGAAAACTTTCTTAATTGTTCACATAAAACTTGAATTAGCATTAATAGTTTTTGAAAATTGCTAAATTTTTATTAATTTGTTTAAACAATTATTTATTGTAAACCAATTGGAAATTGATAACCAAAAAGAACAGGTATCTTTTTTTCAATTTGCTTCTGAATCTAATTGTTAATTTTACTTAAAATCAATTTTTTTATTCTTAGGATGAAATGCCCTTTATCTACCACAATTTGTTTATAACAATTTTATAAACGAAATACGACTTGGAGAAATATATAACCCATACAAAACTTTCTTAATTTTTAACTTTGAATTGATTAACGTTAACAGTTTTCAAACATTTAAGAAATTTTGATTAATTTGTTTAAACAATTGTTATAAACAATTGGAATTTGAAAGCAAAAAAAAAAAAAACAGATGACTTTTTTAATGCACTGGCTGGTTTGTTCATGGGACTTAATGTGTTAATTTTTAAATAGAAAATTTGGATTTTTTTTTAAACGGAACTTCTGTCATTATTGATGTTTTAAGCAAAGTATTATTGTGTCCAGAATACTGTCACATTATTGTTTTAGTTATTATTATTATTATTATTATAATTATTATTATTATTGTTTTAATTATTATTATTATTATTATTATTATTATGATTTTTCTATCATTATTATTTTTATTATGATTTTTTTATTATTATTGTGTGAATCTTAACTATATCTTAATTATTTCTGGTACTGTAAGTTAACTGCAACATTTTTCGCATCGTAAATTTTGACACCAACAAAAATATTAAAATGTTGGTCGCAAAATAAAACGATTTTTCGAGAATCTCTCGATTGTATGAGATGAGACAAGATTTGAAACAAAACAATGGGATATTTTCTCATTCCATCTCATTTCTCGTAATATCTCGCTCTAATACATCACTAATTGTTTTAAAAAAATGTGACTTTCTCAAGGATAAGTACACTATATATTCAACTAAAAATGGCATCTTATCATGTAATTATCGCTCTATATGAAATGTATAAATTGTAAATTAAGAAAAAGAGGGGAATTGATACTTTGAATACCTGGTTGACACCCACCCAGGTACTTCAAGTAAATGATCTTTAACGCGCATGATCTAATATTTAAACGATATTCACTCACAGAATCCTATTTGTTCATCAGAAGCAAAGTCTTAGAACAAACGCATTTGACAATTATTTTTTTCTCACACAGTAGAGCATTACAGTAATTTACGATTTTAGTGGATCATCTTTTTAAGCCCTCGTTATGGATGTTCAAGACAAATCCATCTCCTACAGGATCGGTAAATAAAAACATTTTTAAATCTTTTTGCCTATAACTTATTTATTTTAAATTCAAAATCAAGAGCTAGAAATTTGTCTTCTACAAATTTTTATTTGACTAATTTTCGAAAAAATTTTTTTCTTTATTCAATTTTCCGTAAAGCGAAATCTTTCGTAATTGTACTATTCCGTGAGTTTGTGAGTAGAAAAGGTTTTAATTAACTTTATTTTTGAATAAAAATGTAAAAATTCTAAGTTGAGTATAAGATATTATTGAATACTTTAGGTAAATTCTGAAAGAATAATTATTTTTTCCAAAAATCGTTACTCATTAATGTAAAAATATTAATTTTAATGACAAATATATAGTTAATAAAAATAGTTAATAAAAATAGTTAAAAAAATTTTTGTAAATAACCATCAAAAACCTTTTGGTAAAATCGATTTAACATTCTCTTATAGTATGAATTAATTTTTATAATTTTTCAGTGGCAAAAAATTTGTCGCATCAGTTGAAATTGAAACTATAAAGAATGATGAAATTAATAAGTAAATAGGTGGCTCCCTGCGTAGCGAACAATTTGGTTAATGATGTTATAAATTTTCTTTCAAATTTTATCAAAAATGCTAATATGGCTTTCATGTACAAATAAATTTTGTATTTTCAAAAAAATAAATTAGATATGAATTCATCCATGTACTAAAAGTGCTTACGGCATAAAAAAATTAATAGTTAAATTTATAGGGAATCAAAATCGAAATTTATTACATTTTAATTTTTAAAATTTCAAACTGTTTTTCAAACGTTGTTTAAACAAATGCAGGATATTTATGAAAATTTCGAGGAAATTTTAAGAGTTAAAAATTTATTTACATCGACTATCGTGAAACTGTTACAGAAAGTCAATTGTAAAATGGCGGAGCTAATATGACGGAAAAAATTAAAAATTACTGTCATTTGCTTGAAAAATATTACTCGGGGATTTTCGGGCACGGTAAATCGTTAAGTATTAAAATAACACCAAAAAGGATTAAAATAATCCAATTTAGTGTTATTTTAATCCATTTTGGTGTTATTTTAATACCTAACAATTTACCGTGGGGTCGTTGATTACGAATATGAAGTTAAATTTAAAAAAATTTAAATGTCGGGTTAAATATAGTGGACGAAAAAAACCAACTTGATTAACTTGAAACTTTTCTGGTGGGCATTAAAAGTATGTTTTCTTGAAATAATTTTAACATGTGCTAAATAAAATAAAATGAATTAAAGTTCGTTTGTGCGTAAAACAAGGATAATAAGGATAAAAGGTAAGTTTTTATTTATATTGTAATGCAAAACTTGAAAAAGGCTAATGTGAAATTTAGTAAAATTGTATATTTACGAGTTGTCTTGAAAAAGACGAAACAGGACAACTAAGATTTAAACGAATTTTTAATTTTTCTTAAATCTTTTGTCTTCAAAAATTGTTAAAAAAAATAATTTGTTTATGAAAATTGTTATAAACAAATAGAGAATATTGATAAAATTTGAGCCCATCATTAGACAAATGAAACTTTCAGAAAAATTATTATTGAAAACAGAACTGCGGATCGAATAATGACTTTTGACTTCAAAAATTGTTAAAAAAAATTTGTTTATAAAAATTATTATCAACAAATTATTTTCTAAAAAGTCATACATGCTCCTTTAGTAATTTTTTGCGTAGAATCGAATATGGGTTTAGTTATTAAAATTTTATCAATTTTCTCTATTTGTTTATAATAATTTTTGTAAACAATTTTTTTTTTAAATAATTTTTATTATCATTCGATCCGCAGTTCTGTTTTCAATAATAATTTTGCTGAAATTTTCATTTGTCTACTTATGGGCGTTATAATGGGTTTGAAGAGACCTCGACAATTTTTGGAACTTATCGGCCATTTTTTTGTCCGCCATTTTGAATTTTTTAATTCTGACCTCTGAATTATAAGCTACTGAAAATAGGTCTACTTTTATAAATAAAAAATTTCGAAAATTCTTAATTTGAAAATTTTTTCAACTATGCAAAAATGAAAACTACGTACCTATATTTTATTATTATAAATCGATTAAAATAGGAATAAAAAGTAATTTCGAAATTGACCATATTCCGAGCGCTGACAATAAGAAAACCAAAAAAAAACATATATAACTTCAAAGTGTCAAATTTAAATAAATTAAATTAATAATAATTAAGAATAATATAATTAATAAATTTGCTCTTATATGGTTTTAATCGTTTTCTCTTTTCAGACAATAATTCCAATGCAAAAGAGGAGATAGCTGATTTCGAAAAAGCTTTAAAACTTTGTGGTAAGTCCGTACTTATTAATATCATTACAATAAGTTATGCTTAAATATTTCGACTTTACATTAATTTAACATTCTCAGAGTATAATAAAATTTCTACTGTATAACAAATAATACATTTATTTTCAAGGTTATGGAAAATTTCATTATAAATTTGTTTTGGTATGCGGTATAATGTTTCTATCTGCTGGACTTCAAAATGGTGTAAATGCTTATATTCTGCCGGCAGCAGGATGCGACTTACAATTGTCTTCTGAAGAAAAAGGACTTTTAAACGTGGCATTTTTAGTTGGTTGGTATTTTTGTTGTTGTTGAAGGTTACAAACTGTTTCGGTTCAGGGTACACCTTAAAAAAAGTATAATCACATAGTTAGAGAAAACATCTTCTTCTAATATCCTCTCAAGTCTTTCTCTCAAAACAAAAATATTCCACTTGAAAGAATATTATTATTTTTTTTGTGGTTAGTGATAAAAAAATATTTCTCTGAGTCTTATATTCATCCGTATTACATATTAAATTTTTATTAAAATCGGTTTATGAACAGAATGGATTTTTTTTATTTTGCTGACCCTCTTTATAACTTCCAAAAAAAATTTAGTTTAAACTTACGGGTCCTCTCATTCGGTAATTTAAAAATTTTAAATTTAATTTAAAAAATTATTTTTTATTTGCAGGTGGTGTGGTCAGTTCACTAGTTTGGGGCATAGCTTCTGATGTATATGGTCGAAAAAACATTCTTTTAGGAACATTATTGGCAGACAGTCTAGTTTGCTTTCTCGCCAGTTTGTCGCAAAATTTCTTAATGCTTGTGTTTTTTAGAACAATTAGTGGATTCACGTGAGTAATTATACGGTTCGATGCTTCTAGCTTAAAATTAAAATTGACAAAAAAAAAATAAAAATAAAAATTAAATAAAAAATATAAAATTATTGGAATTCTAGAATCTTAAACTATAAAATAACTTTAAAACTTTATTTAGAGCTGATTTCGCTGTATTAAAATTGAACAAAATTACAATTTGATAAATTAGTCCCTTTCTTTTTTATTGAAAAATATTTTAAGACAAGAATTATATTTTTAGGATCGGTGCCCCTGGTGCTATTGTTTTTGCTTACTTAGGAGAGTTTCATTGCGAAAAGCAGCGTTCAAAAAGTATTTGCTACTTAGGATTCTTTTGGACCATCGCTTGGTTGATACTTCCTGGTTAGTAATATAAATTAGTTTTCGTTGTTTTTGCAGAAACTGTTTGCCAAAACTATGAAAAAATCAATGCTCGAATTTCTGATAAACTAATTAATAGGACAATATTCCTGAATTAAGGTTCATATTTTCAGAAAAACAAGTGTATAAGTTTGTTTATTTTAGACGAAAATTAATAACATATCGTTTATAATTTATCTCGAGTTTGGTTATGTTTATTATGAATTTTACTACTTTTTTAGCTAACTAATGTTTGTAACAAATTTTAATTTAGAATTTAACTGTTTTTTTAGGTTTAGCATGGATAATAATACCTCTTACGTTTTCCCTCGAAGTTTATGGGTATATTTTTAACTCCTGGCGATTATTTCTCCTATTAACGGGAGTTTCCTCCTTAATTATATCTTTAATAGGCATAAATTATCCAGAAAGTCCAAAATTCTTGCTGGCAAAAGGAAAATCCGAAGAAGCCTTAAATGTACTCCGAAAAATTTATGCCGCCAATACTGGACACAAAGAATGTGAATATCCTGTAAGAATCATTTTTATTATTATCATATTTTAATAATATATTATATTATTATATAATATTTTTAATAAAAAAAACTAGACTTGTGTCTGTAAATTCCTTAGAACATTAAATTTTTTATTTTGAGCATCAAAGAATCATAAAAAAATTGTTCGCACATCACGTAGAAACAATTTGTCCGGTTGTTAGATCTGGACCCAAGTTTGGTTCATAAAAATTCATCCCAGTCCTTGGGATATCATGAATATTTCTATATTTAGACAAAAACAACTATATTAGTACTTTAACTGCTTGTTTTTTTGGTTTTTGTTTAATATTCAATGTACAATACAATATGTAATACAATAAAATAAATTGTATTAAAACTGACACAGTTAAATAGGTCAAATTTTTACATAAGTGCCTCTTGACAGAGGGGACCCTAAGAGAATCAGAATTATACTTGAAACACCGTTGGCGATATCTGCTTTTAATATAGGTAAATATATGTTTTTTTATTTACCGTTTTAATTGTTTAAAACAGGTAAAATTTCTTATTAATGATGATGGATTAATTCTGAACAAGAAAGGAAAAGATTCTGAAGATGTTTCATTACAGTTAGCAGAATTTTTGAAGAACATTTGGATGCAAATCAGAACCCTGTGTAGTCCTCCACTGTTAAAATATATTTTCCTTAGTTGTTTAATATTTTTCTTAAACATGTTTGGGTAAGTTTAAGTTTAACTATAGTTGGTATACAGTAAAAGTATTACTGAGTTAAGTATATTGTAATTATTTGTTTAAACATACAGTTTGTTTTAATTTATTAATACAATTTTAAAAACGACACATATCGTTTGTAAAACGACACACAGAAAGGTTAATTAAAATTTTCTGATTAGACAGATAATGTATTTTATTTATTTTTATTTTATTTTTATTTATTTAATTATTTATATATTTATTTATTGATCTGCGAAATACTTTATTACCCTAGGGCAATTAATTTTTATTTTTATAGTTATTACGGTCTTGGGTTGTGGTTACCAGAATTGTTTAACCGCTTCGAGACTTATTACACCCATCATCCAAATAGTTCAGTGACTGTCTGCGAATTAATAAATGTTGAAAGTAAAGTCAATGTTTCGAATATAAGTGAACATAATCATTCATGCACTGGAATAAACGAGCAGGTCTTTATAAATACATTAATTATCAATGCGGTTTGTTTGTTGGGAAATGTTACTTCTGGATATTATGCTGATCGAGTAGAACGACGAACAATACCAGGTACAATGTTTGCAAAAAGTATTTAATTTCAATCATAATGGGTATAATATCCATTCTAGCAAAAGTAAGTTAAAAGTATATTGGGAGTAGAAAAGAGTTAAATATAAAGAGTTAAATATATTTGTTAATAATAAATTGACCATTTTATTTTACAGTGACAACAATGTTAATTGCTGGCATGGCTGGTTTAGCAATTTACTTTGTAACAACATCACTACAAAATCTTATCGTTTCCTGTATATTTTCTGTTGCAATCGCAACAGCCAATTTTGCCCTAAGTGGTGCTGTGATTGACATTTTTCCAACTCACGTTGGCGCTATGGCTATTTGCTTATCCGTATGTTTCGGCAGAATAGGAGCAATAGCCAGTAATTTAGTTTTTGGAATGCTCTTAGATATTAGTTGTGACATTCCAATTTTTTTGGTTGCATCCGTGGTTCTCCGTAAGTATTAAACATATTATGAAACCTTTGTGGAACAATTTTATATCAAGAGTTTTTTTTAAATGTATAATTAAATTTTTATTTCTGTTGCATACAGTTGGTGGTTTTCTGGGATTCTTAATTCCTCAATCCAGATGTAGAATATAGTTCTTATTATTTTTACGTACTTTACTGTCGGAAATAAACATTAATTAATTAATGCGACTATATTTTCCGATTAATACAATAAGCTGATAATTCTTATAGTTTTATCTTAATTTTCTGTATGTTTGTTAATAAAATTCCTGTTTTATAAGATATGGAGGGCGTGCCTTGAGAACCAAAATTATTATCGAAAGAAAGTATTATAATTCTTAAATAAAGGTTTAATGATCTTTAAATCGAATTAAATTGTCTTAATAGAAAAGAAAAGTCTCTTACTAGTGAGATTCCCTATTTTAACTTTAAATATTATTTTCAAATTATTGTCAAATTAATTTGAAAAATTAAACAGGGTTGCCACAGGTCAGGGAAGTCAGGGAATTCAGGGAAAAGTCGAGGAAAGTAAAAATGGGTCAGGGAAGTCAGGGAAAAGTCAGGAATGTTTACTAAAAGTACTGAAAAAAATTGAATTTTTAAAATTCATAAGAAAACTGAATTTTTTTCTTTTTGCCTCTTAAACTATGCAATTACCACAAATTTCATTTCAAAACCTTCAATTTTTTCTATTTCAGACAATAATTTCTTTTTAAATAACTTAAATTTTCAAAAACTAGCATAAAATTAATAATTAATACCTAATAAATAATAAATAAATAATAATAATAAATAATAATTAAACAAAATTAATAATAACTATCATAAATTATGATAAATTATAAATTGTTATATGAATAATTTTTACAATTTTCGTAAATATTAGATTGATAAAAGAATTTTAGTTAAAAATACTGAAAAAATTAGATTTTGGAAAAGTTACAAATTATTACAGAAACTCAATTATTTTCAAAAGTTACAAAAATTCTTCGCAGAATTTCAATTATCTTCAAAAATTTAGAAACAATTCTTGTAAAAATTACAATTATTTTTATAAATAATAAAATGCTTTATTAAAATTCAATTATTTTTAAAAGTTTTAATAAAACTCTTGACAAAATTCCACAAGAATTCAATTATTCAATTTTTAATAAATTTCTTCAAAATAATTCAATTATTTTCATAAGTAGTAATAACATTTTTCACAGGAATTCAATTATTTAAAATACAAAATTTAATAAAATTTTTCGAAAAATATCAATTATATAAAAATATTTTTATAAATAATAAAATTCTTTATCGAAATTCAATTACTTTTACAAAAATGAATAAAATTCGTTGTAAGAATTCCATTATTTTTATAAACTTGAATAAAATTCATTGGAAAAATTAAATTATTTTCAAAATTAATAAAATTCTTCGGAAAAATTCAATTATTCTCAAAAATTAAAAAAAATGTATTTTCAAAAATTTAATTATATTTTTAAATAAAAAAATTCTTCATCTAAATTTAATTATATTTAAAAATTTTAATAAAATTCTTGGCAAAATTTTGTAGGAATTCAATTTTAATGAATTAATTCAAAATAGTTCTATTATTTTCATAAGTAATAAAATTTTCACAGTTATTCAATTATTTAAAATACAAAATTTTATAAACTTTTTCGAAAAATATAAATTATTTAAAAAATTCTTCACCAAAATTCAATTATTTTTATAAACTGGAATAAAATTCTTTGTAAGAATTCAATTATTTATATAAATAATAAAATTCTTCACATAAATACAGTTATTTTTATAAATTTGAATAAAATTCGTTGGAAGAATTAAATTATTTTTAAAATATAATCAACTCCTTCGCAGAAATCCAATTCTGTTCGAAAATTAAAAAAAAATTCTTGTTAAAATTCCAAGTAACTTTATAAATAATAAAATTCTTCTCCAAAATTCAATTATTTTATGGAAATTTTAGGAAAATTTAAATTATTTTCATAAGTATAGTAAAACTCATCGCAGAATTTTAATGATTATTAACTATAATAATCGTCGTATTCATTCATTCATTCTGTCCAGTCTGTCCACACTTGAAGTTAGTCATGATTATGCTTTTGTTTTTCTTTTTATATGTTTTGAATTTTTGATAGATAATATTATTTTTCTTTATGTATATAATAATTTTTTTTTTCTTACTTTTTAAATTTAATAATAGGTTTTTATTTATTTTATTAGAAATATTATTTTTATTTCTCAAATAATACTGAACTATTTTTATTAATTTACAAAAATTATTTATTATATTTTTCCATATTTCTCTCTTTTCCCAGAAAAATTAGCACTATGTAACAAATATTTTAAGACTAGGATATTATTCTTTTGATTTTTTTTTTTTTTAAAAAATTAAAAAAAATAGTTGGGAAATTAAAATAACAAAATATTTTGCATATTTTCTGCTTCTCAGTGACAATTTATAAACAAAGTACAAGTTTTAAGTAAAAAAAAATAAATAAATAAAATAATTTTTTTTTTTTTATTTTAATAAGCAATTTTTTTAGATACCCCAATTTCTAATAATATTTTCAGTTACTTTCAAATAATTTAAATGTCTTAAGATTATTCTTATTCTGCCTTTTGGGCAGAAATATTTTTATTTTATTATTTGTTTTGCTTGAGAAATTTATTAAAGACTTGATCAGGGTTGTTCACGCATTTATTTATTTGAAAGTTCTTCAAATTTTTTTTTTTTTTTTTTTTTCAGTTAAAAAAATTGGAAATTTTCCATATTTTTTTTTTTAATAACATTTTTTATTACCACATTAATAATACGAAAGAATTGATTTCGTTTGACGATTTTTAATAATATTTTTAAGAGAAAAAAAATTTTACAAAAAAAATTTGTAATTAATAATACATAATAATAATATTAAAATAATAATAATAATAATAATAATTTGTGAAAATAATAAATTTTTTTTTTTTTTTTAATAATTGAACTTTTTCAAAGAAATTTATTAAAATTTACTTTAATTATTGAATTTTGCCAAAAATTTTGTTAACAATTTTTAAAATAATTGAAATTTCGACGAGAATATTAAAAAAATTGAATACGTATTTTCTTCAATAAAATTTCACAAAACAATTCAATTATTTTTAAAACAAATTTCAATAAAATCGTAAGTGTCAATTCACGGAAAATTTTTTTTACGGAACTTTTTTTCACGGAAAAACAAAAAACGGTTGAATCTTAATTTCAGGGAAATTGTGAAAAAACCTTAAATACTATTCTTGTTAATTTATAATGGTTAATTATTTTTTAAATTATACATCTTTTTATTAATACGCGTTAAATTCTAATCAATAAAAATACAGAAAAATAAATGCGTACAACAAATTCAAGGTTAGTTAAAATTTTATTTTTCATTAAATATTTTTATTTTGAATAAAGTGCAGAATAATTTTCATTATTTATTGAAATAATTAAATTAATTAATTAAATTTAATAAATTAAATTAAAATGAAATGAAAAATAATAATTAAATAATAAATAAAATAAAATAATTACAATAATTATTTATTTAATATTCTTTTAAGATATTTTTTTAAATCACTCTCATACATTAAAGAAAATTTAATATTCTTCAAACAAAACATTTAACTCTTATTGTAATTTATTTATTAAAATTTAAAAAATTGTGCAAGTATTCAATTATTATTTGAATTGTTCCTTTTAAATTAATTATTTTTAAAGATTAAAAATACAACAAAAATTATCTTCTTTGAAATTACTCAAAACTAAATTTTTTTTTCAATGTCATTTTATTAAAAATACTTTTTTTTTATTTTTAAAGATTAAAAATACAACAAAAATTATCTTCTTTGAAATTACTCAAAACTAAATTTTTTTTCAATGTTATTTTATTGAAAATATTTTTTTCAGTCTACGAGAAATTATTGATATGAGACTATTTTGTAAGTTCTTTGTGAAAGTTGTAAATTTCTGTTATTTTTAAACGTTTCTTCCTACTTGGAATAATTCCAGGAGAAAAATTTAAGATCAATTGACTTTTCATCTTAAAAGTGAAAATTACGAAATGTAAAAACACTTGTATAGCCATGTATGTAAGTCAGACAGGTGTATAAATCAAATAAATAATAGAAATTTACTAAATTTCATACTTTCTAAATCTAAAGAATAGCAAAAATCATACAACTGATTCAAATTAGCGTATACCCAGATTTGTGGCAAATTGGCAAATGTCCGCCTTGTGTGAAGTTTGCGGAGCAAACTTGCTCAAAGTTTTCCCAGAAAAAACTTGCAGACAAGTTGTAACAAGCTTGCAGCAAACTTTCTGAAAACTTAAAAAATTTCCAAAAAAATTTTGTTGTATTCAAAATGCACATATTTAGTCAAATTTTACCCTCCCTCCCAGGAAAGATGAAAAAAGGTACTGCGCAGTTCTATATGTCACAGAAAACTACTGCGCAACATTTTAATTAAACCTTGCCACGCAAGTTTTCTGTAAGTTTGCTCCGCCAAACTTTGCACAATGCGAACATTTGCCAATTTGCTGCAAACTTGCATGTAAATTTGCGAAGTTTGCAACGCAAACTTTCTGCAAAATGTTGTGCTATCTGAGTATACGCTGTCAGTTAGTGAAATTTTTACTGTTTTAATTAACGTGTATACGTTTTTTTAAATTAGCTGTATACTTATCGCTGTGAAATAGTGAATTTCGCTTTTTCAGATTGAAATTTTATTATTTATTTCTTCTATAAATTAAATTTTTATTGCAATTACTTTGCGTCACTATTCAAAAAAAAATTAATTACTGAGTTTCTAAACATAAAACTTCAGTATTTTTAATGTTTTCCTGATTAGTAATTTATAAAAATATCTGCAATAAAAAATATTTCGTTTATTTGAACGTTCAAAATTTGGGGATCATAAAATATGACTGAAATTTCAATCATTTTTAATTGGTCCTCAGTGAGATTTCACTGATTTAAATCACCAGAATAGAGTTAAAGAAAATCAGTTAAATTTTACTGATTCAATTATAGAGAGTGCAGCGGAACAAGTACCAAAGGCTACTTTTTCATTGTAAAATTCGCCAAAAATTAACATAATTTAAAAAAACAATTATTTTCCAGGTGTTTTTCTCATTTTTTTTCTTGACTTTTCCATACAAAATAAAATTCCCTGACATTTCCAGGTTTTCCAAACATTCTTAACATCCCTGATATTTTTCCTAAAATTTATAGCTTAAAACTCTCCTGAACATTTAAATAAATTTTTTCGACATCTCTCTTATAACCGAAAAAAGTAGGTAAAACTTTCCTGAAAATTTCATGCTAAACATTTATTGAAATGAGACATTTAAATCTTTACGAACTTTTTACTAAACTTTGCAAGTAAATATTTCGAAGTTTGCGTGGAAATTATAAATACTTTTTTAGGAAAGTTACGCTGCTTTGTGGGTTTACAAGGAACCGACAAAGTGGCCTTTTTAGTTTTTTCTTAAGAAGCAATTAACTTAAACACTTAAATTACCGATAAATTAATGAACTGCATAATTTAATGTAAGGTAGAAACCATATAGAGTAATAAAAAAAAATTTCAAAATGGGTCCATATTTTATAGGAACGTCTAGACAAATTTGTTCTTGATTGTAAGCAAAAATTAAATTCGTAAAATTGCGAATTATTGGAAACATAATTACAAATTAAAAGAAAACGCAAACGAAATTTTTTTAATAAAATGACATTGAAAAAAAATTTAGTTTTGTGTAATTTCAAAGAAGATAATTTTTTTGTATTTTTAATCTTTAAAAATAATTAATTTAAAAGGACAATTCAAATAATAATTGAATAATACTGCACAATTTTTTAAATTTTAAATAAATTAATTTATTAAGAGTTAAATGTTTTGTTTGAAGAATATTAAATTTTTCTTTAATGTATGAGAGTGATTTTAAAAAAATATCTTATTAAAGAATATTAAATAAATAATTATTGTAATTATTTTATTTTATTTATTATTTAATTATTATTTTTCATTTCATTTTAATTTAATTTATTAAATTTAATTAATTAAATTTAATTATTTCAATAATTAATGAAAATTATCTGCACTTTATTCAAAATAAAAATATTTAATGAAAATAAAATTTTAACTAACCTTAAATTTGTTGTACGCATTTATTTTTCTGTATTTTTATTGATTAGAATTTAACGCGTATTAATAAAAAGATGTATAATTTAAAAAAATAATTAACCATTATAAATTAACAAGAATAGAATTTTAAGGTTTTTTTTCACAATTTCCCTCAAATTAAGATTCAACCGTTTTTTTTTTTCCGTGAAAAAAAATTCCGTAAAAAAAATTTTCCGTGAATTGACACCTACGAATTACTTTGATGAATTCAATTATTTTTAAACGTAATATAAATTTTTTTTTTTTTTTGCAAAAATCCAATTATATTCCTAAATTGCCAAAAATTCCCTTTAAATTTTAAATTATCTTTATAACCAACAAAATCCATTTCCAAAGTTCAATTATTTTAATATGTACATTTTCATCAAATTTCTCTAAAATGCAAATTATAAAAAAAATTCATTACAAATTTTCAAAAGCATTCATTCATTATTTAAAAAAAAAATTTGTTGATAAAGCTGCTCAATTGTTTAAGAAAAATGTTTTACTTCCAGGGTCCAAATAAATTCTCTCAGAATTTCTCTAAATAAAAAATATTTTTGAATATGATATTCAATTTTGATCCAAAATTTTAACTGAAAAATTAATTTTTCAAATAATTCTAAGAAATCAACTATCCAACTATAAAAATAAACAATTTATTAAATACTAATTGATGTTTCTTAAAATTCAATTTTCATAAAGAATTTCACCAAAATTTAATCATTATGTTTTTTTTTTTATCATTGAACATAAATAATAATATTATATATTATTAATGTATTGCAATCATTTTATAATTTTTCCAAAATTCAATTTTTTTTTTTAGTGTTTTAAGTAAAATTCATCCATAAATCCATTATTATTTTTAATAATGAATAAAATGTAAAAATATAACAAATTTTTATAAGAATTTGAATTATTAAAGTTTTTCATAAACCTGAATTGTATTTAAAATCTGTAAAGTTTGATTGAAAATCTTTTCAATAATGAGGAATATAACATTTAGAGTTTTCTTAAGAATTTTCGAAATTGAATATTGTTTCTGTACATTTGACAAAATTTTCTGACTTTTTCGTGATTTTCCTGAATTTATTTAGAAAAATAGTGATTTTGAATAAAATTCTTCTGAATAATTGAAATTTTTTTTTTTAATGTCAATGAAAAAGAAACTTCACGCGCGCTTTAGCGCGCGTTATTTTAGCTAGTTTTTATAATAATTTTATAAAAATTAAATACTTGCGAAGGATTTTTTTAGGATTTTTGCAAATAATTAACCTATTCTGAAAAATGATATGGTTATTTAAATTATTAGAAAATATGAAATCTTCGACTCGGAGTAATCGTCTTCTTCATGTTTTGTAATAATATTCTTATAAGTTGTTCAATTTAAAAAGGTTTGAATTTGAATGTTTTGGAGAATTTTAATTCATACAGAAAAATAATAATGATTAAATATTTATTTGAAGAAGAAGTTATTGATGTTTTTGAATAATTTTACAATTAATAAAATTTGTAAATAAACGTAATAGAACATTTTTTCTTGATAATCTAATAATTTTTAGAGTGAATCAGAATATTCTTTAGGGTCAGGGAAAAAGTGAAAATTTTGTCTGGAAATCAGGGAAAAGTCAGGGAAAAAAAAGATTAAATATTTGTGGCAACCCTGTTAAAACACTCTGCAAAAATTGCTTGAGTTTATTAATGTTATAATTATATTTTATTAATTTCCTGTATATAAAATATAAAAGTATACATTATTACTATGTGAAGCATACAAACAAACGATGAAAAGGATTTTTTCTTATTAAAAATGTTTATTTCAATGAAGTAAAATAATTTCTTATTGTTAAGAACTTAAATTCACTCATAAAGATAATCTAAGTCGTGAATTGTGATATAGAGCTTGCAACAAATTATTAATTTCTTGTTTACAATCATGAATCTCTACACAATTTCAATTTTTTGATTTGAAATAAATTTTCTTTCGATTATTTTTTATTGCTATTGATTAGTTTAATTTTTTTTACGATTTTTAACTATAGATTATCTTTCTACACCATTCTAATCGACATTGTAAATCTTTATGTCAATACATTTTAGAAACCTTATAGAACACTAAAAGTATATGTAATAAATTATACATGCAAAAGCAAATACAATCGTTCGTGAAATGTTTTCATATAAACGAGGTTTAGTAAAAATAAATTCGTTGTTTTTTCAGGAATACATTATTTTTCACTCAGACTTCCAGTATAAAATTCAAAGTTTAATGATCAGTATTTTTCTTCAGATGTTCTGTTTCTAGGATTTTTTTCGCTTTTAAAATTTTAAATCCCAGCCAGAGAATTCATCAGGTGGTAATTCACGATCTGGGGGATACCTCTCGAAATTTCTCGTGTCGATGGAATTCCTTATCTAAAGAATTGAGAACAATTTTATTAGAAAGATTACAACAATATTAACCCCTTAACTGCGGATGACGAAGATTTTGGCCGTCAAATCTTCGTCACCGCAGTCAAAGGATTAATCGTTATTGATTTCTAAAGAAGTAGGTATTTAATATTTTTCCATAAAGAACGAGAAAAAAAGTTTGTTTTAAAGATGTTAAAGTATCTTCGAATGTTTTTATCAAATTACATTCCATTGTTTTAAAATTACTCACTGTTGGCACAATAGGTGCAGGCAAAGATAATCTTTGTAAAGCTGACCAATTAAAATTCGAGAACCATCTATAATGTAAATTAAATTTTTAATAGGGGCATTTTTAATAGGGGGATTGTTACATTAAAAATAAAGAATCTGCAAATGTAATACTACTTGTGATTTCGAATATCCTGAATTCCATTTCGTTGATAACCCAGTCGTTCTGATGGATTGAGACGTAATAATTTTTTTATTAAATTATTCGCATTTCTGTTAACAATGCTAGGAATTCCTACCATTTCAACTCCTTTCAGAATTTTATTATAAGTTGACATGTGGTCTGATCCTCGAAATGGTGGTTTTCCAACTAAGAGTTCATGTGTCAAAATGCCTAGAGCCCAGTAATCTACTGCCCTGTTTAGAAAAATAACTGTTACAAAACTGTATTTGATGATCAAATATACAATAATCTATGTATATTGCATAAAATATGAATTTCGAAAGAAATAACAAACCTGTCATGTCCTTTGTTTAAAATAATTTCTGGCGCCACATATTCCGGTGTTCCAGCAAAAGTCCAAGTTTTGCCGGGTCCAACTTTTTTACTAAAACCGAAATCAACCTAAAATAAATAAGAGAAATAATCTTTACTGTACCATGTATCGTTAAAAAAATCTGCGTTTAAAGTTTTGTAAAAATAATGCCTACCAGCTTAAGATATCCGCGATTATCTAACATTAAATTTTCAGGCTTCAAATCTCTATAAACAATGTTTAATGAATGAAGATGATCGAGAGCTTCTACAACACAGCCAACCATAAATTGAGTAGTTGAGTCATCAAAAAATCTCCTGCGTTGCAAAGTTGTCCAAACATCACCACCCAAACATACTTCCATTAAAAAGTAGACATACTTCGTGTCCTTATAAGTACGATACAACCTGGAAAGTCAATTCAAGTTTGGTCACTCATATTAGGTGGAAATAAAAAATTAACAGCAGCTGTTATTTCAAAAATTCACTAACTTGCATATGAAAGGAGAATCACAAGCCTGCATGATGTGTTTTTCATTTAAAACATGTTCCTGTTGCTGTTGATCGACCATGACCTTCTTTTTCAGTTTTTTTAGAGCAAAACTCTTATCCTGATCTTTCTCAGGAATGACAAGTTCAACTCTTCCGAAACCTCCGACACCCAGGGTACCTTTTGTTTTCAGATCCGAAAGAGACAGATCTGCATATTCGTTGATCCATTTTTTAGGGGTCAACGATTTCTTCTGTTTCTCGTATTCTTCTTGCCAGTCTTTGTTCTTAATTTCATCAAGACTTCCCAAATAATTGAAGAATGATCTAAATTTAACAGAAAAAGGGTAGTATTGATTAATAGGGATGGTAAAAAATGGGTGTAACTAGTTTTGAATGGAAAATATTACGTTCTGTCTAGAGTTAGACACTCAACTGGAACAAGAGCAATAGCATTCGCATGTCTTCGATTGTCACCTTCGTCATCGTATAGAGCTTTCTCACCAAAATATTGTCCCTTCCCAAGAACCACGAGTTCTTCTTCTCCACCATAGTCGGTGTCTTTCGTTATTCTAACATTTCCTCCACTTATGATATAAAATTTATCACCTCTCTCTCCCTGACGGACAATTCGGGCTTCGGCAGGAAAGAATTCCTTAAAATTGTAATTTTTAGTTGATGCTGTTTAGAAAGAGATTTTCGAAACATTCGAAATAGTTTACTAATTCTTTATATGCAATCTTTTCGGTTTTTTAAAAAACTAGAAAGAACCCAATATGCGAAAATACTTTGTCTTAATCATAATAGAAAAAATTGTTTTTGTAAATTATGTTTCAAAAACTTACAATTCGCAGTAAGTCAGATATTTTTGTCAGAATTTGTTCTTTCGGTTCTGGGAGTTTCTGTAAAACTGAAACTTGTCTCAGAAATCGCATATTTCCTTCCAGTTGCTCTTGGGCGCTTCTCATCATTACAGACAAAAATACACATCTGTCTAGTACCCATACTTTGCTACTTGTCTTCACTGGAAATGAAAAATTTTTTTAAAATTATTTTTTCATGTATCGAAGTATGAAGATTTACAATCTTTATTATGGCAGAATAGTTATTATACCACTGATAGATCGTAGTCTTTTTGTATTGTACAAAAGTGCCAGTTCTCCAAAAGCAACTCCAGGGCCAAAACTTCTTTGAAACCTACTACCCTCGTATAAGTCAAATTCACCTTCAGCGGAAACGTACAGATGTGAACCTACAAAAAAATTATGAGTTATAACCGCCACAATTTGAGGAAATTTGTAAATTTTTCTTCTTCCAGTTGTAGGGTATACGAGATTTATAATAAAGGGTTTACTAACTAGTAACCAACAAATAAAGAAAATTGATTCAACACATCACTCACCAATGTCGCCTTCACGTATAACTAAAGTATTTGACGCTATTTGCTTAGGATACATTGCAGAGACAAGAGCTTCGATCTGCTTTTCCTCGAGATTGCCCAAAAATTCGTTTTCCAATATTGCTGTTTTGATTTGCATTTTTGACCTTTGAGTAAATTTCAGAAAAGCATACATTATAATTATCGTAAGTTTTCTTTCCGTTAGCAAATTTTCTGCATTTAATGTTTTGAAAATTAATTTTTGTGGGTTCTTGTCATTTTTTATTTTTTTTAAAGTCAAACTTTTTAACGATTTTAACCTATATATATAATTTACAAGACGCATTCCTGTTCCCAATATTTAATTAAGTTAATTTAATATAATTAATTTCTGTGCATAAAATTGTTATCAGGTAAATATTATATTGTTATTAGTTATTAATTTTAAATAATTATTTTTATAATTTGTACAAAAATCTATTTATAAATTTATATAATTTTTAACTTGTAAAATTCTAAGTAATTAAATTTCACAAAAATGATGAAAAATAAATATTTTTGTGAAATTTAATTAATATTTGTATATTTATATCCTCCAAATATTATTTTACTTAATAGTAATTTAAAAAAGTTTTATTGCATAGAATTATTATCTAATGTTTATTTTATAATCTTTTAAAATGTTTTAATTTTAAAGTTACCAAATACGTCATTCATCGAATATTCCACAAATCAATGAAAATCTATTGTTAATTTTTTCAATCAAAAAAACAAATTATATCAAATATCTATTCTCAATATTTAAATAATGTTAATATTAAATCTATTGCCAAAATTCCAATCCATATTTTTTATTTTCCTGACTTTTTCCTAATTTTCATCAATAATAATGTTTACTTTTTTCTTATCCTGATAATAAATTGAATTTTAATATTCATGAAAGAATTTAACTAATATTTATATAAATAATGTCATTCTTGCGAAGAATTTTATTAAAAACTTTTAAATAATTGATTTTTTTCAATTAATTTTATGCAAATTCTAATTTAAATAATTGAATTTTTGAGAAATTTTTATTATTAATAAAGAGAATTGAATTTTTACAAAAATTTTTCAAAATAATTGAATTTTTCAAAAGAATTGAATTATTTTCATAAATAACAATATTCATCATAGTAATTTAATTATTTTTAGAAGTAATAAATTTCTTCTTGGAAATTCCATTATTTAAAAAAATTTGAATACGCATTGTTCGTAAGAATTCAAATATTTTTAATAAATTGAATAAAATTTCCAACAGACATTCAGGTACATATTGAAAAAAAATTTTAATAAAATTCTCTGTAAAATTTAATTATTTTTAAAAACTTTTCGCAAAGCAACTATTCAATTATAAATTTATAATTGAACTGTTGCTAAGAATATTATTAAAATTTTCAAAAATAATTTAATTCCTTCGAGAAATTTTAATATTTTTGAAAGTAATTAAATTATTGCGGGAAAGTTTATTAAAATGTTTAAAAAGAATTTAATTTTTCTGAAAAATTCTGTTATTTTTAAAAGTAATTGAATTCTTTAGTAGAATTTTATGAACATTGTTTAAAATAATTAATTTTTTCGAAATATAGTGAATATTATGAACATTTTATTAGTTTAAGTAATTGAATTCTTGTAGAAAACTTCATTTGTAAAAATAACTGAATTTTTCGATTAATTAATTTAATATAGTATAAAAATAATTGATATTCTTCAATGAGTTTTATTATTAATGAAAATATTTCAATTCACGCTTAGGATTATTATATCAAAAATTTTTTCAAAACTACATTTTTCTTGAAAAATGTTATTATTTTTAGTGAAAGTAATTGAATTATTGTAAAAAAAAATAAATTGTATAAAATTTTGTTAAATAATGGTTTTTTTGAAATATTTTTGAAAATACCATTTTAAATTAATTGAATTATTTTGTGAATTTTCATGAAAAAAATACTAGATATTGAAAATAATTGAATTTCGAATATTTTTTAAAAAATTTTTTCAAAAATTCATTTCTCTTGAAAATTGTTATTATTTTAGTGAAAGTAATTGAATTATTGTAAAAAAAAATAAATTGTATAAAATTTTGTTAAATAATGGTTTTTTTTCGAAATGTTTTTGAAAATACTATTTTAAATTAATTGAATTATTTTGTGAAATTTCATGAAAAAAATACTAGACATTGAAAATAATTGAATTTCGAATATTTTTTAAATAAATGAATTTTTTTTTAAAGAATTTAATGATAATTTTTTAGAAATTAAATTTTCTTCGTACAAGAAGGTTAAATTATTTTCAACTTAGAAAACTGATATTAAATTTGAAATTAGTATTAAAATTTGTTAAATTTTTTTATATTGTTTAAAGTTTTAAAGTAGTATAAATTAAAAATTTAATTCTAATTAGTTTTTTAGTTATGTGTTCGTAATAATTATTTCTTTAAAAATTACCTAAAATCCTTCTCATAGGTTGCTACGGGTGCGAAAGGAAAAGTGGGTGTCCTTCCAATAACACCTCCTCTAGGATTACTTGTCGCCATGTCGCAATCAATTTCTAAAGATGGTGATGAAATTTGGTTTTTCTGCATTTCGCTTTCTTCCTCAAAATAACCCTCTTGAATCGAGGAAGGAGAAGACGAGTTTGCAAATATTGCAGGGGAAGAAGGTTCTGTTCCATTTTGAATGGTACTATCTTGAAGCGACCTTATCTATAGAATTTAATTTTTCTTCTGTTAGAAACAATCTTAAAAATAAAATAAAAGAAATTAATTTCTGAGATATAATTATTCAAACGAATAATACTTTTGAATCAATGCAGTAGATATTTTCAATATTTTGAGATTAGACTTAAAAACTAATTTCAATTAAACAAAATCGTCTAACAATTATTTATGTATTTCATTTTAGCATAATTTTTTCTCAGTGTAAAATCGTTTGCATTAAAAACATTTTTGAACTAAATCTTAAACTTGAAAGTATTATTTTAAGTCCTAAAATTGACATTAATATAGTTTTCAGCTTAAAAATCGACTATTTTCCAAATCATTTTGGTTTCAAGATGTAAACTATTCAAGACTCTGTTTTTTCCTGCCAAGTTCACAAAAATTGATTAAAATTTCTCAAATTCGGCATTTAAATTTTACACATTAGGCTAAAAATTGGATAAAAACATCGACGACTTTAAAAACTTACAGTTTGATAATTGCTTGTGGATGTAGAGTCATCATTGCTCGAAAGAGGAGTAAGATTAATACTACCCCTTTGGCTTAAAATATTTGGTTTTGGAAAGCAGGAAAACATTATGATTTAATTGAAGCCATTTTCAAATGAATTACCTGAAACAAGGATAAAATGGAAAAATTCAAATTAAAAAGCAAGTTTTGTAAAAAAAATTTTAAAAAATTGTTTACAAACTACAGTATAGAATTTATTTTTAATTTATTGCAACTATTCAAGAATATAAATGTAATTCGTTTTTAACAATTTTATGAAGAAAATGCGATTGGAACTAAAATGAACTAAAATAAATATTTATTTGAATATTCAGAAATTTAAAACTAAAAAAATTTAACAGAAGTTTAATAATTATAACTATTGAATAATAATATAGTAATATTATTTTTAGAGGCAAAAATAACAAATTAATTGTTTTTAATTAATTCCAATTTCGAGAACAGTATAAATTTATATACGAATTGAAATAAAAAGCTATTTTTTTAAAAAAAATTTTAAATAATAAAACTTTCTTTAATTTTTGAGTTTTTACTTTGGACATTTTAACCAGAACAATAAAGTCCAATCCAAATAATCTAACACAAACTATATTTTTTTCGACTTCCATTGACTTTGGATTTTTTGTCTTGGACATTTTGATTTGAACTTTTTGTCCAGGAACCGTTTAGAAATTTATAATATAAGCCTAGAAAAAATTTTTGTTAAAAAATATTGAAAATTGTAAGAGAAAAGTAATTTTGAATGTTTAAATTTAAAAAAATTTAAAGCTTATTCAACTAAAAACAAAGTAAAGACCATTTTAGGAGTGTGTTAAAATTTTAGCCTAGAAAATCAGTTATTTGACATAATTTTTGCATTCAGCTCATAAATTTTTATTAACTACACACATTTCTAAAAAGATTGCAGGTGTAGAGCTTTCTACAAATTTCAAAATTTAAAAAATTTAAACATTCAATAAATTAAACATCAAAACAAATCTCTTACAATTAAAAATTTTTTTTAACAAAAATTTTTTTCTAGGCATATTTTACAGTTTTAAACAACTTTTCGCATGGATTTACAACAAACATATGTAACGAGTAAAAAGATAAAAATCCTAACTTCTTAAAAAAATTTAATTAAAAATTTTTTATCATCCCATAGGTAATAAAACAATTACATTAAAAAATTTTAGCCTTCATCAATAATTAAAATGTAAAGAGGTCAAAAAAAGGGGGGGGATGCCTCCCCTTAAAATATTATTAATCTGTTTAAACAATTGGAAATGAAAAGTACAAAAAATAAGGTAAATTACCCAATTTGTGAACTATTTAAATTTCCACTTAAGTAGTAAAAAAAATGGCTCTTATCTATTTTGTTACAAAAATATTTTTCTTATGATAAGATGACGTATCAATTTTTAAAGCAAATATAGCTTTAAAAAAAGTTTCATTGTCAAAATATAGGAAAATATTGTGTTTTTATGAAAAAAATGGTAAAGTACCAATACGTAAACGCTATAATATTCTAATTGTCCTAATTTGAAAAAAGACGTGTACTACACGTGTACCAATAGACTTTCAAATATTCAATTAATTTATTGCAATAAGTTAATATTATTAATTTTAAATTGTTAAATTATTAACTATATGGTTATAAAATGTGATGTTTTGAATTTTTTTTAAATAAATAACAAAACTTAGAAGCTTGATAACCCGAATATTAATGATCTATTGTCATAGAAACAACAATCAGGTTGACACTGACAATTTTAATGATTTAGAAATTCAAATTTCGATTTATTTGAATGGTAACAATATCATTGAAAAATTCGAGGTTTTTTAAAGTTGCATTTACATTTATAATAGAGGCATTTTGTTTCAAATCGATTTACGGAAAAAAATCAATCGCAAGGAGAGCGGTTCTCTAAAAAATTTTATCACACAAAAATTTTACACTGATTTCTCTAGGAAATTTGAAATATAATGTCTTTTTAATATAAAAATTTTATTGTTTATAATTAGTCTTTACTTATCGTTCACAAATAGTAGAATATGCAAATTAGTCTGACAATTTTTATTTTCCACGTATACGCAAGAAAACACTTATTTTTACAAGTCCCAGTTGATGAAAAAAGTAAATTCGTATCAAATCTCATAAATACCTTGATTTATAAAAATTAAATTTTTCTCTCTCTCTCTGGCAAATTTTAAATTGTTAACCTGTCAAATGACAGTGACTGGTTTCTTCATGGTACTCATATGGTACTTTATTTTGAAACCAATAACGAAAAGTTTGAGTCGAAGAAATCGGTACTTATTTGAAATTAAATTGGAGCAGAAATATAGATAAACAATGAGAAAGAATGATTTTAGTTATTAACTCACACTTGTTTTGAATATAAACTTGTTGAAAAAATCAACTATAATTTGTACACGGTTAATTCAAACTCACGACTGATACCTTGTGTTCGATAAAGATGTAAAGTTCTTATCTCTTTGATAACGTGTTGACGCAGTGTTAATGGTAGGTTAAAATGAATCATTGCCTTCTAAAAACCCAGAAAGTAAGAATACATTTATTAATTTATTTCTTTAATTACTCTTCAATATCAAGTTATAAGGAAAAGAACAAAATGCAGAGTCGATATCTAGTTGCCGTTGATATTTTTTCGCTTACAAATTTTAAACTGCATTACAAATTGAAATTTATCATTGATCATAACATCATAACATTAAAAATAAACCAATCATAAAAATATTTTTATTTTTCATTAAAAATATTGTTACTGTAACATCTTTAAAAATTATTTCCATCATAACAATTCACTTATTATTTTCTAGAAATTTTAGCAAAATTTCTTCTCTAAATCGACTTTTATAAAATATTTTTTGAAAAATTTCTTTGAGAATTTGCAATTGAAAAATTACTATGAATTTAGAAACATTCCCATGAAATAATGTAGAAAAATACTAAAAGTTTGGAAAAATTCTCTAAAACGTTTAGAAAAATTCCCTTTTGAAAATAAAGGAAAATTTCGGAGAATTTATACAAAATTTCCATGTAACTTCAATAATGTAGAAAAATACTAAAAGTTTGGAAAAATTCTCTAAAACGTTTAGAAAAATTCCCTTTTGAAAATAAAAGAAAATTTCGGAGAATTTATACAAAATTTCCATGTAACTTCAAATTATTTCAAAAAAATTAAATTAAACATTTTCGAAAGAAATAATTCTTCAAAAATTGCCAGTTAAAAGTACAGAAAATTCAAATTTTTAAATGTTTCAAAAAAATTAAATTAAACTTTTTCGAAAAAAATTATTCTTCGAAATTGCCAGTTAAAAGTATAGAAGATTAAAATTTCCAAATGATTAAAAAAAATTTAATTAAACTTTTTCGAAAAAAATAATTCTTCAAAATTGCCAGTTAAAAGTATAGAAAATTCAAATTTTCAAATGTTTTAATTTGAAACGTTTCCAAATTAATTATTTAATTATTTCAATACATCAGTAAGTATATTATAATTGAATGTTTGTTAATATTGAATTTTCATGAAGAATTTTACAAAGAAAATTTTTATTTAATAATTGCATTCTTTTGACGAATTATAATAAAATTTTTTAAGAATCATTACATTTTTTCAGGAATTTGTATAAAATTGTATTATTACAAAATAATTTTTCAAAACTGCCAGTTAAAAGTATGAAAAATTCAAATTTTTAAAGGTTTAAAAAAATTAAATTAAACTTTTTCAAAAAAAAAAATAATTAATAATGTAGAAATATACTAAGAGTTTGAAAAAATTTCTCATAAAGAATTTTCATAAAAAATTTTACAAAGAAAATTTTTATTTAATAATTGCATTCTTTTGACGAATTATAATAAAATTTTTTAAGAATCATTACATTTTTCCAGGAATTTGTATAAAATTGTATTATTAAAAAATAATTTTTCAAAATTGCCAGTTAAAAGTATGAAAAATTCAAATTTTTAAAGGTTTAAAAAAATTAAATTAAAATTTTTCAAAAAACAATAATTAATAATATAGAAATATACTAAAAGTGTGGAAAAATTTCTCATAAAGAATTTTACAAAGAAAATTTTTATTAAATAAGTGCATTCTTTTGACGAATTATAATAAAATTCTTTAGAATCATTACATTTTTCCAGGAATTCGTATAAATTATTTAAATACAAAAGTTAATAATTTACAAAATAATTGAAAGATTCTTGAAATTTAATTCTTGTAATGATTTTTATCAACTAATTTCTAAATAACTGAATTCTATTAACGAATTTTAATCAAATTTTTAAGAATAAATACATTTTTCCAAAAATTCGATTAAAACTGTAGTAAAAAAAATAAAAATCTGCGATGAGCTTTATAATTTATGAAAATAATAAATTGATCTCCTAAAACAAATTTATTATTTATAAAAAAATTGAATTAAAAAAAAATTTATTATTTATTAAATTAATTGAATTATTACGATGAAATTAAAAAAATTGTATTAATTGAATTTCATCGCAATTTTTATTTTATTTATGAAAATAATTAAATTATTAAGTTTAATCTTTTCAACTTTTTTTAAAATAAATGAATTCTTTTAGGAAATTTATTAAAATAGTAATTATTGAAAACGAAGTGAGGACATTTTTTGAAAATAATTGAATTTCTGAGAAGAATGTTGTTATATTTAAAGATTGTTGTGATTTTGTCGGGAATTTTTCTTTAAATTTTTAACATAATTTAACTTTGTTAAGAAAAATTTTATTACGATTGAAAATAGTTGAAGTGCTGCAACAAAACTTATCCAAAATTTAATTTTTTAAAATGTTTTTAACTAAAAATTTTCTATAAAGTCATTTTTTTTAATAATTAATAATTAATTAAATATATATTGCGACAAATTTAACAAATTTAAAAAAGACTTTAAATTATTAACATTTTGCAATTGTCTAACTTTTTTAAAATTTCTAATTAAATTCTTTAAAAAATGAAATTTTATAAAATTTCTAATTAAATTCTTTAAAAAATGAAATTTTATAAAATTTCAAATTAAAATCTTTTGAATTTGATTTATTGATAAATATCATAAACGCAATTGTTTTAAAATTAAATTAAGTTTTAAACATTTTTGACGCGATCTGAAGAAAGGGAGCTTAGAAGCAAATCACTTTAAGGTTATGTTGGCGTTACTTTTTTGTTTGTTCGAATGTTTCTTTTTACTTATTGCAATTTAAAATCAGTATTTATTAAATATTTTAGTTGTAACGAGAACTTAAACATTAATGATTCACATTGACAGTTGATTCTTTTTTTGTATTTTCATTTCAAAAATTGAAAACATAACCTATAATTTTTTGCTTCTAAGTTCAGATTATTAAATAATTTTATGATTGTTGTTCAAGAATTAATTATTTAGAGTAAAAGTTTTCTAAATTTAAGTTATTTAAAATGAAATTATTGTTGGAAAATATAAAAGCGATGATAAATTAATTTCACCTTAAATTTTTGGAATCTTTCTGCTAATTAAAAACATGAAAACAAATTTACGGCACGTAAGTGTCAGTGATATATAATTAATTGGAAATGGAAAGTAAACATAACTGCATTTGAAGATTACAATATGTGACCATTATATTTCTGCATTTAAACAATTGTAAATGTGTTTTCATCAACAGCATTTCCAGTGACATTGACGTATTTCTATTCTACATAAAATTCTTAGAGATAATTTGCATAAAAATGAATCAATTATTGGAATCAATAATTGTTTTCTCTTGCTAGTATAAAAGATGTTGTAAACACAAAAAAATGTTTTTTTCCGCCAGAGTATCTTATGAAGTCATAAAAGTACAAGGTAAGTGAACACTTTAACAATTTACATTTAAATTTAAATAAATACTTTATTGAATAGACACCTTGAAAAAAATCATGCCGTTCTGATCAAAATCCATAAAACACTGTTACAGAACTGTTACAAATAGTAATTGAAGTACGTGTTATATAAATGCGATGACTTATTGGGTATGAAAAATGTAATTAGGGGGAGTATTTTGTTAATTGACAGAAAATATTTGTTAATCTTTTTAGAAAAATGAGGATTTTCGTGGAAATAGGCATTCTGGCGATTCTTTTCTGCAATGTCCAAAGTGAACAGATGTGGTGGGACACAATGTCACTGTACCAAGTATATCCTAGAAGTTTCATGGATAGTGATGGAGACGGAATTGGAGATCTTAAAGGTAACAAAATGCACGACCTGTGTTGATGTAAAATATTGTCTTAGGGAAGTATAATCGTAAAATAATTTGTATTCATGATTTTAAGGCATTGAGAAAAGACTGGGTCACTTGGTTGATTCTCATATAGATGCATTTTGGTTGTCACCTATTTACAAGAGTCCAATGGTCGACTATGGTTACGATGCATCTAGTTTCACTGAAATAGATAAAATCTTTGGAACCAATAAAGATTTTGAAGAATTAGTTCAAGAGGCTCATAAATTGTCTCTTAAAGTTATAATGGATTTTGTACCTAATCACAGTTCCGATCAACATGATTGGTTTCAAAAGAGTGTTCAAGGAATTGAACCCTATACTGATTACTATGTATGGCATAAAGGACGCGAAATAAACGGAACTAAAAAAGAACCAAACAACTGGGTAAGAATGTCGATCAGTTCACCAAAGTAGTCGATACGCGTTTGGTTTGCAGCTGAACAATTTTTGGTTTGCCATGCGCCCAAAATTGTCTGCACATAAACCTAATAATAATAATAATAATAAATGTAAAACTGTATTATATATTTAATGTAGAGAAGTGTATTTGGAGGCTCGGCTTGGTCTTGGAATGAGCAACGACAAGCATTCTATCTTCACCAATTCGGAAAAACTCAGCCTGATTTAAATTACAGAAATGAAAAATTATCCGAGGAAATGAAGGTATGTATTTCCTTACCTTAAGATAAATGTTTCCTTTAAGTATCCTATCGGAATGATACAATACTGAACCTTGAATCTTCTTTCATTTTCAATTCAACATAATTCAATTTTCAAGTCTAATGTAACAATGTTTATATTTATTTTTATACGGTTGTAGAATATTTTACGTTTTTGGATGGACAGAGGAGTCGATGGTTTTCGAATAGACGCCACACCATATATTTTTGAAGATGAAAGATTTTTAGATGAACCATTATCAGGCATATCGGATGTAAATGATTATGCTTATACTATTTCAATATATACTAAAGATCAGCCTAAAAATTATGAACTAATGAAAGAATGGCGAAAAGTGGTGGATGATTATACTGATAAAGTTGATCAAATACCGAGAGTATTGATGGTCGAAGCCTATGCCAATACATCAATGACTATGAAATATTATGAATCGGGAATTCATTTTCCATTCAATTTTATACTAATGGATATAAAAAATTCGTCAAATGCTCAAGATATTAAAAATATTGTTGATCAATGGATGTTGAATATGCCTCAAGGAGCAATTGCTAACTGGGTGGTAAATACGTTTGGCATATTTTTAAATTAGAAATTATTTAATATACCTATTTTTTTAAGAATCGTAGATGTTTTTTGACTTCGGAGATAAATTTTAAGAGATTCCCAAGAACGATTGCTTAAAAATGCAACATATTGTCCATGATTAAATACATCAGGATTTCATACATCTTTTCGTGTTCTTATCGAGAATTTTAAACCTCTGCAATTGAGGCCTTCGACGTTAATGTTTCTTGCAAGATTGCAACTTTTGATAAATTTTCATATTTACGTTCTGCAATCAGTAAAACAAAAATTGTGCGAACAATATTATCGGATTTTAGGGTTACACATGTTTCTGGTAGTAATAAATGATTATCTTTATCATTTAAGATTCCATCGCACAGTAGATAATAGAAAGTTTGCAAAGTCTGCCTCTTATGATAAAGTTCGCATATTTTTAGTCAATGTATGTAATGAAAAATTTTTCCCAAGGAAAATAAATTTAAATTACAAATTGACCATTTCACTTCCAGTAGTATGAATTTTTGCAGGATCACTGAAATCTTCACCAAAGTACCATTACGTTTCCGCTAAGTGGTAAATATATGCTCCTAAAATCATGCGAAGTTCTATTAATTAGATTTTAAGCTATTGGTGCTATTAGTGCTTCATTCCAGATAAAAGCATAAATTTTCTTCGAGCATTCAGCATCTTTGGATTGATTTTTGAAATTTGAAACAGTCTGAAAACAAAGGTACTGGTAGTCTAAAAATTTTATGATTTTTTTTTCATCAGGAATTGCTGCAATACTCGTAAATGCCGCAGTGCAAATAGTTCTGTTTTTTTATCTATATAAAAGCACGACGATGGTTTGTTTAATAAAAATGCTTCCCAAAATCATATCAACAACATACTTTTTTGTTGATTATTTAATTTTAACTACTGACTTTGTCGTAGTTCTTTTTAATTTTGTACAATTATATTATTGCTACTATCAATATTTACATTTACATGATTTACGGTGTTAGATAAAAACAAAAATTTTCATTAGGAAGAATATTATTAAATATGAAAATTGTGTGTTTATAAGGAATTAATATATCATTAGTTCTTTGGAAATCCTTTGACATTGAATCTTTAAATTTTTTGCATAGTTTTTCTGATTATTCAGTTGACTATATAATGAACGAATAAATACACGTTTTTTTAACAGGCATCGTTTAATTTTCTTCTTCTGACTATTCATTCATCATCATCATCATCATCATCATCATCATCATCATCATCATCATCATCATATGCTGAACATGCATGTTGCAAACTCTTATACCATTTACAGTTTTAAGTTCTTCAAAACTTATACCACTTTTAACTGATATTAGTATTAATCGAAGATGGAATAATTCCACTTTAGCTGGAAATGCATCCAAATTACAATAAATTGTCTTTAACGTTTCTGCTAATTACAATTAGATGATCCATTTAACTTTTTCTATACCTTTTTACATTGTATAATTAATACGTTTTTTAGACTGGCAATCATGACAATCCTAGATTAGTGTCTCGACTTGGTCTTCAAAAAGCATTGGCAGTAACTACAATGGCTTTATTACTTCCTGGAATCAGTGTTACTTACAATGGTGAAGAAATAGGAATGATTGACACTCTTATTAATACAACTGATCCATCAAGATTCCGAGATCCTGTTCGTTCGCCTTTCCAGTGGGATAATTCTACTTCAGCAGGTGAAAAAAATTTAACAATTAGAATCGAATGTGCTAACATAAAGTTCTCCAGGAATTTCAAGGAATTGCTATCGTAAATAAGAATATACACCTTCATTGGACTTTTTAGCTAATTTTTCGGTTTTTACAAGTAAAAGCACTGTTCCACAATTAGTTTTTTATTTTTACAGGTTTTTCAAGTAATCCAGAAACATGGCTTCCTGTAAATGAAAATTACAAAACACTAAATTTAGAGTTTGAAAAGGCTGAAAAAGAGTCTTATTACAATTATTATAGAGATCTTGCCTCATTAAGAAAAATTCCATCTGTCAGGAAAGGAAAATTGGAGTTAAAAATATTGAAGAAGGATGTATTGGCATTTTCAAGGTACACTTAATTATTAAGTCTTTAACGTCCGAATAATTTTAATAATAAGGTAAATACGAAGACAACTTGATGCCAGTTTTACGGTTTCTACATGTTGCAATGAATAATAAATTTTCTGTTTTTTAGAAAATATAAAGGGCACAAGTCCGTATATGTTGTAATAAATTTAAATAATTCTACACAATTTGTCAACTTAAAGAAATTGGGAAAAACTCCTTCGAAATTAAAGCTCCATAAAGCTACTCCTGGAACTGATTTAATTTCTAAGTAAGTTATTACTATTTAAATTCAAATGTACATGATTATTAACTTCAAATTGTTTCACTATTAAATATTTTCTGAGAAAATCGGTGGGAATATTTATAAATATATAAATATTTCTATTAGTGTTGCATATGCTTAGAATATTCTACTAAATAATTCTAGTAAAGAAGGCTTTCATAGTAGGACAATTTGAATCAAATTGTTTATATTTTTTTTCTTGTCAATTAATGTTATGTGATTTAATTTTTTTACAGTAGTCTAGTAAAATCTAAAAAAGTAAGGATTCCACCTAACGCAACTGTAATTTTAATTGAAAAGGGAGACTAAAGCAGTAAATGATAATATTGGATAATACAAACATAAATAGTATCTTACTGATGTGGTTGTTAAAAATTAAATACTTATAATTTCAAAATGTTAATAATTAAAAATGTTATGCTTTCTGTAGATTCGTTAACTCTGTAAAAAGGTGGTTTTTTTCCTATATTTAGAGAACCGTCTATACATTCAAATATTTCTGATTTTCCAAATATTATTATCAACAATTCCCTAATTATTTTGGATACATTCATAAGTTTGCAAATTTTTTTAGTGCCTGGATAAAAAATTGTGTAAGGGATAAACACATATTATTAAAATAAAATTTGCTTTAATTTCGTTAATAACTGTTTTTATTTCAATCAAAATTCTTTGTAATGTATACAATTATTATCAGAAGTTGATTAGTTCAAATCTCCTTCATGGTTTTCTGAAATTAATATAATATTAATATTTAAAAAAAATAACTTATGTAAGGATGTTCTAATACATTAATGCCTCGTCGATGCCTTGGCGGTTGCATTCGTAACTTAATATTTCATTAAAATTTTTTCTTTGTTAGAATTTGCATTGTTAAATATAATTCATTTACTTTAATTTTTATTCAGTAACTTTTGAATTAAATAAAACCATTAAAGCCTGAAACCTCTGAAATTTTGCGTTTAATTTAAGATATAATATTCACTTTTATGCTTCTTTTAATCATCAACGTCCACTCGTAAATTAAAAAAGGCAGATTTAATGTTTCGGACTTTATAATTCCTAAATAAATTAAATGTTTTTTATCTATCAACTTTGTAAACTCCAACCCCGCAAACCTCCAATTAAACGGAGAAATCAATATTAATTTTGCATCTGGTGAACGCTAATGAATTTTTAATATTTTTACCTGCTTTTAAATTCCTTCTGTTTTTCTGTAATGCCATTTGAATAACCAATAAGCAGTTGTCTTTTGAAAATTTTTTCGGCAATTTTGGTCTATTCTTTACAAAATCTGTAAAAAAGCAAATTTTATATTATTTGTCTGTGTCACCCTGTCTTTTAGTTTAGACTTAAATTTCTTTAAAAAATATTAGAAGTGGACGTATAATGCTCCAGTAAATATAGTCTAGAATTCGTCAAAAAATAATATAATCACTTCCACCAACACCAAAAAGAGGTTTTTTTTACAAGCTACATTATAGAATATATTTTTATTTTATTGTACCACTATTCAAGAGTAAAAATGTAAAATATTAGTTAAAAATATTAATAATTACAAGAACTACAATTTTTTTTAAATTTTATTTTTTTCGTTTCCCTGAAATATTGTCTACTTTTCGTATTTCCTTCTATAATAAAATGTGTATAATAAAATTTTAATTAAATTTTTTTTAAATTTTTTCAATCAGTGAAATATAACTAAAATTTCAATAATTTTTAACTGATCATAAGTGAAATTTCACTGATTCAGTTTTAGAGAGTAAAATTTTCACAAATGTAATTCGAAAAATGTACTTTTTTTCTTTCTGTGGAACTCACCATAGATAGCATCGCTGACACTTGTTGATAACTGTGTAAATGTACTATGACCGTTGACAGAAAAAAATTTCATATTCTCTTTACCAAGTAAAATTTCCAATAGCTTTTGAACCAGAGACGCCAAAGGGATAGTAGAATTTTCATTTAACTTTTTAAATTCCCCTTTTTCTATCCAAACCTTTGATTTAGGAATTAATTCAATCTATAAATTATAAATATTTTAAAATACTCATACAATTAGTGTATTAGTGAATTATAAGAATTAAAATTTCATTGTATGTATATTAATTATTTTTCTCTATTATAATGGACTAATTTTTAATTTACCTATATTGTCAGTTATCTATTTTTTAATATCTTTTTCTTTCATTTAATTGAATCAATTCAACAGAAAAAAACAAAATGGAAGACGAAATAAAATAAAAGTTACTGGATTATGTTACTGGATCATCGTTTATAATTAAATATTTTTATTTACAGAATCTTGTTTAATAAATATCTATTTCATAGGAAAGAATAAATTTACCTTCCCTTTGTTTTTCTCTTCGTATGGAAATGTTTCCGGTTTCTACGAATGTTTAACGAATATTTATTTCTTGGAAATAGTTCAAATAAAGAATTTTAAAAATAATGCAATATTTTAGGTTTACAAATATTATTTTAACCCTTATTGTCATTTACCTCATGTAAGTATTTTCCTATGTCAAATCTTTTTTCCATCTTTGAAATAATACCTAAACATATATTTATGTCTTTGAAATTATGATTAAAAATCTTCGATGTATTGCAAACATATACTCAAAAGTATTTTTGAGATAAGTTTTGTTAAAAAATGTAAGAATTATAGAAAACATACAATCGAAGAAATCAGATTTTCTTTTACCTGCTGCGGATGTATAGCGGACATGATCCAAGAAGTGGATCAATTTTACATCGCATTTTTTTATATCCTTTTCGTATTTAGCTTCTACATGTTCATTTACATATGCTGTAAATTGCAAAGTTATATTCAAAGTAAATGATTTTGTTTTTCATTTTGACTTATAGTACTTAATAATAATTTATTTTGTTGATAGGCTTTAATTTTAATTGTGGTTACATGTTATCATTTATAAAGTCAGATTATTTTAAAATTGGTCAAGGCATATACATATATACGTTTCAAGACTGAGACGCTGTTATGCTATCAACAAATTACATAGAAATTTTATAATAACACTGGCAGAAAAACTATTGTATTATTTGATATCTTCATATGAACATTTGAAATAAACTGTATCAATTTAGTGAAAATGTGTCCTAAATTTTGTAAAGTAGGGTCATTCCATTATATATTATCTAAAGTTGCTGTCTATTTTTAGAAAAATCTCATAATTTGTAGAAATTGTATCCTCTATTTTAAAAACAATTTAAGATTACACTTACGTCACACCAAAAGAGGTATCGTAATAAAGAATTGAAAAAAATTTTGTTTTTGTTCGATATATATTTACAAATAAATCAGATATTTGGGTACCTCATGGAAGCATCGATTTAATCAAACTTTTAAACTCAATTTTCTTTCTGTTCTGGCCTTAGGAACTTAAAAATTTTTTTTAATGTCAACAGATATTAAACATTATTTTTAAAAATTATGAAATTTTTATAAAAATAAACCACAATCGACTTTAGGTAAAATATTTAATAAAATTATTGGTAATTAAGTAACTACTTTTAAAATAAATTTCGATACAGCTAACTTATTCCCTACTCTTATCTATTTTTGTGTTAACATAAAATTGAAAAAGCATTGCTACAATTTTTATTATAAAATAATGATTTTTTTAATGTGAAACTTACTTTTGATAGCTTCTTTAACTTCGTTAGGTATCTTCTTATATTTACTCTTATTATCGGTCCATGTAAAAATCGGTAAATTCTCTTCACCAAATAAATTTTTCAACAAAAACTTCATTAACTCGAATGGTTTGGTTTTATAATGGGTTGTGTGAGTTTTAAGTTTTTCCTGATTTATCCAAATGTTTGATCTTTTTGTTAATTCCACCTTTAGCGTAAAAAAGAAATATTTTTTAAATAATTACTAAATGGGCACCAAAAGTAGTAAGATGTTCCTAGGATATTCTTTTATGAAAGTTCCTCGGACATTTTTTAAGATTCGTCGTCTAGAACATACTCATATATACAAGATCTAGGTCGCACGTTTCAGAAATTTTAACTCATCTATCATTTGAAATTGTTTGAATAACAATGTCACGTGATAAGTTTGAAAATGTTAAGTGTTATGTTTGAACATGGTTAAAATAGTTTATGTTAGCTAAGTTAATTAGATTTGGACTAATAATTTTTTCGTTGTGTATTTCTGAGGATTTGTTTCTTATTTTGTCTTATTGTGACGATTAAAAGATCCTCATTATTTTACAAAATTCAGGCGACTAGAATTGATTTTAAAAAATTTGGTCCACTATATTAGATCCTACAACATATAAACACTAAGTTCTATTACATTTTTTGTTAGCCATAGTCTGAATCGGTACACTATAAAAAGAATTGATAAATTTTTTCTCAAATTAGCGAAATTTTAGGGACGTTACTTTGTTTTTTATTTCTGCTATTGCATACTCTAAAAGCATATCGAAGACGTTGATTTAGAAATTACTTTTTTAAAGAATTTCAGTACAGGGACTGCAAAATATCACAAATTTGATGGAGTTGAGAGAAAAGAAAATTGCAAAAGGACAAAAATTAATAGAGTGATATTGGCGGCTATATATTGACATTTATATCCGCTATTTTGACATTTTAAGGTATCTTGAAAAGAACAGGTTCTTCAGGTTCTTGTTGCTTAGACGTTAATGGGATAAAAAAGTATGAAATATTTTATATAATTTTTTTTATTTTGTTCCTTAGGTATATTATATCATAAAGACTTGTTTCTAAAATTAATCAACTTTTTAGATGTTAGTTAGAAGAAGAAGAGCTTTATTCTACACTTAATGGTCTGTTCCATTTTCATAATATTTTGAGTAAAAAATAAGAAATTTTTATTTTTACTTTTTAGGTCTTTAAAAAGCAATGTATTTGTTACCTTTTCTGGTCCTCTTATTTGATATGGATATTCTTCTGGTGGCTGATGAAGAAATAAAAAAGTAATTATATTTATATGCGGTGACATTTGAGATTATAATATTTTTCAATCTTATATATAACTAATTTTTGAATATTTAGATTGGTGGTTAAATATAATGATAAAATTGATTTTTTGTCATTCTTTTTATCAGTCTTTAAAAATCTAATTATTAAGCAAATATTATGTAGAAATAGTGCTATGTGAATGTAGTAGTAAAGTGTGCCGTAAAAGACCTCTGAAGCTCATATTATTCTTAAAAAATATTCATGTTTGATGTTTTAATCAATTCCAATAGCTAGGCTTTCGAGTTGGTTAGCACATCAATTTTATACTGGTAGAGTTATTAAAAGTAAATAATAAGGGAGTAAACGGGATCACTGAGTGAGGAATTGCCTACACGGAGAAAAATCTGTTGCTCTTAGCGCACGAGCAGGCCGTACTAAAAGCGCATACACACCACCGTGCTTAAATTGCAAGAAATCCATGCTGATTTTTCATGGATTTGAGCAACTGTAGCACAAGTGTGCAACAGGCTGTGCAAAGTTAGCACCGGCCTTTGCAAAATTAGGTACAGACGTCAATGTAAAAAGCTAATCAACATGTCTCTAGCATTATTCGTAATACATTTCTCTCCGTGTATATATCTAATGGATATTACAAAATGAGATGTAAAAATGAAAATGTATTATTATATTATGGGCATATACCTCTAAAGTATTGCTAACTAAATCTTTTAACGATCGAGAGGTCACATCTGAAAATAAAGCCTCGTAAATTCAATTCATTTTTGATTTTTAAATTAAATTTAAACATATATATTATGTTCTTTATTATGATTAATGTGACATTACCTTCCTTTCTTATAGGGAGCTTCGTTATGAAATTAGATATTACTGTTTGGAATGTAATATATTTAAGTTTATCTTTTGGTTTTAAATTCTTGTTTACAAATTCTGTAAAGAGAAATTTTGTGTAATTTAAAATAATTTTATTGCAATACAATATATTATTAAAAAAATACGATTTCTTTGCGTTATTTAAAACTAATAAAACATTTATTTTGCATTCTTTATCTTTACTACGCTTAACGCTTTTATCCAGTATGATGATGATGATCATTTATTAAAAACATTATGTTAAATCTTATCTATAACCATTTAACCAGATGGTAATTTGGGGCAAGTGGCGAAAAGTGCCGTAAGGATCTAAGTATTTCGTTATCATTTTATAAAAAATTAGGTCTTGTTAATGATATTGCGATATCTGTTATACTCACTAAAGACAGTTTCTTTGACATTATTAGGTAAGCGAATATAACCACGTTTTCCGCTTAAGGAGTATTTTTTTAAATTGACTTTTCCAATTAGGCTTTGTAATAACATTTTTGACAATTTATTTGGATTTTTTTTATAATCTTGAACATATGATTTGAGTTCATTTTTATTTATCCAAATCTTTGAATTTTTCAGTAATTCAACCTGAAAAGTATAATCGGGTTTAAAAATTAATCTAATTTTATAACTAAACTACTTTGCCCACAAATAAACATCATACCAAACGAATAGTTTGATTTGACAAAGCGAATTATTGGTTACCTTATTCACTCCCTTTTTTTGATATGGACATAAATTTATTTTCTGCAAGATAAATATTGTGTGTTTGAAATTTTATTGTTTTTTAGTAACTAAAAAATTAAATGCTACCTTTTAAGTTTTCAAAAAGTTGAAGTGGCATATACCTTGCGTTCCTGTATGTCTGTATTAGGTTTTCCTGTAAAAGGAATTTTAAAAAATTGATTAATACACATTAATAATTAATCCATTCCTATCATGGCATATATTAATGTCTCTGAGTCATTGAAAAGACAACTAAAAAACGTTTAATGTCTGAACCAAAAATAGTCGAAAAAACGTCTAATAGACATATAAAAGGACGTCTTAAATTCATCTTTTAGAAATCTAAAAGGCATGAAAGGGTCGACTGAAAAATATAAGAGGCTTTTTTTCACATTCCGTCAGATCTCAAATAGCCCAGTGGGCAAAAAACTATCATTGTTTTAAGAATTAAGAATGTTTTTACTTCTTTTAAAATATGTTAAAGGTATCCGAGTTCGATCCCAGTTTTGTCGGAATTTTTTCATTATTTCTGCGTATTGTAGTAAAAATAAAGTTAAACTCAAAATAAATTTAATACAATATTACTATGCACACAATATTGTGTACAAAATTCTAAGTCCAAGTTGGAGTTGAAAATGATATTTTCTATTTTTAAAAGGTTAAATCAAAAGGATGTCTTTTAAACATTATAATTTCACCAAATAGCTGTGAGTGCGCCATTATACCTGATTAACATTAGCGAGTGTATTCAAGCGACGCGGAAGAGTTATAGAATTGGATGTTTCAATTAAATGTATGTTTTTTCTTATATTACCTTTATGTTTAATTCTGTTTTTAACTAAAATGTCCTTGACTATATATTTGTATTGTAACAAATTTTTTTTTTCTTCAGGAATCACATTTTCATTCATAAAATCTGAAAAAATAAATTCTAATCTTAAAAAATTAGTCAAATCACTGAAAAAATGGGATTTTTAAAAATATCTTATTGAAATTTAGGCTCGCTACTCGGCTACTCCAAGTTTTTGCACACCTCTTTAGTTAATGTGTCATTTTATCAGAATTTTATATGTTTATTAAAAATTAAAAGGAAAAATTTTTAATCATTAAATTTTTCAAGTTAAAGGAAATTAAATAATGTCGTTGAAAAAAGTGAGGGTCGCATGATTACCGCCGATTATGTAATATTAACCTAATCTTGTAAATAAATAATTGATTTTTTCAAAAGTAAATTTGAAACAAAGATACAGAAAATTATCGCTCACCAAAAACAAAATATTTTAAGTCCCAAGGAATAGAATAATATCTTAATTGATGTGTGACTCGCTCTGAAGAAATGTACCTAAGAAGCAAACAAATTTTAGGTTAGGTTCGTGTTAGATATATATAATGAAGGATTAAAGATAAATAATTTTAAATTAATAATTAATTTTCTTTCTTTATTTTAACTTAAAAATTTAAAAACATAATCTCAAATTTTTTGCCCCTTAGGTACCTTTCTTTGGAGCGTGACATATGTGGATTCCAACTGATGGCCAGCATATTCTCTGTGCCAAGTAAATTCTCTAGTAACAATCTTATCATGGAGATTGCACTGGTCTTGTATTCATTTTTAAGATGTATGAGTTCATTTTTGTCAATAAAAATGTTCGATCCAATCACTAATTCCACCTTTAATGTATAATAAAAATTAAAAAAAACATTCTTTGTTAATTTCTAAGTAACTGAATGAATTAATTTATAAAAAAAATTAACCAAAGTAAATGTTTGATTAGAGACAAAAAATTATTGGACTTCGTTTTTCTAATAGAAACAAGAAGCTATATTACCTTATTCTTTCCCTTTTTTTGATATGGATATGACTTTGGTGGCTATAAAATAAATATTGTTTTTTTTATTCTTAGATTTTCAGTATTATCAAAAATACGTGCTACTCTTAAAAGTTAAAAAAGTGTAAGTACATACCTTCAATTTCTGAACGTTTGAATTAGTTTTTTCTGCAATAATTATTTTTAATTCTTTTAGAAATTAGAATTACTTATTACTTCAACATTTTTTTTATCTAATTCACAATAAGTCTCAAAAAAATAAAACTCTTAAAACATGAAATATTCTGTACATACGGTACAAATGAGGTACTTTAAAGCTTGTTTAAAATTTATTTATCCTACAAAGATGCAAAATATTGTTCCAAAATTAAAGATGTATTACTTGCATTATTACCATTTCTAATTTTATCTCTTTCAAATTTTAAAATTGAGAATACTGAAGATTTGTAAGCCTTTTGGTTCATTTTATGAACAGAGTCCACATTTAAATTAACAAAATCTATTAAAATACAAATTTTCTTAATGCGATTGTTTCAGTAAACTAGACTGCTGTTTACAAATTATTTTTTTAAAATCAAACTTTAGGTAAATAAAAATTTTTGAAAAGTTATCGCTCACCAAAAATAGATTCTTTTAATTCCAGAGGAACGGATCTTTCTTCACCGTCACCCGAAATCATAAACGGAAAGGCGTCTTTGCCAAGTAATGTTTCTAATAAACCTTTTATCATCTGTCTTGGTCTTGTTTTAAAATGTGTTTTAAATAACATAAGTTCATTTTTTGGTATCCAAATTTTTGAATTATCTAATAATTCCACCTTTAGTGTATAATAAGTATTAGAAATTTTAGTAAATTTAATGCTATTTTGAATTAAAACTTAGCGCAATAAAAAGCAACGATTATTTTATTTTGTTCATACTTATGAATCTAATAACGCTCTTATAATTATTAAATACTACAGTTTCTACAAAATGAGATTTAGTTTTAATAAAGTAGAATATTTTCAAAACCGGCTAAGGGGATTATTTTTAATTTTCTAGAAAAATCATTCAGAAAATATTTAAATTAAAAATGTGTTAAAGTTTTTATAAAATGAAGTTTCATTTAACTTCAATCGACTTTTTTCCAAAGTTATATTTTATCTAAAAGTTCATAAAGTAACATTACCTTTCCGTTCCCCCTCTTTTCATAAGGATAAAGGTTAGGTTTCTGTAGAATAAATAAAATATTCGTTTATTTTCCAACCTTAGTTCTAATTATTGAAAAATTAATTTAAAAATGTTGCCTTCCTTGCCGTAGAGGAAATTGTGTCTTTACCTTAAATACATGCATGTTTGCACTTATTCCACTACGTGTTGTAGGACTTTTCTTCGTTAATGGCAAACTTTTATCAGCAAGTTTCTTACAGCTTCTAGTTCTGGTATCTTAAAAAGAAAATTTGTTATGTAAATGAATAAAAATTTGATTTTATAATTTTGACAAATCTGATTTAAGTTATAGTAGCTTCGCAATTACAGGTTTAGGGAGTTAGTTAGTGTGACTCCAAAAATGTAATTAAATTTTTTTTGTATATTTATGAATATTGTAACGTTATGATTTTGCGATTAGAATTGAAAAAGTCCTGAAAACTATTTTTTGGTACATATAGTTATGCAGCAGGAATCACAAAAAGTGTGAAAACTTCATAAATAAATTTAAAATAATTCACTTCTGATTTTCAGATCATCATATTAAATATTTTGAGCATGATTTTTGAATAACAAGCAGCCCATTCAGTGGTCACGGGGACATTTTAAAAACGCCCTTTTTTGTAAGCGAACATCCGGAAGCAATGATGTTAATAACTCGGAGTCACAATAAAGTCATTTTATAAACGTCAAAAAGGAATTTCATGTCTTGCCAAACGAATGAACAAGAATCATCTAGAAGCATGCCGCAGTTGAATAAGAAAATAATATTTGAATTTAAGAAAACTTTTCTATTTTCAATGTAAGTTTTCACAAAACTAACGTAATTATGTAATATGACAGTAAAGATCGAAAAAATCTCTACAAATAAATATGCAATATATTTCAAAAAATTGTTTTACTAGTGACAGTAATACATATTGGTACTTGCTTCGTTTATTAGATCCAGAAGGAATATCTGCAACAAGATTATTTTTTGTTATTTACTAATAATAGATGGTTTAAAAAATGTATAGTAATAATTCTGACGTGAGTTTTATTTGTCATAAAAAGTAGTGATATTGATCGAATATGTACCGTCATTAATATCTTCCATGGAATCTGTAATAGCATAAAACCTGTAACACCGTTATTATTCTGTTTTATAGCATAATATATACTTACCTTCTGATGTAATCTCTTCTGCAAAATATTAAAAACTTTTTTAGATTTATGTAACAATGTGACCAAAAAAGAAAAAAATTAATGCATTTAGTAAATATACTGATAAAAAAGATTGAATTATATTTTGCGGTCATTGTGATACACTCAGATGCATTAATGTTGTCCTTCCGGTTTAAAGGATTTTTTGAAAAGTCGTGTCATTTCTATCAAATATTCTTAGTTAGTGACATACGAATGTGTTCTCATATGTCATGAACTGAAAACATTTTCATAGAAATCATACGACTTTGCAAAAACCGTCAAACCGGAAGGACAGCATTAATGCATCTGAGTGTACTTTGTCAAAAATAAATCTTGGGACTTGCCTTGTATGCTAGATTCACACGGAACGTCTGCAACGACATTATTTTTTGTTCTTTATTTTACAAGATTGTTTAAAAAGTGTATATTAATATTTAAGAAGTCCATAACGGAGACTAAATACTATCATAGAAATAAATGATATTGATTATATGTATACCGTCATTAAAATCCTCAATAATATCTGTAAAAGAATAAAAACTATAACACTGACACTATTCTGTTTTGTAAAATGAGGTATACTTACCATCTGCTCTATTCTCTCCTGCAATAATATTCATATATTGTTTATGTATATTTAGCAATGTGACTAAGAATGAAAATAATTTATGAATTTAGCAAATAGTAAAATATGACGTGGTGACGTGGAACACGTGTTTGCTTTCGCTCCGTAGTTTTTGTCTTTTTTTCTTGTGATAATTTTTGTTTTCGATCAACTTATGGTGATTTTTTGATGGTCTTCTTGACCTGGATAAATTTGGCATATTTTATTTTTTTACAACTTGTGCGCATTTTGTTTAATTTAAACATTTTGTGTTTTGCGTGTTGTGAAGGATTACTACCAGTACTAAATATATTGACTGTGAGTGACTTTATCTTTACTCGACTTTTTAGTTTTTTCTATCATCAGTATCGTATCACCATATACTGTCTCCCATCACTATATCTCAACACGTGTTTCTACTGTAAAGTGTGTTGTTGTGAGCGATTGCTACTCGTGCTAAATATATTGACTGTGAGTGATTTTAACATAATTTTTTCTGTCATATGTATTGTACAACTGTTTACTTTCTCCCACTACCATATATGAACAAGTTTTTTTTTAAAATGCCACCTAAATTGCTTCTCACAACCGCTACTCAATGCAAAAAGTGCAATTCGACAGTTAAGGATGCTGTTTTTTGCCCTGGTTGTGATTCCGCGTATCATCGCAGTTGCGCCTCCTCTATCAAAGTTCTTCCCAACAACAATTTTTCTAAATGTTGCGGATCATCAAGATCAAGATCCCCATCTCCATTGGCTTCAAATAGTGACATCACCTCTTTGTCTAATGACATAAGAGCCCTTACTCAACAAGTCACACAGGGTCTTGAAAAAATTAATCAATCTTTAGCCGATATAAAAGGGGATATTACTGATCATGGTAACAGGATTTCTACAGTTGAAACTACGCTCTCAAGTGTCATTGTTCGTCTCGATGATATGGAGAAAGTGTCTTGCAATGATTCTAGTGAGTATCTCCTTTCTGAAGTTGAACGTCGTTTGAAGGCCAAGTTCAACGTGTTGATATTTGATTTACCTGAACCCTTTATTGACAATTTTTACAATTATAATAAAGACAGTGAATTAGTTTCTACCATTCTTAATGCCATTCAACCTTCTAATTCTCCTTTTGATCAATTGAAATTTTTTCGCATCGGCAAATTTTCAACTTCTAGACCCAAACCTCGTCCTCTGAAATTACAGTTTGCGTCTGCGAATCTTGCAACGGAATTTTTGAGGGCAGCTCGAAGTGCCTCCGGAACCTTGAAGGAACATCAGACACTCAGGAGCATGATTTTCGCTCCGGATCGGACAAAAAATCAGCAGGACCAGTATCGATCTCTCAAATCGGTATTGAAGAAAAGACAGGATCAAGGAGAACTCAACCTTATCATTCGATACATAAACGGAACTCCGACTATTGTTTCTGCTCATCCGGATGTAGTGAACTCCCGGGAACCCAACAGCAACTAATGTTTTATTATCAAAATGTTCGAGGATTAAATACAAAACTATTGTCTGTTGTTGCTTTTCCGGACATTTTTTCTTATAGTGTCATTGCTCTCACTGAAACTTGGTTTTCCCCATATACTGACATTTCTAGTTATTTTCCCCCCTCAAACTTTTCTGTTTTTAGAGATGAGCGCCATCAAAGAAGGGGTGGAGGTGTTCTTTTGGCCGTTGATTTGTTATTTCGTGCTTCAAAAGTGAATCTATTTCTATCTGATCTCTTGCAAGATTTAGTAAATTTCGTAGCTGTAAAAATTTTTTTTTCAATAACACGAATCTTATAATTTTACTACTTTATATTCCACCATCTTTAAATAAAAATTTATTTTGTAAAATTTTCGAAGCTATTCAAGACCAATCTTTTTTATTCAACTGTGAAATACTAGTTCTTGGAGATTTTAATGTTCCTAACTTTGTTGATTACTTAAATTTATCTAACTCAAATGAACTTTTTCATCGTAATATTAAGTCTGAATCTTTGTTAAGTTTTGTTCGTACTTTTAACTTAATGCAACACAACAATGTCAAAAACAACTCTGGACAGATACTTGACCTTATATTTGCCCCTACTCCAGTTATTGTCAATAAAGCTCCTTTCCCTATGGTTAATCCTGACAATCATCATCCACCACTCTCGATTATTTTTACTTATGATTTGATTTTAAATTTATCACCCCTTCCCTCCACAAGTTTAAACTTTAAGAGGGGAGATTATCAATCTCTTTACTTAGAACTTCTCTCAATTGATCAGGAGAGCATTCTTGGGGGCAGAGATATAGAATCACAATCCTTGCAATTTACTAAAGTTTTCAAGGACTTGATGCAGAAACACATTCCAACACTAAATTCAAATTCCGTGATTCACAAGAAACAATATCCTCCGTGGTTCACCGGGGACATTGTTAGTGACATAAAATTAAAACGTACTTTATCAAGACGGTATCGTCTGTTTCACAGTGACCACTTAAAAAATCAGTTACATTCTTTTAGTACAAATTTAAAAAAGAAAATTAAATTAGCTTTTATAAAATACCAGGCAACTCTTGAAAATAGATTGTTTTCCAATCCTAAACAATTTTGGCAACAAATAAGAAATAATAAGCATAAATCACGTATATTGCCAAATATGAAATTCAACAATTACGATCTTAATGGTTATCAAGAAGTTGTTGATGGTTTTGCTGACCTTTTTTCCTCCGTATATCATTTGGACCCCATTTCAAATCCTATTGTGCCTTCTTCTACATTATCTTCTATTGACATTCAATTGTCTCCTCCTGTTAATGATGCAATCAAGTCCTTGAAATCGACTTTTACTGCAGGCGTAGACAACATTCCTGCTTTTTTACTGAGAGATTGTCGTCCTTTTATTTATGAGTCTTTATGCACAATTTTTAACAATATTTTAAAGTCTGGCTATTTCCCCGATTGTTGGAAAGTCACTAAAGTTGTTCCTGTTTTTAAATCAGGATATGTTGATGATATCTGCAATTACCGACCTATATCTGTTATTGTTAACTTTGCCAAAGTCTTTGAAAAGTCAATTGCTTCACAAATAATTTCTGGGTTATCAACTAAATTGTCGTTTGCTCAGCATGGTGGAGTCGCGAAAAGATCCACAGTTACAAATCTCATATCCATCACACAATTTATTAATAATTCTTTTGAATCGAACTGTCAAGTTGATGTTATATATACTGATTTTTCTAAGGCTTTCGACAAGGTTGATCACTCTATTTATTTGACAAACTGTCTCGCCTGGAAATACCTTCAAACCTTATCAATACATTGAGGTCTTATTTAACTAATAGAACAAATTTTGTAAAATGTGCAGGATTTTCATCCAAGCCTTTTCTCTCCACGTCAGGCGTTCCACAGGGTTCTGTTTTGGGCACAGTTTTATTTACCATTTATATTAATGATGTTGTTGATGCTCTTGACGTTGAGAAACTATTGTTTGTTGACGACTTTAAGGTATTTACTAGAGTTGGTTCTCCAGGCGACATAGTTAAACTTCAAAGGAATCTAACTGCTTTATCTGATTGGTGCACTAAAAATAAGCTTTTAATGAATCCACTCAAATGCTGTGTAATATCTTATTTTAAAACAACTTTTTTACCAATTATTTCTAACTATACAATTCAAGGGACGACCATACCTCGGAAACAATCAATTCGTAATCTCGGTGTCATTTTCACTTGTAATTTAAACTTTAATGACCATATTTTAGACGTTTACAGTACTGCATCTAGAGCCCTAAGCAATCTTCTTAAAAATACTCGTAATTTTAAAAATATTAAAGTCTTAAACATTTTATTTAATCTCTTTGTAAGAAGTAAATTTAAATATGCTTGGCTAGTTTGGGAACCACATTTTAAAAAAGACTTTCTGTTATTTGAGAAAATACAAAAACGTTTCCTCAAATTTTGCACTTTCTTAAAAACTAACAAATATCCACCTCAAGGCTCTGATTATTATTTACTATGTAGTGAACATAAAGTCCTTACTCTTTACCAACGTAGTGTTATCACCTAGTTTAAATTTATTACTAATCTAATTAATTATTCTATTGACTGTCCAGAGTTGTTATCTACTATTAACTTCAAAATTCCTAGGTTTACTTGTAGGCATTATCTGCCATTTTTTTAATGAATTGCCATCTTTGTCTACTTCTTTCCATGCGCCAATGTATAACGTCACTGAATCAGTAAATTTTTTTTATAAAAATTCTACAGTTGATATTGATCTTTTCACATCTACGGTTTCAATAATTGTTAATAAACTAACTCGTCTTTATCTTGAGAATACATAATATAAATATTTATTAATATAATTTATTTTTACATTGTTTTGTTTTTGCATAAAATATATATAATTTTTTTTAATGTATCTGTTTTGCTCTTGTTTTCATCGAGTGTTTATAATTCTTGGTTATTATTATTATTATTATTGTCTTTCTCTGTATTGCCCATTAATGATCCACGTGATTAAGGGCTGTGATTCAAATAAATAAATAAAATAAACTGATTAAAAACATTCGTAAATGCGACATATTTTAGAAAATTATTGTACTAGTGACAATAATGAATATTGGTACTTGCTTTGTTTATTCGATCCGGAAGGAATGTCTGAAACAAGATTATTTTCTTTATTGATACTAGGTGGCTTGAAAAATGAAGATTAATATTCGAAAAGTGCGTTAAAAACCAATACGTCACAAAGAAGATTAATATTATATGTATGTACCATCATTAATTTCGTCCATGATATCTGTAATACATAAATAACTGTAACATGTCACTCTTCTAATTAGTAAAATAAGGTATACTTACCTCCAGCACTACTCTCTTCTGCAAAACATTTAAACATTGCTTGGGTGTATTTAACTATGTGACAAAGAAAGAAAATAGTTAATGCATTTAGTAAATATACTGATTGCAATGTAGAAACAATATTGCAATGAATATATTGTACAGAATATATTTACAAAACTGAATTAATCTGGATCTGAGTAAAAAGAATAGTTAATATCAAAGAAAAGATTGATGATAGTTATATGTACCGTCATTGAAATCCTCAATAATATCTGTAATAGAATAAAAACTGAAACACTGTCACTATTCTCTATTGCAAAATGAGGTTTACTTACCTTCTGCTCTATTCCTTCCTGCAATAATATTTAAATAATGTTTAAAAGATTGTTATACTAGTGACTGTAATTTAAAAATATTAGGACTTACCTTGCATGTCAGATCCGGAAGGTACGTCTGTAACAAGAGTTTTTGTTCTTTATTTTACTAGATGGTTTACAAATATATAGTAATAATCTGTACGTGACTACAAGAGACGTAATAATATAATAGAAAACATTGATAATAATTATTTGTACCGTCATTAATATCCTCAATGATGTCTTTAATAGAATAAAAACTATAACACTGACACTATTCTGTTTTGTAAAATGAGGTATACTTACCTTCTGCTCTATTCTCTCCTGCAATAATACTCAAATATTGTTTAAGTATACTTAGCAATGTGACTAAGAATGAAAGTAATTGATGAATTTAGCAAATAGACTGATTAAAAGGATTCGCTAATGCGGCATATTTTAGAAAATTGTTGTACTAGTGACAATAATAAATATTTGTACTTGCTTTCTTTATTCGATCCGGAAGGAATGTCTGAAACAAGAGTATTTTTTCTTTATTAATACTAGGTGGCTTAAAAAATGACTATTAATATTCGAGATGTGTGTAAAAAAGACTAATGTGTCACGAAAAAGATTAATATTATTTAAATGTACCATCATTAATTTCGTCTACGATATCTGTAATACATAAATAAATGTAACATGTCACTCTTCTAATTAGTAAAATAAGGTATACTTACCTCCTGCACTACTCTCTTCTGTAAAACATTTAAACATTGCTTGGGTGTATTTAACCATGTGACAAAGAAAAAAAATAGTTAATGCATTTAGTAAATATACTGATTGCAATGTAGAAACAATATTGCAATAAACATATTGCACACAATATATTTACAAAACTGAAGTAATTTTGGAAATCTATCTGTAGATTTATAATCAGCGACTCAAAATTCCCATTAGTAGTAAACTTTGGAAACATAGTTAAAGTTTTTTACCTATACAGTTCTCAGAGGGTATACACGTCATCCACTCAGGCGGGTCGTTTACAGGACGTGTATGCACGTTATTCATCAGCAAAGGTTTAGTCTCGACTACAATATCTGAAATAGAATAAAAACTATAACACTGTCATTATACTGTTATGTACACCCTGTTGCTTTAATGCCTTCCTTTCGGTTTTGGCGGCATTTTAAAAAGTTGTGGCATATCTATAAAAATGTTGTTAGTTCATGACGTATGACCAAATTTGAATGTCACTAATTAACCAAATTTTGATAGACGTGTCACGTCTTTTTAAAAAGCCGTCAAAACCGGAAGGAAGGCATTAAAGCATCAGGGTGTAACATAAGCTATACACAATAATTATTTTCTTTTCTTTCTTCATTACATTGTTATATGGACACAAACAATATTTCAATCTTATTGTAGGAGAGAATAGAGCAGAATAATATTTAAATTTTGATAAGGTCTATTTAGCACTGTGACCAAGAAGAAAGCAATTATTGTGGTTATGAAATAGACTGATAAAAAACATCTAAATATGCGACATATTGTGGGAAACTATTTTGCTAGTGACAGTAATTTATAAATATTTGGACTTACCTTGCATGTCAGATCCGGAAGGTACGTCTGTAAGAAGAGTTTTTGTTCTCCCTTATACAAGATGTATTAATCATTTATAGTAATTAATCTAGGTATGAGTAAAAACAAATATTTAATATCAATAAAAAGATTGATGATAGTTATATTTACTGTCATTAAAATCCTCAATAATATCTGTAAAAGAATAAAAACTATAACACTGACACTATTCTGTTTTGTAAAATGAGGTATACTTACCACCTGCTCTATTGTCTCCTGCAATAAAATTCATATATTGTTTACGTATATTTAGCAATGTGACTAAGAATGAAAATAATTGATGAATTTAGCAAATAGACTGATTAGAAAGATTCGTAAATGCGACATATTTTAGAAAATTATTGTACTAGTGACAATAATAAATATTTGTACTTGCTTTCTTTATTCGATCCGGAAGGAATGTCTGAAACAAGATTATTTTTTCTTTATTAATACTAGGTGGCTTAAAAAATGACTATTAATATTCGAGATGTGTGTAAAAAAGACTAATGTGTCACGAAAAAGTTTAATATTATTTAAATGTACCATCATTAATTTCGTCCACGATATCTGTAATACATAAATAAATGTAACATGTCACTCTTCTAATTAGTAAAATAAGGTATACTTACCTTCTGCACTACTCTCTTCTGTAAAACATTTAAACATTGCTTGGGTGTATTTAACCATGTGACAAAGAAAAAAAATAGTTAATGCATTTAGTAAATATACTGATTGCAATGTAGAAACAATATTGCATTAATATTGCAATAAATATATTGTACATAATATATTTACAAAACTGAATTAATCTACATCTGAGTAAAAACAATAGTTAAAATCAAAGAAAAGCTATCATGATAGTTATACGTACCATCATTGAAATCCTTAATAATATCTGTAATAGAATAAAAACTGAAACACTGTCACTACTCTGTATTGCAAAATGAGGTTTACTTACCTTCTGCTCTATTCCCTCCTGCAATAATATTTAAATAATGTTTAAAAAATTATTATACTAGTGACTGTAATTTATAAATATTAGGACTTACCTTGCATGTCAGATCCGGAAGGTACGTCTGTAACAAGAGTTTTTGTTCTTTATTTTACTAGATGGTTTACAAATATATAGTAATAATCTGTACGTGACTACAAGAGACGTAATAATATAATAGAAAACATTGATAATAATTATTTGTACCGTCATTAATATCCTCAATGATGTCTTTAATAGAATAAAAACTATAACACTGACACTATTCTGTTTTGTAAAATGAGGTATACTTACCTTCTGCTCTATTCTCTCCTGCAAAAATATTCATATATTGTTTAGGTTTATTTAACAACGTGCGCAAAAATAATATTTTAATGTTTTAAGAAACAGACTGATGAAAAAGATTTGAATATGCGACATATTTTAAAATGTTATTAATTTAGATGTGTTCAAAAAAGTCCAGTAATGTCATAGAAAAAAATGCTAATTCATGAAATTAGGAAACAGTCGTCATTTTTAATTTTTCTAAAATATAAATATGTAAAATTTTATGTAATTATGTTTATGTTATTATACTTGTTAGTATCTATTTTTAGCTTATGGCATACTTATTTCTAAAGAATTTGAGAAATAATTAAAAAATACCTTACTGGATATTAAAAGTGGTACATTTGAATAAATTGTACTATACCGGTTGGACTTCGAACATTATTTTCTTCTTCCGACGAACTTGAGTCAAGTGTGATTACTTCATTGCTTTTATTTCTGCCACGAATATCATTGAATAACTGATTTATTGTTGCTTTAAATGTTGACTGGTTAATTTTTATAGGGGAATTTATATTTACATGATCTAAAATAAAATTATTTATCTTAAATTCAATATCAAGAGAACAATAATAAATCGAGATTTTAAATTGTAAAAATCTTACCGAAGACAAACTTTTTAACTTCTTTAGGTATAAGATTATACACTGCATCAAAATTCATTTCGCGACGTATAATGATATTTTGTAACACATTTTCACCTAAGATTGTTTTCATTATTTCTTTTGCCATTAATTGTGGATTAGTGGAATGCAGATTTGTGATGCGCATTAAATTTTTGAAATCAGCATCAAAGGCCCATTTCTGTAACAGTTTAACACAAAGAAACTAAGAAAATTAAATAATTGTACAACATTTTATATACGCCTATGTAAGACACTAAAAGACATCTCATTTTGAGATGATCGATAAATCTTATAAATTTTGATATAAAATATACACTTTGTATATATCAATCGATTCGTTTTCATGCCAGGAATATACAATTTTTATAAGAATAAATGAAAATTTTTAGAAGAAAAAGTAAACAGGAAGAAAAATTAAAAATATACGAACCACGGGAGAAGTTATAGTGCCATCGTCATTTAACTGACGGGAAACTGAAAAAAATAATTTTTAAAAGTTCAAAAAAATTAAATTTTGATGATTTTTAATTGTGTTTCTTAAAATTCTTCGTTTAATTTCCAAAGGGAAAAATGGATATCAATATTTGAAAATTCTATTATCAATCAATCCTGACTTCACTTTCTTTTTAATAAAGAATCCGAATCATAAACGGAAAAGAATTTTTACATTTTTCTAAATCTTCTTGTTAAAATTATGATGTTTTATTAAATTTATATTCCTGTTTAATTATGAAATAAATTGTTATTTTAGAAATTAATTTCATTTGGCTTTTCTTTCTTGAATGAATAAGTAAATATAACATCGAATCACTCCCTCTACTTAAATGTCTAACAAAAATCGATATGTATGTTAAAGAGATTGAATAATGTTCTGGATGCAACGATAGATTATAACAACTACTGACCTTCTGATGCACATAAGACAATAAGACAATAAAGGAAAATAAGTATTCTGTTTTATAAATGGAATCGTCAAAATCATTTAAATATATGAAATATTTCTCAAAAATTGCAAAATTAAGAGTAATAAATATTTTCACTTGCTTTGTATGTTAGGTCCAGAAGGAACATCTGTAAGAATATTAATTATACAATATATTATATTGTTTTGTATAATATCAGTTTGTTTGTAAAATGTATATAAAAAATTGATATATATATATATTGAAATATGAAGATTTCGACTATATCAGCATATAGTGACATCTATTAGATGTCAATTGAACTCTTTGGTTTAGAGTTAGGTGTTACTTATGATAATTACCATAAGTAATTATCATAAGTAACACCTAACTCTAAACCAAAGAGTTCAATTGACATCTAATAGATGTCACTATATGCTGATATAGTCGAAATCTTCATATTTCAAAATATTCTGTCAGCGAATAAATTTCTAACATTAACTATATAGCTCTCGACTAGTGATGGGCTTGATCTGAGAATATAAGAAGCGTGATCGTCCAGGCTGTGTTGGCAAGGTGCATTGATAGGCGTAGGTCCCGCGACAGGCAGCTATGAACTGGGGTTCGAGTCCTCACAGATGCACAGTGCATTCGTTCACGCAGCTTATTTTTTCAGATCAAAATTAATTTAAAAATTAATTACTTATCGACAACCATATCGAAAGTAATTATCATAAGTAACACCTAACTCTAAACCAAAGAGTTCAATTGACATCTAATAGATGTCACTATATGCTGATATAGTCGAAATCTTCATATTTCAAAATATTCTGTCAGCGAATAAATTTCTAACATTGATATATATATATATATATATATATTAAAAAGGTTGAATAATTATAAAAAAGAATATCATTAATTTTTATACCGTCATCAGACACATCAATGACATCTGCAATATCTAGAATTTATAACCTTGACATTTTTCTAATGTGTAACATTTAAAGATCTTACCTACTAGAATTGAAGTCTACTACTGCAGTTAATGATAGAACGTCCAACGTCCTTCCGGCAGGACCAAAAGGACTCAGGTGAGTCCGTCCGAAATCGCTAAATAAAACTAACATGGATTGACATAAACAAAAAGTAAAATATATAGTTGGAAATGTGATGAAACAAGCTTTCAGCGCATGTAAATGTCGAACTTGTAAGTTCAAACTGAAGAGCAGGGTAGCTTAAGGAAGTTGAATTTTCCAAAAATTCATATAATTTTTAGTCACAAAATGATGAAACCCGGTCCTGCCGGCAGGACTCTTTTCGCTGTGTTTAAAAGGCTGCCAAGCCTAGACATATAAATTTAGAAACTTGATATTTACATCATTGGAAAGCTTGTTTTATAACCTTTCCAACGATATATTAGTTTTTGTATTTATCTGCTTCCATATTCATTTTATAAAGCAAATTTGAAGAGAGTTTTTATTCAATTGCCCGCAATTTTGCTGATTAACATTAAAAATGAAATTTTTTAAAATTAAACAAATAGGTTTCATTCTTTGAACGTTTCTGAAGAAAATGAGACTAGACCGGCCAAAATATATTGATTTTTGTGGAATTTACATTAAATTTACAAAAAACTGTTTTTTTTTTACTTTTTAGAAACAGCAAGTTTGAGGTCTTTGAAAAATGGCTTAATATTATTATTTTAAAAAGTCAAATATATGGATTTTTCGTTTTTTCGTCTACTTTAATTCCAAGGAGTTCCGGAAAAGAAAAATTGAATTCCCTTTTTTTAAAAGCCTTATTTTTGGAAAATCTTCCAGCAGGATGGGCGCTTGGACGTTCTATCATTAACTTGTTCTCGATGTAACAATAGATTATAACAACTACTTACCTTCTCGTGTATTCTCTCCTGCAAGAATATTCAAGTATTATGTCTGGGTTTAACTCAAAATGAGATGATAAGGGAAAATAAGTATTCTGTTTTACAAGTGGAGTCATGAAAATTATTTAAATATGTAACGTATTTTTTTTTAATTTATAAAATTAAGAGTAATAAATATTTGTACTTGCTTTGTATGTTCGATCCAGAAGGAACGTCTATAAGTAGATTAATTATACAATATATTATATTGGTTTGTATTATGCCAGATTAATTGTACGAGGATTTTCAGTAGGGTAATGTTAATAATATAAATTTAACATACCATTATCCATGAACTCTGTAACAGATATAAAATATTTCATTAATGTCTATTAATATTTGCTAACATTTTTTTTATCAAATTCTTTCACAAATTTTTACACGGGGAAAATTTAGCTTACAAATTTTTATTAAATATTTATAAAAACATGAAATTTTTTGTTAAAACTATAAGTTTAATTAATTTTTCATGTTTGATTTATCAAAAGTGTAATAAGAGAACACTTACAGAATAGCTCGTGAGTTTTGAAAATTCTTTTAATCTGATTAAACTCATCAGGTCATTTCAAATATAATTTTCCTATGTTGGGTCAATAAATTATACCATGTACTAATTACAGTTTCCACTTAATTGCTAGGGTAATTGAGTTTTCTTATTGCTACGTAAACTGTATGACTACCATTGTCTTTAAAAGAATAAAAACTATAACACTGACACTATTCTGTTTTGTAAAATGAGGTATACTGACCATCTGCTCTATTGTCTCCTGCAATAATATTCATATATTGTTTACGTATATTTAGCAATGTGACTAAGAATGAAAATAATTGATGAATTTAGCAAATAGACTGATTAAAAAGTTTCGTAAATGCGACATATTTTAGAAAATTATTGTACTAGTGACAATAATAAATATTTGTACTTGCTTTCTTTATTCGATCCGGAAGGAATGTCTGAAACAAGATTATTTTTTCTTTATTAATACTAGGTGGCTTAAAAAATGACTATTAATATTCGAGATGTGTGTAAAAAGACTAATGTGTCACGAAAAAGATTAATATTATTTAAATGTACCATCATTAATTTCGTCCACGATATCTGTAATACATAAATAAATGTAACATGTCACTCTTCTAATTAGTAAAATAAGGTATACTTACCTCCTGCACTACTCTCTTCTGTAAAACATTTAAACATTGCTTGGGTGTATTTAACCATGTGACAAAGAAAAAAAAATAGTTAATGCATTTAGTAAATATACTGATTGCAATGTAGAAACAATATTGCATCAATATTGCAATAAATATATTGTACATAATATGTGACGCTCCACGGTGAAAGGGACCTTAGCTGCTTAAAATTTTAGGTTATGTTTAGAGTAGTTTTAGCTTTATTAAAAATGTATTATTGATTATTTAACATCAAAAGCATATTTTTCTGAAAATATTGCATAAAACAATGAACTAAATATTAATAGTTTGTGAAGAAAATTAGTCATTTTCATTTATTTGTACTTCCAATTTTAGTTCTTTTAAAAACAGCTAAGGTCCCTTTCACCGTGGAGCGTCACATATATTTACAAAACTGAATTAATCTAGATCTGAGTAAAAACAATAGTTAAAATCAAAGAAAAGCTATCATGATAGTTATACGTACCATCATTGAAATCCTTAATAATATCTGTAATAGAATAAAAACTGAAATACTGTCACTATTCTGTATTGCAAAATGAGGTTTACTTACCTTCTGCTCTATTCCCTCCTGCAATAATATTTAAATAATGTTTAAAAAATTATTATACTAGTGACTGTAATTTATAAATATTAGGACTTACCTTGCATGTCAGATCCGGAAGGTACGTCTGTAACAAGAGTTTTTGTTCTTTATTTTACTAGATGGTTTACAAATATATAGTAATAATCTGTACGTGACTACAAGAGACGTAATAATATAATAGAAAACATTGATAATAATTATTTGTACCGTCATTAATATCCTCAATGATGTCTTTAATAGAATAAAAACTATAACACTGACACTATTCTGTTTTGTAAAATGAGGTATACTTACCTTCTGCTCTATTCTCTCCTGCAAAAATATTCATATATTGTTTAGGTTTATTTAACAACGTGCGCAAAAATAATATTTTAATGTTTTAAGAAACAGACTGATGAAAAAGATTTGAATATGCGACATATTTTAAAATGTTATTAATTTAGATGTGTACAAAAAAGTTCAGTAATGTCATAGAAAAAAAATGCTAATTCATGAAATTAGGAAACAGTCGTCATTTTTAATTTTTCTAAAATATAAATATGTAAAATTTTATGTAATTATGTTTATGTTATTATACTTGTTAGTATCTATTTTTAGCTTATGGCATACTTATTTCTAAAGAATTTGAGAAATAATTAAAAAATACCTTACTGGATATTAAAAGTGGTACATTTGAATAAATTGTACTATACCGGTTGGACTTCGAACATTATTTTCTTCTTCCGACGAACTTGAGTCAAGTGTGATTACTTCATTGCTTTTATTTCTGCCACGAATATCATTGAATAACTGATTTATTGTTGCTTTAAATGTTGACTGGTTAATTTTTATAGGGGAATTTATATTTACATGATCTAAAATAAAATTATTTATCTTAAATTCAATATCAAGAGAACAATAATAAATCGAGATTTTAAATTGTAAAAATCTTACCGAAGACAAACTTTTTAACTTCTTTAGGTATAAGATTATACACTGCATCAAAATTCATTTCGCGACGTATAATGATATTTTGTAACACATTTTCACCTAAGATTGTTTTCATTATTTCTTTTGTCATTAATTGTGGATTAGTGGAATGCAGATTTGTGATGCGCATTAAATTTTTGAAATCAGCATCAAAGGCCCATTTCTGTAACAGTTTAACACAAAGAAACTAAGAAAATTAAATAATTGTACAACATTTTATATACGCCTATGTAAGACACTAAAAGACATCTCATTTTGAGATGATCGATAAATCTTATAAATTTTGATATAAAATATACACTTTGTATATATCAATCGATTCGTTTTCATGCCAGGAATATACAATTTTTATAAGAATAAATGAAAATTTTTAGAAGAAAAAGTAAACAGGAAGAAAAATTAAAAATATACGAACCACGGGAGAAGTTATAGTGCCATCGTCATTTAACTGACGGGAAACTGAAAAAAATAATTTTTAAAAGTTCAAAAAAATTAAATTTTGATGATTTTTAATTGTGTTTCTTAAAATTCTTCGTTTAATTTCCAAAGGGAAAAATGGATATCAATATTTGAAAATTCTATTATCAATCAATCCTGACTTCACTTTCTTTTTAATAAAGAATCCGAATCATAAACGGAAAAGAATTTTTACATTTTTCTAAATCTTCTTGTTAAAATTATGATGTTTTATTAAATTTATATTCCTGTTTAATTATGAAATAAATTGTTATTTTAGAAATTAATTTCATTTGGCTTTTCTTTCTTGAATGAATATGTAAATATAACATCGAATCACTCCCTCTACTTAAATGTCTAACAAAAATCGATATGTATGTTAAAGAGATTGAATAATGTTCTGGATGCAACGATAGATTATAACAACTACTGACCTTCTGATGCACATAAGACAATAAGACAATAAAGGAAAATAAGTATTCTGTTTTATAAATGGAATCGTCAAAATCATTTAAATATATGAAATATTTCTCAAAAATTGCAAAATTAAGAGTAATAAATATTTTCACTTGCTTTGTATGTTAGGTCCAGAAGGAACATCTGTAAGAATATTAATTATACAATATATTATATTGTTTTGTATTATATCAGTTTGTCATCAGACACATCAATGACATCTGCAATATCTAGAATTTATAACCTTGACATTTTTCTAATGTGTAACATTTATAGATCTTACCTACTAGAATTGAAGTCTACTACTGCAGTTAATGATAGAACGTCCAACGTCCTTCCGGCAGGACCAAAAGGACTCAGGTGAGTCCGTCCGAAATCGCTAAATAAAACTAACATGGATTGACATAAACAAAAAGTAAAATATATAGTTGGAAATGTGATGAAACAAGCTTTCAGCGCATGTAAATGTCGAACTTGTAAGTTCAAACTGAAGAGCAGGGTAGCTTAAGGAAGTTGAATTTTCCAAAAATTCATATAATTTTTAGTCACAAAATGATGAAACCCGGTCCTGCCGGCAGGACTCTTTTCGCTTTGTTTAAAAGGCTACCAAGCCTAGACATATAAATTTAGAAACTTGATATTTACATCATTGGAAAGCTTGTTTTATAACCTTTCCAACGATATATTAGTTTTTGTATTTATCTGCTTCCATATTCATTTTATAAAGCAAATTTGAAGAGAGTTTTTATTCAATTGCCCGCAATTTTGCTGATTAACATTAAAAATGAAATTTTTTAAAATTAAACAAATAGGTTTCATTCTTTGAACGTTTCTGAAGAAAATGAGACTAGACCGGCCAAAATATATTGATTTTTGTGGAATTTACATTAAATTTACAAAAAACTGTTTTTTTTTACTTTTTAGAAACAGCAAGTTTGAGGTCTTTGAAAAATGGCTTAATATTATTATTTTAAAAAGTCAAATATATGGATTTTTCGTTTTTTCGTCTACTTTAATTCCAAGGAGTTCCGGAAAAGAAAAATTGAATTCCCTTTTTTTAAAAGCCTTATTTTTGGAAAAACCTTCCAGCAGGATGGGCGCTTGGACGTTCTATCATTAACTTGTTCTCGATGTAACAATAGATTATAACAACTACTTACCTTCTCGTGTATTCTCTCCTGCAAGAATATTCAAGTATTATGTCTGGGTTTAACTCAAAATGAGATGATAAGGGAAAATAAGTATTCTGTTTTACAAGTGGAGTCATGAAAATTATTTAAATATGTAACGTATTTTTTTTTAATTTATAAAATTAAGAGTAATAAATATTTGTACTTGCTTTGTATGTTCGATCCAGAAGGAACGTCTATAAGTAGATTAATTATACAATATATTATATTGGTTTGTATTATGCCAGATTAATTGTACGAGGATTTTCAGTAGGGTAATGTTAATAATATAAATTTAACATACCATCATCCATGAACTCTGTAACAGATATAAAATATTTCATTAATGTCTATTAATATTTGCTAACATTTTTTTTATCAAATTCTTTCACAAATTTTTACACGGGGAAAATTTAGCTTACAAATTTTTATTAAATATTTATAAAAACATGAAATTTTTTGTTAAAACTATAAGTTTAATTAATTTTTCATGTTTGATTTATCAAAAGTGTAATAAGAGAACACTTACAGAATAGCTCGTGAGTTTTGAAAATTCTTTTAATCTGATTAAACTCATCAGGTCATTTCGAATATAATTTTCCTATGTTGGGTCAATAAATTATACCATGTACTAATTACAGTTTCCACTTAATTGCTAGGGTAATTGAGTTTTCTTATTGCTACGTAAACTGTATGACTACCATTGTACTATAAGTAATTTGACGTTAATTAGTTCAGCAACGAGTTTAGCTCGAATTGGAAAATGAATAGTAGAAAAAAGTCGAAGTTGAAATTATTCGAGGTCACTGTTTGAAATTTTAAAAATCGTAATTAAATTAGTTTCTAAGAATTAACATACCAATTCCATATCTTCTTAATGTTTCTATAACAAAAAAGATTAATGAGATTCTACAAATATTGCTTACTACTTTATTTGTTGCGCAGTGTTAGTATTGAAGTTCACGAAGTTATTTGCGCATAATAATACAAAAATTTGGGTTTCACTTACCTCTATCTCGAAACACATTCATACTAATTACGACAGTATCAATCCATATTGTTAGAATGATGGAAATAACAAAGTAATTCCATAGAGAATGATGTGCCAACATTTTATTAAGTGTATGTATAGGATTAAGATAGAAGCGACGTGGTGTTCTTATGAAATGGTTCTAATTAATTATCCAATCAATTTCTGAAATATAAATAATGTTTGCTGTATTCCTACTTTTTTATGCATGTATTACAATCTTAAGTAACGCGCATCCATTAGCATTAATATGCAATATGGTTTGACGAAAAATTCTAACCTCTTAAAAAATTTAAATTAAATATATTTTTGACCATTTTATAAGTTTTTAGATGAAAAAGAAGAGTTTATTTTTGTAAAAAAATATTATAAATAATGGAATATTTAATGTTATTGTAAGACAACTCTGTCTTCATATTTATATGCAATTTTTTCTTCATTCTTTCTTGTCAAAATAACATCAAGGTGTACATAATAAATACTGCGACAGTAATGTATTAATGTTGTGTTCAAAGATTGAGAATTTTGAAATAAAAATTTTAAATTATAAGAATGTATATTCTAATTTACTAAAAACTAAGTTCACTACATTTTACTTCATATATTTTGAATATTTTTGTCTTCATTCGAACGTCAGCATTAGAACCCAGCTGGCAAAAAAACAAAAAACGTTCTTTGAACGTCTGTAAAACGTTTAATGTCTGCTGTTTTAAGTTTTAAGAACGTCCGAACGTTCCAAAAATGTTTCGGAACGTTCGGACATTCTTAGAACATAAATTGGCAGACATTAAACGTTCTACAGACGTTCAAAGAACGTTTTTTGTCTTTGTGCCCGCTGGGAAGTTTCTATTATACTTGACTTGCGAAATCAGGTGCGCGCGTTGACACCGGAAATTTGCAGCTGATTACAGAGGAAGATCTGCGCGCGCATCTAAAATGACACGTAATTACACGTCAAGTAGTAGACTCTTCTAATGTTTACACAGAAAAGTGAACAAAAATATTATATGAAAATATTCTTTTTACAAGGGATTTTTCAAAGTCTTAAAAAAACCACCGCAAAAATTTTTTTAGCGTTTGCTTCACTTAATTTCGTGCTTGTGCTAAAAAATTATCCAATTACTATTAAATTTAGTAAAATATTATTAAAAAATTTTGTACTGAATTATAAAAAAAAAATTCTCGTTTGAATCACACATAGTAATTATTATTATAAAAGTAAAAATACTACAAATATCGAATAAAGGTGAAAATAATTTATAAGTTTGCACTCACCGAAAACCGAAGTACATTCGAATTGCCTAGTTGTCAACTGATGGAAAATGCCTGCTGCTTGGCTTTTCACAATCTTATTGTTTGACGCAATACAGTAATAAAAAGTTTAGGTATCCTCCAACACGATTATTTTTGCAATGTTTTTGTAAAACATTTGAAAAGTTAGGCTAAATATTTGGAAATTATTAAAAATATTACACAGTGACAAAAAATTATTTTTGTCTACTATCTCAGTATAACGTACATAAAATTTATTAAGACGTTTTATTTGTTTAATAAAAGCTTAGCTGAGCCTGCAGACCCATGAACTTTAATTAACTCATAGTTCATTTTATTATGTTCGAAAATAATTATATTCTTTCGAGAAATTTAATTTAAATTTCATTGTAAATAATTGAATAATTATTAAGAAATTTATAAAAATTTAAATTTTAAATTTATTTTAAATATCAATAATGATATTAAAATAACCGGGAATATGTAGTGTCACTGAATACGAATCCAATATATAAATTTAAAATGTCGGATGCAAGACGGTGGATTAGATTTTAAGAAATTAAAATTTCCATTTTTTCAGAATTTTTTGATTTTATCTACTTACGTAATATCAAAAAAAATTTAATGAGACGAATACAATTTTCAGGTCATTGAAATTTGAAAACTCTAGTTAAATAAAATTATGTTGATCAATAGAAAAAAAACGAATAGATTGATAATTAAATCAATTGATGAAACAAGATCAATGTAAGGGATAAACACATCTTATTAAAATAAAATTTACTTTAATTTCGTTAAGAATTGTTTTTATTTCAATCAAAATTCTTCGTAATGTATACAATTAATATCTGAAGTTGATTAGTTCACATCTCCTTTACGGTTTTCTAAAATTAACATAATATTAATTGTTAAAAAAATTAACATTTTATGTGTGTTTTCATATATTAGTGGCTCGTTGATGCCTTGCGGTTGCATTCGTAATTTCTAATATTTCATTAAAAATTTTTTCTTTGTTAGAATTTGCATTGTTAAATATAATTTATTTACTTTAATTTTATTTAGTAACTCTTAAATTAAATTAAACCATTAAAGCCTGAAACCTCTGAAATTTTGCGTTTAATTTAAGATATAATATTCACTTTTATGCTTCTTTTAATTATCAACGTCCACTCGTACGCAAACTTGACACTGATTTCTCGGCTAGTATTTTGTTTGAAAAAATGGTTTAAAATTTTTCAAACACAATTTCTTACGTAAAATTTATTTCTCTTTCAGATTCTGAAAGTAAAATGTATAACAACTTTATTACAAAAAAACATGTTGTGTTACGAAAAAATGTTCATTTAAAATATATTTCGACCTGGGGAAGGAAAAACATCATTTTTCTTAAAAGCTGATATATCGCGTCCTGGAATCTTCAGCTGGTTAAAATATTAACTCAATCTAAAATTCAATATGACGGAAGAAAATATTTCAATTTTCCAAAATTTAAAATTGCCTGTAGAGATAGACTATTTTTTCAAACAACCATCGGTCTCATTTAAAACTTGCTACTAAGTGAGTTGTCTGATAGTGAATATATCACTTTTAAAAATTAAAAAAGGCAGATTTAATGTGGTGGACCTTATAATTCTTAAATAAATTAAATGTTTTTTAACCATCAACTTTGTAAACTGCAACCCGACAAACTTCCAAGTAAACGGAGAAATCAATATTAATTTTGCATCTGGTGAACGCTAATGAATTTTTAATATTTTTACCTGCTTTTAAATTTCCGTCTGTTGTTCTTTAATGTATTTATAATAACCAATAAGCAGTTGTCTTTTGAAAAATTTTTCGGCAATTTTGGTCTATCCTTTACAAAATCTGTAAAAACACCCAAAAAACGCTTTTTTACAAACTACATTATAGAATATATTTTTATTTTATTGTACCACTATTCAAGAGTAAAAATGTAAAATATTAGTTAAAAATATTAATAAATACAGGAAATACAATTTTTTTTAAATCTTATTTTTGTCGTTTCTCTGAAATATTGTATACTTTTGGTATTTCCTTCTTTAAAAAAATGTGTATAATAAAATTTTTCAATTCTAGAAACTCATTCTTCAATGTTCAAAGAGTATTAAACAATTTTCTCATATAAATTTAATGATAAATTTATAAATGGTATTTATAAATAGTGCTAAAATTGTAAACAATTTGGAACATTATTTTCTTGAAAAATATAAAATCATGAACAATTTGAATATCTCAAACTGGAAAAGTCACAACTTTAACAAAATTAAGCAAAATAATGATTTATTGGAAACGTAGTCTATTTAACAGATATTTCTCACTGTTTAACATATGAAAAACTTATTGAAAATTGCTGTCACACATATTAAAAAATTTCAGTTATTTTTTAATTGACCAATCAGTGAAATGTAACTGAAATTTCAATCATTTGTAACTGATCTTCAGTGAAATTTCACTGATTCAAATCGTGAGAATGAAGTCATTGAAAATCAGTCAAATTTCACTCATCCAGGTTTAGAGAGTAACATTTTCACAAATGTAATTCGAAAAATGTACTTTTTTTCTTTCTGTAGAACTCACCATAGATAGCATCGCTGACACTTGTTGATAACTTTATATATGGATGTTTACCGTTGACAGAAAAAAATTTCATATTCTCTTTACCAAGTAAAATTTCCAATAGTTCTCGAACCAGAGGTGCCAAAGGAATAGTAGAATCTTCATTCAACTTTTTAAATTTCTCCTCTTTTATCCAAACCTTTGATTTAGGAACTAATTCAATCTATAAATTATAAATATTTTAAAATACTCATACAATTAACATATTTAGTTATGATTATATAATTAATGATTAACAATCACATTATTGCTATCCTTCTTTTATTTGAACCAATACAACAGCAAAAACAAAATGAAAGACAAAAGTTTCCGTGATTGTTGTTAGATAATTGTTCATAATTAAATATTCTTATTTACAGAATCTTATGATGTAAATATCTATTTAATGGTGAAGAAAAATAGTTACCTTCCCTTCTTGTTCCTCTTCGTAAGGAAGTCTTTCTGGCTTCTAAAAATGTTTAACGAATATTTATTTCTTAGAATAGTTTAAATAAAGAATTTTAAAAATAATGCAATATATTAGGTTTACAAATATTATTTTAACCCTTATTGTCATGTACCTCATGTAAGTATTTTCCTATGTCAAATCTTTTTTCCATCTTTGAAATAATACCTAAACATATATTTATGTATTTCAAATTATAATTATAAATCTTTGATGTATTGCAAACACATTAATAATAAAATATTTTGGAAATATTATTCAGATTTATTTTATAAACATTTCTTTTTTATTAGTGTCTAGACACTTAACAGTATTTTTAAAATAAGCTTTGTTTAAGGGGGTCATGTGATAAGTTTTAAAAATCGAATAGTTTTATTTTTCATAAATCATCTATAATATGTGTAGAATAAGTGGGTAAAAAAATTTTTCGATACTTGACTGTATCGGTCAAATTTATTCTGCATGTTTGTCTCATATGAGGCTATCGCCTGAACTAGGATAATTGAAAAAAGTCAACTTGTTTCTTTTTTAAACAGCAAATTTGACAACACAAATAACATGTTTTAACAAAATTTCAAAGTCGTGTAAAAGTCAATTTTTAATATTTCCAAATTTTTATTCTAGTTCAACCAATGAGTTAGTATCGTGGTCGTCGATAGTCTGCGTTTTTATTATCATCATTACTTTTCAGTTTTATAATTCGAAATCATTTAAATATTTTTACTAGCAAAAATTTGAAATTGTCCCCTATTGAAAAAATACAAAAAAATGTAAAAACGGCCGTCACATAAAGTGACCCCTTTAAATATATAACAATTATAGAAAACATATTATCTAAGAAATTAGTTTTTTTCACCTGCTGCGGATGTACGTCGGACACTATCGAAGAATCGTATCAATTTTACATTGCTCTTTTTTATATCCTTTTTGTATTTAGCTTTCACATTTTCATTTACATATGCTGTAAATTGAAAAGTTATAATCAAAGCACATGATTTTGTTTTTCGTTTTTACATATAGTACTTAATAATTTATTTTATTGATAGGAAGAAAATTTTAGTCACACTTTATCATTTATAAAGTCAGTTTATTTTAAAATTGGTCTATGCATAAACGTTTTAAGACTCAAACACTGTCTTGCTATCAACAAATTACATTGAAATATAAGAACTACACTGAAAGAAAATCTGTTGTATTATTTAATATCTTTATATGAATATTTAAAATAAAATGTATCAATTTATGAAAAAATGGCCTAAATTTTTTAAAGTAAAGTGTCATTCCACTAAACTTTATCTAAAGTCGTTGCTGCCTATTTTTGGAAATAAAAAATGGTGAAAAAATTGACCAATTTTACAAAATTTTAAGGTTAATTAAAAACCATTGATTCTATTACGAGATATGAATTTTTTATTTAAGTATTGCAATGAACTTTAAAATTGTTTGTTTTTTAAAATTTTTTTTTCTTTTTTCGAAATATATTTACAAAGAAAATATGTATTTTGCTACTACATGAAAGCATTGATTTAATGGAAATTTTTAACACAATTATCTTAGTTTTCCAATTTTAAGTACTGAAAAATCGTATTTTCGAAAAATGTAATTCCTTGTGTGTTGTAAATTTCATACATGGTAGCTAAAGTTATTTATATTTTAAAAATTATAAATAAAAAAAATGGTTTTCAGCGTTTCTTCGTATAAAAATAAGCGATAATATTAAACAAAAATGCAATAAAAATGTGAAAAAATTTGAAGTTACAAAGTTTAAAAATGTTTGTATAAAATGATGGTTTTTTAATATAAAACTTACTTATGATAGCTTTTTTAACTTCGCTAGGTATTTTCTTATATTTACTCTTATTATCAGTCCATGTAAAAATCGGTAAATTTTCTTCACCAAATAATTTTTTCAACAAAAACTTCATTAACTCGAGTGGATTGTTTTTATAAAGAGTTGTGTGGTCCTTAAGGTTTTCCTCATTTATCCAAATGTTTGATCCTTTTGTTAATTCCACCTTAAGCGTAAAAAATATTTTTTAAATAATTACTAAATGAGCACCAAAATATTCGTTTAAGATTCGTCATCTAGACCATACTAATATATTAACTCCTGTATATATAATAACAATGTCACGTTGTAAGTTTGAAAATATTAAGTCTTATGTTTGAACACGGTGTTAAAACAGTTTATGATATCTAAGCTAATTAGATTTGGACTAACATTTTTTTCGTTGTGTACTTCTGAGAATTTGTTTCTTATTTTGTCTTATTCTGACGACTAAAAGATCCTCATTATTTTACTTTCAGGCGACTAGAATTGATTTTAAAAATTTTGGGCCACTATATTGGATCCGACAACATATAAACACTAAGTTTTATTACATTTTTTGTTAGGCATAGTCTGAATTGGTAGACTATAGAAAGAATTGATCATTCTTTTCTCAAATTAGCGACATTTTGGGGACGTTACTTTCTTTTTTATTTTTGCTATTGAATATCCTAAAACCATATCGAAGACGTTGATTTAGAAATTACTTTTTTAAAGAATTTCAGTACAGGGACTACAAAATATGACAAATTTGATGGAGTTGAGAGAAACGAAAATTGCAAAAGGATAAAAATTATTAGAGTGATATTGGCGGCTATATATTGACATTTATATCTGCTATTTTGACATTTTAGGCCATCATGAACAGTTTCTTCAGGTTCTTGTTGCTTAGACGTTAATGGGTTAGAAGAAGAAGATAAAGAACTTTATTCTACCCATAATGGTCTGTTCCATTTTAATATTTTGATTTAAAAAATCAGAAATATATATTTTTACTTTTTTGGTCTTTAAAAAACAATATAGTTGTTACCTTTTCTGGTCCTCTTATTTGATATGGGTATTCTCCTGGTGACTGATGAATAAATAAAATAATATTAATATTTATGAATATATATATATATATATATATATATATATATATATATATATATATATATATATATATATATATATATATATATATATGACATTTTAGCCTATACTTTTTTAATCTTATATAACTAATTTTTGAATAATTAGTTTAGTGGTTAAATAAAATGACAAGATTGATTTTTTTGCATCTTCATCATCAGTCTTTAGAAATATCATTATGCAAATGTTATGTATAAATAGTGCTATGTGAATGTAGTATTTAAAAGATAAATTTAGTAAAGTGTGCAAGATGGGTCAGACAGTGTATATTAACTCCGTAAACGACCCCTGAGCTCGTATTATTCTAAAAAATATTATGCATGTTTGATGTTTTAATCAATTCCAATAGCTAGGTGCAACTTTATTCTCTTTGTTGCTTTGTTTAATTCTCCAGTGCATATTTCCATCAACTTTTCACTGGTGGAGTTATTAAAAGTAAATTATGAGGAAGTAAAAGGGATCACTGAGCGAAGAATTGACCATATATCAAATTGATATTCGAAAAATAATATGTAAAAGTGAAAATGTTTAATATATTCTTGGCATATACCTCCAAAGCATTTCTAACCGAATCTTCTAACGGTCGAGAGGTCACATCTAAAAATTATGTATCGTCAATTAAATTCTAATTGTATGTTTTTTTAATAATCACGTTTAGAAATCTTTATTATCGCAATGATTTTGTTTTGTATTATTTTGTTTTTTAAATTAAATTTAAACATATATATTATGTTCTTTATTGTAATTAATGTGACATTACCTTCTTTTCTTCTAGAGAGCTCATGTAGAAATCTTCCTATTGATTTATGGAATGTTTCATATTTAATTTTATCTTTTGGTTTTAAATTCTTGTTTACAAATTCTGTGAAGATAAATTTTATCTAATTTAAAATAATTTTATTGTATTACATTATATTATTAAAAAATACGAATCTTTTGCATTTTTTTAAAGATAATAAATGTTTTATTTTGCATTCTTTATGTTTACTGCTCTTAACGCTTTTATGCAGTATAATGCAAAAAAGAGTGTTCTTTTGCTTATGGCCAGTACTGCTGTTATCAGCACTCACCCGAGTTTACCCCAAGTTGACGATGATCAATTATTATAGACGTTATATATTAAATAGAATCAATACCCATTAACCTGGTGGCAGTTCGGACAAGTGCCAAAAAAAGCGATAGAGATCTAAGTATTTAGTTTTCATTTTATAAAATATTGAGTCATGTTAATGATATTGCGACATCTGTTGCACTCACTAAAGACTGCTTTTTTAACAATGTCAGGTAAGCGAATATAAGGATTTTTTCCGCTTAAGGAGTATTTTTTTAAATCAGTTTTTCCAATAAGGCTTTGTATTAACATTCTTGACAATTTAATTGGATTTTTTTTATAATCTTGAACATATGATTTGAGTTCATTTTTATTTATCCAAATTTTTGAATTTTTCAGTAATTCAACCTGAAAAGTATAATCGGGTTTAAAAATTATCCTAATTTTATAACTAAACTACTTTTCCAACAAATAAACAGCATACCAAACGAATAGTTTGATTAGACAAAGCGAATTATTGGTTACCTTATTCACTCCCTTTTTTTGATATGGACATAAATTTATTTTCTGCAGGATAAACATTGTGTGTTTAAAATTTTATTGTTTTTTAGTAACTGAAAAATTAAATGCTACTCTTTAAGTTATCAAAAAGTTGAAGTGGCATATACCTTGCGTTCCTGTATGTCTGTATTAGGTCTTCCTGCAAAAGGAATTCTTAAAAATTTATTAATACACTTTAATAATTAATCTATTCCTATCATGACATATATTGATGTCTCTGAGTCATTGAAAAGACAACTAAAAAACATTTAATGTCTGAACCAAAAATAGTCGAAAAGACGTCTAATAGACATATAAAAGGACGTCTTAAATTCATCTTTTAGACATCTAAAAGGCATGAAAGGGTCGACTGAAAAATATAAAAGAGACTTTTTTTCACATTCCGTCAGATCTCAAATAGCCCAGTGGGCAAAAAACTATCATTGTTTTAAGAATTAAGAATGTTTTTACTTCTTTTGAAATATGTTAAAGGTATCCGAGTTTGATCCCAGCTTTGTCGGAATTTTTTCATTATTTCTGCGTATTGTAGTAAAAATAAAGTTAAACATAAAATAAATTTAATACAATATTACTATGCAGAAAATATTGTGTACAAAATTCTAAGTACAAGTTGGAGTTAAAAATGATATTTTCTATTTTTAAAGGTTAAATCAATAAGATGTTTTTTAGACATTATAAGTCCACCAAAGAACTATGAGTGCGCCATTATACCTGATTAACATTAGCGAGTGTATTCAAGCGACGCGGGAAAATTATAGAATTAGATGTCTCAATTAAATACATGTTTTTTTATATTACCTTTATGGTTATATCTTTTATATTGGAATATGTCCTTGACTATAAGTTTGTATTCTGTCCAATCTTTTTTTTCTTTAGGAATCACATTTTCATTTATAAAATCTAAAAAAATAAAATGTAATCATAAAAAATTAGTCAAGTCACTGAAAATGGGTTTTTTAAAATATCTTATTGAAATTTAGGCTTTACTCGGCTATTCTAAGTTTTTGCACACCTCTTTTGTTAATGTGTCATTTTATCAGAATTTTATATGTTTATTAAAAAATTAAAAAGTAAAAATTTTTAATTATTAAATTTTTCAAGATAAAGGATATTAAATAATGTCATAAAAAAGTGAGGGTCGCATGATTACCGCCGATATTGTTCTATTAACCTAATCTCGTAAATAACAAATTAATTTTTTCAAAAGTAAACTTGAAACGAGGAAACAGAAAATTCTTGCTCACCAAAAACGAAATATTTTATGTACCAAGGAATAGAATAATATTTAAAGTTATATGTGACGTTCCTTGAAGAAAGGTACCTAAGAAGCAAACGAATTATAGGTTAGATTTGTGTTAGATTTCTCTTGATTAAAAGTTTATTTTTAATTATTTGAATTTAAAACCAACTTTTATTCGATATTTTGGACATAATCAAGACTTGAAGATCAATAGCTTTTAATTCATAATTTTTTTTCTTTCTGTATTCTTACTTGAAAACTTAAAAACATAACCTCAAATTTTTTGCCTCTTAGGTACCTTTCTTCGGAGTGTAATGTATATGGATTCCAGCTCATGGACAGCATATTCTCTTTGCCAAGTAAATTCTCTAGTAACAATCTTATCATGGAGGCTGCACTGGTTTTGTATTCATTTTTAAGATGTATGAGTTCATTTTTGTCAATAAAAATGTTCGATCCAATCTCTAATTCCACCTTTAATGAATAATAAGAATGAAGTTAAGAGTGTAAAATTATAATTTTATGTTATCGCCCCGATCTGGCCCTTATTGGGCGTAGCGTTTCATTCCATACTATGGCCCTAGTAGTGTAATGTCTACACGGAATGCCTTAACTAGCGAAATATTTATTATTGAAATCTTATATATATATATATATATATATATATATATTTGACCAAATTTGTACATGAAATTAAAATCATCTCCTTTAAAATCTTACAAGCAACATTATACATTCACTGAAAAAATTTCATTACAAAATTGAAGAAAATATACTTAAGTATGCATCAAGAATATTACCCACCTAACTTAAGTTGGCGAATATTCTTGGCGCACATTTTAAGAAGACTATTTTTAAACTTAGAATGTAATTTTTTCAGTGTTAACATTATAATCAGGTAAAACAATCTTTGTTAATTTCTAATTAACAAAATGAATCAATTAATAAAAAAAATTTTAACCAAACTAAATGTTTGATTAGAGACAACAAATTAATGGACTTCGTCTTTCTAATAGAAACAAGAAGCTATATTACCTTATTCTTTCCCTTTTTTTGATATGGATATGACTTTGGTGGCTATAAAATAAATATTGTTTTTTATTCTTAGATTCCCAGTATTATCAAAAATAAGTCCTACTTTTAAAGGTTAAAAAAGTGTAAGTACAAACCTCCAATTTCTGAACGCCTGAATTAGTTTTTTCTGCAATATTTTTTTTCATTCTTTTAGAAATTTTAATAACTTATTATTTCAATTTTCTTTTATCAAATTCACAATAAGTCTCAAAAGTAAACTTTAATATATTTTAATAAAACTTTTAAAACAGGAAATATTCTGTACATACAGTACAAACGAGGCACTTTAAAGCTTGTTTATAATTTATTTATCCTACAAAGATGCATAATTTTGTTCCAAAATTAAAAATGTATTATTTGTATTATTACCATATCTAATAGTACTTCTCTCAGATTTTAAAATTGACAATACTGAAGATTCGTAAGTCTTCCGGTTCATTTTATGAACAGAGTCCAGATTTAAATTAACAAAATCTATTAAAATACAAATTTTCTTAATGGGATTGTAACAGTAAACTAGACTGCTGTTAACAAATTAATTTTTTTTAAATTAAACTTTAGGTAAATAAAAATGTTGTAAAGTTATCGCTCACCAAAAATAGATTTTTTCAATTCCAGAGGAATGGATCTTTCTTTACCGTCACTCCAAATCATAAATGGCAAAATATCTTTGCCAAGTAATATTTCAAGTAACTCTTTTATCATCAGTTGTGGATTACTTTTAACAAATCTTTTAATGAACCCAAGTTCAAGCTTTTCTATCCAAATTTTTGAATTATCTAATAATTCTACCTTTGGTGTATAATAAGAATTAAAAATTTTAGTAAGTTTAATGATGTTATGAATTAAAACTTAGCGCAATAAAAAGCAACGATTATTTTGTTTGTTTATAATACTATTAAATTAATACATAATTATGTTATAATATTTTGTTGTGTGGAGGACGTAGAAAGTTAAGAACTTATAAGTAATATGAACAAAAATTGTTCATACTTATGAATCTAATAACGATCTTATCATTTAAATATTACAGTTTATACAAAATGAGATTCGGTTTCAATGAAATAGAACATTTTCAAGAACGGTTAAGGGCATTTTTTTTATTTTTCTAGATAAATCATTTATAAAACATTTAAATTAAAAATGTATTTAAGTTTCTGTAAAATAAAGTAAAGTAACATTACCTTTCCGTTTCCCTTTTTTTCATATGGATAAAGGTTAGGTTTCTGTAGATAAAATATAATATTTTTTATTTTCCAACCTTAGTTCTAATTATTCAAAAATTAATTTGAAAATGTTGCTTTCCTTGACGTAGAGGAAATTGTGTAATTTACCTTATTTGCACTTATTCCACTACGTGTTGTAGGTCTTTTTTTCGTTAATGGCGAACTTCTATCTGCAAGCTTCTTACAGCTTCTAGTTCTAGTATCTTGAAAAGAAAATTCGTTATGCAAGGGAATTTAAAATTTCAATTTACAATTTATAATTTTTTTGTATATTAATGGATATTGTAACGTTATGATTTTAAAATTAGAATTGAAAAAGTCCTGGAACATTTTCTTTGGTACATAGTTATGCATCAGGAATCACAATAAGTGTAAAACCTTGATTAATAAATTTAAAACAAATTCACTTCTGCTTTTTTAGTTCATCATATTAAACATTTTGAGCATGATTTTTTAATAAAAAACAACCCATTCAGAGATCACGGGGACATTTTAAAAATGCACTTTTTTCAGCGAACATCCGGAAGCAATGATGTTAATAATTTGAAGTCACAATAAAGTCATTTTAAAAACGTCAAAAATGAATTTCATGTCTTGTCTAACGAATGAACAAAAATCATCCAAAAGGATGTTAAAATTGAATTTAAAAATAATATTTCAATTTAAGAATATTTTTCGATGTTCAAATTAAGATTTCACAAAACTAACGTAATCATGTACTAGAACAGTAAAGATCGAAATAATTTTTACAAATAAGTGAAATGTGCAATATATTTTTAAAAATTGTTATACTAGTGACAGTAATAAATATTTGTACTTGCTTCGCTTATTAGATCCAGAAGGAATATCTACAAGAAGATTATTTTTTGTTCTTAAATAATAATAGATAGTTCAAAAAATGCATAGTATTAATTTTTACGTGAATTTTATTTGTCATAAAAAATAGTGATATTGATCGAATATGTACCGTCATTCTGCCGTGTGATTTAAAAACTTAGTTAACTGACATTTATGTCGAAACGAGAAAATAAGGAAAAACTGTTTGCTTTCAGAACCCTAATAAAAATTAAAAAATTGTTCAATTTAACTTCACATACTGGATATAATGATGGTTCTCTATTTAATTATGAAATAAAAAATTAATTATTTAAACAAATTATATGGAAAAACGCATTTGCGTGTTTTTCCGAATGCAAATATGAAGTAGAAAGTTAGATAAAGTCCTTTGCGTAGTCGCTCAACAAAAAGGTACGCGAGCTCGGTCCTACGATTTGATAGAAAAACTCACCTAACTGACAGTGACGTCATGTGGTAGGGGGACGTCTTCTGTAGTTCTATAATTTTTACGAATTCACAAATTTTGTTGCAGTAAGAAAAATATAACAAATATTAATATTTAATATTAATAAATAATATTTAATTAACTAATAATAATTAATCATGTTAATTAATTACAAATTATTATAAATATGAAAAATTATTCCACATTTTTGAAACTAAAGGTTTTTATGTATGTGTGTGTGTAATACACTCAGAAAAAGAGTTGGCTGCCATAACCAATTAAATAGTTGCTATAGCGCGATCCAATTAATTGGTTAGCACATCCAACTATTGGATACTGTTTCCCAGCTATGTATATAATGCAGCTAAAAAGTTGGATGTATCAACCAAGAAATAGTTGCCCCATCCAATTAATTGGATCGCGCTATAGCAACTATTTAATTGGCTATAGCAGCCAACTCTTTTTCTGAGTGTAATTTTAATTATTAAAGACATTGATTTTGTTAACATGTTTATTTAAACAATCAAAGGTGTAAATAAGTCTTGCCACATTCTTGCAGTAATTTTTAATTAAAATTATTCACGTACTTAAACTACAATGTATTATCACATGTGCTACTCATAAGAAATGATAAGAAGCCGGCTGGTTTAATTTAAATCCTAAAAAAGGAAAGTCGAAAACAATTCTGTAATTGTCGAAAAACTTATTAAATTTGAAAAACATTAAGAAAAATAATGACGTGTATGTTAAATTTACTTACAATTTTCTTAAATAAATTTAGTTTTTATTTGCCAAGTTTAACCAGTTTAACTTAAACATAACCTCTGAGTTGAAATATTCACAAGAGGGGAAACAGCTGCTTGCTGCTTGCGACCCGAGGATAAACCGAGTTTAGCCGAATGCAGTTAAGTAGTCGTTCGGCTCTGTCTCGACTGACTTTTTGATAGAAGAACTTAGGTAATTGCAAGCGTTGTAGATGCAAAGTTTTTATTTCAAATCCAACGCTCGGACTCGACTACTTATTTGATACAAAAAACACACAAATGCCTTTAACTAAGTTTTTCCTTCAAATCTTACATTCGAGCTCGTAGCCTCGTTTGTTTTTTGGACTACGCAAAGTCCTTTCCTTAACTTTTTATCAAATATTCTTTCATTTTCTGCAATTTCTCAGATTTTCAATATTAATTTTCTATAAACAATCATTTGCAAAATAAATTTAAACTATAACTATTAGACGCAGTTTTTTCTTACGAGTTCATTGATACCAAAAACTCATTTTTCACCAAAATGTCAGTTAACTAAGTTTTTAAATCACACGGCAGCATTAATATCTTCCATGGTATCTGTAATAACATAAAACCTGTAACACTGTTATACTGTTTTATAGCATAATATATACTTACCTTCTGGTCTATGTTCTTCTGAAAATATTAGAAACTTGCTTAGATTTATACAACAATGAGACCAAAGCGAAAAAAATCAATGCAATTAGTAAATATACTGATAAAAAAGATTGGATTATGCAACATATTTTGCGGTCATTGTTATACTTTGCCAAAAATAAATCTTGGGACTTGCCTTGTATGTTAGATTCACACCGAACGTCTGCAACAATATTTTTTTTGTTCTTTATCTTACAAGATTGTTTAAAAAGTGTATATTAATATTTAAGACGTCCATAAAGGAGAGTAGATACTATCATAGAAATAAATGATATTGATTATATGTATACCGTCATTAATACCGTCCATGATATCTGTAATAGCATAAAAACTTGTAACACTGTCACTAATATTCTGTGTTGTATATTAAGGTATATTCTTACCATCTGCTCTATTCTCTTCTGCAATAATATTGAAATATTTTTACGTATATTTAGCAATGTGATTAAGAATGAAAATAATTGATGAATTTAGCAAATAGACTGATTTAAAAGATTCGCTAATGCGACATATTTTAGAAAATAGTTGTACTAGTAACAATAATAAATATTGGCACTTGCTTTGTTTATTCGATCCGGCAGGAATGTCTGGAACAAGATTATTTTTTCTTTATTAACACTAAGTGTCTTAAAAAATGACCATTAATATTCGAGATGTGCGTAAAAAAGTCTAATATTTTACAAAGAAGATTAATATTAATTGTATGTACCATCATTAATTTCGTCCATGATATCTGTAATACATAAATAACTATAACATGTCACTCTTCTAATTAGTAAAATAAGGTATACAAACTTCCTGCACTACTCTCTTCTGTAAACATTTAAATATTGCTTGAGCGTATTTAACAATGTGAAAAAGAAAGAAAAAAGTAAATAAACTGATTAAGAAGATTCAAGAATGCGACATATTTTGGAAAATTGTTGTAGTAATTTCAATCATAAGTATTGAGACTTACCTTGCATGATAGATCCGACAGGAATGTCTGTCAAAAAAGATAATTTATTGTATTACATAAGTAACGTGAAATATAATAGGCGCACAGTGTTAACTTGTATTGTGAGTAATACATATTGGACCTTACTTTTTCTCTTAAATGTGGAAAGAAAGTCTGTAACAGTAAGAATAAGATAATTTTTGAAAATAATTTTTTTCGACTTTTAAATTGTTTAATTACTTAAATTCTTTTAAAAATTTATAACAAGAGAATTTCACTTTGTTTAAATTTCTCGAAGCAACGTGAAATGAGATAACAGTTAAAGAGAAAATATTTAAATCTATTAAATTTCAAGCGGAATTGCCAATGATTTTTTAAAGATATTATTAGATTCTTAGTCTAAATAATATTTCCAATCGTTTAAAAATAATTTTTCATACAAATTATTAAATTTTGCTTATTATTAAGATACTTTTATTATGTTTTTCTGATTTTTTTAAGGTTTCCGTGGAATAAAGCTCCGAGATAAATTAACCTATTAAAAAGAAAAATGGATACTTACCTTCTACTCTATCCTCTTCTGCAAAAAAATTCAACTTTCTTATACCTAATAGGCAACGTAATCTTAAACGTAGATAAATATTATGTCGTGTTATGCAAATGAAAGAACGAATAGATTTAAAATTGTACAATATTTTAAAAATATATAGTATCGAATTTTTTTTTCCTACTTGAGGGCATTTGGGAACTCTGATTACTAATACTGATCAAGAAACTATGATGTCCGTAACAACTCTGCATATAGTAAAATTTTGAAGTGTTAAGCAATGTAGAAACAATATTGCGTCAATATTGCAATAAATATATTGCACACAATATATTTACAAAACTGAAGTAATTTTGGAAATCTGGCATTAGATTTATAATCAGCGAATCTAAATTCCCATTAGTAGTAAACGTTGGGAACATAAATTATGTTATTTACCTGTACAGTTCACGGAGTGTATACACGTCGTCCACTCAGGCGGTTCGTTTACAGGACGTGGATGTACGTCATTCATCAGCAAAGGTTTAGTCTCGTCTACAATATCTGAAATAGAAGAAAAACCATAACACTGTCATTATACTGTTATGTAACATAAACTATACACAATAATTATTTTCTTTCTTCATTACATTGTTATATGGACATAAATAATAGGTTAATCTTATTGCAGGAGAGAATAGAGCAGAATAATATTCAAATTTTGATAAGGTCTATTTAGCAATGTGACCAAGAAGAAAGTAATTATTATGGTTAGGAAATAGACTGATAAAAAACATCTAAATGTGCGACATATTTTGAGAAACTATTGTGCTAGTGACAGTAATTTATAATTATTTGGACTTACCTTGCATGTCAGATCCGGAAGGTACGTCTGTAACAAGAGTTTTTGTTCTTTATTATACTAGATGGTTTACAAATTTATAGTAATAATCTATATGTGAGTACAAGAGGCTAGATAACATCATAGAAAACATTGATAATAATTACTTGTACCGTCATTAATATCCTTAATAATGTCTGTAATAAAATAAAAACTATAACACTGACACTATTCTGATTTTTTACTTTAGAATTGTATATAACTATAGAAACTTTTTACATATTTATGTTTAAAAAAATTAAAAGTTGTAGCTACAAATTCAGCTTAGGTATAGAAGACCCTGTGCACCGAATTTTTTGCACTGCACGTTCCACAAGATATCCGAATCAAAAATTAGTAATAAATTATTAAACTAGAATAAATTTATCAGCTCTTATCGGCTTTTAAAACGTTTTTTAGCAAAATAGTGATTATTTGAAGAAAAATACATTTTTACCAATTTTTGTTTCGGATAACCTGGCGAAACTTAGGAACTTACGGCGTATCAAAAATACGACGCCGTATGTAGTTAAGCTACAGTCGCCATTTTTTATTTTTTTTAAAATATTAATATGTAAAAATTCCATGTAATTATGTTCATGTTACTATATTTGTTAGTATCTATTTTTAGCTTATGGCATACTTATATATAAAGAATTTGATGAATAATTGAAAAATACCTTACTGGATATTAAAAGTGGTACATTTGAAATAATTGTACTATACCAGTCAGACTTTGAACATTATTTTCTTCTTCCGACGAACTTGAATCAAGTGTGACTACTTCATTGCTTTTATTTCCGTCACGAATATCCTTGAATAACTGATTTACTGCGTTTTTAAATGTTGACTCGTTAATTTTTGAATGGGAATGTAAGTTTATATAATCTGAAATATAATTATTTATCTTAAATTCAACATTAAAAGAATAATAATAAATCATAATTTTTTATTGTCAAAAACTTACCGAAGACAAACATGTTAACTTTCTCCGGTATAATACTATACATTGCATCAAAATCCTTTTCACGCTGGGTTACCATATTTTGTAACTCATTTTCACCTAAGATTGTTTTCATTACTTCTTTTGTCATTATTTTTGGATTAGTAGCATGCAGATTAGTGATACGAATTAACTTTTCGATACCACTATCAATGCCCCAAGTCTGTAACCGTTTAACCAAAAGAATCGAAGAAAATTAAATAGTCATACAAAAGTTTATATGCCTACACTAGAGTAAAATATATCACATTTTGAGACGTTAGACTGCTAAAAATTGTATTTTATTACTTTTATGTAGAAGAAAAGTAACAACTACTTTTTAAAAAGTTTTCACTTGCTGCAAATTTTTCTTTTTATAGAAATGTTATACTTGAAATGCTGAACGAATATCCGGTTTTATTAAAGTGAGTGTGTGGAAGCTTCTTTTATGATCACGATAATTAAAAAACATTAAGTTCATAAAGAAAGTTAAACTATTATTTTAGAAAAATTAATATCATACAAACCTTGTGAGAAGTTACAGGGCGTTCGTCATCTAACTGACGAATATCTGAAAAAATTTATATTCAAAGTTGAAGAAAAAGTAAATAGATTATACCTTGTTTTTCTGTAAATATTCTGTTGAAATTTTATTCATTAAAATTATTTATTTCACAGTAAAAATAAATAAGTACTTTATTCGGAACCGAATGTTTTATGTAAAGGTTCTTTTTAAACCTTTGCCGTTCTTGTGTTACGAAATGTCGTTTAGAGTCTTTTCTGGGGGAACAACCAATGAGAAAAGGCGGTATGCTTGTGTTGATAAATTAGTTATGTGTGAGAATGTAAGTGTTCTGAATTTGCAGAATGTACCTAATTAAAAAATGAATCTATTCATATTTTAAAATAAATTATATTTAAAAATACTATTTAATACCTAAAAATCTGTTTTTTGTATAAAGTGGAAGTGTATTGGCAATTTATTACTTTTTAAACATAGGTATATTTGATTATTAAAACCTTTTATCAAATCTACATAACCTATGTAAACATAACCTCAAAATCAAACTAATTTCCGGCCCTGATATTATCCACGTGATTCCACTGTCAAACTGATTTTTTCTAAGGTGGGGAAAGCTTATGCACGGCAAAGGGTTAAATGTGACCATAGTAGACGAAGTAATTTTTAAAATTTTAAAAGAAATAAATATTAATACTTGCTCTGTAAGTTAGGCCCGGAAGTAATGTCTGTAATAAAACAAATTGGATAACGTACTTGCTTGCTAGAATATAATCATACTAGTGTAGTTCACTTGTTTAGGATGTAAGAATAGATTAAAACGAATACTTACCTTCTGGTGAATTCTCTCCTGCAACAATATTCAAATATTATGTCAGGATTTATTATTAAAAAGTGACCATGAAAGAAGATAAGTAGTTTGATTTATAAGTGGACTGATAAAATGTTTTAAATAAGTAAACTGTTTTCCAAAAATTTCATCATATTAAGAATAATAAATATTGGTACTTGCTTTGTATGTTAGATTCAGAAGGAACGTCTTTAACAAAACAAATTGAATATTATAATGTTTTGCATTTACCCAGATAGTTTGTAAAATGTATAACAAAAATCGATATGCATGTAGAAAAGATTCAATAAAATTATAGATAAGACTATTATTATTAATTGCTTATACCGTCATTAGTCACATCAATGACTTGTGCAATATCCGGCTAATTTCGTATTTTTTGTTGTCAATTATGATTCCCTATTTTATCACGATTATTTCAAAAACAGGTAGTAAGTACACTGCATTGAGTCAAAAGTTATTAACATTTTTGTGACCGCGCTGGACGACGCGCCAGTAATACGGCTACTGGCGCGGTACCTGCAAGCCGAGTACTGTTTTAAATTTTAATATCTAACATTTGCAAATTTCCATATTTCATGATGAAATATTTTTTTATTAACGCAAAATGTAATTTTTAATAAACAAATTCAATTTTCTAAACAATTAAAAACTTAAATATTTTTTTTATATTAGCAACCAAATAGTTTTACATTTTCTCGTATTTTTTTAAAAATACTAAGATTTTCGATGACGCCTCATCACAATATAAAACTAAATATAATTTGTTAAATCTGGCTAATCATAAAAATGTTTTCGGAATTGATGCGGAGTGGCACTTTTTTGCTACCGCCCACGGCAAAGGTGCTTGCGACGGAGTAGGAGGTACTGTCAAAAGACATGCTTACTTTACATCCCTATAAAAAGACATTATTCTTCTTTTGATAGCTCCAAAACAACGTTACGACTGGGCAAAGGGATTTTTAAAAAAATTCATTTTTGCCTGTGTTCAAATGAAGAGCATGGAAATCACAGAAGAAGTTTAAAGTAACGATTTTTTACTGCTAAAACAATAAAGCAAACACGATCGTATCACTGCTATCAGCCAGAAAAAAAGTAACACATTATTGTGCAAAATTTTTTTGTTCAAAAGAATGCAGTCACTGTCTAGCTCACGTAAAATAGAAACTGTCAAATACAAAATAATATAGTAATAGAAGTAATAGTAGCTATTGTTTTAGGCAGCCTTTACTCTTTATATATATATATATATATATATATATATATATATATATATATATATATATATATATATATATATATATATATATATATATAAACAAAACGATTATGTATATTTTACAAATTATTTCGTAGACAATATTTTCTTCAATATTCTTTCCCTTTGCCTTTCATGTGAAATCATAGTTTTTTAAAAAAAATATTATTATGAATAAAATTTAACGAATATTTATTTTGCAAAAACAACTTTAGGGTAATTTTTGGTAAAAAAATATTTTAAAAACATTAATATTATGTATAAAAATATCTCTATCAAAAAAGTGGCACATTTAAGACATTTTGAGCCTTACTAGCTGTTTACTTGTTGTAGATGTAACAAAAGAGTATAACAACAACTTTTAAAAAGTAATATTCATGGCGTCATTGGAGCTGAGGTAGTAGTGGTGTTTTTGTTTGTATATTTATACATGTGTATACAAAGTGATTTCTGTTATTCGGAACTTTTATAACATTTCTTGGTGTGTGTTATCAATATACCCACTATCTACTTTTCAAGGTTTAATTCCTTATTTTTGCTTTCTGATACTGATTTATTTTGGGTGGAAATTGAATTATGGCGAGTAATAGCCAAGAATTAAGCGACAAACATCTTAGTGTTTACTTGGCTAGTCTATGTGCGCATGGGAAATGTAAAAAACCAATTGGTGATGGTGCCTCTATGAAATGCACAGGTTGTCAAGCAATGTTTCATACAGAATGTGCTTCTAAACTTAAGAAGAATGCTGATGGTTCTTTTACAAAATGTTGCGGCTCTAGATCAACTTCCCCTGCTGATGAGAAGAAATCATTTGATTTTAATTTTAAGGAAATAAAAAATATGATTGGTCAGATTGTCAAAACTAATATGAATTCATTTAATGATTCATTAGATAAACATAGCCTTGAGATGAAACAGGATTTCCGGGATGTTAGAACTTCTGTTGAAAACTTGTCTACAAAAGTTGACAACTTCTCAGTTAGATTTACAGCTTTGGAATCTCGTGTTGAAAGTATAGAAGAAAGGATCCAGGATATTGAAAATAACTCTGATGATAGAAGTGCTACTGTATCAAATAGTTCTTTTGACTCATGTATTGCTGAGATGTCTTAACGTGAAGCACGTAAGAGAAAGTTGATATTATTTAATTTTCCCGAAAATACTGCAGAATCTAATTTAAATACAGATAGAAGTAAAGTTAAAGATTTCATGCGATTGTTTTATAAAGATGCTGATTTTGGTGATATAACCTGTATTCATTTGGGTGCGAAATCTCAGGTTTTGAAACGTCCTTTAAAAATTATTTTTGAAACTGAACTTTTGGCTGTGGAGGTACTCAAAGCATTTATCAAGAATCGAAAAGAAATTCAAACTATGTCATTGATTCCCAATATCATGCTGTCACAGGATCGTACTCCAATGCAACAACGCCAGTTCAGGGAACTGAAACAACAATTAGCGGAACGTATTTCCAAAGGAGAGAAGAACCTTCGTTTAGTCTACAGGGACAACATTCCAGCAATAATATCTACTCCCCTCAAACCTGTAATGAAAAATTAAAATTGTATTATCAAAATATTCGAGGTATAAATACAAAATTGAAGTATCTAATCAAATCAGTTGATATTTATAATTATAATGTAATTGCGTTTACAGAAACATGGTTGAAACAAGACTTACTCTCCTCAGAATTTTTTGATGTTAATTTATTTAATGTTTATAGAAATGACCGAGAAGATAGAACTGGCGGAGGTGTGCTTATTGCAATTAATTCGAAATATTCTTGCAGTGCAATTGATTTTAGTAATTTATTGTTATTAAAAAAAATTAATTTAGTTGGGGTTAAAGTTTACATTGATGATCTTGTAATTGTTATTATTGTCATTTATATTCCGCCAGCGTTGTCAATTGATTATTTTGAAGAACTTTTGGATTCTTTAAATTCTATTAGAGAAATTGGGTCAAATAATGCAATTATTATTGGAGATTTTAATATCCCAAACTATATATTGTATTGTGAGGATAATACTTTTATGGATGCTAAAATGTTGCTACTTAATTCTTTTTTACAGACGTTAGAACTTAAACAAGTTAATAATGTGCCGAATTTTTTAAATAGACTCTTGGACTTAATCTTTGTGAATTTTAGCGTTGACATTGAAAGATGCATGTGCCCAATTTTTCCTGAAGATAAGCATCACCCATCACTAATTGTTCATTTTGAATTACATCATAATAAAAAAATTACTAATTCCTTGATTAATCAATCTTCTCTTCGTTATAACTGGAAACATTGTAATTGGACTTTACTTTACTTAAAAATTTTTGATTTGGATTGGACTGTTTTTACTAGATGTAGCAGTGTAAATGATGCTTGTGATGTATTCTATGAATCTTTGAATGGTGCTATTTCTGAGTCTGTGTCTATATTTTCAAATGCAGTAAATTGTAAATATCCAAATTGGTTTACACATGATATTATTAATGATATTCGTTTGAAAGAAAAATATAGAGTTCGTTTTAGAAGGTATCATGATTTATATGATTATGAAATGTTTAAGCGCTTTCGTACGGATATTAAGAGGCGTATTGATATTGCTTATTCTAATTATATTAGTCGGGTTGAGGACAGCATCTCTTTATCCCCAACAGTGTTTTGGAATCATTTTTATCGTTTGAGATCTGAGTCTAGAATACCTGGAATTATTAAATTTAATGGTATTGAATTTAATTCCCCCACTGTCATATCAAATTTATTTGCTGACTATTTTAATAGTGTTTATGAGAAGAATACTGTGGGATTATCTGATGCTTCCTCAACTAATGATCATAATCGATTTTTGGGTGTTGTTCTGAGGATTGAGGAGAGTGATGTAAAGAAGGCTATTGGAAGGATATCTGCTAAAAATACATCTGGCAATGATCTTATTCCTGCTTTTGTAGTTAAAAAACTTTCAAATTGTTTAATTCAACCGCTTACAATTATTTTTGTGCAACCCCTGCTGGAAAAGAGCTACTTTCCTTTGACATAAATGCAGCAGAAAGTGGTAAATTTCTGCACATTTAAAAGTGTGCAGGAAAGTGTACTTTCCCGCACACTTTTGATAAAGTGTGCAGGAAAGTATACTTTCCTGCACACTTTTTTGTAAACAGTATAATATACACTATAATCAACATAAAACTATATTTATTGATTAGAAATGTATAAAAATAACTTTTTTCGGTAAACAGGTGTTGCACAAAGTACTGTGTGCAACACGTACGAAAGAAGATTTTCCGACTTCGTGCAAATTGCTGCCCTCGCTTCGCTCGGAGCAGCAAACTTAGCACTCGTCGGAAAACAGCTTCTTTCTGTACTTGATGCACAATATACTATTAACTTAGCTTTGTCAGAGGGTATTTTTTCGGATGCTTGAAAGAGCACAAAGATTTGTCCTGTTTTTAAACAAGGTGATAAATCTAATGTAGAAAACTATCGGCCAATTTCTATTATTAACCATTTTTCCAAGATCTTTGAAATCTGTCTTTATAATATTATATCCAGTAAAGTTTCTAGTTCAATATCTATTTATCAATATGGTTTTGTTCCTAAAATATCAACAGTAACAAATTTATTAGTTTTCACGCAACATATTTACGAATTATTTAATGATTTCCCTCAAATCGATGTGATTTATACTGATCTTACTAAAGCTTTTGATAAAGTTGATCATAAGTTATTAATTGATAAGCTTCTTACATTTGATTTTCTTAATAACTTTATACAATTGATCAAGTCTTATTTGACTAATAGACCAAATTTTTGTACAATATAGTGGTTACGTTTCAAATCCTTTTTTCCCTTCATCTGGAGTTCCTCAGGGATCTAATTTAGGACCATTACTTTTTTCTGTATATATGAATGATGTTTCTCTTTTCTTAATCTGCTACAATCTTCTTTATGCTGATGATGTTAAACTCTACCTTCCAATTTCTAATGTTGAATCATGTCAAGTTTTGCAAGATAATGTAGAAAATTTTTATAATTGGTGTAAACATAATAAATTAAAATTGAATATTGGCAAATGCAAAGTAATGACATTTGTGAGAGGGAAATCAATTATTCCATATCCGTATTTTATTGAGGGTCATGTCCTTGAAAGGGTAAATAAAATTAAAGATCTTGGTGTAACTTTTTTACCTAATTTATCATTTAATGATCATATTAGTAACATTGTTGACAGCGCTAGTAAAACACTTGGATTCTTAATTAGGTCATGTAAACAGATTAAAAAAATCTCAACTATCAAAATTCTCTTCCAAACATTCGTAATCTCGAAATTTATTTATGCGTCTGTTATCTGGTCTCCGAACTTTCTCAAGTATTGTGAGGCAATTGAATATTGCCATAAACAGTTTTTAAAATTTTTAGCTTGGAAAGAGGATAAAGTCTATCCTCCTAGAGGAACTGATTTTAAAATTTTACAAGCTAGATTTGGTGTGTGGTCGCTGGAGGACAGACGTATTTTCTCATATATTTTATTTCTTTTTAAGATAATTCGTGGTCTGACTGACTGTCCTTTTATTTTGCAAATGATACCTTTCAATATACCAAGGTATACAACGCGTTTTTGTGCTCCATTTTACTTACCATCGGTTCTTAATCATCGCTCTCCTCTGTATCGTATGTGTTCATGTATGAATGATTTATTTCTTAAAAATGAGGATGAAAATTTAGATTTATTTTGTACATCCTTGAATGAATTTGTAATGGCTACACATAAGTATTTAAAACAAGCGTCGTAATTTGTTGACGATTTGCTATTGAGTTGTAATTTTTTAAGTTTACATTTTGTAGCCCTGTTATTGGTTTTTACCGTTGGGCTTGGTTTTCTTCAAATAAATAAAATAAATAAAAGTGAGACGATAAGGAAAACAAGAATTCTGTGTTATAAATGGAGTCATGAAAATTATTTAAATATGTGATATAATTAAAAAAATTATGAAATTAGGAGTAATAAATATTTTTACTTGCTTTGTATGTTAGCTCCAGAAGGAACATCTGAAAAAATATTAATTATACAAAATATTTTATTGTTTTGTATTATATCAGACTGTTTGCAAAATGTATATAAAAAATCGATATGTATATTAAAAAGGTTAAATATTTATAAATTAGAATATTATTAGTTTTTATACCGTCACCAGACACATCAATAATATCTGCAATATCTGTATTTAAAACTCTGTCATTTTCCTGATGCGCAACATTTATAGATCTTACTTACTAGTATATAATTCTACTACTGTTGTTTACTTGTTTTGGATGTAACAATAGATTATAAAACTACTCACCTTCTGGGGTATTCTCTCCTGCAACAATATTCAAGTCTTATGTCTAGGTTTATCAATAAATGAGACGACAAGGGAAAAAAATATTCTGTTCTGTACATTTTAAAAAAATTATGAAATTAGAAGTAATAAATATTTTCACTTGCTTTGTACGTTAGGTACACGAGGAACATCTGTAAGAAGATTAATTATACAATATATTATATTGTTTTGTATTATGCCAGATTGTTTTTAAAATGTATATAAAAATCGATATGTAAGTGAAAAAGGTTGAATAATTATGAAAAAGAATATTGTTAATTTTTATACCGTCATCAGACACGTCAATGGCATCTGCAATATCTAGAATTTATAACTGTGTCATTTTTCTGATGCGCAATATTTATAGATCTTTTTTCCTAGTATATAATTCTACTACTGTTGTTTACTTTTTTGGATGTAACAATAGATTATAAAACTACTCACCTTCTGGGGTATTCTCTCCTGCAACAATATTCAAGTCTTATGTCTAGGTTTATTTATAAATGAGACGACGAGGGTAAGAAATATTCTGTTCTGTATATTTTTAAAAAATTATGAAATTAGGAGTAATAATTTTTTTCACTTGCTTTGTATGTTAGGTACAGGAGAATCATCTGTAAGAAGGAAAAAGAATACAAATACAAAAAAATATAATTTTTTTCTTTTTCTTATTATTATTTGTTTTTTTATTATATTATTATTATTATTATTATTATTATTATTATTATTATTATTATTATTATTATTCATTATATTATATTGTTTTGTATTATGCCAGATTGTTTGTAAAATGTGTATCAAACATCGATATGTATGTATAGGAAGTTGAATAATCATGAAAAAAGAATATTATTTTTGTAAGAAATGATAAACGACGTTAAATTTAGAATCATGTACACTGGAATCCAACGATGCCTTCTCTCAGGGAAGGCACTAATTTGACGAGTTTGCCTACTTTCTATATTCTTTATAGTTTGTGTAAATAATGTCAACGGAATTCTGCTTTTTCATTGGATTATTTTTTAGACAATATAGAAGGTAGGAAAACTTCGTGAAATTAGTGCCTTCTGTGAGAGAACCCAGCGGGCACAAAGACAAAAAACGTTCTTTGAACGTCTGTAGAACGTTTAGTGTCTGCCAATTTAAGTTTTAAGAACGTCAGAACGTTCCAAAAATGTTTCAGAACGTTCGGATATTCTTATGACGTAAATTGGCAGACATTAAACGTTCTACAGACGTTCAAAGAACGTTTGTTGCCTTTGTGCCCGCTGGGAAGGCATCGTTGGATTCAAATGTACATGTAACTCAACATGCACAATTGTGTTTAGATTACGAATACAGATAGTCTCTGATGATATTGTTAATAATTCCCTTACATTTTGCATAACTTTAAAAATTAATTAACGATTTAATCCAATATTATCTGCTTATGAACTTATGCAAGTATAGAAAATACAAGAGTGAACACGTGTTTTCGTATCTTGAGTTACCATTGCAAGAACATTTGTATGTTCTAGTATATATTCATTGTTTTAAATACTTGGGGTATTTTTTTGTACAAGATTTGTTTCAATTTCTTATGCTGAAATGGTACTAGTTCTTCTGCTGAACTCTTACAGAAAAAAGTACAATATCTTGTACAGTGATTTTCAGTAAGGTAATGTTAATAATATAAATTCAACATACCATCATCCATGAACTCTGTAACAGATATAAAATATTTCATTAATGTCTATTAATATTTGCTAACATTTTTTTTATCAAATTCTTTCACAAATTTTTACCGTGTAAAAATTTATCTTACAAAATTTTATTGAATATTCATAAAAACATGAAATTTTTTATTGAAACTATGTTTTCTCAATATTTCTGGTTTGATTTATCAAATGTGTACTGAGAGAACACTTACAGAATAGCTGGTGAGTTTTGGAAATTCTTTAAATCTGATTAAACTCATCAGGCCATTTCGAATATAATTTTCCTATGTTGGGTCAATAAATTGTACCATGTACTAATTACAGTTTGCACCTAATTGCTAGGCTGCCGTCCTTTTTAAAAAAGGCACTATCTACATTTTTTAAGAAAAATGAGTTTTTTATATGGCTGGATTCGTTACAAAATTCAAAAATTATCTGTGCAATCGAAAATTATAAATTTTAATTAGTTAAAATGTTAATTAGATTTTAATTGTAAAAATTAGCTAATTATCCATTTTTGTTGTAGATAGTGACGCTTTTAAAAGGAAAACATCTCCATCTGATTGTAAAATACTGATTTTTAGCCGCCAAAAATGTGCACTATGTACATAGGCCGCCGCCATATGTATTTCCTTCAATTTTTAGTTTAAAATTTTGCACTATCTACTGTTTTGCATATTATTATTTAAAATTATAAATTTATTTTTGCACCAATGAAAAGAGCGGGTCCGATTTAGTTAAGAACAATAGGTTGATTTACAAAATTTTATTTTTGTTAAGAGATATAAATGCAAACGCGTTTAGTTAAATATCTCGGTTAGAGTTAAAATGTAGATAGTGCCTTTTTTAAAAAGGACGGCAGTAGGGTAATTGAGTTTTCTTATTGCTACATAAACTGTATGACTACCATTGTACTATAAGTAATTTAACGTTAATTAGTTCAGCAACGGGTTTAGCTCAAATTGGAAAATGAATAGTAGAAAACAGTCAAAGTTGAAATTATTATAGATCACCATTTTAAGCATTTAAAATCGTAATTAAATTAGTTTCTAAGAATGTAACATACCAATTCCATATCTTCTTAATGTTTCTATAACAAAAAAGATTTTTGAGATTCTACAAATATTGCTTACTACTTTATTCGTTGTGCAGTGTTAGTATTGAACTTTACGGAGTTATTTGCGCATAATAATACAAAAATTTGGGTTTCACTTACCTCTATCTCGAAACACATTCATACTAATTACGACAGTATCAATCCATATTGTTAGAATGATGGAAATAACAAAGTAATTCCATAGAGAATGATGTGCCAACATTTTATTAAGTGTATGTATAGGATTAAGATAGAAGCGACGTGGTGTTCTTATGAAATGGTTCTAATTAATTATCCAATCAATCTCTGAAATATAAATAATGTTTGCTGTATTCCTACTTTTTTATGCATGTATTACAATCTCAAGAAACGCGCATCCATTGGCATTAATATGCAATATGGTTCTACCAAAAAATTCTAACCTCTCAAAAAATTTAAATTAAATATATTTTTGACCATTTTATAAGTTTTTAGATGAAAAAGAAGAGTTTATTTTTGTAAAAAAATATTATAAATAATGGAATATTTAATATTATTGTAAGACAACTCTGTCTTCATATTTATATACAATTTTTCTTTATTCTTCCTTGTCAAAATAACATATCAAGGTGTACATAATAAATCCTGTGACAGTAATGCATTCATATTGTGTTCAAAGATTGAGAATTTTGAAATAAAAATTTTAAATTATAAGAATGTATATTCTAATTTACTAAAAACTAAGTTTCACTACATTTTACTTCACATATTTTGAATATTTTTGTTTACATTCGAACGTCAGCACTAGAAGTTTCTATTATACTTGACTTGCGAAATCAGGTGCGCGCGTTGACACCGGAAATTCGCAGCTGATTACAGAGGAAGATCTGCGTGCGCATCTAAAATGACACGTAATTACACGTCAAGTAGTAGACTTTTCTAATGTTTACACATAAAAGTGAACAAAAATACTATATGAAGACATTCTTTTTACAAGGGATTTTTTTCACCGCGAAGAATTTTTTAGTGTTTGTTTCACCTAATTTCGTGCTTGTTCTAAAAAATTATTCAATTACTATTAATTTTAGTAACATATTATTATAAAAATTTTGTATATACATAATGCAAAAAAATTAATTCGCTGTTTATACTGAATTAGAAAAAATAAATTCTTATTTGGAATCACACATACTAATTATTATTATAAAAGTAAAAATATTGCAAATATCGATAAAGGTGAAAATATTTTATAAGTTTGCACTCACCAAATAGCGAAGTACATTCGAATTACCTAGCTGCCAACTGCATGAAAATATCTATTGCTTGGCTGTTCACAATGTTATCGTTTGATGCAAGTAATAAAAATTTAGATATTCTAAAAGTTGATTATTTTTGCAATGTTTTCGTAAAACGTTTTGAAAGTTAGGATAAATTTATTTTAAAATATTAAAAACATTACACAGTAACATAAAATTATTTTTCAGTGCAAAATTTTATAATTCTTGTTGTACTTGCGATTTCGCATCAAATTATTTTTGTACAACGAAATAACACATATTATGGATTTTTTAAAGACAACAAAGGAGACTATGTATCAAAACTTAACTTTAATCAATTTTTCAAATTTTAAATTAAAACGTGTCCAATTTCAATTTTTAATTGTTTTAATTGTTAAATTTCAAACCGAATATTAAGGGGATGAAATTAATTAACATTCGTAATTTTGACTCATTATCGAGTTCTTCAGGGATTTCTGAGAAAATCGGTGGAAATATTAATAAATATTTTAATATTTCTGTTAGTGTTGCATATATGCTGAGAATATTCTACTAAAGAAGGCTTTCATAGTAGAACAATTTGAATCAAATTGCTTATATTTTTTTCTTGTCAAATAATGTTACGTGATTTAACTTTTTTAAAGTAGTCTAGTAAAATCTGAAAAGGAAAGGATTCCACCTAACGCAATTGTAATTTTAATTGAAAAGGGAAACTAAAGCTGAAAATGATCACATTGAGTAATGCAAACATGAATAGAATCTTACTGATGTGGTTGTTAAAAATTAAATACTTATAATTTCAAAATGTTAATAATTAAAAATGTTATGCTTTATGTAAATTCGTTAACTCTGTATAAAGATGGTATTTTCCTATATTTAGAGAACCGTCTATACATTCAAATATTTCTGATTTTCCAAATATTATTATCGACAATGCCTTAATTATTTGGGTTAAATTATTGCATTTTACGAATGCACTTTTTAACTTTTCGTTTAAAATGATTATATTGGAGGTGAAAATAAAAGAGTCTGACTGTGTTAAAGTTGACTTTACCTTTTATCTCTATTTTGATCTAATTTTTTTTGCTAATTTTAAGATTCAAGATCAAGTCCAACTTACCACTAAATAAAAATGTTATACTACTATTATAAAAATTAACCATCAGGTACGTTTTAAAAAAAATTGCATTAAGTTTTGAAAATTCATATTTTGAAATAATATTCACTTACAGCTGAAAAAAATTTCAGAATTACAAAATTTTTTAATTAAATTATTCTTAATAATAAATTTATGTGTCAAAATGACACTAATTTGAAGAATTCGCATGTAAATCCAAGTTTTTTTCGGATTAATTTGATATGCAACGCTTTTTGATGACTCCTGATTTACATTGCGTTCCAGTATGCCTGTATTAGGTTTTCCTGCATTAGAAATTTTTTAAAAATTATTTATACATTTTAATAACTAATTTATAATTTTTAAAATGGTCTAAATAGTAAAATTATATTAATCTTAATAAATTATAAAAGACGAAATTAAATTAATATTACCTTTATGCAATCTTTTTAATATGAAAAATGTTCTCCACTATATTCTCGTATTGTGTAAAACTTTTTCTTTCTTTTAAAATCACATGGTCATTTACAAATTCTGTAAAAATAGAATATAATCAGCAAAAAAATTTTAAATCACTGAATAATTTTAACTTTTCAAATTTTTCATGTACTCTATAAATATAGATCGGCTCTCGGCCCGAAAATGTTTAGTTTTAAAAATAAAAAGAACAATTTTTTACTTTAAATATTTTCCAAGTTAAAGGAAATTAAATATAATCACAAAAAAGTAAGGGTTGCATAATTACCACCGGTAAGAAACTATTACTATTATTATAAGTTGATTTTTTAAAAAGCAAACTTAAAACAAAAAAAAACGAAAAATTATCGCTTACCAAAAATTAATAGTTTTAATTTCGAAGGAATAGAATGATATGCAACACTATACTCCTCCCAATTGATGGGTAGTAAATTCTCTATGCCAAGTAATTTCATTAATAAAGATCTTAACATCATTGGTGCATTCTTTTGGTATTCAGTTGTAAGATCTAAGAGTTCTTTTTCGTCAATAAAAATGTTGGATCCAATCACTAATTCCACCTTTAATGTATAATAAAAATTTAATTTTTTTAAGTGTTTAGTATTACAATATTAAATACAAAATAAAAATTTTATTTTTTACAATGTACGTATCGATAAATTTTTCTCGAAATTTTTTGCAAGACACTAGCACTAAATTAACAATTTTTAATCCTTGTCTGATTGTGGGCAATTGATGGGATCTATTTACTTTGAAATTTTTAATTTTTATAATATGGCAGGTAGTCAATTATCATAAATAATTTTTTGAAAAATTTTATTAAATACTAGTCGAGAAAACAAAAATTTTCGTTGTAGGACCGTCCAATTTAATAAATTTTTGTCTGAGTTATAAGCATTTGAAAATAAAATTTACCTAAAAACGTGACATTTTAAAAATGAATATCTCTTAAGTCGCTTTATAAAAAAATTTGAAAAATATTTGAGATGCAAAAGCAAAATAATTTCCGATTTGGTGTGGAATGCCCCATATATAAAATTTCAATAATGAACCAATAAGTAAATACATGAATATAAGATTTAACAAGTTTGAAGTTCTTTCTTTGAATCCACATTTTTTAGTAAGTTTAATATTATTTTTGAATAAATACTTGTCTCAATAAAAAATCTACGATTATTTTATTTGTTTATATTTATAATACCATTAAAATAATATGTTCTAATATTTTGTGTATGGATGACCTATATTTTATCTAAAAAGTAAATAAAGCAACATTACCTTTCCCTTCCCCATCTTTTCATAAGGATACAGCTTAGGTTTCTGTAGAATAAATAAAATGTTCGTTTAATTTCTAACCTTAGTTCTAATTATTCAAAAAGTAATTTAAAAATGTCGCTTTCCTTAACGTTAATGTCAAACTTACATCTGTAAGCTTCCTGCTGCTTTTATTATCTAAAAAATGAAATTTCTTATGTAAAAATAAATAAAATCAAAATCTTAATTTATGATGATTTAGACAAATTTGACTCAAGATATGGAAGCTTTGGAATATAGACATGTTCATTTAAGACCGGAAGTTGGACATATTTATGCAGCAGGAATCACAAAAAATGTTAAACCTTGACTCATAAATTTAAAACAAATTTATTTTTGATTTTTAATTAATAACAATAAAAATTTTGAGCATGATTTTTGAATAACAAGAGACTAAATGATGTTGCAGAAAAGAATAGTAATCGCATAAATCGTCATTCGGGACCCACTGATCAGGTGGACTTTATCTTTTTTTACAGGGGTATTTACATCAATTTATATAATTAAAATAATTAATACTTTTAAAAATTCTATTTTATTTTAATTGTAAAAATAGTCAAATTTATTTAATCCACTTTGTAAATAATATTAATTAATTTTGCATCTGGTGTACGCTAATGGATTTTTACTATTGTTACCTTCTTTTGAATTTTGTCTGTTTTGAATTAATACATTTTTAATTGCTGTTAAGCAAGTATATTTTGAAAATTTTTTTGACATTTTTCGTTTATTCTTTCCAAAGTCTGTAAAAAAGCAAATTTTATGAATTCTGATAAACCCTCCAAGCACATAATTACAGGGTCTGTGCCACCTTGTCTTTTAGTTTAGATTTAAATTTTCTTAAAACAATTATAACAAGTAGAGGTTCTATGACAATATTTGTGCTCTTGTCGAAGCATGCTACTGGAAAACTAGTTATATTTTATTTATTAACAATAATTATTTTAAATTCAGAAAGGATTTTGCAAATGAAAATAATATTGTTGAATATTTAAATTTTTTAAATAGTTTAGATATCTACGTATAAAAATAACGTCATTATTGAAAAGTGTACACTTGACAAATTTAATTAGAAAAATGTACTTTTTTCTTTATCTGTAACTTACCACAGATAGCATTGCTGACACTTGTTGGTAACTGTATAAATGGATGTTTACCTTTGATAGAAAAGAATTTCATATTCTCTTTACCAAGTAAAATTTCCAGTAGCTCTCGAACCAGAGGCACCAAAGAAATAGTAGAATCTTCATTCAACTTTTTAAATTCCCCTTTTTCTACCCAAACCTCTGATTTAGGAACTAATTCAAGCTATAAGTTATAAATATTTTAAAATACTCACACAATTAGTGTATTTAGTTATAATGATATAATTAATAATAATTTATAAGCACATTATTACTATGTAGTGAGTTATAAAAATTTTAATTTCTTTGTAAGTATTAATAATTTTCTTTATTATAATTTCCTAAATTTTTTTCTTCTCTTTGAAGGTAAAAAGCATCGTTCATAATTAAATACTTCTATTGACAGAATCTTGTTTAATAAATATCTATTTCATTGTGAAAGAATAAATAGATACCTTCCCTTCGTTTTTCTCTTCGTAAGGAAATCTTTCCGGTTTCTGCGAATGTTTAACGAATATTTATTTCTTGGGAATAGTTTAAATAAAGAATTTTAAAAATAATGCAATATATTAGGTTTAGAAATATTATTTTAATCCTTATTGTCATGTACCTCATGTAAGTATTTCCCTATGTCAAATCTTTTTCCTTTCTTTGAAATAATACCTAAACATTTATTTATGTCTTTGAAATTATAAATCTTCGATGCATTGCAAACACATTGACAGTAAAGTATTTTTGAAAATATTATTGTTTAGATTAATTTTATAAACATTTCTTTTGTATTAGTATTTAGATATACTCAAAAGTATTTTTGAGATAAGTTTTGGGGGGATTCCTCGGGTAAATCACACAATTGTACATAACAAAGTTATCGATTTGTCTCAAAGTTTTTCATCATTTTTTTATTTGATCAAAAATAGTGATCTAGCCAAAATTTTAAGTGGTTATCTCATAAAGATCCCTCAAAATCTTGAATTTAAAGGAAAGTGTCATTTTTGAAAACTAAGATTAAAAATACATTTTTGCTTGAAAAAATGTCAATTTTAGTCTACAAAAAATTGGAGAAGTACATGTGCAGTAGATTAAAAAATGTACTCCTTTTTGGATATTTATATAATTTAATGTCTTTTTTTGAGAATAATATCGATTTTTTAACGGTTTTTGTCGGATCTTGTGTTTATGTAAAAATACGTATATATTTTTATTGTCATTGGAACAAATTGCAGGAGTTTCTTGCTTTTTCCAATAGAAAATTTTTCAGACCACCCTAATCGTCATGCACATCTTTTTAATACTCTTAATTACAACTTATATTTGTTTTTGCTGTTAAATTTTGTCTAAATAGAGATAATTGATTGGAAATTTCCTAAGGATTGTGAATTTGGGATCAGATTTTTTCTATATAGCTGCGTATAAGCACTAAATGCCAAAAAACCGTCAGGAAACATTGAGAAAAATCGAATTATCTCACTATTTTGCAAAAAATATGGCTAAAAACTCAAAATTCCCAGATTTCCGAAATAATCATTTTAAAATATGGCTTTTAAACTATTTTTCCTGAAAATTTGAGCTAAATCGAAAAAGGTGTTTTTAGAGCAAAATTGACCTTTTTTCAAGCAAAAATGGATTTTTTAATCTTAGTTTTCAAAAATGGTATTTTTCATGAAATTCAAGATTGTGAGGGATCTTTATGAGATAGCCGCTTAAAACTTTGGCTAGATCAATATCTTTGAAGGTAGAATACGACTGAAAACTTTGAGACAAATCGATAACTTGTCACTTACAACTGTGTGATTTACCCGTGTAATACCCCTTCGTTAAAAAATATAAAAATTGTTGAAAATATGTAATCATAGGAATGAGATTTCCTTTTACCTGCTGCAGATGTACGACGGACATTATCGAGGAATTGTAGCAATTTTACATTGCATTTTTCTATATCCTTTTTGTATTTAGTTTCCACATTTTCATTTACATATGCTGTAAATTGCACAATTATATTCAAAGCAAATGATTTTGTTTTTCGTCTTGACTTATAGTACTTAATAATCTATTTTGTTGATAGGAAGAAAATTTTAGTCACACTTTATCATTTATAAAGTCAGTTTATTTTAAAATTGGTCAATGCATATACGTTACAAGACTGAAACACCGTCTTCTTATCAACAAATTACATTGAAATTTTTACTTACACTGGAAGAGAAACTATTGTATTATTTAATATCTTCATATGAACATTTTAAATGAAATTATACACTATACATTGTCTAAAGTCGTTGCGTCCTATCTTTAGAAAAATTTCACAATTTTTAGAAATTGTAAACTCTATTTCCAAAACAATTTTAGATTTTACTTACGTCGCATTAAATTTAAAGAAAATTAATTGTTTAATAACTTAAGATAAATAAAAAAAATTATATTTATTCAAATTAATGTATGCTGCGATTTTGAATAATTCGACTATTCAGTTTAGTTTAAATACAAGTGTAGAGAGAGAGGTGGTTCGTAATAAAAAATTTAAAAAATATTTTGTTTTTGTCCGATATATATTTACAAATAAAATATATATTTTTCTACCTCATGGAAGCATTGATTTAATGAAAATTTTTAAACTCAAATTTCTTTCTTTTCTGGACTTTGGAAGTAAAAAATCATATTTTTTAAAAATGTTATTTATATTTTAAAAATTAAAAACATAGCTTTATGTATTTAAACCTATGTTATTTTCTCCTATTAGTATTTTCTGGTATTAAATGAGCGATAACATCTTACAAAAATGCAATAAAAATGTGAACAAAATTTTGAGTTACAAAGTTTGATGTCCGGTAAAATCCACAAAAATTGAATGATCTATGACCAACTATGATTTTTTTGAGAAAATTTGACCCATAAATAAGTTAGCTTATTTTGAGCACATATTAGTAAAAAATTAGAATTCTTTAAATTATTTCCATGCTTTTTTTTAATTTACTTAAGTGGCATAGTTATTTTTTTCTGTGCAACTCAAATGAAAAAAATAAAATTATAAGTTTAATTCACAAAATTTTTGAAAGTTATTGTCAAAAGTAAATTCTACAGATATTAAACATTACTAGCTGTCGTACCCGTCTTCGACGGGTTTTAGTTTCTACAGATACATTTAATAGTGTGTCTACCAGTCTCGAAAAATAGGAAATAGTGGGAAATTTAATTTGACTGGAGAAATTATGATTAGCAACCATTAACTATTTCATTATAAAAATATTACCATTTTAAAACTGTGATTAAACTTTTATCATCAAATAATTAATTTTTTATTTATTAAAATGCAGAAAACAATGTTTGTCAATTATTTGTAGAAATTTAATTATAGTATTATAAGTTAATCCTAAATTTCGACCAGTTTTTGTAGTTATAGTAAAGTCAAATTCGAACTAATTGTATCATAATTGCTTAAATGTAGATCCCCTGTTAAAAGTATTTGTAAAAACAAAAACCCGTCGAAGAGTATTTTCATAAAATATGTGAATTTTTGTAGCCATTTGTAGTTTTATTTATCGTTTATTCTTATCAAAAAAATGTATATTTGATGAGAAAATATACACCTGGAAAAATTTGGACAAAGATGGGAAAAGCCGGATAGTTTGTTACACAAAAATAATAATAGACACTCTGTTTAACTTTTGCCTTTGCAATGCTCTAAACATCCATAATAGTTAAACCTAGAATTAAAATAACAAAACTTTTTACTGTCTAAGTTTTTCCCCAGTAGCATAATGCAAGTATCGTTTAACAGGTATTCTTGAATTTATGTAGTATGAATTTTATCATAAAAAATCTCCATTTTCAATCTCCTTTAAAAATAATTTTAAAGCTATGAATTAATATTTTTTTACATTGTTTACCATTCATCGTTTACCATTTTTAATATTTTCGAAGTTTTGTAATTGAAAATTGTTTGATTAATTGGATAAACAAATTATTCTAAATTCCATTATTTTGACGTCAAAAGTTTAAAAGATATATATTAAAAAACAAAAAAATTAAAAATTTTCCATTTTTTAAATGATTAGAAAAAATTGAATACCTCCCGTTCTAATTAATATGTTTAAAATCTGTAAATTTATTGTTTATATATATATCTCTCACAAAAAACAAAACTGATTATTTTACTGCAATCTATCAAAATGTAAAAATTTTTTGCCAAAAATAATGTCCTACAACCAAGATGTAATATAAAAATGTTTTCAAAAAATTAAAAAAATCGAAATTTTTCAAATTTTATATTTTTTAATGAATTGCTTTTAAATGATCTATAATTCATTGTTACATGTTATTTGGTCAAATTTTGGCATAATTTTTCCAAAAATTGTCTCTTATAAAAAAAATAATTTTTTTTAAATTTTCCGAAAACATTATTATACTTACATCTGAAATATGGAATAGTATTTTTTGCTAAATTATGCTAAAAAGTGACTAATTAACATGTTATACTCAATTATAGATCGTTTAAAAGCAATACATTAAAAAATCTAAAATTTTTAAAATTTCGATTTTTTGAAAACATTTTTATCTTTACATTTTAGTTACAGGACCCAATTTTTGAAAAAATTATACTAAAATTTGACCAATTAACATGTAACAATCAATTATAGATTATTTAAACGCAATTCATTACAAAATATAAAATTGGGATATTTGCGATTTTTTTAATTTTTTAAAAATCATGTTTATATTTACATCTTTGTTATAGGACATTTTATTGGCAAATCTATTATAGAATGTTACTAAATATCATGTTATACTCAATTATACAAAGTTTGAAAGCATTTTCTTAAAAAAGGTAAAATTTGAAAATTTCTGATTTTTTAATTTTTTGAAAAAATTTAATATCTCCCGTTCTAATTAATATTTTTTAAATCTGTATATATTTAAAAACCTTCCTTGGCCTAAGGTCAAACATTCTGCCAAATTTGGTTTCAAACGGTTGAACCGTTTTTAAGTGATTCGCGAACAAAGATTCTGTGACATACGGACATACATACATACATACATATACACACACATACATACATACACGAAATTTTTTATTGGCATTTTTGTAATCCTGGCTGCTCAAAATGAATAAGTATGTGTAAAATTTTAAGTTCTGAGCAATGTACAGACAAAAGTCTCATCTTATATATATAGATTAAATAGAAATATTAATTGGAATTAATAATTATAATTTTTTCTTTTCTGAATTTTTCGAAAAAATTTTTATACTTACATGTTAAATATGGACAGAATTTTTGGCAAAATTATGCTAAAATTTGACCAAATAACATGTAACAATAAAATATAGATCATTTAAAAGCAATTCATTAAAAAATATAAAATTTTAAAAATTTCGATTTTTTAAATTTAAAAAAAAAATTTTATACTAACATCTTAGTTGAAGGACATTATTTTTGGCAAAACTATTCTAAAATGTGACTCAATAACATGTTAAACTCAATTATAGAATATTTGAAAGCATTTTTTAAAAAAATGTAAAATTTGAAAATTTTTGATTTTTGAATTTTTCGAAAAAATTGAATATCTCCGGTTCTAATTAATATTTTTCAAATCTGTAAATTTATAAACCTTCCTTGGCCCAAGGTCTAACATTCTGCCAAATTTGGTTTCAAATGGTTCAGCCGTTTTTAAGTGATTCGCGAACAAAGATTCTGTGACATACCGACACACATACATACATACATACATACATACATACATACATACACGAAATTTTTTATTGGTATATTTGGAATCCTTGATGCCTAAAACGAATAATTATGTGCGAAATTTAAAGTTCTGAGCAATGTACAGACAAAAGTCTGATTTTATATATATAGATTTCAATAATTATGAGATTTTTCTAAAACTAAGTCACAATCGTTCTTACAATTCTTATTAAAATAATGATTTTTATTGTGTAACTTACTCATAATAGCTTCTTTAACTTCGTTAGGTATTTTCTTATATTTACTCTTAAGATTAGTCCATGTGAAAATCGGTAAATTCTCTTCACCAAATAAATTTTTCAACAAAAACTTCATTAACTCGAGTGGATTGTTTTTATAAAGAGTTGTGTGATCTTTAAGGTTTCTCTTATTTATCCAAATGCCTGATCCTTTTGTTAGTTCCACCTTTAGCGCAAAAAATTAATATTTTTTAAATAATTACTCAGTGGGCACTAAAACTAGTAACGTGTCCATTTTGTTTTTTCTTTTTTTCTGGTTTTGCATATTCTAAAAGATTGGGTCTTGCAGGTCTTAGTTAAGAAGAACTTTATTCTAAACATAGTAGTCTGTTCCATTTTTATAATATTTTAAGTAAAAAATAAGAATGATTTATTTTTAACTTTTAGTTCTTTAAAAAAACAGCAGTTGTTACCTTTTCTGCTTCTCTCATTTGATATGGATATTGTTCTGGTGGCTGATGAATAAATAAAATAACATTAATATTTATGTGTTTGGATGACATTTTAGCTTTGCATTTTTTTAATCTTATATATAACAATTTTTTGAATATTTAGTTTGGTGGTTAAATATAATGACAAAATTGATTTTTTGTTATCTTCTTCATCAGTCTTTAAAAATCTCATTAAGCAAATTTTATGTATAAATAGTACTATGTAAATGTAGTATTTCTAATATGAATTTGGTAATGTGTGCAGGATATTTCAAACAGTGTAACAGTGCGTCAGATTTAAGATAGTATTTCATTTTTTTATTTTCGTATTAACTCTGTAAAGGATCTCTGAGCTTGTATTATAAAAACAATATTATGCATGTTTGATGTTATAATCAATTCCAATAGTTAGAGGAAAACATTAGTCTCTTAGTTGTTTTGTCCAACTATCTTGTGCACATCAACTTTTCATTGGTAGATTTATTAAAAAAATAATAAGGATGTAAAAATGAAAATGTAGTAATATATTATTGCTATATACCTCCACAGCATTGCTAACCGAATATTCTAACGGCCTTAAGGTCACATCTGAAAATTATTTCTCGTGAATTAAATTTTAATTGTATATTGTTTAGGAATAATCACAATTAGAAATCGATTTTATTATAAATGATTTTGTTTTGTACTTTGTTATTTTTGGGTTTTATATTCAATTTAAACATATATATTATGTAATTTATTATAAATAAATGTGTCATGACCTTCCTTTCTTCTACAGCGCTCCTGTAGGAAATTAGATATTACTGTTTGGAATGAATTATATGTAATTTTATCTTTTCGTTTTACATTCATGTTTACAAAGTCTGTAAAAAGAAATTTTGCATAATTTAAAATAATTTTAAATTGTATTACATTATATTGTAAAAAATAGGAAAATTGTAGTTCCCGGACACGTGCCGAAAACTGTCGTAGAGAAAACAAGTATTTCGTTACCATTTTATAAATAAATTGGGTCATGTTAACGATATTGCGACATCTGTTGTACTCACCAAATATAGCCATTTTGACATCTATAGGTATGGGAATATAACCGTTCCTTTCTCTTAAGACGTAATTATTTAAATTGTCCTTTCCAATTAAGCTTTCTAATAATAATTTTGACAATTTGTTTGGATTTTCTTTGAAATTTTTAACATATGATTTAAGTTCCTTTTTACTTATCCAAACATTTGTACCTTTTACTAATTCAACCTAAAAAGTATAATGTGCTATAAAAATCCTTCTAATTTTATAACTAAACTATAATTTAGCCAACCAGTTAACAGCATCTTAAACCAATTGTTTGATTGGACAATGCAAAATATTGGTTACCTTATTCACTGCCTTTTTTTGATATGGACATAAATTTATTTTCTGCAAAATAAATATTGTGTGTTTGAAAGTCTATAGTTTTTTAGAAACTAAAAAATTAAATGCGACTCCTTAAGCTTAAAAAAACTTTAAGTGTCAGGTACCTTGCGTTCCTGTATGTCTGTATGTGATTTTCCTGCATTAGGAATTTTTCAAAATTTACTTTTACATTTTAATAATTAATTTATAATTTAAAAAAAAAATTGAATGGTAAAATTATATAAATCTTAATAAATTATATGATACTAAAGTAAATTAATTCTTTTATCAGGAATTTAATTAATTTTTTCTCCTTTACTCTAGTTCACCCACCAAATAGCTGTGAGTGCGTCATAATACCTGACACGCTAATACCAATTAGCGTGTACATTTAAGCGATAGATAAGTTATAGAATTGTATGCTTTAATTAAATGTATGCTTTAATGCTTTAATTTACCTTTATAAAATAATCTTTTTCTATTTAAAATATCTTGGACTATCGATTTGTATTTAGTCCATTCCTTTTTTTCTTTACTACTCAAATTTTCATTTATAAAATCTGTAAAAAGAAAATGTATATAATTAGCAAAAATTAGTAAAATCGCTGAAAATGGGGATTTTCTTAAGTATTTTATTAATTTCGGCTCTTCTCGGCTATTCCTACTTTTTGCACACCTCTATTGTTAAGGTGTCATTTTTCAGAATTTTAAACGTTTATTAATAATAAACAGGAATTAGTAACTAACGAATTAATTTTTTCAAAAGTAAACTTAAAACAAAGAAATATTATCGCTTACCATAAATGAAATATTTTAATTCCATAGGAAGAGGACAATATTTAAGATTATAATTATCCCAACTGCTGGACAGCATATTCTTTAGGCCAAGTAAATTCTCTAATAACAATCTTATCATGGAGGTTGCACTGGTTTTGAATTCATTTTTAATATTTAAGAGTTCATTTTTGTCAATAAAAATGTTGGATCCAATCACTAATTCCACCTTTAATGTATAATAAAAATTAAAAATTGGCAAGAATTTATTAATTATTAATAAATAATAATAATTATTTTTAACTATTATTATAATAATAACAATAATTACTATTATTACTATTACTATTACTAACTTTCATAACTTTTATAAAAATTAATCGAAATCGAAAATTAAATTAGGCTAAGCTAATGATAATGACTATTTGAGGGTTTTTGAGGTCGCTGATTATAAATCCGATGTCAGTTCTTCAAAATAAAAATGGCGGTCAAAAAATAAAGAAAACAGTCTCAATAGAAGTCTCTCAATAGAAACAGTCTCCTATTTTTAATTAATGTTTGCAAAATGAAAAAATCGAAGTTGATTTTTGTTATAGTGTTAATAAGAGATAAAAATAAATTTTAATATGAATTTTTAGTTAGTTTATCCATTTCTAGCTTCTCGATTACTAAGTCAGCCATGACTTATTGGAACTTCTGGTTTATGGTTTTTTGGTAGACCATAAAATTTGGGAGCTACAGAATTATAAGATTTTAGATGCTTAGCCATTGGACAATTTATATAAGAGCTCTTCAGAAGCAAATCAACTTTAGTGTTTAAATGTCTTTGAACAATTTGAATATTTTTGTAATTTTTGCATTTGGTTGACCGTATTAATTAATTTGTTTAGTAATGTCTCTAATCATAGAAGCACATTTTCAATAAAAAATGTGTTTCTTTAAAATCTTTGAATTTTATTAATTTTAAAGGAAAAAATTTTCTAATTATGAGAAACTTTTATAAAAGTTTCCTTAACAATTTAATATTTTTTATTTCATACTTATAATGTTCTTTTAAAAGATCATTTGATTTCTTTATTTAATCCTTTTTGAAATCTTATAAACTATATGTCTGACGTGTGGATAACAACATGTTTATAAAATTTTCATCCCCTGATGAGGAACTATATAGTTCGAAACTAGTTGGGATTTCAATAAAATTCTTTTAAAAAAACAAACCGTATCTAGGCCTTCTCATTACTAAACAAATTAATATGAATATTATTTGAGTTGGTTCTTTATTTACATTTTTATATGTTTTACAATCATTTAGCAAAACTAAACATTTATCAAAATATTCTTTTTTTTCTATTACAGTTTTTTTAAAAACCAAAATAATATCAACTAAAGAAATTTTTTTTTAAAATGCAATTATTGTCCAAAATTTTTTAATAAAATTCTTCCTAAATTCAATTATTTTCATAAACAATAAAATTCTTCGAAGAAATTTAATTAGTATAAAATTTTTTGATAAAATTCTTCTAGATGTCATAGTAAAATACCTAAAATACTTTCGTTTCGCATAAAATTGACAAACATTTAATTCTAATTTGTAAAAATGTACATTTCAATGATTTGAGTAAAATCCCAAATAAAATGTTTGATTAGAGACAACAAATTATTGGAATTCATCTTTCTAATAGATACAAAAAGCTATGTTACCTTATTCTTTCCTTTCTCTTGATATGGATATGGATTTGGTGGCTATAAAATAAATATTGTGTTTCTTATTGTGTAGATTTCTAGTATTTTCAAAAACAAGTATTATTCTTAAAGGTTAAACAACTAAAAGTACTTACCTTCAATTTTTGAACGCATGATTTATTTTTTTCTGTAACAATTATTTTTAATTCTTTTAAAAATTTTAATTATTATTTCAACAAATTTTTTTAACTTCTTTTTGTCGCGTAAAGTCACGACATTTATTACAACTGTTAAAGATGTGATTACCATATCTAAATTTCGCTTTTTTAGATCTTAAAATTGACAATACTGAAGATTTGTAAGCCCTCTGGTCCATTTTATGAACAGATTTCACATTTGAATTCATAAAATCTATTAAAATAAAAAATTTTCAATGTGACTGTAACAGAAAACTAGATTGCATCCAACAAATTAATTTTTATGAAATTAAACTTTAGGTATATAAAATTTTTTTGTAATTTATCGCTCACCAAAAATAGATTCTTTTAATTCCAGAGGAATGGATGTTTCTTCACCGTCACCCCAAATCATAAACGGCAAAATGTCTTTCCCAAGTAATGTTTCTAGTAAATCACTTATCAACTGTCTTGGTCTTGTTTTAAAATATGTTTTAAATAACATAAGTTCATTTTTTGGTATCCAAATTTTTGAATTATCTAATAATTCCACCTTTAGTGTATAATAAGTATTACAAATTTTAGTGTGTTTAATACTATTTTTAAATTAATACTTGGCTCAATAAAAAGATACACCGAAACTTTCCTAAAAATTTATTAAATATTTACTTGCAATATTTGGAATATTTAATTGGAATCTTTATTGAAAGTTGTGTAAAGATTTAAATGTCCTATTTGACTAAATGTTCAAAAAAACTTTCCTGAACTTTTCAATGAAATCTTTGCATAATTTTAATTAAAATTAGGCGAATATTTCATTTAAATGTTTAAGAAAGTTTCGCTCTAAACTTTTATTTAATCGGGACATTTAAATCTTTACACAATCTTCACTAAATTTTTCAGTTAAATATGCCAAATATTGCAAGTAAATATTTAATAAATTTTTAGGAAAATTTCGGTATTGTGGGGGATAATACCATTAAATTAATATGTTCTAATATTCTGTGTATGGATGACCTATATTTTAACTAAAAAGTAAATAAAGTAACATTACCATTCCCTTTCCCTTCTTTTGATAAGGATACAGGTTAGGTTTCTGTAAAATAAAGAAAATATTCGTTTGTTTTCTAACTTTAGTTCTAATTATTCAAAAATTCATTTTGAAATTGAAAATGGCAGAAGCTAACAATTTTTCCGTAATATAACGGAAATCGTGTCGTTTACCTTGAATAAATGCATATTAGCACTAATTGCACTACGTGTTGTAGGTCTTTTCATCGTTAATGGCAAACTTACATCTGTAAGCTTCTTACAGCTTCTAGTTTTAGTATCTTAAAAAAATTTGTTATGTAAAAGTAAATGAATTATAAATTTTAATTTATAATTTACACAAATCAGACGTAAGGTATAGAAGCTTTGTAATTACAGGTTTTAGGAATTAGTTAGTGTGACTCCATAAATTAAATCTAACATAGAAAAATTTCAAAACAAAATGTTTCTAAGCAGTTTCTAAGACAAAGTTAAATTCAAAAATAATATTTTTATCTCAGCAAATTTTTCTAATTTCAAAGAAAGATTTCACAAAACCGACGTAATTCTGTGTTAGTAAGATAGTAAAGATCGAAAGAACCACTAAAAATAAAAGGGTAAAATATGCGACATATTTTAAACAAGTTGTTCATTCTATGAACATTTAGCTTCCTCCATATAATATAAACAAACTGCTGAATCTTTTATTATAGAGTAATTATTTTGATAAGATAAGAATTAATGGAAATTTTTAATAAAAAAAAGTTATTTCCAAAAATACAAAAATCTAAATTTAAAAAATCAAAAAATTACTAAAAAAGTTTTTGTTAGAAAATTTGGAAAATCCTTCTATTTGATTCTAGATATTCCTGACCGTAATAACATCAAAATTTTTTTTTGAAAATCTGTCCAAACGTGTAAGATAAAATTTGTCAACTAGAATCGGTGACATACACACGTATACATCTGGACATCTGTTCTTCTTGAAGAAATATATATATATATATATATATACTGCACTTGAAAATTTGGCAAAATATTTGATTCTAAGAAATTCCAAAATCGACATGACTACAAAGCTCCTTTTGTAGATCCCGAAGGAATGTTTGCAACAAGATTATTTTTTGTTGTTTATTAATACTAGATGGTTTATAAAATTTATAATAATAATCTTGATGTGAGTTTTATTTGTCATAGAAAATAATAATATTGATCGTATGTACCTTGATTAATATCGTCCATGATAACTGTAAAACAATAAAAACTGTAACACTGTCACTATAATGTTTAGTGAAATGTGGTATACTTACCTTCTTCTCTACTCTCTCCTGCAAAAAAATAATTAAACATTGTTTAGGTGTGTGTAACAATATGATCATGAAAGAAGGTAAATATTATATTTTACAAGTGTTGTAATAAAAATGATGTAATAAATATGTGACATATATAAAAACATATATATAATTAAGTCTAATAAATATTGGTACTTACTTTGTGTGTTAGATACCGAAGAAACGTCTGTAACAAAATAAATTGGATAATATGTTTTCTATTATACTAGATGACTTGTAAAATGTCTATCAAAAATCAATATGTAGGTATGTAAAAGAGTTTAAACAATATTATGGAAAAAATATTATTATTTGCTAATACCGTCATCAAGTATTTTATTTAAATCTGCAATATCTAGAAATTTACAACACTGGCATTAATCTGAAATGTAACATTTATGCTACAAAAAAATATTATTATTAATTGCTAATACCGTCTTCAGTCACATCAATGAAATCTGCAATATATAAACATTTATAATACTATCGTTATTCTGAAGTGTCACATTTATATAGATTATGGAAAAAATATTATTATTAACTGCTAATACCGTCATCAGCCATTTTAATTAATTCTGTAATATCTAGAAATTTATAACACTGGAATTATTCCGAAGTGTAACATTTATATAGATTATGGAAAAAATAGTATTAATTGCTCATACCGTCATCAGTCCCGTCAATAAAATCTGGAGTATCTAGAAATTTATAATACTGACATTATTCTGAAGTGTAACATTTATATATGTTGCTGTAATAAACAAATTAATTTATTATTATAATATTGAATTTAAAGGAGTGTCACATAAAATAATTTTGAAACCCTTAAACCCGTTGGTAGTGGATCCTCCTCCTTCCAGACTATTAATTCAGTCTGTGTGGTGAAAATCGCTATTTAAAGGTGGAGTGGCTATTTAGGAAATAAAAGGTTTTTATATAAAAATAACACACAAATTTACTATTGAACAGTGTACATATATATTGGTGAATTGATCAAAATTTAATACATGAAATGTGATGCCCTCCGATTTAATTCGTTACTTTAGTTGGGTGTGACTTATATTTAATTTGTTTGTTACTTTGCTTTACTTTCAGCAACTAAAGTTGGTTTCAAATTGGTTTAAGTTATCCGTAGGGACAAATTGTGACGAAGTCCGTTCGTCACAGTTGCTTACTAGAATATAATTCTACTAGTGCCGATTACTCATGTGCAATGTATCATTAGATTACGTAACTAATTCTCACCTTCTGCTGAATTCTTTCCTGCAGCAATATTAAAATTTTTTCCAGTTTCATTTAACAGTGTAACCATGAACGAAGATAATTACTTTGTATTAAAAGTAGAATAATAAAAATTATTTAAATTTGTGGAATATTTTAAAAACATTTTTTAAATTACTAGTTATAAATATTGGTACTTGCTTTGTATATTAGATCCAGAAGGAACGTCTACAAAAAGATAAATTAGGTAATATATTGCTAGATTGTAAAAATTTATAAAAATTGTGTATGTAGGTGAGAGTGTTCAGTCATTTACTGAGTAAATATGGTTACTAGCATTTTTGACGCTATGAACTCAACTAAAGCTGTAGATATTGGTACTGTCAATTGTACCTAATATTCATGAATATTAAGTAATAACATAAATTAACATTAAGTTAATTAAGCATTAATTAACAGTAAGTTAATTAAACGTTAATTAATATAAAGTTAATTAGGCATTAAGTAATATCATTCCAATGTGGAAAAATTCCTAGGAAAGTGCTCCTTGAAATTTCCGCCTGAATTCTTATCCAATAAGGATTCCGATGTAATTTCGATGATTCAAAAAAATTTTTTTCAATGTAATAAATCATACTTGAAAGTTCTTTCTGAGGGAAAAATATCAAGCGGATATTATAAAATTCTTAGCTTTATCTAAATATTTTTGAAATTAAATTTTTACTACTTGTCAGTAAACCATTGTAGTAATTTATTTTTAATTATAATAATAGTAATTAATTTAATTTACAAATATTTATTTTGTATTTTTAATGTATACGATGTTTTATGTAGGTACATATAATCTGAATAAGTAATAATTTTTTATAAAATTACCATTGTGTTAAAAAAGAATTTTGAAATAAATCTAGTAATTACTAATAATAAAATATTTACAAATAATTACATATTTACAATATAAAACATATTTAAGGAGCTACAAAATTTCTATTTTTTCGACATCATACGGTAAAATGCAGACATAATTCAAAACCCTTAAACATTTACTTTCAATAATATCAATAGGATTATTATTTAATCTTAAGTTTGGTACTTAACAGAGTTATTTTCGTATATTATATTACAAAAAATTGGATTTTAACTTACCCCTATCTCGAAACGGGTCCATACTTATTACGACGGTATCAATCCATATTGTTAGAATGGAGATGATTACGAAGTAATTGAACAGAGAATGGTGTGACAACATTTTATTAAATGTTTGTATACGATTAAGATAGAAGCGACGTGGTGTTCTTATGAAATGGTTCTAATTAATTGTCCAATCAATCTCTGAAATATAAATTATATTTTCTGTATTACTGTAATCGTTAAAATTTGATTCAACAAACACAAACTGTTATACATTGTCTAATGAAGAAATATTAAATATATATTGTTAAACAACGCGCATCGATTTGCAATAAATGAAATATTCAAAAAATAAAGTTATTGTTAATATATTATATTGCAATATATTGTTATTTACTAAACGTCAACTTTCAATACCTTCTACTATCTACACTTTTATTGTTATTGCGTTGTTATATGTATTATTTGGTTTCTTACAATGTTGTCTTCTTCTCTTTTACTTGATATCACTTTAACGAGTTTAAAATTTCAAATTTCGATTCAATATCATGTTATTGATATAGGGGAGAGTAATCCTAAGTTGTACCACTTTACCCACAGGGCCGACTTGAGACAACTATAGAGTATATGAAGCGCCCGTTTTGGCCACTAGTTAATAATTATTGTAATTATTTATATTATAGTTTATTTATGTATTTTACTTAAGAAAATACTTAAAATTTTATAGTACTATATTATTATAATAAGAAATATTAATTATAGTAAATAATTATATGGAAATTTTTTTAAAAAGGCCACAACCAGTACAATGGCCACAAACGGTACTTCTACCCTACCCTACTGTTAACTACTGATAATATTGCAAGACTGTCTTCATATAGTATTTTGAATATTTTTGTTCATTTCCGAAAATCAGCATTAGAAGTTTCTACTATACATGACTTGCAAATTCAGGTGCGTGCGCAGACTTCTCTCGTCGAAACCGGAAATTCGCAGCTGATTACAAAGAGAGCTCTGGGCACGCATCTAAAGTGACACGTAATTACACGTCAAGTCTCTTCTAATGTTTACACTTAAAAGTGAACAAAAATATTATACGAAGACATTCTTATTACAAGGGATTTTTCAAAGTCTTAAAAAAACCACCGCGAAGATTTTTTAGTGTTTGCTTCACTTAATTTCGTGCTTGTGCTAAAAAATTATACAATTACTATTAAATTTAGTAACATATTATTAAAAAATTTTGTACAGAATTAGAAAAAATAAATTTTCGTTTGGAATCACACATAGTAATTATTATTATAAAAGTAAAAATACTGCAAATATTGATAAAGGTGAAAATAATTTACAAGTTTGCACTCACCAAAAACTGAAGTACATTCGAATTACCGAGCTGCCAACTGCATGAAAATACCTCTTGCTTGGCTTTTCACAATGTTATCGTTTGACGCAAGTAATAATAAGTTTGATATTCTAAAAGTTGATAATTTTTGCAATGTTTTCGTAAATAGTTTTAAAAGTTAGAATAAATTTATTTTTAAATATTTAAAACATTACACAGTAACAAAAAATTATTTTTATTGGTATAACTCTCTTTGTATAACTCTAACCCTAAAAGTACACAAACATCGTTAAGATGTTTCATTTGTTGAATAAAATTTAATATTTGAGTCTTCAGACCCTTGTGGTTTAATTAACTTATTATTCATTTTATTATGTTTAAAAAATAATGAAATTCCTTCAAAAAATTTAATTGAAATTTTATTGTAAATAATTAAATTATTAAAAAATTTCATCAAAATTGTAATTTTTAATGATATTATGATACTCCAGGGGTTTCTAAGAAAATTTTTTTATTTATGCTACTTTTAATCTCAGTTTGGCTACTGTATCTAATACATTATAGTTTTTATTGTAAAATTTGCTTTTGAGTTTTCTCGACGAAAAATTTTTTGTTAATTTTTCGAACTTATTACAACTAATTTTAATGAACAGGAAACAAAAGTAAATGTTCATACCTTAAGAAAAAAGTGTACTTAACGCAAATATATTTGTTATTTGAAAAAGATTTTCGGTTATTGAAATTAATGGTACTTTATGTCTAAGAATAAAAAAATATCATTAAAAAATTATTGTTTAAACGAATTATTAATAAAATTAAATTTTGTCATTTTGAAGAATAACATTATTAAAGTTTAATTTTTTCTCCATAATTTTGTATCACAAAATTTTTTTCTCGGTTTAATAGTTAACAAGATAAATTTTTTTTTAAAAACCTTTATTATGAAAGTTATAATAAAATTAATTTTTATGTACGATATTTCTTTTAAATTTGCAATTTTTTATGTGTAAATTAAAAAAAATGTTTTAAGACCTGTGTGTTGTTTTTAACTCTGTAGATTTTTCTATAATTAATGTTAATTTAAAGAATTTTATTTTTCAGAGTAAAATTTTATAATTAATGCAAAAGAAAATTTCAAATTTTGTAAATAAAGTGACAAGTTTTTTTTCGATAAATATCCTTTATTCAATCAGAGTAACATTTATGCTTGTTTTTTAAGGCATTTTGCTGAAACTTATAATTCGTATAAATAGAACTTTATCAAAGACAACAAGAATAATACTAATAAATTAATAATAATAATAATAAGATTTGTAATAATAATTATATAATTAATTACAATTATAATTGTGATAATAATAATTATTATAAAAATGACAAGAATCAGAAACGAATTATTACTAATAATCGAAACCATATTGATTAAAAAATCTAAAGAAAAAGACAGGAGAAGAGAATTCTTTCATCTCTTCTACTCCACAAAATGTTGTCAACTAATTAGTAATAATTCTTTTTTTCAAAGAATAATAATTATTCTTAAAAATAAATTTAGGTCTCAAAATGACACTCATTTGAAGAAGACGTATGTAAACCTGTTTTTTCGGATCAATTTGATATGCAACGCTTTTTGATGGCTCCTGATTTACAGTGCGTTCCAGTATGTCTGCATTAGGATTAGTGATGCATTAGAAATTTTTCAAAAATTATTTATACATCTTAATAACTAATTTATAATTTTCAAAATGGTCTGAATAGTAAAATTACATAAATCTTAATAAATTATAAAAGACGAAAGTAAATTAATATTACCTTTATGCAATCTTTTTAATATGAAAAATGTTCTCCACTATATTTTCGTATTGTGTAAAACTTTTTCTTTCCTTTAAAATCACATTGTCATTTACAAATTCTGTAAAAATAGAATCTAATCAGCAAAAAATTTTCAAATCACTGAATAATTTCAACTATTCAAATTTTTCGTGTACTCTATAAATATAGATCGGCTCTCGTCCCGAAAAGTTTAGTTTTAAAAATAAAGAGAACAATTTTTTACTTTGAATATATTCCAAGTTAATGGAAATTAAATATGGTCATAAAAAAGTAAGGGTTGCACAATTACCACCGGTAATATACTATTTCTATTATTATAGGTTGATTTTTTAAAAAGTAAACTTAAAACAAAAAATAACGAAAAATTATCACTTACCAAAAATTAATAGTTTTAATTTCGAAGGAATAGAATGATATGCAACACTATACGCCTCCCAATTGATGGGCAGTACATTCTCTATGCCAAGTAATTTCATTAATAAAGATTTTATCATCATTGGTGCATTCTTTTGGTATTCATTTGTAAGATCTAAGAGTTCTTTTTCGTCAATAAAAATGTTGGATCCAGTCACTAATTCCACCTTTAATGTATAATAAAAATTATTTTTTTTAACTCTTTAGTATTACAATATTAAAAATAAAATAAAAATTTTATGGTTTACAATGTACGTATCGATCAACTTATTTAAAAATTTTATGTAAGAAACTAGCACTAAATTAACAATTTTTACTCTGTGTCTTTAGACTGAATTTCTTAATAATTTCACATTTAGCGAATAATAAGAATTAAACATTTTAGTAAGTTTAATATTATTTTTGAATTAATATTTGGTTTAATAAAAAAGCTACGATTAGTTTATTTATTTATAATACCATTAAATTAATATGTTCTAATATTTTGTGTATGGATGACCTATATTTTATTTAAAAAGTAAATAAAGTAACACTACCTTTCCATTCCCCTTCTTTTCATAAGGATACAGGTTAGGTTTCTGTAGAATAAATAAAGTATTTGTTTAATTTCTAACTTTAGTTCAAATTATTCAAAAATTAATTTTAAAATATCACTTTCCTTAACGTTAATGTCAAAACTTACATCTGTAATCTTACTGCTTTCAGTACCTTAAAAACAAAATTTCTTGTATAAAAGTAAATAAAATTAAAATCTTAATTTATGATGATTTAGACAAATCTGACTCAAGACATGGAAGCTTTGTAATAGACCTGTTCATTTGTCTGACAGATGTCGCGGTTTCAAAAGTTTCTAGCAACTTTGTGTCAGAATTTATTTTGTGCTTATAAGATGATTTATATCAAATGCAATAATTTTACTATTAACAAGAAGGAAGATATTCAGTTTTTTAGTAATACCTATTGTCATCGGTTCAGTCAGTATGAGTAATCACTCGTCTTAGTATGTTTGTGATTTACAAATTAAAATATTTTAATTTTCATTTAATTATTTATATAATATTATTTATTAAATTTATTATTTATTTATTTTAGTTTAATTTACTGATGTAATGTTTGTTTGATGATTTTAAATAGATAAAAATTATTTTTAATTTTGTTTAATTTTATATTTTTATATATAATTTTTGTATTTATCTCAATATTATTTTTTATTAAAGCGACCTAATGATGATGGTGAATCTGACTGAGTTCTTGTCTTTTCATTGGCCTTTAAACATCTACCAAAAATTGAAAAATATTTTATTAAATAATTGTGGAAGAATTTACTAAATATTAATAGTCTTATTTATTTAATCCACTTTGTAAACAAGAACCCCACAAACTTCCAAGTAAACTGAGAAATCAATATTAATTTTGTATCTGGTGGGCGCTAATAGATTTTTAATATTTTTACCTGCTTTTAAATTATCTCTTTTTTCCTGCAATGATTTTTTAATTACCCATAAGCAGTTGTCCTTTGAAAATTTTTTCGGCAATTTTGGTCTATTCTTTACAAAATCTGTAAAAAAGCAAATTTTATATTATGTGTCTGTGTCACCCTGTCTTTTAGTTTAAATCTAAATTTCTTTAAAAAATTATAACAAGTAGAGGTCCTATAACCTAACAATATTGTTTCAACTTCTAATAATATGTTTCAATGCTCCTTAAGTATAATGCTCCAGTCAGTTGTCTAAATTTCACAAAAAAAATAATTACACTGAGAAAAAAATGCTATTGAATCAATGAAATATTTGTTTGTCGCAATAAACCCAGGCTTTGCCAGAGAAACTCCGCGTTATCATGACACCATCAGGCTAGTGCTGCTGTCTGTCAGTGTAGCCGCCAGTAGTGACAGTGCTGGCGCAGTACTTCGCCAGTTGTAAATTTCCCATTTGCATAGTGATTTTTTTATGTAAGATGCTACCCAAAAATGAACATTTTGTAAAAAAAATATTCATGTTTAAGGTGGCTCGTTTCAGAAATTCTTACTCATTTATGTTAAAAACGGGTTTGCAAATGAAAATAATATTTTAGATTTCTTAAGGAAAGGCTCTTGCAATTTTTTTAATGATTTAGATATCTACATCTTTCTGTAGAACTCACCATAGATAGCATTGCTGACACTTGTTGATAACTTTATATATGGATGTTTACCGTTGACAGAAAAAAATTTCATATTCTCTTTACCAAGTAAAATTTCCAATAGCTCTCGAACCAGAGGCGCCAAAAGAATAGTAGAATCTTCATTCAACTTTTTAAATTCCTCCTCTTTTATCCAAACCTTTGATTTAGGAACTAATTCAATCTATAAATTATAAATATTTTAAAATACTCATACAATTAACATGTTTAATTATGATTATATAATTAATAACTGACAATCACATTATTGCTATTCTTCTTTTATTTGAATCAATATAACAGCAAAAACACAATGAAAGACAAAAGTTACTGGATTGTTGTTAGATAATTGTTCAAAATTAAATATTCCTATTCACAGAATCTTATGATGTAAATATCCTTTAAATGGTGAAGGAAAAAATAGTTACCTTCCCTTCGTTTTCCTCTTCGTAAGGAAGTCTTTCTGGTTTCTACAAATGTTTAACGAATATTTATTTCTTGGAAATAGTTTAAATAAAGAATTTTAAAAATAATGCAATATATTAGGTTTACAAATATTATTTTAACCCTTATTGTCATGTACCTCATGTAAGTATTTTCCTATGTCAAATCTTTTTTCCATCTTTGAAATAATACCTAAACATATATTTATGTCTATGAAATTATAATAATAATATAATATATAATATAATAATATAATAATAATAATATTATTATTTTGAATAATTTTATGAACATTTTTTTATTAGTTTCTAGATCTAGACACTCCAAAGTATTTTTGAGATGAGTTTTGTTTAAAAATATAAGAATTATTAAAAAAAAAATAATCTTAAAAATTAGATTCTTTTTACCCGCTTTGGATGTACGTCGGACGTTTATGAAGAATTGTTTTAATTTTTCATAGCTCTCTTTTATATCCTTTTTGTATTTAGCTTCCACATTTTCATTTAGATATGCTGTAAATTGCAAAGTTATATTCAAAGCAAATAATATTGTTTTCCGTTTTGACTTATAGTACTTATTAATTTATTTTGTTGATAGGAAGAAAATTTTAGTCATACTTAACATTTATAAAGTGAGTTTATTTCAAAATTGGTTTAGTACCAAAATTAGTGACAAACTAGAACATTCTTTACAATGTAAGACTGAAACTGTCTTCCTATCAAAAAATGCATTAAAATTTTATAATTATATATAAAGTTTATCAATTTCTAAAGAGTAGGGTCATTCCATTAAACATTATTTTTACAAATTATGAGATTTTTCTAAAATTGGGCAGCAGCAACTTTAAGTAAGGTATAACTATAATTAAAATTTAAGACCATTTAATAAAATGATAAAGGGACATTAGTTCCTGTAGAGCAAGTCCCTACTCTAATTTATCTTTGTGTTAACATACAATTGAAGATACAATTATACAATCCTTACTAAAATAATGATTTTTAATGTGAAACTTACTTTCGATAGCTTCTTTAACTTCTTTAGGTATCTTCTTATATTTACTCTTATCATCAGACCATGTAAAAATCCGTAAATTCTCTTGACCATACAAATTTTTCAGTAAAAATTTTATTAACTCGAGTGGATCGCTTTTATAAAGAATTGTGTGATCTTTAAGGTTTCTCTTATTTATCCAAATGCCTGATCCTTTTATTAATTCCACCTTTAGTGCAAAAAAATAAATACACATTCATATATTATCAAAACGTGTTTAACACATGTCTAGAATTTGTTTGCGTTTTAGCATGGTTATTTTTAAAAAAATTTAATTTATATTTATTTCTACAAAATTTCATACAGAAGGTCATTTGCAAATAATATCCTAAAAATATATAAAACACTTTTTTAAAATATCGCAAGGATATTTTTAAAGCGATTTAAAGGGATTTTGTAGTCCAATAAAATGTTATTTTATTTATTATAAATAGAAAAAATGTTATGCAGTTCAGCACAATATAATTATTCTTTCGAATAAAGTCGTTGCTGTCTAATGAACGTCTAAAACTTCTGAAATTGTGTTTAATTTAAAATTTTCTATACACAGAAAATTCTCTCTTTTTGACATTTTTAGTGATTTTGAAAAAACAATTGTTTTAGGTTATCGTTGCTTAGACATTAATCGGTTAAAAAAATAAATATTTGATGTAATTCTTTTTATATTGTTACTTTGGTAAATTGTCTTAAAAAGATTTATTTATAGAAGAATTATTTTTTACACGTTAGTTAAGAAGAACTTTATTCCAAACATAATGGTGTTCCATGTCCTTAATATTTTAAGTAAAAATCAGAAATATTGATTTTAAAATTTTAGTTCTTTAAAAAATAACAGTTGCTACCTTTTCTGCCCCTCTTATTTGATATGGATATTCTTCTGGTGGCTGATAAATAAATAAAATAATATTAATGTGTTTTGGATGACATCTGAGCTTATAATTTTTTTAATCTTATGTAACTAATTTTTGAATATTTAGTTTAGTTATTAAATATAATGACAAAATTGCACACCAATTTTCACAGGCATAGTTATTAAAAATAAATAATAAGGAAGTAAAAAGGACCACTGAGCGAACAATTGCCCATATATCTAATAGGTATTAGAAAATTGATATTTTAATTCAAAATTAAAATGCAGTAATATATTATTTGCATATATACCTCCAAATTATTGATGACCGAATCTTCTAACGGTGGTAAAGTTACATCTAAAAATTATGTCTTGTGAATTAAATTCTAATTGTACACGGAAAAAAAAAGTCCATCAACCATTAATGGATTAGTATATTACTTTGAGACGGGACTCTTTTTCCGTTGATGGTTACTTAACTTCACTTAACAATTGAAAAACATCATTGAAGTATTAAAAAAGAGTCATGGAATGATTAGAATGCCAGTATGTGACCAATTGTTTTAGATTTAATGGTGAATTATTATATCAATGGATGTTTGAATGTTTACGAATCATTAGTAAAGTTTGTGAAACGTTAGTTGACTCATAGTCTAAATCAGAGCTCTTCACCAGCGCATTGTTGCGCAGTGTACCGATGCGCATTTCTTCCGGTTTCTCTATAGTCCATGTGTTTTTGCTGTCTGCTATACAAATCCCTATATACTATTATGTGTAATGTGAATATTTAACTTAACTAATAATTTGCAGTTTGATTGCGTCTAGAAATTGACCTCGATGAAAATATATTTTCTTTTATATTTCTCGCTAATTAAAAAGTAGTTATTAGTGCAAAATCATTTCTCACAAGTTGTGAAAAATTTTGTTATTTGGTATATAAGAACAGTTCGCTTCTAAACTTAAAGTGTTATAAGTGTGCGTTTCTACGTGTAGTTATTATAAGTGCGAAAATGTATTGGTCTAAAGCGTCTAAGAGTGTAAATAAAATATCGGAACTGTGCAACGAAAAAAATGTGTTTATTCTGTACCAAAAGTGTCTAAAATTAGGGATAATTCTGAAAGAATAAGTTGAATTTTTTGAATGCTTTTGATAGTCATGGAAAATTTAATAGACAGTTTTCTAAATTTTAGTGAACGAGTTTTATATATTGTGACTCCAAGTATGTTATCCATTCAATGATTTTGTGTCCCGTCTCAAAGTAATATACTAGTCTATTAATGATTGATGGACTTTTTTTTTCCGTGTATGTTTTTTTAAATAATCAAGTTTAGAAATCTTTATTATCGCAATGATTTTGTTTCGTATTTTGTCATTTATAGTTTTTTAATTAAATTTAAACATATATATATATATATATATATATACATACATATATATATATATATATATATAATGTTCTTTATTATAATTAATGTGACATTACCTTCTTTTCTTCTAGAGAGCTCATGTAGAGATCTACCTATTGATTTGTGGAATGTTTCATATTTAATTTTATCTTTTGGTTTTAAATTCTTGTTTACAAATTCTGTAAAAATAAATTTTGTCTAATTTAAAATAATTTTATTGTATTACATTATATTATTAAAAAATACGAATTTTTTGCATTTCTTTTAAAGATAATAAATGTTTTATTTTTTATTCTTTATGTTTACTACGCTTAACGCTTTTATGCAGTATAATGCAAAAAGGAGCGTTCTTTTGCTTATGGCCAGTACTGCTGTTTTCGGCACTCACCCGAGCTTACCCCAAGTTGACGATGATCAATTATTAAAAACATTATATATTAAATAGAATCAATACCCATTAACCTGGTGGTAGTTCGGACAAGTGCCGAAAAAAGCGATAGAGATCTAAGTATTTATAGTTATCATTTTATAAAATATTGAGTCATGTTAATGATATTGCGACATCTGTTGCACTCACTAAAGACCGTTTTTTTAACAATCTCAGGTAAGCGAATATAACCATTATTTCCGCTGAAGGAGTATTTTTTTAAATCGTCTTTTCCAATAAGGCTTTGTATTAACATTCTTGACAATTTAATTGGATTTTTTTTATAATCATGAATATATGATTTGAGTTCATTTTTATTTATCCAAATTTTTGAATTTTTTAGTAATTCAACCTGAAAAGTATAATTGGGTTTAAAAATTATCCTAATTTTATAACTAAACTAACTAGTCAACAAATAAACAGCATACCAAACCAATAGTTTGATTTAACAAAGCGAATTATTGGTTACCTTATCCACTCCATTTTTTTCATATGGACATAAATTTAGTTTCTACAAAATAAATATTGTGTTTGAAATTTTATAGTTCTTTAGTAACTGAAAAATTAAATGCTACCCTTTAAGTTATCAAAAAGTTGAAGTGGCATATACCTTGCGTTCCTGTATGTCTGTATTAGGTCTTCCTGCAAAAGGAATTTTTAAAAATTTATTAACACACTTTAATAAGTAATCCATTCCTATCATGACATATGTTAATGTCTCTGAGTCATTGAAAAGACAACTAAAAAACATTCAATGTCTGATCCAAAAGTCGTCGAAAAGAAATCTAATGGACATATAAAAGGAAGTCTTAAGAGCGTTCAATGGTCTCTGAAATTTGTAGGTTATGTGCGACCTATACTTGTCGCCCTACAAGAACGGCACTGCCTGGTTTAAATGACGTGAAATTGGTAAACAATTATTTTCAAATGAATTTTTCTCTGTGCCCAAGTACTTTTTGGAAAAACTGAGTCCGAACCATCGACACAAATCTTCTTAATTACCTAAATCCGAAATATTTTTTGAATCCATGCAGAAACGCTGTTGCAAAATGGGAAACTCAAAAGTAATGAAATAACCGGCGACAAGACGTGTGTTACATCCATTTGCCATTAGAGGGCAGAAGCATGCAGGGAGTGTAAAGGCTCAGCTGTCAAAATGATTCGCATTACATTACTCAGGCCTTTCCCATTTTGCAACCGCGTTTCTGCATGGATTCAAAAAAGTTTTTAAATTTAGGTAATTAAGAAGATTTGTAAATATATGTTTTTTCTTATATTACCTTTGTATTTATGTCTTTTATTATCTAACATGTTCTTGACTATTTGTCGGTATTCTGTCCAATCTTTTTTTTCTTCAGAAATCACATTTTCATTTATAAAATCTAAAAAAATAAAATCTAATCATAAAAATTAGCCAAGTCACTGAAAATGGGTTTTTTAAAATATCTTATTGAAATTTGGGCTTTACTCGGCTATTCTAAGTTTTTGCACACCTCTTTTGTTAATGTGTTATTTTATCAGAATTTTATATGTTTATTAAAAATTAAAAAGGAAAAATTTTTAATCATTAAATTTTTCAAGTTAAAGCAAATTAAATAATGTTGTTGAAAAAAGTGAGGGTCGCATAATTATCGCCAATAATGTACTATCAACCTAATCTTGTAAATAACAAATTGATTTTTTTCAAAAGTAAACTTGAAACGAAGAAACAGAAAATTATCGCTCACCAAGAACGGAATATTTTAAGTCCCAAGGAATAGAATAAAATTGATATTCTGAACTCCAACTGATGGACAGCATATTCTCTCTGCCAAGTAAATTCTCTAGTAACAATCTTATCATGGAAGCTGCACTGGTTTTGTATTCTCTTTTAAGATGTATGAGTTCATTTTTGTCAATAAAAATGTTGGATCCGATTACTAATTCCACCTTTAATGTATAATAAAACTTGAAAATTTTAAAGTTTTGTTTAATTGCAGAAATATATATATATATATATAATTTTAATATTAAATGGATAAAATGACCAAAACATTTCCGTTTCGCATAAAATTGACAAAAATGTAATTCTGAATTGTAAAAATGTACATTTCAATGATTTAAATAAAGTCCCAAATATCCTCAACATAAGTCTTATTAACATCAACATTTAAACCATTAAACGAAATCATCCAAACAGAATGTTTGATTAGAGACAACAAATTATTGGAATTCATCTTTCTAATAGAAACAAAAAGCTATGTTACCTTATTCTTTCCTTTCTCTTGATATGGATATGGTGGCTATAAAAAAATATTGTTTTTCTTATTCTGTAGATTTCCAGTATTTTCAAAAACAAGTACTATTCTTAAATGTTAAACAACTGAAAGTACTTACCTTCAATTTTTGAACGCATGATTTATTTTTTGCTGTAACAATTATTTTTAATTCTTTTAAAAATTTTAATTGTTATTTCAAAAAAATTTTATCTTGTTATTTTTGTCGCGTAATATCACGACACGGACACGACACGTAATTTTCGTGAAAAAACCTGAATTTAATACAGCTGTTAAAGATGTTATTACCATTTTTAAATTTCGCTTTTTCAGTTTTTAAAATTGACAATACTGAAGATTTGTAAGCCTTCTGGTCCATTTTATGAACAGATTCCACATTTGAATTCATAAAATCTATTAAAATAAAAAAAATTTTAATTAGACTGCAACAGAAAACTAGATTGCATCCAACAAATTAATTTTTATAAAATTAAACTTTAGGCAAATGAAAAATATCAGAAAGTTATCGCTCACCATAAATAGATTGTTTCAATTTCAGAGGAATGGATGTTTCCTGACCGTCATGCCAAATCATAAATGGCAAATTATCTTTGCCAAGTAATATTTCTAGTAACTTTCTTAGCATCGGTTGAGGTCTTGTTTTATAATATTTTTTAATAAACCCAAGTTCATACTTTTGTATCCAAATTTTTGAATTATCTAATAATTCCACCTTTGACGTATAATAAGAATCAAAAATTTTAGTAAGTTTAATGCTGTTTTTAAATTAATACTTGGCTCAATAAAATGATACACCGAAACTTTCGTAAAAATTTATAAAATATTTACTTGCAATATTCGGAATATTTAATTGCAATGTTTATTAAAAATGGTGTAAAGATTTAAATATCCCATTTGACTAAATCTTTAGCACAAAACTTTCCTCAACATTTCAATGAAATCTTTGCATAATTTTAATTATAATTAGGCAAAAATTTTATTTAAATGTTTATGAAAGTTTTGCTCTAACCATTTATTTAATTTGGACATTTAAATCTTTACACAATCTTCACTAAATTTTTCAGTTAAATGTGACAAATATTGCAAGTAAATATTTAATAAATTTTTAGGAAAGTTTTGGTCTTGTGGAGGATAAATACCATTTAATTAATATGTTCTAATATTCTGTGTATGGATGACCTATATTTTATCAAAAAAGTAAATAAAGTAACATTACCTTTCCCTTCCCCTTCTTTTGATAAGGATACAGGTTAGGTTTCTGTAAAATAAAGAAAATATTCGTTTATTTTCTAACTTTAGTTCTAATTATTCAAAAATTCATTTAAAAATTTAAAATGGCAGAAGCTAACAATTATTACGTAATATAAAGGAAATTGTGTCGTTTACCTTGAATAAATTCATACTAGCACTAATTGCACTACGTGTTGTAGGTCTTTTCTTCGTTAATGGCAAACTTACATCTGTAAGCTTCTCACAGCTTCTAGTTTTAGTATCTTAAAAAAATTTGCTATGTAAAAGTAAATGAATTTAAAATTAAAATTTATAATTTACACAAATCAGACTTAAGGTATAGAAGCTTTGTAATTACAGGTTTTAGGAATCAGTTAGTGTGACTCCATAAATTAAATCTAACATAGAAAAATTTCAAAATAAAATGTTTCTAAGCAGTTTCTAAGACAAAGTTAAATTCAAAAATAATATTTTTATCTCAGCAACTTTTTCTAATTTCAAAGTAAGATTTCACAAAACCGACGTAATTCTGTGTTAGTAAAGATCGAAAGAACCACTAAAAGTAAAAGAGTAAAATATGCGATATATTTTAAACAAGTTGTTCATTCTATGAACATTTAGCTTCCTCCATATAATATAAACAAACTGCTGGATCTTTTATCATAGAGTAATTATTTTGAAGTAAAATTTAAAAAATTTCAAAAAATATAAAAAATTGAATTTTTTGTGAAAAATAAAAATATTAATTAATTTTATAAAAATTGATAGAATATAAACTTTATATACATGAATCGATTCGTTTTCATGCTAGGAATACAATTTTGATAAGAATTAATGGAAATTTTTAATAAAAAAAAGTTATTTCCAAAAATGCAAAAATCTAAATTTAAAAAATCAAAAAATTACTAAAGAAGTTTTTGTTAGAAAATTTGGAAAATCCTCCTTTTTGATTCTAGATATTCCTGTCCGTAATAACATCAAAAATTTTTTTTGAAAATCTGTCAAAACGTGTAAGATAAAATTTGTCAACTAGAATCGGTGACATACACACGTATACATCTGGACATCTGTTCTTCTTGAAGAAATATATGTACTGCACTTGAAAATTTGGCAAAATATTTGATTCTAAGAAATTCCAAAATCGACATGACTAAAAAGCTCCTTTTGTAGATCCCGAAGGAATGTTTGCAACAAGATTATTTTTTGTTGTTTATTAATACTAGATGGTTTATAAAATTTATAATAATAATCTTGATGTGAGTTTTATTTGTCATAGAAAATAATAACATTAATCGTATTTACCATCATTAATATCGTCCATGATAACTGTAAAACAATAAAAACTGTAACACTGTCACTATAATGTTTAGTGAAATGTGGTATACTTACCTTCTTCTCTACTCTCTCCTGCAATAATATTTATATATTGTTTAGGTCTATTTAACAATATTTCCAAAAAATACTTTTTGTGTTTAGTAAAATGATTGATCAAAGAGGTATAAATATGCGACATATTTGGAAAATTAATATTGACAGTAATAAATATTGGGAATTACCTTGCATGTTAGGTCCAGAAGCAACGTCTGTAACAATAGTGTTTTAGTTATATTTAATACCAGATGGTTTTAAACATTTAAAGTAATAATTTAGATTAGTAATAATAGATTAGTTAATAGAAAAGAAAAGATTTATAATAGTTGTATGTACCGTCATTAATATCGTCCATGATAACTGTAATAGAATATAAACTGTAACACTGTCACTATAATGTTTTGTAAAATATAAGGTATACATACTTTCTGCTCTATCCTTTCCTGCAATAATATTTAAATAATGTTTAAGTTTATTTGACAATGTGACTAAAAAGAAAAATAATTATTGTGCTTAGTAAAAAGACTGATGAAAAAGATTTAAATATGCGACATATTTTAAAAATTGTTACACTAGTGACAGTAATAAATATTGGGACTTACCGTTCATGTTAGAACCGGAAATAACGCCTATAACAAGAGGTTTTTGTTCTTTTCTCATACTAGATAGTTTAAAAATTTATAGTAATAATCTATATATTATAGTATAGTATAGTATATAATTAAGTGTAATAAATATTGGGACTTACTTTTTGTGTTAGATCTCAAAGAAACGTCTGTAAAAAAATGAAGTGGATAATATGTTTTCTATTATACTAGATGACTTGTAAAATGTCTATCAAAAATCAATATGTAGGTATGTAAAAGTGTTTAAACAATATTATGGAAAAAATATTATTATTTGTTACTACCGTCATCAACTATTTTAATTAAATCTGCAAAATCTAGAAATTTATAACACTGGCATTAATCTGAAGTGCAACATTTATGTAGATTATGGTAAAAAATATAATTATTGATTGCCAATACCGTCATCATCCATTTTAATTAATTCTGTAATGTCTAGAAATTTGTAACACTGGTATTATTCTGAGGTGTAACATTTATATAGATTATAGATTATGGAAAAAAATAGTATTATTAAGTGCTCATACCGTCCTCAGTCCCGTCAATAAAATCTGCAATATCTAGAAATTTATAACACAGGCATTATTATGAAGTGTAACATTTATATATCTTGCTTACTAGAATATAATTCTACTAGTGCCGTTTACTCATCTGTAATGTAACATTAGATTACATAACTAATTCTCACCTTCTGCTAAATTCTTTCCTGCAGCAATATTAAAATGTTTTCCAGTTTCATTTAACAGTGTAACCATAAATGAAGATAATAACTTTGTATTAAAAGTGGAATGATGAAAATGATTTTTTTGGAATATTTTAAAAACATTTTTTAAATTAAGAGTAATAAATATTGGTACTTGCTTTGTAAATCTATCTTATCTAAATATTTTTGAAATTTAATTTTTACTAGTTGTCATTAAATCATCGTAGTAGTTTATTTTTAATTATAACAATAACAATTAATTTAATTAAAAAATATTTATTTTGTATTTTTAATGTATACGATGTTTTATGTAGGTACATATAATTTGAATGATTAATAATTTTTTATAAAATTACCATTGTGTTAAAACAGAATTTTGAAATAAATCTATTTATTACTAATAATAAAATATTTACAAATCATTACTTATTTAAATAGCCACAGAATTTCTATTTTTTCGACATCATTTGGTAAAATGCAGACAGTGTACTTCACAGAGTTATTTTCACATAATATTTCAAAAAATTGGATTTTAACTTACCCCTATCTCGAAACGGGTCCATACTTATTACGACGGTATCAATCCATATTGTTAGAATGGAGATGATTACGAAGTAATTGAACGGAGAATGACGTGCTAACATTTTTGTAAATGTTTGTATACAATTCAGATAGTGTAGCGACGCGGTATTCTTATAAAATCGTTGCAATTAATTGTTCAATTAATCTCTGAAATATAAATTATATTTGCTGTATTACTAATCGTTAAAATTTGATTCAACAAACTATTATACATTATCTAATTAAGAAATATTAACTATATAGTATTAAACAATGCGCATCGACTTGCAATAAATAAAATATTAAAAAAAAATTAAGTTATTTATATATATATATATATATATATATATTGTAATGCATTAATATTTTCTTCAAAGTTTGTGCATTTTGAAATTATAATTCTAAATTATGAGAATATATTGTTATTTACTATATGTCAACTTTCAATACCTTTTACTATCTACACTTTTATTGTTATTGCCTTATGTTATATGTATTCTTTGGTTGCTTACAATGTTGTCTTCTTCTCTTTTACTTGATATCACTTTAACGAGTTTAAAATTTCAAATTTCGATGCAATACCATGTTACTGATATAGGGGAGAGTGGTCCTAAGTTGCATCACTTTACCCAGAGGGCCGACTTGAGACAACTATAGGGTAGATGCACCAGTTTTGGCCACTAGTTAATAAATATTGTAATTATTTATATTATAATAAAACACCCAGATAAATAAATAATAAAAGTCTTTATTAATTTTTCCAAACAATTAGATTTGAATTATTATCCGTGATAAGTGGATGGTGATAATAATATAATGGATTCTATTAGTTTTATAAATTCACTGCCAGATAGCGATGGTTATGTAAATTATTTTATTTTAGAAGATATTTGTTCTAAAATACGATGGTCCAAAAGATTGTTAAAATATAAGCGAAAACGTGGTTGTAATTATTACTATTAAATTTATTAACATTTTATTATAAAAATTTTATATAAACATAATGCAAAAAATTGTTTCATTGTTTATACTGAATTAAAAAAAAGAATTTCTCACTTGGAATCACATATTATTATAAAAGTAAAAATCTGAAAAGTTGATAAAAGTGAAAATAATTTATAAGTTTTCACTCACCAAAAAACGAAGTACATTCGAATTGCCCAGTTGTCAACTGAATAAAAATGTCTGCTGCTTGGCTTTTCATAATCTTATCGTTTGACGCAATGCAGTAATAAAAAGTTTTGGTATCCTCCATTACCATTATTTTTGCAATGTTTTCGTATAACATTTGAAAAATTAGGCTAAATATTTTAAAAATATTATAAACATTACACAGTAACAAAAAATTATTTTTATCTGCATAACTCTTTCAGTATAACGTAAATAAAATTCGTGAAGATGTTCTATTAGTTGAATAAAAGCTTAGCTGAGCCTAAAGACCATTGCACTTTAATTAACCTATAATTCATTTTTTTATGTTCGAAAATAATTATATTCCTTTAAGAAATTTAATTTAAATTCCATTGTCTTTTGAATATTTTAACAGTCACGCATTTACGGTTAAAAATAAAACAGAACAGTCCAAAGTTTTTTAAGTGCCTAGATAAAAAATTGTGTAAGGGATAAACACAAATCATTAAAATAAAATTTGCTTTAATTTCGTTAATAACTGTTTTTATTTCAATCAAAATTCTTCGTAATGTATACAATTATTATCAGAAGTTGATTAGTTCACATCTCCTTTATGGTTTTCTGAAATTAATATATTATTAATAGTTAAAAAAAAGTAACTTATGTATGGATGTTCTAATATATTAGTGCCTCGTCGATGCCTTGGCGGTTGCATTCGTAACATCTAATATTTCATTAAAATTTTTTCTTTGTTAGAATTTGCATTGTTAAACATAATTTATTTACTTTAATTTTTATTCAGTAACTCTTAAATTAAATTAAAATATTAAAAAAATTATTATTATAAATTATTATTATTATTATTATTATTATTATTTATTATTTAATTATTATTATTTATTTTATTATTAACTCGAAAATTAAAAAGGCAGATTTAATGTGGCGGACTTTGTAATTCCTAAATAAATTGAATGTTTTTTAACCATCAACTTTGTCAACTACAACCCCGCAAACTTCCAAGTAAATGGAGAAATCAATTTCAATTTTGCATCTGGTGGACGCTAATGAATTTTTAATATTTTTACCTGCTTTTAAATTCCTTCTGTTTTTCTGTAATGCATTTGTAATAACCAATAAGCAGTTGTCTTTTGAAAATTTTTTTGGCAATTTTGGTCTATCCTTTACAAAATCTGTAAAAAAGCATATTTTATATTGTTTGTGTCACCCTATCTTTTACTTTAGACTTATATTTCTTTAAAAAATATAAGAAGTAGACGTATAATGCTCTAGTAAATGTAGTCTAGAATTCGTCAACAAATAATATAATCACCACCAACACCCAAAAAGTGCTTTTTTACAAACTACACTTTAGAATATATTTCTATTTTATTGTACCTCTATTCAAGAGTAAAAATGTAAAATATTAGTTAAAAATATTAATAATTACAAGAACTACAATTTTTTTAAATCTTATTTTTGTCGTTTCTCTGAAATACTGTCTACTTTTGGTATTTCCTTCTATAATAAAATGTGTATAATAAAATTTTTCAATTGTAGAAACTCATTCTTCTATGTTTAAAAAGTATTAAACAATTTTTTAATATAAATTTAATGATAAATTTATAAATAGTAGATTTTTAAATGGCGCTAAAATTGTAATTTGTAAATAATTTGGAACATTATTTTCTTGAAAAATATAAGTATATCGTTTATTGTCGGTTCTAAACATTTCAAAAGAATCATAATTAAAAAATTGATCATAAACAATTTGAATATCTCAAACTGATTTTTCTGAATTTTTTTTCTCAATGAAAAAGTTACTGAAAATTCCTGTCACACATATTGAAAATTCCAGTTATTTTTTAATTGATCAATCAGTGAAATATAACTGAAGTTTCAATCACTTTTAATTGATCTTCAGTGAAATTTCACTGATTCAGTTTTAGAGAGTAAAATTTTCACAAATGTAATTCGAAAAATGTACTTTTTTTCTTTCTGTAGAACTCACCATAGATAGCATTGCTGACACTTGTTGATAACTTTATATATGGATGTTTACCGTTGACAGAAAAAAATTTCATATTCTCTTTACCAAGTAAAATTTCCAATAGCTCTCGAACCAGAGGCGCCAAAAGAATAGTAGAATCTTCATTCAACCTTTTAAATTCCTCCTCTTTTATCCAAACCTTTGATTCAGGAACTAATTCAATCTATAAATTATAAATATTTTAATATACTCATACAATAATATATTTAATTATGATTATATAATTAATAACTGACAATCACATTATTACTATTCTTCTTTTATTTGAATCAATATAACAGCAAAAAAAAATGAAAGACAAAAGTTACTGGATTCACAGAATCTTATGATGTAAATATCTATTTAATGGTGAAGAAAAATAGTTACCTTCCCTTCTTGTTCCTCTTCGTAAGGAAGTCTTTCTGGCTTCTAAAAATGTTTAACGAATATTTATTTCTTGGATATAGTTTAAATAAAGGATTTTTAACATAATGTCATACTGAAGGTTTACAAATATTATTTCAAACTTATAGTCATCTACCTCATGTATATATTTTCCTATGTCAAATCTTTTTTCCTTCTTTGAAATAATACCTAAACATTTATTTATGTCTTTGAGATTATAAATCATCGATGTTTTTTAAACAAATTAACAATAAAGTATTTTGGAAATGTTATTAAGATTTATTTTATAAAAATTTCTTTTTCTTAGTGTCACTTAACAGTATTTTTAAGATAAGCTTTGTTTGAGAGGGTCACCCCATGTGATGGGTTCTAAAACTCGAACAATTTTATTTCTCATAAATCATATCTACAATATGTGTAGAATAAGTAGATAAATTTTTTTTCGATACTTGACTTTCGGTCAAATTTATACGGAATGTTCGTCACATATGTAGCTATCGTCAGAACTAGGATAATTGAAAAAGGTCAAATTGTTCCTTTTTGAAACAGCAAAGTTGACAACAAAAATAACATGTTTAAACAAAATTTCAAAGTCGTGTAAAAATGCAATTTTTAATATTTTCAAATTTTGATTCTAGTTCAGCCAATGATAGTCGAACGATAGTCGCCGTTTATATTTTCATCACTTTTCAGTTTTATAATTCGGAATCATTAAAATATTTTTAGGGGAGACCGGGGCTACTTGGCGCAGGGGTTGCTTGGCGCACTCGACTTTTTTCAAAAATTTTGAGTTGAATAATTTTTTCTCTCCACTCAAGTTCAAGTAATTAATGAACTCTAAGTTTGTACAAAGTTTCATTTTTATTCATTAATTATTGTGGCGTATAGATTTAAATAATTGATTTTGGTACTCGAAAGTAAATTTTTGACCTCCTCATTTTTTGTTATATCTTTTTAAGAAATGATTTAAAATAAAGCTCAAATATAAAGTTTTTAGCTCTAACTATTTGTTTTCTAGGGACAATAAAGAATCTTTGATTTTTATTAATGTTATTAATAAAAACTTTATAAATATATAAAAAGTACCTCCGGGGTTACTTGGCGCGGTTCTAATCTACTACATCTACAGTGTTATATACCATAAAAAATCTCAAATGTTAAAATTTTATAAATTTTTATTTCTTTATTAAAAATATAATTAGTTTTTTAAAAAATTTTAGTGAAGGGTGCGTTTTTTAAAAATTTGCAGCACATATTTTATAAAAGTTTTCTATAATTTTACGATTACACAAAAAATGTTCTTCATTGTAATTAAATATGATCCTTTTCAAAATTTTTTTATTGTAAAATGACAGTAAAAAACTTATTTTACTATATCATATAATGTTTCAACTTTTAATCGTATAAATTAATTAATTTCAGTCACAGATGTTACAGTAAGTTTTCCGTGCAATAGGAATTTAAAAAAAGCAAAAATATTTTAGTTAAACAACAAAGAGTAAAAAGTGCGCCAAGTAACCCCGATCTCCCCTACTTGCAAAAATTTGAAATTGTCCCCTATTAAAAAATGTGAAAACGGCCGTCATATGGGGTGACTCTTTTATGTATAAAAATTATAGAAAACATATTATCTGAGAAATTAGATTTTGTTACCTGCTCCGGATGTACGTCGGACACCATTGATGAATTGTATCAATTTTTTATCTGATTTTTTTACATCCTTTTTGTATTTAGCTTCCACATTTTCATATACATATGCTGTAAATTGCAAAGTTATAATCAAAACACATGATTTTGTTTTTCGTTTTGACTTATAGTACTTAATAGTTTATTTTGTTGATAGGAAGAAAATTTTAGTCAAACTTTATCATTTATAAAGTCAGTTTATTTTAAAATTTGTCTATGCATAAACGTTTCAAGACGCAAACACTGTCTTGCTATCAACAAATAACATTGAAATTTAAAAACTACACTAAAAGAAAATCTATTGTATTATTAATATCTTTATATGAATATTTAAAATAAAATGTATCAATTTATGAAAAATATATGTTTTAAATTTTTTAAGGGGTCGTGTAACTTTTTTAGCAATTAAAATCGGAAGTTTTTAAAAAATGTTTTGCTCATAAGTTTTAAAATATAATTGATCAAAAGTTTTTACATATCATTGTGTATGTTAAGAAGTCTTAAAAAAGAATTGCATATTTGAAAAAACATAAGTATCTTCTTTCTACAGAGGGCGCTTTGGCCACTGGTAAAAATTATTGGTTGTCATTGTAACTCATAGCAGAATCGTCTAAAATAAAAAAATCAAATTTTATTCCAAAATGGACGACTTAATACAGGACATAAACCTCTGATTTACTACTAATGTTCAAAATTACTCTTTTTGTGTATCATTATTCTTTAAAAAATTTTGTTTTTTCAGATTTTTAGATTCAGAAACTTGCCATTTTCTTAATTTTTGATACTTTTAGTATTTAGAGGTTTAGGTCCAGTATTAAGTCATCTATTTTGAAATTATTTTTTATTTTTTTATTTTAGATGATTCTGCTATGAGCTACAGTGACAACCGTAATTAAAAATAATTTTTACCAGTAGACAAAGCGTCCTCTGTAGAAGGAAGGTATTTATATTCTTTCCAATCTGAAATCCTTTTTTAAAGCTTCTTAACATACACAATGACATGTAAAAACTTTCGATCAATTATATTTTAAAACTTATGAGCAAAGAAATTTTTTAAATCATCCGATTTTAGTGCTAAAAAAGTTCAAGACCCCTTAAAGTAAAGTGTCCTTCCATTAAACTTTATCTAAAGTTATTGCTGCCTATTTTTGTGAATAAAAAATGTTGAGAAAATTGATTAATTTTACAAAACTTCAAGCTTTATTAGAAACCATTAATTCTCTTATGAGATATGAATTTCTTAATTAAGCATTGCAATAAACTTTTATATTGTTTGTTTTTCTTAATTAAAAAAATTTTTGTTCTTTTTTCGAAATATATTTACAAAGAAAATATGTATTTTGCTACTACAAGAAGGCATTGATTTAATGAAAATTTTAAACAGTAGCAATTGTACAATTCTTACTAAAATGATGATTTTTTAATATGAAACTTACTTATAATAGCTTTTTTAACTTTGTTAGGTATCTTCTTATATTTACTCTTATTATCAGTCCATGTAAAAATCGGTAAATTCTCTTCACGAAATAAATTTTTCAACAAAAACTTCATTAACTCGAGTGGATCGCTTTTATAAAGATTTGTGTGATCTTTAAGGTTTCCCTTATTTATCCAAATGCCTGATCCTTTTATTAATTCCACCTTTAGTGCAAAAAATAAATATTTTTTAATAATTACTCAATAGGCACCAAAAGTAAACTGAAAAAAAATTTTATTCTATTCAAATAACCGATTATTTGACTATTATCAAATAAATATTTACTTGAATCAAATAATTTTTATTTAAATTAAATATTTCAGTATTTGAAGCAAATACTATTTAATTGATTAAAATAAAAATTATTTTATTCAAGTAAATATTTATTTGATAATAGTCAAATAATCGGTTATTTGAATCAAATTAATTTTTTTTCAGTGATAGTGAAATGTTCCTAAGTTATCCTTTTAGGAACGTTCCTGGGACATTGTTTAATAGTCGTTGTGTAGGATATATTCATATATTATCAGAACCTGTTTAACAAATGTCTAGAATTTGTTTGCGATTTGATATAGTTGTTTTAAAAAGATTTTAATTTATATTTATTTCTACAAAATTTTATGCACCAGATCATGTGCAAATAATGTCCTGAAAATATCTAAAACACTCTTTTAAAATGTCTTTGGTAAATTATATTATGAAAATTTATTTATAAAAGAATCAACTTTTTACATGTTAGTTAAGAAGAACTTTATTATAAACATAATGGTCCTCCATGTCCATAATATTTTAAATAAACAATCAGAAATATTGATTTTTAATTTTTATTTCTTAAAAAAAATAACAGTTCTTACCTTTTCTGCTCCTCTTATTTGATATGGATATTTTCCTGGTGGCTGATGGATAAATAAAATATCATTAATATTTGTGTATTTGGATGACATTTAAGCTTATCATTTTTTAAATCTAATATAACTAATTTTTGAATATTTAATTAAGTGATTAAATATAGTAACAAAATTGCACATCAATTTTTTTACTAGTACAGTTATTAATAATAAATAATAAGGAAGTAAAAGGGACCACTGAGAGAAGAATCGCCCATATATCTAATAGGTATTAGAAAATTGATATTTTAATTGAAAATTAAAATGTAGTAATATATTATTTGCATATACCTCCAAATTATTGATGACCGAATTTTCTAACGGTGGTAAAGTCACATCTAAAAATTATGTTTTGTGAATTAAATTCTAATTGTATGTTTTTTTAAATAATCAAGTTTAGAAATCTTTATTATCGCAATAATTTTGTTTCGTATTTTGTCATTTTTTGATTTTAAATTAAATTTAAACATATATATTATTTATTATAAATAAATGTGCTATTACCTTCCTTTTTTCTAGAGCGCTCTTGAATGAAATTAGATATTACTGTTTCGAATGTATCATATTCAACTTTATCTTTGTTTTTTAAACCACTGTTTACAAAGTCTGTAAAAAGAAATTTTCTATACTTTAAAATAATTTTATTGTATTACGTATTATTACAAAAAATACAAATTTTTCTATTTACTAAAGATAGTTTGTTTGACATTTTTAGGTAAGCGAATGTAACCATTTCTTCCACTTAACGAGTATTTTTTTAAATTGTCCTTTCCAATTAAGCTTTCTAATAACAATCTTGACAATTTGTTTGGATTTTCTTTGAAATCTTTAACATACGATTTAAGTTCCTTTTTGCTTATCCAAACATTTGTACCTTTAACTAATTCAACCTAAAAAGTATAATGAGCTTTAAAAATTCTAGTAATTTAGTAACTAAACTATAATTAACCAACTAATTAACAGCAATTTAAACCATTTGTACGATTGGACTATGTAAAATATTGGTTACCTTATTCACTCCCTTTTTTTGATATGGACATAAATTTATTTTCTGCAGGGTAAACATTGTGTGTTTAAAATTTTATTGTTTTTTAGTAACTGAAAAATTAAATGCTACTCTTTAAGTTATCAAAAAGTTGAAGTGGCATATACCTTGCGTTCCTGTATGTCTGTATTAGGTCTTCCTGCAAAAGGAATTTTTAAAAATTTATTAATACACTTTAATAATTAATCCATTCCTATCATGACATATGTTAATGTTTCTGAGTCATTGAAAAGACAACTAAAAAACATTCAATGTCTGATCCAAAAGTCGTCTAATAGACATATAAAAGGACGTCTTAAATTCATATTTTAGACATCTAAAAGGCATGAAAGGGTCGACTGAAGAATATAAAAGAGACATCCTTTTACATTCCCTCAGATCTCAAATAGCACAGTGGGCAAAAAACCATAATTGTTTTAAGAATGTTTCAAAAACGTTTTTAGAACGTTTTATGTCTGACAAATAATGTTCTAAAAACGTTTTACTTCTTTTAAAATATGTTAAAAACATGGAACGTTTTTGAAACTTTATTTGACAGCCATAAAACGTTTTATACACGTTTTTGAGGTATTCTTAAAATAATGATAGTATTTTGACAACTGCAAGACATTTCTTTTACAACATTTTCTAGGTTTAAACACAGTAATATTGTATTATATTTATTGCTTCCTCATAGAGGAACTATTTTAATACCAAAATTTTTCCAGTTCGATTTTTTAACATATCTTTATGTTATTTGACCTCTGGAGTTCAAAAATGATAGTCTTAAAAATGTCATTAAGTATGTGTGAGTCTAAACATTAAATTTTCATAAATATCTTGAGATCATGAAAAAGTGTAGGGATGAATGTTTCTTAAATTGTAGATTTCATTTGTAGATATAAAATGAGTGTATATTGAGATAAATTAAGGAAGTTTAACTATATTTTTTTAATTTTGCAAAAAATTTTTTTGGTTCATTACTTTAAAGAAATGTTAGAGCCCCTAAAAATGCTTTTCCATAAATTGGAAGATTTTTTTAAACGCATCTCTTAAGGCCTAATGGAATATTTTTATCCTAATGAACAGAAAATATTAAACTTCTAAAAAACTAAAATATTGGAAAATAAGATTTTTTCAAAAAATTTTGTTGAGAAATGTAAAAGTACCTTTAAAAATATTATTATCAGTGTATGGAACATTGAAAACGCTTCAATTAATCTATTTTTTGAACCTAATTCAATCTTAATTATCGAAATTATTCGTATTTAAAAAACCAAAAATTGTTGGAAAATGACATCTTCTCAACTTTTTTTTGAAAACTTTTCTTTAACTATTAAACTACTATAACTTGTTCAAAATACGTCCTAACGATGTCTTTTTGCTGCTCAGGTGCTTAAGGCGCAGTACTTCAAGCCCAAGGCATCCAAGTTCGATCCCAGCTTCGTGGGAATTTTTTGTACACAATATGTGTACAATATTCTAAGCCCAAGTTGGAGTTAAAAATGATATTTTCTATTTTTAAAGGTTAAATCAAAAAGATGCCTTTTAGACATCATAAATCCACCAAATAGCTGTGAGTGCGCTATAATACCTTATTAATATTAGAGCGTGTATTTAAGCGACTCAAGAGTATTATAGAATTGGATGTCTCAATTGAATATGTTTTTTTATATTACCTTTGCGTTTATATCTTTTATGAATAAAAATGTCTGTGACTATTTGTTTGTATTCTGTCCAATCTTTTTTCTCTTCAGGAACCACATTTTCATTTATAAAATCTAAAAAAATAAAATCTAATCGTAAAAAATTATTCAAATCATTAAAACTTAAAACGAAAAAATAACAGAAAATTATCGCTCACCAAAAATTAAATATTTTAAGTCCCAAGGAATAGAATAATATTTAAAGTCATATTGCTTCCAACTGATAGACAGCATATTCTCTATGCCAAATAAATTCTCTAGTAACAATCTTATCATGGAGGCTGCACTGGTTTTGTATTCATTTTTAAGATGTATGAGTTCATTTTTGTCAATAAAAATGTTCGATCCAATCACTAATTCAACCTTTAATGTATAATAAAAAATAAAAATTGTCGAGAGTTCAGTTTAACTATAGAAATGTAAATATATACAAATACTAAATGTTTTAACTAGCTAAATATGTGTTGCTCGCACGATTGCACCTAATTTTAATTGCATGTACTTATTTATTTGTCCATTATTAAAATTATATATATCAAATTATATATATATATATCAAGCCAATGGTGATTACAAATTTGTAATGGTATATCAAGATCACCTGACAAAATTCGTTCTCCTTCGACCATTGAAAACAAAACGTGCAGAAGGGGTATGTAAAAAATATTTGAAATAAAATATTTTTAAATTATTTATTTCTTTCGTATTACTTTAATTTATCTAATAAAATTCAACCAACATTTTTACAGGTTGCATATCAACTTTTGGACATATTTTTAACATTCGGTGCACTTGTGATTCTTCAATCTGACAATGGTCGTGAATTTGTTAATAAAATTATCATTGAACTAGCATCTCTGTGGCCTGAGTTGAAAATTGTCCACGGAAAACCCAGACACAGTCAAAGTCAAGGATCAGTGGAACGAGCTAATCGAGACATAGAGAATATTCTTGCAGTATGGATGAAGGACAACAGAACGACGAAATGGGCTGAACGATTGAAATTCATTCAATTCATGAAAAAGAGATCACTACACTCAGGGATCAAACAGGCACCATACAAAGCACTGTTCAGTTATGATCCGAAAGTGGGACTTTCAAGTTCGAAATTGCCCTGCGAAGTTTTAAAAAACATTTTGACAGAAGACGACCTCCACAACATTCTGGAAAATATTGAAACCAATGTTGAAAGTAATGAAGAGGAAAATAACATTGAAGAAAATGACGACGCAATTGAAACTTTAGATTCATCTACGGAAAACTCGATGGACAGAAGGCATCAAAACATTATATCCGCTTGAAGACAATCCAATACCAGACGTTGATAAAGCGAAAAGTGATTTGAAAAACGTTATAGGAGTCATTTTGGAATGCAAAGATGATACGTACAAAATTGGAACACGACATGGGATAATAAACCGATTGTATTGCATGTACAGAAATTTTATATTTGCTTTTACATATTACAAGTCTTTATCTTTTCATATTCAACACTTATGATAGTTTTTTTCAGTTCTGAATTTGAGAAATGCAAAAAGAAATTCATTGACGAGAAAGAAATTTTTCCACCGAAATTATTTCCTTGAGATCAATTGCATCACAACAGTCGAATACTTCCGGTCAAGGTTTCTTTCGCTGCAATTGCACAAAATCTTGTAATACTAAAAGATGTCTATGTCTATTCAATTCAGTTTGATTTTCAATTAGCCTAAAACGGTTTTGGCAAAACCCGAATTGCCTAGGGAAATCGGGGTTTGCCTAGGCAATTCGGGTTTGGCCTATAAATCTCTAGGGTCAGTAAATAAATTTCATATTTACTTTTAACTAACATCTAACATGACTGACAAGTTTTGAAAACTTCATTGAATTTAGTTAGAATTCGTTATTCGGGGGTTTTTAGGGTCACTCATTACGACTCTGAACCTAATTTTCGAAATTCAAGATTGTATTATCTAATATGGCAAACGAGTTCTGTAATAAGTTAACAAAATTTTTGTTCATTTTTAATAAACTAAATTAATTAACAAATAGACATCATTAACTAATCCAAATGTTTGATTAGAGACAAGTAATTATTAGAACTCGTCTTTCTAATAGATACAATATGCTAGTTTACCTTATTCTTTCCCTTTTTTTGATATGGATATGGCTTTGATGGCTATAAAATTAATAAATAATAAATGGATATAAAATAAAAAATAAAAATTAGAGTCTACTTTTGAAGGTTAAAACTGGAAGTACTTACCTCCAATTTCTGAACGTTTGATTTAGTTTTCTCTGTAATAATGTTTTTTAATCTTTTGAAACTATGAACTACATATTATTTAAACAAAATTTTTTTAACTAGTTCACAATATGTCTTAAAAATAAAAGTTTTTTATATTTAAATCTAGGACTGACATGGACACTAAAAAATACAAATATTCGTGTCGTGTCCCTGTCCTGCCTTGACACAACACGAATTATGAAGTGACTTTGTGTCGTGTCCAGAAACAACACGGACACGACACTATTTTTCGTGAAAGTCCCTGATATTAATGAAACGTGTAAAGCAAAAAATATTTTTTACATACAGTATAAATAAGGCACTTTAAAGCTGGTTTAAAAATTAATTAATTCTACAAAGATGCAAAATGTTGTTTGTAAATTAAAATGTACTGTTTGTATTATTACCCAATCTGAATCTGTCTCTTTCTCTTTTTAAATTTGACAATACTACATATTTGTAAGTCTCCTGGTCCATTTCATGATCAGAATCCACATTTAAATTCACAAAATCTATAAAGATAAAAATTTTCTTAATGTGAGTTTGATAAACAGTTGACAAACTCTAAACTTGTAACTGGTATAGACTGTTATAATAAATTAGACTGTAGCTAACAAATTATTTTCTTTTAAATTAAACTTTAAGTAAATAAAAAATATTGGAAAGTTCTCGCTCACCAAAAATAGATTTTTTCACTTCCAGAGGAATGGATCTTTTCTTACCGTTATGCCAAATCATAAACGGAAAATTGTCTTTGCCAAGTAATATTTCTAGTAACTTTCTTAGCATCTTTTTAGGTCTTGTTTTATAATACTTTTTGATTAACCTAAGTTCATACTTTTGTATCCAAATTTTTGAATTATCTAATAATTCCACCTTTGACGTATAATAAGAATTAAAATTTTTAGTAAGTTTAATGCTATTTTTAATAAAAATTTAGCTCAATAAAAAGCAACGACTATTTTGTTTATTTATAATACCATTAAATTAACCCTTTAACGACGAGATGTGCTACTTTTTAACATGAATTTCAATCTCATACAATTAGTAGAATAAAAGCCATAAATGTTTTTAAAAATCCATACCCTACTATTTTTTTGGTCGCTCTTTCGAATGGTGTGGTCAAAATTTTCAAAAAACTATATTTAACCCTTCTTTTTTAAAAAGTACTAAAAAATGAAGTTTTTTAAATGTAATTCTTTTCAATAGAATTTTTTTCTCTGTCATAACGTCTTTAAAATAGTTCAAAAAGTGTCAGAAACGTGTTCCCGGTAGTTGTACTTGATAAATACTTTGCGTAAAAAATTCTTAACATTTGCTGATTAAAAATTTAATTACAAAAAAATTAAAATAAATAAAATTAAAATAATTAAAAACACAAAAATTATTTTAAAGTAAAGAAGAAGAGTGTTATGATAGTTACTGAAAATATGAAATTATAATTTTTTGTATTTTAAAAATTATAAATAAAAAAGGAAACTATAATCTCGTCTTTTTTCAAAGCTATATTTTATCTAAAAGTTAATAAAGTAACATTACCTTTCCGTTCCCCTTCTTTTGATATGGATAAAGGTTAGGTTTCTGTAGATAATATAAAATATTCGTTTATTTTCCAACCTTAGTTTTAATTATTCGAAAATAATTTTAAAATGTTGACTTCCTTGACGTAGAGGAAATTGTATCTTTACCTTAAATACATGCATGTGTGCACTTATTCCACTACGTGTTGTAGGTCTTTTCTTCGTTAATGGCGAACTTATATCTGTAAGCTTCTTACAGCTTCTAGTTTTAGTATCTTAAAAAGATCATTAGTTAAGTAAATGAATATAAAATTTAAATTTATAATTTTTTTTATATATTAATGAATATTGTAATATTTTGTATCATTGTAATATCATATTAAACATTTTGAGCATGAATTTTGAATAACAAGCAATCCATTCAGTGGTCATTTTAAAAACGTCAAAAAGGAAATTCACGTTTTGTCAAACCAATGAACAAGAATCATCCAGAAGCATGCCAAAGTTGAATTAAGAAATAATATTTCAATTTAAGAAAATTTTTTCTATTTTCAAAGTAAGATTTCACAAAACTAACCTAATTATGTAATATAACAGTAAAGATCGAAAGAATTTTTACAAATAAGTGAAATATGCAATATATTTTTAAAAATTGTTATACTAATGACAGTAATAAATATTGGTACTTGCTTCGTTTATTAGATCCAGAAGGAATGTCTGCAACAAAATTATGTTTTGTTCTTAACTAATAATAGATGGTTTAAAAAATGTATAGTAATAATTTTAACGTGAGTTTTATTTGTCATAAAAATAGTGATATTGATAGAATAGTACCGTCATTAATATCTTCCATGGTATCTGTAATAGCATAAAACCTGTAACACTGTTATTCTGTTTTATAGCAAAATATATACTTACCTTCTGCTCTATTTTCTTCTGCAAAATATTAGAAACTTGCTTAGATTTATACAACAATGAGACCAAAACGAAAAAAATTAATGCAGTTAGTAAATATACCGATAAAAAAGATTGGATTATGCAACATATTTTGCGGTCATTGTTATACTTTGCCAAAAATAAGTCTTGGGACTTGCCTTGTATGTTAGATTCACACGGAACGTCTGCAACAACATTTTTTTTGTTCTTTATCTTACAAGATTGTTTAAAAAGTGTATATTAATATTTAAGACGTCCATAAAGGAGAGTAGATACTATCATAGAAATAAATGATATTGATTATATGTATACCGTCATTAATACCGTCTATGATATCTGTAATAGCATAAAAACTTGTAACACTGTCACTAATATTCTGTGTTGTATAATAAGGTATATTCTTACCTTCTGCTCTATTCTCTTCTGCAATAATATTGGAATATTTTTACGTATATTTAGCAATGTGATTAAGAATGAAAATAATTGATGAATTTAGCAAATAGACTGATTTAAAAGATTCGCTAATGCGACATATTTTAGAAAATAGTTGTACTAGTAACAATAATAAATATTGGTACTTGCTTTGTTTATTCGATCCGGAAGGAATGTCTGGAATAAGATTATTTTTTCTTTATTAATTTTAGGTGTCTTAAAAAATGACCATTAATATTCGAGATGTGCGTAAAAAAGTCTAATATTTCACAAAAAAGATTAATATTAATTGTATGTACCATCATTAATTTCGTCCATGATATCTGTAATACATAAATAACTATAACATGTCACTCTTCTAATTAGTAAAATAAGGTATACAAACCTCCTGCACTACTCTCTTCTGTAAACATTTAAATATTGCTTGGGCGTATTTATCAATGTGAAAAAGAAAGAAAAAAGTAAGTAAACTGATTAAGAAGATTCAAGAATGCGACATATTTTAGAAAATTGTTGTAGTAATTTCAATCATAAGTATTGAGACTTACCTTGCATGTTAGATCCGACAGGAACGTCTGTAAAAAGATAATTTATTGTATTACTTAAGTAACGTGAAATATAATAGGCGCACAGTGTTAACTTGTATTGTGAGTAATACATATTGGACCTTACTTTTTCTCTTAAATGTGAAAAGAAAGAGAAAATTTCTCGAAAACCTATGGTGATAGAATCATTATGAATACGGACTGGTATTCAGCATCAAAAAATCGAAACCAATCACCCTATGCGATTGTAAAAATTATATAAAAGTAAAATTCTCTTGTTATAAATTTTTCAAAGAAATTAAATAATTAAACAATTCAAAAGTTGAAAAAAATTATTTTCAAAAATTATCTTATTCTTAATGTTACAACATTAAAGTCGAAAAAAATTATTTTCAAAAATTATCTTATTCTTAATGTTACAACATTAAGAATAAGATAATTTTTGAAAATAATTTTTTTCGACTTTTGAATTGTTTAATTATTTAATTTCTTTGAAAAATTTATAACAAGAGAATTTCACTTTTATATAATTTTTACAATCGCATAGGGTGATTGGTTTCGATTTTTTGATGCTGAATACCAGTCCGTATTCATAATTATTCTATCACCATAGGTTTTCGAGAAATTTGACATTGTAAATTGAATAATTTCATTTTTGGGATACTTTTTGGTATAATCTCTAATTTTAATCATTTGAAAACATCGGTTTTGCGATGAGTTATCCTTGTTTAAATTTCTTGACGCAACGTGAAATGAGATAACAGTTAAAGAGAAAATATTTAAATCTATTAAATTTTGAGCGGAATTACCAATGATTTTTTAAAGATATTATTAGATTCTTAGTCTAAAAAATATTTCCAATCGTTTAAGAATAATTTTTAAATACAAATTATCAAATTTTGCTTATCATTAAGTTACTTTTATTATGTTTTTTTGAATTTTTTTATGGTTTCCGTGGAATAAAGCTCCGAGGTAAATTCGCCTATTAAAAAGAATAAAGGATACTTACCTTCTACTCTATCCTCTCCTGCAACAAAATTCAACTTGTGTTTATACCCAATAGGCAACTTAATCTCAAACGTAGATAAATATTATGTTGTGTTATGCAAATGAAAGAACCAATAGATTTAAAATTGTACAATATTTTAAAAATATGTAGTATTGAATATTTTTTCTACTTGAGGGCATTTGGAACTCTGATAACTGATACTAATCAATAAACTATGATGTCCGTAACAACTCTGCATGGTAAAATTTTGAAGTTTTAAGCAATGTAAAAACAATATTGTGTCAATATTGCAATAATTATATTGCACACAATATATTTACTGTTATGTAATGTAACATAATCTATATGTGAGTACAAGAGGCTAGATAACATCATAGAAAACATTGATAATAATTACTTGTATCGTCATTAATGTCCTCAATGATTACTGTAATAGAATAAAAACTATAACACTGACACTATTCTGATTTTTTACTTTAGAATTGTATATAACTATAGAAACTTTTTACATACTTATGTAAAAATTCTATGTAATTATGTTCATGTTACTATATTTGTTAGTATCTATTTTTAGCTTATAACATACTTATTTATAATGAAACTGAGAAATAATTAAAAAATACCTTACTGGATATTAAAAGTGGTACATTTGAATAAATTGTACTATACCGGTTGGACTTCGAACATTATTTTCTTCTTCCGACGAACTTGAGTCAAGTGTGACTACTTCATTGCTTTTATTTCCGTCACGAATATCATTGAATAACTGATTTAATGCGTCTTTAAATGTTGACTCGTTAATTTTTGAATGGGAATGTAAGTTTACATAATCTGAAATAAAATTATTTATCTTAAATTCACCATTAAAAGAATAATAATAAATCCTAATTTTTTATTGTGAAAAACTTACCAAAGACAAACATTTTAACTTTCTCAGGTATAAGACTATACATTGCATCAAAATCCTCTTCACGCTGGGTTACCATATTTTGTAACTCATTTTCACCTAAGATTGTTTTCATTACTTCTTTTGTCATTATTTTTGGATTAGTAGCATGCAGATTAGTGATACGAATTAACTTTTCGATACCACTATCAATGCCCCAAGTCTGTAACTGTTTAACCAAAAGAATCGAAGAAAATTAAATAGTCATACAAAAGTTTATATGCCTACACTAGAGTAAAATATATCACATTTTGAGACGTTAGACTGCTAGAAATTGTATTTTATTACTTTTATGTAGAAGAAAAGTAACAACTACTTTTTAAAAAGTTTTCACTTGCTGCAAATTTTTCTTTTTATAGAAATGTTATACTTGAAATGCTGAACGAATATCCGGTTTTATTAAAGTGAGTGTGTGGAAGCTTCTTTTATGATCACGATAATTCAAAGAAAATTAAGTTCAACTATTATTTTAGAAAAATTAAGATTTTGCAAACCTTGTGAGAAGTTACAGGGCCATCGTCATCTAACTGACGAATATCTAAAAAAATTTATATTCAAAGTTGAGAAAAAGTAAATAGATTATATCTTGTTTTTTTATATATGTTCTGTTGAAATTTTTTTCATTAAAATTGTTTATTTCATAGTAAAAATAAATAAGTACTTTATTCGGAACCGAATGTTTTATGTAAAGGTTCTTTTTAAATGTGACCATAGTAGATGAAGTAATTTTTTAAATTTTAAAAGAAATAAATATTAGTACTTGCTTTGTAAGTTAGGCCCAGAAGAAATGTCTGTAATAAATTAAATTGGATAACGTACTTGCTTGCTAGAATATAATCATACTAGTGTAGTTCACTTGTTCAGGAGGTAACAATAGATTAAAACGAATACTTACCTTCTGGAGTATTCTCTCCTGCTACAATATTCAAGTATTATGTCATGATTTATTATTAAAAAGTAACCATGAAAGAAGATAAGTAGTCTGATTTATAAGTGGACTGATAAAATGTTTTAAATAAGTAAACTATTTTCCAAAAGTTTCATCTTATTGAGAATAATAAATATTGGTACTTGCTTTGTATGTTAGATCCAGAAGGAACGTCTTTAACAAAATAAATTGAATAATATGTTTTGAATTAGACTAGATAGTTTGTAAAAATGTCTATTAAAAATCTATATGTATGTAATTAAGATTTAATAAAATTATAAATAAGAATATTATTATTAATTGCATATACCGTCATTAGTCACATCAATGACATCCGCAATATCTAGAAATTTATAACATTGTCATTTTTTTGGTATATAACATTTATAGATCTTTCTTACTAGAATATAATTCTACTACAGAAGTTTACTTGTTCTAGATGTAGCAATGGATTATAACCAATACTTACCTTCTGGTGTTTTCTCTCCTGCAACAATATTCAAGTATTATGTCATGATTTATTTTTAAAAAGTGTCCATGAAAGAAGATAAGTAGTCTGATTTATAAGTGGACTGTTCAAATGTTTTAAATAAATAAATTATTTTTAAAAAATTTCATGATATTAAAAGTAATAAATATTAGGTACTTGCTTTGGATGTTAGATCCGGAAGGAACGTCTTTAACAAAATGAATGGAATAATATGTGACACGGACAGTTAAAAGGGACCTACGACCCGAAAAATAGATTTCGAGAAAAACGACTTCGAAGTTTACCAAGTTAGTTTTTTTGCACTGTTTTTTGTCGAAGTACCTAAATTTGAAGTGAAATTGTGAGAAGACTAATGCAGCTAGAAAGATGCGGTTTATTGCGTTGAAAAGAGCGGCTTATTTACTATAAGAATAAACAAAAAAGTGAAAATCGATTTTTTCGGATCGTAGGTCCCTTTTAACTGTCCGTGTCACATATAATGCTTTGTATTAGATAAGATAGTTTGTAAAAATATCCATTAAAAATCGTTGTTTGTAAAAAAATTTTAATAATGTTTCAGAAAAGAATATTAATATTAATTGCTTATACCGTCGTCAGACACTTCAATGACATCTGCAGTAGCTAGAAATTTATATACACTGTAATTTTTTTATATACAACATTTATAGATCTTTCTTACCAAAATATAATTCTACTACAGTAGTTTACTTGTTCTGGATGTAGAAATAGATTATAACCAATACTTACCTTCTGGTGTTTTCTCTCCTGCAACAATATTTAAGTATTATGTCATGTTTATTTTTAAAAAGTGTCCATGAAAGAAGATAGGTGGGTGAATTTTCTGAAAGTGACACTTTTAAATTTCAATTTTTTAATTAATTTGGGTTAATTTTTTCAAAGCAATGCAGGTAAATACTAAAAACAATAGAAAAACTAGCATATTTCAAGAAAAAGGTTTCGGAGATGAAAAATAAATTTTCTTTCATATTTGTATACACTAGGGCGCAATTGAAATAGGTTTTTTAGTAAAACATACAAATCTCACACCCTCATTTTATATTACCATCGAAATATTCTGTTAAATTTACTTCTACATTCAGTTATTTATTAAAAAGGAAGGCTTCGGAGATAAAATTAATTTTTACTCGGAGAAAAATGTAAATTTCGATTATTTATAACAGCAATAATTTTTCTCCTTTTTGTAGATAAAATATAGGAAAACTTAACGTCAGATTCTCAGCTTTATTTAAATGTGCATTAAATTTTTGTTTAAGATATTTTTAAAGTATAAAATGTCAGTAATCATTGTAAAGTAATTTTAACCTACAACTGAAGACAAAGTTTAAAGATTTTTATCAAAAATAAAAGTGAGGTCTACAATTTTTTAAAATGCACATAATGATAGAAAAAACATTGTACTTTCTGACAATGTTTTTGAAAAATTTCTGAGAATTTGAAAAAAACCATGAAAATTTAATTTTATTGTAGAAGTCCTATTGGAGACAAGTTGAAAAGGCTTCGGAGATGAAAGTAATTTAGTTATTACGTAAATTAAGTTGAATAAAATTATTTAATTTTCTTTTAAAAATGGTAAATAAGTGCTAAATTTTCACTATGGAAATTGATAATAATTATTAAAGAGTAGATTTTGTAAAATTAATCGAGACATAAAAAATGTCACTTTCAGAAAATTCACCCAGGTAGTCTAACTTGTAAGTGGACTGATAAAGTGTTTTAAATAAGTAAATTATTTTAAAAAAATTTCATGATATTAAAAGTAATAAACATTGGTACTTGCTTTGGATGTTAGATCCCGAAGGAACGTCTTTAACAAAATGAATGGAATCATATAATGCTTTGTATTAGACCAGATAGTTTGTAAAAATATCTATTAAAAATCGATGTGTGTAAAAAATTTTCAATAATGTTTCAGAAAAGAATATTAATATTAATTGCTCATACCGTCGTCAGACACTTCAATGACATCTGCAGTAGCTAGAAATGTATATACACTGTAATTTTTTTTATATATAACATTTATAGATCTTTCTTACCAAAATATAATTCTACTACAGCAGTTTACTTGTTCTGGATGTAGAAATAGATTATAACCAATACTTACCTTCTGGTGTTTTCTCTCCTGCAACAATATTCAAGTATTATGTCAGAATTTATCTAAAAATGGACCGTGAAAGAAAATAAATATTCTGTCTTATAAGTGGAGCGATGAGAATAATTGAAATTTGTGGTGTATTTTAAAGCATTTTATAATATTAAAAGTAATAAATATTGTTACTTGCTTCGTATGTTAGATCCAGATGGAACGTCTGCAACAAGAGTAGCTGTATATTATATGGCTTTGTATTATGCCAGATTGTTTGCAAATTGTCTTTCAAAAATCGGTATGTATGTAAATGTTATTAATTTTTTATACCTATATTAGTCAAATGAATGACATCTTCAATATCTAGAAAATAATAAGCCATTAGTCTGATATTTGTAACATTTACAGAACTTAGAATATAATTCTACTGGTGTGGTTTTCTCGTTTGCAATGTAAAATTAGTTTACATAACTAATTCTCACCTTCTGTTGAATGTTCTCCTGTAACAATATTCAAATTTTTTCCAGGTTCATTTAACAGTATAATCATGAAAGAAGATAATTATTATGTGTTACATGTGGTGTGGTGAAAATTATTTAAATATGTGAAATATTTTTTAACATAATTTATATATTAGGGGGATGTCAAAGTCAATTGCATTTTAACACTGAGCTTCATTGGGAAAATCGCTTCGACTTTGACATCAAGAGTTATAAATATTGAGACTTACTATGTATGTTAGGTATAAAAGGAACGTCTGTAAAAAGATAAATTAATAATAATATATTGTTTTGTATTATACTTAAATTTGATGCCTGCAGAGGTGGAACCGCAACTTAAGACAACAAGAATTTTTTTGCAGGATTTAGTTATTTTATTCAGATGTATATTTAAAAATATCTGTAAACTAACTTCTAAAGTTGTTAGCTTACTTTTAAAAATTGCTCTGCATTCTTCTAATAATCAATTCAATAAAAGTTTATTTACGCAACTGGTCCATTTTTATTCCTGTTACTTGAAGCATATGTTATCGAAATAATGATATGATCGTTTACAGAATAATCTGTATTAACAGACTTTTTCTCATTTTACGTAAAATCTAAACGTTTTTTAAGACCCTTATGTTATAAAAAGAATTTTCAGTAAAACAATGGAAATTTTGAGTATGCTTACGAAAAAAAATTTTTGTAAACTTAGCACAAATATAGTGGGTTATATTTAAAGCTAATAACGTAAATTAAACATACCTTCATCCATGATTTCTGTAACAAATATAAAAAATTTCAATATAATGTTTATTATTCTTTTTAAAATTTCTTTTATAAAACTCTTTACAAATATTTGCATAGAAAAAATTTTGCTTACTAAGTTTTACTAAATATTTATAAAAAGTTGAACTGTTGTAAATAAACACTTATAAAATAACACTTATAAAATAACTAGTGATTTTTAAACATTTTTAAAATTTCAATAGAACTCGTATTTAAATCAAATTCTGTTGGCCTCTGTAATCACTAAGGAAGCTATAAGACATTTGACAAATCGAATCCACCAATGTAATTCTTAAAAATTGTTGTTTTGCATTTTTATCAGAATTTTATAGAACTAAATTTAGTTAAAATAATTAAGCAAAATTTTTCCGTACATGTTTGTTCAACAATTATATAGGTTAGGAGAGAGGGCCCCAAGATGGACACCTCTTCGATTGATGGCTCTAAAATCCAAACCGAATAAGATATGTTAAAATGTTTTATACTAAATGAAAGTACAATTTATTAGGTAACTTATGGCCACTGAGATAAAATTTTATTTTGAACTTAAACATTTTTTATAGCATTTTTTCTAATTGTTAAAATTTTTGACAAAAAAAAAGTGTCCCCAAGATGGACACCTTCTTAAAAATCACTTTAAAGTGTGGTAAATTAAAGATAAACATCCTGTATTCATTTTTTAACTAATGTTTAATCCTTTTATTCTATTTACTAGGAATATCATTATTAAAAATCTTAATTTTATAACTTGAGAATAAAAAAAATAACATATTTAACTTTAATTTAATTAATATTCGATATATCGATATATCGAATTCTCTATCGATAGCTCTACATTCCATAGCTGTAAAAATAAAAAATCTCAATTACGAGGCTTACAAAATTATTAAAAAAATGTGTAATCGAAAGCATGAAAATAAATACATTGAAATATGGTGTCCATCTTAGGGTCTTGAAAGTGTCCATCTTAGGGTAAATGACACCATTTTTTGAAACCCAGAAAAAAATTGTATACAAACAAAATATTAATAAAATCATTTTAGAATATTATTATATGATAAATAAATAATATTATAACGATCAATACCTATCTAAAATCAAAAATTTAAATAACTTTATCGACTTGAGAAAAATCGAAAATAAAACTTTTTTTGACAAAAAATTCAGGTGATATGCGTAGTAGAAAAAAAACTGGTTTTATTTTTCAAATATTCATAAAAATCTTCGTCTATACAAACAACAAAAATAAAAAAATTGAGAAGATGCTGTCACTTTAAACAAAAATTTTATAGGAAATGTCCATCTTGGGGCCCTCTCCCCTACTAATAAGTCACTGGTCCTCGAATAATAAGAAAGCTTTCAAAATCGTAGTTAAATTAGTTTCTAAGAATGTAACGTACCAATTCCATATTCTCTTAATGCTTCTACAACAAAACAGATTAATGAGATTCTACAAATATTACTTAGTACTTTGTTGTGCAGCGTTAGTATTAAATTTCACAGAGAACATTATATTGAAAAAATTTGGATTTTAACTTACCCCTATCTCGAAACGGGTCCATACTAATTACGACAGTATCAATCCATATTGTTAAAATGAAGAAAATAACCAAGCAATTGCACAGAGAATGGTGTGCTAACATTTTTGAAAATGTTTGTGTACAATTAAGACAGTAGCGACGTGGTATTCTTATGAAATCTTTGCAATTAATTGTCCAATCAATCTCTAAAATATAAATAATGTTTGCTGTATTTCTAATCGTTAAAGTTAAATTCAAAAAAACACAAACTATTGTATATTATTTACTAAACGCCGAGTTTCAATACCTTTTACTATCTACACTTTTATTATTATTACGCCACGTTATATGTGTTCTTTGGTTGCTTAAAAATTTGTCTTGTTCTTTTTTACTCGATACTACTTTAAGGAGTTTAAAATTTCAAGTTTCGATTCAATACCATGTTATTAATATAGAAAAGAGTGGTCCTAAGTTGGACCACTTCATTCACAGGGTCAACTTGAAAATATTTATATCTTAGTTATAGGATAGTATTTTTTTGCAAAATTATGCTAAAATGTGCCTAAATAACCTGTAATACTCAAGTATAGAAAATTTAAAAGCAATCCATGAAAAAATGTAAAATTTTGAATTTTTCGATTTTTTGAAAAAGTTGAATATCTCCCGTTTTAATTGATATTTTTTAAATCCGTAAATTGATAAACTTTCTTTTGATCAATATCTAACAATTTGCCAAATTTAGTTCAAATCCGAAAAAGCAGTTTTGTGTGCTTGGGGTACAAAGATTTTGTTGCTGACACATACATATATTAAATTTTTTAGCAGAAAAAAATATATTATATCAAGTAAAATTATATAAAGACATTCTCATTACACAAGGTTTTTTCAAAATCTTAAAGAAACCACAGCAAATATTTTTTAAGTGTTTGAATTTAATTTCGTGCTTGTATTCAAAATGTTATTCAATCTATATTAAATTTATTAATATTCTTTTAATAAAAATTGTGTGTAAACATAATGCAAAAAATTGTCACGCTTTTTTCTACTAAATTAATAAAAATAAATTTACACTTGGAATCTCACTTAGTAATTATTATTGTAAAAGTAAAAATACTGCAAATATCGATAAAGGTGAAAATAACTTATAAGTTTGCACTCACCAAAAAAACGAAGTAAATTTGAGTTACTTAGCTGCCAACTGCATAAAAATATTTCTTTGCTTGGCTTTTCACAATGTTATCGTTTGACGCAAGTAATAAAAAGTTTGATATTCTAAAAGTTGATTATTTTTGCAATGTTTTCGTAAAACGTTTTATAAGTTAGGATAAATTTATTTTAAAATATTTAAAACATTACACAGTAAGAAAAAATTAGTTTTAATAAAAATTTATATTTAAGTCTGCAGATCTTTGTGTTTCAATAAACTCATTATTTTTTTTATTATGCACGGAAAAAAATTTCAGGACGCGAACGAGCAATATTGGGAATATAATTAAAATAAAGAACAACATAACCAACGTTGTGAATTAAACTTAACTACATTAGACAAAAGTTTAGCCAATTCAGTGATAGTGAGCTTTGGTTGAGTACAATTCGTCAGCCATATTGGAATTTCTGACAGCATAAACATTGAGTTTTCAGTTTTAAAACATAGTATTAATTTCAATAATATACTTTAAAATTTTTGTAATTTGAAACATACGATTGAAAAAAATTAAAATGAGCATTTAATTTTACTTTTTACGCAATTAAAATTGGTTCTGTCATAGGTTGTTTTCAAGTAAAATTCAATATCGCCATTCTAACAATAATGCCAATATCGCTCGCTCGTTTTTGACGAAATGTTTGGCTGTTATAGCGAAAAATTTCTCCATATCAGTTGTACTTTTTTTTCCGTGTGTTTAAAAATAATGAAATTCCTTCGAAAAATTTAATTGAAATTTTATTGTAAATAATTAAATTATTAAAAAATTTCATAAAAATTGTAATTTTTAATAATATTATGATACTCCAGGGGTTTTTAAGAAAAAAGTTTTATTTACTGGTTTTATGCTACTTTTAATACCAGTTTGTAAATTGTAAAATTTGCTTTTGAGTTTTTTCCGAAGAAAAAAAAATATATTTGTCACTTAAAAAAGATTTTCGGATTTTTAAACTAACGGTGCTTTTTGCGTAAGAATAAAAAAATAGCATTAAAAAATTATTGTTTAAACAAATTGTTAAGAAAAATTAAGTTTTGTCATTTTAAAGAATAACATTATTAAAGTTCAATTTTTTCTCTATAATTTTGTATCACAAAATTGTTTTCTAGGATTAATAGTTTACGAGATAAATATTCTTTTAAAAAACTTTTTTATTTCAAAAGTTAAAAATAATTTAATTTTTATGTACGATATTTTTTAAAATTTGCAGTTTTTTATGTGTAAATTAAAAAAATGTCTTAAGACCTGCGTGTTGTTTTTAACTCTATACTTTTCAATAATTAATGTTAATTTAAAGAATTTTATTTTTCAGTGCAAAATTTTATAATTAATGCAAAAATAATTTTCAAATAGTGTAAATAAATTGACAAGTTGTTTTTCGATAAATACCCTTTATTCAATCGGAGTAACATTTATGCTTGTTTTTTAAAGCATTTTGCTGAAACTTATAATTCGTATATAGAACTTTATCAAAGACAACAAGAATAATACTAATAAATTAATAATAATAATAATAATAATAATAAGAACTATAATAATAATAAGTATTATAATAATAATTATATTAATAATTACAATCATAATTGTAATAATAATAATAATAATAATAATTCTTATAAAATTGACAAGAATCAGAAACGAATTATTACTAATAATCGAAACCATATTGAATAAAAAATCCATAGAAAAAGACAGGAGAAGAGAATTTTTTTATCTCTTCTACTCCACGAAAATGTTGTCAACTAATTAGTAATAATTCTTATTTTTCAAAGAATAATTATTCCATAGATAATAATTTTTAGTACACAATTAACAAATTATTTAAAAGAATTATAATAAATTATATATTAACAATGTATGTGACAATAATAATGAATAGAAAATAATAATGATAATAATATTAATAATAAGTGTTTAATAAATAAAATCTGAATCGTAATAATAAGAATTGCAATGATTTCGAGAGTAATTGTAATTGTTCGACTATATCTATATTCTAGTTTATTAATTCTCTCACTACACGGTGCTGGTTAAAATGTATTTAAGATAACGTTATCTTCTTGCATCTCATTCAGGTAAATAATTGATTCTCATTCTTCTACTTTTTTTTATGTACATTATCACTTTCTAACAGCTGCGGTAAAAATCAGTTTTTTTTTATTTAATACACGAAGTAATGGGCCAACAGTATCACGTTTTTTCCCCAATTTCGTATGTCGCTTGTGCACCAAAACTACTTCGTATTAGTCGTCACATGTTTTTTTTTGTAATTCACATTCATTACCTTCTCGTTGTACTTGCGATGACTAAATTCAAATTGCATAGATTTTTCTTTTCGCATCAATTTTTTTTTGTACAACGAAATAACACATATTATGGATTTTTTAAAGAAAACAAAGAAGACTATGTATAAAAACTTAACTTTAATAAATTTTTCAAATTTTAATTTAAAACGTGTCCAATTTTAATTTTTAATTGTTTTAATTTGTTAAATTTCAAACCGAATATTAAGGGGATGAAATTAATTAACATTCATACTTTTGACTCATTATCGAGTTCTTCAGGGGGGGAATGTACACGAACACTAGCAATGATTAAAAATTTATTAATTGGATTTCTTATATTCTAGACGCGTGCATATATTTTAATTTCATTTTCACCTAATCAGTCGTCACATTTTTTACTATGTTCTGCATTTTTTTCTTCCTCTTTTTAAAGTATAATTAACATTTATTCACGACTCCTTTTCATTTTAGTGACTAAAAGTTATAACAGACTGTATTTTTTTTACCATTACAGTTGTCTATAACTTTACAATGTGAGTCTTTAGATCAGGCGTACATTTTTTATCGAATATTTTTATTAGTGTTTATATACAAGAATATTTTTTTGTGTTCTTGAAAATTTCATTACTTTTCTTTTTGAGTGAATTTAATTCAAGACAGAAGAACTTCGATGGAGATTATAAAATTGATATGCAAGTGTCAAAAAGGAATACGATGAAACATTGAATTTTAAGATACTAAAAATGACGAAAATATTTTTCTTTTATGTTAAAAATTTTATCTTGCAGGGAAATCGGGGATTTCCCTCTTATTATTTCTTGAGCGCATAAATACCAACTTAGAAAGATTGAAATTAAAAAAAGGCGCTAAATTCAAATGCTAAGTGCAGAATGAAAAACGTACGTTTTTTTTCTTAATTTTTTTGGATGGATTACTTTAACTAAATGATATTAATTCGAAAATTCTTTGATTATTAGGGGGGAAAATTTTGTTATCCTCGAAGCGCCCGTGTCTCTTGTAGAAAAAAATACGCGTGCGACAATACAATTTTTCTACTTGTTTTTTTAAAACTTAATAAAAGAAAGAATCGACGAAAAAAAGTAATTTCTACAAATTTTGCTCTCTACCTTTTTTTTTATCTTTTAACTCACGCGTTGAAAAAGTATATACAAAATTAACGCGATACAATTAAAAATGTGCTTACAAATAACTATACATATCACCAGGATTAAAGTGAGCTTTTTTTCAAGAAAATATATCAGCTGCAACAAATTTCTGGAGGGAATTACTTTTCTTCTTTTTTTTAATTCATTGCACTTAAAAAATTAGCATTATTGCATTGTAGACGTACTATAATATATTATAATCAGAACTAACAACTCTGGTGGAAGTTTCCAGTACTAAACACAACAACGAATTCTTCAAGTTTTCTTAAGGGCATTCACAAGTCCGGCACATATAAAAAATCCTCTTATTTTTCACAAGTAGAGCTTTTCAAAAGTGCCAAAAATTCAAATAGCACCAAAAATGTCGAAACGCCCTTAGAAAACTAAAATTAACAATTTTCCTAAAAGAGAATGCTCATCGGAAAATTTTGTTTGAAATTTTATTATTGCAAAACTTGGAAACAAACAATTTAACAGTCTTCGCAGTTTTTGTAAGTTGATAAAATTTCAAAAATTTTTTTTTCAAACAAAAGAAAAAAATTGAAACTTCCATTCAGAGTATTTATTTTTCAACATATTAATGAGCAGTGGAATTAAAGAAGAATTATTGACATGTAAAATATCACGTAGAGTTACTCCGATAATTTTTTCATCGATAAATGCAAATCTCAAGACTAGAATATTATTTTAATTCTGAATTTATAAGGCACGCAAATAAAAGACGAGACCAAAATGAATGAAAAAATGTAGAAATTTATAAATTCAACAATTATTATTGAACTTTGTATTGCACTTTAGAAAATTTTTTTTTCGTTTTTTATAGGAGAGAATAATTGTAGCGAAATTTTTGGAAAATATTTCTGAAATGTTGCAATTTTATTTTACAGGTAAACATAACTTTTGTATTTGACTTTTTTCACAAAAAATTAACTTTTGAAATAGTAAAAGATATTTAAAATAAATTTTATACTCTCTTTTTAAATTTTTACTATTTTTATTGTTAACTTTTAATTTCAATTATATTAAAAAATAAATTCTACAAAAAGAATGTTTAATAAGAATTTTTAGTACAATTTACTTTGAAAATATTGAGTTACTCAAAAAGGACAAAAATTTTAGTTGCACAAAAAACAGAATAGAGTAATTTTTTTTACTATTTTTTTGTAAACCTAGGAATTTTTATGCAACTTCTGATTTGTTTTTGTTATTTTTGAAACTTTAGTACATCCGAAGTAAATTTAACTATAATTTAATTTCAAAATTTACTAAAAACATAAAAAAATTTAGTTTTTTTAATAGTACTTACAAAATAAACTGTTTTGAATTTTTTGCCAATTTTTTACTATTTTGGATATTTTTACTACATTTGCAAAAACTTTCCAATAAAATTTAACTTAAGAAAACTATAAATTAATAAAAACGTGTAAAAGGTTTAATAATTTTTACTATTTCTTCATGGTAAGACATTAACAGTCAGGATTTTTCGTGCAATTTCTTAATTATTTTTTACAAATTAAAAAAATTTTTTTTATTAAAATTAACTACCAATTTTAGTAACTTTTACGACTTTTACAATAGAACCTGAACTATCAGAAACTTTAGTGTTTTACTATAAACTTTTACTATTTTCATAGTAAATTCTTATTACTTTTTAAATTTTACATACATTCAAAGTGCATTTCACTAAAAATTTACTAAAATTAACTTCGAGAATACTGAAAATGACTTAAAATGAACAAAAACTTTAGAAATGATAAAATAATAAATAAAGTAACTTTTACTATACTTTTGTAGTAAAATCTATATTTCTGTATTTCTTTGGAAATACGAGATTTTACTAAAATTGTGTAAAAATTTAAAGATATTTCACTACTTTTGAAGTAAAACTGAAATTGACAGGACTTTTTGTTTGTTTTTTAGACTATTTTTTATTATATTCAAAAAATTTTACTATACTTAAAGTAAACACTTAATGCTTGTAGTAAATTTTACAAAGAGTTTATAGTTAATTTTACAAAAAATTTAAAGTTAATTTTATTGAAGTTTGTTGTAAAATTTACCAAAAGTTAATAGTTAATTTTACCAAAATTTATAGTCAAATTTACTAAAAGTTAATAGTAAATTTTACTAATAGTTTATAGTAAAATTTACTAAAAGTTTATAGTAGATTTTACCAAAAGTTTATAAGAAATTGTACTGAAATTTATAGTAAAAGTCCTTTAGTAAAATTTATTAAAAGTCCTTTAGTAAAATTTATTGAAAGTCCTTTAGTAAAATTTACCTAAAGTCCTTTAGTAAAATTTACCTAAAGTTTATAGTCAAATTTACTAAAAATTAATAATAAATCTTATTAAAAGTTTATAGTAAAATTTACTAAAAGATAATAGTAAAATTTACTAAAAGATAATAGTAAATTTTACCAGAAGTTTATAAAAACTAGTACTGGAATTTATAGTAAAATTTACTGTAAGTTCTCTAGTAAAATTTACTAAAAGTTCTTTAGTAAAATTTACCTAAAGTTTACAGTAAATTTTACTTTTTCCATTGAAAAATCTGAACTAATGAAATTTCCTAACAATTTTTTATAATTTTAGGAATAAACTTGACTATTTTTGGAAAAATTAAGTTTTTGCAAAAACCAAAAATTTTTAAATTTTTACAGAAAATTTTTGAATTACAAAACAGTTTAGCATTTGATTTACAAATATTAAAAGTAACTTTATTCTTTTGTTTTGTAGAAATAGAAACTTTTAGAATAAGCTTTGTAATGAATGTCATTTTTAGTTCTACAAAAAGCATTAATTTTTAAATTAATGATTTTTGTAGATTTATTTTTGTTTAATTTAGAGTGAATTTTTAAAAATTACAATAAAATTTTCTTAACTTTTGTACTTAATGTTAAAAAATTTTTACATAATAACTTAAATTTCTTATTTAATTTAATGCAATTTTTTCTATTATCAAGTCAAATATGCTAAAAATGATAAGTCTTCGATTATGGCAATAATTTTCAGTTCAATAATAATGTGAAAGATCAAATAATAAGAGTGATGAATTTTTTGTCTTGTTACGTTTTTTTCAATATAAAAGGGATTGTATCGTTAATAAGATGATGACTTATTTTATAGCGAATAGCAATAGGTAGTAAAAGTATGGTTGCTGTATTAGATGAGATAAGATTAAGCATAGGTTTTTTTTTGTTTTACCAGCAACCGCAGCAGTAAATATAATTACACAATAATTTTTTTTTCAATGCAGCAATGACTGATATACAGCTAATTGTTTTTAAATCTTTTTTTACACAACTTATCATCTAACCGTATAACATTTTTTTTCTTCATGAATAATATATATATATATATTTTTTTTGTATTTATATAAATGCCTTAACTCTCCTAATTTATTTACAATATTTCGTATAGCCGGTTTACTTATTTTGTTATAACTATATGTCAAAAAATGCGTATTTACATTTAGAAATAAAAAGTCGTTTGATGAAAAGTACAATTCATCGGGAAAAGAAACAATGTTTTTTCTTCATTTATCATTCTTTGGAGAATTTGGTTTTTAAGTTAATATTTTTGAAGAAAATTCTTTTTTTTTAATACTGACTGGTTAAGTAGCGACCTGTTTGAAATATTAGGTTGGTAAACGATTTTTTTTTAGGAACAATTCAAAGAATCCATGGGTTCATTTTTGATAAGCTCTAGGGATGCTCTCAGATAGGCGTCGGTAGTACAGTAAAGTCTTGAAGAGCAGTCTTTACAGTTTCGTATATCGGCCGTTGGGAATCGTCGGCACAATATCCATCAGCGGTACACAGGGTCTGTAATTTTGTGAGATAACTGTCGAAATGTTCGTGGCCAATTTTCTCTGGCGGTCCACTTGGAGTGTTCGGAATTCGTACGTGTTCGAGGAGTGTTATCATATTCTCCCGCAATGATTGATAATAGTCGTTGAGATTATTATTGCGTTGGGTTATCATCGAAGACTCCTGAAATGAGAAAGAGAGAAGATGAAGTGGGATTGAAGAAAAAAAGTGAATTATTGACTGATGGTAATTTTGATGGAACGTTTTTTAAGGATGTGGGTAAGTTATTGATGTTTGGTATGTTATTAAGGGTATTAAACATATTTTTATAACCAGCAGATGGTCTTTTATCGACCGAGCAAACTCACCTTGTCACCGTGCTTCAGTTGATTCTCCATAGCGGTAATATCAGAGCGCAGGCGCAAAACTTGGGACTCGACGCGGGCATTCTCTCTCTGGAGCTCTGTTATCTCAGCCTCCAGTGTGTAGAGATCTTCGCCCTGAACACTCGTGCCTATGCTACCGCTTGTGTTCAACTGACCAGTACCCATCGCACCACCCTGACCTGGACCACCGGCATCCATCCCTATGAATCACAGGCTCAGATTTAACAACCAATTTATCATTTTATTCCTCAAATGTCCATTTTATCCCTTTCTTATCAATTTTTAGCAAAAAATCCCCTAACATCTATTCTTTATCTCTTTCAACTTGTTTTTATTTCTTTCTACTTAAATCTATCTTTTTCTACTTCTTTCTACTTCTTTCTACTTTTTTCTACTTATTTCTACTTATTTCTATCTTCTTCTACTTCTTTCTATCTATTTTTCCTTATTCCTACTTTTAAATATTCGTTTCTACTTCTTTCTATCTTTTTCTACTTATTTCTATCTTCTTCTTTTTTATTTCTATTCCATTCTACTTAATTCTGTTTCTTTCTACTTTATTTTATTTTCCTCTTTATTTACTTCTACTCATTTCTACTTCTTTCTACTTCTTTCTACTTTTTTCTACTTCTTTCTACTTATTTCTATCTTCTTCTACTTCTTTCTACTTATTTCTATCTTCTTCTTTTTTATTTCTATTCCATTCTACTTAATTCTGTTTCTTTCTACTTTATTTTATTTTCCTCTTTATTTACTTCTACTCATTTCTACTTCTTTCTACTTCTTTCTACTTTTTTCTACTTATTTCTACTTATTTCTATCTTCTTCTACTTCTTTCTATCTATTTTTCCTTATTTCTACTTTTAAATATTCGTTTCTACTTCTTTCTATCTTTTTCTACTTTTTTCTATCTTTTTATATTTGTTTTCTATATCTTTCTACTTGTTTCTATTCCTTTTTGACTCATTTCTTTTTTTTCTACTTATTTGAATTTTCTTCTATTTCTTTCTACTTTTTTCCATCTCATTCTACTTTCTTCTACTTCTTTTTATTTCCCCTGCTTTTTAACTACTTTCTATCTTTTTCTACTTCTTTTCCTTTCTTCTACTTCTGTTTATTTCCCTTGCTTTTTAACTTCTTTCTATTTCCCTTTTTCTTCTCTTTTCTATTTATTTCCACTTCTTTCATTCTTTTTTTTAAATTTTTTCTACTCTTTTGTTTTTTTTCTACTTCTCTCGATTTCTTTTTAAGTTTTTTAATTTCAAATATTTTCAAGTTTCAAAACAGTCAAAAAGTTACTTAATTTTTTGAAAAATTGAAAACTCCCGCCTTTTTTACATACTACTGGAATCAAATTCAACTCTCATTTACAGAAAAGAGCAATTTATTTATTTATTTACGAAAACATATACATTTAAATATATTTATTTATTGAAATTTATTTAAATATATTTATTTCAGGAAATTTACTTAAATATATTTATTTATTGAAATTTACTTAAATATATTTATATATTTAAACGATAAAATTCTAATTCATAAAAACAAATTGTCTTGAGTTCATAATTAAATTTTCATCTCTACACTAAGTAAAAAATTAAAATAATTACTAAATTTATATTACAATTTATTTTAATTTTTAAAATTTTTATAATTTATTTTGTATCAATTTGAATATTTTCTGAGTAGAAAAAATTTTGAGAGTGGATGCCCCTTAATGCCCTACTGTACCCCCTTAATTCTAAACTAAGACCTATTTTAACCCAACTTTTTGTGCGATTAAAACAATTTTACAACTATTTGTAATTTAATTTTTTTAAATTTTAATTAATTTCTGTATTTTTTCGGTTTTAATCACACGAAGTCTTGATATAAAAAAGTGAATCGACAACGAATCTTTAAAGAAAATCCGCTAATTAGAAAACTACTTGTTTTTAAAAAAGAATTGGACAAATTTTCCATTCTAAATTGCTTACAAATTTTTAAATAAATAGTTTTAAAAATATTTTTTTTAATTTACTAATTTTTTAAATATCTTTTAAATATTTTTTTCTTCGAAAATACTTTGAAATACTTAAAACGAATGTGCAATTTAGAGAAAATTATCAACTTTAATTTAAAACTCTTTCAATAATTAAAAAAAATTTCTTTTTAATTATTATTATTTCTATTAAGTTTTCTTTGTTTCTATTTCATATTTTTTAGTAAATTTATTTATTTTATAAAGTTTTCTTGTGTAAAGAAAGTTTTTTTAAAAATGTAAATGTCCAATTCCTTCTTTTTCGAACCTGTGTAAACTAGAATTCTACTTTTTATGTGCGCAGCAAATTAATTTCCAATTACAAACTATATAGTAATTATTTCACACCAAAAAAAGGCCAAAAATCGCAAAGATGATATAATGATTTTGAGAACAAGTGTGCGAGCGAAGGCGAGAGAAAAAATATATTTACAGCTAGCAGAAATGGTGAATGGTTATTATTTTTTTCTCAATTCCCACTGCAAATTGTAAAACTACATTAAAGAAAACCAAACCAAACAAATTTCTACTTATAAATTATTCAACTTTTTACAGGAAAAAAATTAATTTTTACTATACTGACATATTTTGAAAAAAATTATAAAATAAAAAAAAAGGAAAATTATCCTGAAGATATAATTTATTCTCTATTATAGAAAACTAACCAAAAAAAGATTTCAAAATTGACCAAAAAATGGCTTAAATATTTAAAAACAAAGAAAAAATATGACTTTGAAAATTACGAGAAAATAAGTTTAAAAAAAACACCATAAAAGTGACTTGAAAAAATTTGCGGTGGAAATTCTCAAGGAAAACACGGGAATAGAGCGTGAGGTGCCATCATACCAGAAGAAGAATAAATGGAGGATTTTTCTTTCCAAATGTTGGTTTTCTGTGTGACAGACAAAATTGGCGTGAGAATAGAATTTTCCAAAAAAAAGATTTTCAAAAACAGTAAAAATTTCAATTACTTATTAACCAACACTTGAAAGCATTTATATTATTATTTTTTTGAATTATATAAAAATTTAAAAAACACTCGTGTGTGGATTCTGTATGTAACACCGAAAGACACATAAACAAGTGGCGAGTACGTCAGTCCCTTACCTTCAACAGTAAAAGTTCTCCTCAAAGCTCAATGACAGGAAAGGAGCTGATCGTGATCCCAGAATAAATCAGAATATATTATTTTCATCATAATGGCGTCTGCTCGATTACGTTTATAATTTTTTTTTTTCATTTTATTTTTAAAGTTAAATATCAGGAATTTTTGGTATACGCGAGAGAAGAGAAAGAAAGGCAGAAAAAGAATTAAATACAAATAGAAAAACAAAATAATTGAATTAACATTATTCTAAATAGTTGTTTTCTTCATTCGAGATTTTGCGCGCGCAGCATGACGAGAGCTTGCGCGTGCGCGCAACGACGCTATCCCCACATGCGCGCGCACAGAAATTCTCGAATAATGCTAACAAAACTAGAATGATATTAAGCCGAGAATGACAACAAAAATATTCACAGTTCAGGTGTTCTGTTAATTAATTATTATCAGATAACATATTAATTATTATTATTATTATTTATCAGTGATTATTTAATCTTTCTTAATATTAGATTAATTTCTTTTGGTATTAAAATAAATGTTCGAAGTAGTAAGGAATTTTTCTTCTCACACCTGAATTGTGAAGAATAACGATTGTGAAAAAAAACAAATGTGATGGTAAGGAGGGATACATAAAATATAAAGAAGACAGGAATTAAGGGAGAGGTGATTCTCATTGGTATGACAGCACATCTTTGCGTGGAGAGCATAGTGCAGAGCATGGCATAGCACAAGGTCAAGAACAAGGTTATATATGCACAAATTAATTCTCATTGTATTGAAAAAATTTTACGTCCATGTGTTTTGAGTCTGTTAAAAAAAACACTTTCAATTGTTTTTCTTTTTGTCTTTAGACTCATTTTTTTTATCATATTGTGCAAGACGTTTTTTTTTTAAACATGCACCACTATGAATTGGACGTTAAGAAAAGGGGAGAGGAAGCAGAAAATAAGAAAAGCTGCTTTCTACGAGATAAAAAAAACCTTTCTCTACCTCGTGCTGATAAACCAACGACCATTATCCCAAATCAATGGGTTTCGAAATCATTCAACAAAAAAAAAAATTTTTACGATAAATACAACAAAAGGAGTAGGTTTCTTGATTATTGTAATTTACACTTGGAGTGTGATTTCGAATGAATTTTTCGATTTTCTTTTGAATTTTTTTTTGGTGATAAATGTCAATGGTTAAGAGTACAAGGGATTTTTCTTTTGTTCATTAAGTTTAAGATTTTTAACTACGTTCTCTCACCGGTGATTCCTTTGCTGTACATTGCCATGTCCTCGAATTTAGGCTTCTTCACCGCATGTCCTGCTATTGGACATCCTGATAGTGATCTGTGTGTTGAAAATGAACCGTTAATGTGGCCAATTCCATCGCAACCAGGTGTTGGACAATTGACACCTTCGAATTTCATTGCAGGCGCTGCTACCACTGCTTTATGCTGCTCGACACTACCGCCCGATTCCAGTACTCGTAATTTTTGTCGATTCGCTATTGGACAACCGGATGCACTATAACAGCAATTTTTTTTTCTTTTCTTACTTCAGAACCTAGGGGAATTTTTTTTTAAATATCTCTTAAAAGGAGAGTAGAAAACAAATAATTTGTTCCTAACAGCAATCGGATGTTGAAGGTAAGGAGAATAAAATTTAATTCCTCCACCTGAGAACGCCAAGGTCACCGCCAGGTGGCGTGTGAGAAATTCCTAGAAGGAAGTGAACTGCCGTCTAGCGGTGACCTTGGCGTTCTCAGGTGGAGAATATTGATTCTTGAAATGTTCGTCAATATTCCTGATTCTATAGACATTTATAATCAAACATTGAATCTAGAGTTAATATAAACATATTTCTGTTTTAAATTTAAATTAATTTGTGATATTTTTGTGTTCTCTGAATTTTTTAAAGCTTTATTTTCAGTTTTACGAAAAAAATAACCGTTGCTGTTTGGTTATCGTTGTAATTCATTTTCTTTCGAATGAAACAAAAATGACACTTGATGAGAGAAAATTGTTTACCTGCGATGAGACAAAAATTTTCCGGTAGCATGACCAGAACCATCACATCCTGGGATGGGACATCTGTTATTCCATAATATAACATAGAGAGAGAATCCATAGAGAGAAAGCGTGAAATGAGCGGAAACCGCGAGATATTAGTCAGTGTCTCTTTCACCCCAAATCGAATTTCAGCGAAAATGTAATTAATTTTCCAATTCTAAGTTTAAGGAGACTCAGTTTCTCACACCGCTCAACAAAAAAAAGGAAAAAAAATTTCCTTCTCCATTTTTCGTATAAAAAAAGAAAAAAAAATCCTTCTCCATTTTTCGTACAAAAAAATAGAAAAAAATTACAAATTTTTTAGAGTAAAATTTTATTGCAGTAAAACATTGAAGAAACATTGCCAATGATACTGACCTCAATGGTTCGGAATCTTGACCATCGCGGGGTTTACTCTTCGGCTTATTTGCTCTCGGACATCCCGATAAACTCCTGTGGGAGGAGTAATTACCAGTCACATGACCAGAACCATCGCAACCAGGCGTTGGACACTTAAGTTCCTGTGAATGCGCTTGAATTTGTGATCGATCGGCACGCGGACATCCAGAGAGACTGTAAAGAAATAATGAACCAGATCTATCAGGAATAAATTGATTGTGACAATAAATATTGTTTTATAAAAACAATGACGAACAAAACGCTGAATATTGAAGAAAATTTCCATCACTCAATTTCCCAATATCTCATTAATTATTTTTTCTTTCTTGTTTCTTGTGGTTAAAAATAGTCACGTCAGCGCATTCTTCATCGTGAAAATAATAAAGAAGCGAAATACGCACCTCACGAACTGGTTTTTATATATAATATTCACATGCACATCTCGCGACGTTGCCAATTATCGAAACATTATTTCTTATTAGTTCTTTATAGTTTAGTTAATTTAATTTTAGTTCTTTATAGTTATTATCATAATAGTTATTATCAAAATAGTTATAATCAAAATAGTTATAATAACCATTATTGTTATTAAACGCAAAAAAATCTATTTGGAACAGCTAAAAATTTAACCATATTACCATATTTTTCATTTCGATTCAAACATTCACTATTTAGGAAAAACTTATCGCTGTTCCAGGTAAAACGTTTTTCTCATGGACTAATTTTTTTTATACCTTTTTTTAGTTTTTTCAAATTATTTTCAGAATATTCTTAAAAATGAATTTTTCCATGATATTTGTGATATTTTTCCCAACGAATCGCACGGAATTGTGAAAGATGATAATAAATGATAATGAAAAATATGAAATGTGGCAACGTCGTGTTCGGTTCAATCGTGAGGCGTCGCTTTTTCTTTGTAAAAAAGAGAGAAAAAAAAAATGAATCGTAAAATTTGAAGGTGAAAATTAATATGACTAAAACTACTGAATGGAAGAGCAGGGAACACACACTCACACCTGACCCCAGTGAAACTATCGCCAATTGTAAATTTTAATTTTTTTTCAAAGCATCTTATAATAGATTAAAATAGGATTTAGAGCTATTTAACGTTATCGATCATCATGAGTCCGTTATGACATGGTCAATTTTCGCTACAATGCTGCCCACTCGAGGCTGGCAAAGTGTTTCGAGTACATCGCCAGGAATTCGTGCTATATTATATAATGAAACTACATTCTACTGAGTAAACATTTTCTTCTTCTCAAATCTCGACATTTTTTTCATATTTTTGAAATAAAAAAAATAAGCTATTGGACAAATTTCATGAAAATTTTTTTTTAATTTAGTTTTCATTTACTTAACCTTAAAATAAAATCTATTTGGTTAAAATAATCAATTTGTATTTTTAAATAAATTTCTACTTGGATCAGGTAAATTTTTGTCAGTGAATTCACTTGATTATTATTTTTTACATAATATTCATTTCAGTCTTAACTTAAAAGTTTTAAATTGCAAGGAGTTTATAAATTGAAAATTTTAAAGAAATTTCAAAATTTTTAAGGAATTCAAAATTTGGATGAAATTTAAAATTGATCCAAATTTTTGGTATTAATTTGATCCACTTTGGTATCAATTAGATATTTTCTAGAAAATTGTGTTATTATTAAGTTAACAGAATTTAACATTTTCATAATATATTTTAATATTCACTTATTATTTACTTAATATTTACCTAACATTTACTAAATACTTTTTATATTAATTTACATAATATTTACTTAATATTCACTTAATATTTACTTGTTATTTTCCTAATATTTAATAACATTCACTTTAAATTTACTTAATATTTACCTAACATTTACTAAATACTTTTTATGTTAATTTCCTTAATATTAAATAATATTCACTTATTATTTACTTGTTATTTTCCTAATATTTAATAACATTCACTTTCAATTTACTTGTTATTTACTTAATATTTATTAATAATCACTTATTATTCACTTAAAATTTACTTAATATTCACTTAATACATTACTTAACATTTTTTGTCATTTACTTAATATTTGTTATTATTTATTTAATATTCACTTAATTTTTACTTATTATTTACCTCATATTTATTAATATTCACTTGTTATTTACTTAATATTTAAAAATATTCACTTAAAATTTACTTGATATTTACTTAATGTTTAATAATTATTCACTTAAAATTTACTTGTTATTTACTTAATATTTAATAATATTTACTTAAAATTTACTTATTATTTACTTAATATTTACCTAACATTTACTAAATACTTTTTATGTTAATTTCCTTAATATTAAATAATATTTACTTATTATTTACTTGTTATTTTCCTAATATTTAATAACATTCACTTTCAATTTACTTGTTATTTACTTAATATTTATTAATAATCACTTATTATTCACTTAAAATTTACTTAATATTCACTTAATACATTACTTAACATTTTTTGTCATTTACTTAATATTTGTTATTATTTATTTAATATTCACTTAATTTTTACTTATTATTTACCTCATATTTATTAATATTCACTTGTTATTTACTTAATATTTAAAAATATTCACTTAAAATTTACTTGATATTTACTTAATGTTTAATAATTATTCACTTAAAATTTACTTGTTATTTACTTATTATTTAATAATATTTACTTAAAATTTACTTATTATTTACTTAATATTTACCTAACATTTACTAAATACTTTTTATATTAATTTATTTAATATTAAATAATATTCACTTAAAATTTACTTGTTATTCACTTAATATTTAATAATATTCACTTATTATTCACTTAAAATTTACTTATTATTTACTTAATATTCACTTAATATTTACTTGTTATTTACTTAATATGTATTAATATTTATTAACATTTTTTTGTCATTTACTTAATATTTGTTATTATTTATTTGATATTCACTTAATTTTTACTTATTATTTACTTGTTATTTACTTAATATGTAATAATATTCACTTAAAATTTACTTGTTTATTTTGATTTAGCTGTAATTGAAAAAGTTATTAATACTTTCTTATTTTTTAACTTAAATTATTTATTACAAAACTCATTATTTATTTACTGAATCAAAATGAAACAAAGTCTATTTATTTTAAATTAACTTCATTGAAAACAAATAATTATTTTAAATCTCTTTTTAATAATAAAGATCAGAGGCAAAGTTGCGTTAAATTGCGTGCGCAGCTCAAATAGCTGTGGTGGGGATGACGAATTTCTCTCGCTATCCCCACTCCCTGTTGTATGCGCGCGCAAATCTTCTCGAGAACTATAGAAAACGGAAGTAACTATAGAAAAGTTACTATAATTATTATATTTATTTACTATAATTTATTATTTACTTGTATATTTACTATTATAGTATACTTATACTATATAGTATATTTACTAATATATTAATAAGTTACTATAATTTTTACGTTTTTTTTAATACCTAGAAAAATATGAAAAACTTTCGAGATTTGACTATTAAAATGTTCTCAGTAATAGTGACATTTTGATTTACGATTTTGTCATCCCTTTTCTTAGGGGTCGGGTCTAATGGAAAGGAGACGATATTGTCATTCAACACGAAACTTATCTACACATCTGATACAATTATATAAATTATAATCGTTACGAATGTAAAATATACACAAATAGAGACAAAAACGGGAAGAATAATTGTAGAAAAAAATATGTTTAATTAAAAAAAACTGTGTGCGCTAATACGTATGCGCAAGTATACAGAGTGTTTCGTATTTGTTATTTTTTTGGACCTTTTTACTTTATTATTATCAGCATGTGAATTATTTGTATTAATAGTACTTGTTATATTGTAAAAAATAATCTACGATTAAAAAGTAAAATAATAACTATTATTCGTAACAATGTTATCATATTAGTTTATTAGTAAATTATTCCAATTTACTAGTTTTTCCAAAAGTATTGATTATAAATTTTTAATTACAATTATTAAAAATAGTAAATTATTCAAATTTACTATTTTTAGGAAAAATATTTATTAGGAATTTCTAAGTGCAATTTTTTGTAATTATTAACTTTTATCTAACACTCTGTATACAGTTTTGTTTTTAATTTTTTGTTTTCGGCTGTATTGTTTTGCAAAACACTTAAAAAGCCACTACGCCACGGATTAACAATACTCATTAATGCATTGATAAATCGCTTTTTATTCTCGATTGTTTTCCTATTTTGTTGAGTGTAAGCGTAATTTTTTTCGGAGCAATGCAAAAAAATTAATAATTTGTAAAACAGAAATAAAAACTGATTTTAAGTTAACGTGAGGTTATGTTTGAGAAGAATGCGCCCATTTTTGTAAAATGGCGCATGCGCTCAATAACCTGGGACGCTAATTTAAATTACAGTTTCTAGTGTTTGTAAGACTGATAATTAATTATTTTTTGGAAAAGAAAAATTGCTTTAAATGTGAATTGAATTTTTTTAAATAGTGGAAAATTTGTTAAACATTGTTGCGTGTGTACGTGCGTGTCAATGTCAATTTTTTTGATGCTAAATTGAATGCCTTGCCTTCTGTGGGTAGCGTAGTTTCCCGAGATATGACCCATGCCATCACAGGACGACGTGGGACACTGAATCAGCTCCTTGCCATCGCGACCACGAGGGGCGGGCCGAGGTGCAATATTCAATGATTGCCTCCTCATATTCATACTGCATCGAACACATTTAACAATGAACGGAAAACTCTTCTAAGCTCATTGTTCATCATCAATTTTTTTTTCGTCGCGTTCAACCCATTCACAAAATTCATCCAATGCAAAAAATTAAAATTCCTCACACAAAAATCTCTCAGCTACATTATATAAATAAATTTAATTTTCTCTTTACTTCTCCCATGGCAAAAATAAATAGTAAGAAAAAGTTTTATTTGGAGAGAAATGTTGAAAGTTTTTTTTTCAGTGGTAGTGGCGGCGGTGGCGCGAGACAATATTGCAAAAAAAAAGATTGAAAGTGCAAGGGGTGTAGTAGGCAGAAGGAGGATACGTGGTTAGCTTGCAGACTACTAAACTCCTACTTCTCGCGGGTCTCGTAGATAGGAGAATCGAGACTATGAGAAAAGCCCCGAAACCTCGATGACCCTTGAGTGGGCACGATATTGCCGGAAATCCCAACCCACCAACTCGGGGACTTGAGTGCAATCACGCTGTGCGTACCAAACCTCTTCTTCTCCAACTCAATGTTTCCAACCGTCTAACCGTTTTCACCATTCCCTCTAAAGCCACTTAAACTTTGATCTTTTCAATCTCAGCATTCGATGCATCTCACTGTTTACCATCGTGCTTAGATTCTCTGGATTATCTTCCCCTTAGCTTTTACTCCTAGCATCATCAACCAACAATTTTGATACTTGAGAAATTAATTTCTTTTTGGATTAATTTTTCAATTACTGAAAGAAAAGCAGTTGATGAAATTGTTACGTTTCTAGATGAAATAATAGTAACCATGGTTTGAGAACGAGCGATATTCTTTTGGAAATTTAGAAATTTTGCTAGAAAATTTCTCGCCGAATGGTAAGTCTTGCGAAAATTATTTTATTGTGAGTTTGTTATTGCTTCAGCTCTACTGGAGTTGTTATGACGTTATTCTCAATTTCAGGATAGATGAAAACATGGATTTAGAATTATAGAATTCTTTTATTTTGTGAATAGAAGTTTATAAGGTGGGTTAACAATAGTAATTCTTACCAAATATTAGTTTGAAGTGGCACAATTGAATACTACTTTTAAATATTTTATTTAAAATAAAAATTTTATGAAAGGCCAAAACTTTAGAGTTACGACGGGATTAGAACGACCCATAACAATCGAAAACCGTATTTAGACTCAAAAACTTTACATCAAGACTCTGATTATTTTGAGTATCTCGACTTGCAAGAACTTCTGTTAAGTACAGAATTCGACGGCACGAGTAATTTAAACAGACTATGTCTTTGGTACGATTACAAAATAATATAAAAAGGGCATCTGTCTGATGGGACAAAATCTTTGGTTACTTCGACAAAAGAACGGAAGAAAATTACGATTTTCTGCTCTTTCGATGATGGTGGAAAAATGTGAGCCTCTCCTTCATTGTAGGTAAGTCAAAGTGTCACTAAAGATTAATGTTAAAATCTCATTAAATTATTAGGTATTCATAATCCGCTCACCTGCCTAGTACCTAAGTTAGGTATGTTTATTCTCTTCATTAAAACGTAACATTTAAAAAAAACAATAAAAAATTCCTAGGTGAACACGTCTGAGCTATTCCCAAACATTTTTTATTTTATTTCCCTTCGATTTCATCAATCAAATGAAGGAAAGTGAAACTGACAAAAAAAAGGAAAATAATAATAGACTCTTAGGTGAGTTTTCAATAAACCTTTTTTCTTTATCCCTCAGATTGTTCGATATTGAGAGAAATAAATTACGATATCAAAAGCTGGTTCAACTACTTCAGACCATCCGATAAACGGCGAAAGAGTAATTCGCTTGGATCGCGAAAGTTGCTATATTAGATTCTTATATTGGTTGGAGCCATTAATAATCTTGAAGTATTGCCATAAGTTCCCACGTCCCTCTATTTTGTGTCTGGGGTAGCATTTCTTTGCGATGGTATTTCAATTTTCACGAAAGACTCCTTTTTTTCGAGGGGTAATTAAACAACTTTTCCTTTTTTAATTACAAAACAAAAATATTGAATTACAACAGGCCTGCACACGGGAGCAGCTCGGGAGCACGAGGCGAGGAGACCCGTCCCCCACCATGCGGGCTCTCCTCCTTTCTCTTTACCTCTCTACCCGCTAATACGTCCATCGCCTATGGTGCTTTTCCGCCTTATACTTCTCGAATTTTCAGCAACGTTTTTTCATATTTCTTATTATTTACTAACATTAAATATATAGGACTTTCTGGATTAATATTTTTATTCTTTTTTAATAAAATAAAAGTCCTGAAAAGGACTGATTGGATATTATTTTTATTCTTTTTTAATAAAATAACATTTTCCGAAAAAGACTAGTTAAATGTTATTTCCATTATTTTCTAATCAAATAAAAGTACTAAAAAGGACTGATTGGATATTATTTTTATTCTTTTTTAATAAAATAACATTTTCTGACAAAGACTAACTGAATGTTCTTTCCATTATTTTCTAATAATTGAATATTATTTTAATTCTTTTTTAACAAAATAACATTTTCCGAAAAGACTATTTAAAATTTAAATAGTATTAATAGTATTAACAGTATTTAAATAGTAGAATATTATATTAATTCTTTTTTAACAAAATAACATTTTCCGAAAAGACTATTTAAAATTTAAATAGTCTTTTCGGAAAATGTTATTTTGTTAAAAAAGAATTAAAATAATATTCAATTATTAGAAAATAATGGAAATAACATTTAACTAGTCTTTTTCGGAAAATGTTATTTTATTAAAAAAGAATAAAAATAATATCCAATCAGTCCTTTTCAGGACTTTTATTTTATTAGAAAATAATGGAAATAACATTTAACTAGTCTTTTTCGGAAAATGTTATTTTATTAAAAAAGAATAAAAATAATATTCAATCAGTCCTTTTTAGGACTTTTATTTTATTCGAAAATAATTGAAATAATGTTTAACTAGTCTTTTTCAGAAAATGTTATTTAATTAAAATAGAATAAAGATAATATTCAATCAGTGCTTTTCAGGACTTTTATTTTATTAAAAAAGAATAAAAATATTAATCCAGAAAGTCCTATATATTTAATGTTAGTAAATAATAAGAAATATGAAAAAACGTTGCTGAAAATTCGAGAAGTATAAGGCGGAAAAGCACCATAGGCGATGGACGTATTAGCGGGTAGAGAGGTAAAGAGAAAGGAGGAGAGCCCGCATGGTGGGGGACGGGTCTCCTCGCCTCGTGCTCCCGAGCTGCTCCCGTGTGCAGGCCTGAATTACAATTTTACCGAGTACTAAAAATTGAAAGTCGCCTGTATATTGACTAAATTTCTGATTCTCTAGAAACGCTCCTCCTCTTTTTTGCTACGAGAAAATGAATAAAAAATTATGATTCTTTTTTGGTTTGGAAAGAGGGGATTAAATTCCGGACGAATACTTTAGAATTTGGACATCGAATTTCGATGAAGTTAAGGCTGCAAGGAGGGTGCAGAACAGGTTTCGAGCGGCTTGGAGGTGTTCCGGGGTCCTAACCCCGACGGGACGATGGGTTTCGCTCCATAATCCAGTGCGGTGGCAACTGATTATACCCCACCCTACCCTCCGACCTTATCCTTCCCTCGCCCAAGCCATCACCTCCGACCTCTCTTCTGTAACTCCCCTCCCCTCATCCCTTTTCCTCCGCTTGCCATACCACCGAGCTTTACGTCAATTAGAATAAGGTTGGCACTTTCGCTACGAAGAGTAATTACTTTAATTAACAAAATGGAGGTAGGTATGCGCGCCTCCGCCGACTTAACCGCCTCCTCGACTACCATTTGCGAAACGTGCGAGAATCGCGCGAATCCTTTTCCTAATTTTAGCAAAACGAATAAACAACCTCACATGCACTCTCTATGCTTTCGATTCACTGGAAAGCAAAATTTACTTTTTTATTTCAATAGTGATATTTTAATAGTGAGATGAAAAAGATTTTTTGTAAGGAAACTTTTCCTTTTTTTTTGCTTCCAGTGAACCGAATTTATGAAAATTTGTCGAATCGAATAAAAAACCTAGGAGTGGAAGAAAATTTACGTACCTGTCGTCCTTGCCGGATGGTTTGTCCAAAGGACCGAGGGTGTGTTGCGGTGGTGGCATACTGTAGCAGGGGGCAGGAGTATATCCTGCTGGAATTTGATAACCGGAAGTCACCGGACCGCCAGGATAGGTCCCACCACAATTGTAACTGGCTGCAGGATACGGAGTGTACGTATTCCCTGGGTACTCGGCTTGGACGCCGGTCATTCCATATCCGGGATGTGGACTCATGGGACCGTAGCCTGTAAAAAGAAAATCTTTTTGTTTCTCCATTCTCCAATCTTCGCTTTAGAAATTACCTTCAATATTCGATCAACGACTCTTCGTCGAGAAAAAATAACGGGAACATTTTTTTCTACTTTTTAAATTAGAATTTTTTTGTCATATTTCAGATTGTGTATTCCGTCTCTTGTGCTTCGTTTCTTCTGTTGAGTATAATAACCAGTGACTAAAAAAACGTCAGACTACGAGTGACCTTGTGGGATTGCAATTTTTTTAATGACCTGTTATCGAATTGTCATTTAGGAGAGAGGAAGGGGAACAAGTTTAGAAAGGAAGAGAAGTTTTCAGTATTTGTCTGTCAACCGACGAGAACGGATGTGCCTACAAGTAAAGTGTAAAACGTAAACAAAAAGTCTTTCTAGGTGAATTTCTGAGCTATTGTAAATGTTAGTAAATATTGTCTTGTCCCTTAAAAATGATTCTCAAGGTATCCAATAAATACCTAATTGGTTAATTTATTAGGATCCTAAAGTTCTGAACGTTCAAATGAACAAAATTAATTTTTTTCTTCTAAAAATTAAATTTTTATTGTAATTATTTTGCTTCACTATCCAAAAATTTAATTTCTGAGTTTGTAAACGTTAAATTTTAGTTTATAAATTTTTTTATGATTAGTAATTTATTAAAATATCTTCAATAAAAAAGGTCTCGTTTATTTAAAAGTTCAAAATTTAGGAATCATAATTTATTGACTAACGAAAACTTAATTTTCTACACTAACAAACTCAACAAACGAAATAAAATAAATTAACAATAAAAATAAAATCCCCCATTCTTTTCAATTTGAATTATTAAAATTCATTGTGAGTAAAAACACTTTTTGCGCAGTAATCCTACTTCATTTGTAAATTCGTAACAAGAGGATCGTACAAATAGAGTTGGAATGTAGTAGCGTCCCTTTCCAATTTTTTTTTTATTTCTGCATCAGAAAAAGAAGAATTTAACGAGACATAAAAATAGCGAGTGTCTTTCACATAGAGACACACACGCACATACGTGAATGTACGATTGACACAGAGAGATGGTAATACAAGTGGCATTCTGAAACGATGTCAGCGCGTTCGTATGTTTCAATTTCAATAACTGCTCCCTGGCGTCAGGAGCGAACCGCTGGACTTTTGCTGGCTTCGTGTACGCGAAATATTGATAATTAACAATGCCCGTGTACCGTTGAAGAGATGGGGGTTGGTGTACAACGTGAATGTAGACGGAATGCCAAGGCACGATGAACAAAATGAGTGAGAGAGATAGAGTTGGGGCATAGATGCCTCTTATGGGACTCGTGTACCATTCCGCTGAATTTTTATTTGGCAGTTGTAACCGCGTACGCCCTCAAGGGAAACGTCGAGCTCTTTGTTCTATTCTGATGCCTCCAACTGTTTCAAAAACCTCCTCACACCATATTCTCGATAACCATCCTCCCATGTCAATGCGCAACAATTCGCTCGCGTAATATCGAAAACTTTCATTGCGTTAAAAAAGTAATATCGAAGTATCTTTTTGCTGGTGATTTTTTTTTAATAATTGTTTTTCAAGTCGATGGAATTTATTCTCTTGCCAATTTGTGAACTAGGCCTTATCATGTGTATTTATTTTTTAAAATAATATTTCGTAAAGTTAAAAATTAATCCCTGTTCTCTATAAATGCAAACTATGTTGATCTAAGTATTCACCCAATATCAATATCTATATTGTAATCACTCATAATCAATCTCATCAATGTAATAGTTCCCTTACGAATTTTAATTTTGTCCCAGTAAACCAAAATAAATATATATTTTTATTTAAAAATATTATTAATAAATATGTCTCTTTCGACTTGTCACTTTAATCCAATGTAGTTGTTTCTTTTCGCGACGAAATTATGAATAACTTTATTTATTTCGCGGATTCTATATTTTTTAAATTCTTTTCTTTTTAACTCTTATTTTTTAAATTCTTTTTCAGATCAATATTATCTTTCGTTTTTATCTTTTCAATTATATCACTTTATTAATTCGTTTCATCATATATTCTTTTAATTCAACCTTCTTTTATCTTTATTATTATTTATTTCATACTCAATTAAATTCACTTTCTTTACTCAAACTTTTTATTCAATTCTTTAAACTTCTGAGATTATTTCACATCAACACAGCCAATTTGCCGGACTTAAACTTCAGGCTTCTATTGCCTAGACAGAAAACTACAGGCTTCACTGTCTGGGCTAGCTGTTGGCTACATGGCCTAAACTCAACTGCCTAGATTTTCTTGTGTCAATCAATTTTATTGAAAGACGATTTAATGGGGAAATCGTATGTTAAGCTTATTGCACTTGACTGTTGCCTAGCCAATTCTGCAAGCTTGCAGATTTAGACAGTGGCATGATCCGAGTTCAGTGACTTGGATGCACCACTCCTAATATTGAGCAATTTACTTTACTTTAATATTTTCTAACTATTTCTCAAAAATGTTAATAAACTGTTTGTCAAAGAAAAGGGATTTATTAAGAAATAGGGTACTGTTTTCTTAAGGGTTTTCACTCCGAAAATTGCAAAACGCGAAGAAATGTTAACCTCAATTAAATCTCTTATTTAAAATAGAATTAGATTTTTATTTAATTGAAATGCATTGGATTAAAATTATCAAAACGAAGAATGTCCCTTTTGTGAAATTCCAAAGGGTTGTTTTGTGTAACTGTTTTAAAGTTTGTTAACAAAGTCTCATGTTGTGTAATTTGTTGTTTATAATTTTAATTTTCAGGTATTGTAAATAATTATTTATGATATAAAAAGTTACGGAGTTTGGCCACAACAAGAAAATCTCCTGTAACAATTATTTGTTTAAATAAGTTGTTCGTGCTAAAACTAATTATTTATATATAACCAACTTTTTTATAGCCTGAAGAGGTCAATGAAAAATTGACGAAACGTTGTAAAAATAAAGACAATTTGTCTTTTAATTAATGTGTTTAGTGTTCTTCTGTTTATACGAAAAACCTACACAACTTTTGCTCCAAAACGGATCGACCTAATAATTTTATACCTAATTATGGAGAGCGACCAAATATCACTTTTAAAATACATATTTTGTTTCTATGACATAACAATAGAAAGTGTAGCTATCCAAATTGAAAACCCTCTACTAAAAGCTCTCAAAATATTTTAGTGAAAGGATTTAGGATCTTTGGAAGTTGTCAGGAAATGCTATCGTACAATAGTTTACGGTTAGATTACCTGTCGGATCTCTGTAGGCGTCCATGTAATGGGAACCCCCACTGTCAGGTGTGCTCTCTCGACTGTAAGCAGCATGCACCCCAGGTGGTGGAAACCCTGGAACTGGCCTGATCCCGGGACCTCCACTGAAATTAACAGGTTCATTAGCCGTGGAGAAATCAACAGGTTCAGTTTGCTCCTCAATTGGTCTAGGAGCGGGAAAAGGTGGACCAACAGGAACTGCGACAGCCTCGCCATGGGCGGTTGAGTACTGAGGACTAGGCGCCCCACTGTAAGCAGTAAATATTCATTTGTTGTGCTTAACATCACAACCCATTATTGTTTGCCGGAGTATATTGGAGAAATTTTTCTTCAAACTAACCTATGCAATCTATTGACGCTGAGATCTAGGGTCTGCCCTTGTGGACTCGGTACTTGTGGACTGGCTGTTAGATGAGGACTTGCGGCCGCTTGCGGACTTCCTCCCACTGTCTGTCCTCCACCATACTGGGGACTAAGGCTATTGGATCCGTACGGTGGTGCCTGAAGATTAATAAATATTTATTAGACAGTCTTATTGGTTAATGGTCGAAATTGTTCTAGGAGCTGGAATTAGGAGTACTCGCATTTGCCTGGATTTTTCGCCAGAGGAAGAGTAGCGGTTTTATTAAACAAATAAATCATCTACGAAAACCGATTGTAAGGAAAGGTTTTTGGATAGCGGATTAATGGAGCACTTCTTAAAATTTACGGAAAGGGATAATTCACCTGTGGACTAGTGGAGGTGACACTGGAAGTGGAGAGGTCCATGACTGACCCTCCTGGCGATGTGGGTGGACCGCCGGCTTTTTGCATCTGCTGAACTTGAGCAACGGTGACACACTTGACTGTAGGAGAAGAAGAATTGGAATATAGTGGACTGTGAGGAGACTTCTGAGCGTAATGATAAAGTGTATGCTGACCGTCTTCTGTTTTCATCATGCCGGCAGCCATGGCCATTTGGTGTTGCTGGGCGGCTACGGCTTCTTGTTGATAGACCCTCTCCTGCTCCTCGGCAGTCATTCCGGATTGGCCTAGGTAGTACATATTCGCCCTGGAGTGCAACTGCTGCTGCTGTTGGGGTTGAAGAGGCGCGCAGGACTGGGTGTCGTACCTGTCGTAAGCGGACGCAGTACCGGGATCGTAGGGTCGGTGATTGGCGGCACTCACCACGACTGCATTCTCATAGCCTCTGGCTGATGACAGTTCATTCGAGTAAGTGACAACAGGCCTGGCAATGTTACCCGAAGGATGCATGTAGGCTCTGGCGTGCTCGGCCGATCTGTGATGATAGAGGTCCTCGGTGGTGGTGGCTGCTGCCGCGGCCGCTGCAGCAGCTGCCATCATAGCCGACGACTCGTAGGGAGATCTCTGCGACATTTGATGAGGCATCCTAGTGTCCTCGACCATTGGCATCGGGTATGCCACCGTTGGTTGCATCGGCAGCACATGATGCGCTGGATGCTGGCTAGGATGATGTATGGTCGCTCCCATTGTTCTCGAACCCATCGCGTCCATCGACGACATCGATGATGAATTTGAGTCCTGATTTAAATACGGATCGTACGTCTGTCTCGCCGACGGCGGCGGTGGTGGTGGCGGTGGTGAATTAACTCTACACGAGGACGTGTCCTCCGTTTTTGGTATCAATAATTCCGACGACTGTAGTCTACCCGTTAATGCGTTACAGCAACTTGAACTTGAGGAATTATTTTCCGTCTTTGGTATAACTTTGTTCACTCTCGACGATGTGTCTTCTGGTGATTTTGGGGGTTTTATACTAATGCCAACAGATTTCGTTGCCGAATAATAGTCGTAGGTTGGTGAACCAACAACTGGTTTTGTATCCTGAGATGCTGAATTATATTGTGAGTATATTTTTCCATCCATCGATGGTGGTAAGAGATTCGTACTGATGTATTCCGGAGGGATACCAGACACTGTTAGGGAAATAAAATCAGTTGTAGTGTACTATATTTTACGGTCATCGTTTATGGCAAGCAAAAGATTTTCTGATCTATTTACAATCAAGTGTTTACAACAAATATTTGAATATTATCCATTCCCATTTTACTTAAAGATATAGGTGCAAAAACCGCATGTTCTATTATTGTAAATTCGAAGAAATTGAAACTAAATTATGCAGAAATTATACTAGAAGAAAAACAGATTTGTAGAGACACAAAACCGTCCATGGGACATATCGGGCGTTACTAAATTTTCAGCTAGGATTTTAAATTCACAAATTAATAAAATTTTGTCAAAATTCACCATTTCCGGACTTACAAACAATAAGAGAGGTAAAAGGGCGAGAATGGTGAGAGAGGCAAACAACAAAGTGTAGATTGCGCCACGATTGCTCTTATTGTTTATAGGTCGATTTTTCCCAAAGAAATTTTTTTTTCGCTCCGGTCTGATCGCCCTTACCTTGTGCCTTGTGTCGAGCCTCACGAGCGGCTTGCTTATTGGCGGCAGCGGTGGGACATCCTGATAGACTTCTGTGAGTGTTCCGATTGGAGCTGACGTGACCGCGACCGTTGCAACCAGGCGTTGGGCATTTCAAAATAGTCTCATGCATCGCCAGAACTGCGAGAACCGAGACACGTGCGAGATTATATAAGACACGTTGTTAAACAAACAACACGCATCAGAATCGAGTAGAATCTTTTCATGTATTTTTAAAATCATCATCGACAGAGGACAAAATGATTTTTTTTTTGCTTTAATTTATCATTTAGAATTTATATAGTTCAATTAGAAAAATTGAAAATTAGGTTATTCGAAAGAAATGACAAAGAAAAATGAATAAGGACTTTTTTCTGACAAATAGAACAAAAAAAGAATAATAATTTGTTACACGTGGATAATTACAAATCAAAGTGTAATTTACAATAATATCGAGCGGGTAGAGAGAAACAAAATTATATATCGAGAGACAAATTAACAGACCAAAAAAAAAGTACATATCAACCATGTGTACGTGCTAACCTATGATACTCAAGATTACAAAAAAGGAATCGTGGTGTTGTTTTTTCTCGTAAACAGCCGGATAATTCTTGTCCTATTTTACCGTGTAAATTTTATAGTTTTGTGTATTATTACAAAAACCGAAACACTTTTTGACAGACCGGAAAATTACATGAAATTTTTTTGAAGAGAATTCATATTACCCAGATAGCTTGCGGCAATCTTCCGCTGCAAGCTTGGCAATATTTCCTATTAGACTTGCAGCAAGATTACGTACTATCTGGATAAAAATTTTAAAAATTTGAAATGCTGAGTTAAAGAGAATAATAAAAGTACAAAGAGAAATGTTTCAGAAATTTGAAAAACAGTTTTTAATTTTCACAAAATGATTGAAATTTACTTACAAAATTTTTTTGAGAATTTACCAAACGATTTCTGATTTTTTTCAAAATTAATGTGTCATAATTTTAAATCACAATTTAGGGAGATTTAGATAAATATCGATGCGCGTTCACTAAAGCTACTGACAACGTCTTATAATTTTAAAGACTAAACTCTACAATAAAAATTTCTTTTTCATAAAATTAAGTGAATAAATACTGAATGATTAAATAATTCTTAACCAATTATTGAATTAATAAATTCTTAAAAATTAAATTTTCAATTATTTGAAAACATTATTTCAGAAAAATTAAAAATAAATTAATTGAAATACTAAATCATTAAATGATGATTGATTCATTGAATAATAGAATATTGAATAATGATTAAAATCGTGAATGATAAAATATTGAATGATAAAGTATTGAATGATTAAAGTCGTGAATGAAAAAATATTGAATGATATTTGAAATTCGGAAAGAAAATTTTTGATGAATAGAATTAAAAAAGTCTTATAATAAGATAAAGTCTATCAGAAAAGAAAGCGCATTCTTTTTCTTTTGGGAAAATAAAGTCCAAACATTAATAAATGCGCATTGTTCATGTTATGATAAATAATCATTAATTATATATTATTTAAATATGTTTGACAATATTACTCGATTTATTGAGATTCTTCATATTTTTTTTGATTCTGGCGTGTGTACATGCCGGTATATCGCCCGTGTCTCGGGGTCTCGAGTTCTCCAAAAAAGTAGTACGGCAACAAAATCAAGTCAAGTGTGGTGATAAACTCTCTACTATAATGAACTACAGAACAAAATGTTAAATTAAAACAAAATATGAACACAATAAATAAAGCTCTCTACCCCGCAAAAACAAAAAAGCACAAAGAATATATAACAAAAACATTTACCCGAGCGCGGCTCCTTTTATTTTCGTATACGACTTTCTCTGCTTATTTTTTTCTTTTTTTCGATAATAAAATTTTCAGCAAGGAAATTAATTTCTGTCTTATTATAAACAGTTTAATTATTTTTTTCTAGTTTTTGGTTCTTAAAATTGTTTTTTCAAAACTTTTAATTTAAATTATTATTTGAAATTGTTATTTATAATTTTAATTTTATTTTTTATTTTTAATTTTTATTTTTAATTTTTATTTTTAATTTTTATTTTTAATTTTTAATTTTAATTTATATTTTTAATTTTAATTTTAATTTTTAATTTTTTTTTAAATTATTATTTAGAAATATCACCAAAATTTTAAAAATTATGTTAAAAATTGTTTATGAATAATATAAAAAATTTGCTGTTAAAAACTGATATTTAAAATAATTATTTAGAATTAAATACTAACAGAGTTGAAAATGCAATAATTCGAATTTAAAAAGTTATAAAATAATTGTGAATAAATTTCCTTGCCGATTTGAATCAGTAAAAGGCGCCGATGCACTCTTGTGTAAACTGAAGATGCACTAATAGCTACGTTAAGAATGAGGAAAATTTTTTTTCTAATACTCACTCTCTGGAGTCAGTTTATCTTTGCGTGGACAACCGGAAAGGCTGTGAAAGAAAACAATTTTTTATTTTACTTACAGATATAAAAAATATTTACAATAAAAATATAACTTTTAAAACAATTTTGAAGTCGATTTTGTAATTTTTTTCAATTTATACTTTCATTTTCACTTCCGTTTTAGTGATGCACTTCGAGCGAGTCTCGTCTCGAAAAACCGAGAATCTCGCGAGAAAAACAATGAAAACAATTGAATGTGATATTTTCATCTCTTTTCATTTATGAAAGGACAGAGTCTCGTCGTGCATCACTATTCCGTTTGCATTTTTAGTTTTACTTTTTTAGTTTACAATTCATTGTGACTTTTAATTTTGTATTTTCCTTTTTTACTTTCATTTACACTTTTACTTTTGCTTTGATACATATTCACTTTCTCTTTCATTTTCATTTTCACTTTTATATCACTTTTACTTTCATTTTCACTTTGATTTTTACTTTGACTATCATTTTTACATTTACTTTGACTTACATTATTTTTACTTTCATTTACATTTTTTCTACTTTTGCTTTGATAAATTTTTACTTTTTCTTTTATTTTCATTTTCATTTTCACTTTTATTTCACTTTTACTTTCATTTTCACTTTGATTTTTACTTTGACTATCATTTTTACATTTACTTTGACTTACATTATTTTTACTTTCATTTACATTTTTTCTACTTTTGCTTTGATAAATTTTTACTTTTTCTTTTATTTTCATTTTCATTTTCACTTTTATTTCACTTTTACTTTCATTTTCACTTTGATGTTTACTTTGACTATCATTTTTACATTTACTTTGACTTTCATTTACTTTTACTTACAGTTTTACATTCATTTACATTTTTTCTACTTTTGCTTTGATAAATTTTTACTTTTTCTTTTATTTTCATTTTCATTTTTACTTTTACTTTCATTTTCACTTTCACTTTTATTTTACTTCTACTGTCATTTTCACTTTGATTTTTACTTTCAATATCATTTTTACTTTTTTTGACAGATTTTCATTTTCTCTGTTATTTTCTTTTTGTTTTTATTTTCATTTACATTATTTGTACTTTTGCTTATTTAATATATTTTCACTTTCACTTTCTCTTTTATTTTCATTTTTACTTTAATTTTCACTTTTACTATAATTTTTACTTTTAATGTGCCAAATTTTCATGTTCTCTCCTATTTTCACTTTCATTTACATTTTTTTACTTTAGCTTTGATGCATATTCATTTTCTCTTTCATTTTCACTCTTATTTTGCTTCCAAATTCATTTTTATTTCATTTTTACAATCATTTTTACTTACAGTCATTAAAAAATCGTAAGTAAAAGACTGTCAAAGTGAAAATGAAAGGCTGTGGAATTAAAAATGAAAATCGAAAAAATTGAAAGTTAAACTGAGTCTGTGAAAATGAAAGTAAAAGTGAATAAGAAAATTGATTAACGTAAAAATGAGATTTACACAAAGTGGAAATTATGGTAAAAATTAATGTCAGTCGAAATGAGTACGAAACTCTGCGAAAGTGAAAATTAATTTTGGTCAAAATTAAAATTGACATCTTGAAAAACGAAAATAAAAATGATGATGAGTACTTGAGAAAGCAAAAATTAATATAAGTCAAAAATAAATTAAAATCTTGAAAATGAAAATGAAGATAAAAATGAAAATGAAAGTGCAACCGAAAATAACAGTGAAAATGAATGTCAAAGGGAAAATGAAAGTTAAAGCGATTTTAAAAATGAATGTAATGGAGAAAATGAAACTTAAAATGAAAGTGCAACTGAAAATAAAAGTGAAAATGAATGTCAAAGGGAAAATGAAAGTTAAAGTGATTTTAAAAATGAATGTAAAGGACAAAATGAAACTTAAAATGAAAGTGCAACTGAAAATAAAAGTGAAAATGAATGTCAAAGGGAAAATGGAAATGGAAATGAAAATGAATATGAAAATGGAAATGAAAATGAAAATGAAAATGGAAATGAACATGAAAATGAAAATTGCAAGTGAAAATGTTTAAGAATAAAAAATTCAACTTGAAACTCTTAGGTTCAAAAGTAAAAATTCTATATTTAACAAAAAAAAATTACAATTAAGACAGTGTCCATTTTTTTCTCCATCTTTCGAGTATTTTTAGTAATAAAAATAACAATAGAAGTGATTGAAACAATTGAGAGGAGGGAAATTAAGGGATAAATTGTATCAATAATAATTGATTGCAAATGAAGTGAGAGGGTAATTATCACCCCTCTCGATAGGTATTGAATCGAAGGATAGATAATGGAGATATTAATTAGGCACGTTCAAATGGACGGTTAATCGACATGGAGAAAGCAACGGAGCACGTCGACAGTTAATTACTGATAATTGTTTACCTGCGGTGGTGCGAATAGAGTCCGGTCACGTGACCCTGCCCAGTGCAACCAGGGGTCGGGCACTTGTTGCCCTCTACAACAAATCAAACCATCCAGACACGAATGAATTAATTCCATTTTCCCACACAAGCAATACATGAATAATATTATAATTCTAATATAATCATAATAATAATAATACAATAATATTAATAAATAGTAATAATAGTAATAATAATAATAATAATAATAATAATAATAATAATAATAATAATAATAATACAATAATAAAAAGAATAATAATAATAATTTCGTATTCTTTCGATTTTCAAGCTGCCTTTTAAAATTTGTATTTTTGGTAGACAGTTTGTCGCCTACTTTCGACATGTAGACATTTAATTTTATAATTTGACAATTTCACCTTCTGGTGATGTTATTTAATTTTTAAAGAACTCCATGTCGAGGTAAAAATCTCTGTATATCTGTTTATATTGAGTGTTAATCGTGTTAAAAAATTAATACTGATTTATATCTATTGTATTTACAGCCTGAAGAGGTTAACGAAACGTTGCGTTAAATAAAGACACATTGTCTTTCTATTTATGTATAGTGTTTTTTAATTTTTGTTTCTTATAATAAAAACTAAAAACCTATACTAATTTGCTTCAACTAATCGATTTTCCCAAAAACAAATAAATAATGAAGAGCAATCAATTACTATTCTCACAATAATAATAATAGTAATACAATAATAATAATAACACAATAATAATAATAGTAATACAATAATAATAATAATAACACAATAATAATAATAATAATAATAATACAATAATATTTATGGTGTTGATAATAATAGAGTAATAATATTAGTAAAAATAATACATCTTTTATTAATTTAAGATTTGATAAGAAAATTAAGTAAAAAAAATAAAATAATTTAGATAGAATAATGTATAAATACCTAAAAAAATTTTTTGTCTTATTTTTCGTTTATAAAGAAAAATAAGAGAAAAAAATTTTATACTGTGAATAAATAGTGTAAAAAAATAAATTTTTGGAGTCAACTTGTAAATTTAATGTTGTTCAAGTAACACTTGAGTTGGGCTCTCGAAAAATTACTTTCACTCATGAATGATTCAATGGAACTTGAATCAAATTCCCGTTTATTATTGATTCCTACTGTTTCGCAACATATATGTATGTATGTATCCCTTGATATAAATGAAAATGGATATTAGACACGAATTCCTACTCTCTGTTACTAATCTCCCTTTTTCGCTTCTGGCAATTTCTCGATCTATCTTTCTCCATCTTTTTTCTGCTATCTCTCCATATGTATACCTTCCTCACAAATATTTGGAAAGATGTCAGCCACTGGACAGTTAATATTTTATTCAAAATGTCTATGAGAGAGTGCGCTTCATTTATAACTCTATCGATATTAATTATTAACTGATAACTTGACAGTTGATTTGCCATCTGGAGATCACACTGTCAAGGAGAGATTATCTCTCATATATATATATATATGGGAAAAATAAAATTATTTTCAAATTGCGAATTATTCATTAAAACTAAATTTGATTTTTGACAATTGTTTACTTTTTCTATTAAAAAAGCATCGAATTCATAATTTCTAATTTTCATCATTTAGTCAAATTTTTATAATGCTAATTTTTGTAAAAAATTTAGCATCTAAAACAAAATTAAGAAACAAAAATAATCTAAACAAAATAATCTAAAACAAAATTTTTATTAGGACCAATTTTTACTTTTCGAAAAGTAAAAAAAAGTTAATTCGTTTTCTTAAATGAAGTACAATTAATTATGAATTAATTGCAATTTTTAACTGATAAAATAAACTCAACGGGGAATTTTTAATTTAATAAATTTTAACTAAAGTAATTTAATATTAAATGTCGAAAAATTTATGTTATCTTTCACGGAGTGATAAATTCTACAACTATTAAAAGTAAATTAAATTAATTTATAAAATAACATTTTAAAAAATAATAAAAATTAAATTAAATTAAACAATTAACTTAATATCTTATGTTGCTCCTAAAAAAACGTTTTTTATGTAAAAAAAATCGACAAATTTAGTAGTAAAAATCGGTTATGGTCAGACAGATAATTATAAAATCTAATTCATTGTTAAATATTGCAAATAAATAAAATAAATAAAAATAAATTTTTTAAAATCGTCTAATGAAATTATTTTTTAAAACTAAGTTTTTATTTACGTTTATTTACGTTGTTATACGTCAAATTTAGCAGTGGAAGTCAATTTCAATAAATTATTATCAAAATTAGTTATTTAAGTAGCAAACATATTTCTAGACAGACAAAATAAAAGCAATTCATAAAACATAACTTTAAAAGTAACGCAATGCAGAAAATAAATTCAGAAATTTAAATCAATAGTAAAAAGTGGTTTCAGTCAGACAACAAATTTTTCTGAGACAACAGTTTCAATTTTAATTCAATAAAAATTCCATTCAGTAGTAATTTCAAAGTGAATAAAATTTTAAAATTGACTAATTTAATTAAGTTTTTTGCAAAACAAATTGTTTTTACAAATACGTTAAATTCACAAGTAGATACCAATTTGGTGGCACAGAAAAGTAAAGAATGGTTAAATTGTACAAAATAGAAAAATAACAATCGATTTGATTTTTTTTAGAAATAAAAATCAGTCGTAAAAGAATTTTTAGACATACAGAAGTAAATTTACTAAATTAAAAAAAGCCTAGGAAGAATCGTTTATTAAAACATGTTTACTTAAAGTATTAAATATAATATTTGTCAGACAGATAAGTTTAATGTTAAAGTAAACAAAAATCTCGTATTTCAAAGTAAATTTAATGGAAATAAATTTAAAAATCCACTAACTGATTTTAATGTAAAGAATAAAAGTAAATATTTCAAAGTAATTAATAAAACAAAAGTAATTGTTTCGTGAAAAATTCTGGGAAAATTTAAACAAAAAGTAATTAAATAAATAAAAAATAATAAATAAAAATTTTGTTTAATGAAAAATAAAAAACAGGAAAATATTTTTTACTCGATGAATAAAAAATATGAAGCAATTATCGCCATGAAAATTAGTCCATTCAACTAACTTTCAACGATAATAATTTAATTTCTATACATAAATTCGTATATATGGGTGAATTTTCTTAAAGTAACATTTTTTATGTCTCGATTAATTTTACAAAATCTGCTCTTTAATAATTATAATCAATTTCCATAGTGAAAATTTAGCACTTATTTATCATTTTTGAAAGAAAATTAAATAATTTTATTCAACTTAATTTACGAAATAACTAAATTACTTTCATCTCCGAAGCCTTTTCAACATGTCTCCAATGGGACTTCTACAATAAAATTAAATTTTCATGGTTTTTTTCAAATTCTCAGAAATTTTTTAAAAATATTGTCAGAAAGTACAATGTTTTTTCTATCATTATGTGCATTTTAAAAATTTGTAGACCTCACTTTTATTTTTAATAAAAATGTTTGAACTTTGTCTTCAGTTTTAGGTTGAAATTACTTTACAATGATTACTGACATTTTTATTTATTTATTTTATTATCTTAAACAAAATTTTAATGTACATTAAAATAAAGCTGAGAATCAGACGTTAAATTTTCTTATATTTCATTTACAAAAAGGAGAAAAATTATTGCTGTTATAAATAATCGAAATTTTCATTTTTCTCCGAGTAAAAATTAATTTCATCTCCGAAGCCTTCGTTTTTAATAAATAACTGAATGTAGAAGTAAATTTAACAGAATATTTCGATGGTAATATAAAATGAGGGTGTGAGATTTGTGTTTTACTAAAAAAGATATTTTAATTGCGCCCTAATGTATACAAATATGTAAGAAAATTTATTTTTCATCTCCGAAGCTTTTCATCCCCGAAGCCTTTTCCTTGAAATATGCCAGTTTTTCTTTTGTTTTCAGTATTTACCTGCATTGCTTTGAAAAAATTAACCCAAATTACCATTAAATCAAATACTTTAAATACATTTATATTTTCATCCAATTGAATATATTTGGTATTAAAATATACAAATTATTAATTTTTAAGCAGTGTAATTTTATTTTCGATTTCGTGAACGCGATATTGGCGTGAATTTTTAATAGAAAAGCTCGCCAATTAAATAAAATTAATTTAATGGAGCAACAATAATATTTTTCAAATGAAAAAAACTTTAATATTTTTAAGAATTAATTTTGCGCAACCTAAAAATCTTACTCTTGAGTATGAAATTAAGTAGTTTTAATAGAAAAAACCATATAATTGAAGAAAAAAATTAATTAAAAAACTGAAATTTAAAAGTGTCACTTTCAGAAAATTCACCCATATATAATATTTCACTATTGCCACGTAAAAAATCGTTTCTCGCTTATAATTCTGTATTATTTAATAAATTCCTAATTATTACCTATACCAACACTGTTGATCGTGAATAATATTACCGAGTAACGTGTATTTATAATTTCCTTATATTTAATTTTTAAATTCTCCATAACGAGTAAATTTCTACTCTCCCACGATTATAAGAAATTTTCTGGGAAAAAACTTTCCTTTACACGTATGAATATACGTGTATAATATGAATTTATATATATCTATATACAATATATATATATGTACATCGTGCAGGGGTTACACTCATATCTAATTTAGCTGGTCACTCGTGTGACACGTATACGATCGCGTTTGTCACGTGATATGCATTGCGTGTTCATAAAACTACACGTTTCCATATTATAGATATGACCAACTTAGCTACTAATTTATCCTCGGCAATGATTTCCCTATTTCTTCTTTTCTGCAAAATGTTTTATACGTGAACAACGCTTTATTTGTAAGTATACGCCTTTCAGGGCAAAACGTATGAAGCTTTTTATTTTTCTCTTGATTTATCATCACCTTGTTAAAAAATGCTTGATTAATTAATTAGCTCTGATTTTTATTTTTAAATTGAATTTTTTTTTCCTTATTCATTAATATTTTCTGTTGAAACTAAAATAATGATATTATTATACTTTGTAGAAAAAAATTCATTTTGAAATTAAAAAAATACTAATACTCTCTAATTTTTTTGTTATTAATTTTTATTTTCTTTTTTCAGTAGGGAAAAATATTTTCTTAAATTTCGAAAATATTAATTTCTAAAATTTATTAAACACAAATAATTATTTGGAGTAGTTATTAACTTGACAACTGTTTGAAAACGTTTGAAAATATTTAGTCAATTTAATTCGTTACTGACTTTTTGAATTAAAAAATTTCATTGACAAATGGTAATAACTTCTACTAATTTATTATTGCAGTAGTGGAACTAATTTTAGTCAAATAGAAAAATTCAATATTCGTAAATTTAAGTGTATCAAAAATAAAAAGAATAAAAAAGAGTAAAAGAATTTAATTTTGATCGATGCAATAATTAAAATCAGTAGTAAAAACTTTTTTAGTCAGGCCGAACTAATGTAATTGTCATTTAAATTGATTATTTAAAAACTAAGACTTATTTCAGTCAGACAGAAAAATTTATCTTTCGTTAAGCGTGCAAAGAGAATGTAAAATTGAAAATGAATTTAAGAATAAAAATCAGAAGTGAAAAAGTATTTTTGTCAGTCAGAATTGACGAAAATTGTATTGTAATTAATTTTAGTCAGACCAGAAGTGTTTAAAATCGTAAATTTAATTGAAAAAACAATTCAAAGAGGAAAGAAAATTGAAAAATAAAAGTTAGTAGTAAAAAAATAGATTTAGTCAGACAAGCCTTAAATATTATTTTACTAGTAAAACTATAATTCGTTAGTCAGACAATTATTAAATTTTGTAAATTGAAGGGAGAAAGCCGATTGAAAAGCGAAAATCGATTTAAAATCTAAAATCAGTAGTAAAAAATGTTTCAGCCAGACCGAACGAGAGAAATTGATTATTTAAGTAGTAAAACTAATTTTAGTCAGACGAAGCAGCTGAAAACAGTCAATATAAATTTAAAAGAAATTCGAATTAAAAACTAAATTCAATAATTAAAATCAGTAATAAAGAAAAGTTTCAGCCAGACATAATTAAATTTAATCATTTAATTTTTTAAATTTCATTAGTTTGATTTTTAAATTTAATTTTTAAATTAATAACCGTCAGTGTAAGTTTAAAAGAAATTCGAATTAAAAATTAAATTCAGAAATTAAAATTAGTAATAAAAAAAAGTTTCAACCAAACATATATAAATTTAATCATGCAATTTTCTAAATTTCATTAGTTTGATTTTTAAATTTAATTTTTAAATTAATAACCGTCAATGTAAGTTTAAAAGAAATTCAAATTAATAATTAAATTCAGCAATTAAAATCAGTAATAAAAAAGTTTCAGCCAGACATAATTAAATTTGATTAATTTGATTTTTAAGTTTAATTTTTAAGTTTAATTTGATTCAGTAAATTTTACTTAAATAAGAAAAATTAGTTTCAATTTTTCAGAATCAAAAATTAAGAAAATATATTATGTCAAAAATTAATTTTTAAGTACTCTCAGCAGTAATAAAATTTGTTAGTCAAACAAAACTCTTGTAATCGTTGCTAAAAATTTTTAAGCATAGTGAAACAATTTTTAGTCAGACGAAACTGCAAAAAAAGCAAACGTAAATTTAAAAAGAATACAACGTCGAAAATTAATTCCGATATAAAAATCAGTAGTAAAAATGTTTCTGCGAAACAGAATTAAATTTTACCATTTAATTTTCTAAATTTTATTCCTTAGGTAGTAGATTTTACTTTAATTAGACAAATCAGCTTCAATTTATAGAATCAAGTGTTAGAAAAATATATAATGTTAAAAATCAATTTTCAAGTAGTACGAATAGTAAAAAAATGTTTTAGTTAAACAAAACTATTGTCATTGTTACTGAAATTAATTTTTTTTTTAGTAAAATATACATTAACCAGACTGAACAAATTTATAATGGTTCAAATTTATAATTTTAATTTTTAAAAGTTTAAAAGTCTTCTATGACTATTATAATAAGTAGAAAAAATAATTTTTAGTCAAACCAAAAAATAAACAGATAAAAATGAAATAATAAATAAAGAGTACACGAAGAAAAATCTTTAACTAGAACAGCGATAACTTTCGTTAAAATAGAGAAAGAATTCGTTGAAATAGCGAAAGTATTCGCTCCAATAACTAAAGATTTCGCTAATATAGTGAAATTTATAGTTGTTTCAGGTGAAAATTTTTTTTCGTGTTAAGTAAATAAAACATTAATAATAATCGTTGATTTAGTCAGTTGTTATAAAATTTAGTAAAACGGAAGAATATTAAATGTTTTAACGTAAATATAATTAGTTAAAGTAGATTAAATTCTTTCGAAATAATTTAATTCCTGCGATGAAATAAATTAATTTTTTTTTAAATAATTGAATTCTTTCGTGTAATTTTATTAAAATTGTTTTGAATGTAATTAAATAATTATTATATTTCTTAATTATTGCAAATATATAAGAATGTCAAGGATTAAAATTATAACTTATCTTTAAAGAATGGTTTTTTAATCTTTTTTTTACTTCGTCAATTTTATATTTTTTTAATCTTTATATTTTGACAATATTTCTTCAAAATTTGAAGAAAAAAATAGTTTCTAAATTGGCGATTTTTTTCAAAGTTTCCTTAAAAATATTTACAATCAAAATTTTCTCGCCGCTTTGTCTTTTATTTTATTTCTCGATTTATTCATTCAAGTCATTAATGCAAGAAAAAAGAAGAAAAATCCATGGGATTTTCTTTTTGTGGATTATAAGAAAAGTACGTGGATGATTAGAGAAGAGGGGAGGGAGGACTAACTCTCAGCCTAAATAAAGCATACAGCTAATGACGTCACGTATCGTAATCCAATTTACGCGGGGGTGGTACACTCGTGTGTTATAAAAAAAAAGAGAGAGAGAGAGAGAGAGAGAGAGAGAGAAAGAGTGAGAGAGAGAAGACGTTAAATGGGGGGTTCGAGGCCTGGATACGCGAAATGACGTCCTGATGAAGTTTCTCCGACAGAGAAGCGGATTCGGGCCGACGGTAGGGGATCAGGGCCAGGGGGATTAGTACAGGACAAACTTTATAAAAGTGCGCTCGTCCCTTGGAATGAACATCGAACTTAAAGCTGGCCTTTCCTTCCACTCCCTCTCCCATATTTTTAGCTAGATACACAACCTTCCATATTAAGTGCAATAACTTTTTTTTTTCATAAGTTTTTATAAATACCAAATCGTGTCCAAGTTGCCGAAGTATGCTCAGAATTCGTATTGTTGTTTTTAGGATTTTTTTCTTGTTGCAGATTTCTTTAGTTTATTTTTTTATTTTTTATACTTATTTATTTTTTTATTTATTTTTATTATTTTATTTTTATTTTATTTTTCATTTTTTATGATTGTTTTTTTTAATTGTCAAGACTGAGACAAAATCTATTTCTTAAACATTATTTATTACGTTATTAAGTGTATTATGTCTTAGACAAAATTTATTTCTTAAACATAATATTTATTACGTAATGTACTGAAATTGTGAATTTCGAAAAACTTGTGCTATTAATAGTAAATAATAATAATTAATACCTAATTAAAAAATTAATAATAGATTAACAAAAAATAATTTTTTGATTAACAATTTATCATTGTTAGTTGAATATTTTAGGCAGACTACAATTCAGTTAAGTACTAAAACTAACTTTAGTTCGCAGGACAGAAAAATTTTACATTCATAAATTTAAGTGTAAAAGGAGATTAAAAAAAATCGATTCAAAAAGTAAAATCAGTAATAAAAAAAAATATTTTAGTTGGACATAACTATTTTATTTTTCATTCAAATTGATATTATTTAAGAAGTAAATTAAAAGCAGTAGTAAAAAAATTTTTTAGTTGGACATAACTATTTTATTGTTTACTAAAATTGACATTATTTAACAAGTAAATTAAAATCAGTAGGAAAAAATATTTTAGTCAGAAATAACTATCTTATTTTTTATTCAAATTGATATTATTTATGAAGTAAATTAAAATTAAATTTGTAAATTAAAGACAACAGATTAAGTTCGTACATTTTTAAGTAAAAAGAATAAAAAGAAAATAATTGGTTTAAAAATTAAAACTAGTAGGTAGTAAAAATAATTTTAGTCAGACAGAACTATTTTAATGGTTATTCAAATTGATTAATTATTTAAGTAGTGAATCTAATTTTAGTCAGCCAACATATTAAATTTGTATATTTTAAAGTAAAAAGAATACAAAATAAAAAATTCATTAACTAAAAATTAAAATCAGTAGTAAAAAATGTTTCAGTCAGACGTAATTACTTTTTTAATTTGTAATTCGATTATTTAAGTGCTAAAACTAATTTTAATCAGACAACAATACAAATTCGAATATTTTAGGATAAAAAGAAAATAAAGAAGAAAATATTTTGTAAAATTAAAATTAGTAGTAAAAATATGTTTTAGTCAAGTACAATTGACAAATATTGTAAATTTATGTAATTTTAGCCAGACAGAATTGTTTAAAATCGTAAATTTAAGTAAAAAAAACATTTCAAAGCGGAAAATCAATTGAAAAATTTAAGTCAGTAGTAAAAAACAGTTTTTGTCGGACAATTCTGCCTTAATTATTTTTAAGCAGTAATACTTATTAAAACTAATAATAGTAAAAATAATTAATACTAAATATTTCTGTCAAACAGAAATATTTTTTTTGTTAAATTTAAATGACAAAAAAGTAAAAAAAAATAGAAAATCGATTCAAAAATTTAAATCAGTAGTTAAAAACGGGTTTTAGTCTGGAAGAATTAACTAAAATTGATGTTTTTTAAGATAAAAAACAATCTAATAAGAAAAAGAAACTTAAAATTGAAAGTCAGTAGTAAAAAATAGTTAAAGTCATAAATTCAGGAAATTTGGTCTTTCATTATTATTTAGGCAGTAAAACTAATCGTTTCAAAAATTAAATCAAAATTCTTTAAATTATTCAAAAAAATGAAATCAAAAATCTTTAAATTTTTCAAAAAATTTCTTCCGATTTTGGTTAAAAATTGTTTCTTTAAACATAAATTAAATTAAAATTTGCAAACAATTTTTATAAAATAAATTGATACTTGTCTTTATCGTTATAAAAATTGTATTTCTAACAAATGGCGTTATCAAAAGAAATGTTAATTTTACTTTTTTTTAACTTTTTTAATAATTTTTCTTTTAAAATGTTTTAAATTTCAAAATTAAGGTACTAAAAATCATTTAACCCTTTGCAAAAAACTTTATCAAAAAATATGAAAAAAATACAGTTATTTGAGAATTTTGCCAAAATGTTAAGAAGATAATTGAATTTTTTCGAATTCTTCCAAAGAAAGTTATTAAATTTTTTTGAAAATAATTCAATTCTTGTCAAGAATTTTATTACATTTTTTTTTTAAATATTGTAACCTTTCGTGCAATGTTATTTTAATTATTTTAAAAGTAATTAAATGATCATAATATTTATTAATTTTGATAAGTATCAGAATGTCAAGAACAAAAATTATAATTTATCATTAACAAATGGTTTATTTATCTTTTTTTTAGTTTTTGATTTTTACTTTTTTTCTAAATCTTAATAGGTTTACAATATTTTTTCAAAATTTAAAGAAAAATCTTCTAATCTGGCAGCACTTTAGAAGTGTTTAAAAACGTAAATTTAAGTAAAAAACAGTTCAAAGTGAAAAAGCAATTTAAAAATGAAAGTTCTTAGTAAAAAATAGTTTTAGTGGGCCAAAACTGACTTAATTATTATTTAAGTAGTAAAATGGTTTTTTTGCAAAGCAGACGAGATATAAAATTGAAAAAGTAAGTGTTAAAAAGTATAAAGTTTTGAAACTAGTTCAGACCACAAAATTGGTAGTAAAAAATATTTTAGTCAGACAAAATGATTATTTTATTTTCTTATTATATTTTGTTATTTAATATTTAATATTTAATTATTAATTATTTTTACATTATTTCCTTATTTTATTAATTTTTTTTTAATTTCATTTTATTTTCTCACATTTATATATTATACGTGATTAAAATTCATATAACGCTTTTTTAGATGTCACCCTTTTCAAAATCCACCTATTTAAGTTAAACAACTATCCCCCCTCCAAAAAAAGGAGAAAAAAAGAATTCTCGGATAATTAACTTAATTTTGCTTCATTCTGAAAACGAGGGGGTTAAAATGAAAAGTGGCTAGAAACTAAACCACTTAAACGTTCGATGAAATAAATTAGTCATAAAATTTGAAAAAAAGAACGATCCACTCAATCCTCGTGGTCAAATGGCACGCGCCACACTTTTCCTTGACGTTTGAATAGACTTGTAACGAGCGGCACGAACCTTTTTTCCGGAAGGGTGTAGGATACGAAAGAGAGAAAGAGAGAGAAAAAAAAATTGGTGAGAGTTAAAAAAAGGGGGAAAGGTGAAAAGAGTATGCAGAGACTCTATGCTCAAACGAGGGAAAGGATCATCCAAAATGGAGGGGAGTGAGGATGAGTATATAGTAAACGGACGAAAAAGGGTAGGTTTGAGGGCAATGTGTAATTGTGTTATTTTGTGCCCATTTCACGTGGTGGAGGGTTCACAATAAGAGCACGATATGTTACATAAATACGAGAATTGTTTTTATTCTTTTTTTTTTATTCATCCGGCACGCTTCTCTACGTATTTTAGACGCGTGCCGGTTTTCTTGATACTTTTATTTAGAGAGAGGTAAATGCATTTTTTTCGCAAACAGATTTTTAGTTATTGGAAATTTACCTTTTTAATTTTAGCAGTTTTCGGTTTATCAATTATTTAATGAATTATAATTTTATCAGTAATAATTAGTTTAATATAAATCATAGTACTAACTTATAATAGTCGAGATATTCTGTTCTTCCGTAAATTTGCTCTTTAAATTTTTAAAAATAACTGATTCAGAAGCAAAAAATCAATCACTAAGTCAAATAGTAATATTTATATTGACAATTATTCAAAAATAACTAATTGACAATTAAAAATAACTGACACACTTTTTTTTGACTGACTCAAGTGTTTAAGTTTAAGAAATTTTGAGTAATTTTTTTTTACTGAAAATCAATTATTTTCAACTGATTAAAAAACAAAAAGTCACTCACTGATTGTCATTTAAAACCATAATTTTTAAATGTCTGTTAATAATATAAATTATTTTTATAATTTTTTTCTAAAAAAGAAACAAAAATTAATTTTGGGAAAAGTGCAATTTTGATTTTTTGAAATTATTAAATTTTCAAAATGTTTTACACGGAAGTATTTAAAAATTTTAATTCCTCTCGACAAAGAAGTAACAATGAATATTTAAATATTTATGTAAGGAAAAATTATTTTAATTTGAAAAGTTTTAAAAAAAACCTGATAAAAACAAGTTCTTAAAAAAATTGAAAGTACAATTTCTTTTAAAACGGTCGAATTTCCAAAAATAGTTTTAAAATACTGAAATAATTGTAAAGTGTGTAGAATTTTATTAAAATAATTCTAAATTTTGTTTGAATTATTTTTATTTTTTATCTTCTTGCAATTATTTTTTTATAATTTTGCCAATTTTTGTATTTATTATTTTCATAATTATAGTTAAATTCCCAAAAATAGATTTTAAAAATTGACACAATTTGTTGTAAATTTTTTTCAATTTCATTAAAATAAATTTTACATACATAAAATTTTTTCAGACTTAAAAATTATTTCTCAATAAGTATAATTGAATTTTTGAAGAACTTTTTATTAAAAATTAGGAAATAGCAATAAATTTTTTTAAAAAATTTCTATTTAAATAATTTTGATTTCTAATAAAACTTTTAACAAAAAAATTTAATTAGAAATTGAATTGTAGTTTATATTTTAGAAAACAAATTTAATATTAGAAGTGTTATAACAGGAATTTAAAAAAATAATTAAATTATAAAATATTAAGTCAAATTAATGAAAACGAAAACATTCGGACAAAGTAACAAATTTTATTTACTCCAACGTTTTGAAATAAAATCGATTTTTGAATTAATTATAAAAGATTTTTAAATTGTAAATTTTTGAAAATTTTCATCTTTGTAAAAGTTTAGTAATAATAATTTTTTTACAAAAACAAATAAGTCAGTGATTGTTATAAAAAATTATTAATATATTTTACTAAAATAATCAATTTGTTTACTAAAATCAATGTTTATCAATGTTTACTAAAAAATTGTTTTTTTAACAAGTTCTGATTTTTAAAAAAAAATTTCTACTATGTTTTTAATGTTTTAAATATATTTTACAATTTTCTGACAAGTAGTATGTCTATATTTATTTAAATTTATTTTATTTATTTATTTTCAAGAATTTATTTCATAAGTTCAAACACTTTTTTGAAGTTAACAGTTATTTCTGTTTTAAACATTCTAAAACTCTAAAATTTTTCTAAAATTTCAATAATTTTTTATAATTTTCATTATTTTATTTATAATTGATATTGTAATGACTTTTTTATATTTGGCTTTTTTTATTATTTTTAGAAAACAAATTTTTGCTACAAAATGTGCTAACAAGTATTTTTTTACTATAAATCCATAATCTTGAAATTTAGTTGAAACAATTATATAATCGTAGAAAACAAACTGTTCAGTTGTCAAAGGTTAAACAACAAATTGTTTAATTGCTATCGAATAATAAAAACTATTTTCTACAATTTTAAATTGGATAATTCTATAATTTTAATTCATTCATTAATATTGAATTTAATGATTTCATTCAATTTTCATTAATATTAGTAAAGAAATTTAAGATTATTAGAAAAAGAAATTTGGAAAATGTCCTTTGATGAATAAAAAATTTTTAGAAATCCACTTTTGTTAGAAAAAAATAAAAAATTAGAAATTAAGTTTAAAAAAACTATCACAATGGGTAAAATTTATTGTAAATTCCATAAAATTATAATTTAATAGTCATAAATATTATCTCAAAATTTTATAATTTTTTCGTAAAATACTGATATAATGAAAACGTTTTTATTTAAGCTTTCTTTATACATGATTTTAAGGTTAAACTGGTGGATTGATTTCTACACTTGAGAACGCCAAGGTCACCACCAGGTGGCGCAGGAGAAATTCCGAGAAGGAACTGAACTGCCGTCTAGCGGTGACCTTGGCGTTCTCAGGTGAGCAATATGCGTCCATAAATCACGTTTCGAAATTTAAAAATAATAATTAACAATCATTATTATAATCACTGTAATATTTTAAATATACAATGGATTTTAAATACACTAATAAAATTGTTAATAGAAAATTTCTATCAAAACAGAAAAAAAACCTCAAAATTTACAGTCTGAGAAATCATATTTTCTTTTGAGTTACAATTTTACGTATTTTAATTTTACTTTAAAATTGTACCTTAAAATTTTACATTTAATAACATATTTTACGTTATAATTGCACCTACTATTCAGTTTTACAATAATTTAACATCTTGTAATTCGTTATATGGTCACAAAAATTTCCATAAGACTTGTTGCTTCTCTGCTTTTATTTTCGAAATAATTTTTCAATTCCTGTTTGATCATTATTCAATGTCAATTTTTTCCACACGAAATGAGGAAAAAAAAGGAAAGGAAAAAAAACCCTGTAAAAAGAGTTGTATGGTCTTTTATGTGACCGACCGCAAAGGCGGCGTAAAATTGAGTTACGCGGTAGTTTATTTTTTTATTAACACGGCAAACCTCCGGCACGGTGCGGTGCTGCCGGGTACCAAGGGGTGACTTTTTTGCGGGTAAAGGATTTCTCAATAGTGCTTTTTATAGCGTGTCAACACGCTTTCACGGTGCAAGGGGAGGGAAGGGGGGAAGTAGTAACACGCAACTATAAAATCAAACGTAACCTTCGAAAGAGAGAGAGGGGAGGAAGAATTTCCTTCGAAATAAAAACAAACAAACAAAAAAACAACGAAAATAAAGAAAACGATTATCATAATCTACTTTGATTGACCTAGTTTGATATTAAGATTTGATCCGAGATATTGATCTGGGGAATATATTTTTATTATCTTGATTAGTGTAAGTGCAATCTGGTGCATATGGAGAGTAAAAAAGATTGAATTTTTCAAATATTGTCGGCCCCCCTTTTTTCCCCCTCTCAGTTTGTACATATATGTATGCTCGATGGAAACCGCTAAGGGGATAATGAGGAAAGGCAAAGAGAGAGAGAGAGATAGTCGTAGGGTGGTAATAAGGTGGCTTTTGGAACTGGAAGCATGCTAGTCACGTTTCCACCCGCTGACAGCTGCGGCTTATACGTATGACGTGGTATCAACCCCAAATTTCCCCCAAAACTAGACACTCCATGTCACCACGACTACTCCTAAGACCATGAAATGTACTCAAGCTCCACCTGTCGCAACTGTTAAATCTTCACCGACGGATATATCTATCTGCCTGCGTTCAGTGGAAATCTTTCACTAATGGGAGAGAAAAAAAGAAAAAAAAATTAGCGTCAAAAAAAAAGAAAATTTCTTGTAGAAAAAATCTTAGGCAAAAAAAATTTTTCTATTTTAATATCGTTAAATATTCTCTTATAAAAGTTAATGATGAAATGATTTTTTCAACGGTGAGAGAAACTTTAAAGAACTTTCAGTTCAATCTTCGTGCTATCAGCAGCTATCCTGGGCTACCAAGCATTGAAGCTTTTTGTAAATTTGATTATACAATTTCATTTTCATTTTCACTTTCATTTTCATTTTTGCTTCCTCATATAGAGAAAGTATTACTTTCATTTTCACTTTCGTTTTAACTTTCATTTTCACTTTCATTTTTACTTTCATTTTCACTTTCATTTTTGCTTCCTCATATAGAGAAGGTATTACTTTCATTTTCACTTTCGTTTTAACTTTCATTTTCACTTACATTTTTACTTCCACATTTATTTTTATTATATTATTTTTATTACATTTTTTCATTTTTTTTATATAGTTTTTATTTTAATTTTAATTTATTTTTTAAATTAGCTTCATTTCACTTTGATGGATATTAATTACAGTTGTACACTCCATAAATTAGTAGATTTTTATTTTGACTTTTACTCCCACTGTAATTGTTTTTTTAAATTAGCTTCATTTTCACTTTGATGGATATTAATTTACACGGCATAAATTAGTAGATTTTTATTTTGTCTTTTAATTTCATTTTAATTGTATTTTTATATTAAGCTTTATTTCCACTTTGATGGATATTAATCTCCCGGTTAAAGAAATTTTTTTCTATGCATCAATGACCAGAGAAAAAAAATTCTATTACCTACATTTATTTACTGATTATTTTTAATTGTAAAAGTCGTCGAAATATCAATTGTGCCATAGATAAATATTATTAATTTATAACAAATATCATTATCATTATTATTTTCCAAAATTTCAATTTCCCAAATTTCAGTTTCTAAAAATTTTGAATTTCATACATTTTGAAATTTAATTTGTAAACGATTCATTTTCATCAAGTTTAAATTGGATTTATATATATATATATATTAAAAAATTTAAACAAGAAGTATTTAAAAACGAACATAAGGAAATTTTTTAATTAAAATTATTTAAAATTTAAATTTTCTAGATTTAACATTTAAAAAAAATTTTTTAATTTAATTATTCTCGCATTTGTTAGGCTAATTTAAAAAAAAAATCAAATTATTTTTTTAATTCCAAAGTGAAATTATAATCGTTCAATAATTTGTTGTTAGTAATACTATGATACTTTTCTTAGATATAAATTATTTAAAATATAAACTGTTGCAAAAAAATTTACGTTTTTATATTAAAATTCATAGGTGATTTTCAAAAATTATAAGGCAAATAAAAAAATTGAAGAATTGAATCTTGTTACTATTTTTACACGTTGCTGGAAATAAAAAGGCAGAATTTTTTTGTAAATCCTAAAAATGCATTAGTTTTCCAGTACTTTTGACTGATTTTAAAAAATATTTTCTGATTTCCCTGACCAAAAGGGTTTAATTTAAAAGTTCAAAAATTTTCAATTTTTAATTAATTTAAATGGAAATATTGAAAAACTTAGATTTTTGCAAAAATGTTAATAATTTAAATTCTTCTTAAAATTAGTCAAATTAGGCAATATTTTTTTAATTAATTATTTTAAAAAATGGATTTATAGAAAAATTTTAGATAAAAACGTTTTATAAAAATTGAATTTTAGAGAAGTTACAAATGATTGCGGAAGTTCAATAAAAAACAAAGTATTTACAAAAGTAATAAAATTCCTTTTAAAAAAATTCAATTATGTTAAAAATTTAAGGAAAAATTCTCGTCAAAATCAAAATTACCTTTATAAATAATCAAAAATTTCATTTATTCTTCCAAAATTCAACTATTTTAAAAAATTTTCCTGATTTTGATAATTTTCAGTATTTTAGTATTTACTATTTCACTAAATTTCACAAAAGAATTTAATTTCTTAACAAAATTGTATTCAAACGTTTACAAATAATTTTTATAAATAATAAAAATTTCACAGGAATTCAATTATTAACCAATTTTTTTATAAATTTCTTCTCAATAAATAAATTAATTTTACAAATCATAATTTTTTAATGAATTCCATTATTTTTTAAAATAATAAATTTGTTTTAAGAATTTAATTATTTTTTTAAACAATAAAGCTCATTACAGAACTTTCATTATTTTTAGTACAATTTTAATCAAATTTCTCTAGGAATAATATTATTTTTTAAATTTTTATTGAAATTCCTAAAAAGAATTCAATTATTTAAAAATTCTTAGCTATAATTCTTTATAAAAATTAAATTAAAAAAAACATTTAATTATTAACTAAATTATTTACTTTTGTATTTAAATAATAGAATAGTTTCGAAATGGTTGCAAAATGAAATATTCGAAAATTTGATTTTGCAGTACTTTTAGCTGTCAATTTTAAAAAATTATTAATTTTTTTCAAAAAGCTAAATTTCATTTTTGAAAATAATTTAAAGTTTCATGGAAATTTATCCAAATATTAAAATTTTTCCAATTTAGAATAGAAGTAAAATTTTTAATATAAACTATTTAGTGAAAATTCTAATAAATAATGAGAATAATTTGTTTATAATTTTTTAAAATAATTTTCTTTTTAATCTCAATCGGTATGTTTGTAAAGTTTTGAAAAATTCTAAACTTAAGAAGAAACTGCATCTTCCTAGGTACAATCGGTAAAAAAATGATAAATAATAATTAATATTTGTACAAAAAAAATAATTAATATTTGTACCAAAAAAATATTTTACTATATGTAAAATAGTAGAAACCAAAAAAGAATACTTAGTTTTGATTATAAAAAACTGCAATAGAATTAAGAGCATGAGATTCAATGTGAATGTATATTCTCCACTTGAGAACGCCAAGGTCACCGCTAGATGGCAATTTCGTTCCTTCTTGGAATTTTGGCCCTCTAGTGGTGGCCTTGGCGTTCTCAAGTGGATAAATTCAACCATCATTTTAATTTTATTATATGGAAAAGTAATTTAATTCTTGTACTTGAAAGTTCTTTGGGAAGAAATATTGTTTTAGAAAAATACTAAATAAATTAATTGAAATCAATAAATAAATAAATAAATAGAAATAATAATTAATTCAAGAATTGTTTAAAAATTTAAAGACTATTAAGTCTTTCAATTTTTAAATCTTTTAATCTTTAAATTTGCAATGATATTTTTGGAAAAATCGGTATTTTACTCCATTTGGACTATAGAAATAAAAAAACGTTACTAACCCTAGTAACGTTTTTGGTCACTAGGACTAGGAATCCGCGTACGAGAAAATTCTTGCCAGTGCGAAAAATTTAAGGAACTGACGAAGATTCCGAAAAGTATCTGCGGCGAAGAACGGTCCTTTGACGTTAGTGACAATTTTTTTTGGAACAATTGGAAGTGGATGGAGATAAGAAGTAAAGACGTTATTGTACCAATCCGAAAAAAGGGTTCGCTCTGCAAAGTCACTTGAGAACTTACAGAGAATAACTCTGGTGAAGCGACCTTGATTTCACCATTTCAGTCATCACCCCTCAGTTCGTAATTATTGATTTTCCGCTCTGGCCTAACTCCCCTAACTTTCTAGATAGAGAGAGCGAGAGAGAGAAAGAGAGAGTTGAAAATGCCTTTGTCCCCCTTCCGAAACACAAGAACTGGTTACACTCCTCTCTTTACCCATATTTTACTCTTCTCAAGTAGAAACATTAGATTTTAGTTTTTTTTAAACTTTGCCGTTTCGGGAGATTTTAATATCCGCAGACGAGTTTGTACAGGAAAAAAATTCTTCTCCTGGAACAACTACAAATTTCACTATATTAGCGAAATTTTTAGTTATTGCAACGATTTCTTTCGCTATTTTAACTAATACTTTCGCTATTTTAACTAATACTTCCGCTATTTTAACTAATACTTTCACTATTTTAACGAAAGTTATCGCTGTTCCAGTTAAAAGATTTTTTCGTGTATAATAAAAAAATAGTGTTTTCATAAAAGGATCATTTTTGCCAAAAAATTTATACTTTGCCAAATAATATGCTTTTATTTTGTATTTACTACCTCGGATAATCTGGAAGAATTCCTGAGGAATTCAAACAATGACAGAAGAAGTTAGCCCAAAAAAGTGATTTTCAGAAGAAATTTTACTTTCGGATGACGAAAATAGAGTCACTGGGATTATTACTAAAATTTCACTGATCTTTAGTTGAAATTTCACTGATTCAGATTTCGAGGGAGTAATCTCCTGAACTATTACTTATGGAACATTTTACCCCATACCGTTATCATTTCCCCCGTTTTATGGAAGAGATTTGTATTTCTCCCCTAAATATATAAAAATCAGTTCCCCTACTGTATGTGACATTGTAATCCTAACTAGCATCGTCTTACCGGAATGCATTTTTTAAATCACTTTTTATTATAGTTTAATATTCACACATGTGACGAAAATTTATCATCCAAAGATAAAGTGTTTTTAATGATAGAACGTCCAACGTCCTTCCGGCAGGACCAAAAAGACTCAGGTGAGTCCGTCCGAAATCGCTGAATAAAACTAACATGGATTGACATAAACAAAAAGTAATATATATGGTTGGAAAGGTGATGAAACAAGCTTTCAGCGCATGTAAATGTCGAGCTTGTAAGTTCAAACCGAAGAGCAGGGTAGCTTAAAGAAGTTGAATTTTCCAAAAATTCATATAATTTTTAGTCACAAAATGATGGAACCCGGTCCTGCCGGCAGGATGCTTTTCGCTTTGTTTGAAAGGCTACCAAGCCTAGACATATAAATTTAGAAACTTGATATTAACATCAGTGGAAAGCTTGTTTCATTACCTTTCCAACGATGTATTTGTTTTTGTATTTATCTGCTTCCATATTCATTTTATAAAGAAAATTTGAAGAGAGTTTTTATTCAATTGGCCGCAATTTTGCTGATTAACATTAAAAATGAAATTTTTTTAAATTAAACAAATAGGTTTCATTCTTTGAACGTTTCTGAATAAAAAGAGACTAGACCGGCCAAAATATATTGATTTTTGTGGGTTTTACATTAAATTTACGAAAAAATGTTTTTTTTTTACTTTTTATTAGCAGCAAGTTTGAGGGCTTTGAAAAATGGTTTAATATTATTATTTTAAAAAGTCAAGTACATGGATTTTTCGTCTTTTCATCTACTTTAATCCCAAGGAGTTCGGGAAAAGAAAAATTGAATTCCCTTTTTTTAAAAGCCTTATTTTCGGAACATCCTTCCGGCAGGACGGGCGCTTGGACGTTCTATCATTAAAGAATCAGACTAAAGTGATATTAATGGTTTCTGTAATGTACGACATTAGGTCTATGTGGACTTACAATATTAAATAATGTACTACAAGTTGACATAGTGTTAAATATATGTAATATAATACTAAATATATGTTCTACAGTATAAAAAATATTGATTTTTTTTAATATTCCGATTCTTTTTGATTTGAAAAATATTTCATTTTTAATTTTACTGCTATGTTTCTTTTTCTTGAATTCTTTAAAGGAGGGAAATATTTGAATGGTTAGTACAAAATTTAATTATGTAACAATAAAAGAAATTAATTAATTAATTTAAAATTAAGAAAAATTGCAGAAAAATGATTTTAAAAAATAATCCAAGACAGAAACTGTAAACTAACTCAGTGTTAAAATCACTGAATAAAATTTTTTCTGAGATTATAAATATTCACTTAGTAATTTTTATTTAATATATCCTTACAATTTACTTAACTCTCTAAATTTTGATTATTAAAAATATTTATTACTTTCAATTAGTGACTGACTTTTTGCTTTTGAATTAGTAAATTACACTAATATAAATTAGAAGACGCTTAAAAAATTTTTGTTAATTCAAAAGCAAAAAAGTTAGTCGCTAATTCAAAATAGTAAACATTTTTTTGGAAATTTAAATTTAGAGAGTATTTTAGAACATTTTATATTTTAATATTTTCTATTCTAATCTCAGTGTATTCTTTTCTTAAAGTTAGAATTTACTCCTAATCACTTACACCACTGATAGTCTAATTAATTTAATTAAAATTCAGATTCATTTAAAATCATAGATTAAAATAAAAATTTTAATTCATCAATATTTATTTAATTTTTTTAATAAATGAAAAAAATATTTTACAAAAAAAAGTAAAAACTATTGAGAAGATTACCGGTAACATTTGCAAGATATTCGTCAGAGTGATTTCTCAAATTTTCAGAAAATTTTCAAATAATTTCTCTATAATAATTTAAAATCGCGAATTCTTGAGAAATTACCAACAAATTAAGTGACAATGGACAACATTTTCAGGAAACCTTCTGTAAATTTATACAAATTACTGTGTGTCAATCCTTACAATAATTCATAAGTTCTTTAAATTCTTTAAGTTCTTTAGATTTTTTTTTTAAAACTCTTTGAAAATTTCCAAAACACATTGTTAGGAATTTATTTCAATTCAATGACTACAATAATTTCTAGAAATTATTTAAGAATTTTCTAGATATTCTTTGAAAATTTTCAGTATTAAATTATTCCCGAGAAAATTTCGGTAAATTCTCAAAAAGTTTGTGTTAATACTTGAAGGGAATTTTCCGAAAATCTTTTCATAAAAAATTTTCAAGCGGAATATTTTTACGTGGGAATTGAGTCCAAAATTTGTAGTCATATTGAATTTTGAATATTTGTTGATATTTTTACCTTAAAACCCTACATTTTAATGTACATTTGAACTTTTAGTGTCTCTGAATTAATAATTCTAATTGTTTTTTCAAATAGACTCTAAATTTGAACTGTCATTCAAAAGAAACATTATCAACCTGTTAATTTTTAAACTTTGTTCTCTATTCTACACTTTGTAGATTTAAAATTCTTTACATTTCATAAATTTTTGTTATTTAATTTTTCCGACAAATAAATAAAGAAATAAATTATTTAAAAATATCATTTCTTATTTGTAATAATTAATTAGAGTGCGATATTAATTGCCCATAATTCATCAGTACACAGAAAAACTGTACATGTTAAATTATGATTAATTATTAATAACTATTTTTAATTATTATTAATTATATTATTAATTATTATTAAAAATTTGTGAAAATATAATTAATTTTAATTTTTAATTTATAAACTGTACAAATTGAAACTTTACGCTATTAAACAGCTCATGAGAAAATTGACATCGTTCAAAATTTACCAATTTCTATTATAAAAACAAAAAAATTAATAATGAAGAATTATGCTGTTGACAAAACATTTTTCGAAGACGTTTTCTAAAAAATATAATTTGCGAGGAACGTTATGATTAATTAACACATTATGGAAAGTAAAAAAATGAAGTGAATTTGGTGACATTGTTATGGTATTCCTTTTGAAAAGAGAAAAAAATAAATTAGAAAAAGAAATAGAGAAAAATAAAGAAAATAAAGAAAATTGTATATTACATTTTGTCAAAAGTATTTTACAATTTACTCTCTAAATCTAAATTAGTAGTTTTCTACTAATTAAATAGTGCGGATTCGTTTACCAATTAAATTAATAACTGTTTTTACTAATTTTTAGTAGTTTTTTTTAATAATTATTAATAGAAAATTTACTAATTTGTAATAGTAAAAAATACGGTCTACTAATTGAATTAGTAATTTTCTACTAGCAATTAGTAAAAAAGCAATTAGTAAAAAAAAGTGTGACAAACTGAAATTTTGATGTAAAAATACTAAACATTAAAAAAAGCTTATGTGGAATTTAGAAAGTTATATTAAAATTAAATCAAAATTCTTTATATTTGATATAATTATACTAAATTCCAGATAATTTTTTCTGTTTAGCATTTTTTATATCAAAATTCCGGTTTGTTGCTCTTTTCCCAATATACAGAAAGTATCTTTTACTTTGATTCAGAAATATTATTTGTTTGAATTATTATATTTGGGTGATTCTCCTGAAAGGGACCACTTAACGTGTCTCCAACATGAGGTTCATTATTTAAATTAATTTTTCATTAATATTTTATCATGTTTAAATTTTTGGAAAAATTTATTTATAATCTACGAAGATTTATCTATCTTTACATAATCTTCAATTGCTTATATTTAAAGTTCGTCCTATTTAAAAAACATATTTAATATTGTCATCGAAATTCGGTTAAACAGAATGTACATTTTTTATTTATATTTTAACGTATTTAAATAATTTCAACATGTTTATGATATATATCAAATTAAAGTTCAGAATATAACGATTATTTATTACTTACATTTGTTTAAAATAAGATAAAAAAAAGTTATTTAAATTATTAATTAAAATAGTATTATCAATGAGAGTAAAAATTAAATTCATCTCCGAAGCCTCGTTTTCTATATAAATAACAACATATTTTTTAACTTTTAAAATTTAATATGTAATCTATGTGAAAATATTTGACGATTAAAACTAAAAATATTGTTTAAAAAATTCTAATATTTTTAAAATTAGAAAAAACGGGAATTTTTTAAATTAAACTATCAATTAATCTCCGAAGCCTTTTTTTATTTGATAGTCGTTTTCTTGTGATTTTAATTTTTTAATCATTGTTTTGAAATATTTAACACTCAAATTGAATTATTAATTTAATAAAAGTAAAATATACAAGCAAAAAGTGCAATAAATTAAAACATAATAATTTATTATTTTAAAAAATGTTCCTACCGAATTTTTTTTTTAACAAAAGAATTAATTTAAAAGTTATAATTAATTATACTTAACCTCTAGAACACATGATAATAAAATGCTCCTAGAGGTCTTATTTCTAAAAATTAATGTTGCGCAACTTATATTTTTATCTTTAAACATTTTCTAAAATTATTTATGAAAAAAGAGTAATTTGATTTTTTGGAAATTCAACCAAAAAAGGGCCCCTTTTAGGAGAATCACCAATTTAATTCAAACATATTTTCTATTTTGATTTAAGCGAAAAATGTGTTTAAACTTTGTATTTCTTCTTCTTGATTATTGTTTTCTTGTATTCTTCTTTGATTTCTTGTAACAACATTACAAGCTTCACTACGTGTTTCGTAATTTTCTGTTTTGCAGCATTCATTATATAACATTTTTTTAATATGGCGGAGATTTTTTACCTCCAAATTTAAGTAATTATTTTCACTTGATACACAATTTAAGTATTCCTTAAATTTTTCTTCGATTTTTTCTTGCACACACTTATTAATATATTCTTGAGTAATATTTTCCTGAGTTTCTTGAGTGTTTGATTCAAACACAAAAGTGAATTATAGATCATTTAAAATCAATCACAACTTATGTATGAATTAAATATATTATTTCTTTAAATAAATCGAAAAGTATGTTTGAATTAAACTTAAATACGTTTGACTGTATAGCGAAGATATTTTAAGTTTGATTCAAACAAAATAGGTTTGAATGAAATATATCGTTTTCTCAGTGTATAACTAAAAGGTGCCTGTATTTAGTTTCATTGTGATATTCGAAAATATGAAACTAAACTTTCTAAGTCATCCACTTTTGCGTTTATATTACGAGTATGCTAATAATGAAGAAAACAATAAAGAGTATTTTTTATTCCCAGGTAAGAACTACAAGACTATTCTAATTTCGAAAAATAGTATTAAATCTGCAGATAGGGAAGAAAATCCTTACTCACCTCTGCCTATACTGGTCGGTGACATGGACATAGCAGGTCGACTAGTCTCATAGTTGCTGATCCTTTCGGAGATCTTCATCACCGTCTCTTGCTGTGGAGTTGTCGTCGAAACATCACCAGCGACGCTCGACGAACTACTTGTCGTATTAGTGTTATTACTGATACTAGTGATAGGGATAGTGTTACTATTCCCGCTATTGCTCGCCGAATTGCTACTGGCATTAGGAGTCGAGTTGTTCGTCGTACTACCACTCGATGTGTTACTCGAACTCTTATTGTTATTATTGTTACTAGTGTTATTAGCACCGGAAGTGTTGCCACCACTCGGATTGTTACCAACCGCAGGAGTTGCATTACTACTGCTCACTGCGGAAACGCTGACAACACCTTCTCGGGCAATGTCCTGAATTGCGCTAGCCGCTCTTGAACCAACACCAGCGGGTTGAAGAATCGTGTACTGCTTTGAATTCGCATCGGGACTGCCCACTGAAGACAGACCGGTGGTGGGTGCTTTGTTTGGTGTGATATTCGCTGGTGAGACTTCGATCGAGTGGACGACTTCTTCCTTTGGGGATTTTAATTGAAGGAGTGAGACGGTTTTTTCCTCGACGATGGGCAGGGGGGTTGGCATCACGGGTCCTGGCGAGGGATAGCCGACGAAGGTGGCCGCTGCTGGATATGGTCCCATGGGGGGTATTGTTGTGGCACCGATTGTTGTTGTTGCTCGACAATTGGCCTTGGAGTGGTGGTCAGTGTTGGGCGGTTTGAATGCGGAGGTGGCTGAGAATGGCGAACCGACCGTTGGTGCAGGCGAGGCTGTTGATGTCACTGAGGAAGCGACTTTGATGCCGGAGTCGGAATACTGCCGCTGGTAGTTGTACATCATTTGATGATGTTTTAGAGAATTCGGCGATGGACCGTTTTTACAGATGCGATCGTCGCGTTCGTCCTTATCGTCTTTATCGACCGCGGGATCGGACATGTCAATCTCGAGTTCGTTGGATGATTCGTCGACGAGTTCGTTGAAATCCGGAGGCTCGTACCTCGAGTACTTGTCACTGTTCTTTTCGTTCTTGATTCTTCCGTTTGAGAGGCATCGTCCCTTTAGAAGTTCCTGACTCTGAATATCGCAATCGGGGTCTTTTTTCGTTTTATTGGAGTACTGTTTCGATTGATTGATTTGCTGTTGGGTGCGGATTGTTCGATCCTGACAGCGTAGGGAAATGACGTCCTTGAGTGAATAGCCGGTCTCGTTGCTTGTTGTCGATGATGTTGACATTGATGAGGGCGAGAGTTTTGGATTGTCCTTTTTCTCTTCGAAGAGATTTTCGAAATTTGACTCGTACCTGTCCTCGTCGGAGTTTCCTCTTTGATACAATGAGCCTCTGGGACCAGGCCAACTTCCGGAGAGGCTTTTCAATGCCGCTTCCGTTTCTCTTATCAGTGTCTCGTCGTCTTCCGGTTCTTCGCAATTTTTACTTGACTTTCTGGCAGGACTACCCGAATTTCCGGTTGTGAATGCTCTCTTTCGTTGTGGTAGTGGAATTGTTTTTGTTGTTGTTGTTGTCGTCGTCTCGCTGTCAGAGGGTTTTCGTAAATCATCATCGCGAACACTTTTTCTTCTTCGTTTTGCAGCCGCATCGGCCGTCTCCATTTCTTGTGGTATTACCGTTGTTTGTACACCCAACTTTTTACAATTCACTGTTGTAATTTGTTGCACCTTGTTTCCTTTTGATGATTCTGCTTCCAATTTTCGTTTTTTAAGATGTGCCATTGCATTCTGACCACCTGGTACACTGGTGAGTTCCACACTGGAACAGAAAGAAATTCCAGAGTTATCTCAGATTTGCTTTTTCTCACTTGTTTTGATAGATAATTTATTATTAAGGAAACATTTTTGTTCTAATTTTAATTCTAGAAATTAAGAATGAATGCTTTCAGAGAATCTTTGTCATCTATATACCTACTTGATTTAGCGAATGTCAATTAAAGACACGGTTCTAAGGGACTATTGTCACTATCCGCACTATTGCAAAACCAAAAACCAACAACAACAATAACAATAACTTAACACAAATACAAAATTCACAAGGTCCAAATTGTCTTTGGGTGTATATGAAAATTATTCGAGATAATAATTCAGATACAAGAGCATCTTTATAATTGGTGGCTAAATGATTTAATTGTTTTGACTGATTGTTGAACTAATTGACTGCACTTGATGTTCGAGTAGATGCACAAATTCAGCCATTATAAAGTTATAGGCAAATGGCATGCGGAACCGGTGCGTAAAAAAAAAGGTGAATTCTTTATGGCGAAAGTACAAGAAACCCTTCGCGAGAGGGTGCTCGAAAGCTACTGTGCTATGTTGAAAGAAAAAGGCAAGTCGGGGTGGTCGGTGCAACTATAGAGGGGATGCTTTTCTGCGCGGGCATCTCGTTCCTGCTTCGCTCTAAAAGTGGGGGCGGGTCTGCGCACTGTCCACCCCCAAGTCTCAGTAGAAAGCGACTCCCGGACACGATTGCCCCTCTCCCTATACCTTTTCACCTCGAATCGTCCTGTTCCCTTTTAACCACCCACCCCTGGAGACACTAAGGTACCAAGTGGAGGAAGGAAGGAAGGCTTGGCTGAGTTTCCACGTAACCCTGGATGCATACCAGCGCGAAGAAAATCATTTTTATTTTCTCTTTGGAGAAGAAAAAACGAGCTTCTATATTTAGCATTTTTTTCAATATACAATAAATTTAATTTATGGAATACTATAAATTAAATAAATAAATACTAACGTAAGTACTAACGTACAATAACGAAATATTACAATAATACGTTGAGAAAAGTAGAGAGTCAAACTTGGAAGTTTAGGTTTTGAGTGTTAGCCTAATTCTCCGGATAGTTAAATTTTCTCACCGAGATAGTCAAATTGGTCATCGCAGAGTCTATTTAACCCTCTTGGATGGTTGTTGAAAAGTTTAACTTCAAATATAGTCTGTTTGTCCCTTTTAGATAAATAGTTGAATAATTCATTTTTTCCGTGTAGTTAGCTACAAAAAAAAAAAGAAAAAAATAAAGAAAAGAAAAAAAGGAGAAAAACGAGAAATAAAGGAAAGAAAAGATGATGTAAAGAGAAATAGATAGCAAATAAGAGAAAAAAAAGAAAGAAATAAAGAAGTTAAAAAATCTCCTTTTTTTCTTTCTTCCTTGAATTTGTTTTCTCTTTCTTCTTTGTTTTCTCAATTAAGCAAGCAAGAAAACAAAGAAGAAAGAGAAAACAGAATCAAAAAATCCAGGAAAGAAGAAAAAAGAAAAGCAAGAAAGTAAAGGAGAAGGAAGATTGAAATTGAAAAAGTAAAAAAATCTTCTTTTTTTCTTTTATTTTAGCTTTCTTCATTTCTATTTCTTCCTTGTTTTTTTTAATCAAGCAATCAAGAAAACGAAGAAAAAAGAGAAAAAAGGTCAAAAAATCAAGAAAGGAAGAGAAAAGAAGAAAAGAAAGCAAGAACGCAGTGAAGAAAGAGAAAAATAAATAAAGAAACACAATAAAGAGCGAAAATAGGAAATTGATTATGTTAGAAAGGCAAAAAAGATAAGTAAAACTAAAGAAATAGGAAAACAGAAAATGAAGAAGAAAACAAAAAACCAAAAAAGAAAGTAAAAAACACATAAAGCAAAAAGGAAATAAAAATGTTAAAAATCATAAAAAAGCAAGAAAATAATGATAAACGAAAAAAATAACAAAAAAGAAGAAAGAAAGGTTCAAAATCAAGAAAGAATAATGAAAACAAAGCTGAGAAGGAAGAAAATGGATAATTAAGAAAACAAGAGAAAAAGAAAGTTAAGAAAACCAGAAAGTAAAGAAGGGTAAAAAAGGAATCTAAGGAAGCAAAAGAACGAAGAAGAAAATTAATAAAAATAAAGAAATGAAGAAAAAATGAAATTAAGATAGAAAGAAATTCAAGAGGAAGAAGAAAAACTAAAGCAAAGAAGAAATAAATTAAGAAAACAAGATGGCACAGAAAAAAACAAGGAAAATTAAGGAGGTAAGCAAGTTAAGAGAAGAGGAAAAAAACAGTAATTCAAAAACATGAATGAGAAAAGTAAATAAAGCAAGAAAAAAGAAAATAGAATAAAGGAGACGTAGAAAGAAGGAAAAAATCGAAGAAAAGAATATTAAGAAAGCAAAGAAGAAAGAAAAAGGTAATTTAGAAAGCAAGATAATTAACAAAGAAACTAAGAAATTAAAGAAGGACAAAATTAATCCAGGAAGAATCTAAAAATAGAGAATTAAATAAAAAAGGCAAGTAAGAAATAATGAAAGGAAAGAAGATAAGCAAGAGTTTGAAGAAAAATGATAACTGGCAATGAAGAAAGAAAGAAGTCAATGAAGAAAAAGACGGGTAAACAAAGCAAGGATGATAGAAAAAAGAAATCAAGAATGCAAAGAGAAAGAGAATAAAAATGACCGAAAAAAATTGAGAATCCAAAAAGAAATAATATAGGACAATAAGAAAGTAAGAAAAAAAATGAAAATAAAAACAAGAATGCAAGGAAGAAAGAAGATAAAATTAAGAATGAAATAATAGATCAATGAATGAAAGTAAGAAAAATGGAAAGAAAGATAAAAAGAAAGCAAAGAAAAATGTAAAGAAAGATGAAAAGAAAGCAAAGAAAAATGGAAGAAGACCAAAACGGAAAAAATAAAAAAGAATAAGGAAGGAAAAAAAGATAAAATGAAGAAAAGATACAAAGAATAATATCAAGAATGCAAAAAAGAAAGATAACGAAAATAAAGAAGTAACATTGAGAAAGCTAAAAAAATTATGAGACAGAAAGAAATTAAGAAAATAAAGAAGGAAAATAATGCAAAAAAAGACAAAAAAATTAAAAAGAAAGGTAGAAATAAAGAAAAATAAACAAAGGAAAGTAAGAAAAGTGGAAAGAAAGATGGAAAGAAAAAAAGAAGAAGAAAAAATGCAAAAAAAATTAAAAAGAAAGAAAGAAATAAAAATAAATTAAAAAATGAAAGTTAGAAAAGTGGAAAGAAAGATGGAAAGAAAAAAAGAAGGAAAAAAATAGAAAAAAATTAAAAAGAAAGAAATAAATAAAGATAAATAAAAAAATGAAAGTAAGAAAAGTGGAAAGAATGATGGAAAGAAAAAAAAGGAGGAAAAAAGTGCAAAAAAGACCAAAAAAATTTAAAGGAAAGAAAGAAATGAAGATAAATGAAAAAATGAAAGTAAGAAAAGTAAAAAGAAAGATGTAAAGAAAAAAAAGAGAAATAAAAAATAGAGAAAGACAGAAAATATGAAAGAAGGAAAGAAAATATACTAGAGAAAATGATAGAGAAGAAGAAATGTATAATCAATAATTTACTCTCGAATTCTATTATAAAAAAAGAATAATTTAACAAAAAAAATTAAGAAAAAATGTTCAGTCTCTCTGTAATTAGAAATCGAGCATTACCAGTGGAATTGAAAGTTTGAAATTTTGAGACTGACCATAGAGCCGCGGTTTTTCAAAGGATGGAGGGAGTTGGAGGGGGGGGGTTAAGGTGAATCACGAGCGCTTTTCTGACAAGTTGCTTTCAAGTATGTAAGTTTCTTGGTGATAGGGGTAGCCCCGAATTAGATAAACCCGGTTTTCGAGAATTCGAAGAGAAGGATCAGCGTCAGCGCTTAGAGCTTGCTCCCTGGGATCTCGAAAGGAAGACTTCCCTTAAACCTTAAACCCATTCCCCTCCCCATCATCCACCCCCTCCCCCTTGCTGCCGCCCTCAAACCACTGAACCCAGGAGTTTAGAGCGATGAACTCGGCACCGCTGAGAACTGTTGGAACAGGCCGAGCAAAATCACAAGTTAAATCGCACCGAGAGCTTAAGACATTATCACTTTTCTTTGCAGACCAGTGCTCACTAACTCGAAATGGAGAGAGAGAGAGAGAGAATAAGAGAGAGTGACTAAGAGAGTAATAGAGAGATATAGTGAAAACGACAAAGAGAGAGAGAGAGAGAGAATTAAAGAGTGAGAGAGAGAGAGAGTAAATCAGTGAGTGAGTGAGTGAGATCGACTTGGAATTGGAGAGAAATTCTCTGAGAAAAGCGGATCGATGAGTTCGCGTCCACCCTCCAATTACGTGCCATCCCTTACGGCCTGTGGGGAATAATTAGAAAGCAGCCCTGGGCATATATGGGTCTCGATGTTGCAAAGAGAGGAGCTTAGAATATACCACCCTTCGTGATAACCGCTCAAGTACTTGTTACGCTCGTTATTTCAACTGATTATCGAAGCTTAAAAATATTTATACCCGAGTGACTTTAATTGTTACAAACTACGTCCCTTGATTGAACTAATTTTATTCCAAAAATTCTCGATTTTCGTTAATTGTTACCAGGGGGCGTTGAAAAAAATACGTTACAATATTTTTAGGAACTTTTAACCCCCCTCCACCCTTTGCTCCCCATGTAACGCAAAATTGCATATACATTAGCGTCATTTTTTCAGTTAACCGTAAAAAATAACTTGTGACCCCTCTTTCCACCAAAAAAACCGTTACGTATTTTCCCCGCATCTATATTTGAAATTTTTTTCTAAATATATATTAATTGCAAAAAGTTTTTTATATATTTATTTTTTTTATCTAATTATTAAACTAGATACGTAATTAATAAAACTTACGTAAGTTACGTAACTAAAGTAAGTTACGCAATTAATAGAACTTACGTAATTTACATGACTACAGTAATTAATTACGACAGTATATAGCGTTCCGTAACTTACGTTAATACCATTAAATACGTAAATTACGTCAATACCATTGATTACGTGACTTTTGTAAATACCATTAATTACGTAAATTCAGTTTATTAAGTAGGTTACTCTAGTTATGTAACCTACGTGAATCCCATTAATTACGTAACTTACAGAAATTCAGTTAATATCCTAGGTTACTTTAGTTACGTAACCTACGTTAATCCCTTTAATTACGCAACTTATGTAAATTACTTCACTCTCTAAATCCAAATTAATGGAAAGTTACTAATGAAATGGTGAAAAGTCGTTCACTAAATGATCTAGTAATAATTCTTCTAACAAATAGTAAAATTTTATACTAATTTAGAGCTTTACTAATTGTTTAGTAGAATTCTACTGACAATAAGTAGAACTGTTTTATTGATAGTCGATAAAACAGTTTCACTAATTCATTTAGTGAAAAAGTGACTTTAGATTAGTAGTGAAAAGTCGTTTATGAAAACTACTAAAAATTAGTATAATTTTACTATTTCTTAATAGAATTCTACTAATACAGATTTGGATAAGTTAGTTTAGTTATTTATGTTTCTTTAGTTAAATCAGTTATTTTAGTTACGTAAGTTACTTTAGTTACTTTAGTAAAGTAAGTTTCTTTAGTTACTTTAGTAACGTAAGTTACTTTAGTTACTTTAGATACTTTAGTTACTTTAGTTACTTCAGTTACTTTAGTTACTTTAGTTACTATAGTTACTTTAGTTACTTTAGTTACTTTAGTTACTTTAGTTTCGTAATTCACGTAAATGCCATTATTTCCTTAAGTTCCTCTAGTTACGTAAGTAAGGGAAAAATAAATTTTCTGTGATTGACACTAAATATTTTTCAGTAGTAAAGAGTTAGTTTTAAGTCAGACGAAAGATTAAGTAATTATTTAAATTCTTTTATAAGTTGTGATGGTAGTTGCTTTATAGCAAGTAATGTGAGTAATTTATAGTCAGACTATTTATTTTATTAGCAGTAATAATTTATTTTAAGCCAGACAAAAAATTAAGACATTTTTTTAAAAAATTTGTATAGAGTGAAATTAAGATTGGCAGCTTTAGTATTGACAGTTAGTTTTAAGATATATAGAAAATTTTCGGTCAAACTGTTTTGTCATTCTTAGATTCAAAATTATAGGATTATTTTTAAAAAAATTTTAACAGTAATAAAATTTTGTAATATTAAAAAAGTAACTAAAGTAACTTACGCAAGTTTCATAACTAAAGTCACTTGCCTAACTAAAGGAATTTATGTACATTACGTAACTAAAGGAAATTACGTACATTTCGCAGTTAAAGGAACTTTCGTACATAACGTAACTAGAGTAAATTACGTAGTTTATAGAACTTACGTAGATTACGTAACAGGAGTAAATTACGTAATTTATAGAACTTACGCAGATTAGGTAACTAGAGTAAATTACGTAATTTATAGAACATACGCAGATTACGTAACTAGAGTAAATTACGTAGTTTATATAACTTACGTAGATTACGTAACAAGAGTAAATTACGTAATTTATAGAACTTACGCAGATTACGTAACTACATTAGTTCACTAAGTTTGTAAGTCTAGTTCCGCAACTTACGTAAGTTTCGTGAATTACGTGATTTACTGTAGTTACGTAATATACGTAAGTTATTTTAGTTACGTTTCTTACGCAAATTCCATTAATTATATAGGTTACTCAAGACACGTAACCTTTGTAAGAACCATTAATTACGCAAATTATTATTATTAGTTACGTAACTTAAGCAAATTTTATTAATTCTAAAGATTACTCTAGATACGCAACCTACGTAAGTTCCATTAATTTCGTAAGTTATTTTAGTCACGTAACTTGCGCAAATTTTATTAATTCTGAAGATTACTCTAGATACGAATCCTACGTAAGTTTTATTATTTACGCAAGTTATTTTAGTTACGTAACTTACGCAAATTTCATTAATTACGTAGACTACTCTATTTACGTAATCTACATAAGTTTCATTTGTTACGCAACGGACTTAATTTTCATGTATATAATTATAATTTTAATAGTAAGGTTTAGAGTTATCAGTAGTACAGGTCAACTGTTAGTCAGACGAACAGTTTAATTTAAATTTTTATTTTCATTTCAATTTTTAGAAAATTTTATTTTCATTTCAACTTTTAAAAAATTTTATTTTTATTTATAATTTTAATAAAATTAATAAAATTTTAATAAAATTTAACATCCTGCGCATGTGCGAAGTGCTGACACAACGTGCTTCCTTTGGTCTCTTAATTATTTTAGTTTTGTTAAAGTTTTACTAACATTTTTATTGTGCTGATTGACTATTACTGAGAAACAACCTTAGTGACATATAATTTGTGTAGTTTGAACATTTGTGGGTGATTTATATGGTGATATTTGTAGTGAATTGTAATTTCTAACCTACAACTGCAATGGCTACCACTGCTGTTTCTTTGAGTGATAAGCTCTGTAGAATTTGTAATAGTGAGATTCAAAGAGAGATCTCTAGATGTGATAAATGTTCACTTCCGTATCATCCCAGCTGTTACAAGAAAAAAAAATGCTGCAGTTCTAGACCTAATTCTCCCAATCCTACTACATTGACTTTTACAAAGAATGATTTGTCTGAAATGATGGCAGATCAATTAAGGAAAATAGCCCTACAAATTGATCCTCTCAAAACCACCCTGAATGATGTCTCTGAACGAGTTGGCAAAATAGAAGCGGTTGTATCTCGCATGGACTCTATTGAAAAGGATATCGAAGGTATCAAAGATGATATTACTTCTCTTAATCATAAATTTAAAAATTGCTCTGATAATATCATGTCAGAGTGTTTAAAAGAGATTAGTGATCGCAACATTCGAAAGTGTAATTTAATATTTTTCAATGTTCCTGAAAAAATCATGAATGCAACTGTTTCGACTTCTCTTTCTGATTTTGATTTAATTAATAAATTTTTAAATTTTTTACTTCCATTGAGTACTCCAAAATTTCATAACTTGCTTCGTCTTGGTAAACACCAACAGATGTCACCACAGCCTCGACCGTTAAGAGTTTCGTTCATGGACGAGTCACATGTCAAAAATGTGATAACAGCATACAGAGATCTCAAATTGACCAACACTACCACACCAGAATTTCTCCCACCGAATCTATCACTTTCATGGGACAAGACACCAGCGCAAATGCTTCAATACAAGAGGGCCAAGCAGTCAATGTCGGAGAGAATGAAGGAAGGGGAAAGCGATCTCTTCATCAGGTATCTCCGTGGAGAGCCAACTGTCGTCTCGCGAAGGAACCCACCTACAAAATAAATGCTTGTATTTGTCAAGGTTCGCTTGCTAGTAATGGTGTTTTAAATTTGCCTTGTACTAGTGCAAGTGGTTTCTCCTCGAGTGTGATCCCCCCCTCAGATCTGTCTGTCTCTCCTATGACGGAACCTCTCCTCACTGTGAATACTGTTGACATTTCAATATACTACCAAAATGTGAGAGGTCTGCGAACGAAGTTATTTTCTTTACGCGAGTCTTTAATTACTTTTCTATCTTCATATAAAATAATTATTTTTTCAGAAACTTGGCTCACATCATCTTTTTGTTCTTCAGAGTTAGGGTTGTATAATTATGACTTATTTCGTTGTGACAGAAGTGCTTATTCCAGCAATTTTTTGCGTGGTGGGGGTGTTTTGATTGCTTGTGATATTTCATTGCGTGCTTCTGTATTACCAAATAATTTTCCCTCTATTGAACATGTTTTTGTGAAATTTTCTAGAAATTCAAGTTTATACATTATTGGAACTTTTTATATTCCTCCTAATTCTAAATTAATTATTTACTCTACAGTGTGTGCTATACTTGAGGAATTATATATTTTGTATCCTAATGCTATTTTTTGTATTATGGGTGATTTTAACATAACTCATGTCACATGGAATACTTCTCTTTCCGACGATCAATCATGCATTTCCAATTTAAACTCAACTCGACTTTGCAAAGACATAGCTACCTGCCTATCTAATTGTCTCGATTATATAAATTTAACGCAATTAAATACTTTTACTAATTTATACGGTTCTCTTCTAGATTTGGTTTTGTATAATTCGTTAAATTACACTCTGGATATTTGTTTGAACCCCATATTGCCTGTGGATAGTTATCATCCGCCTTTAATTTTTACTATTCACAACTTTCTTAGCAGTTGTGATAATTTAGCATCAAATGATCAGTTCTTAAAGTATAATTTTGAGATTGCTAATACTAATGATATTTGCAACTTTTTAAGAGATATTAATTGGAATCTCATACTTGTCATACAAAACATTGATGAGGCAGTTTCTATTTTTTATAATTATATTTACACAGCTATCACACTCTTTGTGCCGTTGAAAAGAATTAAGAATGATAACTATCCACTATGGTTCACACACCAACTCAAGCGATTAGTATATCTTAAAAAAATAGCGCATAAAAATTTTAAGGGTTCAAATAGTCAGCAAGATTATTATGAATTTTCTAAACTACGTGAAGCATGTAAAGCACTGTCAAAGTCAACTTATAATAACTTCATATCTAGAACTGAAAAAGCTGTCATTTCTAACCCTAAACAATTTTGGAATTTTGTAAATTCATTAAAGAAAGAAACTCGTATTCCTAGCGAGGTATTGTATAATAATATACCGTCAAATACTCCTGTTGATGCTGCTAATTGCTTTGCTAACTATTTTGGTTCTGTTCATGTTCTTTCTGGTGGTGTCCCTGCTTCTTACTTTCATTTTGACAATAACTTACCAATAGATACTTGCTCAATTACTAAAGAAATGATAGCTAAAAAGTTAAGTGATTTAGAAACCAAAAAAGGTGCAGGTCCTGATCTGATTCCCCCCTCTTTCCTGAAGTCATGCCGCTCTGTACTTGTTGATCCTCTGTATATTTTATTTAACCAATCTTTGACAAGTGGAATATTTCCCTTTATTTGGAAGAGAGGTATCATAGTACCGATTCATAAAGATGGTGATAAGCAAAATGTGGTTAATTATCGTCCTATAACTATTTTAAGCTCACTTGCTAAGGTTTTTGAAAGTATAGTTTTTGACATTATTTATAGTCAAGTTGAGCAAATTATTATAAACGAGCAGCATGGCTTTATGAGACGAAGATCTGTCCTGACTAATTTGGTTTTGTTTACTAATTTTGTATCATCAAATCTTGACAGGGGTGTTCAGACTGATGCGGTATATACTGACTTTGCTAAAGCCTTCGATAAGGTTGACCATTCTATTTTGGTGGCAAAGTTGGAGGCCTTCGGTTTCTCTCACAAATTAATGCTATGGATAAAAAACTATCTTTCTAATAGATATTCTTCTGTTCGTGTTGATCATGAATTTTCAGAACCCTTTTTATTAACTTCTGGTGTACCTCAGGGTTCGAATCTTGGTCCACTCTTTTTTTTATTATTTATAAATGACATTAATTCTGTTATTAAACATTGCTCAATTCTCTTGTTTGCTGACGATCTTAAAATTTTTAAATCTATAACCAAAGACCAAGATGTTTATGACCTCCAATCTGATCTTAATTGTCTCAACGAATGGTGTTTCAAGAATAAACTTTTTTTTAATACTAGTAAATGTTATATTATTTCTTTTAGTAAAACTTCTAACATAATAAACTATGATTATACAATTGGCAATGAAATCCTTACTAGAGTTTCCACGATTCGGGACCTGGGCGTACTACTTGACAATTCCCTTAATTTTAAATCTCATATATTATTAGTAATTAACAAAGCATCCAGGGCCTTAGGCTTTGTCACTAGAAATATAACTCGCTTCAAAAATGTATTGGCAATGAAGGTCTTGTATTTCTCACTAGTCAGACCAATTATTGAGTTTGCCTCGCTGGTCTGGTCACCTTATCAGGAATATCTTATAACTGAGCTTGAGCGAATTCAGAATAAATTCATGCGATTTGTTGCAAGACAAGTGGGGATACCATTTGACAGACATGGTCATGACTATACTGATTTGAGGCGGATTTTGGGTATTCCACTTCTTAGCGACAGATTTCTATTCTCTGACTTACTATTTTTGTTTAAAATAATTAATGGATTCATAAATTGTCCTCATCTTCTATCTTTATTAAACTTTTCAATAAATTTTAGGCCTACTAGAAATCCGACTCTTCTCAGACGATCATTGTGCAGAACCAATTTTATTTCTAATGCGGTAATTCCCAGATTGACAAGAGAAGCAAATGTGTTCCATTCAAATATTGATTTTTATGGCGTACCTTTGAACGTTTTTATTAAAAACTTAAGGAACAGCATTTTTGGTTCAATATAATTAATGTGTCATCACTTCGTTAATTAATTTTTTTATTATTTTCTTTTCTATTGTTAGTACTTATGTACGAAAGGGCAAGGCCCGTGTAAATAAATAAATAAATAAAATAATTTTAATTTTAAAAAATTTTAATTAAAATTTTTTACTATATGTAGGGAATTAAAATTGTAAACAGACATTTCAAATTTCTGTCATTATTAAAAAATAGAGAAAATTATACGTTTGAGGTCAGACCGAAAGTTAGTATCATTGTTTATGTTTTTAATTTTATCAATTTTTTGACATTTTATTACTTTTTTGTATTATTATCATTTATAATCGATAAACGGATTCTATTTCTACACTCAAAAAAATTCTTAGTAAATTTGACTACTTTTTAACTACTCTCCTTAGTCCAATAAGTCCCCAAAGATTTTTAAAAACTTGTTTTAACCATCAAAAAGTACTTAAAATAATTGAGAATGTAGTTAATGCAACAAGATTTTGTAGTTATTTTAAAAATTTAACTACTTTTCTTAGTTGCTTGAATTCTAAATTTTGAACTACACAAGAAGTAGTAAAATTTACTATACAAACAGTATTAGATCAACTAAAAAAGTAATTAATTTAACTACTTTTCACTCTACTACCCAATAGTAGTTGAATTTCTCCAACAAATTTTTTTCAGTGTAGAATTAGTGATAAGGGTTAATTTTAAGTCAGACGAAATATGATAAAAATATGCGAAAATTGATTCAAAATATTAAGTCAGACGAAATATGATAAAAATATGCGAAATTTGATTCAAAATTTCATCATTATTAGTAAAGTAGTTACAAATCAGTAGTATAAGTAAAATTCGATCAGACACCGAAAATTCTCGTTTTAAAAAAAATATTGTGAATAAACAACACTTTATTAAGTGAGTAGACGAATTAATTTTTTAAACTCTCTTTTTTTCATAATCAAATAAACTCTCGATTAAATATTACATTATCAAGTTATCCGCCAGTCTCGAAGACATTAAATAAATGCGGTTTCATTAATTAATTAGCAAGTGTTAGCCGGCTCATAGGAGTAGACTCAAGGAGGTATAGTGGAGAATAGACGATGGCGCTTCTACCGAAAGGGATTAGAGTATTAGGCGACGTCACGTCACTAAAGTCTAAAGAGCCTTCTTGTAAGTGTGTTCCTTGAGATAGCCCTCTCTCCCCCTTCCGCCCCACTAAAAGTTGTCTTCCCTTTCCCATGTATATATATATATAGAGAGAGAGAGACTATCTCTTGTGCTATTCCCTTACCTTCGAATAGACCATCTTTAGACTCTCGACAATTCCAATTAGATAAACCGCTACCGGATCACAGCTCTTAGCGGTTAGGCTTACCCAGGATTTCCCGCGAACTCGTGCCATGACGCTTGCTTCGAAATATCAGTGTTAATGTCAAATCGTGGTCAGAAAATCGAGTTCGTATTCGAATCGAGCTTCGTAACAATTTCCCTTCGATGCATATAAATGTCCTCAAGATTCAATTCTCCGATCTTTACGATTGTCACGTTCTTCCCAGTTGTTTGTTGCAAAATTTTATACTAGTTATCACGGTAAATCGTTAGGTATTAAAATAACACTAAATTGGATTAAAATAACACTAATTTGGATTAAAATAACTCTAAAACGGATTAAAATAACACTAAATTGGATTAAAATAACACTAAATTGGATTAAAATAATACTAAATTGGATTAAAATAACACTAAATTGGATTAAAATAACACTAAATTGGATTAAAATAACACTAAATTGGATTATTTTAATCCTTTTTGGTGTTATTTTAATACCTAACGATTTACCGTGGGACTAAAAGTCACTTTCCCAATTGATAAAAGAAAAAAATTTCAACTCTCGCAAATAAAAAATTTCTAATATAGTTTTCCAAAAGTTACCTACTACACTGAAAAAAAATTTATTTGATTCAAATAATTCAAATTATTTGAAAAATATTTAATTGATTCAAATACTTTTTAGTTGGATCAAAAAAAATATGTATTTGATTCAAATAACTTAAATTATTTGAATCAAACTTATTTGAGCGCAATAAATCATATTTGATTCAATTAAATAATTATTTAAATTACATAAATGAATTTATTTAATACTAATAATGAGTTACTTGAAACTATTCTTTTATTTATTTCATTCAAATACTTCGTATATTTGATGCAAATAAAAATTATTTGACACAATAAATTTATTTTATTGATTCTAATAAACTTAATTATTGAATCCGAATAATTCATTATTCAAAGCAAATACACTATTTTATTAAGACAAATAAAAAAATATTTCAATCAATTAAATAATTTTTTTAAACGAAAATAATGAAATACTTGAAACTCATTTATTTGTTCATTTATTTATTTCACTTAAATATTTCATTTATTTAATACAAATAAAAAATATTTCGACAAATAAATGTGTTATTTGGATACAGTATATACGACATTGGCATTCATAAAGTAGATCAGCCCGAGTTCTCACCAAGTCTTTTAGTGGCCGTGTGGCTTAAATAGGTGCGTTTATAAGCTTGCGGTCAGCGTTATGGGCGGGGGGACGTGAGTTCGATGCCACATGCGAGCGAATATTTTTCACTCTTCGTTATAAGCGTTATATAAAATAATAAAATTGTGTGTTGTGTTGTGAATAAAAACTGTGTGAACATGTTTATAAATAATGTTGAAAGTCTTAAAAAATCAGTTAATATGTATAATATAATAAATAAATATAGTATAATAATATATTAATAAATTTAAAAAATACTAAATATTTTTAAAAATTTTTTGTATTAAATATAGAATGAAATAATTTTCATATTTGATTCAAATAATTATTTATTAGCTTGAAATATTACATTCATTTGATTTGAATAATTTAAATAATTGATTCAATTAATTATTTATTAGTTTGGAATATTCCATTTATTTGAATTGAATAATTTGTATTTCATTCAAATAAATAGTTATTTGATGCGATAAAATCAAATATTTAGGTCAAATAAATATGCGTATTTGGTTCAAATACACATTTATTGGATTATAACCAAATAAATGATTTATTTGGATCAAATAATTTTTATTTGATTCAAATATTTTTTTTTCAGTGTATCTCCTTAGTTTTTACGTGATTAATTATATTATTTAATTGTTATTTAATTTTCTGGAAATGAAGTTTTGTGTCCTTTTTCTTTCGCTCTCCGCTTTGGGGAAAATCACGATTTTTCACGTCTCGAAATTGTGTGAGATCATACGTCTTTTTCTCGCCGTGAGAGGGAAGAGAGAGGGCGCGCGCTCGCGTCCGGTACTAGGCGAGAGTCGGATAATTTAAGGGTCTCTCACGCGTGGATAATGGGAACTTTGTTAATGCACCCTACTTGGCACCACGTGGATTCTCTGAAGTGTCCTACCAAAAACCCATGACTCTCCCTAAAATTACGTTTAAAAAAAACATTTGCCTTGCTTAAACAAACAGCGAGATTAAAATCTTCAATCTAACCACTTGTTATTCAACTTCGCTTCTTTTCACAATTCACTACATACGAAAACTATTTTTTTCTCTCGCAGTTCACAGATTATTTTTGCGAAAGAAAAATTTTTTCCCTCTTGAATAAATTTTTAATTTCAAATAAAAAAATATAAAAAAATAAACTTGAAAATTCAGGAATTTTCAAGGTCACTATTTTGGATTTTTTGGAATCTGACTTTAGATTCACAGTAAATTTTCAAGTATTAAAAAGTGTTGCACACCAAAAAATATTAAAATAATCAATTTTGGTGTTATTTTCTACAATTAATGAAATTTTAGTTTATTAAATTTTTTTACAACTATAAAACATGAAGAAATCGATCACTCCGAGTCTTTGACTATTTATTTTATATTATAAGAATATTATACTTCTTAAAAATTATTTTTATTATATTAATTCAATTATTATTTTCAACAATTTTTAACTAAATTTTACTTTATTTCCATTATTTTTAATAAAAATTAATTAATTAATTTCACGAAATGTCAATTATTCCTAAATTCTTTAATTAAATGAATATTAGAAAATAAAAACTTTAAATAATGTCAAAAAAATTCAATAAAACTGTTTCAAAAATATTAATTTTAAAAATTCAATTATTTCCAAAAAGTTCACTCTATATTTTTCTAAAAATTCAATTCTCATTAAGAATTTTAGTAACAAATTTTTTTAAAATTCAATTCTTTTGTCAAATTTTATTAAAACTTGCATAAACATAATTATTTTTTTCAAGGAATTCCATCATAATTGTATGAAAAATAATTGAAACGATACAATGAGTTTATTGAGAATTTTCAAATTTATTCGTTTACAATTCAATTATTCGGAAATTCTGCAATTAAATATATAATAAAAAATAAAAACTTGAAATAATTTTAATAAAAATCCTATTGAACTTTTAAAAAGAATTAATTATACAGAATTTTTTGTCAAAAATATGAAAAATTATGAATTTAGATTATTTTAGTTTGAAACTTTTTCAAAATTTAATTATTTCTAAAAATCCACGTTATAATGCTTTTAATCCTTAAGTATAATCTTAAATTTTTACTGAAATTCATTTTTTAAACAATTTTAATTAGTAAATTCTACGAAAATTTAAATATTTAAATACAAAAGTAAATAACTTATTAATTTCATGTTTGTTGAAATTAAATTCTCATAAAAAATGTTATTAACAAATTTTATAAATCATTAAATTTTTTGGATTTTTAATAAGAATTTTTATAAGATTTTTAAAAATAATTACATTTTTAGAGGAATTCGATTAAAATTGCATTAAAAATAATTGAAATTCTGCAATGAGTTTTGTTATTTATGAAAGTAATTGAATTCCTAAAAAATTTTATTAATTTTAAAAATAATTAAATCCCTGTAGAAATGTTTTTATTTATGAAAATAGTTGAATTATTGCGAAGAAATTTATATAAAAATTTGTAAATAATTGAATTTCTGTAAAAATTTTTATTATTTATGAAAATAATTGAATATTTGCGTAGAATTGCATTCAAATTTTCTTTAATAATGGAATCCTTTTGAAAAATTTTATTGAAATAGAAAACATTGAAAATGGAGTTTTATGGAGTTTTAGAAAACTTTTGAAAATAATTGAAATTTTGACCAGAATTTGATTAAAATTTTGTAAAATAATTGAGTATCAGAGAAGAATTTTATTATTGATAAAGAGAATTGAAATTTTGACAAATTTTATTATTTAATTATATTCTTGTAGAAATGTTATTATTTATGAAAATAATTGAATTATTGCGAAGAAATTTATAATTAAAATTGTAAATTATTTAATTTCTGTAAAAATTTTTATTATTTATGAAAACTATTAAATGTTTGCGTAGAATCGTATTTAAATTTTTTTTATTAATGGAATTCTTTTGGAAAATTTCATTGAAATAGAAAACATTGAAAATTATGGAGTTTTAGAAAACTTTTGAAAATAATTGAAATTTTGACGAGAATTTTAAAAAAATTTTTAACTAAGTTAGTTAACTAACTTACTATTCTCCCTGAAGGAGCTAAATTCGTTAAATTTGTACAAATCATTGACTTTGGTGTTTTATTTAAAATAAAATTTCATTCATAGTTCAAAATAGTACCAAAATAAATTATTTTAATCCTTTTTGGTGTTAATTTAATCCTAAAGTGAGTAAACTGTTGTAGAATATTTTAATCCATTCTGGTGTTATTTTAACACCTCACATTTTATTGTCTTCGTAATCATCAGCTCTGAAAACTTCCAAGTAACAAATTTTATGAAAAATTGATTAATTTTGAAAAAAATGTCCGCCATATTAAGTCCGCCATTTTTAATTTTCAAAATTTTGAAAATATGACTTCAGATTCGTAATAAGCGATCCCAAAAACCCCTGAATAATTTGTTTCAACGAAATCCAATCGCTGGGTTTTTCGAAGGCTCAAAATGGTTAAGTATTAAAAACATGAATAAAAAATTTAATAAATGTTTTTAACGAATCGTTAATTTATAAAATTCAAAATTTCGAATGTATAAAAACAAGGCAAAAGAAGAGGAAAAATATGAAGAAGAAGTTCTTTTCTGAATGAGCAGACAAATCATCTGAAGTGAAAGCAACCGTTCGAAAAATTGTGAACAACTAACGTACTAACGACACCAGAATTGGCTTTATTTTCAAGAGGGACAAAGATCCCCGAAGCTTTATTGAAGCATTTCAAAGAAGAAAGTTGATTTTTCAAGAAGAAGATAAAGAAAAAGAAAAAGAAGGAAAAAAAGAAGGAATCAATAGAGAAGTACTGTGACTGGGACAGCTGCCCACTTGGCCACCATTCCCTCCCCCTCTCCTTCGTCACTTACCCATGGGGAATACTTTCGTCCTCATGGATTCTTTTGCTTTCAAAGTAACCGAGGAAGGGAACATGTCGTGTCTTCATTTACCAGTTCGACGTCTTAAAACAATCGAAACTGATTAAATATTGAAAATCGTCCGGACCTTTAGTTTAAGTGATCTTTTCCCTCTTGTTTTTACTCACCAATATACGATGAGACCTTTCTATACATTTATACCGTTCAGTGAGCGAGACTTAAGTTCTAGGTATTAAAGTACAAGCGAGTAAGACTCTTAGACATGTTTATATTTTGCAATACTTTCTCAAAATTTTATGCTAAAATTGATACTTATTTATACTTATTTATACTCATTTTAAAATTTTTTTGTATAAATTCATTAAAATTTGAAGTTTTATAAATTTCGAATTGACTCCTTTTGAAAGTCATCTATTTTTGAGTTACACAAAAAGAAAACAGATTGTTTATGGACTATATTAATTTTTCTATTATTATTATTGTTATTATTACTATTATTATTATTATTATTATTATTATTATTATTATTATTATTATTATTACTATTATTATTAAAATATTAATAATGTTGTTACTCAGTCAATGTTTTTATTTGCTTAGGGAATTTTGGGAAATCTGACTACAAATACATTGGACTCCGCACTCCAAGGTTATGTGGGGTTGGTATAATAAAACAAAAGAAAGTAAAGAAAAAATAAATAATATAGTCAATTTAGAATACTGGCGACCTACTGCCAGCCCGACCCACTAAAACCCGTAACCCTTCTTTTGGAGCCCTTTACCCTCCCTCGGAACTGTCGTAAGACTTTAGCCTTCGAGGGTGGCGCTCCAACTCTGTCGCTGCTGCGACTTTGTTCTTTACCTGCGGTTCTCCTGCGTCAATAGTTAAAAAATTTAAAACCATTTCAATATAAAAGCGGAATTCTCAGCACAACAAAAATAAAAAAAACAAATGTTAAAATAATATTGATGACTTTATCAATCACTCCGAGTCATTTAAAATAATGAAAAAAATTAAGAGAAAAATAAATGTTTTTTCTTAACGTTTCAACGGCACAGCCGTCCTCTTCAGAAACTGAAATTTTATTATAATTTATAAATACACGTACATACAATACTTTTAACAAATAAAAAATTATTTTACAAAAATAAAACTATTTAACAAAAAAAAAATTTTTACCATTGAAAAAAATATAAACAACAATGAAAATTTCGACATTCTTTGTCAAGTATGTAAAAATTATCCAAATCAATGTCATGTTTTTGTATGTTTCTAATGAGTAGCAGTGACACCAATCTTAGCTTTTTTGTGTTCGTTAATACGAACCCCCACCATTCTTTTTGTTTCACCAACATAAGAAGCTGAACAATCCTTACAGTTAATTTTATAAACAACATTAGTAATCTCAGATTTTTTATTTATATCTTTACCCTTTTTGATTAAATTATGATTCAAAACTTTATTATTAGTTTGTACAGTTAAAATATTGTATTGTTTAAGAATTGTTGAAGATTTTTCATTTAACTTTGGTACATATAAAAATACTTTTGGTGATTTTCTATATAAAAATGAATTGACATTGTTTTTTTGAATATTAGATTCAATAGAACAAATGCGTTTCTTAATGTATTTGTCTATGAAATGGATAGGATAATTATTTCTAAGAAGAACTGTTTTAACATATTTAATATTTTTAATATGGAATTTTTTATCTGATAATTTTATTGCCCTGTCCGTTAAATTATAAATAATTGCAATTTTTTGAGCTATAGGGTGTTGTGAATCATAATTAAAAATACGTTCAGAAAAAGTAGGTTTGTTACACCAATCCGTAATTATTTTATTACTGTCATTAATTATAAGTACATCTAAAAAATTAATCGAATGATTAACTTCTACTTCATAAGTGAATTGTAATCTTAAATCATAACTGTTAAAAATGTCCAACATTTCTTGAATTTTGTCATTTGGAATGCATGTGATTACATCATCAACGTACCTAAAGAAAAACAACGGTTTAAATGACAATTTATTTAAAATTAAATAAATTAAATTAAATTTATTTAGTTTAATTTTTTTCTCTCTTAATTTTTTTCATTATTTTAAATGACTCGGAGTGATCGATAAAGTCATCAATATTATTAAATAATACCGAGTGATAAATTCAAATTAATGTTAAATGTTAAAATAGTTTAAAATGTCAATAGATGAAATATTAAACGGGTCTAAAACAGAAACATATAAAATTAACAGATATATAGTATCAAAAAGTAAAAATTGTATAAGGACAAATAAAACACAAAATAAATTAGAAGTGTATTCGGACAAATAAAACACAAAATAACTTAATAGTGTATAGGGACAAATAAAAATCACAAAATAAATTAAAATTGTAAAAGGACAAATAAATCACAAAATAAATTAGAAGTGTATTCGGACAAATAAAACACAAAATAAACTAAAAGTGTATAGGGACAAATAAAAATCACAAAATAAATTAAAATTGTAAAAGGACAAATAAATCACAAAATAAATTAATAAAAAACAAACAAAAAAATTAAAAGCTGTTTAAAATGATGATTTAAAATGATGAAAAAAGTCGATTTTAAAACCTAAAAAAGATAAATTCTTCTTTGACGTTTAGAGTAGTTTTTATTTTTCTGATTACTATAGTCAGACTGACTATTTTTAAATGTTTCATTACAATATTGTGTTAAAAAAAATTTTCTTTTATTTTTCTTAATTTTCCATCGACATTGTAATTAAATGTTAAATTTTGGACATGCATGTGCGTGGTAATACGTCACTAGATTCTTTATTATCCATAATTTTTTTTTTTTGACCGGCGCGTAATTAAAGAGAGCGCAGAACAGCATGACGCCTCGGGCCGCATGCAACGAGAGTAAAAGGAGAGCACACAGCGTACGGCATGGCACAGGCCGAGAAATAAGGGATGTGTTTTACCGAGGGATACTTATACCATCCCTTCGCGGCACATATTTTCATATAACAAAACCATCTGCGAGCTGCGCATAACAAATTTCATTTTGATTTATAGAACGCAAGAGGACGAAAGAGGCAGTAACCAGGAGTGTTTATCTCGTTTTATGTTTGAGAAATATTTCAGTTCCACATATTACTTTAGACGGTGTACTTATATTTCATAATTTACTTCTTTATTATTACAAAAATTGTCGAAAAAATTTTGTCCAGCAAAAAAAAAACAAAAAAGAAACAAAAAAAATAACAAAATAAACAAGAATAGTGCGGAAAAACTAAAAGAAAAATTCCAGGAAGGAGAGGAATTATATTTTCAAATCATGAAATACTCTGAAAAAAGACTGTGATTTAGAACATTTAGAGTATATATAAGGGCATACTAAATTCTGAAATGAGCAGGAAATAAACTTGTCCCGGACTATGGTCGTAATAATATGCTGCTGGCTGTTACGAATACTGGAATTGCCTTTCTGGCACGAAAAGCGTCTTTGGATTATGATGCAATACACAGGGGAAGGTTTATTGCCATTGTCGCGTAAAGATGAAAATTTTTTTTTAACTCACTCTCGGAGGACTTTTGAAATTATTATACCGATTTAGTGTGTTAATTACCGAGGGAAATGTTTTATTCGAATCGAATAGAACTTATTTGAAAATTTATTTGAAAATTTATTTAAATTAAACAAAGTTTATTTGGGTTGCATAAAAGTTACCTTTTAATTTTTTTATTTTCGAAAAAAATTTCTTAATTACAATTTGTATTTCTTAATTACAATTTATTGTATTAACAAAATTCAAAGTTATTTGAAAATAAAGGAAAAAAATTCTAATAAATTCTATTTTTTAATCGTAAATTTTAATTGAAAATAAAATTGGATAATTTTTCAATTTTTAGAAAAAAAAGGAAAGAAAATTACTCAAAAAATTCTTCTGTTAATAATATTCGAAAACAACTATTCGAATAATAGTATTATAATTATAATATTCTTTTTTCTATTCCTTTTCTTAATAAATATTTAATGATTATAACTTTTTTCACAGGAATTAAGATTTTTTTTGAAAATGTTCATTCAAACCTTCTTGAAATTTAACAACTTATAAAATTATTATCATTATTTTCCATCAAGAATATTGATACTGTAACATCTTAAAAATTATTTTCGTCCTTTCAATAAAATTATTATTTTCCAGAATTTTTAACTAAAAGACTTCTTTAAATCAACTAATTTTAATAATCTTTAAAGAAGTTCTTTAAGAATTTTCAAACACACTTTCAAAATTAAACTTTACGAAGCTTCGATTATTCGAAAATTCTTCAATTAAATACACTGTAAACGAAAAATTTGGAAATTATCCCATAAAATTTAGAAAAAAAATTCCATTAATTATTTTTAAAAATTTACTTATAACATAAATAAGGGAATTCTTGTCAAATACTATCAAAAACTTTCTATTTTAGAAATATTTTCATGAAAAAGTAATGAAAGATTCCCAAAAGTTTGGGAAAATGTTCTTTCACGTTTAGAAAGATTTCCTAATGAAAATATAGAAAAACTTCTATTTAACTTCTATGTAACTTCAAATTATTAAAATTTATTAAAAATTTATTTAAAAATTTTATTTATTATTATTATTATTTATTATATTTTATTTATTTAAAAATTTATTAAATTTATTTAAAAAAATTAAATAAAACTTTGTCAAAAAAAATCATTTTTCAAAATTGCAGTTAAAAATATGAAAACTTCTAATTGTCAAATATTTTAATTTGAAACCCTTTTCAAAGTTATTCAATTATCTAAATAAAAAAGTAAATAATAATTTATTAAATATCTAACTAAATGTTTTTGAAAATTTGATTTTTATAAAGAATTCTAAGAATAAAATTTTAAATCTCTAATTTTTTTGACGAATTTTAATAAAATTTTATAGAATAATTACATTTTTTTAGGGAATTCGATGAAAAAGTGAAAATTCGAAGAGTTTGGAAAAATTTGCTTGAATCTTTAAAATAATTTCTTTATGAAAATATAGGAAAATTTCGGACAATTTTATGAAATTCCCATATTTGGAAAAATTTATATGTAACTTTAAAGTATTTCTAAAAAATGAAATTAAACTTTTTCAGAAAAATTAATTCTTTAAAATTAATGGTAAAAAATATAGAAAATTCCAATTTTTAAATATTTCACTTTGAAACTCTATTGAAAATTGTTCAATTATTTAATTTATGAAGTAAAAAATTCATTGAATAATAAAATGTTTTTTAAAATTTAATTCTTAAAAATAATTTTACTAACAAATTTTTTAATCATTGAATTCTTTTAACACGAATTTTAATCAAATTTTTGAGAATAATTACATTTTTCGAGGAACTGGTTTAAAATTGTACTAAAAATAATTAAATTTCTGCAATGAGCTTTATTATTTATGAAAATGATTAAATTTCCAAAAAATTTGTTACTTATAAAAGTAATTGAATTCACGGAAAATCGTTAGGTATTAAAATAACACCAAAAAGGATTAAAATAATCCAATTTAGTGTTATTTTAATCCATTTTGGTGTTATTTTAATACCTAACGATTTACCGTGTTCATAACAGAAAATTATTATTTATGAATTTAATTAAATTATTGGGAAAAAAAATTAAAAAAATTTCTTAATAATTGAATTCATGTACAATTTTTTTTATTTATGAAAATACTTTGTAAATGTTTGAGTATAATTTATATTATATTTTTTATTAATATTTTTATTAATATTTTTATTATCAAAAATTGTATTCTTTTAGAAAATTTTTGAAAATTCGAATTAAAAATTTTTAAATTCTATTTTTTTTAAAGTTGCTTTTTTTATTTAAAAATCATACCTAAAAAGTTAGGTAACTTTTGCTAGTTTGGAAGTATTAGTAATTTAGTAGTATAGATAAATTTTTAATCAGATGAATTATTTTTCGTCTCAAAAATTTCTTAGTAATTTTTTTTTTTCAAAGAAAATATGACGAACCATTGTGGAAAATGCAATGCCAATAATGCATGTTATTAATTAAGTTGAAAATAATATTCCACAAATAAAATGTTTAGAAAATTTTGTAACTGGTAAGTTTTTGTAAAAACGTGTATAGAATGAAATTTAATAAATTACGAGAGGAAGGAGAGGCTAGTTGGCAGTATGTTACAGGAGGCAGTTGTAAAGGAAAGGCACGTGCAGAGTAACATGATTACAAATATATCATAACCTCCTCTCGCCTTTCAAAAGGAACCCTCTCTCTGTGTATATAACTGTGTCCTCAACACGCGATACACGTGCGTCGCCTGTCGATGCGAGTTTATTGTCGCAAATCACTGCCAAGTTGAGGAAAGAAAGGTCTTTTTTTCGGGAAAAGAGAAAAAAAGACACTCGCTCCTCTCATGGGATTCGATAAAGGTATCGCGAGAAAAATAAATCCCTACGTACTGGAGGAGAGGTGAAAATTATCATGTTTTTGAATTTCTTCTTTTATTCTTCACAAAAGTTTGTAATTATTTTCTAATTATTTATTACTACTACATTTTTTTTTATTAAAATAATCACAAAAATATAATATAGAAAGGCTTAGTTTTCAATCGCAAATAAAATCGAAATATTCGAAATTATTTTTTAATTATTTTATCCTGAGACCGATGCTGAAACGAAACTAAATAAAAAATTTCTTTAGTTTTTGTGTCGACTTGAAACTAAAATAAAGTCTTAATTTTAGTTCTATAATTGTCAACTTGAAACTAAATTAATTTCTAAATATTAGTTTAGTATCACCTTGAAACTAAATTAACTTGTAAAAATTAGTTTAGTTTCACCTTGAAACTAAATTAACTGATTGAATTCAGATTCGTATCGACTCGAAACAAAAGATTAAAAAACATCCTAGTGGCAATCACAGAAAAATTATTTACCACGACTTACGTAGCTGGAGCAGTTTAAGCAATTAATGGCATTTACGTAAGTTACGTAACACTACAGTAACTTACGAAATTAATAGAACTTACGTAAGTTATGCAATTGGAGATACTTACGTGTTTATAAAATTTACATGAGATACGAACTTAATAAAACTTACGTAAGTTGTGTAATTATTAGAACTTACGAAACTTACGTAATTAATAGAACTAACGTAACTTACGTAATTAATAAACCTTACGTAATTAGAGTGTTTTACGTTTTTATCGAATTTACAATAGACACGTAATTAGTAGAACTTACGTAAGTTACCTAATTAATAGAACTGGCGTAACTTACGTAATTAATAGAACTAACGTAACATACGTAATTAGTAGAACTAACATAACTCACGTAATTAATAGAACTAACGTAAATAGAGCTTCTTTCGTGTTTATCGAATTTACAAGAGGTACGTAATTAGTAGAACTTACGTAAGTTACGTAATTAATAGAACTGGAGTAAGTTACGTAATTAATAGAATTTTTGCAGTTTACCTAACTAGAGTAATAAAATTACGTCAATAAGGCTGGTTCGTAACTTGCGTAAATTTCGTTAAATGTTTTGTATTAAAATTCATGGTAATTCCATAGCAAAAAACACTAAAATTCAGAAATTTCTTATAAATTCAAAAAAAAAAAAATTAAATTTTTTTCACTACTTTCCATAAAAATATCTGACTTTTCCCTAAATCCACTGTTTTAAAATATAAATAATTTCTGTGGTTATAATATTAATAGTTTGTATTTCATTTCATAGCTTTTATTTTCATGAAAAAGAATTTTTAAATTAAAGAATTTTTAAATTTTAATTTATAAATTGTTTATTTTATTTTAAAAAGACCGTAAGTTACGTAATTAATAGGTCTTACATTAAATTCATTAAAAATCGAAATTTTATAAAATTTCAAATTCAATATTTTTGAGTTATTTAAAAAGAAATATTTATCAATGATATTAAAAATAGAGACATTTTTTTGTTTTAGAACTCGTTGTAGTTTAATAGAAAAAAAGGAAAAAAAAATTCAGAAGTTTCTCATGAATTCTAAAAATTTAATTTTTTTTGGCACTTTTAATAGAAATTTTGACTTTTCCTTAAATCCATTGTCTCAGAAGATAAAAAATTATTGTGGTTTTAATATTAATAATTTTTATTCCATTTCACATTTTTTATTTTTATGAACAAAAAATTTTAAATCACAAATTTTGAACTTCTTTTTCTTAATAGTTTATTTTATTTTAAAAACGTAAGTTACGTTATTAATAGAACTTACGTAATACTTACGGAATACAAACCTACTTTCTTCTGAAAGTTTCGTTAATTACGTACAGGGTAAATCGATAGGTATTAAAATAACATCAAAATGGATAAAAATAACATTAAATTGGATTATTTTAATCCTTTTTGGTGTTATTTTAATACTTAACAATTTACCGTATAGGTAAATTTTCCATTCCTATTTGCATTCCTTGCGTAAATTACGTAAGCTATTTTAGTTACGCAATTTACGTTAATTACCTATGTCAGTAAATTACGTCAGTAATATACGTAAATTAATTAAGTCTTGTTCCGTAACTTACGTAAGATTCGTTAATTACGTGGGTTACTCTACTTACGTATTTTACGTAAGTTTATTTAGTTACGTAATTTACATGTTTTAACCGTAGTAAATAGTAAATTTCATGTTTATTTTTGTTTAAAGTTGCACTTTGCCTTCGTGTTTAATTATAATTTTGGTAGTGAAAGTCAGTTTTAGGGCAGACAAAATATTTGTAATTTTTTAAGTTTTTTTTATTAGTTGTCATGGTAGTTTCTCGATATCAAGTGGTGTGAGTAATTTGTAGTCAGACTATTTATATTTTTAGTAGTAATGATTTATTTTAAGTCAGACAAAGTATTAAGAAAATTTTTGAATTTTTTGTACAGAATGGAAATTGAGATTGAAAGCTTTGTAGTAAGAGTCAGTTTTAAGTCGGGCAGAAAATTCATAGGCAGTGCATTTTAGGTGAAACAGTTTTGTTTTTCTTAGAATACAAATTAAAAGATAATATTTTAGATTTTTTCAAATAGTAATAAATTTATTTAAAATTAACAACGTAGCTACATTTTTAGTTTAATATTAAAAAAGTGAATAAAGTAACTTACGCATGTTACGTAACTAATGTAACTTACGACAGTTACGTAACTAAATAACTTACGTCAGTTACGTAACTAAATAACTTACGTTAATTATGTAACTAAATTAGCTCACGTAAGTTACGTAACTAAATTACCTTAGTGAGTTAAATTAAACTCAGTAAACTCACTTTAGTTACTAAATTAACTTTACGTAAGTTGCTTAATTAATGGTACTTATGTAAGTTACGGAACTAGTAAACTGAAAAAAAAATTTATTTGATTCAAATAACCGATTATTTGTCTATAATCAAATAAATATTTACTTGAATCAAATAATTTTTATTTGAATCAATTAATTAGTATTTGAATAAAATATTTCAGTATTTGAAGCAAATACTAATTAATTGATTCAAATAAAAATTATTTGATTCAAGTAAAAATTATTTGATTCAAGTAAATATTTATTTGATTATAGACAAATAATCGGTTATTTGAATCAAATAATTTTTTTTTCCAGTGTGGCTAGAGAACATTTAGTAAATTGGGGAGTTTTCATAAGTTACGCAACTAAAGTTACATACGTTGATCGCGCAGCTAGAGTGACCTACGTAATTGACGTAGGTTACGTAACTTGAGTGACTTACGTGATTAACGAAATTTACTTAAGTTACAGAGAACAAGACTTACTGACGTATTTAATAACTGTTGTCGTGTAAGCTACGTAAGTTCTATTAATTACGTAACCTACGTAAGTTCTATTAATTACGCAACTTACGTAAGCTCTATTATTGTCGTATGTTACATAACTAGAGTAACTAACGTAAGTTACGTAACTAAAACAATTTACGTAAGTTACGTAACTAAAACAACTTACGTAAGTTACGTAACTAAAACAACTTACGTAAGTTACGTAACTAAAACAACTTACGTAAGTTGCGTAACTAAAACAACTTACGTAAGTTGCGTAACTAAAACAACTTACGTAAGTTGTGTAACTAAAACAACTTACGTAAGTTACGTAACTAAAACAACTTACTTCTTAAAAGTTTGAGATATTTTAGATTTAAAGAGCGATATTTTAGATTTGTTTAACAGCAATCAGTTTATTTAAATTTATAAGTGTTAAAAAATCTAAAATATTCCTTACTTTACCCCAGGGCATTAATCGACATCAGCGTTTTGAAAATCAGTAGTACAGGTCAATATCAAGTGGTGCGAGTGAACTTATTCTTAAATTCCTGGAAATTCAATAATTAACAGCAATACAGCAGCAACATTGAGGAAGGTCTGTAAGACTTAAAGATCCGCTAAACGAAGAGTCTGGCAGACAGCGTGATATCTTGGAATGTTTTGCGCCTCATTAGGCTACAATGTGTTGTTGCCGGGGTGAATTATATCGGGCATGAGACGCCATCAAGACAAATGGCCTGAACCGGAGGTAATTGCGGGCTTTTATTAGCCTTGCTTTCTCTGGCAGCGATCTGACGTATTATAACTCCTATATACATACATACATACAAATAGACGAATAGAAGCAACGACTGGCAACTTATACATAGACAAGAAATGGTGGCAGCGTGAGCAACCCTTTTCTTCAATTCGACTCTGTGCGTAATTACTCGCGTGACAGTAATGCCGGAATGTGAATTCAGAAACTCAAATATATATACCTTACTTCCTTTCTCTATCCTTATGCATTATCTCCTTTATTCGCCTCTGTGGTCTCAGTCGGACCGTATTCGCAATAAATTTTCACGACGTTTCATCGAATTTTGCACACACCCACACACACACACACACAAAACCATCATCGCTAATTTTGCCTTTTACACTAATCGATTTAATATCTCCCGTGACTTCGGTGTTATTTATCAATCTTATTTTTGTCCTAAATTCACAATAAAATGAGAAACAGAGTTAATTAACTTCTCCTATTTGTATGGCTAATAAATTTCAAGTGTTGACATTTTTTTTCCTTCACGAGTTTCCAAAGAAGATTTTGTCTCTTCACGCAAATAAGTTAAAGTCTCTGGGATAAGGAAAAAAATTCCTTCCCAGTGTATAGTAAACTTTTTTTTGTGAAAAGTTCCCTTAGTCCTTGCGTGGATTAACTTCCAGTTTTTTTAAATTTAAATCTTTGGAATAAAAATCTAAGTAGTTGAAATATAAAATAGTTGGGCTATAAAACAAATGGCTATTGGCTCTTAAAATAATTAGTAAAGATTTTCTTTTGAAAGTGAAGGAGGAAAAAGTGGAGTAACTAATAAAAAAGAAAAAAAGAAAAGAAAAAATAGGAAGTACTAAAAAAATACAGTTGAAATAAAAAAGTGGTACAAAAATATTATTGTTTTAGTTTGGGTATTAAATTGAGAAAGAAATGAATCTAAATGTGCTTTCGAACATTTTTGATTCGTTTTTTTGTCTAAATTTAATAACCTTAGACAAAGTGATTAAAAAAATTATTAAGTACCCGAAAAATTTATTTTAAAGACAAAAAGTACTAAAAAGTACAAAAAGTAAAAGTAGAAAAGTACAAAAAAGACTTTGGAAGAAATAAAATTTTAAAAAAACAAATAAAATTCCTACTACAAAAGTACTGCGAAAAATGGAAAATTTTATAAACATGTTATAACAATAAGAAAAAAAATTTGTAGGTAAAAATATACTACAAAAATTTTACAAAATAATAAAAGATACTACAAAAATTTAAAAGAAAAACAAAAAATACTACAAAATTGGCAGAAAAATAAAAAATTCTAGAAAAAAACAAAAAGTACAAAAAAAAATTCTACAATTGACAAAAAATAGTAAAATAACTCTAAAATAAAGGAAAAATATTTTTTAAAATACTACAAAAAAAAAGAAATACAAAAATATAAAAAATTATAAATTTATTTATAAATTATTTTATTTATTTAAAAATTTATTTATAAATTATTTTATTTATTTACAAATTTATTATAAAAAATTATAAAAAATAAAAAATATTACAAAAATTTTTTTAAAATCATGAAATACTATAGTAACGCTTGAAATAAAAATTCTACAAAACTTTTTGCAAAAATTAAATAAATATTACGAAACTTTTTTAAATATCAAAAATATTATAATAACACTACAAACAGTAAAAAATACTAGAAAAAACAAACAAAATCTCATAAAATTCGTTAATGACGAAAACAGTACAATAACTCCAGAAAAAAACAAAATTCTTACAAAAAATTGAACATAATATCCAAATTTTATAAAAATCGAAAATACTATAATAACTATGCAAAAAATAAAAAATACCAAAAAATACTACAAAATTTTTACAAAAAAGGGAAAAAAGTATAACAATAAAAAATACTACAATAATTATTGTAATAATTAATAATAATAAGTAAATAATAAATAATAATAATAATAATAATAATAATAATAATAATAATTATTAATTATTATTGTAATAATTATTGTTATAACTCTACAAGAAAATAAAAAATTCTAAGAAAAACAAAAAGTACTGCAAAATATTTTTAAGTGACAAAAAATAGTACAACAACTCTACAAAAAAAACTAAAAAATTAATTGTGAATTTAATAATAAAAATTAATTGTACAAAATTAATTGTACAAAAAAATAATAATACTGTCGGAATGTTATAAAAATTTAAAAATTCTAGAAAAGGAAAAAACTGATACAGAAATGTTATAAAAAAATTGTACAGAACTTCTACAAAATACAAAAAATACTACAATTGCTCTACGAAAAACCAAAAAAATGTTGAAAAACCGAAAAATAGTACCAAAAAAAAATTCTACAATAATTAAAAAATATTGAAAAAAATAAAAGAAAAAATATAAATGTTTTTTAAACATGGAAAAATATATTCTGGAGAAGACAAAAAATATTACAGAAAATTTACAAAGAATTCATAAGAAAGTATTTTGAGAATTTCTACAAATTCACAAAAAACTAGAATAATTCTACAAAAAATACTAAAAAAGCTGAAAAGTATACAAAAATTCTATAAAGTCAAAAAAATATATAAAAAAGGATTAAAAAAATAAAAAAATAAAAAAATAAAACAGCAAAAATAAAAATTATTACAATATTATTAGTAGAAACTAAAATACAACAAAAATACTGAATAATTTTGTGAAAAAATTAATTTTCGTATAATTTTTTATGAAACTTACACACAGTCAATAAAAGGATTTTTTTATAATTTTAAAATAGACTTAGAAGAATAAAAATAGGAGATTTTTTTTTTGAAATTTCGTACAAGGGAACGTAACACAAGACTAAAGTTATCGTGGCTTTTGGTTTGGTATGCTTCCACTGTCCACCAAGATTAATATGGTCAGCGTGTTTCTTGGCATATTTCAGATACTTGTGAGGTTAATTACTTTAGGATGGACATTGTTGTGGACGGAAAACCATCGCAGATACCAACTTATGTCCCATTACCCATTCCTCGTGAACATTTTCCAAGCATAAAGTAAACTGTAATCTGTTAAGAAAGTTTAAATGACATTTTAAAGACAAAAATCGTATTAAGTCATTTTTCCCCATTTAATTCAGTGCAATTAATTATTCGCGATTTTTAAGAAAAAATGTTTATAAATTTTCACAGTTTTAAATTTATTTCAATAATAATTAACAAAACAGAGAATATTACCAATATGAATATATGGGTGAATTTTCTGAAAGTGACACTTTTAAATTTCAGTTTTTCAATTAATTTTTTTCTTCAATTATATGGTTTTTTCTATTAAAACTACTTAATTTCATACTCAAGAGTAAGATTTTTAGGTTGCGCAAAATTAATTCTTAAAAATATTAAAGTTTTTTTCATTTGAAAAATATTGTTGCTCCGTTAAATTAATTTTATTTAATTGGCGAGCCTTTCTATTAAAAATTCACGCTAATATCGCGTTCACGAAATCGAAAATAAAATTACACTGCTTAAAAATTAATAATTTGGATATTTTAATACCAAATGTATTCAATTAGATGAAAATATAAATGTATTTAAAGTATTTGATTTAATGGTAATTTGGGTTAATTTTTTCAAAGCAATGCAGATAAATACTGAAAACAAAAGAAAAACTAGCGTATTTCAAGGAAAAGGCTTCGGAGATGAAAAGCTTCGGATATGAAAAATAAATTTTCTTTCATATTTGTATACATTAGGGCGCAATTAAAATATGTTTTTTAGTAAAACACAAATCTCACACCCTCATTTTATATTACCATCGAAATATTCTGTTAAATTTACTTCTACATTCAGTTATTTATTAAAAAGGAAGGCTTCGGAGATGAAATTAATTTTTACTCGGAGAAAAATGTAAATTTCGATTATTTATAACAGCAATAATTTTTCTCCTTTTTATAGATAAAATATAGGAAAATTTAACGTCAGATTCTCAGCTTTATTTTAATGTGCATTAAAATTTTGTTTAAAATATTTTTAAAGTATAAAATGTCAGTAATCATTGTAAAGTAATTTTAACCTAAAACTGAAGACAAAGTTTAAACATTTTTATCAAAAATAAAAATGAGGTCTACAAAATTTAAAAATGCACATAGTGATAGAAAAAACATTGTACTTTCTGACAATATTTTTAAAAAATTTCTGAGAATTTGAAAAAAACCATGAAAATTTAATTTTATTGTAAAAGTCCTATTGGAGACATGTTGAAAAGGCTTCGAAGATGAAAGTAATTTAGTTATTAGGTAAATTAAGTTGAATAAAATTATTTAATTTTCTTTTAAAAATGATAGATAAGTGCTAAATTTTCACTATGGAAATTGATAATAATTATTAAAGAGTAGATTTTGTAAAATTAATCGAGACATCAAAAATGTCACTTTCAGAAAATTCATCGATATACGAATAAATTACGTAGCAAATAAAATGTAAATGAAATAAATAAATATAATGAAAACCGAAGAATATGAAATGGAGTTTAATGAAAGTAAAGAAAAAAAGGGAGAAAAGACCTAAAGTTTCAACTTAAAAGAAAACATTTTCAAATATCAATAAGTTATCGAGTGGATGAAATTGAATGAAAAGGGAAAAAAAATTGAAAAAAATGTGAAAGGACAAATGCATATCGATTTCGACTTGATATTTCTTTTCTTTCTTCTTCTTCTTTTTTTCTTTTTCTCTGCACAGGACTTTCATGGGAAAATAAAATGAGGGACGAAAGAAGGCAGTAAGAGAGCAAAATGCTATAAGTAACGGACCGTCTGGTGGAAAGAGCTCGAGGGCGAACAGTGATTTAGAGAAATTAAAACTTTAATTCATGTTCGGGTTCGCGAGGGCCACCGATTCTTGCCTTAGAGACCAGTGCGCTATACTCCCGTCGAATGCCAACCCTCGAGTAAATAGGAGAGCGAACGTTGTTCCCATTGACACAGGTCCCCCTTCTGCTTCGGGGTGCACTAATAAAGCATCACGATCCAAGCAAAACCGTTGGCAACCCTGCTCTCGAGTATGATCTACCGACTGAATGACATTACGATCGAAAGAGACCCAACTTCACTACGAAATGGACTTCTTTGTTCTCAATCTTTTCCATTTTTTTCTTTTTTTCTTTTTACTTTTAAGTTTCGGCGGAAAAAAAATTCTTTCCCTATTTCTTTAAACAGTTGGTTCAATTCGATTTTAGTTTTATTTTAATTATGTGCAATTCAGGGACGTCACGAAAGTTTAGTTTCGTTTTAGTTTCTGTGTTCACAGTAAATCGTGAGGTATTAAAAAATGTTGCAGATCGAATTAACACTCAAAAAGATTTAAATAATCAATTTTGGTGTTATTTTTTACACTGAATGAAATTTTAGTTTATTCAATTTTTTTTACAAAATCTTCATAAAATTCTTCATATTTTATAATAATTAAAGATGAAAAAGTAACAAAATCATTTTTTTATATTATAAGAATATTACTATACTTCTTCAAAGTTAATTTCATTATTTCAATTCAATTACCATTTTTCAAAATTTTTCACTGAATTTTACCTTATTTCTATTATTTTTAATAATAATTAATTAATCAATCGATTTCACAAAATTTCAATTATTCCTAAATTCTTTAATTAAATGCATAATAGAAAATAAAAACTTCAAATAATAATAAAAAAATTCAATACAACTTTTTCAAAAATATTAATTTCAAAATTTAATTATTTCCAAAAAGTCCACTCTCTCTATTGTTCTTTTTTATATTCACTTATTATCTAAAATTTTATCAAAAATTCATTTTTATGAAATGAAAATTCACTTCTATTAAAAATTCTACAATAATTTAATTATTTAAATGCAAAAGTAAACAATTTATTAAATAATTGAATGTTTATATTTTATAGTTATTAAAGATGACGAAGTTATAAAATCATTATTTTATATTATTTGAATATTATACTTCTTTAAAATTATTTTCATTATTTCAATTCAATTATTATTTCCAAAAATGATTAACTACAATTTTACTTTATATCAATTATTTTTAATAATAATTAATTAATCAATTTCAAGAATTTTCAATTATTCCTAAATTCTCTAATTAAATGTATATTAGAAAATAAAAACTTCAAATAATATTAAAAAAATTCAATTAAACTTGTACAAAAATATTAATTTCAAAATTCAATTCTTCCAAAAAGTCCACTTTATTTTTCTTTAATATTCACTTATAATCTAAAATTTTAACTGAAATTCATTTTTATAAAATTAAACTCAATTTTTATTAGAAAATTCTACAAGAATTTAATTATTTAAATGCAAAAGTAAATAATTCATTGAATAATTGAATGTTTCTCAAAATTCAATTATCATAAAGAATTTTACTCACAAATTTTTTAAAAATCCAATTCTTTTGTGAAATTTTATTAAAACTTGCATGAACATAATTACTTTTTTCAAGGAATTCAATTATAATTGTAAGAAAAATAATTGAAATCCTAAAATGAGTTTTATAATTTTTAAATTTATTCGTTTACAATTCAATTTTCCAAAATTTCAATTATTTGGAAATTTAGCAATTAAATATATTTTGAAAAATGAAAACTGGAAATAATTTTAATAAAAATCCTATTAAACTTTTAAAAAGAATTAATTCTAGAGAATTTTTTTGTCAAAAATATGAGCAATTAAGAATTTCAATGATTTGTGTTTGAAACTTTATTTCAAAATTTAATTATTTCTAAAAATCTACGTTATAATGCTTTTTATACTTTAGAATAATATAAAATTTTAACTGAAATTCATTTTTAAAAACATTTTCTTAGTAAATTGTACGAGGCTTCAATTATTTAAATACAAAAATAAATATTTTATTAATTTTCTGCTTGTTAAAGTTAAATTTTAATGAAAAATGTTGTCAACAAATTTTTTAAATCATTAAATTCTTTGAACGAATTTTAATAAGATTTTTAAGAATAATCACATTTTTCGAGGAATTTGATTAAAATTTCATTAAAAATAATTGGAATTCTGCAATGAGTTTTATTATTTATGAAAATAATTAATTTCCTAAAAGAATTTTATTATCTATAAAAAAATTAAATCCCTGTTAAAGTGTTAATACTTATGAATATAATTGAATTATTGCGAAAAAATTTATAAAAAAGTTTTTGTAAATAATTGAATTTCTGTAAAAATTTGTATTATTCACGAAAGTAATTAAATATTTGCGTAGAATTGTATTTAAATTTTTTTTAATAATAGGAATTTTTGGAAAATTTTATTGAAATAGGAGATATTGGAAATTATGGAATTTTAGAAAACTTTTGAAAATGATTGAAATTTTGACAATATTTTGATTATAATTTTGTAAAATAATTAAATATCAGAGAAGAATTATATTATTTATAAAAAAAATTAAAATTTTGACGAGAATTTAAAAAAATTTTAAAACACAATTGAATTTAGTAACTATGTTACTAAGTCAGTTAGTAACTAAGTTAGTAACTAACTTGCTATTCTCTCTGGAGAAGCTAAATTCGTTGAATTTTTCCAAAACGTTGAATTTGGTGTTTTATTTAAAAGAAAATTTCATTCATAGTCAAAAATAAAACCACAATAGATTATTTTAATCCTTTTTGGTGTAAAATTAAATTCTAGAGGGATTAAATACGTAACATACGTAAGTAGGTTTATTAGATTAAATTACATAACTTACGTAAGTCATATTAATTATGTGACTTACTCTAGTACGTAACTTACGTAAGTTCGATTAAATACAATTTAAAAATCAAATTTACTATTTGCAGTGAGTTAAAAAATTTATTCTTTTAATTATTATTTTTTGATAAGATAATTATTTATTTATTGTTAAACTAAGTTTAGTTTTATTTTTTTAATTGTGTATATAATTTTTAGTTTTTTATTATTTTAATTTTGGATATTTTTTGGATAGACTCCCTGAAGAGGAAATCATTTAGATTTCGAAACGTTGAAGTAAAGAAATATTTTATTCATTGTCCAAATGTTTTCGTTTATAATATGCCTTAACTGTTAAAAATTTATTTTTTTTTGTTAAAATTTCGAAAAAATTTGAAATCAAATTTTACTTGAAAATTTTAAATTGACTGACCTGAAGAAAAATATAATTTTTAACTTTTCGACATTTTATTATATTATCTAAGTTTCACAACCTAAGAATTTACAAACTAGGTGATTATTTAGTTGGCCAGAAATGAAATTTAGCGTAAAGTTATTTTATTTGCAGGGGTGTAAACAGTTTCATGGATAAATAAGAGGGATAACATTCTCCACACCTTACTGCATCGTATATCTTTCGAAAAAGCCCCATAATGTGGTTAGGGTGTCTACATATACTCGAAATCGCGGTGTCCTACTCACAATTCAGCTTCTTCAAGGCTTTGACACGATATGTTAGGGCATCAGCATAACGGTTTCATTTTTTTTCTCCTTCTTGCCTTCTAGAATCGTTTGTGTTCCCTTTTTTTCTCCACTTTCCCACTGAATCACTTTTCTCGACATCATTAACGAATTCACATTCTCATAAAGTCACAGTCATTTGTCATTCTTTTTTTTCAACCACAGAAAATGTTAACATACTCTTTTTCATTTTTATTACTTATTTATTATTCATTATTTTTTTCTAATAATAAAAATAAAAAAAATTTTAACAGTTATCGAAAATGAAAAATAAAAAAAAAATAAGAAGAGGGTAATATTTTTTTTACATTTTACTATTTAATTGAGTTACATTAACATATATTTAGCATTTTTTAATTTAGTTGTTTTTTGTTTATTACTTTTGTACATTATTAATAATAATTCCATTCTTATTCATTATTTCTATTTATTTTTGTTATTAATTCTTTTTTTATTTCTTTTTTTATTTCTTTTTTTATTTATTTTTTTTTATTTATTTTTTTTTTACTTTTCAATTTTATTTATTATTTTTATTCCCTTATTTATTTCTCTTATTCATTATTTTTATTTATTACTCTTATTCTTTATATTTATTATTTCCATTTGAAAAATTTTTTTATTTAGTATTTTCATTAATTATTTTTACAACTATAATATTTTTTATTTCCATAACTTATTTAACAAACGAATGAACATTAAAATTTTTTTTCAAATTAATACTTTTTACAATGCAATAATTCATTTAAAAAAATGTACTTGATTTAATTCATTCTGAATTTAAAGATTTACTTGAAAAGTAATTTATTTGTTTTAAATAAATCAAATAAATTTTATAATTTTTAAATAAATTCATAATTTATAAATAAATTCATAATTTTTATTTAGAAAAATCATTCGATTTAAGTGAATATTTATTTGATAGCAATAAAAAAGTATTCGGTTTTTTGAATCAAAATCTTTTTCCAGTCTCTTGTAAAGCAATGGTCACTTATGGAAATTTCGATTTACATAGGAAACAAATAAAAATACAATATATGGACAAAATGGGGGATAAATATTTTAACGTAGAGTCACGTTTTGAAAATAATTTTTTATGTATAAATCCCATTGGTCCGAAATTCCGGATTGATTTTCCCTTTCGTAACACATTCGATTTTTAGTGTCAATTTAAATATTATTTTCCTAATAGTCCAACAACATTTATTGATGGCAGTAAATATTCAATGAATTTTAAATTGCAAAAAAAATTTGACAATTGATAGTCGTAAATTTTTTTTTGTTTTCATTTTTTCAATAAAGGGGAAGACAATTTAGAATTTATTTGAATTATTTTTTTTTTGGCGCAGCCTTATTATGTTTCAGAAACAGCTTCGTTTCCCCAGCTTTTTATCTTCCAGTTTGCGCGTTTTAGGGCGTCGACCAAAGCCAATAAATTTATATCATCGGTGTCAGGTACCTTCGCCATCACTGCGTAAATCATATCGTAAGTGAATCCGAATTGAATCCAATGAGTAAATATGGCTCTTGAATAATAAACTGGCATGATACTAAAAGCTGGCTTTCTCTCTCTCTCTCTCTCTCTCTCTCTCTCTCTCTCTCTATTTTATAATTTATTATAATATTAATATTATATTATTATTATTATATTATTATTATTATTATTATTATTATTATTATTATATTATTTATTATTCTCTATTTTCTAGTATTCATTAATTCATATTCATTAATTTTTGTTCTAATTTTTTTGGCAAATTATTAAAAAACATTTTTTTAATTTACATTGTCCTGAAATAGCAAATCTTAATTAATTTTGAAACGAAAATTTACTTGTACTACTGATGAGAAAAGTAAAAAATTACAAAGCTTCTGGTACGACTAATATCTTAGTAGAAATTACTATTTATTCGTACACTTCACTAATTTAAAAGCAATATTGAACCAAAAAAATAAATGTAAATATAAATAAAAAAACATGATTTTCTAAAATCTTAATTTAAAACTAAATATTTTCCAGTGAAACAGAATATTATACAGCACTGTTTATTTTTTCTAAGTAAATAAAATTATTTTATTTAGAAATTTTGATAATCAAATTATAAGTCGTGCAAATCAATTTTCAGTTGGGCACAATATTCTAAAAAAGATTAAAATAATCTATTTTAGTGTTATCTTTAATAATGAATGTAATTTTATTTTAAATAAAACACCAAAGTCAACGATTTGTAAAAATTCAACAAATAAGGCTTCTCCAGGAAGAATACTAATTTCGTTACTAACTTAGTAATATAGTTACTAAATTCAATTGTGTTTTAAAATTTTTTTAAATTCTCGTCAAAATTTCAATTCTCTTTATAAAAAATAAAATTCTTCTCTGATAATCAATTATATTACAAAATTATAATCAAAATATTGTCAAAATTTCAATTATTTTCCAAAAATTTTCTAAAAATCCATAACATTCAACATCTACTATTTTAATAAAATTTTCCAAAAGAAATTCCATTATTAAAAAAAATTTCAATACAATTCTACGCAAACATTCAATTATTTTCCTGAATATTACAAATTTTTACAGAAATTCAATTATTTACAAATATTTTTTTTTAATTTCTTCGCAATAATTCAATTATTTTTATAAATAATAAAATTCTTTTAGGAATTTGATTATTTTCATAAATAATAAAGCTCATTGCAAAATTTTAATTATTTTTAAGGAAAATTTAATCAAATTCCTCGAAATAATTAAATAAAAATAATAAAATTCTTCTCTGATATTCAATTATTTGACAAAATTTTAATCAAATTCTTGTCAAAATTTCAATCATTTTCAAAAGTTTTCTAAAATTCCATAATTTTTAATATCTACTATTTCAATAAAATTTTTCAAAAGATTTCCATTATTAAAAAAAATTTAAATACAATTCTACGCAAATATTCAATTACTTACGTAAATAATACAAATTTTTACAGAAATTCAATTATTTACAAAAACTGTTTTATAAATTTTTTCGCAATAATTCAATTATATTCATAAATATTAACATTTTAACAGGAATTTAATTATTTTTATAAATAATAAAATTCTTTTAGAAATTCAATTCTTTTCATAAATAATAAATATGATTGCCGAATTTCAGTTATTTTTAATGAAATTTTAATCAAATTCCTCGAAAAATGTGATTATTCTTAAAAATCTTATTAAAATTCGTCCAAAGAATTTAATGATTTAAAAAATTTGTTGACAACATTTTTCATTAAAATTTAACTTCAACAAACAGAAAATTAATAAATTATTTATTTTTGTATTTAAGTAATTGAAACCTCGTACAATTTACTAAGAAAAATGTTTCTAAAAAATAATTTTAGTTAAAATTTTATATTATTCTAAAGTATAAAAAGCATTATAACGTAGATTTTTAGAAATAATTAAATTTTGAAAACGTTTCAAACATAAATCATTTAAATTCTTAATTTTTGATATTTTTTGACAACAAAATTCTGTAGAATTAATTCTTTTTAAAAGTTTAATAGGATTTTTATTAAAATTATTTCCAGTTTTCATTTTTCAATATATATTTAATTGCAGAATTTCCGAATAATTGAAATTTTGTAAAATTGAATTGTAAACGAATAAATTTGAAAATTATAAAACTAATTTCAGGATTTCAATTATTTTTCATACAATTATAATTGAATTCCTTGAAAAAACTAATTATGTTCATGCATGTTTTAATAAAATTCCACAAAAGAATTGGAGTTTTAAAAAATTTGTTATTTAAATTCTTTATGAGAATTGAATTTTGAGAAACATTCAATTATTCAATGAATTATTTGCTTTTGCATTTAAATAATAAAATTCTTGTAGAATTTTCTAATAATAATTGATTTTAATTTTATAAAAATGAATTTCAGTTAAAATTTTAGATTATAAGTGAATATTAAAAGAAAAATAAAGTGGACTTTTTGGAAATAATTGAATTTTTAAAATTGATATTTTTGAAAAAGTTTTATTGAATTTTTTTCACATTATTTAAAGTTTTTATTTTCTAATATACATTTAATTAGAGAATTTAGGAATAATTGAAAATTCTTGAAATTGATTAATTAATTATTATTAAAAATAATTAAAAATAATTGATATAAAGTAAAATTGTTGTTAAAAATTTGGGAAAATGATAATTGAATTGAAATAATGAAAATAATTTTGAAGAAATATAATTTTCTTATAATATAAAATAATTATTTTATTGCTTTGTCATCTTTAATTTTTATAAAATATGAAGAAATCTATCACTTCGAGTAGAAGATTCGGAGTTATCGATATCTTCATGTTTTATACACGGTAAATCGTTAGGTTTTAAAATAACACCAAAAGGGATTAAAATAATTCAATTTAGTGTTATTTTAATCCATTTTGGTGTTATTTTAATACCTAACGATTTACCGTGTAGTTATAAAAAAATTTAATAGAATAAAATTTCATTCATTGTAAAAAATATATCAAAAATTGATTATTTTAATCTTTTTTGGTGTTAATTTAATCTGCAACACTTTTTAATACACAGAAAAAAATAAGTGTTAAATGTGTTGCGTGTAGTTTTCAGATTATGTTGTTTTAACACAATTTTGGTGTTATTTTAACCCCATTTAAAATGTATATTAATTTAACACCCTCTAGTCTTCATTTAACAGTCTCTATTGTTATTTTAACACTAAAAGTAGTGTTAAAACCACACAGCGTCGATTAAAAATGTTGCATGTAGTTTTAACACTACTTTTAGTGTTAAAATAACACTTCTTTTTTCCTGTGTACTTCACGATTTACTGTGAGGGTTAAAACGATTATTTCAGTATATTTTGGTTATTTAAAAGGAAAACAAAGATCTATGCAAGTAAGAGTGAAACACGGTAAATCGTTAGGTGTTAAAATAACATCAAAATGGATTAAAATAACACTAAATTGGATTATGTTAATCCTTTTTGGTGTTATTTTAACACCTAACAATTTACTGTGAAAATGAAAGTGAAAGTAAAAGTGAAATTACATAAGGGACCATTTGAGAAGTACAATGGACTAGTTTTTAAGAACTACTGTACATAATGTGGAGTGGGAGAAGTGAAATGACATCTCCCACACCCTGCGATGGTTAAGTATTTGAATACCTGGCTCATATATGGAAAACTTGAAGTACAACCAAGAAGCCAGCGATAATAACGCGTTCGACGACCTTATATAACATCCTCGAGATGTGAGGTCTCGAATGCGCTCTAATGTTCTTGATTCCATATCCAATGACGTCTGAAATATATATATATCCCCTTCTAGACCAGTCGACGCGACATTTTCAAGGGATAATGTTTCGAAAACCCGTATTTTCGCCGCGGGGCTATCCACGCGTTATTACATCTCTGGAAGAGAGGCATGCAGCACAGCTTTCGCCATAGCATATGCCAAGCGAAAGCTTTCTCTCTCGCTACTCATCCCTAAAGCACATCACCAATCCCCTTCTCCCTCTCTGTACTTCTTGTCCCTTTGCTCCCAGGTTCAGCAAGCCTCATGTATTTATGCATTTCGAAGCCATCCTCTGGAATTTCTACCGCATCACTTGTGTGTATGTGTGTATACACATAGACAAGCACATATACAAATACATGTTTTACACATAGATCCATTCGCGATTCAACCTTCTGCAATTCAGGTTATGAACTTATGCATTAGCCTTTCGATTATATCGAACAAATTTATTCGAGAAGCTAAATATGTATTTCGAGTACAAGATTTGAATTCCAAGTGTGTTTGTTAATTTTTCTTTAAGAAGAAAGTTGTTTTTCTATCCAATGATATTTTTCATTTTTATTTATTTCTATCACAGAAAAAAAGAAGTGTTATTTTAACACTAAAAGTAGTGTTAAAACTACACGCAACATTTTTAATCGACGCTGTGTGGTTTTAACACTACTTTTAGTGTTAAAATAACACTACATTGTGTTAAATTAACACTAGGGAGTGTAAAATTGTTTTTCATTTTTAATCGGGTTAAAATAACACGAAAATTGTGTTAAAACAACACCAACTAAAAACTACACGCAACAAATTTAACACATATTTTTTTCTCTGTATACACTGTTATCTCAAAAATATCAAATGGCAACGAATTGATATCAAAAATGTGGATCAAATAAAAAATTGATCCAGATTTTTGGCATCAATTTGATACACATTAGTGTAAATTTGATCCACTATAGTATAAATTTGATCCACTTTCAAGCAAACTGTAATTACACGAATATTGGGACTCGAATATAAAATTAAAGCTTTTAAAAATCAATTTGGAGCTTTTTTATTATAGAAGAGCTTTTTTGAAATATATCTATTTTTCAAAAAAATTAGTTAATTTCTCAGTATTAGTTATTTTCTTAAATTCTTAACTTTCTTTTTTAAGAAATTGGTAATTTCTTAAAAAATAAGTATTAAAAGTTTCTCTTTGTTATAAATGTAGTAAAAACTAAAAATATTGACTGAATCTTCATTTTCAAATTAGAAAAATTAGTAGTGATAGTCAATTTCAAATCCGACGCAAAGTTTTATACTCTTTCTTGAAACTGTTGTTAATAGAAATATTTATTTACTATCAATTTCTGAATTTAAGTATTTACTACAATTTAAAAATTTTTCATCTACTACAACGAAAAATTTTTACTACAGTTTCAAGTAGTGAATGTCAATTTTAAGTCAGACAAAAAATTTTGTTTTTTAATTTTAGTAGTAAGGGTCAATTTTAACTTAGAAAAAAATGTAATTTTATTATTTTAGTAGAAAAAGGTTTGCTTCAAGTCGGACGAAAATTATGTACTTTAAATTCAGTATTAAAATTAAGACTTATATAAGAAAGGTTTTTATTTATAATTTCAGTAGTAAGAGTCAATTTTAAATCAGACAAAAAATGTTTTTCACAATTTCAATAGTAAAAATTAATATTAAAAAAGTCGAAATAGATTTTCAATACTCTCAGTAGTACAAATCAATTTAAAATCAGACAAGAAAGGTTTTTTTTATAATTTCAGCAGTACAAGTCAATTTTAAATCAGACAAAAATTTTTTTTCATAATTTCCTTAGTTAAAATTCAATTTTAAGTCAGACGAAATATGTTTATGATAATTATAGTAGTAAAAGTCAATTTTAACTTAGAAGAAAATTGATTTTTATAATTTTAGTAGAAAAAATTAGTTTCAAGTCTGATAAGAAATGTTTTCTTTTACTTTAATATTAAAACTCAGTCTCAAGTAAAAAATTTTTTTTTATAATTTCAGTAGTAAAAGTCAATTTTAAATCAGCCAAAATAGATGTTTAATAACTTTAGTGGTAAAAGTCAATTTTAGGTCAGACGAAAAATGTTTTTTTTTATAATTTCAGTAGTAAAAATTAATTTTAAATTAGCTAACGTAGATTTTCAATAATTTTAGTAGCAAAAATCAATTTTAAGAGAGGCGAAAATTGTTTTCTTTTTCAATTTCAGAAGCAAAAGTCATTTTTAAGTCAGACGAAAAATGTTTTTTACAATTTAAGTAGCAAAAGTCACTTTTAAGTGAGAGGAAAAATGTTTTTTTTAACAATTTCGGTAGTAAAAATTAATTTTAAATTAGCTAACGTAGATTTTCAATAATTTTAGTAGTAAAAATCAATTTTTGGTCAGACGAAACATGTTTTTTTTCAATTTCATTAAAAAGAGTCAATTCCAAGTCAGACAAAATGTTTTTTATAATTTCAGTAGTAAAAGTCATTTTAAAGTCAGGCGAAATGTTTTTTAATATTTCAGTGATAAAATTCAATTTTAGTTCAGACGAAAAGTATTTTTTTTATAATTTCAGTAGTAAAAGTCATTTTAAAGTCAAATGACTTGTATTTTATAATTTCAGTAGCAAAAATCACTTTTGAGTGAGACGAAAATTGTTTTTTCTTTAAATTTCAGTAGCAGGAGTCATTTTTAAGTCAGACAAAAAAGGTTTTTTACAATTTCAGAAGCAAGAGTCATTTTTAAGTCAGACGAAAAATGTTTTTTACGATTTCAGTAGCAAAAGTCACTTTTAAGTAAGACGAAAAATATTTTCTTTACAATTTCAGTAGTGAAAGTTAATTTTAAGTTAGCTAACATTGTTTTTCAATAATTTTAGTGGTAAAAATCAATTTTAGGTCAGTGGAAACATGTTTTTCTTAAATTTTAGTAAAAAGAGTCAATTTCATGACAGACGAAATGTTTTTTATAATTTCAGTGGTGAAATTCAATTTTTAGTCAGACGAAAAAGGTTTTTTTTTACAATTTCAGTAGCAAAAGTCATTTTTAAGTTAGACAAAAAGTGTTGTCTTTACAATTTCAGTGGTAAAAGTTAATTTTAAGTCGGCTAACATAGATTTTCAATAATTTCAGTAGACAAAATTAATTTCAAGTCAGCCAAAAAATGTTATTTTTATAATTTTACTAGTAAAAGACCGTTTCGAGTCTGACGAAAACTATTTAGTATAATTTCAGTAGTAAAAGTCAATGTTAAGTCAGATAAAACATTTGTTTTCATTAATTTCAGTGATAAGAGTCAACTTTAAGTCAGGCGGAAAATATTTTTTCTTCAATTTCAGTAGGAAAAGTCAGTCATTCAATGTCAGTAGTAAGAGTCAATATTACATCAGACAAGCGATTAAAAAAATTTTTCTTTTCCAAATTTCGTAATACAACTGACAATTCTACTTTTCACCAATTTATTGTTTTTCGTAAACTTATTTTCTAATTTAGAATGAAATATTGATCAACTCTATTGTTATTTTCTCTCTCTCTCTCTCTCTCTTTCTCTCAGTCTCTCTCACTCTCTCTCTCTCTCTCTCTCTCTCTCTCTCTCTCTCTCTCTCTCTCTCTCTCTCTCTCTCTCTCTCTCTCTCTCTCTCTCTCTCTCTCTCTCTCTCTCTCTCTCTCTCTCTTTCTCTCAGTCTCTCTCACTCTCTATTTCTCTTTTTTCGAAAAAAACACGGTAGAAAAGTGGAAACATCTGAAACGGTAATTTTTTTTGTCTTAAAGGGGAAAATTCTCGATATGAAATGTCGTAAACTAAAATCAGTTATTCGCATTTGAGAGGTGGCTAGAGGCAAAATTTCGGGCGAGCATTATTCCTTGAAAACCGTAATCCAATGTCTGTGAGGGGTTGTTCGTTTAAAATCATGACTCCGCGGTGTTGGGTATGGGTAGAGAGAGAGAGAGAGAGTAAAATAGAGAGAGAGAGAGAGAGAGAGAGAGAGAGACTATGGGCGTTAGTATTAACGTTAGGTGCCACCAGTGCCCTATACTGGCTACAAGAACTTCGTTTTCCACCTTCACCCTTCTCTCATACTCTTGTGCTAGTCCCCCTCTCGCCACCCACACCAAGGGGTGACATATTGTTTCCATTCTACTCGCGGGCTAAAGTGCAATAAAAAACCAGCATAAATATCACCATCCCAGCAGGTTTTTAGGCGTAAGAACCGAGATGCTGAATATATACATATAAGCCAACAGAGAAATACACAGTAAAGCGAGTATTTCGATTGTTGAAAATGCTGTGGAATATTCGTGTGCGTTCGCATAATACACAGAAACATGTTTCGACTAATTTATCTGAGTGGCTTTTTCCGACTGAGCCACTTATTTTTTTAGACTAAAAGAATCTATTTTCCTTTTTAGTCAACGATAATATATATATGTAGAAATCTTTTTTCTTATTAATAATTACTTGTCCCGTTTTGAAATTTTTACTTTTTATGTAAATTTAAAACCTTTTCTTTTTTTACATATAGGTATATATACTTTTTTACTAATTTTACTAAATTACAAAGATTTTAATATTTTTTCAATAACAATTTTATTAATTAGTTGATTTCATTAATCATTTTACTTTTGTTTCAGGTTCTACTTTTTATTTATTTTATTTATTTGTATCAATAATCATTTTTTCTTTTCATCAAGAATTTTATTTAAGTATTAATTTCACAAAAAAAGGAACATATTGAAAAAATTATTTGATTCAAATAACTGCTCATTACGAAATAAATATTTTTTGAGTCAAGTATTTTTTTTTTCAAATCAATTATATTTTGCTTCCAATGCAATTTATGTAAAAACAATTTAATGAATTTAAATACACTTTAATTGATCGTATTGTGTTAAAATCAATTGAGTCGTATTTAAATCAATTTAGAATTAAACTTGAATACAAATTCAAAAAATACAATTTAATTAAAAGAGATACAATTTAATTAATAGAGATACAATTTAATTAATTAAATACAATTTGATTAATTTAAATACAATTTAATTAATTTAAATACAATTAAATTAGCTTACCATACAATTAAATTGGTTTAAATAGAACTAAATTGGCTTAAATGCAAGTTAATTGATTAAAATACAATTAAATTGTATTCAAATACAATTTAATTGGTTTAATAACAAGGTTATTAATTAAAATGCAGTTTAATTTATCGTATTGAATTAAAAATGATTAAATTGTATTTAAACACTATTTAAAAACAATATTATTGGTTTAAATACAATTTATCTAATTTAAATACTATTTAATTGTTTCCTTAAAAAAATTTATTTAACTTAAATAAAATTAATTTGTATTTAAATTATAAATACAATTAAATTGGTTTAAATACAAGTTAAATAATTAAAATTCACCGTAATTGATACTATTGAATTTAACTCAATTAAATGGTATTCAAATCCCTTTAATATTTAATTTGAATACACATGATTTGAATTTATTTAAATTTTAATTTAATTAATATAAATACAATTTAATTTGTTTATAAACGATTTACTTCATTTAATAAGAAATAAATTAATTTAAATACAACTGAATTGCTTTAAATACAAGTGAATTGATTAAAATACAATTTAATTGTTTTAATAACAAGTTAATTAATTAAAATACAATTAAATTTATCGTATTGACTTAATAATGATTCAATTGTATTTAAATACAATTTAAATACAATATAATTGGTTTAAATACAATTTAACTAATTTAAATAAGTTTAATTAATTTAAATAGAATTAAATTGGTTTAAATACAAGTTAATTAATAAAAATACAATGTGTTTGATTGTATTGTATTCATACACAATTAAACTGGTCTAAATATAATTAATTGATTTTAATACAATTTAATTTGTTTAAATATAATTAAATTGTATTTAAATACAATTTAATTGGTTTACAAAAATTTTAATTAATTTAAATACAATTTAATTGATTAAAATACAATTTAATTGTTTAAAATACAATTTAATTACTTTCAATAAAATTTAATTGGTTTAAATATAAGTTTATTGTATTCAAATACAATTTAATTTATCGAATTCAATTTAAACCAATTAAATTATATTTAAATATAATGTAAATACAATATAATTGGTTTAAATACAATTTAACTAATTTAACTACAATTAAACTTGTTTAGAAAAAATAAAATTGCTTTAAATCAGGGACTTACACGAACACGAAAAAACACGAAAATTCGTGTCGTGCCCGTGTCGTGCCTTGACACGACACAAAGTTCGCTTGGTAATTCGTGCCGTGCCTTGGCACGACACAAAGTTTGCTTGGTAATTCGTGCCGTGCCAAGGCACGACACAAATGCAAATTTGTAATTCGTGTCGTGTCAAGGCACGTTTTAAAGACACGCATGAAATACTGTGTAGAATCTTGCAAGCGTTATTTGTGTTTTTTTAGACACGACACGAATTTCGAAACGAACTTTGTATCGTGCCTTGGCACGACACGAATTACCAAGCGAACTTTGTGTCGTGCCTTGACACGATACGAATTACCAAGCGAACTTCGTGTCGTGTCCTGACACGACACGGTCACGACACATATTTTTCGTGAAGGTCCCTGCTTTAAATACAATTTAATTATTTTAAATAGAATTTAATTAATTTAAATAGAATTTAATTAATTTAAAATTTAAATAGAATTTAATTAATTTAAAATTTAAATAGAATTTAATTAATTTAAATAGAATTAAAATGGTTTAAATACAAGTTAATTAATAAAATAAGAATTTGTTTGATCATATTGTATTCATATACAATTAAACAGGTTTACATATAAATTAATTGATTTTAATACAATTTTATTTGTTTAATGATAATTAAATTGTATTTAAGTAAAATTTAGTTGGTTTAAATTCATTTTAATGAAACGAAATAAAATTTTATTGAATAATAAAATACAATTTAATTACTATAAATAAAATATAATTGGTTTAAATACAGTATATTTAATTCAAATACAATTTAAGTGGTTTAAATACAAATTAATTGATCGTATTAGTTTTAAACCAATTAAATTATATTTAAATACAATTCAAATATAAATGATTTTAATTTATTCAAATTTCAATTTATATACTAGTGAATTGGATTAAATACAATTAATTTGAATGAAATACAATTAAATTGGTTGGAATACAGTTAAGTTGGTTAAAATACAATTTAATTAAATTAAATAACGTTCAATTGATTTGAATAAAAATTATTATTGATTCAAGTAAATATTTATGTGACAATAATAAACCTTGTAATCGTTTATTTGAGACAAATAAAATTTTTTTTTCTAGATCGAAAAAATTCTCTACGGGACAAGTGGTTAATTTTTTTTTATAATTATCACAACTTACAGTGTAACAGGTTCTTCAGGACTTGGCGGCAAGGTGGTAATTGCGACCGGCGTAGGACGTCGCGAACTTCCAGGTGATCTTCCTCGGTCATCCGTCTGAAAGCAGAAAGGAAAAAAAAACATAATAATAAAAAATGCAATATCATTTTATTTAATTTAGGAATTTTTTTTTAAACAAAGAACTCTTACAGGATCAATTAAAGTGAATAAAAACTGTTTTAATATAATTTCACTTTTTTCTTTTGTTCCAATTCCTCCTTTCACTCGCTTAATAGACGGAAAAATGTTTAATAAAAGTATGACGAACATTTTTTTTAAATATGGAAAAAAAGAGTTCGCACATATTAAAATTTTTTCTAACTTAAAAAAAAATTCTTCATAGAATAGAAAAAGTATTCGTGAATTAAATTTTAAATAAAAAATTCTTTTTAGAGTTTTCAAAAAATTTACAGACAATCTTTTTTAATTACGCTTTGGATGATACATTCTTTTGTGTATTATTAACATTTTATAGTAATAAGTGAATTAATTTTTAAGTGAAAAATTCTTACAGAGTCTATAAAAATGTTAGGAAAGTTCTTTTTAATTTCATTTTAGATACTAAATTCTTTTCTTTATTAAATTTTTCTTTAAATAAAGATATTAATATTTTATGGAAAAATTCTAATTAAAATGTATTTTATTATGTCATGCTTATTTAAAAATATAAATGTATTTACATTTAAATTTACGGTCACGGTAAATCTTTAGGTATTTGAAAAACACCAAAAAGAATTAAAATAATTCAATTTAGTGTTATTTTAATCTATTTTGGTGTTATTTTAATACCTAACGATTTACCGTGGTATTTACCAATAGTATTTAATAATAAATATTTTTTTGAGTAAATTCAAATGTTAATTTGAAAAAAAATACTTTAGGTTTTTTTGGAATCGAATCCTTGAAATCAAAGCAGCAACAGGTAGGATTCTACCTGTCGTCAAATCTAAGATCCAACGATAAAGGCCCTCTCGCACAATCTTCTTCTTTGGTAGAGTCATCGAAATTCACCCCTCGTCTACTCGTTCTTGAAACGAGCATTCAAAATTATTTCCACGTCACAAAAGCTGGGCCAATAAATGTCCACAAAGAAACCAACGGATTAAACACTTATTTTCGAATTGATTTACGAGAAACGAGTTCTGAATTATTTCCCAAAGTTTTAATTGCTACGAATGTTAAATAGAGTAGTACCCCTTTTATTACACAATGTTCGGCCCTTGTTATGACTCTCGCGAGCAAAATTATGGAAATCTCCTCTCACCCCCCCGACTCAAAACAGTGAAAAAATGTCCGAAAAAAGTGTCATCAATGAAAATCCTCTTCCTAATAGTCAAAAATTTGAAAAGCCGATTTTTAAGATATTTTTCAAATTTTTCTGATCGTATAGTTATAGAGTTGAAAAAATACTATTTACTTAATTTACAAAAAAATAAAATAGAATAAAAAATAAAAAAAAAAAATAAAATAAAAAATAAAAAAAGTAAAATAAAAAATAAAAAAAAGTAGAATAAAAAAAAATTAAATTAAATTAAAAATAGAAAAATAAAATAATTAAATTAATAATAATAATGAATTAATAATTAATTTCTTTTAAAAAATACTATTTAACTATTTACTATTTACTTGCGATTGTCTTTGTTTTCACTTTTAAATCTTTTACTTCAACATTCGCCCAAAAAAATTTCCAGTTTCAACATTTACCTACAAAAAATTACAATTTTAACTCAAAAATTGTTCATTTTCAATTTTCACCTGACAAATTTTCACTTTCAACTTTCACCCACAAACATTTTTACATTTAACTGCACCCAAAAAATTTTCACTTTGAACTTTAACCTCAAAAAATTTTTCTTTTAATTCCACTCGAAAAATTTTCATTTTCCCCCAAAAATTTACACTTTTAACCTTTACTTTAAACATTGTCCCAAAAAAATGTTCACTTTTAACATTCACTTGAAAATCTTTTTAATTTTCACCTATAAAATTTTTATTATTTAACTTTCAATTCATCTTTCACCCAAACAAATTTTCACTTGCATTTTCACCCAAAAAGTGTCTTTTTCAACCTTTACTTTAAACATTGACAAAAAAATGATCAGTTTTAACATTAACCTAAAAAAAATTCCAATTTCAATACAAAAATTGTTCACTTTCAATTTTCACTTGACAAATTTTCAGTTTCAACATTCACCCACAAACATTTTTACATTTAACTGCACCCAAAAAAATTTTCACTTTGAACTTTAAAAAAATTTTTCTTTTAATTCCACTCGAAAAATTTTCATTTTCCCCCAAAAATTTACACTTTTAACCTTTACTTTAAACATAGTCACAAAAAATTTTTCACTTTTAACATTCAAATAAAAAACTTTTTAATTTCATCCTAAAAAATGTTCATTTTTTACTTTTATTTTCAACTTTCACCCAAACAAACTTTCACTTTCACCTAAAAAGTTTCTCTTTCAACCTTTACATTAAACATTCGCCCAAAAAATTTTAATTTCAACATAAAAAATATTCATTTTTTTATTATACATTCAAGTTTCATTTAAAAATTTTTCATTTTTAATTTTGCTCAAAAAATAAAATTCAAAGTTAAAAATGAAATTTTGTTTGAATAAAAAAAGAAATTGAAAATTCTTATCAGTGGAAGTTAAACGTGAAATTTATATTGACTGAAACTGAAAGTGAAAATTTTTTTAGGTAAAAGTTAAAATTGAAATTTGAGATTTTTTTGAATGGAAGTTGAAGTGAAAATTTATTTGAATGAAAATTAAGATATAAAGTAAATTAAAATAAGTTTCAATTTAAAATAAGTTAAGAGTAAAACTTTTTTCAAGTGGATAATGAAAGTAGAAATTTTTTTTGGTCAAATTAAAGGTGGAAATTTGTTTGGAAAGAAATGGAAAATAATGATTTTTATGAGTGAAAGTTAAAGGAAAAAAATTTTTTTTTATGACAGTTAAATGTAAAATTTTTTCTGGATAAAATTGAAAATCGCATTTTTTTAGGTGAAAGTTAAAATTGAAATTAAAGATTTTTATGGGTGAAAGTTAAAAGTGAAAATTTTTTAAGTGAAAGTTGAAATTGAAAGTAAAAATTTTTTTTGGTTTAAATGAAAAGTGACAATTTTTTTAATGAAAGTAAAAGTGAAAATTTATTTGAATATAAATTCAGATTTAAAGTAAGTTAAAAAAAGTTTAAATCTAAAATAAGTTAAAATTAAAACTTTTTTCAAGTGAATGTTGAAAGTGGAAATTTTTCGGGTGAAATTAAAGGTGAAAATTTGTTTCGAAAAAAATAGAAATTAAAGATTTTTATGAGTGAAAGTTGAAAATAAAAATTTTTTGAAAGACAGTTCAAAATTTTTTTTTGGTAACCGTAAAATTGGAAATGACAATTTTTTTAGGTGAAACTTGAAATTGAAATTAAAGATTTTTATCGGTGAAAGTTGACAGTGAAAATTTTTTTGTGTAATAGTTGAGAAGGTGAACATTTTTTTTTTGGGTGAAATTGAAAGTGAAGTTTTTGGATGAAAGTTGAAGTTGAAATTAATTTTTTTTTATGAATTTAATTGAAAGTGAAAATTTTTTCAGTGGAAGTAAAAGTGAAAATTTATTTCATTGAAAGTTGAGAGTGAAAATTTTTTTAAAGCGAAAGTTGAAAGTGGAAATGTTTTGGGTGAAATTAAAGAAGAAATTTTTTTTAATTGAAAGTTGAAATTGAAAGTGAAATTTTTTTGTGTGAAATTGAAAGAGAAAATTTTTTCAAGTGGATGTTGAAAGTGAAAATTTTTTTAGTGAAATTATTTGAAAAAATTTTTTTCAGTGAAAGTTGAAGTTGAAATTAAATTTTTTTTAATTTAATTGAAAGTGAAAATTTTTTCAGTAGAAGTTAAAGTGAAAATTTATTTTATTGAAAGTTGACAGTGAAAATGTTTTTAAAGTGAAAGTTGAAAGTGGAAATTTTTTGGGTGAAATTAAAGAAGAAATATTTTTTAATTGAATGTTGAAGTTGAAAGTGAAAATTTTTTGTGTGAAATTGCAAGGGAAATTTTTTTAGTAGAAGTTAAAACTTAAAAGTGAAAATGAAAGTTAAAAATAAAATTAAATATTGTTTAGGTAAAAGTTGAAAGTTATGTAAACGAATCCCAGGATTATTTGTTTTAATAGTAATAGTAATAATAATAATAATAATAATAATAATAATAATAATAATAATAATAATAATAATAATAGTAATAATTTTACTCTAGTAAAAAGATGAGCGAATTCCTTTATAAACAGTAAAATAATGAAGAAATTACATCGAGTAATGAGTGGAGAATGATTTTGTCGCCACTGTGAGAGCAATAAAATTTGAAGAGATCGTCCTTTTCGAATAGCATTCACGAAATTGGCTAACATTTGAATAGCATTTCAATGGCTTGAACCGCGCACTGCGCTTTACAGGTTTAACGTTTGATAATCTACCGAGTGAAGTCATGCCGGTTATCCATGCTTGTCAGCCGGATTTATGAAATGGCTATAAAATTTATATGACTCGCTGGCTCGTTAGGGGTTCCCTCTTGTTTGAGATTGATGTTGAAATTTGTCCGAACCGATAGCCCCTGGGCCAACTTACATAAAACGTTCAAGTAACAAACGAAATTACAGCCGCAAATGACCACACAAAAGATGAAGACGAGAGAGAGAGAGAGAGGAAAAAAAACAAACTTTCTGCTCACACATTGCTTTTTCATATTGTATAGAGAACATTATAACATTTCACTGAGTTATTTTCTAGTAGTGTAAATATATAAAATGTAAGTACCTTTTAAGTGTAGGTTTGAAAATGATATAAATGTTATTTTGCGAGTGTTTCTAGTGACATCGTCCTTGTATTCCTCTATGGGGGCATATAATAATCCTTTATGGAGAATATTGTATAGTGTCGGTAAAATCAAATTTTAGTGAAACTACTGTTAATACTAATTTTTATTTTTATCAAAAGTTTGTCTGACTAAATTTTTCTTGTGCTACTTATTCCAAAATTAAAAAATGGCTAAAGTGTTAATTGCTAAAATGAACTATTATAGTTCATTTTGGTGTTATTTTTACTGTGACTGATATTTTCCATTAAATCAATAATAAATCAATGATTACTAAAAACTAGCTAATAAACTAAATAATTAACTTATTATCTTACTTACTTAACTTTAGTACAAAATAACTTACTAACTAACTTACTTAACTAAATTACTAACTTACTTAACTTCGGTACTGAATAACTTACAAACTTAAATGCAGATTAATTTTATTAACTTGGTTACTATCTTACTCAAAAACTAAAATACAAATTAACTTACTTAGCTACTGAATAACTATTCAGTAGCTAAGTTAAGTAAGTTAATTTGTATTTTTTTAGTTTTTGAGTAAGATAACCAAATTAATAAAGTTAATCTGCAATTTGTAAATTATTAATTTACAAATAATTTAATTAAATTAATTAATTTAATTAAATTAATTAATTTAATTAATTAATTAAATTAATTTAATTTAATTAAATTTGTAAATTATTTAGTACCGAAGTTGAGTAAGTTAGTAATTAAGTTAAGTAAGTCAATCTGGAATTAAGTTTGTAAGTTAGTTAGTAAGTTATTTTGTACTAAAGTTAAGTAAGTAAGATAATAATACTAACTAAAACACTTTCTAACTAACTTACAAACTTAACAACTTATTAACATACTAACTAATTCACTTTCCACCTAACTTACAAACTTAAGAACAAATTAACTTACTAACATACTTACTTAACTTAGTTACAAACTAATTTAAAAACTAATTCCCTTTCAAAGTAACTTACAAACTTAACAACTAATTAACTTACGAACTTACTTAACTTAATAACTAACTAACTTACAAACTACTTAACTTACTCTCTAAATTTGAATTAGTAAAAATATTTACTAATTTGCATTAGTGACTATCACTGGATTTTATGTTCCTAAGTGCAGATGTCTGACTAAAATTGTCTTTACTATTTAATATAAAGTAAAAAAATTATCTTAAGCATTTTGATAATCCAATTTGGTGTTATTTTTACTGTGACTGATATTTTACTTTAAATAAAAAATAATTCCATGATTACTAAAAACTAGCTAATACACTAATTAACTTATTAACTTATTTACTGAACTTTGGTACTAACTAACTTAGTAACTACTTTACTTTGCAAATAACTTACAAACTTAACAAGTAATTAACTTACTAATTAATTCACTTTCCAACTTACAAACTTAACTACTAACTAACTTACTAACATACTTATTTAACTTAATTACTAACTCACTAATTTACTAACTACTTTATCTGCTCTCTAAATTTGAATTAGTAAAAATATTTTCTAATTTAAATTAGTAAAAATATTTTATAATTTGAATTAGTAACTGACTTTTTGCTTTTCAAATAGTAAAATTTACTACTAAATAGTAATTTTTTAGTAATTTATTAATGTACTAATTCAAAAATATACTAATTCAAAAGCAAAAAGTCAATCTCTAATTTAAATAAGTAAATATTTTTATCAATACTCTCTAAATTTGACTAAAACTTAAAAAGTATTTACATTTTTTACTATTGACTATTTAATTTTTTTTAATTCACTATTTAACAATTTTTTATTTAAGTTATTAACTATTTTATTATTTCTTCTTTTTCGACTATTTTAACTGAATTTAACGTTTATCCAACTATTTCTTTTTTTACTACTTACACTAAACTAGGTATGATACAAATTTTTAATTAATACTTTTTTTACCATTTTCTATTTTTATTATTTAACTGCTATTTTAGTTAAAATTAATGTCTATCTGTTGCTATTTAAATTAAAATGACATTAACTTAGCTATTTTACGAAATGTCAAATTAATATTCTTTTACTAACGTTTACACTACATATGAGAATTGAATTTGAAGAAAGATTATTTATTTTCCTATTTAAATAATTCAATTCTCGAAGAATTTTTAAAAATAATTGAATTTTGGAAAAGTTTAAAATTAAAACCTTTGAAATTTGAAATTTTTCATATTTCTATCTATAATAATTTATTTATTTATTATACTTTTGGAATTCAGAAAAAATTTTTTTGATTTTAATCTCTAGTAAGCTTTGAAAATATTTAAAATACTTGATTTGAATCTTTCTCACAAGCGGTGAAATAAAATTCGCATAATATATAAAGACAGTTAAAAGTTTTCTGATGCAATAATGGAAAGCCTTCGATGTATGTATTAGTAAATTTAGTAAATTCAGTAAAATTTCAGGAATAAGTTTTCCTCGTGTAACTAATATTAAAAACTAAATTCAATGCGTAATCAGTAGTATAAAAAGTTATATACTCAGAAAAAATTTGCAATCGGTATCCCGAAAAATATCTAGTCCATTTTTTTCTTATTTTCACATTTAAAAAAATATTTTCTTTTTTTTCGCATTAATTTTAATTTTTCTTTTTTTTTAATTCAAAACTTTGTGTATAGTTTTTTTTTTTTGTATATAAAAATATCTATTAAGGGCAATTTGGTTTTTAAGCGAATGGATGTGAGAATGAGAAAGAAAAAACGTGATTTACATTCCTTCGTCTCGACGACATAAAAATTCCGCAGCGATAACTTCCTTTGTTCCTCCCTCTGCGGTCGCGGAGCGACCAAACCCCTACAAGCAAAATCCCTGCGGGGTACCAAAGCTCCCGAGACTCGACTAGTTTTCGGCTTATATTACATTTTTCCTTGATTAAATGTGATCTACCTGCAAAAATTCCTACACAGAGGGTTAATTTCCGTTTGTAGAGATGAGCAATTTTGTTTTCTTTTTTTTTATTCGTATCACTATTTCTCTATTTCTACATTGGGGAGAAAAAAGTTTTTTTTATCCAAAAATAAGTTGGCAACTAAAAAAATATCTTTCAATTAAACGTATTTTGCTGTCCAAACTGGAATTAGTCAAAATGTTTACTAATTTGAACTAGTGACTGATTTTTGCTTTTTATTTAGTAAAGTTTACTAAATAAATAGTAACTTCTACTAATTTATTAGTGAAATTTGAATTTTTATTAGTGAAATTATTTAAATTTGAATTTTTATTAGTTAAATTAGTGAAATTTGAATTTTTATTAGTAAAGTTAGTGACATTTTAATTTTCATTAGTAAACTTAGTGAAAAGTCAGTTACTAATTCAAGTTAGTAAACATTTCTACTAATTCAATTTTGGAGAGTATAATTAAATTAAAATTTTGACTGAAACTTATTATTTGAATCAAAATTATGTTTAGTTTACAAATAATATTTGGTTGACTGTATAAAAAAATAATTAGACTCAGAAAAAGATTTTTTAATTAAAAATTAAGTATCCAACTAAATAAATATGTTTCAACTAAACATATAATATTGAATTCGAATTTTTACTGATTTTTTAAAATTATAATTCTCAAACTTATTATGCATTGACTCAAAATTATTATAATTCAAAAATAACTTTTTGTTGACTTTGTAACAAACATAACTATGTTCGATTCAAAGAGTTTATTTTCTCAGTGTAATTCTTAATCATAATTAACGATTTTTTTGTTAAATACAGTGAAAAAAAATTTCATTGATCCAAATAAGTGATTAATTGATTATTATCAATAAAATATTTAATTGAATCAAATAATATTTATTAGAGTTAAATGGTTCAGTTCATATTTGCTTCAAATACTGAAGTTTATTGATTCAAATACGATTTAACTGAGTGAGTTCAATAAATATTAATTGACTCAAGTAAATATTTAAACGATAATAGTCAATGAATCGGTTATTTGCATGAATTCAATTTTTTTTAAGCGTATGAAATATTTTTTTTTAATTATCGTTATTGTTTAAATAATTTCTTGGGTAAATTATCGTTACTTTTTAAATAATTTCTTGTGAAAATTATCGTTATTGTTTAAACAATTTCTTGTCCAAATTATCGTTATCGTTTAAATAATTTCTTGTCCAAATTATCGCTCCCGTTAAAATTATTCCCACTCTATAAATTTTCCTCTACTTTCAGTTCCCAAAAAAGAAGTCTCCCATCCGTAGAAGAATTTTTTCTTTCTTTTTTTTGATTCTAAAGTTTTTTGTATTTGAGAGAGAGAGAGAAAAAAAAAAGAAAATTCAAGGCAGACATGGCGAGTTGTACTCCCTAGTAAATTTTGTGAATAAATCAACAAAGTATCAAGGCAGCGAGTAACTTTTGAAAACTAGTAGAAAGCTCAACGACGACAGGATGGCAGAAATGTGTTTGGATCGAAATGTAATTAAGAGGGCAAATAATCCGTGCCGAACAAACTCGAGGTTGGATCAAAGAAAGCGATGCGATGCGATGGAAAGCATTGCGCTAGTAACGGAAAACGGAAGTAGGAAAGTATCCACTACGTAGACGTTGAGAAAGGGAGAGAGAGAGAGAGTGAGAGTGAGTGAGAGGAGACGATGTGTCGAGTCGAACGTGCGCTTGTGGGCAAAGAGTACTGGCAGTAGAGACCCTCGATAAATATTTCTGTCAAGTGACCGGGCGCAGAGTGAGGGGTTTGAATTCAAAGAGATGCCGAAAAGGTGGAATCGAGAGCATCCTCTTTTCCTTTTCTGGAGAAATAAGGGGGAGAGGTGGGGGGGGGACAGTATATTTGCGTTACGTTACGTAGTTGCGCGTTTAATCAGCCGTGTACTCGGCTGAGGACTCTCTTTCTCTCTTTTCTCTTTTTCTTTTTCCCTCTCTTTCTTTTTCCCTCTCTTTCCCTCTTTCTCTTTTTCTCTCTTGCTCTCTCTTGCTCTTCTTTCTCTCTCTTGCTCTTTCTTTCTTTCTCTCTCGAAAGAGAAGAAAAACCCTCTCTTTCTCAAAACGGAGAGAGAGAAAAAGAAAGCAAGAGAGAGTAAGAGAGAGAAATAAAGAGCAAGAGAGCGCAAGAAAGAGAGAAAGAAAGAGAAAGAAGGGCAAGAGAGATAAATAAAGAGCAAGAGAGAGCAAGAAAGAGCAAGAGAGAGAAAAAAAGGAATAAACAGAAAAAGAGAGAAAGGGAATGTTTTAAGAAGAAAAAGGACGAGAGTCGGCGAAGAAGCGGAATGGGAGGGGGGGGTTTGGAGGACGTCGAGCAGATGAGGGCCTTTGCGAATCAAAAAAGAGAAGGACTTGCTTTATATTGCAAGTCCCGAGAATGCCTGGACATTGGATACAAACCGTTTCACTATATGCTCTTGACTTGTATCCAACCGAAATTAACCGCTCCGACGGATAAATTAATCCACGAAGGGTCAGGTAGCTAAATACTGACAAATCTCTCTTCTTTCCTTTTTATAAAGTCATCTCTCCAGTAACTAATTATTTTAAAAAATATAAGTGGGAAAAAAGTACACAAGATTGGACCAATCTTGGCACGACAGATTGACACAATTTTTACGATATTTGTCTTGCTTTTCTATTCATTGTATTTAAAAATCAAAATTTAAACTACTCAGTTGAAATTCTGTCAAAATTAGGCAAAAATTTAGACAATTTGGCTGTAAAATTGACAAAATACTCAAAGCCAAGATTGAGACAAGATTGAATGAATTTTATCGAATTTTTCATCGATGATTGTATTTCAATCTCTAAATTCAGGTATTCAGTTCAAATTCTGTCTAAATTTGCTCAAATTTATACAATTTTACTAAAGAAGATTAAGATAATATTTAAAGCCAAGATATAGCCAAGGTTGACACAGTTTTACTGACATTTTATTTTCACGATTGTAATTCAAAATCCAAATCGAAATAATCAATTAAAATTCTGTCTAAATTTGATAAAATTTATATCATTAGACTGTAAAATTGACCTAATATTCAAAGCCAAGACTTAGCCAAGATTGAGTCAGTGATATGGCTATTTTTCTCCAATGATTGTATTTTAAGCTTTTAATTACACTATTCAGTTGAAATTCTATCTTAATTTGCTAAAAGTTATCCAATTCGACAGTAAAATTGACCTAATATTCCAAGCCAAGATTGAAACAAGATTGAGCCAGTTTTCTTGCCATTTTATTATTTTCCTTATTGTAATACAAAGTCAAAATCGAAATAATCAGTTGAAGTTCAGTCTAGACATGCCTTCTGTCTAAATTTGCTAAAGTTCATACAAGTTTATTAAAAACTTGACCTAATATTAAAAGCCAAGATTGAACCAATTTTATGACAATTTTTCTATTATAATTATATTTCAAAATCATAATAATCAGTTGAGCTTCTGTCAAAATTTATAAAAATTTATACAATTTGACTGAAATTAACCTACTATTTAAAGCCAAGATATAGCCAAGATTGAGCCAGATTCATTGCCATTTTAGTTTCATGATTGTATTTAAAAATCGAAATAATTAGTTGAAATTCTGTCTAGATTTAAAAAAATTTATATAATTAGACTGAAAAATTGACCTAATACTCAAAGCCAAGACTTAGACAAGATTGAGCCAGTATTATCACTATTTTTCTTCCATGATTGTATTTTAAGCTTTGAATTAAACTATTCAGTTGAAATTCTATCTAAGTTTGCTAAAATTTACTAAAATTTGACAGTAAAATTGACCTAATATTGAAAGTCAAGATATAGCCAAGAATGAACAAATTTCATTGCCATTTTACTGCCATGATTATGTTTCAAACTCTAAATTAAACTATTCCGTTGAAACACTGTTAAAATTTTTTAAAATTTACTATTATTTTATTTGCTAAAATTTGCACAATTATGACAGTGAAATTGGCCTTATATGCAAAGCTAAGATATAGCCAAGTCTGAGCCAATTTATTACCATTTTTCCCCCATGAATATATTTCAAACTCTAAATTAAACTATTCAGTATATTTACTGTTTATTTGGACAATTCTATCTAAATGCTTATGAAAGTAAAATTATATTCAACGTTTGAAATCCAACACTGAGATTAGTTTTAAACAATTTTTTTGATTTTATTTATTAATTATTACTGTATTGCGAAAAAAGAAACTATTTCAAATTTTTTCTCTTTTAAAATAAAATTAAAACTTTGTGAAAAAAATTGTAATTAAGAAATGGAAATCAAGCAAATTTTTTTTTATTTCTTTTGAATAAGAAAATAAATTTTCGTTAAAAATTGTTTTTTATCAAATCCAAATTTTAAAATATAACGACTAAGAAATAGAAAATATAACCATTTTGAATATTTTCTGTCTACTAATAACAATTTCCCTCATAAAGTTATAACTTTATTTTAGAAAAGAAGAAAAATATTTGAATACCTCCTATTTTTTAATTACATTTTTAAAAATAGTTTTTTAATTTTTTAAAATATTTTTTTAAAACAAGGAAACAAAATTTAGTATTAAACCTTTCTTTGCAAAAATTTTATTATTTTCTCTTGCTTACTCTACTAAAATCAACTGTATAAAAAATTATATTCAAGAATTTATTTATTGACAACTTTGGAAATAATTAGTTAATTAAAAATTTATTTTGTAAAGGTTCGACTGTAAGAGGAAAATTATTTTCGAATTTTGCTGTTTTCATAAGTTTCAAAGTCATTTGTTCAATCTCATAAAATTTAATCATATCAATTAATTAAATTATCTAAATTTATTTGTTAATAAATAAGAACCTTGAGAAAGAGTTTTTAATCTATAAAAACTAAAATTCACTAATAGGACAATTAATTATAGTTGTTACACTGAAAAAAAAATTTATTTGATTCAAATAACAGATTATTAGACTATTATCAAATAAATATTTACTTGAAACAAATAATTTTTATTTGAATCAAATAAATTGTATTTAAATCAAATATTTCAGTATTTGAAACAAATATAATTTAATTGATTAAATAAAAATTATTTATTTAATTCAAATAAAAATTATTTGATTCAAGTAAATATTTATTTGATAATAGTCAAATAATCGGTTATTTGAATTAAATAAATTTTTTTTTCAGTGTAATAGTAATACAATTAAATTGTAATCCATATTATGGTTTTTGAAGAAATTTTTAATTATTAATTTTAAAATTGTTAATATAAAACAGTATATAAAATACAAAAATAAAAAAAATTATGTAAAACAGTAAAAAAATGGCCTAGAATTGTTGCTACTGTCTCAAAATAAAGTAGAAAATAGAAAACTTCAGTTTTGTTTTGCTTCGAAGTGTGACGATAAATCTCATGTGTGTGCGAGTGAGAGAGATTGCTTCTATATAGGTAACGAATTTTCACCCCTGCATGGGACGTTTGCATAATGTCCTGAAGCGTGATTCATACATGCACCTAACACATCCCAAATGTACACCTCTCGGTGGTACTTTGTGTGCAAATTACGCACGAGACAAGGCAGTTCCACTGTTTCTGTTTTCAAGGCAAAACGAGATTTCACTATCCTCTTACTTAGACACAAGGACCTAATGCATAAGAGCGTCATTAAGGTGGAATAAAATTTCCCGAGTAAATTGCAAAAAAAAGAAAAAATAAACAAATTGGAGGAAAAAATTAGTTTATAAAACGAACAAACAAAGTTATTTCGTAAATTTAAACTTTATTGCGTCTTATTAAATTTATTTGTTGACCCTTTTTTTAAATATTTACTTTTAGCTTAAATTAAAGTAAGTCTGACTCTATTTGGTTCTTACTACTAAATTTAAAATTTAACTAAACTACTTCTAAGTTTACTTTTTCTTTACTTACTGTAAAATAAAACGTCTCTTTTTTAAGACCGATTTTGGTATAAAAAAATTATATTTGTTCAAATATTGAATAAATTTTATTATTAGAAAACTAATTTCAAGAACTTTAATTGTATTACTTTTATTTAATGTCAAAAATGACACTGAGAAAATAATATATTTGAATCAAACATAATTATCTATGTTATACAGTCGAACCAAAAATTATCAGTCCAACCAAAAATTATCTTTGAAATAAACATAATAAGTTTAATAACTTTATTAAAGTTTAATAACTTTATTAAAGTTTAATAACTTTATTAAAGTTTAATAACTTTAATAAGTTTTGACGTTCTGTTTTGACATGAGATGAACTATAACACATGTTTTTTATACATATAAAAAAAGGAGATATGAATGTTTTTAAATGTCTTTTTATGTCTCATACTGTTTTTGTAATTTTTGTAAGTTTGTTTTGTAAAATTTATTATTTTGTATCATCTTGTTTTATGAGGATGATACTGAGAATATCAAACACGTGTTATTAACAGGTTAGAATTCATGTCTGTATGCGTCTCTCCTCCTTTTGTATAATTTTATTTTAATATTTATATCTGTATATTTTCAGTGTATCATTTTCTTGAAAAGGCCTCACTTCGTAGAGGCGAAAGCTAGTTTAAAAAATGCAATAATTATATCGATCAGTTAATTGACAATTAATAAACATCTTTGACAATAATTTGACTCTGATCAACAATAAATATTTCCATCTTCTATATCATAATAAGTTTAATTCAATACAAAATAAATTTGATTCAATAAAAATGAATTTTCAATAAAAATTATGATCAATTTAAGCATAAAATATGTTTACTTTAATTATAAAATATACTTAATTCTAAAAAATTTTTCTGGTCCAACCAAAAATTATCTTTGAAATAAACATAATAAGTTTAATTCAATACAAAATAAATTTGATTCAATAAAAATGAATTTTTAATAAAAATTATGATCAATTTAAGCATAAAATATGTTTACTTTAATTATAAAATATACTTAATTCTAAAAAATTTTTCTGGTTGACTACTTATTTTTGAATTAAAAAAACTTTTTTCTCACTGGATTTGAATTTAAGATAAAACACATTAAATAAAAAAACCAGCCGTTGTTTTAAAGAAAGTAACAATTTCATTAATAAGCAAATTGAAAAAATACCTGTTCTTTTGTTTTCAATTTACGATTCTTTAATAATAATTATTTAAACAAATTAATAAAAATTAATTGTTAATAACTTTTAACGGTATTCGATTATGTGTAGAATATTAAGAATTGTATTAATTAGTTTTTTCTCGTAATTTGTTTACGAAATTCTTATAAACAAATTACATAGTAAATTATTGATGATTTTCTAAATTTTAATGAATTTGTTAAAACAATATTGTTGTTAAAAAAGCGAAAATTAAAAACTAAAAACAAGTATTTTAAAAAATTTTTCTTTGAATCGAATTGTTAATTTTACTTAAAATCCATTTGTTTATGCTTCGGACGAAACGCTCTTAATTCTGCATAATTTGTTTATAACAATTTTATAGACAAAATACGACTTGGAAAAGAATGTGACCCATACAAAACATTTTTAGTTTTTTCACTTAAAATTGATTAACACAGATGTTTTTAAAAAAATTTTAAATTTTATTAATTTGTTTAAACAATTCTGGTCACACAATTAGAAATTAAAAACAAAAAGCAGGAACTTTCTGAATTTGAAATAGTTAAAAAATACTAATTTCATAGCAAAAAGTCATTAACATATTCAAATAGTAATATTTTACTGATGAAATAGTCAATATTGACTAATTAATCATTATTAATTAAATTTACTTTTAGGTTACGTAAAAACGACTAAAATTTGTAGTAACTAATTGAATTAGTGATTTAGTATTTTTAACTAATTCAGATTTAGAGAGTTAGAATTCATGCTTATATTTCATAAACAAAATAAGCAGTTGAACTTCTGTCCAAATTTGATAAAATTTATATAATTTGACTGTGAAATTGACCTAATATTTAAAGCCAAGACATAGCCAAGATTGAGCCAGTTTTATTGACATTTTATTTTCAGGATTGTAATTCAAAATCAAAATTGAAATAATCAATTGAAATTCTGTCTAAATTTGATCAAATTTATAGAATTTGACTGTGAAATTCACCTAATATTTAAAGCCAACATATAGCCAAGATTGAGACAGTTTCATTGACATTTTATTTTCATGACTGTAATTCGAAATCCAAAATGAAATAATCAAATGAAACTCTGTCCAAATTTGATAAAATTTATATAATTCGACTTTGAAATTGACCTAATATTTAAAGCCAACATATAGCCAAGATTGAATCAGTTTCATTGTCTTTTTATTTTCAGGATTGTAATTCAAAATCAAAATCGAAATAGTCAATTGAAATTCTGTACAAATTTGATAAAATATATATAATTCGACTTTGAAATTGACCTAATATTCAAAGCCAGGACTTAGCCAAGATTGACTTCAGCGTTATCGCTATTTTTCTTCAATGATTGTATTTCAAGCTCTGAATTAAACTATTCAATTGAAATTCTGTCTAAATTTAATAAAATTTATAATTATAATTTGACTGTAAAATTGACCTAATATTTGAAGCCAAGACTCAGACCGGATTGATCCCGTTTTATCGATATTTTTCTTCCATGATAGTATTTTAAGCTTTTAATTAAATAATTCAGTTGAAATTCTATCTAAGTTTGCTAAAATTTACTAAAATTTGACTGTAAAATGGACCTAATATTCAATGCCAAGATTGAGACAAGATTGAATCAATTTTCTCGAATTTTTCTTTCATGATTTTATTTCAATCTCTAGAGTCACGTATTCAGTTGAAATTCTGTTATTAGTTATTTTTTGCTAATGGCTGAAACAAAAAGTCATTTACAATTTTACTAATAATTAGTTATTTTTAACTAATTCAGATTTAGAGGGCCTATATTTTTACCAGTTTGCGTATGAATCCAATTGTTACTATTTAATACAATGTTTAGTTTCTTTTTCGGACCTAATTAATATAAATTAAAAGTTAATTAATTCTGATTAAATTTATTATTGTACTATTTATTGTATTTATTGTATTTATTGTATTTATTGTATTATTGTATTTATAGTATTTATTGTATTTATTTTTTACCTTTTTTGTAAAAACAGTTATTTTTAATTTATTTTTAATTTTTAAATTAAATTAAATTAAACTAAGTCTGATATTTTCCGTTCTTGTCTTGTTTCCTAAAAACAAAATTTTTAGATTTACTTCCTCAACTCCAGGAAATATTTCGAAAAGAAAAAGAAACAATGCACCAAAGGAAAAAAAAATTAGTTAATATTTTCTAATGTTATTTATTTTGTCTTGTATATGTTATTTCGTTTCTTGAATAAGAAAGTAGGAAAAAGTGGGCTTGAATGGTTTAAAAGGGTCGCCAAAAGGGGGAGAGCTAAAGATTATACCACAATGCGTGGAACAACCCTCGAATTAAGTCTGTGAGCCGTCTCTCATTCCCTCTCTCTCTCTCTCTCACTCTCTCACTCAGTCACTCGTACACAGGACGACGGTAGTTTTAATGTTGAAAATCCAAGAGCGACGCAGAATGGATTCTTATTATTGCTCTTAAGGGATTACGCCCTGTAGTGTGCGGTGAAACGCGTTCCTAACTGTAATAACAGGATTCTACTTTGCCTCTTGTGCCTAACTTCATTCTGCATTCTCTTTTGTTATGTGCACTTTAAAAATAAATTCTCTCTCTCTCTCTATATACATCCACTACTTCAATTGCACATTCCTTAAAAAATAAGACAGTAAAGCAATATTTACTGTTTCGCGAGGAAAAAGTTTTGCCACAGTTTACAAAAAAGATTTATTTTTTGTTCTATTCGAAAAGAAGGAGATAATCTTTTGTTTTATTCGAATTCATCTGATATTTCGAGACATTTTTTACTTTTTACTTTTGATTTTATTGATACAAGTGCTGGGCTGCGACTGAAAGTGGTTGTCACCACGGTAAATCGTTAGGTATTAAAATAACACTAAAAACGATTAAAATAATCCAATTTAGTGTTATTTTAATCCATTTTGGTGTTATTTTAATACCTAACGATTTACCGTGACTATTTATTTTCAAATCAAAGGCTGACTAAAAAAATTTATATTACTGGATTTTATGCACTGAAGTTCTGGTGTCTGACTAAAATTGTCTGTACCACTTATTTTAGAGTAAAAAAAATATCTAAAGTATTATAATATAGTTCATTTTGGTGTTATTTTTACTGCGACTGATATTTTACATTGAATCCAAAATAAGTCAACGATTACCAAAAATTATCTAACAAACTAACTAATTAACTTATTTACTTGCTTAACTTCGGTAATAACTAACTTACTAACTATCTTACAAACTTAATTACAGATTCATTTTCTTCACTTAACTACTAAATTAGTTACTAACTAATTTACTTTCAAACTAACTTACAAACTTAACAACTAATTAACTTACCAACTCACTTACTTGACTTAGTTACTAACTAACCTAATAATTAATTCACTTTTCAAAAAACTTACAAACATAACCACTAATTAACTTACTAACTACATTTTTACTAACTCTCTAAATCTAAATTAGTTAAAAACAATAATAGTAATAAAAATAATAATACTAATAAAAATAATAATAATAATGATAATAATAATAAAAATAATAATAATTAGATTAGTAAAATCGAGGATGACTTATTCCTTCAGTAATTAGTAAAAAAACTAATTATTAGTAGAGATTCACCAATAACTTAACTTAGTAACTAATTAACTTACTAACTACTTTACTAACTCTCTAAATCTGAATTAGTTAAAAATAATAATAGTAATAAAAATAATAATAGTAATAAGAAAAAAAAATAATAATAATAACAATAATAATAATAATAATAATAATAAAAATAATAATAATTAGATTAGTAAAATCGTAATGGACTTATTGCTTCAGTAATTACTGAAAAAACTAATTATTAATAGAGATTTACCAATGAATTAACTTAGTAACTAATTAACTTACTAACTACTTTACTAACTCTCTAAATCTGAATTCGTTAAAAAAAATTAATAATAATAAAAGTAATAATTAGATTACTAACATCTTGGATGAGTTTTTGCTTCAGTAATTAGTAAAAAAATAACTTATTATTATTAAAGTAGAGAGTCACTAATTAATAGTAAATAAATAACTAAAAAAATTGTCAAGTTTCACTAATTCAATTAGTTACTACAAATTTTAGTCATTTTTACGTAACCTAAAAGTGAATTTAACTAATAATTAGTCAATATTGACTATTACGTCAGTAAAATATTACTATTTGAGTCGGTGACTGATATTTTGCTATCAAATTAGTTATTTTTAACTAATTCAAATTTAGAAAGTACCTTCTAAATTTGAATTCATAAAAATGTTTACTACCTCGAATTAGTAAATGACTTTTTGCCTCTGAATTAGTTAAATTTTACTAAAACATAGTATTTTCCACTAATTTATTAGCAAAATTTACTTATTCAAAAACAAAAAATCAGTCTCTAATTCGAATTATTAAAATTTTTACTAATTCAAATTTGGAGAGTAATTTAGTTACTAACGAACTATAGTTAATTAGTAACTTAATAAGTTTGTAAGTTAATTAAGTTTTTTTAGTAACTTACTTAGTTTGGTAGTTAATAAGTTAGTTAGTTAGTTAATAAATTAATACGTTAGTTTGGTAGTTAATAAGTTAATTAGTTACTTAATAAATTAATTCGTTAAATAGAAAGTTAATTAGTAATTAAGTTTGTAAGTTGGTCAAAAAAATTAGTAAACTTTAATTAGTAATTAAGTTAGTAAACTATAATTATTAATTAAGTTAGTAAACTATAATTAGTAATTAAGTTAGTAAATTATAATTATTAATTAAGTTAGTAATTAAGTTAGTAAACTATAATTAGGAATTAAGGTAGTAATTAAGTTAGTAAACTATAATTAGGAATTGAGTTAGTAAACTATAATTTAATGTAATGTATTTAATGTGATTATGTTAGTAAATTAGTTTGTAATTAAGGTAAGTAAGTAAGAAAGTAATTAAATTAATTAGTTCATTAGCTACTTAGTAAGTTAGTCCTAAACAACTACTGTTCCTAGTAAAACTAAATTCGTCAAATTTTGACAAATCGTTGACTTGGTGTTTGATTTGAACTAAAATTTCATTCATAGCCAAAAATAATACCAAAATTAATTATTTTAAAACTTTTCTCTTGTTAATTAAATCCTTGAGGAATTACACTATAGCAGATAAGAAAAAAAGAAAATAAAAAAAGAAAATTGGAAAAAAGAATTTAGTAAATATAATTTTAGGATCTTTTTTATCTGAATAAAAACAAAATTAAACAGTAAAATAAAAATTAATTTCACTTGTATAGCGGAATAGTGGAAAATAATTTATTACTAGAAGATAGTGAATGATTTTGAATAAAATTTCAAGAGTAGCGAAATTTTCTTAAAGAGAATGAGGAAATGAAACATTTTGAGTATCTTCGTTAACCCTCTCTTGCGTGCTTGTTTTCACAGTCTCGCGCTATTTTGCCGGAAAACAAGACATTTATAAACACCCACCGCGAGATTAGATTTGTTAAGATAATGGGGCGCCTGTTTTAGCGCCTCTTCACTAACGCAACGGAATTATTGCGATGCTTCCATCCACTACCTCTTTAGTTTTAGAATATTACTTTAATAGATAGTAATAGATAGTACATGTTCTTAGCTTTTTCTTCACTTTTTTAAAAATTTTTTCCCTTCTTTAACCTTTTTTAATTTTCTTTTGTTGTTTTGTCCTTTTTACCTGTTTTTAAACCATTTTTAACTCTTTTGATTTTTTTGTTTATTTGTTTTACCTTTATTTTACCTTTTCTGAGACATTATTTAACTGTTTTTTAAAAATATTTTTTCATATTTTGTTGTTTTCTTTATTTATACTTTTTTCCTTTTTTCACCTTCGTTACATTTTCTTTATCTTGCTTGTTTACATTTTTATTACTGTTTCTACCTTTTCTTATCTTTTTTATCTTTTTGCACTTCTTTAACCTTTTTTATCTTTTTTATCTTTTTACACTTCTTTAACTTTTCTTTTATTTTTCTTTCTTTTTTTGTCCTTTTTAATATTGATTTTTTTTCTTACTTTTTATCTTTATTTTACCTTTTCTTAGCCTTTCATTAAATTTTTAGTATCTTCTTTAACATTTTTTTTCCTTTTCCTTACCTTACTTTTTTCCTTTTTTTACCTTCGTTACATTTTCTTTATCTTACTTTTTTACATTTTTATCTCTGCCTTTACCTTTTTTTATCTTTTCTTATTTTTTACCTTTCTTTAACCTTTTTTTAATTTTCTTTCTATTTTTGTCATTTTTACCATTTTTTAAAACTATTTTTAACTTTTTCTGATTATTTTGTCATAGTTTTTTACCTTTATCTGACCTTTTCTTAGCCTTTTTTTAACGGTTTCTTTATCTTGTTTCATATTTTTTCAATCTTTTCTTTAACTTATTTTTTCCTTTCCTAATTTTCAATTTTCTTGATTTTCATCATTTTCAACTTTTCTCGATTTTTTTGCTTACCTTTTATTTTTATTTTACCTTTTCTTAACCTTTCTTTACATTTTTTATCTTCTTTAACCTTTTTTACCTTTTCTTCGTCTAATTTTTTTCTTTTTTTACCTTCGTTACATTTTCTTTATCATACTTTTTTACATTTTTTATCTTTTTTCTTTTACTACCTTTTTTTTAAACCTTTTTTACCTTTTTTACCTTTTTTTTTACCTTATTTTACCTTTTTTTACCTTTACTACCCTTTTTTACCTTTTTTTAAACCTTTTTTACATTTTTAACCTTTTGGAACCTTTTTTACCTTTTTTTACCTTTTCTTACCTTTTTTTACCTTTTTTCACCGTTTTTTACCTTTTTTTACCTTTACTACCCTTTTTTACCTTTTTTTTAAACCTTTTTAACCTTTTGGAACCTTTTTTTACCTTTTTTTACCTTTTTTCACCGTTTTTTACCTTTTCTTACATATTTTCTTAATCTTTAATTTCTCCTTCTCTTCACCAATGTTCTACCATTTCTTTATCATAATTTTAAAACCTTTTCATAACCTTCCCTTTGTTCAGAGCTTCCGACATTATTTGATTCGATCAAAAATTCTTTGTATATTTATGCGATAATGCGTAGACAACAGAAGGCAACACGGAACAAATAAAAAAAGGGGAAAAGGAGAAAATACATATTCAATATACATATATATACAGGTATAACTGAATTGAACTTGAAGAAGCGTAACCCCGAACCTAAAGAGGATTACTTCCCTGGGTGTTTGTCGCTCGTCATAAAGTAACTTTATTTCGAGTATTATCGACAAAAAACACAATAAAATTTAACGATCTTACAGACTGTGGTTCACTGAAAACGGTAATAAATTTATCGAAAATGAACAAAACAGTAAATCAAATGTGGAAAATATATTTAGCTTTCATATATTTTCCTCTAAATCCGACAATTTTAATTAAAAAAAAAATATTTTCTACATTTCTTTTTTTTTATTTTAGTTTTTACTATACTTATAGTGAAAAATTAATTCGTCATGACTAAATTTATTTTCTGCTTCTTAGTGACAGAGATTAAAAATAAATTGTCTGACGTGAAAAGTAAATTATTTTTTAAAAAACGATAAATTTTTGTCTTTGCAAAAATTCAATTGTTTTTAAACAAAATTTGAATAAAATGTTACGAACGAATTTAATTCATTTTTAAAATTTTAATAATTCTTTCGTTTTATTATCTTTGCATTTTAATTATTTTTTCAAATTTGTAAAATCTTGTGAAAAAATTCAATTATTTTCCAAAACTTTCACGAAATAATTCAGTTTTTTTCTAAATTCGTTATAAAATCTTTGGAAAAATTGAATTATTTTCCAAACAATATCACGAAAAAATTTTATTTGTTTTCTTAACTCGTTGCAAAATTTTTCGAAAAAATTCCATTATTTTGTAAAAATTTAATAAATTCTTCGGAAAAATTTAATTAAATACATAAATAGTAAATTTTTTTTCTATAAATTCAAATTTTACACAATTTTAATAACATTTCATAAAAAGAAACAACTTGTAAAAAAAATTAATAATATTTTTCGACAAAATTCAATTAGTTTCTAAAATTTTAATAACTCATTCACGACTAATTCAGTTATATTTACAAATAGTAAAATTTTAGCAAAAATTTAATTATATTTAAAATAATTTTAGGTAGAAATTCAATTTTTTTTAAATTCGTTATAAAAAATTATAATAGAAATACAGGATTTTTTGACCTGTAATTTTATTTTCTTAAATTTTAATAAACTCTTTGAAAGAATCCAATTGTATTTATAAATAATAAAATTCTTTCTGATAATTCAATTATTCTCTAAACAATATTACGAAAGAATCTTATTTGTTTTTTTAATTAGTTCCAAAATTTTTCGAAAAAACTCAATTAAATATATAAAGAGTAAATTTTTTTGCATAAATTCAATTTTCTACATAATTTTAATGACATTTCATAAAAAGACACAATTTAAAAAAAAAAAAATATTTACCGAAAAAATTAAATTATTTTCTAAAATTTTAATAATTGTTTCCCAAACAATTCAATTATATTTGGAAATAGTGAAATGTTTTTCAAAAATTAAACTATATTCAAAACCATTTCAGGTAAGAACTCATTTTTTTTCTTAATTCGTTATAAAAAATTAAAATAGAATACAGAATTTTTTGGCCTGTAATTTTATTTTCTCAAATTTAAAAATATCCTCTAAAAACAATTCAATTATATTTACAAAAAATATCCTCTGAAAACAATTCAATTATATTTACAAAAAATATCATTCTTTTGCGATAATTCTATTATTTTCCAAATTTTTAATTAAAATTATTTTAAAAATTCAATTACAATTTAAGAAAAGTCAAAAAATTTCTTCAAAAAGAATTTAATTTGAATTTTTTAAAAATTTCATCAAAATTCTTCGCGAGAACTCAATTATTTTTCTGAATAATAAAATTCTTCGTAACTGCAAATTGATTACCGAAATACAGCGATTATTTATATAGATTTTTAATTTAACTCTGATTATAATCATTTTTACTACTTAATGTAAAAAAAAATTCAATTTTTTTCTTTATTCGTTAAAAAAAATTAAAACAGAATACAGGATTTTTCAGATTGGATTTTTTTACCTGTAACTCTATTTTTTTTTAATTTTAATAAATTCTTGGAAAAAAATTAAATTATATTTATGAATAAAGTAAAATTCTATGTTCCTGAAGTTGACGTTGACGCTTAGCACCGAAAACTATTTTTTTCTTATTTTTAGTGATAAAATTTTTACAATTTCACTTCTTTCATTCACTGAAGAAGAAGAAAAAAACTTTTTGGAAGTATTTTTTGAATCAGAAACCGAGGAAAAAATTCATTTACTTTTTCGGTTTAGTGAACAAAATATATTTTGATGCTCAGTGTCGACGCCAACTTCAAGGACTTAAAATTCTTTGCGTGAATTCAATTATTTTTCTGAATAATAAAATTCATTGAAAGAATTTAATTAATACCACATTTTTAAATAAAATTCTCTTTAACAGTTTGATTATTTAATTTTTTTTAAATTTAAATTAACTTAAGTCTGAAAATTCAGGTAAGAAAATAATAATAATAATTTTTTTGGAGTATTTAATAATTTTTATAATGAATTTTATTTATTTAAGAATATTTTTTAGGGTCAGCGGGGAGAAGACAAAATTTTTTTTTTAGCAATTAAGTTTCTCATATTAAAAAAAGGAAAATTCAGGAAAAAAAGAATGTAACTTCAGGGACTTAAAATTCTTTGCGTGAATTCAATTATTTTTCTGAATAATAAAATTCATTGAAAGAATTCTATTATTATCAAATTTTTAAATAAAATTCTCTTCAACAGTTTGAATATTTAATTCTTTTAAAATTTAAATTAACTTAAGTCTGAAAATTTAGGTAAGAAAATAATAATAATAATAATAATAATAATAATAATAATAATAATAATAATAATAATAATATGTCTGTCTAAACTTGACATTGACTTATTCAGCAATTTTTTTTTTTGCTTTTTTTAATTAACTTGAGTCTGAAAATTCAGGTAATAATAATAATAATAATAATAATAATAATAATAATAATAATAATAATATGCCTGACTAATCTTGACATTGACTTGTTCAGCAAATTTTTTTGCTTTTTTTAATTTATTTACTTTTTTTGACAATCTAATGTCAACATTTCGCCCCACATTGAATAATACTAATATAACAACTCTCCTTACTTCCTTTTCCTTCCACCGACTTCTCTTCCAGTTACTTAAACGTCATATATTGTCAATAACAGAATAAGCGTGAATTTGCAGAAAATAATGAAAAAAAAAGAAATGTTTCCCGATAACATTTTAAGTAAAGATCTTCAAAGCGTAAAATTTCGTGACTGCTAACTGTGCCGAAGAGGTAGAGATGCCAATTAAGAGATTCGATGGCGGAGGGCATCGAAGTAGAACTAAGGGTTGGCGGGTGCCGATGATGTATGTGGTGGAAAATACCAGGGGCAATCTGTCACGGTATCGACGCCTTTCCACCAAATACCTCCCACCTACATTTCATTTTTTACCCCTCGACTTTTACTTTTTCACATTCCTCCCCCACACTTGCGTGTCCTTTCACACGATTTTCCTCATATTTTTCCAATTATCCCCAAAAAAAACAGGAGGAAAGAAAAAAAATTCTTTTTAACCTACATTACCTTTGGTTTATGACAGGAAATTCTAAATAGATGAAAAGTACACGTTGGTAATTATTAATTATCAATTATCATCAAACAGTGTAAATAAGATAATTATAAGAATTAAAAAGTTTTCTGTAATTTCATATTCAATTAGATTTATATTTAGAAAAGTGATTAATAATTATTCGACGTAATTAATTATTTTCCGAATAATTATCGAATGTATTTAACTATTTAGCGTATTTACCTATTTCTCTATTTTCAACCGTCTAATTATTAACAAGGTATTAAAACTTATTCTAAACACGTGTAATTAGTTATTCACATGAACAAACAGAATAGTATTTTCTTTTCCTATTTACTTTCTTTTTCGTTCTGCTTTATTATGAAATTGATACGAACATTATTTATTATATTTTTATCATTAATTAATTTTATTCATATGGGAATTATTATTATTATTATTATTATTATTATTATAATTATTATTATTAGTATTATTATTATTATTATTATTATTATTATTATTATTATTATTATTATTATTATTATTATTATTATTATTATTATTATTATTATTATTATTATTATTATTATTATTATTATTATTATTATTATTATTATTATTATTATTATTATAATTATTATTATTAGTATTATTATTATTATTATTTTTTTTTTTTTTTTTTATTTAATTTAGAACTAATTTTTCCACGAGAAAAATAACTATCGACATAAAGTCTGAAAAGGGATTATTTTTCCACAAACAAACGATCAATGTCGAAGCACATGTCTAGAACCCTTTTTTCAGAGAATCATCATGAGCAATTCTTTATTTTTTCCATTACCATCACGAAGAAATTTTTTAAGTTTTTTGCCACAAAAAGTTTTTGCGGAGAAAATCGATTTTCCCTCTTATTCGTATAATTATAGATGTTAATAAATGAAAACCTTTAAAACCACAAGATATATGAAACTAATTTACAAAGAAGTAGTTTCTACACTGTTTGTGTATTATTTATCGATTACGTATTGCCGCACTGTAAAATAAATCCTTGGACCTGCCTTTTTAAATCTTATTCGACAAAAATTTTGTTTTACTACTTTAGCAAAAATTAAACTAAAATTAAAATATAAAATCTGATAAAAATTCTGTTTCACTACAATTTTAACGTGAAGAGTTTCTTCTTTCAGTTTAACTTTTTACATTATTTCTGACTTATCAACTTTTAGAAAATAAATTACATTTAATTAAAATTAATTACTTATTCGTTATATTGTTTCTAATAGTTTTCCAGTCAAAATTAATTAAAATTATTTTAATGTAAAAAAAATTCAATTTTAAATTTTAATAAAAAATCCAATTATTTAGAAAAATTCTACACGAAATCACTATTTTTCTAAATTTATTCAGGGAAATCAGAAAAAAGTCAGGGAAATTTGTCAAAAGTACTGAAATAATATTAAATTTCAAGAATTCATATGAAAATTCTGAATAACAATAATTATTTTAATAATTAACAATAATTTATTTATTTATTTAATATATTTATTTATTAATTTTATTTATTTAATAATTAACAATAATTAGACTTTGCAGATTTAAAATCGACTTTATAAAATAATTAAATTTTTGAAAACTATCGAAAAATAATTACTTTTTATGAATTATGAAATTTCTATTTAAAAATTTTTTTTAATAATATAAGTAAGTAGCAAATGTCACAACCGATAAACAAAGTATTAATTTACTATTATTATTATTTTGTTATTATTAAAAAATAAATAAATTATTATTATTATAATCACAAAAAATAGTTCAAACATTAAAAAAAAAACAAAATTTTCCTAAAAATAATGATTTTCAAATAAAAATAATCCCTAATTTTTTCTTTAGTAAGAAAAGTAAATTTCGTTAAAAATTGTACAAAATTTCTCTCTGTTTTTGCCTTCAAAAAATTAAGTAATCAAAATTTTTTGAAATGTTACTTCAGCTTTACTTTACGAATGGTTCAATCACTATTTGTTAGAAACAATTCCTGTTGCAAAATAATATAAGAACTAAAAAAATTTCTGACCAAAAAATTGGTCTGCTTTGTTAATTTTGAACAAAATTTTATTTTTAAATCTTCCAATAATAAATTGAATTTGGGAAAAATTATAATTAATTGTATAAATTCAATTATTTTCAAAAGAAACAAAATTCTTTGCAGAAATTCAATTGTGTTCAAGAATTTTTTAATATTCTCTTCAAAATTTCAATTATTTTCACAAATTTTCATTAATTTCATACGAAATCTATTATTTATAAAATTTTCATAAATTTTTTCGCAATAATTCAATTATTTTTATAAATAATAAAATTATCTTTTTAGGAATTCAATTATTTTCAGAAGCAAAAATCATCGCAGAGTTTTAATTATTTTTAATACAATTTTAATCGAATTTATCGAAAAATATAATTCTTCTTAAAAATTTTATAAAAAATCGTAAAAAGAAATCAATTATTTAAAATTGTTTTGAATTTTTAATAAAATTCTCTATAAGAATTAAATTTTAAGAAATTTATTTTAAGAAATTTATTTTAAAGAAATTTATTTTAAAGAAATTTATTTTTAAGAAATTTATACAAATTTTGTAAATAAATTTTTTTTTTGTAAATAATTTTGTATGAAATTAAGGAGAATTTTTGAAAATAATTAAAATTTTGACGAGAATTTTAAAAAATTCTTGAACATAATTGAATTTCTGCAAAAAAATTTCAATAAATTATTTACTCTTGCACTTGAATTAATGAAATTTTTAATAAAAATTTATTTAAAAATTAATTTCACTTAAACGTTTGGATAATAATGAATATTAAAAGCATTATAGTATGAATTTTAAAAAATAATTAAATTTTAAAAATGTTGCAAATAAAATTCTTTAAAAATTAGTATTTTTTTATACCTGACTAACAATTTTAAAGAATTTATTATATTAAAAAAGTTTAATTGAATTTTATTCTGAAATTATTTGAAGTGCTTTTTTTTTAATACGTAATCAATTGAAGAACTTCTGAATCATTTATTTTTTTTTTTAATGGATTTGCAAACAAATGGATTTTAAAATTCTCAAAAAACATTTTTGAAAATATATTATAATTTTAAAAGCTTGTGATTTCTGTGGGAAAATAATGATTAAATATTTATTTAGAAAAAAGTTATTGATGTTTTCGAATAATTTCACAATTAAAAGAAATTGTAAATAAATGTAATGGAATATTTTTTTTTGAGTATTTAATAATTTTTGATAATGAATTTTATTTAGTTAAGAATATTTTTTAGGGTCAGCGGGGAGAAGACAAAATTTATTTAGCAATTAAGTTTTTCATATTAAAAAAATTTATCAATATAATGAATAATGCAATAATATAAATAAATTTTTTTAATATGAAAAACTTAATTGCTAAATAAATTTTGTCTTCTCCCCGCTGACCCTAAAAAATATTAAGTAAATAAAATTCATTATAAAAATTATTAAATACTCCAAAAAAAATATTCTATTACATTTATTTACGATTTTTTTCAATTGTGAAATTATTCGAAAACATCAATAACTTTTTTCTAAATAAATATTTAATTATTATTTTTTTTTCCTGAATAAGAATTCAGGAAAAAAAGAATATAATGAATAATGCAATAATATTAATAAATTTTTTTAGATTAACAAAAACATTTTCGAATTGTTTGAGAAAGAAAAATAATATTATTAACTTTAAAAAAATTGCAAAATATCATAGAAAAATTAAATTTTGCTGTTGAATTTAAATTTTCTTAAAATATGTTTTTATTTTTATTTTTTTTCTCTTTTTTTTAAACTTGTGGTTTTGTTTCAGTTTCAGATGACTAATGGAGAAAAGATAGAACAGGAAGGGTATTCCGGTGGGTAATAAAAAATCCGTCACGTAAAGACGGCGAGCGTTTTATATACGTATAGAGGTGGAAGAAGAGATTCGAAAAAAAAAGAAAAAGAATACTGATTCATTATTCAATCTGGGTCGAATGATTAGCATGCAACGACGTTAGCGTATTTCTCCTCTGGTCTTTGGGTGTCCTCGGGATCTGCCTAAATAATGTAAAACCTAGCGCACCGCAGTGAGTACCTTCTTCAACTAACGCAAGAACCAACATTTTCTTGTCCTGAAAATCCGAACGTCTTTCCTCACTGATTACTATCCTCCAACTCTCGATTCAATCCCTTAATTCGTGTTCAACATTCCAAATTGTTCTTTTACATATATTTTCTATTTTTTTTTCTCTCTAAAATTTATTTTTTCCTCTAAAATTCATTTTTTCTCTTAAAAAATTAATAAATTCATTCTTTTGATTTTCTCAGTCTTCGTACACATTCTATTTCAAACATTTGGAACAAAAAAAAACTTTTTACTCATATTTTTACTTTTTTTAAATTTATTTTATTTTTCATGAAAAATTCCTGTTTGATATGCAAAACTCTATAATTATTTTTTAATACTTAATATAAAATCAAACTGAATCAATTCTGACTAAAATTGCTTTTAATTTTAATTTCTTTTAATCTGACATTCAATTTACTTTAAAGTGCGTTTGACTGTATTTTTTTTCTTATACTATTTACTATTTTGATGAACTGAATTTATTCTGACTGAATTTATTTTTACGACTTGATACTAAATGAAAATTAATTCAGTTTGACGAAAAATTGTTTTTTACTTTTTTTTAACCCCCTTTTTTATTTAATTCAACCTAGCACACTGAGAAAATGATTTATTTGATTGAAAAATATTTTGTTTAAATCAAACATAAAATTTCTTTGCTATACAGTCAGAAATATTTCAATTTAATTGAAACATATTTTTTGGTTAATTTAAAAAAAATAAGATATTTAATTTAAACGTAAGTTGTGGTTGATTTTACATTATTTATGATCAACTTTGAAAATTGAATTAAAGATAGAATTTTTAAACATATTTTTGCTTAAATCAAAACAGAAAATATGTTTAAATTAAGTATAATTATTCAAATAAATAATACTTAAAATACTTAAAAATATTCAAATTTAATTGAAACATATTTTTTGGTTAATTTAAAAAAATAAGATATTTAATTTAAACGTAAGTTGTGGTTAATTTTACATTATTTATGATCAACTTTTAAAATTGAATTAAACATAGAATTTTTAAACATATTTTTGCTTAAATCAAAACAGAAAATATGTTTAAATTAAGTATAATTATTCAAATAAATAATACTTAAAATACTTAAAAATATTTAAATTTAATTGAAACATATTTTTTGGTCAATTTAAAAAAATAAGATATTTAATTTAAACGTAAGTTGTGGTTGATTTTACATTATTTATGATCAACTTTTAAAATTGAATTAAACATAGAATTTTTAAAAATATTTTTTGCTTAAATCAAAACAGAAAATATGTTTAAATTAAATATAATTATTTAAACAAATAATACTTAAAATACTTAAAAATACACCCAGAGAAAAGTATTATTTAAACCAAATATATTTTATTTGACTTAAATAAACGTATATTTGTCTCAGAACCAACTAGACTTTTTATTTGTTTTAAGTAAAATTTTTATTCCACATAAATAAAACATATATTTGAGATAAATAAAATTTTATTTAAACTAAATAAAATTTATTTGAAACAAATAAAATTTCTTTGAAACAAATAAAAAGTCTAGTTGGTTCTGAGACAAATATACCATTTCTCTGGGTGTATTTAAATTTAATTGAAACCTATTTTTTGGTTAATTTAAAAAAATAAGATATTTAATTTAAACATAAGTTGTGGTTGATTTAAATTATTTATATTCAACTCTTAAGTTTGAATTAAACATAAAATTTTTAAACATATTTTTTGTTTAAATCAAAACAGAAAATGTGTTTGAATTAAATATAATTATTCAAATAAATAATACTTTTGAATTAAAGCAGTAGATATTTTCTATATATTGGGATTAAGCTTACCAACTAATTTCTATTAAACAAAATCACTTAAAATTATTTTTTTATTTAAATTAAGTTAACTTCTTCTCAGTGCACGGAATAAACTATTATACAAATATTCTAATTTTTAAAACGTCTGGTATATATTTTTTTAAATAAACTAATTGTTAAAAATCAATTTAAGTACAGGAAAAAATCTTCACCTGCGGGACAACTACAAATTTAACTGTATTAGCGAATTTTTTAGTTATTGCAACGAATTCTTTTACTATTCCAACGAATACTTTTGCTATTTCAGCGAAAGCTATCGCTGTTCCAGTTAAAGGTTTTTTTTCGTGCAAAAAATTGTATTACTTTGAAAATTGAAATTTTAGAAACTTTTTAGTTAAACTATTAATATTATTATTATTATTATTATTTATTATTATTATTATTTATTATTATTATTTATTATTATTATTTTAATTTTAAATTAATTAAACTTTTTAATTTTCCATTTTATTTTGTTTCATAGTTAATTAGTGTAGAATCGCTCTGATGGGGACTTAGATCTAATACTCGAAACGTAAGCAGAAAAATTGTAATATTATAAAAAAGAATAAATATTATTTTTAAAACGTTGGAAACATAATTTTATGAAAAACATAAAAACATAATTTTTCGGTGCAAAAATGAGCGCAGAAGGATTAATTTATTAATTTACCATCACGAGACTCAAAACAGAAAACATTGTCAAATTTTTTTTTCCCCCCAAAGAAAAGTTGATTGAGAAATTATAAATACTGCATGAAAAGTCTTTGCTGCATTTCGCGAGAGAATATCGCGTACAGAACTTAAAGAAGTAAAAAGAGAGAGAGAGAGAGTGAAAGAGTGAGAGAAGAACTGGAAAAGCGAGGGTGGCAAAGAGATCCGGATTTAAGGCGTCGTCCGTGAAAGCCCTCTGGAGGCGCTGGAGTTCTGGTTAAAAGGGGGACAAGGGGGGGGGGTAGTTTAAGAGAAAGAGAAAATGGTTTTGGGGGAATGGGGAGATTGTGGAAAAAGAGGAAAGAGGAGGGATATGAGGGGGGGTTTGGTAGTCGTAGTTGACGTCGACTGGGCGTGTTGGAGTGTAAGTGCTAAGATCTCGGAGTGCATTAACATGCCCCGGAGGCAAGCTGAATACAACCCTTCTTACATCGCAAAGCTCAAGCTGAGAGACCACCGCGTGAAGGAAGAATGGAGGATAAAGGGACACGGAAGGAGGTAGATCAAGTCGACTGAGGGGCCCTCCCATCGTACCACAGAAATTTCCACTTAATTATATCAAAAAATGTTTTATCCCCCGGCCTTCCTTTAATTTTTCACGAAGAAAGCAAGAAAAGGAAAAAGAATCAAAATGCAAAATCTTTCTACTCTTTTCTTTTTTTTTATTAGTAGTAAATCTTATTCTTTTTATCAACTCGAGTAAATCAGTGATATTTATCACTGATTACGAAATTTTATTTGTACTTTCACTTTCATTATCACTTTAATTTCTACTTTAATTTTTACTTTCTTCTTCACTTTCATTATCACTTTCATTATCACTTTCATTTCTACTTTCATTTTTACTTTCTTTTTCACTTTCATTATCACTTTCATTTCTACTTTCATTTTTACTTTCTTTTTCACTTTCATTTTCATTTTCACTTTGAAAGATTTTTATTTTCATTGCATTCTATTTCTACCTGAATTGTTACATTTAATACATAATACATACATGCATTTTAATACATTTTTTCCATCCACTTTCCTTTTCACTTAGCTTTTCATTTTCACTTTAATTTTTACTTTCTTTATCACCTTCACTTTGAAAGATTTTTATTTTCATAGAATTTTATTTTTACCTGCATTTTTACTTGCACTTTAATAAATTTTTTCCTTACATTTTCCTCTTCACTTAGAATGTTATTTTTACTTTCATTTCTACTTTCACTTTGACACTTTTTGCGTTTTTACTTTCACTTTGATACTTTCACTTTAATAGTTTTTTACTTTTACTTTCACTGTCACTTGGATAGATTTTTATTTTGCTCCTTCACTTTATGGTGGAAAGTGCAAATAAAAATCTGTCAAATTGAAAATAAAAGTATATTTTACTTACACTTATACTTCAATTTCCACATTCACTTTTACTACTGATTCTGAGAATTTTCTTTCATTTCTTTTAGAAATTTTTTATTTTCACCTCGATGATTTCCTCTAGACTCATTTTCTTTTTGACTGTAAAAGTAAAATTAAATTGAAAATGAAGATTTATCACGGTGAAAGTAATTCTAATTAAAAATCTACGTCAAACCTGAAAAGAAAATCGAAAGTGAAATAAAAAATCTGTTCCTAAATAAAAATAAAATTCTGTCAAAGTAAAAGGGAAAATAGAAATGTATCAAAAGTGAAAGTAGATGTAAAAATAAAAGACTCAAAGTGAAAGTGAAAATAAATGTCAAAATAAAATTACATAATTCGCGCCTTTGAATATCTAATGAAAATCTACCAAACTGAGATGAAAGTTGAAAAGTCTATTAGAGTGAAAATAAAAAAAAATTTAACAAAGAAATTAATTAGGTATAATAAAATAATAAATAATATTTTTTTTAGTTAATAATAATTAAGTATTTTATAATAATAAAATTATAAAAAATTACCTATTAAATTTGAAGCAAAAGTAAAAAATAATTGTAAGAATAAAAAGTCTATTAAAATGAATGTAAAAGTGAAAATAAAAATCTGTCAATGAGCGAAAATGAAATGAAAAATAAAAGTGTAAAAAAACATGTGTCAAAGTGAATGTAAAAGTGAAAACGAAATTGAAAATGAAAGTGAAAATGATAATCTGTTAAACTTGGTTGCGTTGATATAACTTAAAATTCCATTTTTTAAATTCAAATTTTTAATTCATAAATTAAAGTAAATTAAAACTATTTTTTATTTATTTATTCTTTCTAAATATCACTTTCACTCCAAAAATTCCATTTTCATTAACCAAATTATCACTTTCTGTATAAAATTTTTCTGTTTCATTAAACAAATTTTCACTTTTACTAAAAAAATTTTTACATTTATTCAAAAAATTTTCACTTTTACTAAAAAAATCTTAACTTCATTAAAAAAAATTCAGTATCTTTAAAAAATTTTACCTACTTTAAAAAAATTCTCTCTTTCACTTTCTTTAAAAAATTGTAACTTTCACATTAACTTTAAAAATTTTAGCATTCATTAAAAAAATTATCACTTTAGCTAAAACAATTTTCGCAATCATTCAAAAAATTCTCACTTTCACTTTAAAAAATGTTGACTTAAGTAAAAAAAATTCAGTTTCTCTCAAAAATTTTACCTACTTTACAAAAATTCTCTCTTTCACTTTCTCTTAAAAATTTTCTCTTTCACAATTACTTAAAAGATTATGTAAATAGTTACTTAAAAAGATTATGTATTCATTAAAAAAGTTCTCAGTCTAAATAAAAAAATGATCTTTTTCTTTATAAAAATTCTCACTTTTACTCACCAAATTGTCACTTTCACTTTGACTTAAATATTTAATTTTAAATTAAAATTAAATTAAATTAAATTAAATTTAAACTTAAATTTTAAATTTTCACTTAAATATTTCACTCTCATTCAAAAAATTTTCACTTTCACTTATGATAATACACTTTTATTTATCGAATAGTGACTTTCACTTTAACTAAAATATTTCAGTTTCATTCAAAAAATTCTTATCATTTCTTAAAAAAATAATTTTCTTTTACACAAATTATTTTCACTTTCACTTGGAAACTTTTTGAAACTAAAATTTTTTGAGTAACAGTGAAAATTGTAGTGTGAAATTAAAAATATTTTGAATGAATGAGAGAAATTTTCAGGAAAGTTAAAAGTGAAATTCGTGTGATCGCTTTTTGGGGGTAAATTGAAAATGGAAGTAGAATTGAAAATGTGTCAAAGTGAAACTGAAAATTAAAGTGAGAATAAAAATCTATCAAGTCATCAAGTGAAAATTAAAGTGAAACTAAAAGAAAATAAAAATCTGTAAAAGTGAAATTAAAGAGCTAATAAAACTAGTACTAAAAATCTGTCAAAGTAAAATTAAAGAGCTAATAAAACTAATACTAAAAATCTGTCAAAGTAAAAGCAAAAATGAGGAGCAATTTTTCAAAAGCTGATAAATCCATTTTTCAAAGAAATTGAGATAAACACATATTTAGAATTTTAAAATCCTTGGAAATCGATTGATCACTGTTCAATTTAAGAAAAAAATTTGTTACCAAAGAATTTTTAATTTAACATATATATTTTTGCCTAACCTTGATAATTTTTTATTTTAATTTTTTATTAGACAAAATTGCTAAAACCTTGAAATTCCTTTATTACAATAAATTTTAATTATACAAACAAAGCTTTTTAAATAGAAAAATATTTAAAAATAAACAATTTATTACATTTTTTCTACATTAAAGATAATTTTAATGGTTATGTGAGAATTGTCATTTGTTTAAATTTCTCGAAATGACAAAATTTGGATTTATCAGATTTTGAAAACTTGCTCCTCAAATATAAATCTGCTAAAGTAAAAAAATAGAATTGAAATCTGACAAAGTGAAAGTGAAAATGAATGTAAGAATGAAAGTGAAAGTGAAAATGAATGTAAGAATGAAAGTGAAAGTGAAAATCAAATTATGTAATTTACCTCCTGTTTTATACTAAAACAACTAGAGAACTGCCTTTTTTCTTATTTTTCACTAGAGTGAAAAAGGTAAAAAGCAGTTAAAGATAAATAAAAAAGAGATGAAATAGAGAAGAAAATAGAAGCTCTCGAAAAGAAAATGAAGAAAAATAGACCAAAGAAGAGAATTACTATTATTATTTACTACTTCTTTTACAACAAAACACCTGGAGATAAACAACCAAAAAAATTAAAAAGAGAAAAAAGTAGAAAACATCGAGAAAGAAATTGGAGAAAAATAGGCGAAAAAGAGGGGAAAAATGTGAAGAAGAGCAAAAAAGACGAAGAAGAGCAGGAAAAAAGTGAAAAAGAGCCAAAAAGAGGTAAAAAGCGATGAAAAAACGAATTCAACGTGATCACATATAGGGAAAAAGAGGGCCACTTGTTCAAGCACCTATTGGACAGTTACAATTTCCGATAGGTCACGGCCGCACATGACCACCGAGAACGTATAAAGAGGGCACAAAGCCCTTGATGGATGGGTAGCCACGGTGTTGTGGCGCTCCCCGAACGCGATGCGAGTGACCACCTGTTGAAGGCTTCTCTCTATCTCTCTCTCTCTCTCGCTCTCTCTATACGCACCTGTGTACACGCGCTCAAACCTTCGCTTTATCGTTTCCCAGTTTCTCTTCTTTTTTTTTATTTTTTTATTCTCTATCCGTTCTCCATCACGTTACCCTATATCACTAACCGTTATATTTGACATTTAACAACTCTCGACGATAATCAAATTCTGCAAAAAGAAAAAAAAATAGGTACAAAAACCCTTTCAATAAATTTCGAGATGAATTTTTATTCACTTCCTTTCAGTGTATTTTTTCTCACTCTCAATGAACTTTTTATTCGTTTCGATTAGAAATTTAATTTTGGCACAGACTTTTGTTTAGGGTAAAACAACATTTTTTGTTAGACCAAATAAAAATTATTTCTGCCAAAAGAAATTGTATAAAAAAATGTTATCAAAATAGTATCAAAGGTGAGACTTTTTAATCTGACTTTGACTTTCGATTGAATTTTTAATTTGATTTTGCTTTTAGTTCCACATTCACTTTCACTTTGATTTTAACATTCATTTGGACATTCACTTTGACTTTTTGAATTTTAATTCGACTTTGACATATAATTTTGAAATACACTTTGGCTTATATATTGATTTTTAATTTTAAAAATAAAAGTCAAAATTAAAGTCGAAGTAAAGGTGATTTTGTATAATTTTACTTTATCTTTCGATTGAATTTTTATCTTTTCTTTCACTTTGATTTTCATAGTTACTTTGACTTTCATTTTAATATTGATTTTTAAATTCAGTTTGATACTTTGAGATTCCATCTGGCTTTGACTTAAATTTTCAAATTCACTTTTAATTTGACTTTGAGTTTTAAAGCAAAAGTCAAAATAAAAGTCAAGGTGAAGGTGATTCTGCAATTTGACTTTGGATTGAATTTAAATAAAAGAAAAAATAAATAAAAAGTTAAAAAACTTTTTATCGTTTATTTAACCCTGATTTTAGATTCGATTTAACTTTAAATATTTTTACTTTGATTTTCACATTCACTTTGACTTTCAATTTTGATTTTGTTTCTTACTTTGATATTCACATTCACACTGACATTCTGATTTTCACTTTGACTTTGATTTTATATTATAGCTTTAATTTTATCATTTACTTTAAACTCTGGATTTTAAATTCGAAATTGACTTAGATTTTAAAATTCACTTTAACTTCTAATGAAAATGATTTCAACATTTTTGATTTTTACATTCACTTTGACTTTTTAAATTTGACTTTGATTTCAACCTTGATTTTGATATTCACTTTGATTTTTGGGCTTAAATTTCACTTTGATTTTGACTTTTCGAAATAAAAGTAAAAATCAAAGTCAAATTAAAGGTCAAAGAATTAGAAAGTCCTACCTAAGTTCTCGATAGAGGCAAAAAAACTGAACATCTGTTCTTTAATAATTTCTCCTAACAACGTCCTTCATCTACAAGTTTCACGTTTTTGGCACTGCTTTTGTTTCTAAAATAAGCTCTCATTATAAATGTAAAATTTTCCATTCATATTCAAAATTTTATGTCTCGCGTCTGTTGAGGCTAATTTATTCAACATCGATTCAAAGTGCGACAAATCCTTCTCTAAATCGGTTCAGGTTAATTTTATTTTTTTTCCCCTATAAGAACAGAAAATAAGGACAAGAAACCATTGTGTTAACAATTTTTTCGCTCTATGATCGGGCCCAAATTATTTTCATTTTTATTTTCACTTTCATTTTCACTTCCACTTTGACTGATTTTAAGTTTCAATTTCATTATAACTTCCACTTTGATAGATTTTTCTTTTCACATTCACTTTGGTCTTTTTTAACTTTGACTTTGACAATCACTTTTACTTTTAGATTTTTTTTAGACTTCAATTTTGAAATTCACTTTGAATTCTACTTTGATTTTCACCTTTAAAGTAAATATTAAAATCAAGTCAAAGTGAAGGTGATTTTGAAATTTGACTGTAACTTTTGATGGAATAACTTTGTTATTGACATTTTAACTTTGATTTAACTTTGATTTAACTTTGATTTAACTTTGATTTAACTTTGACTTTGACTTTAACTTAGATTTAACATTTATTTTGACAATTTGACTTTAATTTTAAACTTGATTTTCACATTCACTTTGACTTTCGATTTTTAATTCATTTTTATCTTTGATTATGACATTCACAAGGGTTTTTTCATTTTTATATTGACCTTGACATCGATTTTGTAATTCACATTGATTTTGACTTTGGCTTTAGCTTTGACTTAAAATTTATTTATTTTTGACCTTCTGACTTTGACTTTAGCGTTAAATTAACTTTAATTTTGTTTTTTTCTGACTTTGTTTTCAACTTTTTTGATTTCCACATTAACTTTGACTTTGTTTTCAACTTTGATTTCGTCAGTCACTTTGACTTTTAGATTTCTATTTTAATGTTGACTTTCAATTTTTTTAACATTGACTTTAATTTTTTTAATTCACTTTGACTTCTACTTTGATTTTGACTTTTAAAGGAAAAAAAAAGAAGTCAAAGTGATGGTGATTTTGTAATTTTAATTCAAATTACGATTGAATTTTTAACTTGAATTGACTATGATTTTATACTTTAGCTTTAATTTTAAAATTCACTTTGACTTCTGGAGTTTTAATTTGACTTTGACGTTAATTTTGAAATTTAGTTTTACTTCGACTTTAATTATGCGAATTAAACTAAAAGTAAAATGAAAGTGAAAGTTGAAGTGATTTTTAAATTTAACATTAACTTTTGATTGAATTTTTTACTTTTTTATTTACTTTGCAACTTTGATTTTGACTCTGACTTTGGCTTCGATTTAACGTTTATTTCGACCTTTCGACATTGATTTTAACTTTGATTTCGACATTCACCTTAACTTCGTGATTTTTAATTTGACTTTCACTCAAACTATGGAATTCTCTTTGTCTTTTTAACTTTGATTTGATTTTGACTTTAGCTTCGATATGACATTGATTTTGACCTTTTGACTTTGATTTTCACATTCACTCTGACTTTCGATTTTTAACTTCGATTCTGACATTCACAATGGCGTTTTTATTTTTAATTTGCCATTGACTTCAATTTTGAAATTCACTTTGATTTTGACTCTGACTTTAGCTTTGATTTAAAATTTATTTTGACCTTTTAACTTTGATTTTAATTTTGATTTTCACCTTTACTCTGACTTTTGATTTTGACATTCACAATGTTATTTTTATTTTTAATTTGCCATTGACTTCGATTTTGAAATTCACTTTGATTTTGACTTTGACTAAAAACTTATTTTGACCATTTGACTTTGGCTGTAGCTTCAATTTAACTTTCATTTTGACCTTCTGACTTTGATTTCAATTTTTTTTATTTACAAATTCACTTTGACTTTAATTTTGATAATCATTATGACTTTCAGATTTCTATTCTGACATTTAATTTAATTTTAAAATTCTTTTTTGACTTCAACTTTCATCTAAGTCTTCGAAATTAAAAATAAAAATGGAAATGAAAGTAAAAGTGAAAGTGAAAGTAGAAATAAACATTTATCAAAGTGTCAAAGTGAAAATGATGGTAAAAATAAAAGAATAAATGAGAATTAACGAAGAAAGGAAGTAAAATGTGTGTGAAAAAAAGAAGAAGTATTTGATATTGATGAAAATGATGAAAGTGCTCGAGAATTTTTTCCCCTCAAGAACAAAATGCCTCTCGTCGTCAATCGACAGTTCGAGGGCCTGTTTTTTTCCAACGTGTGACTCACACACAGAACAACCGGACCGAGAACGACAGAAAACGCTTTATTTTTCCTCCCCCACCTCCCCTTAGCAACTTCCAACTCCCCATACATATATATACGTAGATATAATGTATTTCGATCGCATTTCATTTGTTTCGCCTTGCTTTGCTCTCACTCGGAACACACCTCGCGGCAACTAAAACGCTCTTTTGCATTTCTGGACTCGAATAAGAGAGAGACGAGAATTCGTCCAGTGTGTGAACACACTTGTTGTATTTTATCTCGACGTCCGTTCTGGTGTACGCGGCGCGATACCTTTAACTTGACGTGGCACATTTATTCACATTGCACATATATGCATTTTCATTTTGCAAGCACACACGGCACACACTCTTTTGTCTTCTCGACAATGTTCCTTTCCCAACTCACGCGGTTTGTGATGTTGCTTTTCAATTCCAATGCTATTAGATAATATCATATTATGCTTTTTTTCGTACAGAAATAGAAAACTTTTGAAAAATACATTCTTTATCTGAGACGTGCATTTTCTGAGATTTATTTTCATTACACTTTTTTTAATTTTGGTTGTCTTGGCAAAATTATCTTTCAAGTAATTTATGTTAATTAAATTTAAATCATTTAATTGAAAACTATTTTATTTTTAATATATTTTTTTTTAATTCTATTTTGTTATTTAAGTAATCTTTAAAGTCCGAGATCCTTTATAAATTAAGGCAAATTAAACGAAAACATTCAAACAATGAATAAAATATTTATTTACTCCAAAGTTTCAAAATCTAAATGATTTCCTCTTCAGGGAGTCTATTCAAAAAATATACAAAATTAAAATAATAAAATAAAAATTATATAAGAAAAACTAAAAATTAAAAATAAAAGAAAAATAAAATTAGTTTAACAATAAATAAATAATTATCTTACCAAAAAATAATAATTAAACTAGACAAAGACTTAAATTTTTATGCCCTGACGATGGAGTAGAGTCTGGAGTCATAAAATTGTAAAGAAACTTAATGTTTAAAATAATTTAAAAAAATAATTGAAAAAATTTTTACACATAAATGACAAAAATTATTAAAAATTGTAAAAATAATCAATAATAACATTAGTAACAAGTTAATACAAATTTAAATATTAATTTAATAAAAACAATAATTTAAAAAAAAAAAAAATTTTTTTTAATTATAAAAATTAATAGATAATAAATAGTAAAAAATTAATAACTGGTAAAAATAATTATTAGTAAAAGAAAAAATAATAAACAAAATAAAAACTAAACATACCATAAATAAATAATTCATCCTTGTATAAAAAACAATAAATAAATAATTAATAACATATAGATAATAAATAAATAAATAAATAACAGGTCACAATTTCGAAACGTTGGAGTAAATAAATATTTATTGTCCGAATGTTTTCGTTCAATTTGCCTTAATTCTATTTTGATTGTAATTTTATTCTATTTTAAATTCTATTTAATTCTGTCCAATTCTATTTAAAGTTAGAAAAAGTAGAAAACACTCAGCTTAATCTCAAAAAAATGTTTTCAACTTGACAATTCTCTCCTCCATTTCAATTCAATATTTAATTTGAATTCTACTTTGATTTTCACATTTACTTTAACTTTCACTTAAATTTCTTTTAATTTCACTTTCATTTTAAAATTCCATTTTCATTTTTCTTTCCTTTTTTTAATCTTTTCAATTCGTTTTCACTTTTACTTTACTTAGACACATTTTTGTTTTAATTTGATTTTCACTTTCACTTTGATAGATTTTTAGTTTATAACAAAATGAATGTAAAATTGAAAATAAAAAATTGAAAAAGAAAATAAGAATGAAAATAAAAATACGTCAATGCGAAATTGAAAATAAATGTGAAAACTAAAGTCAAAATAAAAATCTGTAAATGAGAAGTCGAAAATAAATTTGAAAATGAGAGTGAAATTAAAAATGTACAAAAGAAAAATGAAAGTAAAAGCAAAAGTAAAAATAAAAAAGAGAGAATTCATGAAAAAGTCTGGGATTTTTATTGAAAGTACTGGAAAAAATTCAATTTTTAGAATTCATAGGAAAATTCTCAATTTTTTTGTCTTTTTGTTTGACTCAAAAAATATAGTTTATAAAATGAAGTCAAATTATCATTTTATTTTTCAATTTAAAAAAAACCTTCATTTTTAAAACTTTAATTTCAATTTTGTTGAAATTAATTTCGATTTTAAAGATTTTAACGCAATTCTTTGAAAGAATACAATGCTATTTTAATAAATATGAAAATTCTTCTCGAAATTCAATTATTTTCAAAAAGTTGAAAAAAATAATTCTCATTAACTTTTTAATTATATTGATTATAAATAAATAAATAGCGAAATTTTTCGCCAAAATTCAATTATTTCTATAAATAACAATATTCATCACAAAAATTAAATTTGTATCAAAATTAATAAAATTCTTCACCGAATATCAATTATTTTTAAAAAATCCAAAAAAAAACGTCAACATTTCAATTATTTTTATAAATGAATGTCAAATTCTACGACAAAATTCAATTATTTTTTTTATGAATTTTAAAGAAATTAATTGAAAATTTAATTACTTTGAAAATTAATAAAATTCTTCGTAGAATATCAATTATTTTCAAAAAATAAAAAAAAATCGTCAACATTTCAATTATTTTTATAAATTAATGCCAAATTCTACGACAAAACTCAATTATTTTTTTGAATTATAAAGAAATTCATTGCAAAATTCAATTACTATCAAAATTTCTAAAAAGAATTCAATTATTAAATAAAAATCTTTAAAAAAATTGTAAATTTAATATCAATTAATTAATAATTACGTTCATTATCTTTATAAATGAATAGCAAAATTTTTCTACAAAATTTAATTATTTTAAAAAATTTGAACGAAATTTATTTGGAAAATTCAATTATTTTCTTAAATAACAATCTTCATCACAAGATGAGAATACAATTATTTTCAGGAATTTTAATGAAATTCATTGCAAAATTTAAATTATTTACAAAAATGTTTCTTAACTCAATGATTCTCAATATTCATTTTAATAAAATTTCTAAAAATAATTCAATTATCAAATAAAAATCTTGAAAAAATTGTATTTACAAACATTCAATTATTTATAAAAAAATAATAATTTTAGTTGATTACGATTAATTACCTTTCTTCTGACAATTAAATTATTATTAAATTAATAAAATAATTTAATTCACAATTTATTAAATTAATGAAAGTTCAATTGCAATTGAAAGGAACGAAATATTATTTACTATAAGAAAAAGAAGAAACAGACTCAATTTGACCATATTTGAGAATTGAGACTAAAATGAATTTTGATGTTCTAAAATACGGATATATCCCTTGAAGAGAACTGAAGAGGACTTCCAAGCTTAAAGCATCGATGGAATTACCAACGGATAATGAATTTAGCGAAAGGGATAGAGACTGGATGAGAACCTTTCATCGTCCTCTTCCTTCTATAGCGCTTGTGTGAATGTGTCGTTCGAGGAATATATAGGAGCTTTATTGTGAATTCTGACATTTATTCGATCGCATCGATTTCTATTATTGTCGCAATGCAACATACATAGTAAAGGAAAATTAATGGAAGATAATGAAAAATGTTGAGAATTTTATGAATTAATTTACGTTTTTGTATTCAATTTAAGAAAATACATTTAAAAAATACATTTCAAAAATACACTTAAAAAATACATTTAAAAAATACATTTAAAAAATACATTTAAAATTCTATTTAAAAAATTTTTCAATTTAGAAAAATGTATAATTCTGGTAGACATTTCCATGGTTTTGTTCTATACAAGATACATATATTAAACTTTTTCCAATTATTAAAATAATTTCTTCTACTATTTCGAACTTAAAATAGAATTTAAAAACAGAATTACAAAAATAGAAGTAAAATAAAAAGAAGAAATAGAATTAAGGATTGTCACCTGTAAATTGAAAAAAAATTTTTAAACCATGCTAATTGCTGGATAGTAAAATTTTTTAATAGCAATGATTAAAAATTATACTATTTTTTAGTAGTAATTAATAATATTATTTACTAATAGTTGTTAATAATAAAACTATTTACTAGCAATGATTAATAATAATACTATTGGTAGGTGGTCACTTTTTCTAAAAAATATTTTCTAATCCTTTTTGCCTAAAAAAAGTGATTTCTAATGAAATCTTATTCCTAAAATAAGTTTTTCTAATGAATTTTAATTTCTAAAAAGAATTTTTCTAATGAGTTTTGATTTCTGAAAAAAGTTTTTCTAAAAAGTTATGATTTCTAATATTTATTTTCCTAAAGTTTGTAAAATTCCATAAATTTTGATAGAAGTTAGAAAATTGGTGAAAAAAACTAAAATTAAAAAATATAAACTATTCCTCATATTTTCTGTTTTTAAATCATAATTCTGTTTACGTAATCAGTTACCTTTTGAGAAAAAAAAGATAAATTTTTATAAAACAACTATTTGTTAATAAAAATTCTATTCTTTAAAAAAAAATTATTTACATCATTTTTATAATTATAATTTGTATACTTTCTAATAATTTTTTATTACAATTTTGCAACAGAATTTCAAGTATTTTTTTGAAAGAATTAAAAAATTTTTGTAAACATTATTTTTTAATCACATACCTATTAATTGTTATTAAATTAAAAATTATTATTAAATTAAAAATTATTATTATTATTTTAATTAGAAATTAAATATTGTTATAGGAAAAGAATTTTTTGAAATTTTCCTTTATTTAGTCTTCCTTTTTTTAATAAAAAATTTTTTAGAAAATAATCTTTATTAGAAGAAAGAAAATTTGAAAATCACCTTCATTAGAAAAAAGTTTTTTAGAGATTCACTCTTATTAGAAAAAAGTTTTTTAGAAATTCACTCTTATTAGAAAAAAGTTTTTTTTAGTAATTCACCTTTATTAGAAAAGATATTTTTAGAAAATAAAAAATTAGAAAATAAGTTTTAGAAAAACTGTACCCCAATCATACTATTTACTAGTAGTAATTTATTACACTAATCACTACTTTTAATTATTAACACTCTTCACCAGAAGTGATAAAAAAAGTAATTTCTAGCAGTAATTAACATTACTATTTAGTAGTAGTAATTAAAAGTACTATTTACTAAAAGTAATTAATAATAATTACTAGTAGCAATAAATGATAATAATTACTAGAAGTAATACATATAATAATAATTACTAGTAGTAATTAATAAGAATAATAATAATAATTACAAGTAGTAATTAATAAGAATAATAATAATTACTAGTAGTAATTAATAAGAATAATAATAATTACTAGTTGTAATTAATAATAATAATAATAATAATAATAATAATAATAATAATAATAATAATAATAATAATTACTAGTGTTAATTAATAATACTAATTACTAGTAGTGATTTAAAATACTAATTTTAGCAATAATTCGTAGTACTAATTACCAGTAAAGCTTTATAATACTAATTAGCAGAAATAATTATTAATACTAATTACTACAATATTTACTAGTTATTAGTACGTTACTAATAGGAATTAAAAAATATAAATATAATAATTAAATAATTAGTAATAATAGCAAGTCAATTGTTGATAAATAATTTAATTATTAATAATAATTAATTCATTAAATTCACGGAATAATTGTCAATTTTTTTTTCTTTTTCAGAAAGAATTTATTAATTTTCTTGTATTTAATTAATTTTTTCTAATTTTATTAATTGATTGGTGTAATGAAAGCAGTTGGGGGGAGGGGCAGAGCTATGATCATTATTGAAGAAATGTAGGTACAGTATAATGTCTCCAGCCAGATGGAAATGAGCTAGTAGACATTTAATACCGAAAACCGTTGAATATTCCCCAAGAATAGCCCTCGATATTGAATTGGCTCCCGCCTAATTGTAACCTTCCTTCTCCATCCAACTCTCATTCACTTGTAAACGAAATTTGCATAATTTTTACATCGTCTTCCTTGTAATCGATTTGAATGCGCAACTTTGCCCTTTTCCCTTTTGAATTCATCATTAAAATTCTTTCAATAATAATTTTCGCTCAAATTAGAAAAGAATTCAATGTTTTTTCTTTACTTTTCTCTATATAATTATTTTTTTACATTCTAATCACGGGTGAACAAATTTTTTCTACATTTAATGAAATATTTTTAAGTGGAAAATTTTTTTTATATATGTAATAAAACATTTTTAAGTGAGAAAATTTTTTTTATATGGAATGAAATATTTTTATGTGAATTTTTTTTTAATATACAGTATTTTTCCCTCATATTCATCATAGAGTAAATAGTTTTTGTCAAAAAAAAAAAAAAATGTCTCCTTATGCCAAGCAATTGAGAGACGTTATGAGAAGTGAAAACCACGAGCGGACATTATAAAGTAATTTAATAAAATTTTATCTGCATCGCGATGGCAGAAAAAGGGCAGCAAAAAAAAAAAAGAAAGAAAATGAAGAGGAGTGAGAAGTTGGCAATGTTGAGGGGTGAAAGAAGAAAAAAGGGTGAAGGGGGGAGGGAAAACGGCAGAGAGAAGGTGAACTGGAGACGAAAGTTGTACACCAATTAACGGATTAAAGTTGCCATCAGATGCAGGCTGTTCGAGTACTTGCTACTTTACTCAGGAAATCGCCGAGGGGTTACGCTTGCTATCATTAGCGACCCGTCGAGTTCGTCTATGTAAGTTGAAAACTCGACTCAGTCATCCGTCCATCCACTTGTCCCCTCTTTTTTTTTCTTTCATCAATATCACTTGACAGTCTTGACCGTTTCGTGTGCTGACAAATTTTTCATTTTTTTTTTTTTTTTTTACTTCACTTTTCGATGAAAATTCAATTTCAAAGAGGAGAGACTATAAAAATTTGTTATAAAGTTTAATGAATGGGAAATTAAAAAAAAAATTAATCTGGAGAAATTTCATTCGTTTCTGTAAGTATATGAAATGAGAGAATCTTTTTTTATCAAAGGGCTCAATTTAATGTTAATTAGATGAAGCTTTTGGAAAATAGAGTAACTTTTTTCGGTGAGATTCAAACTTTAGATTTAGTCGAAATTTTTATCTGTCTCGAGAGATATTTTATTTTCGCTTCGATAGATATTTAATTATTTATTTTTATTTCAATTTTAATTTAAACTTGTTTTATTACTTAGATTTTTTATATTTTTAGATTTACGGATGATCATTTTCTACTTTTGTAAATATTTTTTTACTTTAACTAATAATTTTCAATTTTTAAAATTTTTTTCTGTGATTTTCACTTTCATTTTATCTTTCACATTCATTTTCTCTTTTACATAGATTTTTACAATTATTTAAACATTTATTTCCACTTTTATTTTCATTTTTACTTTTATTTTCTCATTCATATTTATTTTCACTTTAATATTCAGTTGAACTTTCATTTTAATTTTCATTTTCTATTTCTATTTATCCTTTTACAAACGTTCATTTTTAATTTAGAAGTTATTCATTTTTATTTTCTCTATTTGAAAATATTCATTTTCATTTTCTATATTTGAAAATATTCATTTTCTCTTTTGCAACTAATTTTTCTTCTAATTTTCACTTTAATTTTTTCTCTGACATTCATTATTTCACAATCATTTTAACTTTTACTTTCTCTTTAACATTCGTTTTCACAATCATTTTAACTTTTACTTTCTCTTTAACATTCATTTTCACAATCATTTTAACTTTCATTGTCTCTTTCATATTAATTTTCACAATCATTTTTACTTTAATTTTCTGTTTTACATTCATTTTCATAATCATTTGTACTTTCACTTTCTATTTTCACTTTCACAAACTATTTTCCTTTTCTCTTATTGCATATATTTATTTTCTCTTTCACAAATAATTTTTTTGTAATTTTCACTTTCATTTTCTCTTTGATATTCATTATTTCACAATCATTTTAACTTTCATTTTCTCTTTCATATTCATTTTCACTTTTATCTTCAGTTATACCTACATTTTAACATTAATTTTCTCTTTTGCATTCATTTTCACAATCACTTTTACTTTCATTGTCTTTTTTATATTTATTTTCACAATCATTTTTACTTTTATTTTCTGTTTCACATTCATTTTCACAATCATTTTCACTTTCATTTTATCTTTGACATTGTTTATTTCACAAGCATTTTAACTTTCTTTTTCACATTCATATTCATTTTTATTTTTATTTTCATTTGCACTTACATTGTAACTTTTATTTTATTTTTTACTCTCATTATCACAATCATTTTAACTTTCATTTTCTCTTTCATATTTATTTTTACTTTTATTTTCAGTTGCACTTACATTATAATTTTATTTTCATTTTTACATTCATTATCACAATCATTTTAACTTTCATTTCCACTTTCACTTTAACTTTTACATTCATTTTCACAATCATTTTAACTTTCATTGTCTCTTTCATATTAATTTTCACAATCAATTTTACATTCATTTTCTCTTTTACAAATACTTATTTTTACTTTAACTTTAAAAGATATTTATTTTTACCTTCGCTTTCATTATACTTTTTCTGTAAAAATAAGATTAATTTTTAATCTGCCTATAATTAATTTGTTATTTTGTTTATAAGATCATTTTCTCTTTGTTAAATATTTACTTTGACTTTGGAAGTAAAAATTAAAGTGGAAGTAAAATAGGCAACAAACCATTGAAGTGAAAACGAAAACTTTTTATAGTGACAATGCTAAATAAATTTAAAAATGAAAACCTGTCAATCCGAAAGTAAATAATTTTTTTCACTTTCAATCCAATAGATTTTCCAACTTTTATTTCAGTTTGGCAGATTTTTATTTCATTTCAATTAGACCAATTTCGTAATTTTATTTTGACAATTCTTTTCAATTTTACTTGGAGTTTTTTTTATTTTCACATCTACTTTCACTTTGAGTCTTTCATTTTCACAACTACTTTCAGTTTTGATAGATTTTTAATTTCATTTTAAGTTTTTAACTTTTACTTCGACAGAATTTCATTTTAATTTTTATTTAGGAACAGAATTTTTATTTTTTGCTTTGACGTATGTGAAAATGAAAATTTCTCAAAGTTAAATAAAAGTATTAAAAAAAATTTATCAGAATCATTAGTTCAATTGAATGTAGAATTAAAAGTGAAAATAAAAATCTTTAAAGGTGAAACTGAAAGTAAAAATGAAAGTGAAAACGAAAGTGCAAATGAAAGGGAAAATAAAAGTGAAAATGAAAGTGGAAATGAAAGTGTAAATGAAAGTGGAAATGAAAGTGTGAGTGAAAGTGTAAATGAAAGTGGAAATGAAAGTGTAAATGAAAGTGGAAATGAAAGTGTGAGTGAAAGTGTAAATGAAAGTGGAAATGAAAGTGTAAATGAAAGTGTAAATGAAAGTGGAAATGAAAGTGGAAATAAAATGCAATCGTTTGCTAGATTTTTCTCCTCAAACAAAAAAAAAGAAAGAATTCTCCCTTGATTTCTAAATTCGTTTGATTAATGAAATTTCCCATTGCGGAAAGAAAGGGAGCGACGAGCGAAAGAAGGTGAATCGGGAAAGAAAAAAAAATACTCGACTTAATTTAAGACTACGAGTGCTTTTTTATACAAGATTAGGATTGAAATCTAATCTTTAAAAGAGGAAATAAGATACTCGTCAATTGAGAGAGAGAGAGTTAAAGCGGCACTCGAAGATTTTCGGAATGGATACGAGGAATAGTCCTTGGGGCAAATGCTCAATCTTTGACGACGACAAGGTAGTTGAACGCGCGCGATGACAGTAGACATCTCGGCAAGTTGTGGAACTCTGACTCTACAAGGGTCGAGGGGTTATCGCGGAATCGGAATGCGTAATGGACGAGACGATCTCGGATTACTAATAAGCATCGACCTAAGGAATTCAAGCTTCCACCTTTTTCAATTCCTCACCTTTCACACCTAAACATCTTCAACTCTGAGAATTCTCTCCTTAATTTCAATTCAAAATTTTCCATTTTTCAAGGAATTCGAGTTTTTTTCATTACTTTTTTTGTTTCACTCTAAGAAATTGGTTGTTTAATTTCAATATTCTACTTTTGCTTCACTCTAAAAAATTGGTTGTTTAATTTCAATATTCTACTTTTGCTTCACTCTAAAAAATTGGTTGTTTAATTTCAATATTCTACTTTGATTTTCACATCGACTTTCACTTTCACTAAATATTCTTTTTTAATTTCATTTTCATTTTCACAACAAAGGTGAAAATAAAAATTATAGTCAAAGTAAAAATGATATTGAAAATAACAGCGAAAATGAAAATTTGTCAATGGAAGATTGAGAATGAAAGCGAAAATGAAAGTGGAAATAAAAATTTTGCTACTGAAAATATGAAAGTCTAAACTCTAAGACATTGGTTGTTTAATTTCAATATTCTACTTTGATTTTCACATCGACTTTCACTTTCACTGAATATTTTTTTTTAATTTCACTTTCATTTTCACAACAAAAGTGAAAATAAAAATTAGCCAAAGTAAAAATGATATTGAAAATAACAGCGAAAATGAAAATTTGTCAATGGAAGATTGAGAATGAAAGCGAAAATGAAAGTGGAAATACAAACTTTGCTACAGAACATATTAAAGTCTAAACAAAAGTGGGAAAAAAATATTGGAAATATGTGTAAATAAATATCTGTAAGGGGGGGGGGCGAGTCTATCAAAAAGAAACTGAAACTCTGTGAAATTACACAAATTTTGATTACTGAATAAATAGTTAAACTTTCCTCTTTGCGAGTAAAGTGAAAGGAAAAATTGATTTTAGATAAATTTTTCTTTTTTGAAACAAAAATGGATCCGGGCTTTAAAGGAATACTGAGGGAGGGTATATATAATTTTGCAGCGTCTCCTCTTACTCTGTCGTCGAAGAGATAATCATATTAGCCACGCTATAACTTGTCTATGCATAAGCATAATACCTTTCCAGGCCCGTAGTTCTGGGATCCTAGCCAGGATGCGGGAGTATATTTTACGCGCTCACCTCGGAAAAGCAGTTCCGGTTGCTGTACACGGTGTGTTTTCCCCCTTTTGCTGCAGCCCACGAGATGTAAAGGTGCAACCTACGACGTTAATCAGTGTAATTGAATCAAGTACGCGCGACTGTTGTAATTATGACTATTTATAATGATTCTATGCTCACGCCACTTTCCCTCCATATCCTCTCCCATACACCGAGGCAGTTTCTCTTTCCCTTACGTATGCGAATTAGCTTACTTGATATCGCTGTACTGGATTGTCATCATTTCCCTAATTAGGTTTTCATAAAATTCATTTAGAAACGCATTCCGCCCTCAAAATTCATTTTGACGCTCGTAGTTCATATATGGGTGAATTTTTTGAAAGAGACACTTTTAAATTTCAGTTTTTCAATTAATTTTTTTCTTCAATTATATGGGTTTTTCTATTAAAACTACCTAATTTCATACTCAAGAGTAAGATTTTAGGTTGCGCAAAATTAATTCTTAAAAATATTAAAGTTTTTTTCATTTGAAAAATATTATTGTTGCTCGATTAAATTAATTTTATTTAATTGGCGAGCTTTTCTACTAAAAATTCACGCTAATATCGCGTTCACGAAATCGAAAATAAAATTACATTGCTTAAAAATTAATAATTTGTATATTTTAATACCAAATATATTCAATTAGATGAAAATATAAATGTATTTAAAGTATTTGATTTAATGGTAATTTGGGTTAATTTTTTCAAAGCAATGCAGGTAAATACTAAAAACAAAAGAAAAACTAGCATATTTCAAGGAAAAGGCTTCGGAGACGAAAAGCTTCGGAGATGAAAAATAAATTTTCTTCCATATTTGTTAACATTAGGGCGCAATTAAAATATCTTTTTTAGTAAAACACAAATCTCACACCCTCATTTTATATTACCATCGAAATATTCTGTTAAATTTACTTCTACATTCAGTTATTTATTAAAAAGGAAGGCTTCGGAGATAAAATTAATTTTTACTCGGAGAAAAATGTAAATTTCGATTATTTATAACAGAAATAATTTTTATCCTTTTCGTAGATAAAATATAGGAAAAGTTAACGTCAGATTCTCAGCTTTATTTTAATGTGCATTAAAATTTTGTTTAAGATATTTTAAAAGTATAAAATGTCAGTAATCATTGTAAAGTAATTTTAACCTAAAACTGAAGACAAAGTTTAAACATTTTTATGAAAAATAAAATTGAGGTCTACAAATTTTTAAAATGCACATAATGATAGAAAAAACATTGTACTTTCTGACAATATTTTTAAAAAATTTCTGAGAATTTGAAAAAAAACAATGAAAATTTAATTTTATTGTAGAAGTCCTATTGGAGACATGTTGAAAAAGCTTCGGAGATGAAAGTAATTTAGTTATTACGTAAATTAAGTTGAATAAAATTATTTAATTTTCTTTTAAAATGTTAAATAAGTGCGAAATTGAATAAATCTTTTGAATCAATTATTTTGCAGTAAACTCTTTGTAAAAATTAAATTATTTTCAAAAAAATTTTACGAAAGAAAATTAATTTTTTTTCTTAATTCGATATAAAATATTTCAAAAGAATAAAATTATTATCAAAAATCTCTATAAATCCTTCGAAACAATTGAATTAGAATTATTGAAAGTAAAATTTTTTACAAAAATTTAATTATATTCAAAACAATTTTACATAATAATTCAATTTTTTTCTTAATTTGTTATAAAAAAATTTCAATAAAAATCAATTCTTGTCTAAAATTTTAGAAAAATATTCAAAAAATTTAAATTATTTTCAAAAATGGTAAAATTCTTTACCAAAAATTAATTATATTTAATACAATTTAAATAAAATTTCCATGAAAAAATCTGTTTAAAAAATTTTTAATATTCATTTTTTGAAAAAATTAAAATTTTTTTCTATACATTAAATAAATTCTTGTAAACGATTCAATTATACTTGTAAAAAAATTCTTGGCAATAATTTAAATATACTCAAAAAAATTCCACGAAAGATTTTAATTTTTTTTTTCTTATTTTGTTCTAATATAAAAAATTTCAAAAAATGTAATGATTTTCTAATATTTTAATAAATTTTTCGACGAAATTTAGTTATATTTATAAATAACCAAATTCTGTACAAAAATGCAATTATTTTTATTTTAATAAAATAATGAAATTTAATAAAATTTTCTAAAAGAATTCAATTTATTTTGAATTTTTTATAATATTTTTCAAAAAAATCGATGATTTTCTAAAATTATAAAAAAAATTTTGAAATAATTCAATTTGTAAATAGTAACATTTTATGCAAAAATTCAATTATTTTAAAAAAAAATTTCCGGAAATATTTCAGTTTATTTCTTCAATTGTTCTAATAAAAGATTACAGTAGAATTTTATTCTTTTCTAAAATTTTAATAAATTCTTCAATGAAATTCAATTTTATTTATAAATAGTAAATTTCCTCGCAAGAATCCAATTTAAAAAAAGTAATAACCTTCTTCGTAAGCAGTCAATTTTTTATAAATAGTAAAATTTTTTGCAAAACTTCAATTATTTTTAAACAAAATTTTAAGAATATATTTTACAAACAAATATAAATTATTCTCTAAAATTTTTAAAAATGTTTCGAAACAATTCAATTATTTTTTTAAATAGTAAATTCTTTGCAAAAATCCATTTATTTTCATAAAAATTTCACGAAAGAGTAAAGTTATTTTTAAAAATTATAAAAAAATTCAAAAATTAAATGTTTAATTTGAATTATATTTAAAAACACGATTATTTAAAAAACTTGAAAGATATTGCCTATAAAATTAAATTATCATTTTTTAATTTTCTATTAAAATTATCAAAGAAACTCCATTATTTCAACAAACAGTTTCAAGAAATTCATTAGAGAGAATTTAATTAGAGAATTTTCAAAAATTTTAACAAAATTCTCCACGAGAATTTAATTATTTTCCTAAATAATAAAATTCTTCGAAGAAATTTAATTATTATCAAATTTTTTTTATAAAATTCTTTGCAAGAATTTCATGTTTTTTAATTAATTAATCTTAAAACTTTTAATTGCACAAAAAAAATTTTTAAGTTCGTTTTTTAATAGATGAAAATCAAAAATTAAACTTTTCTTTCTGATGTAAAATTTTAAACTAAATTAAAATCCATGACTATTTTAAATTCACGTAAAACAGTATTTTCTTCTCAGGTCAGTGTAAAAATAAAAAAATATATTTTTTAATTAAGTAAAAATAAAGTAAATACACAAAAAATTTAATTTAAAAAATGATTTCTGCTTTTCCCAAAAAGAAAGCGGGAAGGAAAATATTCAGAATAAGGGGGAAAAAATGAATACACTTTTGTGACACCATTGATGTGAAATAAAGTCGGGATCACGTGCTCTGGATATAGCCAAAAGTCGTGGATAATATTGAAGAAGAAAAAAATGGAGAAAAAAAACATTCGATTCGAAATAGACCTTGAAAATAGATTCCAAAGCGATCCAAGTGTCGGGGAAATAAGCAATCGATATAAATTGCTCGTGTCGCCTCTGATCCTATAGTATAGGAGCTCAGCTACTGAGAAACTTGCCTCGCAAATTACACCATAGGTAGCCTCAAGCTTTATTTTCTTCTTCTTCTTCTTTTTCTCCCTTTTTTTCTCTCGATTCCATTCATATACCGGCTTTTTTTCGCTGCTTTTCCTAAAGGTCTCTATTGCATTCTATGACTTCATAAACCCTCGAAACCACACCGAATGTAACAATTCGAAAGGAATTAGGGGAACAAATTTTTTCGATTGATTGTATTTGTTTGTGAAAATAATCTAAAATGAAGAAAGAAAAAAAAATGATTTAAAAAATAAACTAAGTGGTTGTAATAAAGAAAAATACTGTTTTGATTTACTTTACTTTATTTATATTTTCTTCATTAACACTTTACTTTCTCTCCACTTTCATTCAAAATTTGTTTTCACTCCATTTTCACTTCACTTTCACCCAAAACTTATTTTCACTCCATTTTCACTTCACTTTCACCCAAAACTTATTTTCACTCAATTTTCACTTTACTTTTTTTCGACTTTCACTTTTAAACTAAATTTATTTTCATTTTATTTTCACTTCACTTTTACTTTCACACAAAATTTATTTTCAATCCAGTTTCACTTCACTGCCACTTTCACTCAATAGTATATTGTGCATCAAGTACAGAAAGAAGCTGTTTTCCGACGAGTGCTAAGTTTGCTGCTCCGAGCGAAGCGAGGGCAGCAATTTGCACGAAGTCGGAAAATCTTCTTTCGTACGTGTTGCACACAGTACTTTGTGCAACACCTGTTTACCGAAAAAAGTTATTTTTATACATTTCTAATCAATAAATATAGTTTTATGTTGATTATAGTGTATATTATACTGTTTACAAAAAAGTGTGCAGGAAAGTATACTTTCCTGCACACTTTATCAAAAGTGTGCGGGAAAGTACACTTTCCTGCACACTTTTAAATGTGCAGAAATTTACCACTTTCTGCTGCATTTATGTCAAAGGAAAGTAGCTCTTTTCCAGCAGGGGTTGCACAAAATTTATTTTTACTCCATTCTCTTTTTACTTTCACTCCACTTCCATTCAAAATTTACTTTCACTCCACTTTCACGTTCATTAAAAATTTATTTTCACTCAATTTTCACTTCACTTTCACTCAAAAAAAAAATTTTCAATCTTTTCCAACTTCACTTTCACTTCACTTTCAATCTATTTGAACTCCATTTTCACTTCACTGTTGCTTTTACTGAAAATTTATTCTTTTCATTTTCACTTCACTTTCACTCCATTTTTACTCAACATTTTTTTTACTCCACTTTTATTTCACTTTGAGAAAAGTTTCACTTTCACACTGATTTATTTTTGTTGGAGAGAAAGAATAATGAATGTGGAGGTGAAAGTAGTCTGAAAGTAAAGTAAAATAATTGAAGTAAAAATAAATTTTAAGTAAAAGTGAAATCAAAGAAGAGTAATAGTGAAATGAAGATGAATTTGAATAAGTAAAAGTTATTTGAAAATGAAGTAAAAAGAAAATTTTCGAAGAAAAGTGAAAGTAGAGAGAAAGTGAAGTGCGTTTGAAGTGAAAATAAATTTTATGTTACAGTGGAGTAAAAAAGGGATGAAAAAAATTTTGTTTGAAGGTGAAGTAAAAATAAATAGAAAATAAAATAAAAATATATTTAGATTTAAACTGAATGTGGAATAAAAGTGAAGTGAAAATAAATTTTGACTCAAAGTCAAAATAAAGTAGAAACAATTTTAATTGTCAGTGAAAGTGAATGAAAGTGAAGTGAAAATGGAGTGAAAATGGAGTGAAAATAAATTTTGGGTCAAAATGAAGTGAAAGTGGAGTGAAAGTAAATTTTAACTGACAGTTAACTGACAGTGAGGTAAAAGTGAAGTGAAAGTAAAATAATTAAAGTAAAAATATATTTTTAAGTAGAAAGTGAAGTGAAGGTAGAGTGAAAATAAATTTTGACTCAAAGTCAAAATAAAGTAAAAAAAATTTGATTGTCAGTGAAAGCGAAATAAAAGTGAAAATTTTGGGTCAAGATAAAGTGAAAGTGGAGTGAAAGTAAATTTTGGGTCAAAATGAAGTGAAAGTGGAGTGAAACTAAAGAAAAATAATTAAAGTAAAAATATATTTTTAAGTAGAAAGTAAAGTGAAGGTAGATTGAAAATAAATTTTGAGTAAAAGAGAAATGAAAATAAAGTGAACAAAAATGTTGAGTTAAGGTAAAGTAAAAGTGAAATTAAAATAAATTTAAAGTGAAAGTGGAGTGAAAATGAAGTGAAAAGAAAATTTTTGAATGAAAGTGAAAGTGGAGAGAAAGTGAAGTGCGTTTGAAGTGAAAAAACGTTTTTAGTGAAAGTGGAAGTGGAGTAAAAATGGGATAAAAAAATTCGCGTACAGGTGGAGTAAAAGTGAAATGAAAATAAAATAAAAATAAATTTAGTTTGAAAGTGAAAGTAGAATGAAAGTAAAGTGAAAATGGAGTGAACATAAATTTTGACTGAAAGTGAAAATAAAGTGAAAAATTTTTTTAATTAAAGTAAAGTGTAAATGAAGTGAAAATGAAGTGAATATGAAGTGAAAGTGGAGTGAAAATAAATTTTGAGTAACAGTGAAGTGATAAATGGAGTGAAAATAAATGTTTAGTGACAGTGAAGTGAAAGTGGAGTGAAAGTGGAGTGAAAGTGAAGTGAAATTACAAAATCGACCCCCTGGAGAAGGTCGATAAATAAAAAGGAAAAAAAATAAAAAAGGACCGAATGTAATTATAAAGAAAAAGGCTGAACCCCTTTATCCTCCAATCACTTTATAATTTCCCTTATAATCTAATAATATCCGAAAAGATGAGTTTGGAAGAACATTCAGTAGAAAGCGTCTGAGTCCTGGGAAGAAGCAGGGAAAATGTATTCGAGAGTTTCCAATTTGCGGTCGTGGTCATGGATGGGGGGATTTTTGCCTCATAGGATGGGGACTTTCGGAGCTCTATTATGGTAATTATATGATAAATACAACAAGGCCTTAGGCACTGTCTTTTCCATTCTCCTCAACATTTGAGTCTCTTCCATCACTGGTAGGAATCTCACTCTTCGAATTCGTCTCGAAATCCACTTCCCGTTTATTTCACTTCAAGCATCTCAATAGTGTCGTCCTTTTTCCTCCAAATCAAATTCCCAATGACTTCTCTTTCTTCCTCTCGCACTTGACGAGTGGCGGTTTACTTTAAAATACGCTTCCTCTTCATGGAATGCAATTAATCTTACTCTCTCTCTTCATCTCTCTCTCTTCTTCTCCGACACCCAGGCAAGACACACACGCAAATCTATAAGTCTATCAATCTGTTTTAATTGTCTGTTTGCCGATGATAAATTCACTATAAAGTAGCAAACCAATCAACAAACAGTTCGAAAAATATTTTATAACTCTGAGAAAAAAATATATTTGAATCTAAACATAATTATCTTTGTTAAGTTTATGGAAAGTTATCAATTATTTTATAGAAAAATTCCTGTATCTATGTTAAAAAAAAAATACAAAAATTATCTTGAATTAAATATAAAAATGTTGATTCAATACATAATAAATCTGATTCAATAAAAATTATGTTAAATTCAATTATAAAAAATATTTAATTCAAATATATATTTTTTTGGTTAAATACTTATTTTTGAATTTAAAAAAAATTTCTCAATTAACAATTCATAAGAATATTTCATTATTTATAATAATATTTATTAAGGATGACAAACTTCGTTTGTTTGGAATAAATTTGCATCATTTCTATTTCTAAATTACAGTTGTTTTCATAAAATTAAAAGTTTTTTGAAAATAAAGAAAAAAATGTTTACTTTTATTAGTCAACTGAAAATTTTAATTAAAAATGAAATCGAAAATTCTTAAATTTTTTGAAAAGAAAGGAAACAATTTTATTTAAAAAAATATTCTGTTCCATTTATTTACGAATTTCTTTAATTGTAAAATTATTCGAAAACATCAATAACTTTTTTTTTGAATAAATGAGGGTCCCGATCAAATATTTAATTAACATTATTTTTCCCAAGGAATTAAGATTTTTAAAAGTGTAAAATTCAAACCTTTTCGAAACTAAACAACTTCTAAAAGTATTATCATTATTTTATATTAAGAATAACGAATATTGATACTGAACTTCTAAAAAATTATTATTTTTGATCATTTCAATTCAATTCATTTATTACTTTCTAGAATTTTTAACTAAAATTCTTCTTTAAATCAACTATTTCTAATAATTTTTTAAAAAATGTTCTTTTAGAATTTTCAAATACATTTTTTTAAGATTCAATTTTACAAAAATTTCGATTATTCGGAAATTCTACAATTATTAATTCAATTATTAATTAATTAATATTGTAAGAAAAGTTTTGAAAATTTTCCCAAATAATTAAGGAAGCAAATTTCACTAATTGTTTAGAAAAATTTTCAAATATAGACAAGGGAATTTTTCTAAAAAATTATCGAATATTTCTATGAACTTAGAAATATTCTCATGAAATAGTTTTAAAAATAAAAAAAGTTTGGAAAAAATTCTGTAAATCGTTTAGAAAAATTTTTAAGAATTTGAAAATTGACAGTTAACATAAAAAAATTTCATTTTCAAATATTTTAATTTGAAACCTTTTAAAAAATTATTCAATTATTTAAAAACAAAAGTAAATAATTTATTGAATTAATTAAATGGCATTCAAAATTTCATTCTTAGGAAGAATTGTATCAACGAACTTTTAGGTAATTAAATTAACTTACAAGTTATAAGTTTTGTTAAAAAATTGAATTCTTTAGGAAAATTTATCGTAATATTAGATATTGAAAATCATTGAAATTAGGAAAATTTGTTTAAATTTAATTGAATTTTAGAGCAGCATTTTTTTATTTATAAAAATAATTGAGGGGCTGGATCCTATAATGGATTATGCGCTATGTTAAGTGAATGTCGCGTAACACATTATTGCATCCAACACCTCAATTGTTATTTTAAGAAGTTTTTTTTAAATTTCGAAAATAATTATTTTCTGTAATTAAATAAATGTATATTGACAAGTTTAACTAATTTCAAAGAGAATTTTTATTATTAACATTTAAAAAATTTTTAATAATTTATTAGTTTTAATAATTTTTTAATTTTAATAATTTTTTTAATTTTAATATTTTATTAACAAAATTAAAAAAATTTCTAATGAAATTAATTAGAAGTAGAAATTTTTTTGAATTTTAAATTGAAACCTTTTAAAGTTTACAATTTATGAAAATTAATAAACTCAATTCTTTTAAGGATTGTCACCTGTAAATGAAGAAAATGAGAGAAACTTATAAAAATTTGACAGTTTGTTCTATAGATTACTTTAGCAACATGATTTTTTTCTAAAATTTTCACCACATATTTTTTTCCTAAAAAATTAAATTTTTTTCAGTACTTTTAATAAAAATGTCTGGCTTTCATCGGATGCAGTGGCACCAACAACCAGGTGTACAAAACCTTTCTTATCAAAAGCGCTCACAAAGTAGCACCTTCAGCGAAAGTCTCGATGCCTATCGAAGAGTGAGTTCGTAGCCTTCATTTCCAAGAATAAAGGCATCTCGAGTTAAGTTTTATCAGGAAATTGTCTAGAGCAATTCGAAGAAGTGTGACAGCTTAATAAAGTAGGACTTCTGATGCGTGCTTAAGGGGTGATATACTCAGAGCGAGGAAGAGAGCCTAGGAAACAGTAGATAATTGTAGATTTCTCAGTGTGAAGAAGAGACATAGAAAGGGGGCTGAAAAGCCATGTAAAGAGATGCATGAACAAGTCGAGCGGAAATCCAGACCAAACACCACCATTTCATTATCGTGGTTCGTTCCAAAACCGAATCACGATTATTGGAGTTGCTTTAAACAAACGACTTATCCACTGAATGGATTTTAAATTAATCACATCTTTATCAAATATTTTCAGGAAGAATTTTTTAAAAGACTCATTTTGTTTACATATTCTTGTTCAATTATCACTTTAGTTATCACTTTAGTTATTAATTTAGTCATCAATTTAGTCATCAATTTATTCATCAATTTTAGTTAACAATTTAGTCATCAATTTAGTCATCAATTTAGACAACAATTTTAGTCAACAATTTAGTCATCAATTTAGTCATCAATTTTAGTTGACAATTTAGTCATCAATTTTAGTTAACAATTTAGTTATCAATTCCGTTATCAATTTCGTTATCAATTTAGTTAACAATTTTAGTTATCAATTTAGTCATCAATTTAGTCATCAATTTAGACAACAATTTTAGTCAACAATTTAGTCATCAATTTAGTCATCAATTTTAGTTGACAATTTAGTCATCAATTTTAGTTAACAATTTAGTTATCAATTTATTTATCAATTTAGTTAACAATTTAGTTATCAATTTAGTCATCAATTTAGTCATCAATTTAGACAACAATTTTAGTCAACAATTTAGTCATCAATTTAGTCATCAATTTTAGTTGACAATTTAGTCATCAATTTTAGTTAACAATTTAGTTATCAATTTATTTATCAATTTAGTTAACAATTTAGTTATCAATTTAGTCATCAATTTAGTCATCAATTTAGACAACAATTTTAGTCAACAATTTAGTCATCAATTTAGTCATCAATTTTAGTTGACAATTTAGTCATCAATTTTAGTTAACAATTTAGTTATCAATTTATTTATCAATTTAGTTAACAATTTAGTCATCAATTTAGTCATCAATTTAGTCATCAATTCCGTTATCAATTTCGTTATCAATTTAGTCATCAATTTTAGTTAACAATTTAGTCATCAATTTAGTCATCAATTTAGACAACAATTTTAGTCAACAATTTAGTCATCAATTTAGTCATCAATTTTAGTTGACAATTTAGTCATCAATTTTAGTTAACAATTTAGTTATCAATTTATTTATCAATTTAGTTAACAATTTAGTCATCAATTTAGTCATCAATTTAGTCATCAATTCCGTTATCAATTTCGTTATCAATTTAGTCATCAATTTTAGTAAACAATTTAGTCATCAATTTAGTCATCAATTTAGACAACAATTTTAGTCAACAATTTAGTCATCAATTTAGTCATCAATTTTAGTTGACAATTTAGTCATCAATTTTAGTTAACAATTTAGTTATCAATTTATTTATCAATTTAGTTAACAATTTAGTTATCAATTTAGTCATCAATTTAGTCATCAATTTAATCATCAATTTATTTATCAATTTAGTCATCAATTTAGTCATCAATTTAGTTATCAATTTAGTCATCAATTTAGTCATCAATTTAGTTATCAATTTAGTTAGAAATTTAATTATAAATTAATAAAAAAAAGAAAAAGAAGGGATTTTGATATTATTTTTGGACCATTTGCTTCTCCAGTTTGACTAAACAAGAATGTGGGGTTAATACTTGAGGAATGACTCGCACTCTTGTCAAGGGTACGTCACGCTTGTTGCGGTTGCTTCCGTTAGAGACGAGAGGGTTATACTTGAGAGCAAGTTATTGCGTATTTTCAAGCACGTGCTCCCCAAGGATGCAAAGTGCACTCTAACCCCTTTTAGCTCTTCCTATTTTAGATTTCCAAAACTCATCTTAGCCCCGCTATTTCACTCAGAAGTGTATTTCTTCCGTAAATTATTGTTTGTAACATTTGTTTCTCCTTATACACATTTATTTAAACATTTATTTCGTTAAATAGATGCAAAATTTACTATTACATAAGTATACTAAAAATTACTCTATTTATTAGTACATATGCTGGCGGAATTTTAGATGTAGATTTTAAAGGGTCTATTATGTAATTTCACTTCACTTTCATTCTACTTTCACTTCACTTTCACTCAAAATTTACATTCTCTTTATTTTCACTTTACTTCTTTACACTTTCACTCAAAATTTATTTTCACTTCATTGTCACTCCACTTTCACTCAAAATTTATTTTCACTTCATTGTCACTTCACTTTCACTCAATATTTATTTTCACTTCACTTTCATTCAAAATTCATTTTCTCTCCACTTTCAATCAAAATTCATTTGCACTATATTTTCAATTCACTTTCATTCCACTTAAACTTAAAAATTTATATATCCAATCAATTTTCACTTCACTTTCACTGAAAATTTTGTTTCAATTCATTTTCACTTCACTTTCACTCAAAATTCATTTTCACTCCATTTTCACTTCACTATCACCAAAAGTTCTCATTCCACTACAGTTTTATGACACTTCCATTCAAAATTTATTTTTTCTCCATTTTCACTTCACGTTCACTCAAAAATTTTTTTTAACTCCATTTTCACTTTACGTTCATTCAAAATTCATTTGCACTACACTTTCAATCAAAATTTATTTTCACTGTACTTTCACTTCACTTTCATTTAAAATTTATTTTTACTCCATTTTCATTCAAAATTCACTTTCACTCCACTTTCATTTAAAATTTATTTTTCTTCTATTTTCAACTCACTATCACTCCATTCAAACTAAAAAATTTATATCCATTCAATTTTCTCTTCACTTTCACTCAATATTTATTTTCACTTTACTTTCTTTCAAAATTCATTTGCACTCCACTTTCAATCAAAATTTATTTTTTCTCTATTCTCAAATTACTACTAATCGAATTAAACTCAAATATTTATATCCATTCAATTTGTACTTCACTTTTACTCAATATTTATTTCAAGTCTATTTTCACTTCACTTTCACTCGAAATTCATTTTCACTCCATTTTTAATTAAAATTTATTTTTCTTCTATTTTCAACTCACTATCACTTCACTTAAACGCAAACATTTATATCCAATAAGTTGTCACTTTACTTTCACAGAAAATTGTTTTTTCAACCCATTTTCACTTCATTTAAAAAAAAAAATTTTTTTTAATCCATTTTCACTTCACTGTCACTCAAAATACTTCTTTCACTCCACTTTCATGTTTATTTAAAATATAAATTTACTTCACTTTTACTCCATTTTCATTTTCACTTAAAAATTTTATTCAATTCATTTTAACTTAACTTTCAATTTATTTTCAATCACAATTTATTTTCATTCCATTTTGACTTCACATTCAATTAAAATTTATTTTGACTACATTTTCACTTGACTGTCACTTTCACTTAAAATTTTTTTTCTCCAATTTCACAATTACTTTTACTCCACATTCGCTCAAAATCTATTTTCTCTTCAATTTTATTTCACATTGGCTCAAAAATTGTTTCACAATCAAAATTTCTTTTTACTTCACTTTTTCGTTGGTTAACGTTGAGGACCTTAACTTCGTATTAGAGCAAAAGGAGAAGAAAATAAAATTTGTGTGGAAGTGAAAATCGTCTAAAAGTGAAGTAAAAGTGTAATAAAAATAAGTTTTAGACTGAAAGTTTAAGTTAAAAGAAATTTTTAGTAAAAGTGAGATGAAATTGAAAAGTAAATAAATTTTCAGTCAAAATGAAGTGTAAGTGGAATAAAAAAATGAAAGTGAAGTAAAAGTGTAATGAAAATAAATTTTGAGTGAATGTAAAAGTAGATTCAAAATGGGATAAAAAAAATTTAAGTTAAAGTGAAAATACAGTGAAAGCCGAGTGAAAAGAATTTTTTGAATGAAAGTGAAAGTGGAGAGAAAGTGAAGTGAAAATACTATGAAAATTGAAAATTAATGTGAAGTGAAAGTGAAGTAAAAATGCAGTCTAAGTCGAGTGAAAAAACAATTTTGACTGAAAGTGAAAATGGAGAGAAAGTGAAGTAAAAATGAAGTGTCAATGAAGTCTCAATGAAGTGTCAATGAAGTGCCAATGAAGTGAAAGTAGAGTGAAAGTGGAGTTAAGGTGAAGTGTAAATTCAGTGAAAGTTAAGTGAAGGTGAAGTGGAAATTCAGTAAAAGTGAAGTGAAAATGAAGTGAAATTACATAGTGGACCCCCTGCACCGACTTTTACCGACAATATTTTTATTCTACGCTAAAAATATCGGTAAATGTCGGTGCAGAAATATGTACCTAGAAGTATAAAATTTCTCCCCTGCCGCTTTAAAAATAAAATAGCGAATTCTTTTTTCGACAACAATATTTCAAGGAAAATTATCATTAAAAAAATCGGAAAAATTTTATTTTCAAAAAGAGGGAATTTTTTTCCTATTCAAAAATTAAACTTTTAATTTTGTAAACTATTTGCAAATGGAGCTAAAGTTTTGGAATAAAAGGTGGCTATTATATAAGACTAAAGGTGGTTTTCGCTCTCAGTTTTCAGCACCGCGACCACGAAACGTTATCCTACCCCGTCCCTCTCTCTCTCTCTGGTCACCAATGTGCACTGCTGCGGAAAGATATTCCAGCTAAACACTCGCTTCTTTGAAGCCGTTCATTTACCACCCCTTCCCCTGTCTTTCTCAGCAGATAATTAACATTAAAGGTTAATTTTGCAAAGGGAAACTCTCATTTTATCTATCGTCAATTTATCATCAAGTTTCAATCAAAATTTTCAATAGCTAGAAAGACTTTATTTAAAAATAACATGAATTGATAATTCAGAGAATAATTTTCTAAAAACTAAAAAAACTAAGTTTAAATTACCATTTAAAAAAACTATTTTCTATTTTTTTTATTAATTTCCATGTAGGTATTTAATGTTTATTTTCCCTTCGCTTTACGAATGAGATAAATTTAATTCTGATTTTTACATATATGTTTATAAATACGGAATGTGTGAATTTTTAGGGGCAAGTGGTGGTCTTATGAATAACGAGATCTAGTAAGCTTTCGCGCAAGGTGCGTAAAAACGTCTAAATTGCGCGTAAATAATTATATTTGCATATTCATTGAAAAGTAAATATTTAATGCCGGCGGGTCAGTAAAAGGGACGACACGAGGAGTAACGTACATTAGGTGAGGGTGGACATCACCCCTTATATAACGTGACCTGCCACCGTGAGACGGAAAAAGGGGTGAATTATACGTGTATGTCAGGACCGCTCGAAAATTTTAGCTTAATTTTACTTAACTACGCTTCACCCTGTCGACCCCGAGGTATACTCTCTCTTTTTCTTCAGCCTTCTCTCTCTCTCTTCTGCGTTGTTGACTGCTTCAGGACAAGCGTTATTTTTGTAATTTCCCACCGTGTTAAAGGGGGACACTGTGGCGAAGAAATAATTAAAATGACAAAAATGAAAATTCTCAGTGTCTCCTACTCTCCCTTGGCAGAGGCAAAAAAAAATAATAATCCTCCACTTTTAGTCCTTGTTAGACGCACTCAACATTTTACAATTCTTTTCCGTTTTTAATCATTTATTTCTTGACGAATGTTCTTGACGAATGTTCCCGACAAAAATTCCAGACAATTTAAATACATTTTAAATCAGTGACAATTCGTTTTATTCTCACTAGTGTTCAAGACAAGATGTATAATTATCTTCTCCTCACACGTCACGCTGTTTAAAAATATTCTTAGGTGAATTTCTGGGCTATTACAATTAAAATTAAACAGAGCGTCTACATTTTTTTTAATATATAATAAATCTTTAAAATTTAATGTCATATGGTCAATTTTTTGTTTTACCCAAATTGCATATCTTCTGATTTTATAATAATATGTCCTAAACATGGCTTCAAAGTATATCAAGAAAAACAATATTTTTAATGTATACTTTTTTTTGGATATTTTAAGTTGTTGAATACAGCATTATGTTGAATTAATTCTCAATCACTTCCACCCAAAATTTATTTTCTCTCCATTTTCACTTTACTTTCACTCCACTTTCACTCCACTTTCACTCCACTTTCACTCAATTTTCACTTCACTTTCACTCCTTTTTCACTCAAAATAATTTTTACTCCATTTTAACACCACTTTCACATTCACTCAAAATTTTTTTCATTTCATTTCATTTTCACTTCAGTTTCACTCCATTTTCACTCGAAATAATTTTTACTCCATTTTAACTCCACTTTCACATTCACTCAAAATTTTTTTCACTCCATTTTTACTTCACTTGCACTTTACTATCACTTAAAATTTTTTTCACTCTATTTCACTTTACTTTGACTTGAAATTTTTATTCATTATATTTCCACTTTACTTTCACTTTACTTTCACTTCACTTTCATTAAAAATTTATTTTCACTCCATTATCACTTCACTTTCATTTCACAGTCATTTTCACTCTACTATTAATCAAAATTTATTTTCCTTCTATTTTCAATTCACTATCAGTCCACTTAAGCTAACAAATTTATATCCAATCAATTTTCACTTCACTTCACTTATTTTCACTCCATTTTCAATTCACAGTCATTCTACTTAAACTAAAAAATTTATATATAATTAATTTTCACTTTACTTCACATATTTTTACTCCATTTTCAATTCACAGTCATTCTACTTAAACTAAAAAATTTATATCCATTCAATTTTCAGTTAAATAACTTTTTCAATCCACTTTCACTTCATTCTCATTCAAAATTCTTAATCCACTCCGTTCCTACGCCTAATTTACTCAACATTTATTTTATCCACATTTTCACTTCACTTTCACTCAATATTTATTTTCACTCCATTTTCACTTCACTTTCACTCAAAATTCATTTTCATTTAACTTTCATTCAAAATTTATTTTCACTTCACTTTTATTCAAAATTCATTTTAACTCCACTTTCAATCAAAATTTATTTTCACTCTATTTTCACTTCACTTTCACTCAAAATTTATTTTCACTCCATTTTCATTCAAAATTCATTTTCACTCCACTTTCATTCAAAATTTATTTTTCTTCTATTTTTAACTCACTATCACTCCATTTAAACTAAAAAATTTATATCCATTCAATTTTCCCTTCACTTTCACTCAATATTTATTTTCACTTCACTTTCTTTCAAAATTCATTTGCACTCCACTTTCAATCAAAATTTATTTTAACTCTATTCTTAAATTACTATCATTCCAATTAAACTCAAATATTTATATCCATTCAATTCGTACTTCTCTTTCACTCAATATTTATTTCCAGTCTATTTTCACTTCGCTTTCACTCAATATTTATTTTTACTCCATTTTCACTTCACTTTCACTCAAAATTCATTTTCATTTAACTTTCATTCAAAATTTATTTTCACTTCACTTTTATTCAAAATTCATTTTAACTCCACTTTCAATCAAAATTTATTTTCACTATCATTTTACTAAAACTCAAAAATTTATATTTATTTAATTTTCACTCTAATATCATTCAAAATTCGTATTCTACTCTATTTTATTATTTTTTTTAATTATTTTTTTTCATTTTCATTAAAAATTCATTTTCTCTCCCTTTTTACATCAAATTCTTTCAAAAATTTATTTTTACTTAATTTTCACTTCACTTTCACATTCATTTAAAATTTATTTTCACTTCACTTCTTCGTGGATCTACGTCGTGGACTTTATATTCGTATAGAAGAGAAAGAATAATAAAGTAAAATTTGTATGAAGGTGAATTTAGTCTGAAAGTGAAGTAAAAATAAATTTTGAATGAAAATAAAGTGAAAGTGAAGTGAAAATAAATTCTGAGTGAAACTGTAGTGAAATTGATTAAAATTAAATTTTGAGACATAGTAAAAATAATTGTGAGTGAAAGTGAAGTGAAAATGAAGTAAAAAAATGTTTTAGGTGAAAGTGGAGTGAAAAAAAATTTGACGTGAAAGTGTAATGAAATTGAAGTGAAAACAAATTTTGAGTCACAGTGAAAATGGAGTAAAAACAATTGTTAGTGAAAGTGGAGTCAAGAAATATTTTTTGGGTGACAGTGGAGTGAAAACATTTTTTTAATGAAAGTGAAATTAGTGTGTCGAAAATTATGAGTGAATGTAAAGTGAAAAAGTAGTGTAAATAAATTCACAATGTAATAGACAAAATGAATAAAAAAAAATCAAGATTAATATATTTATTTTTAGAAAAAGTAGCCAGTAAAAAGTAAATCTTATTTTAAATGCTGTCTGAAATTAAATAAGTCCTGAAAATAATGCCGGTCTTAATTTAAGCCCGGCTTGCGTGAAAATAAGAATAAGAAATCTGAATTTACAGTTCTACTTTTTAAATTAAGTACAGAACTGCTGATTTTCAACCTGATTATCTTAAATTCAGCACATTTTTTGCTGATATTCGGTAATCTTTTGCTTTTTAAATTCAGCAAAAAAAAAGATTTTAAATTAAACAAAAGCTGTTTTAAAAATGTTGCATCATAAATTAAGATACCTTTCATGACTTAAAATAAGACTTTCTTTTTGCTGTGTATCTTAATTTCGAGAAACACTTTTCCTAAATTGGTTCCTAAAAGAATCATTGAGAAAAAAATGATAAAAACAAGAATATACACCCTTTAGCGTGCATATAACATCGATCAGTTTTTTTATATTTATATTTTTTTTTTTGACGAAGGGTGTATGTGGTTTCTCGGCGGGGGGAGGAAAGGATGATGTCGCCTATAACCCCGCAGGAACACCTGAGCCAAAGCCCTTTTCACTCCCCCCGCGCATTGACTCGCCTGCCGGTGCCAAAGTGTATGGAAACGAGCACGCACTTCCCTAGCATCGTAGCCAAATTGCACACCCTGTATTATCCGCCCTTAAATTATTCTCGGTTAACCGCAAAAATACCTCCGCCCCCTTTCCAGTCCAACCGTCCGCCCCGTCAAGTTTTCCTTGTTACAAAAACTCTTCTCCATAATTTTTAACAAAATATTATTTTTACCTTTTTTACTGCAACCATTTTCTAATTCAAATTAATACCCTCAGTATTTTTCATACAAAAATTTATTCTCTCTTCAAATCATCATAATTCAAATCTTATATACAAATTCAATAAAACGAAAATATAGAATAACAATTTGGAAAAAGAAATTGAGAATAAACCACTATAAATTTTTATGGAATTAGTTTTTTTTCCGATAAAATGTGTCCGGTGTGAAAAACTAATGCTTGCCTATTGGCTTTTTTGTTTTTTTGATTATAAACGTCTATTTATTGATAATATGAAGAAATTTGTATTCGTGAAGGCCTCTAAGTTGCCTACTGTGTACAAAGGACACGTGCTTTTCTCGTAAATATGCGTTCAAAGTTGGCTGAAGTTTTCTATATATGTATAGATGGCGAAGGGTGAATGCAAGGATCGAAGGGGTCGTCAGGGGTGCATTTCATCTTCGAGAGCGTCAGCTCGGAGACCGATCGACTCCATCGGGTGCTCGACTCATCCATCTTTTATCGAATCGGACTTGACGGCCAGATCTACCTTCTCCAACTTTTCATCTTCGACATTATATGTATGCTTTTCCACTCCCACGCACCTGGACAGTTCAATGTCTTTTTATATCTCTTGTGTATTTCACCTAATCTCTAATATTTAAAAAAAATTTACTCTACGAAAAAACTATTATTAACTATATTAATATTGATATTTCGTTATTTAGTATATTCGTTACACTATGAGACAGAAGGCATGATAAAAAGAAAGAGTGGAACGTATCGTATCTATTGTTATTTCTTACCTTATTATTATATTTCCTATTTTTTCTCCATTTAACTTTAATTTAGAGAAATTAAAATTGGGACGAGAATGGATAAATGACAAGAAATAATTTATTTGAACACAGTATATTTGAAAAAGATCAAAATTTTGCAAAGATGAAATGGACACTAGCTTTCTAAAAATGAGTCTTAAGTGGTTTATCTGTTTACCTTAGTATTAGCGAGGTTTTGGTCCTGACTGGCGACGTTGAGATACAATGGCAATTGTGCGTTAATGGGTTACTAAGTGGTGCAGGTAGATGATTTACGACACTCGTAAATTAGGCAGTTGAATAGGTATTATGTTTCTTTCAGCTTTTGTCACAACTCGAACGATATTTCCAAACACCCAATTTGACTTCAAGATTTGCTGAATTTAGAAATTCACGTAAAGATCAGGACAACTACTATACTGGGGTTGAGAGCACTATTACGAAGAGAACCACTTGTGATGATTAAAAAATTAAGACTGAAATACCGGTGACTTCTATTGACGATTACATTTTTAAGACTGTAGTCCGGGTGACTACTTTTGATGACTTCCAATTTTAGACTGAAGATCGTTTGATAGTTTGGCTCTTTTTATACCCAAATTTTCCTGTGTATTTGGAGAAACGTTACAATTTGCCATGCATTTGAAGCAACTATACAATTTACCATGTATTTGAGGCAACTAGACAAATTGCCATGCATTTGAGAAACCCATTGTTAGAGAAACACTTGTGTTGACTCAGTTTTTAGATCGCACGTGTTCACATCCTCTTAGTCATATGTTTTTACAATTTAATATTATATTTTTATGTTGTTTGTTAATTATTTATAGTTATTACAATTTGTTATTAACTTGTTATTACAATTTGTTATTCACTTGTTATTACAATTTGTTATTATAACTTGTTAATTATTATTTTGTTACAATTTATTATTATCTTGTTATTATTAACTATTATTTGTTCTTATTTTGTTATTACAAATTGTTATTAACTTATTACTATTAATTATTATTTTGTTGTTACATTTTATTAATATCTTGTTACAATTAATTATTATTGTTTGTTATTAATGTTACAATTAATTATTATTATTTTGATATTATTGTTTTCATAAATTATTATTTATTGCTACAAATTGTTACTATGTTGTTATTATTAACTATTATTGTTGTTACTTTTATTACTATCTTATTGTTATTACAATTGCTTATTATTCTTATTTGTTATTATTGTTACAATAATTATTACTATTTTGTTATTAAAAATAATTATTCGTTTTTAAACATTATTATTGCTGAAATTTAATTATTATTTTATTATTCTTATTATAACTATTTTCATAAATTAATAATTGTTTATAATTGTCAATAATATGTTAATAACAATTATTTATTGTAATTCCCATTATTATTATCATTATTATTATTATTATTAATATTGAAAAGTACGTTACGATGACGTAACACTATCCTATAAAAATTGGAATTTGTTGCAGGTGCAAGTTGTAATACGCAGTCTATATTTATTGTTAACTTTTTGTGATTTACGTTTAAAGTGTAATTTTTTATGCCCAGTGGATTCTCAAAGTATATATTTTAGTCAATTTTTGAACAATAATTTGTGTTTTAAGTGTCAGATTGTGTTCTATCTCAGGATAGAACATTCTGAATAAAATAAAAAACAATTCGTTATCTTATAGGTTTATGTCAATTGATAGGTGTATCCCAACAAGGTACGAAACAAACTGTCTCTAAAAAAGAATCAGAGAGGCGATTCTTGTTTGAAAAGAGTAGATATGCAACTTCTTTAAAGGAAAACATTTTACTAGACATGCAAATCCCTCCAAAGAAAACAAAAATCATCAATTTGTCTCCAAACTTCCCAAGTAAAAATTTCTGTCAAATTCCAGTATTCACAACAGGCGCAGTATTGCACCAGTACTGGCGAGCCAGCAGTTGGTTTACCAGTACTGGTTCAGTACTGGCTTCAATAAAATTTCTGTACTACGCCAGTACTGGACTTTAAGACTGGTATGCCAGTACTGTGCCAGTACTATGCTATTATTACGAAGACAACACACGGAGAAAATTTGTTCCTCATATTTTACCGAATTCTTCAGTAAAGTTGGGATATAGTAGCATAACAGTAATTTTTAATAATTTTTAAATTATTTTTTCATGAATAATATTCAAAATTTAATGTCATATCTTTATTTTTTACAAACTAGTACTGTAAAAGTTAAAACAAAATCGAAACTGAACGTTTAATAAAAATTAAATAAAATTTTAACGTTTCTTTTGAACACTTCCTTGATGGTCACTAACGTTTCAGGAACAGTTCGGTAAAACTTTCTTGACTTGACTCGAGTCGTAGTTTTCAGGAATAGTTCGGTAAAACTTCCTTGACTTGCTTGAATTGTTAATTTTCAGGATTGAAATACTTTTTTAAATGCCCCGTAGTAAAAAAAAAACTTTGACGTTAATAGTTAGTTTTTTTTAACTTATTTGTACTCATTAACTAATACTTAATAATTTCATTTATAGCAGAAATCGCTTCTGAAACAAAATTAAATAGAAAATGACTTTCGTTTTTGTTCTTAAATAATCCAAAAACAAAAGTATTTGAAACTTTTAATTTTCGTGTCGACTCGAAGCAAAAGAATGAAAAACATAATAATTTAGTGATAATCACAGAAAAATTGTTTTTATATTTTACATTTTTTAATTTACATAATTACAGCAAGTTACGTATGTGACGTAACCAGAGAAAATAACGTAAGTACAGTAACTTACGTAAATGTTCCAACTTAAGTAAGTTACGTAACTAGAATAACTTACGTAATTTATCAATTTTACGTAACTTACTAAATAATCAAGCTAAAGCAAATGACGTATGTAATATAACTTACGTAAAAATTAAACGTACGTAACTGACGTAAGTTGGATCCTTCACGTGAGTTACGTAAGTAAAATAACTTTACAAAAATTACGAAAATAATCGAGTTTACGTAACCTACGTAAATAATCAATTTTACGTAACTTACGTATGTAATTTACGTAGAAGATCAAACTTACATAAGTCACGTAACTAGAATAACTTACGCAAGTTACGTAAATGTTGAAACTTATGTAACTTATGCAAATGATCAAAGTTGCATAACTTACGTAACTATAACACCTTACGCAATTAAAAGAATTTACGTAAGTTTTACCATTTACATAAGTTACTGTAGTTACGTTATTTAGTCTGGTTATGTAATTATAGTAATTTCCTTTAGTTATGTAAGTTACTATAGTTACGAAATTTGCTCTGGTTGCGTAATTTACATTAATTACTTAAGTTGCTCTAGTTACGTAAGTCAGGGAAAACAATTTTTTTTTGTTTGACACTAAATAATTATGTTCTTTAATCTTTTGTTTCGAGTTGTCACGAAACTAAATACACTTTATTAGTTTAGTTTCGTGTCGACTTGAAATTAAAGTCACTTTGTTAATTTAGTTTCGTGCCATCTAGAAAACTAAAACGAAACTAAACTTTCGAGGAGGTCCCTGATTTATAGTAACAATAACACTAAAATTGATTATTTAATCTTTTTGATAAAAATTTAGAAAAAATAAGAATTTTAATAAACTATTGTTTTATTACATAAAATACAAATTTAAACATTTTTCTTTATAACAACAAAAACATAATTTGAAACTATTTCATAAATTGACCTTAAATATAGTTAGAAATTATTCAGTAACATGGATTTAATATGGATGATTCTTTTATTTTACACAATTATTGTTTATTAATTTGAATCTTTCTCGCAAGCGGTGAAATAAAATTCAGATTCATATATAAGGACAGTTGAAACTTTCTGAAGCAATAATGTAAAGCGTGCGATGTATGTATTAATGTATGCGTTTAGAATGTACTGTAGGCAGGTGTAATGAATAAGTATTTGTTCGTGAATAATTGTAGGGGGTTTAGGTAGTGATTAAAGTAGGTAGAGTGAGATTTACGGCAGTATTGCTATAGAACTACTGCAATGACATTATTTTTTATTTTTTATTCTTCAAGTTTTACCGAACTATTCAGTAATTGAATGAATATAAATTTTACCGAACATTGTACCTTACGTTTTACTGAACTTTCAATAAAAATAAGTGTAGTGAACACTTACCCTACGTTTTACCGAACTATACAATAAATATAAGTTTTACCGAACATTGTACCTTACGTTTTACTGAACTTTCAATAAAAATAAGTGTAGTGAACACTTACCCTACGTTTTACCGAACTATACAATAAATATAAGTTTTACCGAACACTGTGCCTTACGTTTTACCGAACTTTCAATAAAACTGAGTATAGTGTATGCTTACCCTACGTTTTACCGAACTGTAAGTGAAGGGCTAATACATGTACCGTAAGATTTATTCTTTTTACATTATTTTTCAATGCAATTGCTTTTACAGTCCTGTTCCTTAAAAATTACAGTTTTGACACTTCATCCCAGTTTTACCGAACAAAGTTCGGTAAATTTTCAGGAATAAATTTTCTCCGTGCACAACAAACAAGTACCGGTGCAGTAGTATATAGGTACATATTTTAACGCCAGAACTGCGTAAATCTTTGTCTGCAAGAAAGAAAAAAATTTCACTATTTAATTTAATTTTTGTTTATATCTATATATAAGTAAATATAATATATACATATATAATTTATTTAATTTTTTTAAATTTTTAATCAAGATTGATTAAAAATAATAATAATAATAATAAATCAAATTTTAATGTATTTAACATTCTTATTTGACAACATTTTTATTAAACAAAACAATTATTCATACGAATTTTTAATAGACAGAAAAAATATTAGAAAGAATTTTTTAGCCTAATTTTTTTACATTAAAATAATATTTTTCCCATTAAAAAATAAGTTTTTCTACAAGTTAGAAAGACTATATGGTATTTTGTTTTAGCACATTTAATTACATTGACATACTAAATTTTGTTTTTTAATTAGAAACGATTTTCTCGTATTAATTTTTGCTATTATTTAATATTTTACACTGTAAAAAAAGGAGTTAAATTTTAACTCCCCAGGGGATTCTATAAAAGTCGCACCCCATTGGGGAGTCAATGCAGAGGAGTTTAAATAAAGAGAGTTAAAATTTATCTCCCAAATGCCAACTCCCCATGGAAAAATAACTCGCACGGGTGTTAAAGGAAGGGAGTTAATAAATTAACTCTCTTTTGAAGTTAATTTTTAACTCTAAAAATTTAACTCCCGAGTCCGTTAACTCCCTAAATTTTTTACAGTGTAAACATTAAATAAAATTTCAATAATTTAAAATTTTTAATAATTCTGATTAAGAAAGTATCATTCTATCCTTAAATTTAGTTACTTTAAGTTCAACTGCACTTTTATAAGCAATATTAAATTTAAAATTCCCCAGTACTGGGCCAGTATTGCGCCAGTACTAAACCAGTACTGGTTGCCAGTACTGCGCCAGTAACGTCAAACCAGTACGGAAAAGCGTTATCATTTAGGTCAAATACCAGTACTGGTTCAACCATGACGGCCAGTACTCCGCCAGTACTGGGCAGTACTGGCGCAGTACTGCGCCAGTTGTCAATTTTTGCTTGGGTTGACGAATTTTCCACTCTGGAAAAATTGAATCGCGACATTCTTTTTTCATCATCTCGTTTTCCCTCCCCGTGAAGAAATTCAGTGAGTTGTGTTGTAACGGACGTTGTTGATCTTCAGTTAGGAGACTTTCCCTTACTCTTAAGTCAGAGAATTAGGGTCCGAGTAGCCATTACCGTGAAATACTATGGGTCTCGGGGCAAGCCATTCGAAATGGCGCACTCACACTCGCAGACAAACTGCTCTCTCTCTATATACACAACTATCTCGGAGACTATTCGAGTTTCGTTTCCTCTCGCGGGTTTACATGGTCGGCCGAAGAACAGTACATTATTTCTTGACGTCAAATAAAGCAATTAGCATGTGCCCTGACCAGAGTCCCGAGGTTCTAGCTCGAGTAATCTGGCTCGGGTCCCCGGCGTGTGCGACATCTTCATCAGACTCGACCCCTCTACCTGCTCCCCATGACCTCTCCCTCCTTCACAATGTGAAATGATCACGTGACTTTATTCCCAAGAGAACGGCAGTGGGACAAGGACGGGAATTGAGTCACTGAGTTGGGGTAAGAGGGATGGAGACAAAAAAGGGGCAAGAAGAAAATTTAGACGGAGAAGGAGAGAAGAAGGGGTTGAAAGATGGAGAAAAAGCAGGAGGAGAAGACCACGAAGCGAAGCGTTACTTCCAAGGGAAATTTCACAAAGGCTGACCTGCTCGTAATGAATGTTATATAACCCTTTTAATGCTTTACGCCTCTTAGATTTTTCAGAGTGCTCTCCTTTTTCACTTGTTCGCTTCGTCTTTCTTGTGTTGCGTCAAAAATTCTTCTCTCTCTCACTCTTTTCTTCTCGGGAATAAAAACGAGTGAGACGACCAGTGAGAGAGCCTCTAGGGTAGGTAATTATGTGGCGGACGTAAATTAAGCTTGTTTAGATTGGGATTTTTATTAAGGTCTTTTGCGAAAAGAGAGCCGCCGGTAAAATGACGCTCGGCACACTTTCTGCCTCAACTCTTTTTATTCTGACTTTAAAGTAAAATTGGCAAATTGATTTCACGCTGCCAGTTACAATTTATGCCTGAATTGCGCCTTTTTTGAAGAAAATATTTTCTTCTCCTAAAGTATAAGAACATAGAAATATAGAACATAGAAATATAAAACATAAAAATTAGTTCCATCTTATCATGAAAAGATTTTAGTTGAAGTTTTTAGAATTTTAGTTGTTACGTTTATAAATTTATAGTCGCGGTCGTATTTTCGTTATTAGTAATTTACTTGAAAATTCGGTGGTCGTTAGCAAAGTTTTCGAACAAGAAAAAAATCTTGATTGAAAGATAAATAAAATTTAGTAGGGGACGTTGTAATGCTCAGCTCTATGGAAGCTGTTATTGATATTGTTCCTATATAAAATGAAAATAGGGAAAATAGGAAGGAAATATAAGAAATATAAAGTAGAATAATATGATTAAATATAAATATTCTTACCAGTTACAATGGCAAATCGTTCAAGGGTGATTTGGTTGGAAGTCTTACACTCATTTTAATTTGATATGTTATCGAATCCTGAACTTCTTCAAATAAAATAATGCCTCTTGACTTAAATGTTTTACATCCAGCTGTCAAATGTTTCTGAGAACTCAGAATGTTTCTAAGAACTCAGAATGTTTCTGAGTGGTTCAGACTTTATGATTTCGTCTTATTCGATTTGACGAACTACTAAGAGCAAAATCAAAGCCAGTTTTCAAAATACAATCTTACGGCATCTGCCTGATAAATAACATGTTAAACATTGTTAAACATTAATTTTTTCTGAGTTCTTTGATAATTTTAAATTATTAATTAATTTCGAAAAAAATATTTTCTGAAAAAGCAGGTTTCTGTATTCAGGATGGCTGTGCTGTCGATGCATATGAAACTCAAGAACTTAATAAGAATTATTTTGAGATTGATTCTAATGATTGATAAATTCTTTTACTTTAATAAAGAAAGTGTGTTTCGTACCATGTTGAAATAAATCTATCAATTGACATTAATCTATAAGATAACGAATTATTTTTATTTTTAATAAATAATATTTGTTCGATTCAAGGAAGAAATAATTAAATAAAACAATAAATGTTCATTTTGTTGACAACGTTTCGATGGACTGGTTCGCCATCATCATCAGGTCACTTTAATAAACAAATTTACAAGTCACATAAAATAATTTACAAAAATAATATAAAAATATAAGTTTAAACAAATTCGAAGATATTTACCTAATTGTAAAATTACATAAACTTTTAGTCAAACTCAAAATAATTATAAAAATAAATAAAAAGGACTAGACGGAAAAATAAAATTTTAAAATTAAAAATGACGAACATTTTTCAATGAGTGATTAGTCAGACTGACTGCTTAAACAATCTTCATATTATATACAGGTGACGAGTTCAATGATCGCGAGTCGAAATATTATGAAAATGATCACTCTTTCAATTTATTCAGTAAAGGGACATATGCATTACTAAGAAATTGTGTATCTTCCTTCTTGTTAATAGTAAAATCATTACATTTAATGTGAATCATTTCCGAAACTAATCTTTTTTTATGAGAAGTTTAATTGTCTAAAATTTGCACGTCATCAAAATTGAAAGAATGACCATAATTATTCTTGTGCTTATTCACAACTGAATCTAAATTTTTACTCTTTTTGTGTTCGTCGATTCGCTTTTTTAAAGTACGTTTCGATTCACCAATATATGTTGCATTGCAATCATTACAATTGAACTTGTAGACAATACCAGATCTATCCCACTTATCTGTGAGGTCTTTTCCTAATTTTACAACAGAAGTTAAAGTTTTTTGAACAATCGGAATCGATAATAAGTTATATTTTTTCAAGATATTAGATAATTTGAAGGTAAATTGTTATTATAAGGAATACAAATTTTTGGTAATCGACGATAAATGGAAGAAGTATTGTTTGATTGTATGTTATTTGATATTCTTTTTTGTACCATTATTCAAAATTTCTTATCCAGAGACGGCAAAGATTCGTGGGATATTCTTACCCTTTTCAGAACGTTTTTAGGACATTGTTAGAAATATCTTTAAAATATCCTAAAGACAAGCTTAGGATAACTTACAACAAACTAAAGGCAAACTTAAAAGTGTTTTAATTAAATTCTATGTCTGACATGACCCGTTAATATTAAAAATAAAAAAATTATCTTTTCCCCACACGTCAGCATGTTTAAAAATATTCTTTGGTAAATTTAATCAAATAAAATAATGCCTCATGACTTAAATGTTTTACATCCAGCTGCCTCAGAATGTTTCTGAGTAGTTCAGACTGTATGATTTCGTCAGGAAAAGTCTTATTCGATTTGACGAACTACTAAGAACAAAATCAAAGCTCGATTTCAAAATACAATCTTATGGCATCTGCCAGATAGGACATGGTCGAAGGTGGATGAAACAATTGATTCGAAGTGCTAAAATTAGAAGTGTATATAATAATATAATAATAATCCAGCCAATGTGAATAGAAATGTTTCTATAAAATATAAAAGAATTTAGAAATTATATGTATATTCTTGGCTAGAAACATATTAATTTAGTTGCCAAAATAAATGGTACAATCTTAAAAAGTTATTCTATTCTTTCGTCTCCCATACTTCCGTTTCTACGAGTGCACTCCATAGCACGCGCGAGGGCATTGTTTTGTTCTCGATATTTCTTCAAGAAAAAAGCCAATGTGTCATAAGTATATTTCGAAAATATTGAACCAACAAAATATTGTATAATATGTCATGATGATGAACTATAAAATAATCTATTAAATATTAAGATTGTTTTAAGTAAAAAATAATTTAGTACAAACGTAACATAGTCTGCATGTTTTCAATACAGTTTGCTTTTGGATGTTGTGTTCTGGAAGGGTAAATGCTTCACCAATCTCTGCATAATTTTTAATATTATTGTTTGATTATCATAATATAATATTACTGGGAAAAATGATTATGAATGAGGAGATAAGTGGGAGGAAACATACATAGCGAATGGGTGTATGTTAATCTTGCTCAGTTCGAGCATTGCTTTGCATCAAATGGTTAACTGCTTTCGCACTAAGGTGCACTGAACTTTGGAAAGCAACTCACGAGTTAAATGTATATAGAATGACTGTGTAATTTAGATATATAGCGACCAAATATACATAGATATACACAACTTTGGATAGATTCAGATGGAAATACTCATGCCTTGGAGCAATCTTCCTAGGAAAAGTTTCACGAAAGTTTAATTCAACCGGGCAGGCGGAATATTAATTGTTTTACACCAAAAATAAACCCAGATCAAACTATTAATTCAAATCCATTAAAAAATGACCTAGAAAAATAAAACAAAACCAGCAAACGGTTATTGAACATTTCGACTGTCGTATTTTATTTTTTCCCCTTCTGTAAAAATTCCTGAAATATAAAGAAAAATAGAGGAAGCAAATTCCAACGTCAAGTTTTTGGTAGTCGATGAGCATTTCGGGTACATATTGATATTCGATGAGCGATTCATAGTTTTTATTTTTTTTTCTTATAACGTGGTATGCGCGCACTTTCTCGATTAAGCTTTTCCGTCATTAAAAGTTTATAAAGAAGGCAAGCTATGGGAAGTCGCGACGAGTAAAAAGGACTCGGGGAGGGTGAGTGGTGGATTTAAAGGGAGGATGGTGGGTGAGACTCCAAGCAAGTTTTCTCATGTGCAATGCATAATGAGGGGAAGCAGACGGAGCAAAGGGCCTACAAATGAGGCACCAAGTATTACTTGTATATCTATACAAACTAGAGAACAACCGTATAACGTCTCGGTTACAACGTTACTAACGGCATGAAAAGCGAGGAATCGAGAACTCCTTTTCCTAACTCCATTCACGTAGCTTCTTGTTTTCAAACCGCACTTAATTTTCCAACCCAAAATATCGTCCACAACTTCATTCCGGCACTTTGCCCCCCGCCAACCAAAATAGAGTCACAAAAAGCTACTTTACAAAATTGGCCCTAATTGAAAAGGACAAAAAAGTCTCTGATTTGTTAAGGAAGGATTAACGGAAGAGGAAAAAATTTCAGCTAATATTAATTAATAACAAATTGCTAGCTACTTACCTTGTTCATTGTTTGACGGGGACAGTCCCGTCCCGTGTGGGACGACTCTGTAACAAAAAGAAACAAATACTTAGAATTACCTCTGCGAATGTGTAACAAATGTTTTAGAGACTAATCAAAAGTATTTCGACCCCAAAGATCATTTTTTGCTTTGCAATTGATAAACACACTTAATTATGTTATGTTAATTACTTATTTAATTTAATTACTTATTTAGTTATGTTAATTATGTTTGTTATTATATGAATTAAGCTCGCGGTTTCCACTTCACCGTTCTCTGAAACCGCATGGCAAAATTCCGGTAATCTAATGAATTACCAAAAAGCCAATATCTTTATGGTAGAAACCCCAGTGTTCCAACCACTATTTAAATATCCCTGTGTGTGTGTATATTTAATTTATAAAATATTCCAGAATAAATTGGACCGCTTCTTTAAAAAAAACGCGGGTGCTCTCAAACCCCTATAGCAGAAACCCCAACATAATTAATTATTTTGACATTATCGATGCATGCGTCGCCAGCACAACTGAACCTGACAAGAATTGGGCGGAGGAAGCTTTTTTAAAAATAAATCCATGCCTCATAAAATTAGTGGCAAAAATATTTATAATATTTGCAAAAGTTTCTTTTTGAATTCTAACCGTGCTAATTATGTTTTAAGAGCAAATTGCACAACTAATTTCCAATCATGTTTGGTAGCAACTTACAAAATTAGCTTCTAATCATGTTTAGAAGCAAATTGCTATAGTAACATTCAATAATGTTTGAAGCAACTTGCTGAAACAACATCCAATTATGTTTGGGAGCAAACTGACCATACTGCTTTCAAAGACAGATGCTAATTTCTTCACGATAATTTTAGAATACGGAAGTAAATATTTAAATCATGTTTAAAAGTAAATTACTGAGCAATCAACCAATCATGTTTCTGAGAAAATTGATAAGTTTGCTGATAATTATGTTTTGAGAGCAAATTGCTCAACTAATTGCCAATTATTTTTTGCAGCAAATTACTAAACTAGTTTTTAGTTTTGTTTAGAAGCAAATTGCTAAACCAATATTCAATCATGTTTTAGAGAAAAATGATGTTCTTGCGAATTGATGTGCTAATTTCTAATCATGTTTGGAAGAAAATTGATGAAGCAAAATTTAATCATGTTTGGAAGCAAATTGACAATCTTGTTTCTAATATTATTTCGTGAGGAAAATAGCTTCCAATCACGTTTGAAAGCAAATTGCTAATTTAACATTCAACCCTGTATGGAAAAATATTATTGATTTTGCTTCCAATCAATTTTTGGAAGCAAATTGCTAAATTAATTTCCATTTATGTTTGAGTGCAAATTGATAAACTAGCTTCTAATCGTGTTACATTAGCAACAAAAGTTGCTTTTTGAATTCTAACTATTTAGTCCAATCAGAATTGCATCCGCAATAATAATAATAGAAAGATTACCAGATAGATTCCAAAAAGTCTCTTAGAAGGCACATTTGAAAATTTTATCTAAATCGGTCCCCATTGGGTCCGAATATCATTCATATTTCTCTGAAAATTTCGAAGGAATTACAAAGAAAACTTTGTGACTAAAAAACTTTCAATAATGTTTAAAAGCAAATTGCTGAACTTACATCTAATAATTTTTGGAAGCAAATTGCTGAACAAACATCCAATAATATTTGGAAGCAAATTTCTGAACTAACATTCAATAATATTAAATGAGAAAGAAGCTATCTATATAAAAAAATAGCATCTAATAATGTTTGGAAGCAAATTGCTTATCTAATTTCCAATTATGTTTGGTAGTAAATTACTAAACACGTTTTCAATCTTTTTTGGAACTAAATTGCTGAACCAATATTCAATCTTGTTTGGAAGCAAGTTGCCAATTTTGCTGCTACTTATATTAAACGAGCAAATTGCTCAACTAATTTCCAGTCATGTTTGGTAGCAAATTACTATGATTAGAAGCTAGCTTCTAATCATGTTTAGAAACAAATTGCTAAACCAACATTGAATGTTGCTTCATGTTTTGAAGCAAAGTAGTGATCTTGCAAATTGATATTCTAATTTCAAATCACGTTTGAAAGCAAATTGTTAAATTAACATTGAATAATGTTTAGGAGCAAATTGCCAATTTTGATTCTAATAATTTTTTGGAAGCGAATTGTTGATCTGATTTACATTTATGTTTGGGAGCAAATTGCTAAACTAGCTCCTAATTGTGTTATAATAGAATCAAAAGTTGGTTTTTGAATTCTAAATTTCTAACCATTTAGTTCAATGAGAATTGCAACCGCAATAATAATAGAAACATTACTAGATAGATTCCAAAAAGTCTCCCGAAGACACTTATGAAAATTTTTTCTAAATCGTTCCACATTGGGTGCGAATTGCATTGAAATCTTTCTGAAAGTTTTGAGGGGATTACAAAGGAAACTTTGTGGCTGAAAAATTTTTGTCAGACTCAAAACGGATTAGAGTTTTTTGTAGCATCATTTAAAGAATTGCAACAATAAAAATAAAATCCAGAGATAATTTTATTATAACCAGCAAGTAACAGATCGATGTACACGAAAGTTGGGAATAATGTTTCGGACACGATGTTTTGGTAGCTGGGTTTCGTCTGACTTTCGTCCCTTCATGCGTGTCCGCCGCAGATTCAAGCTCCTAATTAAGACGAGGGTGCAAAGAGGGTCTTGCTGAGGAAAGAGAGGGTGGGGGGCACCTACCCAGTTTCACGCCGGAGGGGCAAGTCAAGGCAAAGGGGGTAAGGAATATTGATCACGGGACCACCACAAGCAAGAGCAAGGGACTGGCCGGCCACACTCTCAGAGCAGGTCAAACCACCGAACACCAGATGCTCGAAATCAGTCGCTTGAGAACTTATTCAAGACATTTAGGATTATTATTAATTATCCCCTCACGAAATAATTCTCAACAAATATTTCCCATCTCAAAATATCTCGTAAGAAAAAAAAACTGTTTTAATTTAGTTTTCATTTTTCAGCTCCTTTGTCGTCAAGCGAAGAGACGGGAAGGAAGAGAGCGAGAGAGAAAATGTCGAGTTTACACGAATCGTCTTTCTACTCATCGTCTCGCCTTAATTAAATCTCTCGACCCTTCTTCAAGAACCTAGGAATCTACAGACGTCTTCCTACTTCTCCGTCATTGATGTTGGTAAACTTCCTTTTCTATCGCTTCCTTTTCCCGCTGACGAGGACTTGAAGTTTTCCTAGTTACACATCGTGTGTCCGTTAACGAGCATCAAGAACCAACCTCAGCAGCAAGAATTCTACCTGTCTGCGAAATTTAATTTTCGACTCGCTCCTTTGGTCATCAATGTTTAAGTTTAACAGAACTGAACTATATTTGTTGTTTGCTTTCCGTTGGAGTATAAACTTTGTACAATGTAATCAAAATTGCTTTTCAAATCTTTCAGTAAAAAGCAATCCGTAAGCAATTTCGTGTGTAGCGGAAGTTATTGCCTATATTATGGAGTGTGACTTGACAATTTTTGTTTTAGTTCTCGCTTTTAGTAGTACTAAGATTCTGTACTATGTCCTCTAATAGCGTACTTTGGTCTTAATTTTAGGGGTATCAAATCTAAATTTTAAAAAATAGCTAGTTGTGGGAAAAATTAATCTGATTCACATTTTTGTTTTCAAGGAATGATGAAATTCCATTCTGCATGAAGTGAAATGAGTGTCAAAAGCTGAGGCCGGAAGAGAGCTTATTGTCCGAGAGGTAGACCCCATCATATCGGGAGAGGCGCGCGATACGAGGGTAGCAACGACAGCGGCAGGCAGCCAACTCAAACTTTGATATGGTTTCCTAAATAACCAAGGCGACCGATACCACAGCACGATATCCCACGGTTTCCACCCGCGCCTCTTTCACTCACTCTCTCTTCATCTCATTCTAGTGGAGTGGTCGGTAACTACCGGTAAGGCATATTGAAATCCCCCCTTCTTCACCTTCCTCCATATTTCCCCCAAAACTTGATACATTGACTAAACGCTTGTCGACGAATGTGCCTTCATACAAAATCCCCAGAGTGCGTTTGTCGTTTAGCAAGTATATAACCACCTTGTCATAATCGATCTACATTCTCCGTAAAACCGGTCAACTTGGAATGTCAAACTGACAGGTAATTACAGTCTCGGTTTTGTAATTTACAATAAACCGAATGCAGATCTTTATAACATGTATCATTCCATCATCTATTTTAGTTTTTATTTTCTACTAAAATCTTTAGCTGAAGCTGCATCAGTAGTGGCTCAATGTTCATCTCCACATTACCTAGAGGTACGGGCCAAATTTTTCTCTTTTTACTACACTTAGGGCCGATTTCACTATCGAGAATTAATGTCGCGATTAAATAATTAGGATTATATTTTAAACGACGATTAACAGTTACTAATATTCCACCATCTTTAATTAATGTAATAATTCTTGATTAAACAATCTAAATTATAAGAATGCGTTCCACCATAATTCTAGTTGCGATTAAAGTAAAGTAATTAATTCATTCATTTGTCCATCCATCCATATTTTCATTGATTCTGTGATTCACTTATTAATTAGGTGAATAATTAATTAATTAACTCATTTATTCATCTATCCATACATTCATTCAGTAATTTATTCACTTATTCTACCGTCAAACCATCTACCCATCCATTCATCCATCCAACGATAATAACAAAAAGAACTTGTATTTTTTTTTTTCGTTCTTGTTGTATGTTTTTATATGAACCATACCGCACGAGTTTCCAACCTATTATCGCTGATAACATGAAAAGTTATCATTTTTTTGAATTTGGATAAAAGAAACATTTCTTCAGAATGACTCAAACTGCAACATATCCAAAAATCAGCCATTTTGACCGAGAACCAAAATCAATGCATTTTGTGAGGGTCCTTTGACCGTTTAATAAGTTAATCAGCGATTAATACAAAGATATTGATATGTAAATTATAACCTTCAAATCAAAAAGGTTTATAGTCATTAGAAATGGCCGAGTTTTACGATGGAATTTTGTCATCATCTTCCGAAGATGAAATGGTTGTTCATCGACGGCAAATAATTATTCACGAAAGACCAAACTATTTTGATGTTTTAGACGATGTAGATTTTGCCTTGCGCTTTCGTTTAACAAAAGTATCAGTGCAAAATATATTGCAGGAAGTTCGACATGAATTGGAGGATAGGAAACAGAGTTTTATTTTCATATTTTTACAGAAACCACGCGATTTCACCAATGATACAACTTCTTCTATTATGAATATTTTGAATAGTCAATCACAATTGGTCTCAGTAGAAATCTATGGGTTCTTGAGAATTAAGTACATGGGATTATGTAAACAGTGATTAAAAATGTGTTATCAAATTTCGTGAAACGGAATGGAAATTACTTTTGTTTTGATTGTTGATTAAAAGATAAACATAATTATTTAACCACAACTTTTTTCGAGTTTGTAAAATCTGATTGAATAATCAACACACTCTTGAATTTTTTTTTCTCTCTTTCTCCTACTTTTCCTTTTTGGGGCGTTCCATGGCTCGTGCACTGACAAAATTTTGATTTTACTTATATTTTATAATTCGATAGTCGTTTGGGTCCTAAATAAGTGCCAAAAATCGCTGTTAAAGTTGTTAAACAAGTCAAATTTGGATAATTAGATTAATCGGTGATTACTTTCCATTAATCATCATTTGGATTATGGTGAAACGCATTCTGATGGTTAAGATACTTTAATCACGAATTATTACACTAATCACAGGTAGTGAAATCGGCCCTTAGGATCTTAAGTTCAGTCGAAAAAAATCCCCCGATTAGAAAAAGCAGAAGAAATTAATATCAAACCCCACCAAAGAAAAATGATCAAATCAAATTTATCGAAGAAAAGTTAATAATTCGTAAAATTTGAGATAAACGTCTGAGGCAATATTGCCGTTTTCCTTTGGCTGTTTTTCCGCTAATTAGAAGCTAACAGGGAACTGAAGTTGGAAACTTTAAAGTTTCTTGCACTCAAGGAAGCTTTACAACCACGCCCCCTTTTCGAAACATTATAACCAACCCTGGTGGGCTCTCTTTCTCTCTCTCTCGCCTCCAGTTACTACCGGCTAGCGTTAATTACTAATTAATTGTTTCGCGTGTTTGAGTTTTAAATGGATAAGTTAAACAGCGCATAAGAGCTCTGGACGGTCCTGAAAGGTAGTAAGCTAACTCTCCTCTCGGCTCTTCTCCTCATCACACCACTTTCATGCGTACGATTACCGTGCAAATACTGTACAACGGTTAACGAGGTTAGGATGACCGTGTAAGTACGAGGGGGCCACGACTCGTTTCTCTCTCGTACGTTTATTCGTTTTTCAACCCTCGTCACCCAAGTATCCATTTCGTGCTTCATGAGTATCATCCGTCAGATTTCAAGCAATTTTTCTTCTCCCTTCCAATAAATTTGTAATTTGAGAAATTTATTACAATTAGGAAATTGACAGCCAGCCAATACTGATTGGAAGGCATTTTCCGAACTTGCTGCTAGTTGCAATTAGGGAAAAATTAACAAAATTTCTTTTTCCATGAACCATTAGTTTGCCAGTGGCGTATCTACACGGAGAAAATTTGTTCCTTACATTTTACCGAATTCTTCAGTAAAGTTGGGATATAGTAGCATAACAGTAATTTTTAATAATTTTTAAATTATTTTTTCATGAATAATATTCAAAATTTAATGTCATATCTTTATTTTTTACAAACTAGTACTGTAAAAGTTAAAACAAAATCGAAACTGAACGTTTAATAAAAATTAAATAAAATTTTAACGTTTCTTTTGAACACCTCCTTGATGGTCACTAACGTTTCAGGAACAGTTCGGTAAAACTTTCTTCACTTGACTCGAGTGTTAGTTTTCAGGAATAGTTCGGTAAAACTTCCTTGACTTGCTTGAATTGTTAATTTTCAGGATTGAAATACTTTTTTAAATGCCCCGTAGTAAAAAAAAACTTTGACGTTAATAGTTAGTTTTTTTTAACTTATTTGTACTCATTAACTAATACTTAATAATTTCATTTATAGCAGAAACCGCTTCTGAAACGAAATTAAATAGAAAATGACTTTCGTTTTTGTTCTTAAATAATCCAAAAACAAAAGTATTTGAAACTTAATTTTCGTTTCGACTCGAAGTAAAAGAATGAAAAACATAATAATTTAGTGATAATCACAGAAAAATTGTTTTTATATTTTACATTTTTTAATTTACATAATTACAGCAAGTTACGTATGTGACGTAACCAGAGAAAATAACGTAAGTACAGTAACTTACGTAACTAGAATAACTTACGTAATTTATTTAATTTATTACGTAACTTACGTAAATAATCAAGCTAATGCAACTGACGTAAGTAATATAACTTACGTAAAAATTAAACGTACGTAACTGACGTAAGTTGGATCCTTCACGTGAGTTACGTAAGTAAAATAACTTACACAAATTACGAAAATAATCGAGTTTACGTAACCTACGTAAGTAATCAATTTTACGTACCTTACGTATGTAATTTACGTAGAAGATCAAACTTACATAAGTCACGTAACTAGAAATCTAAACTTTCGAGACGGTCCCTGATTTATAGTAACAATAACACTAAAATTGATTATTTTAATCTTTTTTGATAAAAATATGGGAACAATAAGAATTTTAATAAACTATTGTTTTATTACATAAAATACAAATTTAAACATTTTTCTTTATAACAATAAAAACATAATTTGAAACTATTTCATAAATTGACCTTAAATATAGTTAGAAATTATTCAGTAACATGGATTTAATATGGATGATTCTTTTATTTTACACAATTATTGTTTATTAATTTGAATCTTTCTCGCAAGCGGTGAAATAAAATTCAGATTCATATATAAGGACAGTTGAAACTTTCTGAAGCAATAATGTAAAGCGTGCGATGTATGTATTAATGTATGCGTTTAGAATGTATTGTAGGCAGGTGTAATGTATAAGTATTTGTTCGTGAATAATTGTAGGGGGTTTAGGTAGTGATTAAAGTAGGTAGAGTGAGATTTACGGCAGTATTGCTATAGAACTACTGCAATGACATTATTTTTTATTTTTTATTCTTCAAGTTTTACCGAACTATTCAGTAATTCAATGAATATAAATTTTACCGAACATTGTACCTTACGTTTTACTGAACTTTCAATAAAAATAAGTATAGTGAACACTTACCCTACGTTTTACCGAACTATACAATAAATATAAGTTTTACCGAACACTGTGCCTTACGTTTTACCGAACTTTCAATAAAACTGAGTATAGTGTATGCTTACCCTACGTTTTACCGAACTGTAAGTGAAGGGCTAATACATGTACCGTAAGATTTATTCTTTTTACATTATTTTTCAATGCAATTGCTTTTACAGTCCTGTTCCTTAAAAATTACAGTTTTGACACTTCATCCCAGTTTTACCGAACAAAGTTCGGTAAATTTTCAGGAATAAATTTTCTCCGTGTATGTGTGGTCTTAACGTGCCTAAGGTTCAGCCAGATATTTAAAGAGGGTGTATCAGTATTTCGGGTTTCTTTACGTTCCCCCATTTCTGCTAGTCACTGAACTTCATGTTTCTCGTTGAAACTGGTGTATCCCCCTTAATAATATCTTTTCTTGTTGTGCAAAGTTCAATAGATATAACTTCCAATCGAAACAAAAACTTCTTAGCTGATTTTCTCTGCGTCTAGTCTCAATTCGGGGCAAATTGATGAAATAAATTATTATTTTTAGAACCAAATTGTTGAAACATTTTTCAATCTTATTTAAAACCGAATTGGTGAAATAATTTTCCATCATGTTTAGAAGCAAATTGCTAAAGTAGCTTACAATCATGTTTAGAAGCAAATTGCTGAACCAATATTCACTTATGTTTTGGAAAAAAGTGATGATAATGTAAATTGATGTGCTACCTTCTAATCATGTTTGGAAGCAAATTGCTAAAACGATTTTTAATCATGTTTGGAAACAAATTGTCGATTTTTCGACAAATTTTTGGAGCAATTTTTGGAAGCAAATTGCTAAACAAACTTTTGAATTAGTTTGGAAGCAAATTGCTAAATTAGCTTACGATCATATTTTAAAGCAACTTGCCGATTTTGTTTCCAATTATCATTTGGGAGCAAATTGCTTAAGAAGCGTCCAATCATTTTTAGAAGAAAATTGATGAAGTAACTTCCAATCTTGTTTAAAAACAAACTGATAAAACAATATCGAATCATGTATGGGACAAAATTTCCAATCATGCAAATTGATATACTAACTTTCAATCATGTTTGTTATTTTTGTTGTAAAAGGTTTTATAAGTATAACTGCTAATCAAAACATAAACTTTTGAAGTAAATTTTGGAGCTCATAGTCCCGATTACGAGCAAATTAATGACCTACTTTCCCATTATGTTTAGGAACAAATTTCAATCATGTTTGCAGGCAAATTGCTTAACTATGTTACCATCAAGTTTGTCAGCAAATTTCTTATTTAACTTCCAAACATCTTTAGAAGTAAATTAATGAACTAAGATCAAATAATATTCAAAAGCAAATTGCTGATATAACATTCAAACAAGTTTGGAAGCAAATTGCTAAACTAACATCTAATAATGTTTGGAAGCAAATTGCTAAAGTTACATCTGATCATGTTTAAAAACAAATTGATGATCTAACAACTAATCATATTCAGGTGTAAATTTCCTATCTGGTTCCCAATCATCATTTGGGGGTGAATTATTTAATTAAATTCCAATTATGTTTGGATGCAAATTTCTAAACTAGCTTTCGACGATGTTTGTGAGTAACTTGCTGATTTAGCATCTAATAATCTTTAGAAGTAAATTGATGAACCAACATAAAAACAGACTCGGAAGCAAATTGCTGAACTTATATTCAATAGTGTTAGAAAGCAAATTGCTGAAGTTACATCCAATATCATTTGGCAGCAAATTGCTGAAGTTATATCCACTATCATTTAGCAGCAAATTGCTGAACGAACATCCAATAATGTTTGGAAGCAAATTGCTGAACGAACATCCAATAATGTTTGGAAGCAAATTGCTCAACTAACATCCAATTATGTTTGGAAGAAAATTGCAGATTATCCTTTTAAAACTAGGTGCTAATTTCTTTACCATAATTTTACGATACAAAAGTAAATATTTAAAATCAGATGAATTGAAGACATTATGAGAACAAGTAAAAGGAGTACACCAATAAGTCTCCATCTTCGTTAACTCAAAATCCCAATGGTACGCAATCGAACAACTCAGTTTACACGGGAGAAACTCCCTCAAGAGCGGTGTCGTCCATGCAAATCGTTTTACCTTAATCTTTCACTTTCTTTCTCCCTCTCCTATCTCTTACTCTCTCCTTCTGAGAATAGTAGAAAGTAAAGGGGAAAATCTTGTCCTCCTACTATCATCCTTCTTTCTCTTTGAAAATGGTGGCACATCTCTCGCCCTTCCATAATCAGAGCTCAAATAAAAAGACGTAATACCAGATAAAACATCCCATTTGTCTAACGACGATTTTTCTCGCGCCTGAACCAACGAGCAAACGAGCAGTATGCCCTCGAGAGGGGTAATCGTCTTAAACGCCGCTGTTACACCCGCCATTCATCCCGTACGAAGATCACCTTTATTTCTGTCTTAAGATCCCACTTAATTGAGATGAAGTGGAGTAAAATTGCTTTATGACTTTACGATGTTCGTTCTGACAATTGTCATTCTTTTTTATCAAATATTCCCCAAGTTCTAATTGTGAATGGAAATTTTGTTTGGATATTTTGAAAGTAGTCATGTTGTAAATTTTGTTTATTATAAATCCATAATTTCTTTTTCTCCCAGCTGAATAAAACTCAAGCTTTCGCCCTTCAACGATGGGCCTCTTCAGGAGTTAAGTACTGCAAATATTAATTTTATTCACAAAAATATTCTTTAAATAACAAAAACCAAATTAATATAAAAAATGAAAAAAGAAGAACAAATTAGACATAACCTCAAAAACTTACCAAGCGGATATCTGTCACTACACACAATCATCGAACAGATGTTATTACAAACTAAAATTTTTACATATTACAAAATTTAAAAAAGTTAAATATAATATTACGAAGCTACTGGGTTTAAATCAAGTCGCATTTATTGAAGAATCTCCATGAATAACAATCACATAATTTCAATTTTAAAACCAAACTGTAAGATTTCAAAACCCAAATCTATCTATAATACGCGTGATATCTATGTTACCAACATTACCTGAAGGCGCTAAAATCCAAGAAAATCAAAAATCATATCACAACATCAAACGAAATTAAAAACAAAATAAAAACATCAAACTATAAAGAAATTAACATTCAAACCATCAATAAATTAATTCGTATTATGGATCAATGAGTGATAAATATTACTTACAGAAACAATTTCAGACTTTTTATTAATAGAATTGTTATTTTTAATAGTATGAAAACTTTCTTTAAATTTTCTACGTCTGAAATTGGTTTCATTACAAATTATTCTCACATTATCAAATTGAAAAAATTGGTCATTGTCTTGTGAATGTACCACCAATGAAGCTTTCTTTCTGTCGCCATGGGAGAAAAAGAAATTATGGATTTATAATAAACAAAATTTACAACATGACTACTTCCCCAAGTTCTGTTTGGAATTTTTTTACAGAAGCATAAGTTTGTAAGTTCTCCTCCTCCTATCATTTAATATTAAAGTCATAATTTATTTAAAAATTGATATGTTTGTCAATAAGAATAACAGATTTTTCTTTTTGAATCAGTTTTTCAAAATTCAAAATGGCGGATCCAATATGGCGGACGAAGGATTTTAAAAAGTTGATCTAAGCTTTGAGAAATGACTACTCGGGGGTTTTTGGGGTCGCCGATTGCGAATCTGATATTTGTTTTTTAAAATTCAAAATGGCGGATCCAGTATGGCGGACGAAGGGTTTGTAAAATTGATTGACGATAATAATCCTTAAATATAGAATGTTAGGAAAATCGTATAATTTGAAAAGGGCATCAAACAATACAAAATTAAAAAATTAAAAATAATTTCGTATGTTATTTTTTTTAATCCTGAAATTTTACCCTAAAACGGACCAATATATGTAAAATTTCGTCAGTAAAAAGGGAATTCCACTCGGAAATTGCGAGAAAAAAGCGGGAAATAAGCAACGGAAGACGTGGTTGTTGCCGGCATCTCGAATTATGTACTGTTTGGTACCCCCATTCCCCATATGGGTGTTTCGTATATATATTTACAACCCGTATCGCTATCTCTCCGACCGCGTAAAGAACACGGGGAATGATAAACGCAGTAATAACACAGGCTACCAGGACTATGTGTGTGAGAAAGATAGAGAAAAAGAGAGGGACTAAGGGGTGAATTTCCGTAATGCCTATAATGCTCTAACGTTATGTACGGCATTTCCTCCGTTTTCAGCACAAAATTTTATTGCCGGAAAAAAGTGGTCGTCCGGATGTACTGAAATATTTAGCCTCTATTGTATACACACACCCCAAGAGTAACCACCTTCTAAGTGCTCTCTGTATATTGGTTGAGGTATTCATTTAAACAGTCTCAACATAAATTTTTCCCCCAAACACATTATAGTAAATCACTTATTTTTAACGAATAAATTTGTGAGGAAATTTTGTGGTGCGTTCGAAGCTGAGAGGTCAAATTTGGGATTGAATTTATGTAATTTTATTTTTACTTTCATTTACAATTTCGCTGAGACAGTTGTTTCATTTTTACTTTCTAAGGTTTCTATTATCATGAAAAAAATTGATAGAATTTTAATATTGCTTTATTCTTGATGAATCTTTATTTTCTTTTTTGAAGTGGTAATGAAAGTTTAGCAGACTTAAAGTGAAAGTAGAAAAGAAAGTAAACTAAAAAAACTACAAAAGTAAAAGTTGAAATACATTTCCGCAATCGGCATTATTAACAAACTGCGCTTTTGTAGGTTCATTGCACGTGTAGGTAATAAGAAAAATCACTCACAATCTTGTCGTACCTGAAGTGTGAATTATTAAGAAAATGTATCAAAATCGGAAGGAGAGTCAGTGATGTGAGCTAATGATGAGCGATTCGTGTAAATTCGCATCAACGAACATGGCTTATGTTTCCTAGTAATGCGTAGCTGAACAACGATCTACGTGCAAATTGCGTTGAGTAGCTGGAATTGATAGACTTCCCCCCTCGTTAACACGGTTTAGCGCAGTTAGCACGTAGCGTGAACGAAGGCATGTTCTCCGCTTCAGGAAAGGCATTTGATGCATAACTCGATATTGGATTGTTCATATAATGCGAAGTGAGGTACCAACGCACGTGAAGGAAATTCATAACTTTCAGCTCGATTACATATATACACACTCAACCACACACACTTGTACTAAACATTTTTCAAGCCCCAAAAAAATAAAAAGGCACAGTGTCTAAAATGAAAAAAAAGATCATCAGAATGCAAAAAAAGGGGAAATGAATATTTACCATATTGGAAAAATAAAATTAACTGTATTCCTCACGATCTGTATCTATTTTCATAATTTCCTCTTCTAGTCTGATAATAATTTACCATCGTCGAAGTATGCACCCGCACACCCTGGGGTGCTGTTGCTTCTAACCGAGCACTTTAATTCTCCATTTCACCTTTATCATTACCTCGTGAAACTCTTTTCGTTGTTAATTTCCTCCTCGACAAATTTACTTCTATATTTGCCTTTTCTTATTAAATGCTTCTTGAGGAGTCTTGGGGAAAATGTTTCTAGAGAAAGAATATAAACAGGCAAAGTTAAAGAGGACAATTCTTGCCGAAAATGGTAAAATAAAGACCAAATTTTTAGAAGGGGAAAAAGAAGGGAAGAATCTATTTCAACAATTTTTAATGTCTGTCTATAAATTCTTTGAAACTTGGTATTTTATGGCTTTTCTGGTTGGGTAATGTTTAACCAATATTACTGCTAATCGAAACAAAAACATTTTAGACGAATTTCTAAGCTTGTAATCCCGAATGTAAGCTAATTGATGAATAAAATTTCTATTATTTTTAGTACCAGATTCTAATCATGTTTCAATCATGCTTTCAATCATGTTCGAAAGCAAATTGCGGAACCACCATTTAATCATGTTCGGTAGCAAAGTGATGATATTGCAAATTAATGTATTAACTTCTAATCATGTTTGGAAGCAAATTGCTAAAACGATTTTTAATCATGTTTGGGAGCAAATTGGCGATCTTGCTCCCAACCATGTTTTTCAAGCAAATTGCTAAACTAACTCTTCCAAATTGGTTTAGAAAAAAATTGTTTAATTAGCTTTCAATCATGTTTAAAAGCAACTTGGCGGTTTTGTTTCTAATTACGACTTAGGGCCGAATTGCTAAAGTAGCGTCCAATTATGTTAAGATGCAAATTGACAAACTAGCTTTTAATCATGTTTAGAAGCAAATCAACGATTTGGGAGCAAATTTCTTAACTAACTTCCAATCATGTTTGCAGGCAAATTGCTAAACTAGGTTCCCATCAAGTTTGTCAGCTAATTGCTGATTTAAGGTCATGTTATTCAGTGTGACGTTTTTCTATAGTAAAGAATATGGGACACGTGACCACTGAATAACATAACCTTAACTTCTAAACATCTTTGGAAGTAAATTAATGAACTGACATCAAATAATATTTGAAAGAAAATTGCTGAACTAACATCCAATAATTTTTAGAAGCAAATTGCTGATTTAAAATCTAATCATGTTTGGAAGCAAATTGCTGAACTTACATTCCAATAACATTTGGAGGCAAATTGCTAAAACGATATTCAATCATGTTTGGGACCAAATTGACCATCTTGTTCCCAACTATGTTTTGGAAGCGAATTGCTGAACTAACTTCCAAACAGGTTTGGAAGCAAATTGCTATTCTAGCTTTTAATCATGTTTAGAAGCAAATTGCATGGAATTTTGCTCTCAAAACCAGATGCAAATTTTTTTACGATAATTGTACCATACATAAGTATACGTTCTCATGGGAAAAATGTTTCTAAAGAGTAAATCTAAATAAAGACAAAGATTTAGACACTGATTCGTGATCTGCAATCCCAGATATAAAGTTTAGAGCAGATTGATCAATTGAAAAAAATTGTCCACCTTGTTGGATACGTAAATTTGAATTTTTGGCTAATGTTCTTTCTGTAAAGAAAATATTTTTTGCCATTACATGAAAGAACATTATGGTTGGGGTGATAATGGTTCGATGGTAAAATCGAGTCCTTCCGGATGATACTTAAGTTCTTATAAGAGAGAAAATATTTACACTAGAAGTCGTTGGTGCTCCAAGTTTAGAAGATGACAGAAAATGAAGAGAACTAGAGAAGAAGGGGAATGGAAAAAGGAAGCTAGGGGTAAGTTGAGACCACCCGCCAAGTGCTAAGCCGATAGGCCGTGATTTTATGGGGCGGGCGCGAGAACGAAAACCTAAGTGTTGGGCGGAAAACGTCTCTTTAATGCTCTTAGCGTCACGAAACTCCTTCGCCTCGACTGCCTCCGTGTCGCTTCCTGCCGAGCGGGATAAATACCTGCCAACGTCCAAATTACGTCTTCCCCAATGTTACTTTGCGTACATTTCTCTCATTTACCCTCTCCGCGTAAAGACAAGTAGAAAAAAAAATTAAAAAATTTTTTTCCATAGTTTGAAACAAAAAAAAAGAAAAATTAAAATTCTCCAGGTGAAAGCTGTCAATTTTACTTTTATTTCAGAGCAAAAAAGAAGAAAAAGATTTACGTTCGTAGAAAACACGAAACGTTTAATGATTGGTGAAGCAATCCCTTCGATTTCATTGGTGTGGCTGTGACAGGCGGCAATTAACAATCCGGACTCGGAATAGACGCTATATATCCAACATTTACCTTCCAGTTGCTGCCGAACGAAACGCACAGTTCAATAATTGTCCTCTGCTACCAGTTAAGATAGCGATTTACTATGCGACTCGCCCCCGCTTCACTCAATAACAGCTGCTGATTTGTCAACCTGATTTTCTCCGCACTATTCAAGATTTATTTCCGTTCGATACCTTTTCCATTTTCTGATTCGCCAAACAAGTATTTTTCCCAATTCCCTCTCGCACCTATCTTTGAAATTAGATTTCCATTCTGTTTATCTGTGTCAGAGTGTTTGGAAAATTTTCAACCTGACTCTAATTCTATTCAATCGATTTTAGTTTCATTGCATTTTTATTTTCTTCTACGTTTTGGTTATCACATCGTACGATTGTAATTATTATAAACAAAAGGCAAAATACTGATAATAAAAAAAACAAAATAATTTATTTTTTGTTCAAATTCGATCAAAATTTTTTACTCTCAGGTCTTTAAAGTTGTTGTTACTAAATCAAAAATGTTAATTTGCAAAATTCAAAATGGCTTATCCAATGTAATTTCACTTTCACTCTACTATCACATCACTTTCACTTTCCCGGCACTTTACTTTCACTTTACTTTCACTTTACTTTCACTTTACTTTCACTTTACTTTCACTTTACTTTCACTTTACTTTCACTTTACTTTCACTTTACTTTCACTTTACTTTCACTTTACTTTCACTTCACTTTTACTTTACTTTCACTTTACATTTACTTTACTTTCACATTACCTTTAGTTTCACTTTACATTTACTTTACTTTCACTTTACTTTTACTTTACTTTCACTTTACTCTCACTTTACTTTCACTTTACTTTCACTTTACTTTCACTTTACTTTCACTTTACATTCACTTTACTTTCACTTTACTTTCACATTACTTTCACTTCACTTTTACTTTACTTTCACTTTACATTTACTTTACTTTCACATTACCTTTAGTTTCACTTTACATTTACTTTACTTTCACTTTACTTTGACTTTACTTTCACTTTACTTTCACTTTACTTTCACTTCACTTTTACTTTACTTTCACTTTACATTTACTTTACTTTCACATTACCTTTAGTTTCATATTACATTTAATTTACTTTCACTTTACTTTTACTTTACTTTCACTGTACTTTCACTTTATTTTCATTTTACTTCACTCCATTTTTGTTTAAAGTAAAATGAAAAGTAAAGTAAATGTAAAGTGACAATAAAGTGAATGTAAAGAGAAAGTAGAGTAAAAATGAAGTGAGAAATGGGAATTAAAGTGAAATTAAAGAGAAGGTTAAAAAAGCAAAGTGAAAATGAAGTGAAAAAGGGGAATTAAAGTGAAATTAAAGTGAAAGTAGAGTGAAAATGAAGTGAGAAGTGGGAATTAAAGTGAAATTAAAGAGAAAGTAAAATGAAAGTAAAGTGAAAATGAAGTGAAAAAGGGGTATTAAAGTGAAAATTAAGTGAGAAATGGGAATTAAAGTGAAATTAAAGAGAAGGTAAAATGAAAGTAAAGTGAAAATGAAGTTAAAAAGGGGAATTAAAGTCAAATTAAACTGAAAGTAAAGTGAATGTAAAATGAAAGTAAAGTGAAAGTAAAGTGAATGTAAAGTGAAAGTAAAATGAAAGTAAAATGAAAATGAAGTGATAATGTGAAATTAAAGTGAAAGTAGAGTGAATATAAAGTGATAGTTAAGTGAATGTAAAGTAAAAGTAAAGTGAACGTAAAGTGAATGTAAAGTGAAAATGAAGTGAAAATGAAGTGATAAAGGGGGATTAAAGTGAAAGTAAAGTTAATGACAAATGTAGGTGAAGTGGAAGTGAAGTAAAAACGAAGTGAATGTCTATTTTTGTACTCAAAATAAAAATTGAAAGTGAATGAAAGCAGTGAAAGTGAAAATACATCAAAGTGAAAGTGACTTTTCTTTTCTACTTCCAAAGGGAAAATTAAATTTAAAAAAATAATCTATTTAATTTCTTTTCTATTTCTATTTTATGAATATATGAAAATCACTGACAGAAGATTAAATAATTTAGTTTCTTTGAATAATTTAATAGAATGAACACGGTGTCTTGCTATTGATTTTTGATGATAATGATGATAATAATAACATCAATCATGAGAAAGGCGAATGCGAGGTGGGATCAAGGGTGTAGCGCGCGTTGAGTAAAGTCGATAACTTGGGGAAAGGTGGACGCGTTTGCAATGGCTTGAAATTACGCGCGCGTTGAAAAGGGTTGATTTGGGATTCAGCGTAAGGGTCGAACAGGTCGGTTGACTAGAAGAGGGATGAAGAAGGAAGGATGCTGGACCACACTCTCACACTATACATATATATAGTTTGCTTCGAAAATGTGTTTAGGGGCAAATGGCAGCGGATGATTGATCATCCCCTCCCCCCCAAAAACCGGTTAATTGGATGATCGATGACTCCAAGTTCATCACTAACTTCCCCTTATTTTCAGAAGACATCAAAACATTTTTTTTCCCTCATCCCATGAATCATTTGTTTCATTTTTCTTGTCAATTATTTTCTTTTTGTTTCATTAATTTCAAAAAATATATTTGCAAATGAAAGATAGTTTAATTAATAAAAAAATTATGCAAATTGTGTGAAGAATTTTTTTTTCTCTCAGGGGTAATTTAATTTCATCTTTGACAAACGCCTTGACTTTCATATTGGTCGATTCTTCTTTTGAATTTAATTTTTATTTTGACTCTGGCAAATTTTTCTTATTCCTTAGCCTTATGGCAAATTTTTGCTTTGTTAGATTTTTTTTTCTCTTGAAGTAAATAAAAAAACAATTAAGGAAATTCTATTGAACTAAAATGATAGTGAAAAAAAACTAAATCTAAAGCTTAATAAATAATTCTCTGAAAGTCAAAATAAAAACGAAACCGAAAATCTGAATGTAAAACAAAAATGATACTATGTGAAAATGAAGAGAGAAAAATAAATGAAATTGTAAAGCACTGCGATTTTGGAAATTGGTATCACAAAAATGGAACATTGGAAAAGTTTTGATAAAACTATGAAAATAAGGTTTTAAGACAATCAACGCGTGAGGTGATTCTGGAGGGGAAAAAAAATTGTTGCAGGGTGAGAGGAATCTCGAATGTAATCATTAGTGAATTTTCAGAAAAGCGAACTCCCCCTTTTCACATCGCGCGTGTGTCTACTAATTTATTCCCCTTTGAATATTCGAGGGACACCCTTTTCCTTAGAGTTCGGCCCCGTTGTCTTCCTTCTTCGGTAGGCGTCGCATGACCCGGACATTAAGACATTGTTCACATGATTTACACTCCGAATTTCATTCACGGACCAGCCATATATTAAACATACATTGTGAGTTAACCCTTGCTTTACAACAACCCCACTGTCTATATTCTCTCCTCTTAGAAATCTTCCTTCCCAAATCCTTCTTTCTTCCATTTTATCCTTCTAGTCTTCCTTTTGATTTTCTCCACAAAATATTCTTAGTAATACATTTTCGAACATTCAGCGAAGAATTGAAGACATTTTTAGCACATTTTAGTGAATTTTTATTGAAAAAGATTAAGAATTGCTCGACTATGTCATTTCATTATTATTTCAACATTCATTTTCACTTACACTTTGACAGATTTTTAAAATGTTTACATTCAGTTCGATTAGGTAATTTCACTGATTCTTTCTCTTTCATTTTCGCCTTGATAGATTTTTTATTCTTAATTTTCTCTTCTCGTCGGTAGATTTTTTTTCTTTTTATTTTTAGACACTCTGATTCTTTTATTTTTACTCTTACATGGATAGAAGAAAAAAATAGATATTTGTCAAAATGAAAGTGAAAGTGAATTTTAAAAAAATTTCTATAAAAGTAAAATTGAAAGTGAAAATAAAGTTTAGTCAAATTGAAAGAAAAAAGAAAAATAAATTCTAGCTAAGTGAAACTCGAAATAATAGTGAAAATGAAAGTGAAAATATAAAATGAAACATACAAAATTCTTACTTTTACTAAAAAAAATTTAGCTTCTCTAAAAAATGTCACCTACTTTAAAAAATTCTTAATTTTACTTTCTCTCAAAAATTGTCACTTTGAAAGTAACTTAAAAATTTTTTACATTCATAAACAAAATTTTAGTTTCACTAAAAAATTCTTACTTTAACTAAAAAAATTTTCACCTGTATTATAAAAATTCTTACTTTCTCTATACGAAATTACACTCTTATTTACAAAAATTGTGACTTTAACTTAGACTCAAATATTTCACTTTCATAAAAAAAAATTTTCACTATCACTCAAAGAATATTTTTTTCTCTCAAACTATTTTCACTTTCACTCGAAAATTTTTAATTTTGAAGTGAAAGTGAAAATTTTTAGAGTAACAGTAATGATTTTTGGGCAAAATTGATAGTCAAATTAATGCTTTTTTACAAATAAAATTGAAATTGGATGTCTCCAAGGAAAAGCAAAATTAAAAGTGAAAATAAATAATTTTTAATGTAAAATTAAAACTGAAAAAATAGAGAAGTGAAAGTGAATGTAAGAGTGAAAAAATAAAAAATATTGAAGTGAATGTGAAAATTTGTAAAGTAACAGTGAGAAATTTGGGGAAATTATAGTTAAAAGTGAAGCCTGGTGTTCGATTATGTAATATCACTTCACTTACACTCAAAATTTATTTTAACTCTATTTCCACTTCACTTTCACTTCACTCAAAATTAATTTTTACTCCACTTTTACTTAATATTCACTCAGAATTTATTTTTATTTCATTTTCACTTTACAATCACTCAAAATTTATTTTCACTCCATTTCGACTTCACTCAGAATTTAGTTTCAATTTATTTTCACTTCACAATCACTCAACATTTATTTTCACTCCATTTCCACTTCGCTTTCACTTCACTCAAAATTAATTTTTATTCCACTTTTACTTAATATTCACTCAGAATTTATTTTTATTTCATTTTCACTTTACAATCACTCAAAATTTATTTTCACTCCATTTCCACTTCACTCAGAATTTAGTTTCAATTTATTTTCACTTCACAATCACTCAAAATTTATTTTCACTCCATTTCCACTTCGCTTTCACTTCACTCAAAATTAATTTTTACTCCACTTTCACTTAATACTCACTCAGAATTTATTTTCATTTCATTTTCACTTTACAATCACTCAAAATTTATTTTCACTCCATTTCCACTTCACTCAGAATTTAGTTTCACTTTATTTTCACTTCACTTACACTCAAAATTTATTTTAACTCTATTTCCACTTCACTTTCACTTCACTCAAAATTAATTTTTACTCCACTTTCACTTAATACTCACTCAGAATTTATTTTCATTTCATTTTCACTTTACAATCACTCAAAATTTATTTTCACTCCATTTCCACTTCACTTTCACTTCACTCAGAATTTAGTTTCAATCCATTTTCACTTCAAAAGCACTCAAAATTTATTTTCGCTTCACTTTCACTTCACTTTCACTCAAAATTTATTTTTCCCTAATTTTCACTTCATTTTTTCGTTGGTTAACGTTCTGGACTTTACCTTCGTATTGGAGAAAAAGAATAATAAAATAAAATTTAATTAGAGGTTAAAGTAAAGGTGGATTAAAAAAAAAATTTTGAATGAAAGTGAAGTGAAAGTGTATTAAAAATATATTTTGAGTAAAAGTGAAAGTAAAATAAAGTTAAAATTAAAATAAATTTTGAGTAAAAGTGAAAGTAAAATAAAGTTAAAATTAAAATAAATTTTGAGTAAAAGTGAAAGTGGGGTGAAAATGAAGAGAAAATAAATTTTTAGCGAAATTTTACGTGGAGTGAAAGTGAAGTGAAATTACAAAATCGACCCCCTGTTTACGTCAAATTTAAAATAAAAGTCTGTGGAAGCAAAAGTGAAAATGAATAAATTTATTTTCTACTAAATTTTCAATTTTACTGTCGAAGTAAAACTAACAATAAAAATAAAATGAAAAGTAAAAAAGAAATTACGCAATCGACCCTCTGTAGTTGCCTTTTAGTTCCGTTCTTCCTTTTTCTTTCTTTAATTTTTTATTTTTCACTCCTAATTTTCATCATTTTTCATTTCCCAACATTTTTGTTCTTCTTCTCAAAACAGTATTATAATGGAAAAACTTTGACTGTATTATTTATTGAATGAATACAATGGACTATCATCAGTGGCAGATGGCAAATTCAGCAGTGAATATAAAACAGATTCAGAGTCGAGGTGAGACGATAAAAATGAAGCAGTAAACAGGATATGAGTAGAAGGGCAAAAGAGAGTGAGAAAATGTCGATTCAAAAAGCGAAAGAGGACTTTATAAAAAAAAGGAGAAGAAGAAGAAAAAGAAAGTCGAGAGATTCCTATCTTCAGTACCTCGAGAGGCCAACAGACAATCTTCCAAAAAAAAGGAAAGAAAAAAAAGAGAAACATTCTCTACTCCAACCTCTCGTTTATGGCATTTAACTTGCAAATCCGCCTGCTGGGATCTACTGATATCCTTGAAGCATGTGTGGAAAGTCACTCTGGGGGGAATGGAGTTTTTTTTTCTCTCTCAATGGCGCTAAGAAGCCGAGAAAGAGACAATAGGAAATGTTTCGCAAAGGAATAAGGATTCCAGGGGGTGGGAGTGGAGAGAAAAGAAGCAAGAAGCGTGTGAAAAATCCTAGGGGTGAAAAGGTGTCAGAGGTCACTGTTCCTTCGAAGGATGAACTCAACTGAGGAGGAAGTCTTTTGAAAAAATTCCAAATAAACGTTTTTTTGTTTTAGGAACAATTTTTTTTTTCGTATCAAGAAAAAATGTTTGCAATACGGAGCCTTTGTATTTGCAACCAGTTGCACTGGCGTGTAACAATGGTTCACTATTTTAAAACGTGGTAAAAAATTACTTTCATTTAAATCATTTCGATTACTGCTGTGTTGTTTACAATGATTTAACTGATGAATTAAATAAAAAACTCGAGAAGCTACTTAATACATGTATAAGATTCATTTTCAACTTAAAAAAGGATGAACATGTAACTCCATATAGGTTAAAACTTTTTAATTAAAAAAAACAATGTTAAAAAAAAAAAAAATTTTTATATATTTTTATTTTTTTTTTAAATATTTTTATTTTAAAATTAAATTTTTATGTTTTTTAACAATGTTTTATGTATGTTTTTCTTTAGTATATTATATGTGTATGTATATCTTGTTATATATTGTATTTGAATTACTACTAACTTTTTAATTCCTTTTTTTTATTTACTTTCATTTCAACAGATTTTTATTTTATCTCCTGGATTTTATCCCTTTAGTGTTAAGAAAAGAAGACTTTGGTTTGTTGGTTGTTTTACACAAGTTGTCTTAAATACTAAGAAACCTTCATATTTGTATGAAAAATTTATTTTTAGAAATGATGTAACTTCAAGAAATGTAAGGTGTCCCAATTTCTTTAGGATACCATCACATAAAACTGAACGATATAGTAATTCTTTTATGATAACTGCAACTAATTTGTGGAATTCTCTTCCTAGCTCTATTACTACTATTGAAAATCCAAAAGCTTTTAAGCTCAAATTATATAAATATTTATTTTTATTGGAAGAGTAGAATCTCGTTGTTATAGCTCTTGCCATTGATAAATTATTATTATTATTATTACTATTTATTTATTTTTTTATGATTGTATATAATATTGAGGATTACTTTTTAACTGTTAAAGATGTTATGTAATTATTATTTTATGTATGTTTTTCTTTAGTATATTATATGTGTATGTATATCTTGTTATATATTGTATTTGAATTGTTGTCCTTATGGCTTGCCTGGGACAAAATAAAGAAATTATAAAGTTCGCTTCATTCCTTTTTTTTATTTACTTTCATTTCAACAGATTTTTATTTTATCTCCTGGATTTTATCCCTTTTAGTTCCATTTTGACTTTGTTTTACGCATTAATTTGCATCCGAATTGATGCAATTTTGAAAGAGAAACTAAATTGCAATGGAAAATGAAAATGTTGCGCGCGCAGTTGTGCGAAGAGTGGGGATGACCAATCACGCCGCTCTCCCCACTCCATGCCGCGTGCGCGCACATCTCTTTCATATTCTGCCATTTAGCCTCTAATTTATGGAAGTAAATCTTCGACTCTAATAATAATTCTCCAGGTAGTACAATTAGAATTAAAAGAGTAAAGAAAGAAAAATATAAAAATAAATTTTAATTAGAAAAACAGAATAATAAAGGCGATGGCATTACTGAAGTTCAAAAACCGTTTCCAAAAACTCAAGATACTTCAAAGGCTAAGATATTATTAATAACTTGCAAGTGAAACCTCTAGTAGCGAGAAAAAATAATTAAAAAATTTCTAACTCTTAATTTCCCAATAAAATATCTAATTAAGAAAATGTTTCGAAATTATTTCTAATGACCGTTGATAAATGAAATGGTCCAACATTATAACTGTTGGTGAAGGACGATATATCTCTCGTCAGTCTTTTGCCAGTTTTCCCCCGTTCTCCGCAAGGTTCGAAAGAGAAGGGAGGCTGGAGACTTTCCAAAGCATCGATGGTGCAAGAGAGGGTGCACGATGACACTCGGTTACGACATTAGCGACGTTTCTCACCCCGACTTCTCGCACTTCGTCAATGTCAGCCTTTTACTGACACACACCTACACACTCACACTCTTTCTCTCTGTTCTAACTTCCATAAGATCCCACGGGGAAAATATTTGACTCGAAGAATTTACAAACCGACCGTGACAGTTTTCAGAACATCCTGCGATAACTTTAATTCCCATTTGTATCAACAATTTCATTTTCGCGACGTTTTCGAATTATATTTTGACAGTTATGATATTTTGCGTCAGCGAAAACAAAACACGTATGCAGACTGAATTTAGACTGTCGTTAGATTTTATTTTTTGGGTTTTGGGACTGTGATTGTTGTTAGAAACTAGAAAGTCATAGTTGTGTGGACTTTTTTATTTTCAAAATTGTTTTTTATCCAATGCAACCAATTTTTTATTTTTCACTTTCATACTACTTAACTATTTTTTAACTTTGGATATTAATTTTGAGAACCTAAGGGGTTGATTATATAATAATATAGTAAAATTTAAAAATAAATCACTTCACTTTCACTGAAAATTTATTTTTACTCTATTTTCACTTCACTATCAAGTGAAATTTATTTTTACTCCATTTTCACTTCACTTTCACACAGCAAATTCTTTAATTACATTTTCACTTCACCTTCACTCAAAAATTTTTTTCACTCCTCTTTCATTTTCTTCTAAACTATATTTTCACTCCATTGTCACTTTACTTTCACTCAAAATTTATTTTCACTTCACTTAACCAATTTTCTCACTACATTTTCAATTCACTTCACTTTCACTGAAAATTTTTTTTCATTTTATTTTCATTCCTCTTTTACTTCATATTCACTCAAAATTTTTTTTATTTTACTTTCACTTCACTTTCACTCAACAATTTTATTCACTCCTCTTCCTTTCTTCCAAAATATTTTTTCACTCCATTTTTACTTCAGTTAACTCAACAAATTTTTTCACTACATTATCAATTCACTTCACTTTCACTCAAAAAAATTCTTTACTCTACTTTTACTCTCTTCAAAAATGTTTGTTTACTACATTTACACTTCACTTTTACTCAAAATTTATTTTCACTTTACTTTCACTCAACAAATTCTTTCACTACATTTTCAATTCACTTCACTTTCACTTAAAAAAATTTTTCACTCCACTTTCACTTTCTTCCAAAATATTTTATTAAAATTAAATATTATAAAAAAATTATAAAATTAAAAATATTTTTTTTCTCCCCTTTTTCACTTTAGTTTCACTCAAAATTTATTTTCACTTCACTTTCACGCAATAAATTCTTTCACTATATTTTCACTTTACTTTCACTTTATTTTCACTTCACTTTAACTCGAAAATTTTTTTCATCTCATTTTCACAGAAAATTTATTTTCATTCCATTTTTACTTCACATTTACTAAAAAAAATTATATTTCACTCTCACTTCACTTTCAATTTGACAGAAAACTTATCTTACTCAACTTTCATTTCACTTTTAGACTGGTTTTATCTTCACACAAATTTTATTTTATTATTTTTTCTCTCGAATACGAAGTGAATAAATGAAAAGAGTCTGAAAGTGAAGTAAAAGTAAAGAAAAAAATTTTTTGAATGAAAGTGAAGTGAAAATGAAGTGAAAAAATTTTTGAGTGAAAGTGAAATAAAATTGGAGTGAAAATAAATTTCAAGTGAAAATGTATTTAAAAAAAGTTTTGAATGAAAGTGAAGTGAAAATTAAGTCAAAATAAATTATGAAGTAATGTGAAAATGAAGTGAAAATTAATTTTGAACGAAAGTGGAGTGAAAATAATTTTTGACCGAAACTAAAAGTGGACTGAAATTAATTTTTGACCGAAACTAAAAGTGGATTGAAATTAATTTTTGATCGAAACTAAAAGAGGACTGAAAGTGAAGTGAAATTACATAATCGACATAATTAAATCAGAATAAAAAATAAACTCTCATTCAGAAATAGCAAATGTTTCTAATTTTCGAAACATTTTTCTTCAACCTTAAAAGAAGAATTTCAAGGAGAAAATGTTTCGCGAAAAATAATTTAAGAACACCGCCTAAAATGATAATCGGCTCCAGGACGAGCCCTAACCTGGATGGAAATTTCATTTTGGATCGTTTAAAAATCTCATGAAAGCGAAACAAAGGAAAAAAAGCGAGTCCACTCTCCCTCGACGATGAGACGAGGAGTACACGTTGGTTTAACATTAACGGGGATGGAATGGTCGAAGGAGAATGAAAGTCAAGTGAGAATGGGTAGGTTGGGGTTGAGTGGCTTGATGACGTCTCGATTCCCTTGCAGTCGTTTTTTTTTTTTTGAAAAAAAGATGAGCTGCACGAGGGAGATTCTTATCAGCGACGTCGACCGGCCTAATTTACTTATTCTCCTTTCTTCGACACCTATTTACCAGTTTTAAAATTGCCTGCGTTCTACACGTTGTTGGACAACGTTCACAACGATCACAACGTTCACTGTCTTCAAAGTGTCGAATCATATTTTCGCCTCTTTTTCAGCTTTTCATAACTTTCTCATCTTACTTCGAAAGGTAAAATGTGTCGTTCTAGAGAAAAATTTACTGATAAATTTATTTAAAAGATAGTGGATTAGTTTCTTAAATTACTATCAGTCTAGAATCGTTGTTTCTTTAAAAAATCTTTATAACAAAAATTTCAACATCTCCATTAAGTATTGAGTCTTTTTACAATAAATATTTAATTTCAAGGATTTGTTTTGGGACAAGAGCCATGATCCCAAGATTACAACCCGTCTGATCCTCTTTTCTTGTCGATAGTTTTGTTCCGTTTGTCCTTTTTTATTATCTCTGAATCGCCTTAACACGCTTTGACCTTAGCATCCTTCTCCCAAGTTTTTTTTCAAAAAAAAATTCTTCACAATTTTTTTTCCTGCATGAACCAAATACCTAGAGTTAATTTGCAAAAAACGATTAGATTAATGCGTCTGGATTTAAAGTTTCTCTAAAATATAACATGTACTGAAAAAAAGAGAAAAGAATTTTCTTTCTCCAGTGGGAGGGAAGGGTATTTATTGTGGATTTTTATGGTCGTTAAAATAAATTGCTCACGTATAACGGAAGTGAAGTTGGGCTATTTGTATCGTTTTGTCGTTTTTCAGTGACGGCACGCGTATCCAATAGTATAGCATTATTTCTTTTATGGCCAATAAAGGAAAGATGACCCTGTGAGTGTGCTCCTTCGAAGTCTTTTCTTGTTTTCGTATTCCACAAGACAGATCCCCCTTTTTTTCGACCACTCACGATTCCTGGGACCATCGCTTTCCCATAACCCAACATTATTACTCCTGGGGTCGTTCGATCTGCCGTTTGAAGGTGTCGCGATTGCTTTTCTATGTATGTGGATATAGTTCAGGGACTCCCCGGCCCAGTTAACCAACTGTCTCCTTCCTCTGGGACACAACGAAATAACAAAAATATTCTCAAAGTGCTCTTATTTTCGAAACATACAGGAGAAGCAGAAAAAGAAAATTTCTTTATTCCTGTACACTAGATTTAGAAGAAAACAAAGAACTTCTTCTAGACCTTTTTCTAATAATCCGCACAAATTTTTTTAACATGGTATTTGTTACCTGAAAGCAGAAACCAAATTTGCTAATAATTAATTTTGAACACACTCGATTTCAACAATAGAAGACTCTTGATAAGGTCTTCAAATAATTGACGCAAATTCCAGTATTGGCCTAAGTAGTGTACATAGTAAATTGTTTTGTACTGTGGGTTTGGGTAGCATTAACATATTTGTCGTATTGTGGCGAACTGTATAAAAGGTGTCACCCTCTCAAAATTCAGCAGTCTGGAAGTAACCGTCAAATCAGATACCTGTGTTCTTCGTGTCAGTCCAGAAATCGTCATCAAGTTAACTAGTTGTGTACTGTCATCAAGTTTCTTCTTCGACTCTAGTCTAGAAAACATTTTCAAGTGCATTTTTGGATTCTTAGTTAAGTTCAATCAAGGAGATAATTTCTACTACGAGGCACTATTATTGAGTGAAGGTAGAATACTTTTAAAGGTGAATGTACATTATTATTTATTTTGTTTTAGTTTGTTTATTACTCAGTCAATTCATATAGACCATAGCAACCGAACTTACAAAATTATTTATTAACATAAACTATATCATAAGAAAAGATTTCTTTATAGTTAAAAAAATTGTTTTAATTTAATTTAATTTTATTAATTTATATTTTATAATTTTATCCAACGAAAGAAAGATAACAAAATTATCTTATTTAGTAGTGGATAATATAGAAAGAATAAAAGCTGAATTACCCAATAATTATTGGAGCAGATTCCTCTAATTTGGTTTCAAAGCGAAAAATTTTCTCAAAAATAAAATATAATATTAAAGAGAGATTTGAATTACATAATTTCATTCATTAAATCTATTACTATATGTTATCAAAACAAGATCTTATCAGTTGACATAGTTTGACGCGTGCCTCATTGTTAGAGGATCTTTAAATTTTGGAAATAATGTCGTTTTAAATTTATTCAAAGGTATTCTTTCTATTCAGATTACATTTCTATTTTTCTAAGGACTGCATTATCTCCATATTAACGTCAAATCAATAATTTGGTCACTCCTAAGCTGATGGTTTTTTCAATGGATACCTGAACTCCGGACTTTTCACTTCGGATGGCTCGAAAACAATTAAAAGGAAATATATTACATTTTCTGTTTCTGCTGCAACACTTTAAAAAGGTAAGTTACTAATACTCTAAAATTTTGTCCCTATTAAAATTCCCAATTGATCCCACAATGTTCTAACTTTTTTCAGTATCCCTAAAGTCATCTGGATCTACTCTTTCTCTCTGATTCTAATTGTAAAGGATTCAAATAAATATTCCTAATATATAAATTGTAATAACTAGTTTACGCTTTTCAGGTAATTTGGCTATTTTTCCTCATCAGTTATTAACAAAATTTACTCGACTGTGTACTGTCATCAAGTTTTTTCTTCGACCTCATTCCATAAAACTCTTTAAGTACTAAGTGTGTTCTTTGAGTCTCCTCTTAGTAAAGTTTATTCAAAAAGATAATTTTCCTTACGAGGCACATTTCTATTTTTCTAAGGACTGCATTATCTCGACATGAACGTCAAATCAATAATTCCGTCACTCCTAAGCTGAACGGATTTTAGTAATTTTAGTAAAATTATCATCGACATCTAGACCCCAGACCTTACACTTTGACTCTCCCGAAAACAATTCAAAGGAAATATATTGCATTCTCTGTTTCCGCTAGACAACGTCATTTCTTCCACCTCACACTGAAAAAAGAATTGTTTCCTACATCAAAAACTAACAATAATTTTACAGGCACCTTAAAAAATAAATTAAAAATTAATGAAAGACTTGAAAAAGCTGGTAATTATAATATCTTATTGGATCGAGACGCTTTGGCCTTCGATATTTTCTCCCCCTGGACGGCAAAGTATATGGTCGATTTCTGCCATTGTGTGGGACTATTGCAACGTAATGGCTTGCCATTTTCAGTTTTACGGTCGATTATCACATTGTACCCTTTGGGGTTTCCTTGTGGAGAGACGAGTAACGATATTGTAAAGAAGCTAAGATTTGCTACTGGCGAAAATGGTCGAGTGTAAAGGGAATTGTAGCTTCATCGTAAAACGACCATCCCCCTCTGTTCTGTAAAAAAAAGAACCTCGCTATTTGAAAACCAGAGATTCTCTGATCGCAACCAATTTTCGCCTCATCTTCCAACAAAGTGTCGATACTTTGCGATAATGTAAAAATCCCTCTTCATTGAAATTCATAGCACTTTTTACAACTTTCTTTTATTATTTACTCCCACCGCAAGGTTGACAAATTTTTTATGTCCCCATATTCCCTTCTCGAATCTATAATTTGCCTTTTTTATTTCCCATAACTCAATTTTCAATTCACTTTCCTTCTTTTTTCTCGTCGACAATAATTGAAAATAATTTTTAATTTAATTTCAAATTTGATAGGGTGGCAAATTTTTTAATTCTTTCACTTTTTTTCAAATGTAATAAACCTAATATACAGATGTGTTTTTGAATATAAAAATCAAGGGAAAATATCGAAAAGTGAAAGAAGAAAAAATAAAAAATGTGTCTGTGGAAAAAATAACACATCTCTCGAAACAGTTCGAGACTTTTGGTGATTTACTTTGCCCTGGGGCGATAAGTTGGCCCTTCTCCCCGTTCTCCATAACGTCCGCCCTCTCTCTATACTGATGTAATAGAACCACTCTGATTCCAATAACCATGAATCTATCAGACGTCAAAACACAATCTCCACCTGAAAGCCAAAGAGGCAGATCTGTACAACACTATATACTTGGACCACAAATCTCGTAGTATCTGCTACCGTATATCTTACCACTCAATACTAGCGCGACCTAAATAAGATTTGCAACGAAAAAAGGCAGAATCGTGATAATATTTTTTTACCACCCAAGCGAAGAAAATGTCGATTCGTATTTTTTGTTCTTATTCGAATGGTTTTTTATTAATTGTTTCATATTGTAGCACTGATGGAATCTTTGGGTTTTCACTTCTCTATCGTTTTATACAAGAATCGTTTAAACTCAATTTTCAAGTTGATGTTATTTACTTAGACTTTGCTAAAGCTTTTGAGACAATTGATCACAGGATCCTGAACAACAAGGAACATCTATTGAATTTAGCTCTGAATCTTAAACTTACAATCATTGGAAACTTAAAGAATCGATGACATTCTGTGTATGTTGGTAATTATAACTCTGCACTTTCTGTACCATATCGTGCTATATCCTAGGGTTCTTATTTTAAGTCTCCACTGTTTTGAATCTACATTAATGATATTATTAACAAAGTTTACTCTATGATCCTACTTTTCGCTGATGATTTAAAAATGTTTCGACATATGAATTCAATCAATGATGCTACTCGTCTTCAAACAGACCTTGACAATATTCATCTCTGGTGAAATGAAAAAACCAAAGATTTTCTTTTAGTACAGACCTGAAACTAGAAATTGGGCGAATACAAGTTTATTAAAGATTATGAGAAAAACTAAATCATTCTATTTTCTTGTGCACACCTATTAAAGGGACAATCATTTGAACAAGAATCATACAAAAATCAATTATTTGATTTTTTGGGAAATCACTATCTTGATTTATAAATGAACTTATTTAAAAATATCCCCCCAATAAAATCTGTCTTTGTAGTTTGAGGATTCTAATCATTTACAAGGAAAATTTCCAAACAACTTCAAAACTATACGTATGTTATATGAAGTAGAATTAATCACTCGGTCGAAATTTATGTATATGAGAAGAAATCATTCTTTTCGAGTCAAATTTGCAAACCAATCCAATAAACACTAAAGAAGATATAAATAAGTTAAATGACAAATATTCTCAATTTCTAAAATCTCAATAACACTCTCATCACATCCAATATTTTACTTTTCTCGGTCATTCACTTCTCTCCTATCTGAAGGTCCTAAATCTGCTTTTAAATATATTCATTCGCATCTTAAATTGTATTGTGTCTTTTGAATATATTGCGATGCCTCTGTTTTCGTCGATTGAATGAGTAAGTTGACGACGTGACATTCGTCCCTCCACACGTGCCTTCAAACACGATTCTGATCGGTATGAAAATAATTTGTATTTAAATTATTTATATTATTAATCATTTAATGTTTTTTTAATTATATATGAGAATGTATTAACAAATTAAAATTTTTCTTAATAAATTATAGTTTCTAATGAAGACGATTGTTATCATCGAAACGTCAAAAAGAATTTTCTCTTTTTATTTGCTCGGAAAGAATGACTTCTTCTCTCATATATACGTATGTTCATAATATCTCTTCTAATTTCACATCTTCCCGTTTCGTTTTTGTAAATCAGAACCAAATTTCCCATACAGTATGTGTATCTACTCTTTGAAGTTGAAACACAGCGTTGAATTTTCTCGTCAAGACACAAAAAAAATTAAAAATTCTTTACGTTTTAAAAGCAAGTTAGAATCGAGAAAAAAGGCGAGTTGAACCACGAAAAGAATTCGCCGAGATAAGCGCACTGAGGTGAATGGCGGTTGAGGACTCATAAGGGTTGAAGTAGAGAGGTAAAGAGTGGAAAGACAGTTAAAAAAAAGCCGAAGGGTGAGGCACAACCGGTACATTCCAAGAGAAATGATTATATAAAGTTTGAAAAACTTTTACACAGTCTTGAATCGAGAAGATGAGAAGAGAAAAAAAAGAATATATTTCCTTCCAAGGGACGTAAAAATAATGTTTCTAAGAACAAATTTTTTTTGTCAATTTCGAATTAAAGAAGGTTAAGAAAAAAAAAATACTTTTCTGGTGAGAATTACATGTTCGCGAGAAAGACTAATTTGGGGATATTTTTCACTTTTGGATAAATCGAGATAAGGAGATGAAATCCAATGTGTGTTCGTCTCGTTGACACATTCGCACGTATTCCTTTGGGGATTATGAGGATCCGTTAGAGCCACGTTTATATCGGGTCTTGAAAAAGGAAGGAGTGAAGAAAGATTGCGAGAGAGAAAACTGAACGCCTTATTTATATTTGTCCCAATCACAGTAGTCAAAGCGAGGGATCCCGACACGACGGGATAATGTGATAAATTACAATATGTCAAAGACTTAGCGTGCATTCATTTGTACAGTGTTAACTCACTGTCACTGCCATCATCTCTCATTTCGCGTGTCACTTTCCGTCTTCTTCAATGTTTAAAGCGAATCATTAAAATCCTATTAGTGGAAAATCGTACTTTTAGGTCAGAATTATTTGGGTTTAAACTTTAAATGGATGTGGTTTTTGATACCTTTTTGGAAATTCGGGGACTGTTTTGGGAATTGTAGCAAATGTTTGTAGCAAATGTTTGTAACAAATGTTTGTAACAAATATTTGCAACAAATCTTTGTAAAAAATTACAAACTGTAAAAGATGATGATAATGACAAAAAAGTGGGATTGGAATATTTTTCCTAGAGACATTGTCAATTATCGAAGGTTCTTTTCTCTCAACCCTCGTTGCTCGTGCGATATCGTTAATAAACCCAGGCTTCCAAAGTTCCCTGTCTCGTCTAATCACCCCTTGGTTCTATCCTCATCTCTTTTGGGCTTCTCGCTCCTCTTGCCTGGCAGCATCTCTTTCTCTTGCTTGCCATACTACTCCTGCAGAGCGACACCTGCATATTTGATGTGAAGTGTAAACAGCCAACCGCCACTGAATAAATACTCTCACCTCATGTATTATTAATCGTTCCGCAGAAGATTAAAAATCAGAATTACAACGAAAATTAGTTTCACGTCATGAAAAAAACACTCCTCATCTTTTACTTATGCTTTTCGGAGTTAATCTTTATTTTGAGCAATTGTCTCAAAGATTAAGCAACTTTATAATCAAAACAAGTGGTTTTCTAGTTTGCCAAAGGTTTCTTTTCGAGAATGGAGTAGTTACTTAAGTAGAGGATACTACTTTTGTTGCCACAATATTCCTAAAACGTAAAGAATTTCTAATCACAAATCGTATAGTAAATTGTCTTGTACTGACATTAAATTATTGTATAACATAGGAATTCGTTGTTATACAACTTACGACCTAAACTTTACAATATTTGCCATACATTTACACATACATATACAAATCGTAAAAATTACTCAGGAATTCATTGTTTTACAAATTACTACCTGGTAATTAAACAAAAATTATCTACAAAGTTAAGCACTGGTAGAATTGTTGGGGAATTTACCAAGAAATTGGTTTACTACCGCATAATCTGAAACCTAAAGGGATAACAAAAGCAAATCGTAAGTTTGTTGAATATTCTTATGAGCTGTGTTCATATAAATATTGATTCCACACCACCAAATTATTATTTATAATAGGTAATAATTAATTCATTTGAATTAATTATTTAGTTAATTTTTCAGAGAAATAAATAGATTTTATTATGTGAATTGAATAAATTTTGATCATTTTTCCATATTACAATTTTATCATATCCAAAATAAATCAAAATTCAGAAAAATTTAAAATTTTAAAGAATATTTATTTAAATAGAATAGTTAATTTAGGGAATAGGGAAACTTGACCTTTTGTAGGCAGGATTTATAAAATTTTATTTAATTTTTGTTTGTAGATTTGTCAAATTGGAAAAATTTAAATATTGTAATTATTGCTATTATTGAGTGAAGGTAGAATACTTTTAAAGGTGAATGAACATTATTATTTATTTTGTTTTACTTTGTTTATTACTCAGTCAATTTATATAAACCATAGCAACCGAACTTACAAAATTATTTATTTACATAAACTATATCATAAGAAAAGATTTCTTTACAGTTAAAAAAAATTGTTTTAATTTAATTTTAATTTATTAATTTATATTTTATAATTTTATCCAACGAAAGAAAGATAACAAAATTATCTTATTTAGTAGTGGATAATATAGAAAGAATAAAAGCTGAATTACCCAATAATTTTTGGAGCAGATTCCTCTAATTTGGTTACAAAGCGAAAAATTTTCTCAAAAATAAAATATAATATTAAAGAGAGATTTGAATTACATAATTTCATTCATTAAATGTATTACTATATCAAATCAATAATTCGGTCACTAATAAGCTGAACGGATTTTAGTAAAATTAACATCGACATCTAGACTTCAGACCTTTCACTTCGGCTCTCCCGAAAACAATTCAAGGAGAAAATATTGAATTCTCTGTTTCCGCTAGACAACGTCATGGCTTCCACCTTGCACTGAAGAAACAATTGTTTCCTAAATCAACAACTCTGAAAATTAAATCACAGGCTTCTTTAAAAATTAAATTTCAAAACAGTGAAATTTTTCGAAATCTTAGGTTGGTTTTTCCAAACTATAAGTCTGCGGATTTTCGATCCATGAGAATTCCATCGATTAATTTTCACCTTCAGTAACAAAATTAAAAACCAAAATTCGCAAAGAAGTTACTAGTGGATCGTTTAAGGAACCAGGAGCATTGTCTTCTTTCTCGAAAGCGAACGATCCTTCTCGCGCCTTGACGCGACAAATATGAAATTTACATATAAATCGGGTACTTCCATCTGTGCATTCGCCATCCCCGTGCGATACTGAAATGAAGAGAAAGAAAGAAGAATACTGCAAAAAACGAAAGAAAGAAAGAGAGAGCAACAAAAAAAGTGGCATCGCTTCTATTTCCTCTCCAACGGAAATACTAACCTCCCGCAGATATTATTAATAACTCCACGACGAGATGAGATCGAACTCCTTACCCCATGAACCGTCTTTGGCCAATCGTCTTATTCAAGAGTGTAGGTTTTTTTTGAGAGACAGACAGAGAGGGGGAGGACCAACAAAATCAATCTGCTATCCGTTTGTCAGTGAAATACTTCGGAGGGTTGTCTCTCATTCATTTTTTTTTTTGCCCAAAAAAAGGTGGCGGTCGCATTTAAATTCAATTCCCCATTGCGCCTCACGTAGGGAATTCTAGGTAGTTTATCGCGTTTGGGACCAATTTGAAAGTTTTTTCTCTGCCACGGAAAAAAATATCCCACCTACATTACGTGATTCTCAATTCCTGGAGATAAATTTATTTTTCAACTGTAACGAAGTTTTTGTATTTGATGACATAAAAAATCCAAATTGAAAGGCATTGTCATACGTCCGAGTGACGTGTTTGATAAATTTTTTAAATTAGTTTTTATATTAATAATTAACATTGGTTTTTTTGCAAGCGAAAAACTACGAACTGACTAAATTGCGATTGTCTGCTGCCTCTCGACTGAAACTGCTGATGATTAATTTTTAGAAGAACTATTTTTATTCAATAAAAAGCATATAATTTTCAATTGAAGAACAAATGCCAATGATAGAAGAAATTGTAAACCAAAAAATAATTATTTTATGACAATAAACTCAAAATTGATCAAATTGAGATTGTCTGCAAACTTTTGGCGCTTACTGCTGGATATATGAACATTCGTTTAAACTTTGTAGTTCGAAAAAGTTAATTTTTTGAAAAACGGCCCAAACAGTCCGTAATTTGATTAAAAAAAGAAAAGTTAGTAAATTTTTCTACAAAATTAATTTATTTTAAAAAATTTTAATAAAATTTTTGGCAAAATTTAAGCAATTTTCAACCATTTTCTTCAATTTAATGATTTTCAAATATTTTAATAAATTATTCCAACAAAATTCAATTGTTTACCAAAATGTAAATAAAATTCTACTTAAATTTTAAATTATTTTTATAAAATAATAAAAATTTTACGGAAAAACAATTATTAAAAATTTTTTTAATAAATTTTCTTTGTAATAATTTAAGTATTTTCATAAATAATTAAACTGTTTCAAGGAATTAATCAGTTTCGTAAATAATAAAATTCTTTTAAGAAATTGAATTATTTTTTAAAAATAATCAAACTCATTGCAGAATTTCAATTATTTCTAACAGAATTTTAATCTAATTTCTTAAAAAATTACATTTTTCTTTGAAATGTTTTTGAAATTTGTCAAAATCAAATTTTTTCTAAGCCCGTTTACTATGAAAATTAATTTTAAGAAAAATTGAATTATTTAATTAATTATTTGTTTACGTAAATAGTTCAATTCTAATAAAATTTTCTATTTAAAAAATGATAAAGAAATGAATTTAATTTCAAATTTTAGATTATAATTTATTATGAAAAGCATTGTAACCTGAATTTTTAGGAATAATTAAAATTTGATAAATGTTTCGAATTAAAGTCTTCAAAAATCAAATTTTTTAAAACAATTTTCCCTAAATTTTTATGAATTAATTGTCAATCTATAGAAATTTTTTATTCTTTTAATTAATAATTCTGTGGAATCAATTAAAATTATTTGTAATTTTCATTTTTTAAATGTAAATATATTTTATTCAAGAATTTCTAATTAATTGAAATTCTGTAAAATTAAATTATTGTAATTAAATAATTTTGAAAATTCTCTGTACACTTTTTTTACAACTATCAAAAATAATGTATTTCAAGAAGAATTTTAATTAAAAACACAAAAAAATAATTTAGAAAAAGTTGTAAATTATTACATGAATTCAATTATTTTCAACAGTAATAAAATTCTTCTCGCAGAAATTGAATTATTTAAAAAAAAATAAACTTCTTTTTACGAATTATATTATTTTCACAAACAATAAAACTCAATGTAGAATTTCAATTATTTTTAATTTAATTAAAATCGAGTTTCCAAAAATTTCTTATTCTTAAAAATGTTATCAAAATTCGTTAAAAACATTTAATTACTTTAAAATATCTTAATAAAATTCTTACTGAAAATTGAATTTTAAGAAATTTATAAATTATAAATTATTATTATTATTATTTTATTATTATTATTTATTATTTATTATTTATTATTTATTATTTATTATTTATTATTTATTATTTATTATTATTTTATATTTATAAATTATTTATTTTTGTATTTTCAAATAATTCAATTCTTGTTCTAAAAATAGTTAAAATTTTCTATAATAATTGAATGTTAAAGAAATATGACGTGAATTTTTGGAAATAATTGAATTTTCGAATTATCTTCTTTTTGAAAGAAAAAAAAATATTATATATTAAATATTATTATATATTTATTATTTAGTTTATTTTAATGTTTTTCATATCTGTTATTTAAATTTTTTGTTTTCTAATATATATTTAATTTAAAAATTTCCGAATAATTGAAATTTTATTAACTTGATTCGTCAACAAATAAATTTGAGAATTCTCAATAAACTTTTTCAAAAATAATTAAAAATAATTTATTTAAAGAAGAATTTTAATTCCGGAAAACGAAAATTGAATTGAAATAATGAAAATAATTTTAAAGAAGTTACAGCAAAAAAAAATATTATTGCTGTAACTGTAAAATGTTATTTACAATAAAAAATAACGATTTTATCATTATTTTTTTTCTTATTTTGACTCGGATTCGTTATATTTTTGTCAATAATTAATTGGTTCGTAATTTTTAATTTTTGGTCCGTAATTTCGCATTTTTAATTACTTTTCCTGCCTCGAGCACTAAAATTAAAAATCAACGAATTGAGTTTTTTCACCGATAAACATAATAGTAAATAAATTTTAATTGTCTCTAATCTTTTAATTTAGGCTAAAAAAAATTTTGTAATGAAAAAAATTTTGTTTTTTATTGGAATTAGATTCATACATCAGGTGTACGTGACGCTGTAAATAAAAGAAAACAAAACTGTCAAAGAAATAGTAATAAAGGGTCGTCGTATACTGTAAATTTAGATCAAGTGCAGTGTCAAATACTTGAGTCCCCTTTCTTCCTCTCATTCTTGCAGCATCTCTTGACTCTCAGCAAGGAGCGAAGAAAGAGGGAAAAAGCTGCTTTGTAATCGGATACCTCTTAGCAGCGGCAGATTTTTTTAATCGGGAAAATAAATCGTTTGATTCAATTATCAGAAGCACCAACCTCTCTCTCCCCCCTTTGCCCCCGTCTTCTTTTTTTTCCTCATCCCATAGGAAGGATCCTTTACAGAAAGGAAAAAGCTTCTCTTTGTACGGCTTAAGACTCTCGAAAGTGCGTAAGAGGCTTAAAGCTTAAAAAGTGACATTAAATACCATCCGACCTTTAAATTCTTTTACTCTACACTCATTACTTCGTTTTGTCATCACTGTATATTTTTTCATCACTGTGTATTTTTTTTATTTATAATTCAAAATTTCTGTAGGGAAGAAACAGGGAAATTTTGTTTTACTGAATTTTTCATTCTAAAAGAAATTTAGATTTTTTTATTTATAATTCAAAATTTCTTAAGGGAAGAAACAGGGAAATTTTGTTTTAGTGAATTTTTCATTGTAAACGAAAATCAAATTTTATTTATATATGCTAAGAGTGATTATATTTATTTAGATACTAAAATTAGATACTAAAATTTTTCCAGGAAAGCAAAAGGAAAAATTTATTTTACTGAAATTTCGATTGTGTAATTCAAATTTTATTTACATATGCTAAGAGTGATTATTTATTTAGAAGCTAAAACCTGACGAACTTAATTTTTACTGTTAGAAAAAATTTTTACTGATAGAAAAACAAAAATTATTTTCTTACAAAAAAAAATTGTCTACTGTTCAAAAAAAAAATTCTGTCACTTTAAGAATAAATTTTATTGTTGCAAAGGAGCATTTAATTTATTCTAGCAAAGCTGTTTCTTAGAAGTTCATTAGTACTGGCGAAATAATAAATGCTAATTCCATAAAGTTGATGGGCCGGGAAAATATGAAATTCTTTTTTATTTTTACGATAAAAGAAATGAGGGAGACAAATTACGTCGCAAGAACGTAAGAGCGAGAGAAAGTCAGAGAGAGAGAGAGAGAGAGAGAGAGAGAGAGAGAGAGAGAGAGAGAGAGAGAGAGAGAGAGAGAGAGAGAGAGAGAGAGAGTGAGTAATTTTCACACGCTGACAATGATGTGTTTTTTTTTCCTAAAAGAGATGGTGCCTCTTGTTTTATTTTTATCAGTTTTTTTCTAAGGAGATGAATATTTAAGGGGAGCGGACGTAATCTGCGCTCAGGGAATCGTAGAAGGCGCGTATCGCAAAGTAGTCGACCCTCTTCTACTTTTTTCACCCCTCCCAACAGTCGTGGTTCAAGAAAAGTAGAGAGGATACCGTTCTTGAGATCCTAGTATTTTTCTTTTTTTTGTGGGAGAGGGAGAGATGTTGCGATGTTTTCTTAAATATTTTATAGCCACGTTATCGGGGCCTCTTTAGTCAGAAAATTTCACGCAACAGTATTTTTCATACTCATCCCTTCGCTCTAGATAGAATTTTTCCACATCCTACACTGAGAAAAAAATTTATTTCATTCTAATAACCGATTATTTGATTATTATCAAATAAATATTTACTTGAATCAAATAATTTTTATTTGAATCAATTAAATAGTATTTGCTTCAAAATACTGAAATATTTAATTCGAATACAACTTATTATGATTTAAAAAAAAATTATTTGATTGAAGTAAATATTTATTTGATAATAGTCAAATAATCGGTTATTTGAATCAAATAAATTTTCTTCAGACAATTTCAATACAATTACAATAAAATTTTTTCAGTAAATTTGATTTTTAAGGAAAACATTAAATTTGTTTAAGTCCAATTTTATTTTTGCGAAATCAATTAAAATTTGTTCATTTCAAAATTAGTTAAAATTTATTTGACTTTCAATGATATAATCAAAGTTAGAGTAAAAAAATTGAGCTTTTAGAAAATTCGAGAGAAAAAGTTCATTTCAAAATTAGTTAAAATTTATTTGACTTTCAATGATAAAATCAAAGTCAGACTAAAAAATTGAGTTTATAGAAAATTCGAGAGAAAAAGTTCATTTCAAAATTAGTTAAAATTTATTTGACTTTCAATGATAAAATCAAAGTCAGAGTAAAAAAATTGAGCTTTTAGAAAATTCAAGAGAAAATTATTAAAAATTAGTGATTTTGAAAAATTCGGAAATTTTTATTTTAGGAAAATTATATATTAGAATTTATTTAAAAGAAAATGATAAATTCTATCACGAAATATACTTTTTGAAAATTAAATACACGCATGACTCAGAGTTTCTGGGGCTGGTACCAGTGAGTTCCATCAAACCGCAGTCGGCCTCCAAAGTATTTCTAACAAAGGGTGAAGCAACCATCGTGGTGTATACACCTTAACCCTTCCCTCCAACTGGAAAAATATATTTTTGTATAAAAAGAAATAAAAATCCAAAAGCGAACTTAAAAGCAAAATATAGAATAAATTAAATAATTAATTAAATTAATAATTAACTAAATAAAGTAGTAAATTATAATCATCTGCAATCAAACGAATTAAATAATTAACAATAACTAGTAATTTATAAATAACAATTTTGATATATTTACTTTTATTTATCTTTACTTTTATACTTTAATTTCAATTTTTATCATAAAAAAATTTTATTGTCTCTTTCACTCTGATGGACAATGAATATAAAAATTTGCCAATAACTCAATATTAAAGAGAATATAAAGTTCTATCTAAGTAAAGAATGAAATTGTAAATTAAAATCTGCCAAAGTGAAAATAAAAACCTATCAAAGTGAAAATGAAAGTGAAAATAAAAATCTATCAAAGTGAAAATGAAAGTGAAAATAAAAACCTATTAAAATGAAAATGAAAGAGAAAATAAAAGTCTATCAAAGTGTAAATATTAAATAGTAAATTAAATTCTATACAAGTGATTTTAAAAGGGGAAATAAAAATTTGGCAAATAGAAAATTAAAATAAAAGTCTATTGAAGTAAAAGTAGAAAAAAATGGTATCAAAATTACTTAACTGACCTCCAGGAGTAAATTTTGCAATTTCTTTACAAGTTTTACTTCGAAAATAGTAAAAATTTCTTCGAACATCATAAAATTTGCTTCCCAAGTGTCCGTGCTTTCAAACAATTAAAGCTTTTTTACTTCATTTTTTTGTAGTGTAAGAAAGAAAAATTATAATAACAATAATTTTGTCAATTTTAATTACGAAGTCCTCAAATATTAATAAACACACTTGCAGGTCAGTTCTGTATACTTTCTGTCACTTCACTTTCACTTTCCTCTCACTTTAATTTTATTTGACATTCACTTCACTCTCACTTTACTTTTATTTAACATTCAATTCACTCTCACTTTACTTTAATTTGACTTTCACTTCACTTTCACTTCACTTCACTTTCACTTCACTTTCACTTCACTTTCACTTCACTTTCACTTCACTTTCACTTCACTTTCACTTCACTTTCACTTCACTTTCACTTCACTTTCACTTCACTTTCACTTCACTTTCACCTCATTTTCGCTTCACTTTTATTTTTAACACGAAATAAAGTGGAACTTAAATTAAAATAAAGTGAGAAGGAAGTGAAAGTCAAGTGCGACTGACATGAATGTAAAATGTAAGTGAAGTAAGAGTCAAGTGAAAGTGAAGTGTAAGTAAAATAAAAATGAACTTAAAATGGAGTAAAAGTGTGAATGAGTTGAGAGTAAAGTGGAAATAAAATAAAAGTAAAGTAAAAATGAAGTGAAAGTGGAAATAAAATAAAAGTAAAGTAAAAATGAAGTGAAAGTAGAATGGAAGAAAGAATGAGGTGAAACTCAAGTGAAAGTAAGAATGAGGTGTAAATCAAGTGAAAGTAAGAATGAGGTAAAACTTAAGTGAAAGTAAAATGAGAGTAAAGTGGATGTAAAGTAAAAGTGAAGTGAAAGTGGAATGTAAGTGAAGTGAGAGTAAAGTGGAAATAAAAGTGAAGTAAGAATGAGGTAAAAATCACGTGAAAATGAAGTGAGCTTAAAGTGGAAGTAAAGTAAGTGTGAAGTGAAAGTGAGAATAAGGTTAAATTGAAGTGAGGTTAAAGTGAAAGTGAATGTGAAGTGAAAATTAGGTGATAGTCAAGTGTGAGTAAAGTTAGAATGAAGTGAAAGTGAGAATAAGGTGAAATTAAAGTGAGGGTAAAGTGAAAGTGAGTGTGAAGTGAAAATGAGGTGATAGTCAAGTGTGAGTAAAGTTAGAGTGAAGTGAAAGTGAGAATAAGGTTAAATTAAAGTGAGTGTGAAGTGAAAATGAGGTGAAAGTCAAGTGTGAGTAAAGTGGAAATGAAATTGAAAGGAGTATGAGGTGAAAGTCAAATATGAGTAAAGTGGAAGTGAAAGTGAAGTGAGAATGAGGTGAAAGTCAAGTGAAAGTGATAATTAAGTTAAGTAAAAGTGATGAGAAGTTACAAATTGACCCCCTAAAGCGAGAACAAAAAGCACCTTCATGAATTTATTTTCCTTTCCTCATGGCTTTTTGCCTTTTTCGCAAAAATGAACAGTACCCGCGAATCGCCCGCTTAAAATCCAAAAGTGCGATGAACGTGAACTGGGGAACCGTTTGGGGTGGAGAAAAAAATCCACGAAAAAAAGGACAAGAGAAAAAAAATAGCGAAGCATTAAACGCAAACAAGGGTAGCAATTTCGAAGGGGGACTATACAGGAGTCGAGAGGCCGCGAGACACAGAAGTGGTATTAGAGTAAGAGAAAGGAATCTGCAAAAAAAAGAAGAAGAAGAAGCAGTAAAGGAAAGAGGTAAACGAAAAATAAAGATAGAGGATAACCACGAGATTGAGAAATTTCAAGAGAGAAAAAAAGGAGAAAAAAGAGAAAGAGAGAGGGAAGGGGGTAGGGGGGGTTATGGGAATTCACGAAAGGTTACGGGGGTTAAGAACGCTTTAGAGGCAACCCCAGCATTCTGGCTCAGTCACACGATACTTTTTAATTTAGTAAAAATGCGCATTCAACCCGTCGAGTGCCTTACCACTGGGTGGTTTGGGATCAGGCAGTGAGGGAGCCTCCAAGAGTCTCGGATTGACTTCAATGGAGTTCTTCTTTATCAAGAGAGTGAGCCACTGGCATCGAACAAAAAAAAAATTTCTTAAACCATTCCCAGAAGTTGTAATTGACACAGATTTATCGTTCTCGTTCATTTTTCATTCACGTCACACATAAATGAATTGAAATATCAGCGAATTTTTTTCTTCTTCTTGGCATTAGAAAATTTACCTACAAAGTTATATTCGATAATAAAAAATATAATAAAATTTTCAATAGGTAATATTGTTTTGATTGTTAAAAATTCCCCTTACCCAGCTGATTACAAATTTGAAGTCAGATATTCAAAATCCAAAATGGCGGACCCAAAATAACGACCATTTGGAAAACTGATGCGTTTCGATCAAATTTCAAGGTCATGGTGTCAGATATACAAAATCCAAAATGGCGGACCCAAAATGGCGGCCATTTGGATAATTGATGCGTTTCGATCGAAACTCAAGGTCATGATATCAGATATTCAAAATTCAAAATGGTGGATCCAAAATGGCAGCCACTTGGAAAATTGATGCGTTTCGATCGAAATTCGATGTCATGATGTCAGGATTTCAAAATTCAAAATGTCGGATTCAATATGGCGACCAATTTTTGTTAAAAATTGACGGAATCGTCTATTGATAGTTGTATTTTATTTCTATTGGTTTATTTTTCTATTTTCTAAAAATTGTGACGTAAAGTGTAAGGTAAAATTTTTTCTGTTTCTTTTTTAATATTCGTTGTGTGGTAATTTTTTTTTTTTTTTTTTTTATTGCAAACCTCTTTTTTCGGATGAAATTTCATTAAAACTTAATTTCACAGAATATTCATGATTTTTTAAGACTATCCGTGGTGGCTTATCGACTAACGAATATTAAAGCAGGCGAACAGACCGCGTAGAAATAGCTAGACCGGAAGATAATTTGAAGTAAGTAACCGCGACAAATTCCAATATCTGGAGAAATATGCGGAATGGCGCGTCGCTAGCAACGCCATAGCGTTCCTCGTCGTCATCGTCGTCGTCGTAGTCGTGTCTAACCTTCGTCTTATTACGCCTTGGAATATGAGGTTGCGCCTGCTTGCTCTTTGTCGATTGACTCGGTTTTAAAATATTAAGATTTAACCATGGCAATTTCTTTTTTTCACACCAAAAATTTAGCATAATTGAAAATAACACATTTTTTCCAATTTGGATAATAATTTTTATTTTTACAATTATATTTTTTCTTTCTTTGCTTTTTTCAAGAGTATTTTCTTTCGTTTTACGTTTTTTTCTATAATTTTTTTATCTTTTTTTTATAATCTTTTTTTTTTCTTTCTACATTGCTTTTTATATTTTTTCAAAAAATTTTTTTCCCTCTGCGTTTTTTCTTTATACATTTTTTTTTAAATATTTTTTCTCTCTGCGTTTTTTCTTTATACATTTTTTCAAAAATATTTTTTTTCTCTGCGTTTTTTCTTTGTATATTTTTTTCAAAAATATTTTATTTTAAGTTTCTTTCTATTCTGTTTAGCAAAAATATTCTTTCTTTCTACGATTCTTTTAACGCTGTTTTTTTCGAAATGTATAAAAAGTGAAAACGTAGAAGAAAAAATATTTTTGCGAAAAAGAATAGAATAAAAAGTAGAAAATAAAATATTTTTAAAAACAATATAAAAAGGAGGAAAATATTTTCAGAAAAAAATAAAGAAAGGAAATAATATTTTTTGAAAATTATGAAAAGAGAAAACGTAGAAAGAATCGTAGAAAAAAAAGTGTTCTTATAAAAAGTTTAGAAAAAGTAGAAAATAAAATATTTTTGAAAACAATTTAAAATTCATAAAAATATTTGTAGAAATAAATAAAAGGAAAAAAATATTTTTAGAAAAGTAGAAAAAAAGAATAAACGTGGACGTGGAAGGAAACGTGGGACGAAAAATATTTTTTTTTTAAAGAAAAGAAAGAAAATAAAATATTTTTCTAAAAAATATACAAAGAAAAAACGCAGAAAGACAAAAGAAGAAAATAGAAAAATATAGAAGAAAAAAAGTTACAGAAGAAAATATAGAAAGAAAATAAATTTGTATTTGGAGAAACGTAGAAAGTAAAAAAGATTACGAAAAAGTATAGAAAGAACGTAAAAGAACCAAAACATTTTTGAAAAAAGCAAAAAATGAGAAAACCTAGAAAAATCACTGGAAAGTAAAAACAATTTCTTTTTAAATACGTCTTTAAAATAATTTCAAGTTTTGCAACAAAGAAAAATGTATCGATTTAATACTTATGTGAATTTTAGTTCTCGTTTTTTCTTTCTTTTTTTATAAAACCAATCTAGACAAAGCAATACACAATAGAATTTGCGAAGACGTTTACAATCAACCTCGCCCAAGTCGAAATTCATTCGACGCACGTCACAGTTTGCATTGTGTCCGGACCAGTGTGCCCAGCGTAAAGTGATTCCCCGACGAAATTTAATTAAAACAATCAAATTATGGAAGGAGTCGACGGCTGAACATTGTGAACGGGGAGAGAAACTAAGACGGAGATATAGAAAGTTCATGCCGCTGAATAGAGAAAGATGTTCAATCCCTGCATCAGATTTTCTTCTCTCGACTTCCCTTTCCCTCACTCCACCCCACCCCTACAACCACTCATTTTCTTTCTTACAATCCAAACCTCATTTTCAAACTTGATGAATTTAGAAAAGAAATAATTGTGGGTTGAAAGAATTATTTGACATTCTTTTAGAGAAAAAAATTTTCTAACTGTAATTAGCAGTATTTTCCTAATTCATTTTTTTTTAATTTAATGTCTACTCTAATTTTTTTTATTTTTTTATTCTATTTTTTATTTTTACCTACTCAGTTTTTTATTTTATTATCTACTTAAATTATTTTATTTTATTACCTTCTTGAGTTTATTTTTATTTCATTATTAGATTTTCTTGTTTTAATAATTGTAAAAATGTAATCACTGGAAATTTTTTTGTAATTTAATCGATTCAGAGAAAAATAAGATGCGCGCGCTGTAGGTAAAGGGGTGGGGAGAGCGCTGTCATTGGTCCTCCCCTCTTTTCCTACAGCGGCGCGCGCAACACTTTTCATTCCCATTGCAATTAAATTCTTTCTTTGCAATTTTTATTTTTTTTACTTTTTTTTCATGTACGAAATAGAAAAATGTAGAATTATAATTGTCTGGACTATTGTTTAGGCAATTATTTAAACAAATTTATTTATTATTCATTCTAGCTTGTGTGGCGCAAGTGAAAATCAAATCCTAATTTATTGGTTTCATTGCCATAAATTGTAAAATTGGAGGAAAAAATTCCGTCTGTTTTAGGAGTCGAGTAAATAATTTAACTTCTACTTTTACTTTCATAAATATTTATTTTTACTTTCACTTGGGAATTATTTTATTTTCACTACAAATTTTACACATGTTTTCACTTTAATCCTCCCTTTCATTTTTAAAAATTTTTATTTTACTTTTACGAGAGTTTAGTTTCATTCCTTTTTTCCAACCACTTTCGGTTGGGGTACAATTTTTCTATAATGTATTTACTGATTTTTTTTATTTCCAAAATTTTTTGTTTCTAAGAAATGTGAATTTTGAAAAAACTTTTTTCTAATTACGGTGATTTTCTATTTCTCTTTCTTCTAATAAAGGCAATTTTCTAAAAATTTCTTTTTGTAATAAAAATGATATTCAAACTTTTTTCCTGACATTATTTATATTCAATTCAATTATATTCAATATTCAATGTTATAATGAAAATCAATAGGTATATGTTGAAGAAATAAAATTAATGACATTTTATTTCATGAATTTGAGAATTCTAAAAACAAATACTTGAGATTTCGTTAAAAAATTGAAATTATTCGTTTTCACACAAAATTTTTAAAATGTCTTGTTAAAAATTGTATTCAAAAAATGGAAATTATAGGAATTTTTCCTAAATATATTAAAAATTTTTCTAAAACAAATCTTTTACAAATATATTAATTTTTGAAATTTTGATATAAAAATAATGTAAATTATTATTTCTCTTCTTTCAAAAAATAACAGAATTTTATTTTAAAATTTCGATAAACAGAAATTTTATTAAATTTATCTTTTTTTCGAAAATAAATTTATTTTTTAAACAAAATTGTGATTTGGAAGTAGAAATTATGTGAAATAGTATAGATTTTCTAATCTTAATTTTCTTTAACAAATTTCTTACTTTTATCAAAATGAATTTATTTTTTAAACAAAAGTGTGATTAGGAAGTAGAAAATATGTGAAATAGTATAGATTTTATAATCTTAATTTTCTTTAACAAATTTCTTACTTTTATCAAAATGAATTTATTTTTTAAACAAAAGTGTGATTAGGACGTAGAAAATATGTGAATTAGTATAGATTTTCTAATCTTAATTTTCTTTAACAATTTTCTTACTTTTATCAAAATTATGGAACTTTAGAAATTTTACAGAAAAAGGCAAATTAAAAATCATAACTTTTTAGAAAAACTTTTTTATTAAAATCCAAACTTGTTAGAAAAAGTTTTATTAAAAAAGAGATTTCGTTAGAAATTGTTTTTTTTTTGGTCAAAAAGGATTAGAAAATATTTTTTAGAGAATGTGACCGTGAAAGTGAATACCACTTTTACTCATCAGTATTTTATTTTCACATTCACTTGAATATAATATTAGTTTCACTCTTTTTTTCACTTTCATTTAATTTTAAATTCACTTTCATTTTCACTTTCATCTAATTTTTAATTCAGTTTTGTTTTTACCTTAATTTATTTTTTCTTTCATTTTTTCTTTGACAGATTTTTATTTTTTCTTTCATTTTTTCTTTGACAGATTTTTATTTTTTCTTTCATTTTTTCTTTGACAGATTTTTATTTTTTCTTTCATTTTTTCTTTGACAGATTTTTATTTTTTCTTTCATTTTTTCTTTGACAGATTTTTATTTTTCCTTTCATTAAAAATTAAAATGAAAGTGGAAGTGAAATTAAAGACTAAAAAACTACGGTAATAAAAATAAATAACAATTAAAATAAAATGCGGATTTTTGCTTAAGAATTAAGTAACAAAAATGACTAAATTCAAAGCAAAAATAAGGATTCTAACAATATTTTTCATTATATTGGAATATCCGTTATATTGGAAAAATAAATTATTTCCATTTCCCTAAAATGTAATTCAAATCATGTTTCATCTTTAGTGATGACGATTAGGAAATTTCAGTCCCTTGTAGTATATAGCATACAATGAGAAACGTGTAAGTTTAGCAACAGAAACTTAATTGGAATTATTTATATATATATATATATATATATATATATATATATATATATATATATATATATATATATATATATATGAAGAATGACGTGCACCAAAAAAAAGAAAAATACATATATATACAATCGGGATAATCTCTGGATTAGAGATAGGGCGTTTTCGACGTGCAAAAGAAGAAGGAAAATGGAGGAATTCTTAGTATGCGAGAAACGCATCTAGTTCGTCCGGTTTTGGTTAGTTGCCTCGGGCTTACTTAGTGGAGGTACCTACTTTATACTTTGTTTGGCCCTGATGGCATTAAACCCTGGGGGTGATTGCCGACCTGAGTTTTCGATGTTAGCCCTCCGTTTCACAACCATCATCCCTCTCTATTTCCCGCATCCACTTTCCAATGTACCTTTCACTGGCAAGAGATGCTGTTAACTCCAGATCACGTGCTCGGAAATACTGATCGTCACACACTCATCATCACTTCATCAATTTCTTTCGTCTTTACTTTTCATTTTTTTCTTTTTCTTGTTTTCCAAATATTTTCAAATGTATCGAGAAAGTGAATAGAATTCTCTTTTTTATGTCAAGGTTGGAGTACTATTTAAATTTTTTTTTTACTTTTTACAAAAAAAAAAATAAATGAAGGTATTTGTATCTTGTTGTTTCGGAAGATGCTCTTCTTTAGTAAAAAAATTTTAATTTGATGAAAAAAAGTGGAAATTTTATATTCGAGGGCAAAAAATAAGAAATGAAAACGACTTTTAGAATTTGTATGGAATATCAAAGGGAATTTGATAGAAATTTTCAACTTTTCGGAAATGTAATCTTTTTCTCTACTTTTGCAATAATAGTGAAATAGCAATAGAAATTTTTTTTTGTCGTATATTTTAAATAACAACGGGAATTGAAAATGTTGCGCGCGCTGCAGTATGAAGAGTGGGGATGGCCAATGACGATGCTCTCCCCACTCCTTGGCTGCTGCGCGCGCAGCTCTACTACTTTTTTCTAAAAGCTACGCATCTTCCTCTTAATTGACGAGATAAAAAATTTCTTTGCATCGAATTATCGTACAATTACTTCTATTTAACAATTTTACAATAAAATTGAAAATAATTTCAGTCAAAAAATAAATAAAATAAAGAATAGAAAATAAAGCTACGCATCTTCCTCTTAATTGACGAGATAAAATATTTCTTTGCATCGAATAATTGTACAATTACTTCTATTTAACAATTTTACAATAAAATTTACAATAAAATTTATTTACAATAAAATTGAAAATAATTTCAGTCAAATAAAATAGAAAATAAAACTACGAATCTTCCTCTTAATTGACGAGATAAAAAACTTCTTTGCATCGAATAATTGTACAATGACTTCTATTTAACAATTTTAAATAAAATTGAAAATAATTTCAGTCAAATAAAATATGAAATAGAAAGTAAAATATTAAAAAGAAAAAAAATATTAAATTGAAAATAAAATAGAAAAAAATTGCAAGATTTCAAGACCTTCTCAATTTTGATGAGAATGTAAAAAGTAGAAAATGAGGAAGCAGCCGAAAATTGCAGCCTGGAAAACGAATATAAAAACACGATGCTTCTTGTTAGCAATTTAATTAAGAATTGAAAGTTTACATTTCTACAAAATAATAGAAAAAGTAGCCAAGTTTTCGTCGCAATTTCGAGTGATAATCCCAAAGGAAAAGCGAGAAAATTGAAGTAGAAAGAAGAGAGGGAATTTTTTTTTCTACACTTGCTGATCGGTTTGTTGCAGTAAAGTAGACGGGTCTGAAATGGTTGCCAACTGGCAGATTGCCGCGCCACGCTTTACCACAATGCACGTATACGCTTTTTAGCTCTTTACTCTCAACGAGAGTCACATTTTGGAACCGCCGAACCTCTCGCGAAATATTAATTAACTTTATTAATGCTATTGAACTTTAAAAAAAAGGGGGAGTAGGAAACCTCTGACTCTGTCCTTTTTTTTCACCCCCTTCTCCAATATGAAAGTCTCTGGTTCACTTGCTCCATCAGCTCTCCTTTCTTGCCTCTCGTCGTCTATTTGTCTCACTTCGTTCCTCTCGGTACCCACGACGCTAGGGAAAAAAAATCCCATTATCGTAAATCATCGTTTTCCAATAACGCTGCCAGGCCTCTTTACCGTTCTTATCCTTTGGAAGAGGCCTTTTCCTCTCTTGCTTCTTTCTTCCGATATTCTTTACTAGTTTCTTTTCTCCTCTTTTCTTTCCTTTTTTCTTACTCCTGCTTAACTGTGTCTTGTTAGAGAATGTATTGGATTTATGTCGTAAAATTCAAAACTCTTCTTTGGGGGTGTTTTTGGGGAATTTTTTTTTTAAATAAACTTTGTTGCATTTCTGTGGAAAATTCAATACAATTTTTAATTAAATTTTTACAAAAATTCAAAAAATTTTTTTTTTTAAATTTCTTAATTAAAATGTAATTGAATTGAATTTTGTGACAAAATTAATTCAAAATTTTCACAAAATTTAAAAAAATTTAATTTCTATATAATTTCTGTAGAAATGCGTTAAAATTTAGAAATTCCAGAAGAATTTCGTTCGCTGACTTCTGAGAAATTCCTTTCGTGCCCGGAAATTTTCTAAAAAATTACCTTTATTAACATATATATACTTTTGAAAATTACTGGAGAAATTCTTAAAAAATTTCTGGCAATTGAAGGAATTTTTTAAAAGTCTGTTCACAAAATTTCACTGGAATAATTTCACTTAGGATCGAAAATTACGTATGTATAGAAAGTTTATGGAAATTGCGTACAAAATTTGATGGTAATCTTTTAGAAATTTATCATTATTTGCAAAATTGTGGAAAATACTGAAAAGTTGTTACAGAAAATTTCAAAGATTGAAGAGAATCTTTTTAAACTAATTTAAAAAAATTATCCACAGGATATTTTCAAATAAAATCAGAAATTGCGTAGGAATTTCATTTAAATTTTATACAAATTTCTTGTTTATTTCATGGAATTTTAACATTAATAGAATTTTCAAAATTATGGAAAAAATTCTTTGGGAAAATTTTTTTCAATTCTTGGAAATTAACAAGGGTAAATAAATAATAATAATAATAAAAAAAAATTTATAGAATTCTAGAAATAACTGAATTTTTTCATATGTAATCATAAATTCCGTGGAAATTATACAGAAATTTTCTGAATTTTTGTAGAAATTTTATCTATAGTAATAGAATTCTGGAAATTAACGAAAAAAATTGTTAGAAAATTACTTGAATTAAGGGGAATTTTTTCGAAATCCATTAGAATTCTCTCAAAATTTCTTACTTCTTTCTCCGGAATTTACCGTAATTAATTGAATTTTAAAAATTACTCAGAAAATTCTCCAAAAAATTCTTTGTTAATTTTTAGGAATTTACTATTATTAATAGAATTCTGAAAATTACTGAATATTCTCATATCGAGTCAGAAATTCCATGGAAATTTTAGTTAAATTTTCTAAATGTTTGTAGAAATTTACCGGAAATCGATAATCTATAGAATTCTATTGAAATTTCTTGCTTATTTCTTGGTATTTCGCTAATTTTAGTAGAAATTTGAAAATTACCAAAAAATTCTCGAAAAAATTTTTAAAATTGGTGAAAATTTCTCTGAAGTAATTTTAAAAAATTACTAAGAGAATTTTTTCACATAAAATCAGAAATTACGTAGAAATTCCATGAAAATTCTATAGAAAATTTACCGTTTGTAATAGAATTCTTGAAGTTAATAAAAAAATTGTTAGAAAATTACCGGAGTTCGAAATTCTATGAAATTCTATTGAATGTTCTTGCTTATTTCTCGGAAAAATCACTAATTCTAGTAAAAATTTAAAAATTCTCAAGAAAATATCAAAAATTCTATGAATGGCTAAAACTTCTTAAAAGTAATTCCAAAGAATTACCCAGAGGATATTTTTATATGAAATCAGAAATTAGATATAGAAGTTCCATTGAAATTCCACAAAAAATTCTTATTTATTTCTTGCGAATTTACCGTTATTAATAGAATTTTGAAAATTACGGAGAAATTCTTTCTAAATTCTTTGGAATTTACCATTTTAATAGAATTCTGGAAATTACTTTATATTTTTATATGGAATGAGAAATTCCATGGAAATTGATTGAAGTTTTCTAAATTTTCGAATGAATTTTACGGTTAGTAATACAATTTTTAAAATTATTTAGAAATTCTCAAGAAATTTCTATAATTGACGGAAATTTTCCTAAAAGTCTTTTTTTACAATTTTACAGAAAATGTTTTTATATTTGGTATAAGAAATTACGTAGAAATTAAAAAAATATTACTATAGAAATTTTTTGCTCGTTTTTCGGGAACTTACAGTTACTAATAGAATTCTGAAAATAATCGAGAAATTCCCTATGTATGTAATTAGTTAGAAATTTCTCGAGAGTCATTTTAAAAAATTTCCGAAAAAAATTCTCACCTGGCAATTTAAATTAACTTTGATCACAATTTTTTTTATTCGAAATTCATTTTTCCCTTAATTTTCAATTTCAAGTTCAACATTTTTTCACTCTCAATTTTTTAAATTCTTATAAAAAATTGTCAAAGGTCTTGATTTTATTTCCATTACAATCCTATTACTTTTCACAAACGTTTAATCATGAAAATAATTAACCACTTTATGACAACACATTTTCATACCAAGTATATAATTATAGTCAGTAAAAAAAATTTTTCAAAAAGAAAAAAAATTGCTTATAAAGCAGAAGGTCAGAGAGGAAAATGTCTTCATTTTTACGAGATACAGAGGAAGAGAGAGAAAAAAACTTGTATTTAAATTCATCGCATCAATATTTTATTGTGAGCGTAAATTCATGTAAATTCGACAAGATTTTACGAGGATGTAATCCTTGCGACGACAGTTTGGTCGGCTTTCTTTTCTCGAAGACGACTTTTTTCTACAAAAAAAAGAAGAAAAAGAAAGAAAAAACGAGAAAATAAGGGTGATTTTTATTATCTCTTTAAAATTCAACGATTATGCATAGCCAATCCTGATATTACAACTTTTCAGTGTTGGTAATTTCGTCCGGATTCATTTTCCTAAAACAATATCTATTTAATGAAAAGAAAAACCTAAAACTTCTTTCATTTGAATTAATTTTACATTTTTTTCAAATAAAGAACGTAAATTGAAGGATATTAATATTTTAGGTTCAATATTGTTTTAATATTTCTTAGTCTCGATTGAACATTTTCAACCACATTTGTAAAATTATAGTTTCTTTGTCCGACATTTTGAAATCGCTATTTTGGATTTTTTAATTTTAACCAAAGATTTAGATTCTGTTAACCTAAAAACGCCAAACGGAGCATTTTCAGACAAATTCGGCAAATTTTAAAACTTTTCGGTTGGCATTTTTAATTTTTAAATTTAAACCAAAGATTTAGTCAGCGATCGAGAAAGAAAAATATGAGAATAAATAAAATTAGCACATTTTCACTTGTTTAAATACATTATTTTTAGGGTTTTTTTTCTTACTTATTTCCCGAAAATTTACCATTATTAATAGAATTAATAGAATTTTAAAAATTACGGAGAAACTTCTAGGAAAAATTATTCCTACATTCTTGGAAAATTAGAAATTTACCATTATAATAATTTACCACTTACCATTATATTAATTTATAATTTATTTAATTATAATTAATAATTATAATTTACCAATAATAGAATTTTACAAATTACTCAATACTTTCATATGAAGTCAGAAATTCCATGGAAAATGTATTTAAATTTTCTGCATTTTTGTGGGAAATTTACCTTTAGAATTAAAATTCTGGAAATGAAGGAAAATTTGTTAGGAAATTACCGGATTTCGATATTCCATGGAATTCTGTAGAAATTTCTTGCTCATTTTTTAGGAATTCAACAATTTTAGTAGAAATTGGAAAATTACTAAAAAAAATTCTATAATTGACGGAAACTTCTTCGAAGTAATACCAAAAAAATTATCTAAAGGATATTTTCATGTAAAATCAGAAATTACACAGAAATTCCAGGGATATTCTAAAGAAATTTCTTTCTTACTTCTCAAGAATTTACCGATTTTAGTAGAAATTGGAAAATTACCAAGAAATTCACAAAAAATTCTATAATTAGCTGCAATTTTTCAGAATTAATTGCAAAAAATTACCGAGAGGATATTTTCACATGAAATCAGAGATTACGTAGAAATTACATGGAAATTCTACAGAAATCTCTTGCTTATTTTTCGTAAATTTAACAATTTTTGTGAAAATTTGAAAATTACTAGATTTCGACATTTCATGGAATTCTATAGAAATATCTTTATTACTTCTCAAGAATTTACCGATTTTAGTCGAAATTCGAAAATTACGAGGGATTTCACAACAAATTCTGTAATTAGAGGAAATTTTTCAGAATTAATTGCAAAAAATTACCCAGAGGATATTTTCGTTTGAAATAAGAAATAACGTAGAAAATCTATGGAAATTCTATAGAAATTTCCTGTTCTTTTTCGGTAATTCAACAATTTTATTGAAAATTTGAAAATTACCAAGAAATTCTCAACAGATTCTATAATTGGCGGAAATTTGTCGGAAGTAATTTATAAAAATTACCTAGAAAAGGTTTTCATGTGAAATCCGAAATTCCATAGAAATTACATGGAAATTATTTAGAAACTTCTTGCTTATTCTTCGGAAATTCGCCAATTTTGATAGGAATTTGAAAATTATGAAGAAATTCTCCAAAAATTCTATAATTGGCAGAAATTTCTTCGAAGTAATTTAAAAAAACCACCTCCAAAATATTTTCATATAGAATTAGAAATTACGTAGAAATTCTATGGAAATGATACAGAAAACGCCTACTTATTTTTTGGGAATTTACCATTATTAATAGAATTTTGAAAATTACCAAGAAATTGTCAAAAAATTCTATAATTGACTTAAATTTTTGAAAACTAATTCGAAAAAATTACCTGGAGGATATATTTTCATGTGAAATCTGAAATTACGTGGACATTTCATAGAAAATACTTGTTTCTTCCATTGAAATTTAATAAAATAGAATTTTGAATATATATATTTTAGAATATAATAGAATTTTGCAAATTACCAAGATATTGTCAAAAAAATTCTGTAATTGACTTAAATTTTTGAAAACTAATTCGAAAAAATTACCTAGAGGATATTTTCATGTGAAATCAGAAATTACGTAGAAATTACATGGAAATTCTACAGAAATCTCTTGGTTATTTTTCGAAAAATTTAACATTTTTTGTGAAAATTTGAAAATTACCAGATTTCGACATTTCATGGAATTCTATAGAAACTTCTTTCTTACTTCTCAAGAATTTACCAATTTTAGTCAAAATTCGAAAATTACGAGGAATTTCACAAAAAATTCTGTAATTAGCGGAAATTTTTCAGAATTAATTGCAAAAAATTACTCAGAGGATATTTTCGTTTGAAATAAGAAATTACGTAGAAAATCTATGGATATTCTATAGAAATTTCCTGTTCTTTTTCGGTAATTCAACAATTTTATTGAAAATTTGAAAATTACCAAGAAATTCTCAACAGATTCTATAATTGGCGGAAATTTGTCGGAAGTAATTTATAAAAAATACCTAGAAAAGGTTTTCATGTGAAATCCGAAATTCCATAGAAATTACATGGAAATTATTTAGAAACTTCTTGCTTATTCTTCGGAAATTCGCCAATTTTGGTAGGAATTTGATAATTATCAAGAAATTCTCAAAAAATTCTATAATTGTCAGAAATTTCTTCGAAGTAATTTCAGATAATTTCCTAAAAGATATTTTCATATAGAATAAGAAATTAATTTCAGATAATTTCCTAAAAGATATTTTCATATAGAATAAGAAATTACGTAGAAATTCCATAAAAATTATACAAAAAATTCCTGCTTATTTTTTGGGAATTTACCATTATTAATAGAATTTTGAAAATTACCAAGAAATTGTCAAAAAATTCTATAATTGACTTAAATTTTTGAAAACTAATTCGAAAAAATTACCTAGAGGATATTTTCACGTGAAATCAGAAATTACCTGGAAATTTCATAGAAAATACTTGTTTCTTCCATTGAAATTTACCGTTATTGATAGAATTTTGAAAACTACAGAGAAAAAGGAGAGAGGGGAGGAAGGGGGAGGGGTAAAAATACTATTTTTCAAAGAATCCTAGTGTAGAAAAAAAAACATCGCAGTAAGTAGTCATCGATTTGTAACAAATGAGAACGAGTGGTTAAAATAAAGGAGAGAGTGGAATGATATTGAGGGGTGAAAGTATAAGCTATTCGCGAGGGTGTTTTTGAGAGTGGAGAGTGAGGGGGTGGAAGTGAGAAATATGACATAAAACCGGGTTGTACTGAGTACTATGTACGAATAACGGAAATTAAGTGTCAACCGAAAGAGAGTAGATTCCGAGTCGAGTGAGAAACACAGCAGCGCCCCACTATTCTGCTACTCGCTAGAAGAGCTCTGGTTAGGATAAAAGCAAGAGACACGCCAAGAGACTAAAAAGAGGGTTTGAGGGATACATAAGCATCCGCCGGGATTAATGCTACGTGCACAGCACTCTGAAAACCATAGTCTTTCTCGCGAGAAGTTTCTATCCCCCCCTCTCTCTCACCCACACCCCTTTTCTCACTTATGGGGTTTTAACAACCTATGTTTCCTAAAATATTCTCTGTATTTCTTCCTCTTTATCCTTCGACCTACATTTTTCCCCTAGAGTTTGAAATCTTTCCGGAAAAAAGGGTTTTCTTTTGTTATTTTCTGTTTTTTTGTTATTAGAAATTAGATTTTGGGTTTTACAAAAAAATAATTAGAATACTTTTACAAGTAGTTAAATTTAGGAAATTTTTTTTTTACTTGCAATACAAGAAAAAAATGTGTACATTTACAGCGTTGGTTTTGAAACGTGACTGTAGATTACAAAGGAGACGTTGTGCGCAAGCGCCGGAGTGGGGACAATGAGAGTGAGTGAAACATTCGCGTTCTTCTCACTCACTCCCATTCGTTCCTCCTCTCCCGCGCATGCGCTTTGTTTCTTCTTAGGCATTTTTCACCTTCCGAATATAATTCTTTTAGAAAAGGTTAACAAATTTGTAGTATTTTTTGTATTTGTTATAATAAGATCATAGTACTATTTACTATAATTTAAAAAATATGACTCAATTGTCTAAATTTATTTTTCTTAATTAGAAACAACTTTCTAAAGATGGACCACCACTGTCTATGCTCCCTTACTACTTGCTGTTTTTTAGAAACAAATTATAATGTTTGTAATCTTCGTTATATTTTTCAAAAAGTACCAAAAACTTTGTAGTATTTACGCTACATTTTTAGTAAAAAAAGATAATAAATTTTCCAAAATAGAATGAAAGGGCAAATATTTTTGTTTACTGAATTCGTCAAAAAGAGGAAATGATTAAAAAAAAGTGCTGTAAATAAATTTTGTCCTCACTAGTCATAAAAAAATAGTAGTAAAATAATAAAAAGACGGGTTTATTGTTAATAATTCAATTCTAGTAGAAGAAGAAGAAAAAAAAAAGTTATGCAGTGTCATCCTCCCTCGTGAGTATAACAATTTTCCAATCATATTTACGATTGTCGATGCGCTTGGATTTTCTGAATTGACATGCCTCACGTGGATTTAGGATTACGCGGACCAAATCGAATATTTTATGACTCTTGCTTTTTTTCCCCTATTGAGTCGCGAGGGAAAAATCTTGCAATATACTTTTTTACATCGATCTCTTCCTATTTCGGTCTATCAAGCCTCCCCCCTCTCTCTCGTTTTTCTTATTTTTTCCCTCTATGTTTGTGATACGTCTCGTAAAAAAGTAGTCCTAGGCCAATCGTCCATAGGTTAATGCGTAACAATCCTACGACAGCGAATTTCAAAAAAAAAAAAAAAAAAAAATTGGAAAAAAACATCCCTTTGATATTGACTTCGACGAAATAAGATTCTCTTCCGGCAATAAAGGCGTCTCACGATAATAGTCAAATCGCGCAGAAAATGCAAAATAAAACACCCCTCAACGAATTTACAGATATAATTTTTAAAATATACCCACTTTCCTCTATGTAAAGAAACGAAAAAGAAAAAAATTTCTCTATATAAAGAAAAAAATTTTTCTATATAAAGAAAAAAATTGAGAAGAAAAAATTCTTTCGAGACGTGTAAAAAAGATTATGAAATAGAGAAAATATTTTTTTTTGTTTAGAAAATATGTAAGGAATGTGAGAGACGAAGAAAGGAGGGAAAATCTCTGGGGATAAAGGGCCGAGTTGGTGATAATGAGTCACCCAGTCAGTGCTCTTAAAGACTCTTCATTTGTATTTTAATTAGTGTCGTTATGCTAATTGTACGCCGTTGCTTCTTGCTATATCGTTTTTGTTTTCGAGCCCCCTGCCCCTCCGGTTTCTTTTTTCGACTCACAAAGTCTCTGGTATTAACGATCAGATAAAAAAAAATAATCAACGATTTTAAAAAAGGCGATAAGTTAAAGTACAATGACTGAAAATTGAAATTATAAAAGAATTGCAAAAGCTCAAGTAATTCATTTTTAATTCTTGATTTTTTTTGTACAAGTAAGACAAATTTTAAAAAATTGGTAATCAAATATGATCTACTATTTTTATTTTTTCTCTCTCAAAGTCGCTTGTGTTCATTTCTAATCCTTATATTTCATTTCTTCAACATTTCTATTTTGACTTTTATTTTCACTTTCACTTTCATTTTGATGGATTTTTATTTTCACTTTTATTTTTAATTTTATGTTTTTATTGTTATTCTGATTCATTTTCAGGTGAAAATAAAAAGTAAAAATGAAAATTTTTCAACGGCTAAAGTAAAAAATGAAAGTGAAAGTGTACATCAAATTCTGTCAATGGAAAAGTGGGAATGAAAATCTGTCAAAATGTAAGTGGAAGTGAAAATAAAATACTAAAAGTGAAAGTAAAAATGAAATTGAGAATGAAATTCTGACAAAATAAATATGAAATTAAAAGTAAAAATAAAATAACTCAAAGTGAAAGTAAAAAATTAAAATGAAAGTGAGAATGAAATTCTATCAAAGTAAAGGTGAATTTAAAAAAGTTAAATTTTGTGAAAGTGAATGTGAAAAAGAAGGTGAAAATAAATTTTTTTCAAAGAGAATTTTATTTGAATTTATTTTTTATGAAAATAAAAAAAACCCAAAGTAAAAATGAAAGTAAGAATCAAATTCTATCAAAGTAAATGTGAAATTAAAAAATAACTTTTGTAAAAGTAAAAGTGAAAATGAAAGTGAGAACATAATTCAGTCAAAGTGACAGTGAAAATAAAAAAAAACTCAAAGTAAAAGTAAAAATGTAAATGAAATTGAGAGTGAAATTCTAATTATGAAATTAATGAAAAAATAAATAAAATTTGTAAAACTTAGAGTGAAATCGAAAGTGACAATAAAATGTTGTCAAAGTCAAAAATTTGTAAAAAATAAATAAAAAGGGGAAAGTAAAAATGAAAATAATCCTAAGATTAAAATTCTTCCAATGTAAAAAAAAAATTAAAATAAATTAAAAATCAAAGTTAGAATGAAATTATGTCAAAGTAAATATAAAATTGAAAGTAACGATCAAATTTTGTCAAAGTAAATATAAAATTGAAAGTAACGATCAAATTTTGTCAAAGTAAAAAGGGAATAAAAATCTGTCAAAGTGAAAGTAAAAATATAAAAACTTAAAGTGAAAATAAATATGAAAATATATCTGATGATGAAAATGAAAGTAAAAATACATAATCGATCGTCTTAGTAAAAAAATAAAATTCTTTAACTTTCAAAATCTTAATAATGGCTGAAATATATTTTTATGAATACATTTCGACTTTCATTTTGATTTTCACTTTAGTTTTCATATTGACGGATTTTTTTTCGTTTTAATTTTACATTGTAATTGAAAAAAATTTTCTGTTTACACTAAACACTCTTTTTATTTTCACTTCCATTTCCACTTGGAAATTTATTCTTACTTTCTTAACTTTAAAATTTATTTTACCTTTCGCTTTCACTTTCACTGTAGAAAAGAATTTTAATTTTTGCTGTCAAATTAAAAGATTTGACTGAAATTGTAAAAAGTTGAAGTGAAAATAGAAAATCGAAATGAAATTACATACAGAACGTAAAAATGAAAGTTCGTTTTACTTTCCTTGTGAATAATTAATCAATATTAATTTCCACACAAGAATTTAAAAAATGTTAATTTCTGAAGGAAAGATTTAAATTAAGTGAAAAAATCGTAAATCTAAAGCATCAATTTTGAACGAAAGTCAAGTTCGAAATTAGCTCTTCGCCTTTGAATATATATCATCCCCTAACAATATTGTCTCACTCTCTTTGTTTCGCTCACTGTCTCTCTTTGCAACGCTTCTGTTTTGCTTTTTTCCTTGACCCCCATGTCCCTTATCTTTCTCTCTCGCAATTTTCTCTCTTTCTCTCTCTCTCTCTCTCACTCACTCTACTCTGAAACCTTCCCCCACAGACCAAAACTTTTTTGTTATAGTCGCGCAAACTTCTTTAATAATGCAACTCTTTATATTCACGGGCATTTTTAACAAGCGCCTGCTCGAGATTAGGTGAGAGGAGTGTGTAAAGGACGCGAAATAGAGAGAAAAGAAAATGAAAAAAAAAGAGCGAGAGAAAAGGTGAAGTACGTAGACTCTCTGGGTGGATCCAAATATGCTACTGTTACGATGCTTCTTAATTATTATTACTGCCGTTGTGTATTGCCAAGCATTCTGAAAAGAGGGAGAGTGAGTAAGAGAAAGAGCCCTTCACGACAATAACAACCGTGCGGCTATGAATTGCTAATCTTCCATAACTGCGCTCTTCCACTTGCCCGTCAATTCAGATGTGACTAAAATTTATTTTCTCTATAGGAAAAAAGTAAAAAAAAAATTTTTTTAAATATTAAAAAATATTAAAATATTTAAAATGTTTATTTGATTTTTTCTTTTTTTTCTCTTTTTAAGTATATGGGTGAATTTTCTGAAAGTGACACTTTTAAATTTCAGTTTTTGAATTAATTTTTTTCTTCAACTATATGGTTTTTTAAACTATTAAAACTCCTTAATTTCATACTCAAGAGTAAGATTTTTAGGTTGCGCAAAATTAATTCTTAAAAATATTAAAGTTTTTTTCATTTGAAAAATATTATTGTTGCTCCATTAAATTAATTTTATTTAATTGGCGAGCTTTTCTATTAAAAATTCACGCCAATATCGCGTTCACGAAATCGAAAATAAAATCACACTGCTTAAAAATTGATAATTTGTATATTTTAATACCAAATATATTCAATTAGATGAAAATATACATGTATTTAAAGTATTTGATTTAATGGTAATTTGGGTTAATTTTTTCAAAGCAATGCAGGTAAATACTGAAAACAAAAGAAAAACTAGCATATTTCAAGGAAAAGGCTTCGGAGATGAAAAGCTTCGGAGATGAAAAATAAATTTTCTTTCATATTTTTATACATTAGGGCGCAATTAAAATATGTTTTTTAGTAAAACATACAAATCTCACACCCTCATTTTATATTTCAATCGAAATATTCCGTTAAATTTATTTCTACATTCGGTTATTTATCAAAAAGGAAGGCTTCGGAGATGAAATTAATTTTTACTCGGAGAAAAATGTAAATTTCGATTATTTATAACAGCAATAATTTTTCTCCTTTTTATGGATAAAATATAGAAAAATCAGTCAGATTCTCAGCCTTATTTTAATGTGCATTAAAATTTTGTTTAAGATATTTTTAAAGTATAAAATGTCAGTAATCATTGTAAAGTATAATTTTAACCTAAAACTGAAGACAAAGTTTAAACATTTTTATCAAAAATAAAAGTGAGGTCTACAAATTTTTAAAATGCACATAATGATAGAAAAAACATTGTACTTTCTGACAATATTTTTAAAAAATTTCTGAGAATTTGAAAAAAACGATGAAAATTTAATTTTATTGTAGAAGTCCCATTGGAGACATGTTGAAAAGGCTTCGGAGATGAAAGTAATTTAGTTATTACGTAAATTAAGTTGAATAAAATTATTTAATTTTCTTTTAAAAATGATAAATAAGTGCTAAATTTTCACTATGGAAATTGATAATAATTATTAAAGAGTAGATTTTGTAAAATTAATCGAGACCTAAAAAATGTCACTTTCAGAAAATTCACCCATGTATACACCATTGGAAAAAGGGAATGGATTTTTTTTCTGATTTGTAAAATATCGGTTTTCTTTCTAGCAAGAGGAAGAAATTCTAATTTGCAGCTAAAGAGATTTGGAGGCTTTGAATTGTAGGTTTCTTTAATAAGAGGTCACGTCAAACAGCTTTGATCAGCTTGGTTGACTTATTCCTCGCCAAAAGAGAGAGAGAGAGAGGAAGAGAGGTATATAGTTCGTATTACGTGATTTAAGGGGACTAAAAACCATTTCTAATTAAGGCAATGCCAACTCGAAAGTTATTCTGCCTCACTGAGATTTCGCTTTCTCTTCAAGCTTTTCATTTCGAGTTAAATAAACCAAGATAACGTTTTCCTTTTTTTGCTGATTATAAAATTTAAAGAAAAAAATTATTCACTTCTAGTAAATCATTACATGCCGATAATAATTATCAAAAAAATATTCAACTGTATCGAATAAACATTCAATTCGACAGGGTAAATAAAATAACTATCAAATAACCCTAGTAAAAAATATTTTTACTTTTTTTTAATCTTTCAAAATTAGATAAAAACAACTATTTGTATAAAAATAACAAAAATAAATTTTTAAATATAAACAATAAAAGTAAAAAAAAGTTTCAAACTTTTCATTAAAATATTTAAGGGGAGGCACCAGTTTTATTTTGACCCCCTTTTCAAATAACAAAAAAAGTTTATATTAATTTTTTTGCATCACTTTTCACCTAAAGACATACATTGTAGTAAAAAAAAGAAAATTTTTATTTCTTAGCAGTTTAGAATTTGTTTTTTGATAATTTCAATATTCTTTCAAATCCATACGAGAAGATTTTTAAAATTGTAAAATATACATAGAAAAAAAATTGGCGTTAAAGAAAATTCGAATTTGTAAAACTAGATTCACTTTTTCGACTAAAAAATTTTTAATTTTTACATTAAAAAATCTTTAAATTGGTGACATTCACTTTGACTTCCACTTTCGCTGTAATCAATTTTTAATTTCCCTTTTTATTTTTACTTCTACTTTGGAAGATTATTATTTCCACTTTTATTTTTACTTTAACTACGACAGATTTTAATTTTATTTTTATTTCACTACCACTTTCGCTTTGATCGATTTTAATTTTTACTTTCATCTTCATTTTTACTTTGAAATATTTTTATTCACATTTTTAATTTTACTTTCATTGTCACTTGTACTTTGGAATATTTTTATTTACATTTTTTTACTTTCACTATAACAGATTTTTATTTTATTTCTATTTTCACTTCCAGTTTCGCTTTGATCGACATTTACTTTTTCTTTACACTTTCACTTTTATTGTGAAAGATTTTTATTTGCGCTTCTATTTTCACTGATACTATGACAGATTTTTATTTTATTTTGATTTTCACTTTGATAGAATTTTATCTTCATTTAGTTAACATTAGCTGAATCGCTTTCACTTTAACTTTCATTTTGATGAAATTTTGTTTTCACTTACATTTTTGCTTTGATGGAATTTTTTCTTCCTTTTATACAGCAACTTTGACTTAAAAGTATTTTTTTTCTATTATAGCAAATGGTGAAAATGAAAGTGATTGTGAAAAAGGGAAAATAATAAATTTACTTAAAAATGAGAGTGAAATTAAAAGTGAGAATAAATAGCTTCAAAAATGAAGGAAAAAATTTAAAATAAAGTGTCAGTGACATTGATAGTGAATATAAAATATTAAAGTAAAAATTTCAATAAAAATAAAAATCAACAATAATTTTTTTAAAAATTCAAATGACAATGAAAGTGAAAAGTGATAATAATTAATTAATTTTACATTCCATATCATTCGTCTAATTCCTATACAGATTAAGAATAGTATTATTTTTACAAAAAGAATATTTTATAACAAAGTAGATATTTTAATATTTTTTGAAAATACAGTTTTGAAACATTGCTGTCATTTGATAAGAATAAATATACTGAGTTTGTGAAATATAGTAAATAAATTGTAATCTTTTGTTATATATCTCTTTTGAAATATTGTCATAGGTTAAAATAAAAAAATATATAAATTTAAAAATTTTTTATCAAACACTATTAGTGTTTGTACATACATACATATAAATACTTAAAGAAGTCCTTGGACTTAATTTAAAATCGAATAATAATTTTTTATTTTATTCGATAATTTTTTTTTAATAATTTTTACTAGAGGATCTCGTGAAAATACATTAGTTTTTTAGCCCAAGTCGATTTTTTTATTAGTTTTAAAATATTTTCCATTAAACTAAATACAATTTTCAAAATTTATTCGAAAATCGACAGGGAACCCAAAATAATGATAAGTTTTTAAATATGTTTCTTTAAACAAATTACACTTATTTAAATTTCTTCGAAAATCGACTGGGAATCAAAAATAATTATTTTCTGGGGTTTTTTTCAAAATATTTATTTTGAAATTTGTGAAAAGGTAAAAAAATTATCTTCCTTTGATGTCGTGAAGAAAGTAGAACCAAAAAAATATCTGTAATTAATTGAGAAACTTTAAACACTTGAAAAAATCTATAGTGATAATAAAATTGATAGTAAAATTTAAATTCAAAATTAAATTGAAGAGAAAATAAGAATGTCTTCTCCGGTGATTGAGCAAATATTTGAAGAAGATCACGAGTCGAATGGTTTATCAAATAAAATTGAATGAGAGACTATATACAGTTTTCGTTAAGACGAAAATTTTCAATTGAATTTAATTTTGAAATATTCTATATAGTTATATATAGCTTAAAAAAAACGATTTAATTTATAATCGATAATCTGAGTGTAATTAAAAAGAGATAAATAATTACGAGGTGGAAAAAAAAGTTGAAGCCTTTTTTTCTTGTCGGTTAATTAAAATGCGTGCAATTAGCGGTTCTTGCGAATTAAGACTGTGGCACTGGCAGTAGTTGTATTTACGGGATCATTTAAAATTCTGTGCTATGTTGTCGCGAAACGACCCCTTTTTCTTTCCTTCAACCCGCGGACGACGTCAACGGTTTCATTGGCTGCTTAAAAGCAATTATGCAATTAGACGTTTTGCCACAACAATTTTTTTTGTACTTTTTGTTGCGATTTCTTTCATTGTTCTCTCCTTAAGTATTTTTTATTTTATTCCATTTTTCTTTACTGTCCTGATTTCACTCTATTTCTAATCATTTTATTTCTACTTATTCTACTATATTTCTTTCAATTTATTTACTTTATTTATTTTACTCATTGTATTTATTTAAATTTCTTTATTTTCTTTATTTTTAATTTTTATTTATATTTTTTTATTTTTTTATTATTTTAAATAAGTAATAAAAAATTTGACCAAAGTAAATAATATGAAACAAATAAAATATGTTGTTTTGAATTTTCCCAGAACTTTTATTAAAAAACAGTTTTACATTCTCATTTTTATTATATTTCTACAGAAGTTAATAGAATTTTTGGATCATTTGACTTTAAATTAAAAAAAAATGTATAAAACTGTATTTAAAAATTATTATTAAAACCTGCTGATTAAAAATAGTTTAAACATTTGATAGTTTTGATAAATATTTTACGCTTCTTATTATTTGTTGTAATTTTTTGTCCTATTTTTCAAATGTTTTGCGAAAATACAAAAAAATTATTCTGCTACATAAAAATACAAAAGAATAGTTTTTAAAAATATTTTACATGAGTAATTATTGATGTTTTAAATTAAAAAAATATTCTGTTGTAGTTTTGTATATAACTTTTTATATCACAGAATATTTTTATAATACTCTATTTAAATAATTGTTGTTTAAATTTTAAAAAATATTCTATTGTATTTTTTTGTATTTTCGAAAAATATTTTGATAATATAGGACAAAAAATTTATTATATATTTAGAAAAATGAAACGTAGAATATTTATAAAAATTATCAAATATTGAAACTTTTGTTTCAAATAAATTCAATTATTAAACAATAATAGTTATTTTTAAATTTTTAATACTTTATATAATTCATGTTAACATTTACAATTGCAAATAATTCATGTTAAAATTTACAATTGCAAATAATTTTGAATGTAAAAATGAAATTAAAAGGTAAATTAAAATCCTACAAAAAAAGCAATATTAAGTTGCAAATTTCAGTTAATTTAAACTAAACATTTAAAATTGTTGATAAAAAGTGGCAGTGACATGTTTTTCTATATGCAAACGTATAAAAAGAAGTTTTACGCATTATTTTTCTGCAGTTGTGAATCTTCTTTCGTTAAGACTGCTTCATCATAAAAATTTGAAGGTACATTTTTAATTTCGCAATAATTATTTATTTATTTATATAAACAATTAGTGTAAACAATTTTATTTAACAAAAATTAAGGTCCTGCAAACATTCTAAGTTTTATTGATTTAATAAATAAATTTATTTATCTATTTAATGAATAAATAAATAATATTTGATAAATAAATATTTTTATAAATAATAAAATAAATTTATCTTTTTAATAAATATAAATTATGTATTACGACTGTTTGTTTAATATGATCAGAAAAATGTTGGTATTTATTAATATTTTTCGTATAAATATTATTTCTTAAGTATTATAAATATAAAAATTTATAAATATCTTATTATAAATAAATAAATATATTAAATGCACAATCGAATATAAATAATATAAAAAGTTGTATTATATATTTAGTATTATAACTATTTAGTATTATAACTATTTCCTTTTTGTCACAAACTTATAAAGAAAAATTAATCTTTAAAACTACTTTACAAAAATTTACAATTATTTCACATAGTAAATTTTACTAAAATAAATTTTTACTAAAATTAATTTCTACTTAATTTTTTATTGTTAAAATAAAATTTACTATTTTGCCATTATTTATTTACTCAATTATTCTTAATAAATTTTGTTACTACAAAAGCAAAAGTTAATATTTAAATAATTAAATTTCTTAAATATGGATTTATTTATTCAATTTTCATTTGTCTTTTAATTTATTTGTTTGTTTATTTTATTTATTTATTTTTTATTTGTTTTTTATTTTTTAATTTTTTTATTTGTTTTTTATTTTTTATTCGTTTTTTTATTTATTTTTTATTTGTTTTTTATTTGTTTTTTATTTTTTATTCGTTTTTTTATGTTTTTTATTTTCTATTTTTTATTTATTTTTTATTTGTTTTTTATTGTCTTAATTCATTTTTTATTTATTTACTGATCTTAACCAATTAATTCTTTAAAGAAATAGAGAAAAGGTCGAACGATAAATTTTTTTTTTCGCAAACTAAATTTAATATTAAACTGTCAATGAAAAATGATATAAAATTTAAGACTGAAATGAAAAAGAGATTAAACAAGTTTCTCTGTTATGGGTCGACCCTTAGATGTTAAAATTATGAGAATTTTTTCCACCTCCCCCGCCTCCTCCTATTTCTTCTTTTTTTCGTGAAAGAAGGCGTCTCACGTGCGTGAGGCTATATATTTTCACTTTAGTGCACGTGTCGTCTTTGTCGTCGAGTTTGCAGCCGTTGTCGACGACTACCGACGACTACGACGAGAGGACGGTATCTGAAAGTCATAGAACTCGATACAAAGACCAATGTCGCAGAAATGGAGATACAATGATGCGACTCGCTATGCATTATGTATATTTTGGTAAATCATATGAGAGAGAGAGAAAATATCAAAAAGAAAAAAAATGAAAATCGTTTATTGAAACCGCCTCTTCGCAAAAAAATGGAAAAATAAAGTAGCTTTCCTTTATAAATTGCCTACTCATAAAAAAATGAAGAAAAGTTGCCAAATAATGGAAAAATATCTGAGAAACGAAAATAATAATTATTTTTTACTTTTTGCAAAACTTTTCTTCCTTGCAAACTGAATTAATTTAAAAATTTGTTTAAATTACGGCGTAATTTGACTTCTTATCAAAATTAAAAATCAATTACTTAACTACTTTTAGTTTCTTACGCTAAGAAGAAATTTTTTTTAAACCAAAAATAAATAGCCAACGAAAAAAATTTGTTTAAATAATTTTGAATAATTTATTTTTTAATTAAAATGTTTGAATAACTGTCGACTTTTCTAAATTGATTCAAATATATTTCAAAATTAAATTAAATATAATTTTTATTGAAAAGCTGTTATTATGCATTTAATAAAACTGTTACATTTGATTGAAAAATAATTTTTCGTTAACTGTTTAACAGAGATTATTAATGTTTGATTTAAATATATTTTTGTCTCACAGTAGGTTTGATTATATTATTAAGTAGTTAATTTTCTCTTCTTGTTAATTTTCTTCTTTTTATCTTTTATTTTTTTTTCGCCCTGCGGTGTATTATTTACACTCACCACAATTTTGCATTCAAATAGAATACAATATTAATTTAAAAATAGTAATTAATGATAATGCATTAAAAAAAATAAGACGGAAAAAAATAAATATAGCGACAAATATTATTCCTATCGACAACAATGTTAAAAACTTAATTACTTGCGGTTGGAATGATAAAAAATATTACAATATTTCCCAACTATTATTATCTCTGCTGGTAATTTTTCTTAAACAATGTAACTGAAACTCGTGTTTCCAGTATAATTACTTAATTTATATTATTTCGTTAATTATTATTTTTATATTGATAAATAATCGAAATATTATTACTATGTTTTTATTGTCATCTATAATATTAAGCTAAAATCAATTATTATTATTATTATTATTATTATTATTTAACTTATTAACATTATTATTTAATTAGTATTCAATTTCTTTTGTCTTTGAAATATTTCCGAGAACAATTTTTTTTTTGGAAATTCTACATTGTTGAGAATTATGTAAAAATAGTAAAATATTGTTGATTATAACTTTATAAATAGTTATATTTTATTATTTGTAAGAAAATTGTTATTACTAACGAAAAATTAATAATATAACAACTTTATATAGTATTAATAAATAAAAATTATTCATAACAATTTAGTAGGTAATAATTTTTCCTTTTTTTTTAATAATTACGGATAAAAATAGATTTCATATCAATTCTAATTAAAAAGAAAAGTGAAATTACAGAAAAATTGTGTAAATTCAGAAAATGTGAGGAAATAATGGGTATAAATATTCGCGAATGAACAGGATCTTCCTATTGACATCTCCTCTATTCACTCTGATTTTAATTAAAATGGATCTACTTGCTTCAGGCATTTAAAGTTTGTCTTACTGTTCGAAACATTTTCTCCTTATATTTGAATTCAAAAAGAGAATTCTCATTTTTCATAAGAGTGAAAAATAGAAATTTAATCCAGCAATTTGAATTCATTATACGACAATGAATTAAAATTATTAAATTAAATTTTTATTTCTTATTTTTAAAAATTTTTTAATGCTAATTAAAAGAATTGTTACAGAGAAATTTTTAAATTACAACCAGAAAAGAGGAAAATATTTGACTCACAGTTAACTAAACTTTTTATTTTTTTCCATTAATAATAAATTTTATTTATTTGCATGAATTTACTTTTTATCTATTTTATTTATTAATTTTTTCATAAAAATGTTTTTTCAAGTAAAATTTTATTTATTTGCATAAATTTACTTTTTATCTATTTTATTTATTTATTCTTTTTAGAAAAATGTTTTTTCAAGTAAAATTTTTTGTTTGAAACGAATAAAATGTTTATTGAAAAGTTGAATTCGATTTATTTTCAACATTTCTGTCAGCCATATTGAATCCACCATATTGAGATTTAAAAATCTTAATTTACATTCGTAATCAGCGATTCCAAATACCACCAAGTATCAAGTTTCGAGAAAATCGAAGTAAATTGTATCTCCTTCAACCGCCATGTTGGATCCGCCATTTTGAATTTTTAAAAACCAACAGCGAATTCGTATTCAGTAATACTTTCAGTTATTACTAAATTACTATAATTTTATTGTTAGTTATTATTTAATTCGTATTATTTATTATTTAATTATTATTAGTAACTATTTAATTATTATTATTATTAGTTATTATTTAAAGTTGATTAGGACTTTATCTAAGTAATATAATTTAATTTGCAGTAGTTTAAAGTTTTCAATAGTTTAAAGTAAAGTATTGAAAAAATTAAATTGCAATTATTTTAAAGGCTGACTTTTAATAAAAATACTGACTGTTAATTCGAAATTAAGGTTAAAATTTACCTTACAAACTGATTTTTGTTATATGCTTAGGTTCGAAAACTTAGTAATAGAGAAAAATATGACCATAAACAGGTAAAATTCATATCGTTTTTTAGATTTTTATTATTGATTACGAATTTGAAGTCAGATGTACAAAATTCAAAATGGCGGATCCAATATGGCGGACGATGTTTTGAAAACTTTGTGGAATTCTCTTGGAACTTTTTACTGGGGGATTTTTAGGCTCGCTGAACACGAATTTGATGTCAGATTTGCGAAATTCAAAATGGTGGATTCAATATGGTGTACATTTGATTTTTTCCTATTTAGGAATATCGATACGAATTTGAAAAAATGATAAAATTTGAATAGACTGTTCCTCGGAGAAAAGTAAATCTTTTTCGAAATTTCAAAATCGATTCTAAAGAACAAATGTAGTGTTTTTAAAAATAACATTTAGCGTTTTTAAAAATAACATTTATCGTTTTGAAAAAAATGTTTGCAGTGTCAATTCTGTGACTCGGATTCTAGATGTCAGTAACCATTGGAAAAATATTGTCTGATTTTTGGTTAGAAAATTTAATTTAACTTATTTAAATCACAAATTTAAAGTCAAATGTACACAATTCAAAATGGCGGATCCAATATGGCGGACGATGTTTTGAAAAAAGCGTGGAATTCTCTTGTAACTTATTGCTAGGGGATTTTTGGAGTCGGTGAATACGAATTCGATGTTAGATTTGCAAAATTCAAAATGGCGGATTCAGTATGGCGGATATTTATTACTAAATTACTATAATTTTATTGTTAGTTACTATTCAATTTGTATTACTATTTATTATTTAATTATTGTTAGTAACTATTCAATTTGTATTATTATTTATTATTTAATTATTGTTAGTAACTATTTAATTATTAGTTATTAATTATTATTATTATTAGTTATTATTTAGTTATTATTAGTTATTATTTAGTTATTATTATTTATTATTTAATTATTGTTAGTAACTATTTAATTATTATTATTAATTATTATTATTAGTTAATATTTAGTTATTATTAGTTATTATTTAGTTATTATTTAGTTATTATTAGATATTATTTAGTTATTATTAGTTATGATTTAGTTATTATTAGTTATTATTTAGTTATTATTATTTATTATTTAATTATTGTTAGTAACTATTTAATTATTATTATTAATTATTATTATTAGTTAATATTTAGTTATTATTAGTTATTATTTAGTTATTATTTAGTTATTATTTAGTTATTATTAGATATTATTTAGTTATTATTAGTTATTATTTAGTTATTATTAGTTATTATTTAGTTATTATTATTTATTATTTAATTATTGTTAGTAACTATTTAATTATTATTATTAATTATTATTATTAGTTAATATTTAGTTATTATTAGTTATTATTTAGTTATTATTTAGTTATTATTAGATATTATTTAGTTATTATTAGTTACTATTTACTTATTATCAGTTATTATTTAGTTATTATTATTTATTATTTAATTATTGTTAGTAACTATTTAATTATTATTATTAATTATTATTATTAGTTAATATTTAGTTATTATTTAGTTATTATTTAGTTATTATTAGATATTATTTAGTTATTATTAGTTATTATTTAGTTATTATTAGTTATTATTTAGTTATTATTATTTATTATTTAATTATTGTTAGTAATTATTTAATTATTATTATTAATTATTATTATTAGTTAATATTTAGTTATTATTAGTTATTATTTAGTTATTATTTAGTTATTATTAGATATTATTTAGTTATTATTAGTTACTATTTACTTATTATCAGTTATTTACTTGATTATTATCAAATTACTAATTATGAACTCTGTTCTCAAAGTGATTGGAGTCTGAAAAACAAATTTCAAGTCTCTTCATGTCAATTTTCTCCAAAATGCCAAACTATACACACAGTGTAGAAATGAGATAATTAGAAAAAAAAGAACGCCCCAAAGTTTCTCTTCCAACAATAATTAAATTTCAATTTTGAATTTAGGTAATTCCAGTAAGTATAATGAGAGGAAAGGTCGCACCTTTCGTATGAGGCTTGGTTGCTCTCGTATATAATATACGTAAGAACGTGTATCAAGGCACACACCAAAAGCAAGCGGAGTTGTGAAAGCCAAGGGGGTGCGTGCGGCAGGTGGGCCGACTGCATAAATAAGGCAAGGAAATTTGCAATTATGAATCGGGACTAGAAATACAGGGCTGCTTTTCTCCCTCGTGCTACGTCCCTTTCCTCTCTCTCTCTCTCTCTCACTCACTCACTCACTCTTCCTCTTTTCGTCCAACACGCGCATTGCATATGATGGAAACTTTATAGTGAGAGGGAGATGGAATGAATTGAGAGTGGGCTCGAGAGAGAAAGAAATAGTCGAGAGAAGGGTGACGCGGAAAAGTTGAAGGAAGCACAGCTGACGAGTATGCAAATTTGGATTCATCTCACTCTCTCTCTTTCTCTCTCTCTTACTCTCTTACTCTTTCTATCATCCGCCTCTGCAATTCCCGTGTGGGACTTGCCATTAACGAACATCTGAGAGAGAGTGAGGTTACCCAGAGTTGTGATTGGCTCCAGTAAGTCCTCATAGTGTCGCGAATTCCTCCGGTACAAGTTGAAATTTTCCGACTTTACTAAATGCTAATTCTAAGAAGCATATTTTGTCTGGAAATATAAAGCACCTTCTTGCAGTTGTGTTGGCTTTATTCTTTTTTTAGTATTTATTTTTATTAGGCAAAGCTTATTGCTCGCATTGTTCGTAGTGTCTTTTTGAAAATTAAATTGTTAATTAGGAGTCATGAATTTTTTTTTGGAGACCATTCAGTGATTCAGAATCACTCTTAACTTCCTAAGTGATCAATTTTGACTCCTGAATCAATTAGAGTCACCTTAAGAATAATTTCATTTATTTATCTTCCTGAGTGATCCATTTTGACTCCTGAGTCAATTAGAGTCACCTTAGGAATAATTTCATTTATTCATCTTCCTGCGTAATCTAATTTGACTCCTGAGTCAATTAGAGTCATCTTAGGAATTATTTCAGTTATTTATCTTCCTAAATGATCCATTTTGACTCCTGAAACAATTGGAGTCACTTTAAGAATAATTTTATTTATTTACCTTCCTAAGTGATTAATTTTGACTTCCGAGTTAATTATAGTCACATTGGGAATTATTTCAGTTATTTATTAACCTTAAGAATAATTTAATTTATTTATCTTTCCTGAGTTATCCATTTTGACTCCTGAGTCAATTAGAAACATCTTAGGAATTATTTCAGTCATTTATCTTCCTAAATGATCCATTTTGACTCCTGAATCAATTAGAGTCACCTTAGGAATTATTTCAGAATTATTTACCTTCCTAAATGGTGAATTTTGACTCCTGAGTCAATTAGAGTCATCTTAAGAATTATTTCAGAATTATTTACCTTTCTAAATGGTGAATTTTGACTCCTGAGTCAATTAGAGTCATCTTAAGAATTATTTCAGAATTATTTACCTTCCTAAATGATCCATTTTGACACCTGAAACAATTGGAGTCACTTTAAGAATAAATTTATTTATTTACCTTCCTAAGTGATTAATTTTGACTCCCGAGTTAATTATAGTCACATTGGGAATTATTTCAGTTATTTATTAACCTTAAGAATAATTTTATTTACTTACCTTCCTAAGTGATCAATTTTGACTCCTGAGTCAATTAGAGCCACCTTAGGAATAATTTCAATTATTTATCTTCCCGAGTAATCCATTTTGACTCCTGAGTCAATTAGAGTCATCTTAGGAATAATTTCAGTTATTTATCTTCCTAAATGATCCATTTTGACTCCTGAATCAATTAGAGTCACCTTAGGAATTTTTTTATTTATTTACCTTCCTAAGTGATTAATTTTGACTCCCGAGTTAATTATAGTCACATTAGGAATTATTTCAGTTATTTATTGACCTTAAGAATAATTTTATTTACTTACCTTCCTAAGTGAACTCGGGAGTCAAAATTAATCAATTTTGACTCCCGAGTCAATTAGAGGCACCTTAGGAATAATTTAATTCCTTCCTGAGTGATCCATTTTGACTCCTGAGTCAATTAGAATCACTTTGGAATCATTTAATTATTTTAGCGGCTCCTAAAAGTCCTAAAACACCTCATTTGACTCCTTAGTAGCTAAGAGTGACTAGAAGTGACTAAAAGTTATTAGAAAATCTGCGAGACATTAGGAGTGAAATGCTACGAGTCAAGAGTCATCAATTTGCTCCAATGATATACAGTAATTCCCAATTAATGAATTTAGACACCAAGAAACTAAAAAATGACTCCTACGAATCGTACAGCTATAAATCACTTAGGAGTCAAAAATCCAATCTAGTAATGGGGAAGGAGTCCAAAGTGATCAATTTTGTCTCCTGAGTCACTTAAATCAACGCTGAAATCACATCTTTATTTTAGCGATTGTCAAGCACTTTATAAGTGATCTTGACTCCTAAGTGTGCAAAGAGAAATGAATATGAGCAATAAGAAACCCTACGAGTCATTAGAATGGAAATTTCGAGTCAATTGCAATCATACATTTAATTCAGTGACTCAAAGTGACTGCCAAGTGATAAATTTAGACTCTAAAAAATTGCACAATGACTACTAAAAATCAGATAGTTTTAAATCACTAACAATTACTTCGGGGATATAATTCTAGTGATGATCAAAATCTACTAAGTGATCAATTTTGACTCTTGACTTACTTAAATTCATGCAGAAATCATATCATTATTTATTATTTTATTTTATTTTATTTTATTATTCATTATTTATTTCAGCGATTGTCCAGCACTTTCTAAGTGATCTTTTTGACTCCTGAGCATAGAATCATTATAAGTACTTGAGTAATTAAAAATTAAATATTAAAAGTCTGGAATCAGACACTTGCTCAAGTGATTCACAGTGACTCTTAAGTAGTGAATTTTTATACCAATGAAACTAAAAAACGACTCCTACTAATCAGAGAGCTTTGAATCAATATTAGTGACTTTGGAGTCATAAATTCAATCTAGTGATGAGAAAAACTTACTAATCAATTTTGACTCCTGAATCACTTAGGAATCATCTTTTTGTTTCAGCTATTTTCAAGCACTCTTTAAGTGACTTTTTTGACTCCTGAGTGACTTATACAATAAATAGAAGTGCCTGACTCATTAGAAGGAAAATATTAAGAGTCAGTTGGAGTCGAAAATTTTCTCCAATAATTCGCAGTGACTCCCAAGTGATGAATTAACACATTGAGGAACTGCAAAGTGACTTCTACATAACAGAGTGCTTTGAATCATTAAGAGACACTTAGGAGAAAAAAATTCAATAAATTGATGAGTAAAAACTTCAAAAATCCATAAATTCATAAATTTTCATAAATTTTGACTTCTGACTAACTTTTAAGAAACGAAGGAATTTATGAGTCACTTGAAAGTAATTTCTTTACTCCAGTGACTAGTATGTACTTCAAAATAAAAAGTTTTGACTCCAGTGATTTGCTAAACACATTAATCACTTATGTTCCTAACTATTTAAAGTTTCAAAAGTTTCAAGTTTTTTAAAAGAATTCAAAAATGCAAATTTTGATTCACTGTGAGTAAATTTAAGATTCATCAATTTACTCCAAAGTAATTTCGAGTAAACAAACATCAAAGAAATAGCAGTAAATAACAGTAAATATATTCTAAATAAATACAAAATAATTTTTATAATTTAAAAATTTGAACAATTATTATTTCAAATTAATTTAGAAAAAAGTTATAATTTCTAAATTAATTTAGAAAAAAAGTTATAATTTCTAAATTAATTTAGAAAAAAAGTTATAATTTCTAAATTAATTTAGAAAAAAGTTATAATTTCTAAATTAATTTAGAAAAAAAGTTATAATTTACATCGAATGTTTGTCGTATTGATTGCGAATCCGATTTTTGTTTTTAAACATTTTAAATAGCGAATTCAACATGGCGACTGAGAGAGATAGAAATTCATTAGTATTTTTTTCCGATGTTTTGCATCCAAACAGGTAGACAATCAAAAAACGGAACTGTTTCCAAAATTGAAAATGTAGAAAACAATATTTCTCTGGATAGAAAAAAAATTTCTATTCCCTGCTGTTAATTTGCCTCGGAGTAAAAAATTAATTTTAGAAGCTTAATGACTATTTTCTGTCACAATGGCCTGAATAATTAAAAGTCTAAAGATTGTTGAAAGGGAAATCAATTGTAAACATTACGTATAAAAAAGGGAGCTGGCAGGGCTATAACAGTTTGGCTTAATTAACTAATAACAGAGTCATTCTTTACTGATTTAGCCGGGTCACTTGAGGTTAATTATATTTATCCCCCAACTTCACTGCTAATAATTAGAAACATATCAATAAAAACTTTTCAGTTTCAAAATTAACATTTATCTACTTTTACTGGATTATTTACAAACAAACAAATTTTTTCTTCTTCTCTACACATAATAATTATCTGTAGTACTAATACTAATTAATTAATTATTAATGCTGATAAAAAATTAATTCTTGATTAATTATTATTAAATAAAATTGTAAACCTAATTGTTAGAAGGATTTAATTGTTAATACAAATTACTAAATTGTTAATAAAAATTGCTAACTTGTTAATTAAAATGCTTTAATTGTTAATTAAAATGCTTTAATTGTTAATTAAAACAATTCAAATGTTCATTGAAATAATTTAACTGTTAATAAAAAAGACTAAAATATGAATTCATTCATTAACGTCCATTATTAGACAAATGAAAATATAAGCAAAAAAAGGAATACGTATGACTTTTAATCTTAGAGCTTGTTTCAAATTAATTTTTTTAAATAAATTATTGTAAACAAATGAATGAACAAGTGATTATTAAAAAAGTTTCCCTCTATTTGTTGTAAACAATTTATAAAAAAATAATGCACTCTCATGTACCTATTTAAGTCCATCTTTAGACAAATAAATAATAATTTGTTTAAACAAATTGTTATTAAAAAATAGACATCACAAACAAAGTTTTTAAAAGATTATATATTAATTTAATTTGTTTATAACAATTTGATTAATCAAATTATTTTTTAAACAATTTTTTAGCGTTAAAAATGATCATTTGATGATTGAAAATGATGAGATTATTATTATTATTATTATTATTATTATATTAGTTTTTAATAACTAATTATTTAATTTTATTTGTTTATAACAATTTGTTTAAACAAATTATTTTTTAAACAATTTTTTAGCGTTAAAAATGATCATTTGATGATTGAAAATGATGAGATTATAATTATTATTATTATTACTATTATATTAGTTTTTAATAATTAACTATTTAATTTTATTTGTTTATAACAATTTGTTTAAACAAATTATTATTTAAACCGTTTTTTAACGTTAAAAATGATCATTTGATGATTTAAAATGATTAGATTATTATTACATTATTATTAAATTAGTTTTTAATAATTAATTAATTTTATTTGTTTCTAATAATTGTTTATAACAATTTTTTCTAACAAATTATTTTTTAAACTCTTTTTCAGCGTTAAAAATGATCATTTGATGATTAAAAATGATGAGATTGTTATCATATTAGTTTTCAATAATTAATTAATTTTATTTGTTTATAACAATTTATTTAAACAAATGATATTTTTAAGCGTTTTTAACCTCAAAAGTGATCATTTGATCTGCAGTCATGTTTAAAATAATGGTTTCGCTGCTATAGTCATTTGTCTAATGATGAGCTCAAATAGGTACAAGAGAGTGCTTGATTTGTTTATAAATTATTTATAACAAATAAAGTGCAAATTTTTTAAAAAACATACAAGTTCCTTTAATACTTTTTCCCGAAGAATCAATTAGCAGTATTTGTTTTTAAAAATTTATTAGTTAATTAGTGAATTAGTTAATTTATTAGTTAATTTCATTTGTTTATAACAATTTGTTTAAACAAATTATTTTTTAAACAATTTTTGACGCTAAAAGTCAGAATGATTAAAGTAAAAATGATTTAAAAATGATTAGATTATTAATGAAAGTTATTAAAGTAGATAAAGTGTAGAAAATTCTGAAAACAAAATTTGACTAAGAAATTTGTTGGCGTAAAAACTGATATACATTGACAGAGATATCAAAATCTATATGTAAGCGGCTTTTTTTATTAGCTGTGTATATGGTCGTGATAAGTATAACCCTCTATTGTACGTGTCGGAAGCATTAAGTACACATGATTCTTTATGAAAATAAATGCGTCCTGTGCAAAGAAAGGGGCTTGTAATCAATAAATTAATGTTTCAATTCTTCTATATATTTTCTTTTCGGCAAAAACACACGAAATGTAACAAAGTCTCCTTTTCGGGATTCTTTCCCCAAGTTTTTTGTCTAAAACGACTTTTATTCAGAAAATGTGTGAATAAAACCTACACCAATCCCCTCTTTGATTCACCTTAGAAGAAGAAAAAAAAAGAAGAAAAAGGAAGAAGAAATTTCTATGCACAAGAAAATCTATTCTCGCCTTGTGATTTTATTCTGAAATCCATTGAAACTTTTTCGCGCACATTTATAAAACGAGTATCAAAAAAAAAAAAAAAAAAAAAAAAAAATGAGAACGAAAGTGCCTGGGAAGAGAAGAAAAAATCCAGTTCCAATGGAGTCTATGTGTATTTGCTTTTATTTAAATTGTAAGTTAGATGCTATGACGACGACGTGAGTTTTTTTCGACCCAGAGCTTTTAGCGAATGGAAGAAATGTTTGCGCTAAATGGTTCGATCTCATATGGAAATGAGGTTTGGCTCCTTCACTTGTTTGAGGGGGGGTTGACTCTCGACTTTTGACTGATCTCAAAAGTATCTTTGACTTCGCTTTGCCATCTTCATGCTTTTTTTCTGCCTTCTTCTTCTTCTTTTTCTTCTACTACTTCTTTGACATTTTTCCACCTCAAGAGTCCATCTCACGTATATTGATATTGCCAATGTGATTTACGTATATGCAAAAAACGTCACTTACAGATTTCATCTTGAAATTTATCAAACGAATAGAAATCACCAGCAAAAAGTAAAAAATTCGATGGGAAAATAAATTGAAAACATCAAACTGTTGGAATTAAAATTGTAACCAAAAATTTAATACCGAAATATTTTCTATACAAAAAATTAATTATATTATTTATAAACCAAAGTCAACTCCCCTCAAATTTTTTTTAAAATAAAAAAAAAATTTCCAGTCCAAACCAGAATTTCCGGGTAAATTATTCCAGACTCATCATTGATTACAAAAAATTTATTTTTGAAATTTATTGACAGTTAATAAAAAATGTATAAAAATTAAAGAAAATAAAATTAAAGTAAATAAATTTTTGAAAAATAGAATTTTTCAAAGTAGATACAAAAAAAATTACGATGATTTTGCAAAAAAAATTTTGAAAGCAACGAAATTGTATTAATTAAAAACATATTTTGTAAACTTTATTTCAATAGAAAAAAGCCTTTCGATTTCTTCAATTTTTTAAAATTTTATATTTTTTTAGATACAATTCTATTTTTTCAGAAATTCAATTATATTTAAAACATTTTTAATTATTTTTCAAAATCATAATTTTTTATAATTCATAAATTAAGTAATTTAAAAATTTAATAATTTTTGTTAAACAAACATTTGAAATAACTTATTGTTATTTATTTTAGTTGAAGTTTGAAATAATTTCAAGTACAAACTTCTGATAATTAATTAATTTTGACAATTACAACTGCACTTTTTACAAACAAAAAAATAATTTTTCTTTGAATGTTTAAATAATATTTCAAAATTTAATAAATTTTAAAGGCAAATGATTTATTTACAATTTTTTTAATTAAATATTTTTTAAATTTTACGACGAATAAAGTAATTAAAAAGTACTTTAATATATACAAACGTTTTAAAATTGAATTACTTTTTAAAATTCCTATTATAAATCTTCTAATATTTAATTATTTTCTACATTATTTATTAAATTCAGTTTGTAAACAATTTTGTTTTATAAAGTTCTACGAGAATGTACTTATTGAAAAACAAAATCTTTTTAAAAATTAATCATTTTCCAAATTTTTAGTTACAGTTCTTCAAAAAGAAATAAAATAATTGTGAATATAAAATTCTTTTAAATAAAAAATTTATTTTACTGAAATTTGAGAAAATTTCCATTTCTTCAATTTTATTCAATTTTTATCCGAAATTCAATTATTTTTAAGAAATTTAAAAAAAAAATTTTTTTTAAACCTCATTTTTTCAGTAATTTTAAGCAATTTTAAAACTAATTTATTTCTGCAAATTAGAACTAAAATATTCTTCTGATTTTTCAAATATTTTCTAAAATTTTTAACTTAAATTCTTATTTAAATTGATTCTTATTAGAATTCAATGATAAATTAAATATTTTTTAAATGCAATTTTTGTAAAATTTAATTATTTTTTAAATTTATGTTTATAATTCTCAAAAAGAATCAATAATTTAAAAGTTATTTTTTTAAGTAAGAATGTATAAAATTCTTTGAAACAAAATGTTTAGGAAAAATTTTTTCAAATATTTTAAAACTATTTTCAGGAATTTAATTATTTTCAAAACATTTCTGAATAATATTATTGAAAGGTAACTACTTGTTTAAATAAATTTTTGAATACTTGATTTATTGGTCCAGTAGAAATTAAAATTTGAAAATATTTTTAATGCAAAACCTTTAAAATTTTAATTATTTATTAAAATTAGATCTGAAAATTCATTTAATTCTTCAAATATTTTCTAAAAAGTAAAATGAAATTTGTTTTCCTATCAATATTTTTTATAAAGTTCTACGAGAATGTAATTCTTGAAAAACCAAATCTATTGTAAAATAAAATTTTTTTCCAAGTGTTCAGTTACAATTCTTTAAAGAGAAATACAATATTGTTTAAAAATAATTTTTGAAAGTAAAAATATAAAATTCTGTGAAATATAAAATTTATTTTTCTATTTCGTCAAGTTTTTAAAATTATTTTTCGAAATTCGACTCTTTTCAAGAAATTTTAATTGAGATTTTTTAGAAACTTCATACTTTTAGGATTTTTGGAATTTAATTAATTTTTAAAAATATGATTTCATCACTCGGTTGTTTTGAATATTTTATAAATATTTGAATACTTTTTGTTCAAGAATTAAGATTTAAAAATAATTTCATTTTAAAACTTATATTGAAATCTGATTGTTTCTATAAAATACAACTGCAATTGGTTAAACTCTTAAATATTTTCTAAAATTTTATCTGAAATTTTTTCAAATAAAAAAAGTTTTACGACAATTCATTTGTTTAAAAACAAATTTTTTTTTAATTTTAATAGTAATATTAAATTATAAATCGAAAAAGAATTATTTTTATAGTAAAAAAAATTAATATTATCAGATAAAAGATTTATGTAAAAAAAATTATTGAAATCGTAATGGTTAATTTATTTGTGTAAATAAATAACTATTCTCCTTTAATTAATTTAAGTAAATAAACAAATTAATAAATGTAAAAATGAAAATAGAGAGAAAAAAATTTCTTTTTGCAAAAAATAATTTCATTGCACTAGCGCGATATGAATGAACGTTGCAACCTCAGAGTGCAAAGTAATAAATCATTCTCCACCGAAAATAGTCGATCATTCACTTTGCATTGCTAAGTTGAAGAACGAGATGACAAAAGCTAAAATGAATAGAGAAGACGAGCTTCTCTCTAATTGAATCAGAGTTTATTTAGACGGCGAACTAAATGTTTCATTGCGCTGAAAATTTCAGAGTCCATACGATTATATTAAAATTGCAAGGGAATATTGGGTAAGTATTTCAATAGCAATAAACGTAACATTTTAATTAATTCAATGGATCCTCGTTGAGAGATACAAAACGAAAGGGGGAATATTGGTTCAGTACACGAAGGAGGGTATGGTCCACAATCGCTGACATCCTGCACTGGCTGTCAGTTTAAACCTCTGCTCCTCTCTCATGTGACGTCAAATTGTTTCTTTCGAAAATTTAGGCAAAATCTACTTAAAATTGTGCACAATTCATGTTAATTCGTGTTTAGTTTACAAATAATCAAGTCAACGAGATTATTATGAATATTTACATTTACAACTTTTAACAACAATAAAAAAATTAATAAATTAAAATTCTTTTTTTTTCAAGTGTAAAGTTTCTTGCGTCAGCCACTAATTCTAGTTTAGGTGATTTAAAAAATATATTTTCTATTATTTTCACCGGAATTTTTGTGATATTCTTTCACTAGTGCTCCATGAAACATTTGTGTTAATTTTCTGTTTTATTTTTCCTCCCTTTCTGTTTAATTCACAAACTAAAAAATCTGTTTTTTTCTTTGAAATTTACAAAATGTAATTTTATATTTACGATATTGAAAATTTTTTTTCTTATTTTTCATTTTAGGGAAAATGACGCCCACTCCGAGTGGAAAGGTTTTGGAAGGAACCGCCTATAAAACAACGGACAACATGAAATCGGAGGCTGTTTTAGAGAAACAAAAAAGTGATTTTAAAAAAAGTGACTATAAAATGCAATTAGTTTGGAACAGAGTTGCTATATTGGGATACTTTCATTTGGCTGGACTCTACGGCATGTATCTCATGTGCACCAAAGCTCATATTTTGAGTCCATTAATCAGTGAGTACCCTCTGAAAATACGAATATTTTTAAGTACATAAAATAATTATTTAAAAAAAATTTCTCATAGTTTATTTTAATTTAATAATCTTTTCTATAAGTATGTAAATAATCATAAAAAATAATACTAATAAAAAGTATATAAAAATTTTAAATATCTAAAACATCTAAAAAAATCCTAATTTATTATTTTCAATATAAAAGTTTTTAATTTTTTGATAAATTTTTGAGAATTATGATTTATTATAAAATTATTATAAATAATTTTGACAAATTTTTGTAGATCACAGGAGTAATAAATAACATAAATTATAAATAATTTTGACAAATTTTTTTACATCACAGGAGTAATAAATACCATAAAAATTTTTTTTTTAAAATAATAAACATAAACAAAAGCAATAAAAGTAAAGAAGTAATTATTAATTAACTGTAATAATCGTGGTATTCTTTCTATCTGGTAAAATTTAAAGCTAATCTTTTGCGCATTCTTTTGCTTTTTCTTAGGTGTTTATAGAATTTATTGCAATTTTTTTCGATAATAAAATCAAAATTTTCATTATTAATTACTTAAGAAAAATAGCTACACGAAAAAAATCTTCACCTGGAATAAATTTACAAATTTCACAAAATTAGCTAAATTTTTAGTTATTGTAACAAATACTTTCGCTATTTCAATAAATGCTTTCTCTATTTTAGCGAAAGTTATCGCTTTTCCAGTTAAAGATTTCTTTCGTGTATTAGTTTTCAAAAAATTATTGTTTTTATTTATTAATTATTATTTCATTGAAAAAAAGTAATTATTCCAAATTTTTTCCCATTTAAAATTAAATTGAGACTTTGTGACAAAAAATTTGATTAACAAATAGAAATCATGCAAATTTTTTTCATTTCGTTTGAATAAGAAACAAAAGTTTAATTAAAAATGTTGATTCATTAAATCGAAAATATACATATTTTTCCGTTATTTTTACAAAAAATTAGGAATTTTTTAAAACATAGCAAGTAAGAAATCGAAATTATACTTATTTTGCATATTTTCTGTTTATAAATTCTTTTTGAAAAGAAATAAAAATATTTGTTTAATTCCTATTTTATAATCACATTTTTTGTACAAAATTCTTTAATTTTTTTTAGACAAAGAAAAAAGTTATTATTAAACCTTTTTTTGTAACAATTTTCTTACTTCTTTCTTGCTAACTCTATTAAGATGAACTTTATGAAAAATAATAATAAAAAATTAATTTATTGAAACCTTTGAAAATATTTAGTTGATTAAAAATTTTAATTGTGAAAGTTCGATTCTAAGAGCAAAATTATTTTCAACTTTTACTGTATTTACAAGTGTCAAAAATTTTTATTCACGCTCTTAAAATTTAATGATTGCAATTTATAAAATTATTTAAAGTTATATTTAAAATAAATAGGGACATTAAGAAAAACTGAAATCTATAAAAAACTAAAAGTTTCTTAATAGTACAATTAATTATAGTTATTAATAGTAATAAAATTAAGTTCTAATTCCGAAAAAAGATTTGGAATTTATCAAATGAATATAATTTGAATAATACATTTTTTAATTCTGTAATTTTTTGTTTGCTTTTTTTATTTCCTATACTTTTATTGATCATTTTTTCCTTACAACTATTTTGGTTGTTTAAATAATTGAAATTCTAAGTAAATAATTTAATGAATACTTGAATTTAACAAAAGTCATTCAAATAAAGTTGGTTTGAATTAAAAATAATAATTTAATTTCACATTCTAACACTATAAAAATAACTATGAATTGTAGGGAGAAAATAATTTTTATTTTTGGGAAATTTTAATTAATTTTTGTAGGAAAATTTGAATTTTATTTATTTTAATCTTTTTTTGTGTAGAATTAAAAAGTTTGCTTAACAATTTTTAGAAAGTTAGTTATAATTTAAAATTAATAGATAAATTAAGATAACATTAATAATAAAAAACGATTTTTTGATGCATTCGTACCCCAAACGGAAAAGAGAGTAAAGCGCATCAGCCAGCGATGCTAAAGAGTCTAAGATTGATAATAATAAAATAATAATCATAAAATAATAATTAAAAAATAATAATTGTAAAATAATAATTATAAAATAATAATCACAAAATAATAATCATAAAATAATAATAATAATAGTTTTGACAAAAGATTTTTTGGTGATTTACAGTGTACGGATTTGTTGTTTTGACTGGATTGGGAACGGGAGCCGGTTGCCATAGACTTTGGAGTCACAGAGCTTACAAGGCCAAGTTGCCAATGAAAATAATTATGATGTGCCTTCAGACAATAGGATATCAGGTAAAGTAACTTCATTAACTGTCGAGGCTTTATTTAAACGAGATGCACGGTTCAATCAATCTCGTTAAAAATCAAAGCTTTTTAACTCAAGGACTTATGACGTTCACCGGACATCACTCTCCATTAGATAGGGACGGATGACAAGCGCGATGGACACAATAACAAACAATAACCACAATCGTTTAAAGCACATCCTCTATATGCTAATAATCATAATACAAAAAATCAAATATTTTTCTATAACCCGAAAGGATTTCAAATTTTTTTTTACTTTGTCACTTCAATTCTTTCGCGTTTGTAACTTTCAAAAATTTCTAAATATCAGGTAAAATACAAAAAAGTTATGCTTATCAGTTGCTTTAAACTACTTGCTTCAATTCACGGTAAATCGTTAGGTATTAAAATAACACCAAAATGGATTAAAATAATACTAAATTGGATTATTTTAATCCTTTTTGGTGTTATTTTAATACCTAACGATTTACCGTGTTTTTAATAGATGTCCTGTGAAAGTTATTTTTATTGCAATTATGGAAATTAACGTAAATTGTAACAATTTTCATCTTGAAGGGTCATATCTACGGTTGGGTTAGAGATCATCGAGTACATCATAAATTCGTCGATACTGATGCTGATCCACACAATTCAAAGAGGGGTTTCTTCTTCTCACACATGGGATGGCTGATGGTTAGAAAACATCCGGATGTGAAGAGAAAGGGCGCTACCGTTGATATCAGTGATCTTAAAAAGGAACCCGTTGTGATGTTTCAAAAGAAGTAAGAACATTATTCAGACTTTGTGTGCACAAAAAAATATCAAATTTTCAACTTTAAACACCCGTATAGCAAGTTTAAAACAAATTGGAACAATTTTTTAATAAATTTTCCGCCATACTGAATCCGCCATTTTGAATTTTGGAAAACTAAGATCGAATTCGTGTTTAGCGGCCTCGAAAACCCCTGTATAGCATGTTTCAAGCAAATTGGAAGAATTTTTAAAAAATCTTCCGCCATATTGGATCCGCCATTTTGAATTTTGGAAAATTAAGATCGAATTCGTATTTAGCGGCCTCGAAAACCCCTGTACAGCAAGTTTCAAGCAAATTGGAAGAACTTTTTAAAAATCTTCCGCCATATTGGATCCGCCATTTTGTATTTTGAAAAACTAGCATTGGATTCGAAATTAGCGACCTTGAAAACCTCTGTACAGCAAGTTTCAAGCAAATTGCAAATTTTTTTAAAAATCTTCCGCCATATTGGATCTGCCATTTTGAATTTAATAAAAAACTAGCATCGGATTCATAATCAGCCACCTAAAAAACCCCTATATAGCAAGTTTCAAGCGAATTGGAAGAATTTTTAAAAAATCTTCCGCCATATTGAATCCGCCATTTTGAATTTTGAAAAACTAACATCGGATTCGTATTCAGCAACCTGGAAAACATCTATATAGCAAGTTTCAAGCGAATTGAAATAGTTTTTGAAAAACTGTCCGCCATGTTGAATTCGCCATTTTGAATTTCTTTAAGCCAACATCGGATTTGTAATCGGCGACGTAGGATATCCCAAAATAGCAAGTTTCAAGCGAATCGAATCTACTTTCAAATGAATTAAAAAAAAATCTTACGGTATATTATATTTTGGAAAACTTGCAATAGATTCATTGTTAGCGGCTTTGAGAACTCATGAATAGCAAGTTTTAAGTGAATTAAAACAATTTTTTTAAATTTTACCGACATATTGGATCCGCCATTTTGAATTTTAAAAAACTAAAATCGAATTCGTATTGAACGACCTTGAAAAAGTTGTTTCCAACAATTTTAACGCTAAATTTTGTCACATTTACCTTTTTCTATTCTTTATTTACTTAAAATTTTGATATTAAATGTAAACTAAATTCAATTGCAAAAATTTCCTATTTATTCTTATAAATAAGTGTCTAAACATTGTAGAAAATTTTATCAAAATGTTCTTAAAAATTATCATTAATCTCATTTAAATTTGAATTAAAATTTATATCAAGTTAATGTTAATGATTTCTTTATTTATAGTTTAAGATTAAATTATTTGTTGCAAATTTTTCTAAAATACATTTTAATACTTAATAAAAATATAAAGAATATAATGAGAAAGTATTTATTTTCTTCAGGAATTCTTCATCAAGAGGATCCCCCTGATCACTAAAAAGTGATTCAAGTTTAAATCACCAACCATAGGCTTAAAATTTGTGTAAAAAGAAATACATTAAAAAAAACATTTAAATCTCGAGTTCCACTTTTTGAAAATTTAAAATGGCGGATCCAATATGTCGGACAATATTTTTAAAATTAATACAGCTATTATCAAATTAGTGACTTTAGAATTTTCAGGGTCGCTAATTTTTAATATAAAGTCAGATTTTAAGATTTCAAAATGGAGGATCCAATATGGTAAACGATATGTTTTACGATCTCAAGATTTAAAAAATTCAATATAATGGATTAGATGTGTAAAAAATTTAATTTTTATTAAATATGTGACTCTAGTGTCTTAAGTGTCCCGAATTACGAAAATAAAGTCAGATTTTTAAGATTCAAAATGGCGGATCCAATATGGCGGGAGATTTCTAAAAAATTGTCCCAATTTGCTTGAAACTTTCTATACAGGAGTTTTCTAGGTTACTGATTATGAATCTAATGTCAGATTTGAAAAAAATGTAAAATGGCTGATACAATATGGTGGACTATGTGTATAAAATTAGTGTAATTTTTATGAAATTTGTGACTGTGTGTTTTCTTAGATCGCCAGTTACTTTTCATCAAACAAAAACTTTCTTTTATTATTTTTCCAAAAAAATCATGAAAGATAGTTATTTTGTTCTGCATCTAGAGTTGTTAATGTTAAATAAGATTTTTAAATTGTAATTTTTTAAGTTATAAAAAAATTTTTGTTGCTTCTGGAGTTGAAATTGTAAGAGACTAATAATTTTATTTCATCATACTTCCAACAGATATTACCTACCAATGGTTGGAGTTTTTTGCTTCGCAATACCATCAATGGTCGTTCACTATGTTTGCGGAGAAACATGGTTCGATGCCTACCACATGTCCGTTTCAAAATTCCTCTGGAGTACACATTTAACGTGGCTGATTAATTCAGGCGCTCACATGTGGGGTGCCAGACCATACGATCAGTGAGTCAATTTTTTTCTTCCTTTTCAAAAAAAATTTTTTATTACCGCACTTAAAAAACAACTCACACTAAATTTAAAAATTTTTCAGAACAATGACAGCGAGAAATAATTTGGCACTCGCTGTTGCTGTTGTTGGAGAAGGATGGCACAATTATCATCACGTATTCCCATGGGACTACAAGAGTTCCGAATTGGGAAATTATAAAACAAATACACCAACTGCTTTCATAGACTTTTTTGCGTGGTTAGGTCTTGCCTATGATTTGAAAACAGTCCCAGTGAGTATGATCAATAAACGAGCATTAAGAACTGGCGATGGTACAAGAAATAGTCAATTTATCGATGACAATAAACCCGATCTTACCGATGACACCGTATGGGGATGGGACGATAAAGACATGAACGAGCAGGATAAAAAATTGGCTCTAATTCTTAATAAGGAACATTAACTTTTAACCGCAGTCTCATTAAATTCATAAGTTTATTATCACACATATTTATGCGATAATTTTTCACACTTAAATCTTTAAGTTAATCCCTTTAGTGCTTTTTCAATTCTGATAATTTTTAATTCCCGTTGATTGAGGGGAAATCAATTTTTGATGTAGGGGAAAATTTTTAGTTTAATTAGTTGAAAATATTATAATAGAATAAATTTGTTTCAAATAAAAATTTTTTCGGAATAGTGACTAAATTGTCAAATCAAAGGTGGAAGAAGTTAGCAATTAATTAATGTAATCGATTGTCAACTTTAATGAATTGTTTAATTTTTATCAATTATATTAAGCACTGGATCATAATATCAGTTTAACTCATAATTATCACTCGTGTCTAATAATTAAGAAAATGGTAAAAAGTTTGATGAATTAAAAAACTGTGCGATTGCTTTTAGAAAAAAAGTATAAAATAGGCAAGCTCACAATTTATAATACCTCCTTCTTTTTTTCAATATACCGCCAACTTGGGATAGAAAGTAACGGAATTTTTTTCGAATTTTTATCATTTATTTTGTTGACCGATTTTTGAAAATTGTTGTCCTACTTTTCAATTCGAAAAAATGATAAAAATTCGTAAAAAAACTTGGTACTTGGTGTCCCATTTGACGGTATTCACTATTTTGCATTTTTGTCATAAACAATATAGAATATTTATTATATCTAGCAGGAATGTATAAATAATTTCATGCTTTGAGCTTCATTGTATATTTAATATCCACACCATTTATAATTAGGGACATCAAGTTCCAAAAAAAAAACACAGGTGTCTTGAAACACCTTTTTCAGAAATAATTGTAGTTTTCTAAAAATTGTAATGTTTTTTTAATGAAATAAAAATTGGTATAAAGAAGTGAGAGTTGTTTTTTTATCAATGGGAAAAGTTTCAACTTGACGAAATTGACCCGTTTGCTTTTGAACTTTACGACAAAGATTTTCGCTCTCTAGTGTCTTGAATTACGAATTCGATCCTTCGACTCTTGTGAAACGAACTATCTGCTTTTTGTCTCCTTTATTCAAGTAGAATTCCTTCTTTGTATCGAACTTAATTTATCTCCCCTTTAAAGATGGTGGGTTCATTTTCAAACTTTTGCACACCCAATTGAGATTTTTTTGGAGGAAAAATGTTTTTTTCTTTTAATAAAAAGACAGTGTTGTTAATGCTGTTTTAAATTCGAAAAATTTTATTAGCGAACAATTAGTGAATGAATTTTTAATTGAAATACTTTTCAGATATGAAAATTCGTAAAAAATTAAATAAACATTGTTATTAATGATAATGGGAAGTTTGTTCGAAACTTGGAGAAATATTCTAGAAAGCGGAGAAAGCGTTTTCACATCGATGATTAAGGATTTGAAGCAGAAGACGATTTCGTGTCAAATGCATGATGCCGGAGGTGCTTACGCTGATTACGGTTCCTTACGGTCGTGTGTGCCGCGGCATGTTCCACGGGAACGTGTTGGCACTGAGCATAATTTAACACGATACGTTGGGGTTGTGCTAACTTGCTTAGCGTAACCTCAAATACTACTGAAGGCGCACACGCCAGACGTTAAGATGAGAAATTTCCGCGCGGCATTGCTAAATCGACGACGCTTTTCGTCGACGTTACACTTCATTAAGAGTGCACGAAGATACTAATTTTCAACGATAATTCAATCAGCGTCAATAGATTAATTCTCGAATAGAATTCTAAAGTAAGTTGCATCCCTTCGAATCCTTTTTGGATGATTGTTTGCTTTTTGTTGGTTTGCAAATTATTTAATGCTGCTGTATGGAGTCCGGTGTGAATACACAGTTTGCGATTTTTTCAGGGTACTGTTTTAGAGAAAAGGGAAACAATGGATAGTAAAATTAGATGTTCAAACAATTTATAAAAATTATTTACAATCAAGAGTTCGGTATTGATGATCCTGTTTTAATTTATTCACAAAACGGAATGTTCTTATTTTGGGATAGGTTTAAGAAAGAGTAACTGTTAACATGAAGTTAAATTATTAAAGTATTTATTTGAATCCTTTACAATTGGAATCAGAGAGAAAAAGTAGATCCAGATGTCTTCAGGGACACTGAAACAAAACTAGAACTTTTGTGGGATCAATTAAGAATTTAAATGGAGACAAAATTTTAAAAGATTAGTAACTTACCTATTTTAATTATTTTTAGAGTCGTAAAACCCAACAAGTGATACTTTCTTCAGTGTAAGGTCAATAAAATGACTTTGTCTAGCGAAAAAAGAGAATGCAATATTTTTCCTTTGAATTGTTTTCGAGACAGCTTAAGTTAGAGTAACTATTGAATTTTAATTATTACAGTATTTATTTAAATCTTTTACAATTAGAATCAAAGGGAAAGAGTAGATCCAGATGTCTTCAGGGACACTGAAACAAAACTAGAACTTTGTCGGGTCAATCAAGAATTTAAATGCAGAGAAAATTTTAAAAGTTTGGTAACTTACATTTTTTAATTATTTTTAGAGTCGTAGACCCAACAAGCAATACTTTCTTCAGTGTGATGTCGAAAAAATGACGTTGTGTAGCAAAAACAGAGAATGCAATAAATTTCCTTTGAATTGTTTTCGGGTCATCCAATGTAAAAGGTCCGGAGTCCAGGTGTCGAATGTAAATTAGGTGTGCACCCTCAGCTTAAAAGTGACCGAATTATTGATTTGACGTTGATGACAAAGTAATGCAGTCCTTAGAAAAATAGAAATGTGCCTCGTAGTAGAAATTATCTTCTTGAATGAATTTGTCTAAGAAGAAACTCAAAGAACACACTTGGTACTGGAAGATGTTTTCTGGACTGAGGTCGAAGAAAAAACTTGATGACAGTACACAACTAGTTAACTTGGTGGCGCTTGCTTGACTAACACAAAGAAGGCAAGAAATAGATCCGTAGGTTGCTAATTTGAAGAGAGTGTCACCTTTTATATAGTTCCTTACAATCGAACAAAATCTTAATGCCACCCACTTTAATTTATGTTCGAATCAATTTTTTATTATTGATTTAATTTAGGCGCACGTGCTCAGTCCTGGTAGAAGTCAGGTAAGTGACCCTACAGCAGGTATAAAAATTACTAATCACCATATTTACAATCCTGTCCAGATATAAGACAATTCTTATTATTATTATCTTATTATTATTTCTTCAGTACCCAAGAAAGGATTCAAATTTTCCTCTTTAGAAAATATTATTAAAACAGAAAGAAGCAGTCATGGGTTAAAATACCAAGATTTGAAATAGAAAGAAAAAAGTACGTTGAACACATTCCTTTTTGCAGTGCGCAAGAACTCAAAGGGTGTTTTCAAGTTTGATAGCTATGAATGTAAAGTCCTAAATGTAATATGAGAGGGAAGATATCCGGAGGACAAAAACCACGGCCTTGTAATCTCAGGGTCGGAAGGAGAGGAATGAGCGAATAACTATATCCTAGAGGATGTGAAGGCGTCCTCCTGGGTTATAGTAGCTATAGTTGATTCCGTGGAGCGCTCTGGGGCCTATAATCATGCGTCTTGATTAGTGCTTCGCGCTCAGTGATCATCCCCAGTCTCTAATGCTTCTCTCTGAGCTCTAGTTCTCTCTAGTCTCGTCTCCTTCGTAGACCACACTTACTAATATTCCTAGCCAACACCGTCTAACGGCTGATTTCAATTACAATGCCATTAATTCCACTAGACAAGACATCCATATTTCAAACTCCCATCCAAAAAGAAACATTTTCCCTTTTAATATCAATTATTACAGAAAGTAAAATATTAAACAATTTTAGGGAAAAAAATAATGATAAAAAGGAAAGTTATTAATGTAAATAGAATGAAGATATTAGAGATTTTATTTTCGAATCTGAAGAATAGAGAAATTCTTCCACAGCTTTTAGTGGCATCGTAAACCAAGAGTACATAAACCAAGTCAGTCAATAAGAGATGGTCGACTCAAGCAGGCTTTACTACGACTCTCGTTTTCATAGCGGATAAAGTTACGACTTATTAAAAAAAAGAGTGTCTCTTTTACTGCGACCGGCACGTTCAAGGTGATCAAAACAGAAGTTAAAATTTACAATGACATCTGCTTTATCCCATCAAAGTTTATAAATAGAAACAAAACTTTTTGCTTGAATTGATCCACTTCATCAAACTTTCCCTTCTTTTAATCTTCATTTCTTTTTTCCTTTTAATTTTTCTCTTTCTGAAAAATAAATTTGAAAGAATAAATAAATTTTGAAAGAATAAATAAATTTTAAAAGAATAAATAAATTTTGAAAGAATAAATAAATTTTAAAAGAATAAATAAATTTTGCAAGAATATATAAAATAAATAAATGAAAACAAGATTTGGAATAAAATGATTAGAAAACAATTATCAGAGATTGTTTGAATATAACCATTTTCGGTAAAGTAATACCGGATAATCGCAAATTCCAAAAGCGGATGGGTAAGTAGATAACGTGACACGAGTTGTAGGTGTGGAATGCAAAGCGATAGATATTGCGAGAATCTTAGTGGCCGATTCACACCATAGAATTCGTGAGGTATCCGCTGACCGTGAGCATCTCGGTTGGTCGGTACGTCCGGGTAGGTTGGTGAGATAACCAATGCTGCAGAATGGGATGAATAATGAAGTGATTCGCGCCTCGACCGGAAGGGCAGGTCGAACCATCCCCAGAACCGGCGCTAACCTCGAGATTAGCCTTGAGTTATGGCGTTAAGATCACATCTAATTGTATCAGTGTTATACCTCCCAGTTATCTATCCATCCATCTGTACTCCTCGTCCTTTACAGACACTATGACCCGCTTACTCAGCTTTCCCTTCCTTCCACTCTATTGAATATCTTAAGAAAGGGTACAAATGCAACTTTATAAAAATGTAAATTTTACCCTTTTTTAAGGCCAGGTTCTCCTTCTCAACGATGAAAAAATCAATTTCTTTTGCTTAAAAATCATCTTTATGGTCTTGAGAATACGTGACCACAAGGATATTTTGATATCGGAAGTATTTCACGAGTTACAACTTGATAGAGAGGGGCCGTCTGTTGGCCAAAAAGCAGGTATATTTCTGTACACCTGTCCTTCAAAAATACAATAGGCAGCAAGTTTGTAATCCAACAACATAAGATGTTCGAGAAAGAGGAAGCATAATGCATAATGTATGGTGCTGGAATAGCTGATTAAAAGTAAGTTATCAAAACCAAACATTAAATACGATTTTTTAGTACTCTAGTTTCAACGAATTAACCGATTTATATGATCCAAAGTTCAAAATAAGGTAAATTAAATTTAGGAATTCATATAAAAGCGTCTATATTAAACGATCACGAATATTTTTTAGCGAACGTTGAAGACAAAAAATAATCTGCTGTTTGAGCTTTGTTTATGGAAACCTGGAACCGCCATGTTTTATTAAATAATTTTTTTAATTCCAAAATTATCCTTATTTGTATAATAATAAAAGCCGCTAAAAGTTTTTCCAACATTCATTTATTTTCTACCTAAAAAAATTCCTAAAATTGAGGCATTTTTGGGGCCTGAGAAGGAGAGACATTCTTTGCCTGTCTTCGTCCACAGGTTTTCAGGGGAGTGGTGATGACGAAAGTACAAAATCTCATTTTAATCGTGAACGTGAAACACGAAGCATCGAGAGCCTCTTTTGTATAATTACATCTATTCAGATACAGGGACTGAGCACATGCGCCTAAATTAAATCAATAATAACAAATTGACCCCGAAAGTAATTAAAGTGGGTGGCATTAGGGTATTGTCCCCTTGCTTTGTAAGGAACTATATAAAGGGTGTCACCCTTGCCAAATTCGCCAGTCCAGAAACTACCAGCGACGCAACTAGTCGCCATCTTTGGGTCTCCTCTTAGTCTAATCCACTCAAGAAGATAATTTCTACTACGAGGCACATTTCTATTTTTCTAAAGACTGCATTACCTCGACATCAACGTCAAATCAATAATTCGGTCACTTTTAAGCTGAGGGTGCACACTTAATTTACATTCGACACCTGGACTCCAAACCTTTCACTTTGTTTCGAAAACAATTCAAAGGAAATATATTGCATTCTCTGTTTTCTCTGAGACGTCATTTTTTCGACCTCACTCTGAAGTTGCAATATAAGTTGCATCTATATCAATAAAAAATTGAAAGTACCAACTTCCAAGTTAAAAAAATGTCTTCTTAAAAGCTTTACTTTCATTCTATCAGAGTGGCTTGATTTTTATTGCACCTAATAATCAAGTTCGAGTGCAATTTTTGTTCTGATTGCGCAAGTCCCCCCCTTGACTTCAGGTGCTGAGAAGGAAGTATAAATGACGACAGGTAAGTAGGTAAGATTGCTCCCAGCTTAATGGCGAAGATAGACGGCCCAATATCGCTATCTCTAGGCTTACTTTAAATTCCATTAAGTGGTAGCCTCCGGCTTATTTTCTCCCTTCTGCAATTCCTATAATTCTTATTCTCTCCTTAGTGTGGCGTCTCTCACGCGCTCTTAAAGTTAACTCTTAACTTCGCCTCGTTCTAGAATCCAATGACTAACCCTTTGAGGACGCAAATATCCCAGAATGCAATCTCCAAAGAAACTGGGATCAGCTCACGGCTGGCATTTAACCAAAAACTTAATGAAAGCTGGTTGGGAGAAACGGCTCTACTTTTCCACAATGGCAATAGAATGAACTAAGGCCGTGACGTGATTAAATAAAGACAAATAACCCTCTGATTAGTGATCCTGATAAATAACCCCCCCGAGGTTGACGATTAACTAATTTGATTTCACCTCGACTGGGAATTTATTTTCACCCCTTAATGACGAATTTATTTTTGTTATAATAATCCTTTTTTGGTTGAGAAGAAATACCGTCAGGATGGTAAAATAAAAGCTGACGATTCATTTAGTAAAATTTGTTTTACTATTTGATCAATTCAAAAGTTGTATTTATTCAGTTGTGGTTTTTACCCATTGGGTGGAAAATACACAAAAACGTTGAACCAACATCCTACCGTGAATATTCAGTCATTGTGAATGAAATTCACCTATGAAAATACTTTAGTGAGAGATGAATTACTGCTACCTGTGGCTTCCGTCAGTTTTGCAGGAGAAATACAACAATGGCAGGAAAATTAGTGTCGCGTATGTCATATCGTCTGTATCATCAACATTTGATGGCACTGAAGAAGCGGAGAAATGGAGTGGGTAGTTGCTTTGTGCCATCAGGGTGATTATATTGCCATTCGGCAAGTGACATAAAGTCACACGAACGAGGAAAGGGGACTTGGTACCATAACACGCAATAGTGCCATGCGTATATGCTGCTCTCGCGGTTACTGTTTCCGTATTATACAGATTTCCTTTTGTACCCTAATTACTTTGCTTTCCCAAGAACCTTGTGTGCCAAATTCTAGCTTTATACTGCCTTTTAAACATTATTCCGCTGCCTCTGTTCTAGGTTTATACTATATTCTTGAAATATTGTATTCGCGGTATACTGCATTCTCGGTGGTGCGTGGTATTTTCTCTATTCTGCTATGAATGTGTAAATTCTTGTCGCGGTTAAAAATTGGTCAATTAATATTGTGTTTAATTTTTTTTGCCAAAGATTACTTCTGTAAAAAATTATCTAAATGATACAATTGTGAAAATTTATAAAGACGATTTTACATAACCAAAATCTAAATTTAGCTGAATTTTAATACCTAATCAAAAATATTAAGACTGCAAAACATTCAAAACTTAATTAAGACCGATTAAACAAACATTATTATTAACTAGATTTTCTTACACGTGACGGTACTAGTCAGCTATGCTGGTCGTGAAAAGAGGGGTGAGTTTCGTATTTAATAAAGAGAAGGTAGTTTAAAACACACTGACGGAGTTACAAATAAATTAACAATCAATTAGGTAATACTAATTAAGTATATTGTGCCAACGAAATTCATTTGACAAATTACAGTAATTGATAATGGTCGTAATTCGTAAATTGTGATGATCATTTTGCCGTTTATAATTAGTAATTAAAATAATAAAGTACCATAAGCAGAAGTACTTGAGTGTTCTGAATTATAACAAGAAACCATAAATAATATAAATAACTTACAGAATCTGTGTCGATGATAGGTTGACTCGTGATAGGGATCATGATTTTATTTTACTTTTAATTTATTATTTACTAAAGAAAAAACATTAGACTAAAAATTAATTGAAATATTAAATTGATATTATTGTTAAATAAATGATCGTGGGAAGGTGGAATATTTAATAAAAATCCAATGTGTATTGTCAATATAGCGACGTTTCGTTGGCTAAGGTTTGACAACCTCATCAGGCTGAATTTATTAAACAAAAAATACTTCAATATTTATAAAGATATAAAGCACTATTTTCACAAAAGTAATAACAATGACAATATCCTACCTAAGTCATTAAAATATGAAAACACGTTTTAATCAGTCAAAAAGTAAAAAGCAATAAATAAACAAACAAAATACAACACATGTTCCACATAAAGTAATTAAAAAAACAGAGTTAAAATTTAAAAAGGAAGACATCTCTTTACACTGTCTCAGTGTCAACTGTAATAAAATTAGAATTTCAACGATATAAGAAAGTCAAATTGATAGAAACGAAAAGAGTCAACGAACTGATATATAAACACTAGTTGTGTTATTGTATTGTCATTATAGGCAAGAGTCTATACGTCTGAGAAGAGAAAAACAAGTTTTGTTTAGAGTGAAAATATATTCCTTTCTGTTAATAGTGGAACGATTAGTTTTAATATGGATCATTTCAGATATTCGTCGTTTTGCAAAATTTTTTTCATTGTCCAATATTTTTATATTTTCAAAGTCAAAGTCATGATTAAAATTAGTGCGATGTCGATAAACTTCAGAGTTATCATTTACTTTCTTGTGTTCATTCATGCGAGTTAATAAAGATCGTTTCATCTCGCCAATATATGTTGCAGGACAGTTTTTACAATCAAATTTATATACAACATTGGTTCTGTCCCATTTTTTCGTCGAATCCTTACCTAGTCTAATGATGGAATTAGAGTTTTTATTTAAAAGAGGGATAGAAGTGCAATAAAATTCTTTGAGAATATTTGACAACTTGAAAAAACATTTCTCATTATAAGGTAAAGAAACTTTGGGAATTTGACTATAAAAATTATTTTTATTATTAGTACTATTTGTATCAGAAAATTTTATTTTGTTCCTACGAATTTTAATTTGTTTTTCAATAAAATCGATAGGATAGTTATTATTTTTCAAAATAGTTTTTATTTTTTTCAAGTTATCAAAATGAAATTTTTTATTGGACAATGAAATCGCTCTGTCAACAAGATTGTATACAATATTCTTTTTTTGTTGAATTGGATGATCTGAAAAATAGTTAATAAGTCTGTCTGATGAAGTCGGTTTTTGATACCAATTTTTAATAATTTTATTGTTATCTCTTACAAGATTTAAGTCAAGAAATTTAATAGCATTTTCTTTTTCAACGGTGAATTGTAGTTTATGATTATAAGAGTTTAAGGTATCAACGACTAAATCGACGTGTTCTTTTTTGACTGCTAAGATTGTGTCATCCACGTAACTAAAATAGAACAGGGGGACACAATCATGCTTTCTTTTAATTCTTTCAAACATTCAGTTTCCAGATCATCCATAACAATGTCTGAGACAAAAGCTGAAACTTATCTATACTTGTCTATTAGAATTTTGGCCTGAGGTGGCTTATCGGTTTTCTCGATAATTTTATACAGAAGGGGTTTTTTTCTCCTACTTTGCTTCTTCCAGAATTCTGAATTACTAACACTACGATATTTAAACTAACCCGACTTTTTCTATGGCAAGATTGCGATCTTCTTGACCATAGGAACCTGTCAATTAACTCAAAAGGAGAGCTTCTTTGCCAAACGAAAGCACTTTCGTTTGACGAAGTCTGCCAACTATTTAAAACGAAACTAATTTGTCAAAATTCCTTAATTTGAAGCGCCAATATTTCAATTGGACTTCTGCTAAGTGTGGAATAATTACCTGAACAAATACTAAAAAAACATAGTAACAAATTTACTTTAGCAAAGACAAATAATACTACCAAACTTTAAAGTGTAGAAAGTATCTTAATTTGGCTAGGCCTCCAAACTGCTCAAAATATATTCTCAATATTTTATCACATTACAATTTCGAAACTCTAGACCTTTCACTTTGGCTGTCTCGAAAACAATTCAAAGGAAATTTACTGCAATATCTGTTTCCGCTAGACAACGTCATTTCTTTCATCATACACTGAAAAAAGTATCGCTTGTTGGGTCTACGACTTTAAGAATAATATTAAAAGGTAAGTTCCTGTGCTCTAAAATTTTGTCACCATTTAATTTCTAGATTCATCCTACAAAAGTTCTAGTTTTGTTTCAGTCTCCCTGAAGACATCTGGATCTACTCTTTCTCTCTGATTCTAATTGTAAAGGATTCAAATAAAAACTTTAATCTAATGCAGTCTTTAGAAAAATAGAATTGTGCCTCGTAGTAGATTTTCTTGAATGAATTGGACTAAGACGAAACTCGAAAAAGAAGGTTTTTGAAGAGATTTTCTGCACTAAAGTCGAAGAAGAATCTTGATGACAGTACACAACTAGTTAACTTGATGGCGGCTACAGGAATTTTCAGTTTCTTTTTTTCTTTAGTCCTGAGTAAAAGATCGATAAAAATAACATTCGTTAGCCTCTCTAGTTGCACCTCCTGTTAATTAAAGTGACCCTTTGTCTTTTTATGGTAAAATTAAGAAAAGGAAGAAATTACGAATAAGTGGTGTCTAATTTCCTAAATTGACGATAGTCTCCTGTTTTTTTTTGTCGAATTGACAATCTCTTCCACTTTATCGTTTTGGTTTTCTTCATCAAAGCTCAAGTGCCGTTAGCGGTACTTAAGGTCGGAGGTTGCGGCGGTTGGTTGGTGTATTTTTATGATATTATTTATGATATTAATTTAGCCCGGGTAGCACCAGCCCATTGGGAGTTGTAAAGCGTCGCCCTCTTCCTGCGATATCATTGTCTCGACGTAGCGCCACTGCCACGGGGAAAGAAAGGGGTCCTTTACGCGGTGTGGTGAATAGTGGCTCCTTTTGCCTCCGGTACGAAAACGAAAAAGCACCAGGGAAAAGTGATGCCTTCTTTTTGTACTCGGCGCAAAGAAGAAGGAAGTCGAGAAGAAGAGTGAGACAAACGGAAAAGACAAGAAGATTCTGTCTCTGTGGTTTTATTTTTCTCGGTGTAGGTGTCGTCGTCGTGTCTTGAAATCTCTCACTGACAACGGAAAGGGAAAATCCTCTCAGCGGTCCAAGTTTCTTTTACGATGAACTCGTAATTGAGTTTTCCCGATGCAAAAAAAAGGAACGTCAAGTCCATTCCCTCTGATTGTTTTGGGGTGCCAAGAAACTCGCGTACTGTTATTGTCAGGTTCTTTACTCCCAAATGACATTCACTCAATGAATCATCTATTTTGATATTATTTCTAATGAACATTTTATCTTGGAGGAAAAAAAAACGAGTTGAACGAATTTTTAAATCTAGAGAATCTTTCTCCTTATTTCTTCTTGAAGTTGTCAGTGGCACTTGGACATAACATCGCCGGAGGCATTCTTGGTAAATCTAAATCCAAGGGATAAGTAATATTTAAAAGCGAGATTCCCTCGTACTCAAATTACTCTCAGGCGGGCCAAACTGGGGAAACCGTGAGACTGAGTGAGCAAGCCGCGTGCTGGGTGATAGCTCGTGAGATAAAAGCAGCACCCGGGAGCTTTGGTTACCACCAAAAGCTCAAGACCGCATTAATCTCAGTAATTACGTCACCTCTGTTTATCCCCCGCGGTGCTCTCTTAGATCTTGTCACGCTCCACCAGCAATTTTTCTCATCTTTTTTTTTCAAAAAACAAAACTTTTTTTTTATCAATTCGTAATATTGTAGAGAGAAGAGTTTTTTAGTCAAAGATGGTTGAGATATATTTGGGAAGATTAATTCTATTTTCACACAAGTTTGAGGCGAAAGGGTGGAGGCCCTTTTACTGGATGCCTAGCCACGTTTTCCCAGGAGGAGAGAAGGAGAGGTTATATGGAAGGTAGCGTTATGGCAGACCGCAAAACCAACAAACGATATTCGCCTTGGGAGATATGGTGCTCTTCGGCTTTGCTCTTAACGGAATTCACCAACGACATTGTTAGCAATTATAAGGAAGTATTTTTAATTTTTAGAGGGAATTATTTTTTAAGAGCGAATGGGAGTGAGAAGCAAGAAGTATTTGAACTGTCAACGTGAAACACGAAACGTCGAGTAATTCTCAAAAATGTGTCTTAAACCCGAAATTTCTTAAAGGAATTAAAAAAAATTAATGATGAGTGAATGAATGAATTGGAAAATAAAGCAACATTGATCTTTTTGGAAGTTTTCACTAACTGTTTACAAATCTAAAGCCAGAATTAAAAAATTAAAAATGGTGGATCCAAAATGGCCGACCTTAGTAAGGAAATACAGAGACTTTCTTAAATGCTGTATACATAGCAGCCATTTTGGATGCACCATTTTGAATTTTGTAAATCTGACTCCAAATTCGTTGTCAGAGACTAAAAACTACAAAAAGAAATAATCTTGCTTAAACTGGGTAATTTTCCTAATATAAAGACTAAAATTAAAAATGTTTTCAGTGAAATTTGTTACTTTAAGCAATTATTGTAGGACTTAAAAATTTTTAACGCTGTTTTTCCTCTTTCCATTTTATTAATTCCCTAGGGGAATAATGTGTACTTTATTCACCGCTCGCAGGTCAATAATGAATTCATTATTAACCTAGGGAAATAATAGTGTCATTATTAACCTAGGGCAATAATATTCACATTATTAAACTAGGGAAATAATAGTCGCATTATTAACCTAGGGAAATAATAGTATCATTATTAACCTAGGGAAATAATAGTCGCATTTTTAACCTAGGGAAATAATAGTGTCATTATTAACCTAGGGAAATAATAGTGTCATTATTAACCTAGGGAAATAATAGTGTCATTATTAACCTAGGGAAATAATAGTGTTATTATTAACCTAGGGCAATAATAGTCACATTATAGATCTTGCTCAAAGGCCATTATTTCCCTAGGGTAACAATGACCACTATAATGTCTCATTACTATTAAAAAACGTTATAAAAAATGTCTCCGTTTTTGAAAATTAAGACTATGAATTTTTAGATAAATTAAATTGTTAAAAAAAATTTTTTTTTGAAATATAAATTAGGAAAAAAAATTATGAAAAGGACTACAACTGGTGAGCTAAAGTCCTAAACTTCTTGAGCTGAAGAAAATTTACTTCAATTGTCTTTTTCTTGAAGGAAGAAAAAAATTGGCATTTAATCAGAAAAATGGGTTGAGAAAGTTTTTGAAATGATAGTATTCCCAAAACGCTCTCCGTCTCTCTCACTCTCTCCCTACTTGGATTGCGTCTAGAAGGAAATTACCCCTAATCTGGAAATGGCGCAGTTTACTCAGAATGCTGACTAATATAGCGATTATGTAGTGTACGCAAGCGAATGTCGATGCTATCTCGAGGCTACGTTTCAACTGGCGTAAAATCGGAATAGGTACGTATCGTTTGCTCTTGACTAGCACGCAAACGGGAGTTACTCCATTTGAATTCGCTGATCAAGGGTAAATTCTACATTTGATTTCGTCTTATCTGATATACACTGCACACGAGAATTTGAATCTTTGTGCTAAATATATGTGTGTGTATACATATTTTTTAATTTCCCTAATGAAAAGCGAAGATTTATTATATTTTATTTAGTGTTAAAATTTTTTCGATTCATTTGACATATTTTTTCCTATTTGAAAAGTATTCTTCAAGTGCGTTTCATCTGCTGAAGATAGTGATGAGGATATTAAAATCCATAATCCAGATTCTTTCCAAATTCAACATTTATTTTTACTTTCCCTTTCAATTTGGCTTGAAATACATTTTCATTTTCAGTTCATTTTGTTTTTGCTTTGACAGATTTTTACTTCTACATTCGCATTGTTAGTCTGCAATCACTTTAATGTATTTTTTCGTTAATGCATTCAATTTTTTTCAATTAGTTGGTGAAAATGAAAAAAAAAGTGAAAATGAAAATGAAAGCGAAAATATTCATTCTTAATTTCACTTTGATAGATTCTCACTTTTATATTCACTTTTAAAATTCTTTCTGACTGAAATAATTTTTTTCACTTTCATTTTTATTTTAAAAGTGAAATTTTAAATAAAAGTTAAAATGAAAGCGAAAGTGAAAACAAATATTCATTTACATTATCACTGAGATAGTTATTCTCTTTCATCTTAATTTTTAAAGTAAATTAAATTTTGAAAGTAAAAATGAAAGTGAAATTTGAAATGAAAATTAAAATAAAAACAATATCCATTCTAATATTCATGTACGCAATTTTTTATTTTCTGCCTTACTTAAAAAGTGAAAATTGTAAAATTGAATAATAAATGGACTAATAAATTCAATAGATTCTGGAAGTAAAAATGAAAATTGAAATTTAAAAAGTAAAATTAAAAATAAAAGTTGAAGAAAAATATTCATTTTTACTATCACTTTAACCGATTTTACTTTCACATTCAGTTATTTTTACTTTAAATGTGAAAATGAAAGAAAAAGTGAAACTGAAAGCGAAAATATTTATTTTGAATATCACTTTTAAATATATTTAATTTTTTATTTAATTTCAAAATTTGTTTTGTCTGATATAATTTTTTTTCACTTTCATTTTTACTTTAAGAGTGAAAATAGAAATGAAAATGAAAGTTAAAGTGAAAAAAAATGAAAATAATTTTCATTTTCATTATCACTTAGAGAACTTTTTATTTTTTTCTGTACATTAAAAGTGGAAGTGAATTTGAAAGTGAAAATGAAAACATTAATTTTTAAAATTATTAATTTCCTAAATTTTTTTTGTCTGTTATAATTTTTTTACTTTAATTGTTATTTTAAAATTAAAAATAAAAATACAAATGAAAGTTAAATTTAGAATGAACGCTAAAATAAAAACAAAAGTAAAAAAAAATTTAATTTTCATTATCTCATAGAGAATTTTTAATTTTTTTCTTTGCATTAAAAGTGGAAATAAATTTAAAAGTGAAAATGAAAACGAAAATATTCATTTTCACATTTTTCACATTTTCCTTTTTTATTTTAATTTCGATTGTTTTGATTCACATAATAATTAATCTATTTAATTCTTTTATATTTTGTTAATGAAAATGAAAGCAAAATTGAAAATGAATATAGAAAAGAAAATGAAAGTAAAAATAGTTATTTTCAATAACACATTCACAAATTTTTTCTTTTATATTCAGTTTCAAAATTCTTTTATGTCTGTTATAATTTTTTTGCACTCTCATTGTTACTTTAAAAGTGAAATTAAAAATTAAAATTAAATTTAAAGTGAAAGTAAAAGTGAAAGTAAAATTGAAAGTAAAAGTGAAAATAAAAGTCAAAGTAAAAGTGAAAGTAAAAGTGGAAGTAAAAGTGGAAGTAAGAGTAAAAGTGCAAGTAAAATGGAAAAGAAAAAATGTAAAATGAGAGTAAATTTAAAATTCTAAAAAAATTAATTAGAAAATACTGAATTTAACCATTTTTTAAAAATATAATTACAATAATTCGAATTGAGGTTAATTTTCGGGCTTACGAAATTTCGGACAACTGGAAGCGTAATTTAGAGTAACTACAGTTTACTGGTATTAAATGCACCAAAAAAAATTTTTTTTCAGTTAACAAGAATTATAATGTGAGTGTAAAGAGAAACAAATTAAATGCGAATTCAGAGAACCTATCATCAGAGAATCAGTTTTATACGAAATGAGAGGTTAAACTTAGGACAGTGAAGCCTCAATGGCACCTTGGTCCATAAAGGCTAGTACACAAGGCAATGGTCAGTCGTTGCGGTTAACTACACAGCTTGTCAGATTCACCTCTTCCACCTTCGAGGGTCTTGGGTGATTAACGAGAGGTCAAACCCCTTGAAGAGCGGCTAAATACTCACATGAAAGCCTTGTTAAAGCCGCACTATATATTGAAACTCTAATTCAAAGAAGTACGACTTTTATAGTTTTGCAGAGAGGAAAAAAATTCCCTTTTCTCAACTTTCCTACTTTGTGCTTATTACGAAAATATTTTTTTTTAAATAGAGAAATTTTTTCTAAAAAAGCAGAGAAAAAAAGTTGTAAGTTGAATGACCGATTTATAAGACTTCATTATAGTCAATCTGCAATACATGTATATATAGATATGCCATTTCCAATGTCTGAGAAAAGCAACTCGTGCGCACCAAAGCCACTTTATTAGATTAGCAAAGCCTGGTAAAATCATAATAGAAGACACACCCTCATTTCTCAGATTCTCGTTATTCGTTCGTTCGTTCATTTGTTCGTTCGCACCAAAATATTATAGTCAAGTTGAATTATTTGTTTCTTAATAAATCAACAGTAGTAGTCTATGAAATTTATTTCACTTGTGTCTTGTGTGTAATTAGTTTTTCTAATTAAGGTTCTTCATTATTTATTTTCGAATCAGAAAAAAAAGTAATTCAGTAAAAAAGTATTTTTTTTCTTGTAAATTCTCTTAAGAAGGTTCGATATTTTTTTAGGAATGAAAAAAAACTCTAGACAGTGAAGAATATTATTTCAGCCAAAAGAGATAAAAATTATTTACCAAAAAAAAAAATTTTAATTAATTTATTAAAAGAATAATTTTTAGTCTTTTAGTACTTAAATAAGTCAGTCGACTAACAATACATTGCAATTAAAACCTCCGTTATGTGGATAATTTAAAATTTAAATACTTAATAAAATTAATTAAAACTATTAATAGTAATAAAATCTATTTTAATTTGACAAATTTTTTCTCTTTTGACGTAAGTTTTATACTGTTTGTAAAAAAAAATCTTATCAGTAAAATTAATTTTTGGTAAGAAAAAAAATTTACTTCTTCTCTATAAAGGTCATTATTTAGTAAATAAGAAAACTGCTTCACTAATAGAGAAATTTTTATAAATTAGTAAAGTCAGTACTATAGATTAATAATTAATATAATAAAAAATTATTATATATTTATTAATATAATAAAATTTATTAAAAATTGTAATTTAGTATTTAAAAGACAGTTCGTTGTACATACTTTTAAACTTAACACAAGTGGTGAATATTGTTTCAAGTCGAATAAAATAAAATTATTAAAAATTATCTTTTTAATGGTAAAATCAATTTTATGTCAATCGAACAAATTTCCCTTTTTGCATAATTATTTTAAACACTTTTACAAATTTTATAAATCAAAAATTTATTCTAGTTAGACGAGACTTATTTTAGTCAGAAAAAACAATAAAAATAAAATTATAAAATAAAGAAAATTTTTAAAATTATTTTCACTAATAAAATCTATTTTAAGTTATCTTAAAAAAAAATTTTCTTTTGGCGTAATTTTAATGTTTTGTAATAGAATCTCCGTAGTAAAATTATTTTGATTTATATTTTTAGAAAAATTTTATTTTGACAGTTCACTTAAAATATTTAAAAGAACCTTTAAAAAATTACTGTAATCATTAGTATAAGACAATATATAATTTTTTGAAACCTTATATACCCAAAAATAACAATTTAATTCAACACTGGAATTTTAAACTAGACTCACAGATTAGAAATAATATTTATAGGTAAGAATAGTAGAAAAAAATCTCAATTCAAATTTTTATTTTATACGAAAAAAACCTTTAACTGGAACAGTGTTAACTTTCGCTAAAATAGCGAAACTATTCGTTGAAATAGCAAAACAACGCAAATTGCAAATTTTCCGCAACCATAAATACTCCCAGAGTGGAAAAAAAATATTCAATAGAAAAAGTTTGATAATAAACTTTATTTCCCCCTCCTATCAATTTATTTTTTTTTTGCATGTGACTTCCGTTTGCAAAAAAAAAAATCGAAGCATTCTCTCTCTTGACTTAGTGTGGCTAACAATAAAAATCGATATCTTAATTAGCGAAGCGAGCTTGGTCCATTGGTGTGTATTACCCGTTCGAGGGTTGGATATTCCCTGGTTTTCGAGGAATGAGGGGAGAGTTTGAGGAGAGATCCGGACCGGTAGTGGGGAGGAAGAGCGGACGCTGGACCGGAAACACGAGTCTGCGAAGCCCTCCGGACCTCGACGTCCCACCGGAAACGCTATTCACACGGCCGTCTCGCTTTCCTATACAATCGTCGTGGTCGTCGTCGTTGTCGTCGTCCTTCTCTCGTTGCCACTGATACGGTCCTGAATAAACAATGCCTCTGCACCACCCCCCCTTCTCCTCACCCCGAAAAAAAAGGTTCGACCGACTCGTTGAAAAAATCATTGACCAAATGTATGGGGTGCGTTGCTTTTGGCGGAAATTCATTTTACGTCTCGATGTTACCATTTTTAACGTTTCTTTAATTTTTTTTTTTTGTTTTTGTGAAAAAAAAATAAATTCGACCCTCGTTTATCGTTTTTTTGTAAATAATAAAAATAAACAAATAGTTAATTTGTTTATTATATTAATTAACTAATTATAGTTAATTAAATATTAATTAATTAAAAACAAATTGATTAGTAAATTAGGAACAAATTAAAGGGAGTGAATAATAAGAACAAAGGGTTTAGTAAATTAGTAACAAATTGTTTAGTAAATTAATAACAAATTCGTTAGTAAATTAGTAATAAATTCGTTAGTAAGTTAATAACAAATTGTTTAGAAAATTAATAACAAATTCGTTAGTAAGTTAATATCAAATTGTTTAGTAAATTAATAACAATTCGTTAGTTAATTAATAACAAATTGTTTAGTAAATTAATAATAAGTTCGTTAGTAAGTTAATAACAAATTCTTTAGAAAATTAATAACAATTCGTTAGTAAATTAATAACAAATTGTTCAGTAAATTAATAATATATTCGTTAGTAATTTAGTAACTAGTTGTTTAGTAAAATAATAACAAATTGATTAGTTAATTAGTAACAAATTGTTTAGTAAATTAATAAAAAATAGTTTACTAAGTTAATGACAAATTGCTTAGTAAATAAATAAATTCGTTAGTAAGTTAATAACAAATTGTTTAGAAAATTAATAACAAATTCGTTAGTAAGTTAATAACAAATTGTTTAGTAAATTAATAATAATTCGTTAGTAAATTAATAACAAATTGTTTAGTAAATTAATAATAAATTCGTTAGTAATTTAGTAACAAGTTGTTTAGTAAAATAATAACAAATTGATTAGTTAATTAGTAACAAATTGTTTAGTAAAATTTTAACAAATTGATTAGTTAATTAGTAACAAATTGTTTAGTAAATTAATAAAAAATAGTTTACTAAGTTAATGACAAATTGCTTAGTAAGTTAATAATTAATTGTTTAGTAAATCAATAAGAAATCGTTTATTAAATTAATAACAAATCGTTTAATAAGTTATTAACAAATATCTTAATAAATTACTAACAAGTTGTCTGACTACACATTTACTTCTTTTAATGTTTTAACAAATTTGTCAAAGATTCCTTAAATATTTCAAGTGATCTGACAAAAGAAATTTTCTAAAATAAAATTATTAATAACAGGAATTAAATTTATTTTTTTTAAGGTATTTAATGTAGTCAGTTGAGTGAAAAATTTTAAGGAAACTTCGACATATTCGTATAACCAGTGGTACAAGTTAATGAATGATCAGACTTGCCAATTTTTTTTGTACACAGAAATTTAATTTTTGTTTTTAGACCAAGTGTTATCCAACGCTTCTGTATTTTTAGTGAACTAATCACTAAAAAAACAGAAGCGTTTGACAAATTCATAAAGTCAGTAGTATAAATCAATATATAGTGAGACTAGCAAATTTATTTTCAATCTGAAAAAGTTTAAATATTTCGTCTGATTAAAATTAATTTTGCTACTGAAATGATTTTACAAAAAATATGAAATTATGACAAAATAAAATTTTTTCTTTTTGATAACTTGAAATAAATTTTATTAGTTTGGAATAAAATTTTGGCAGTTTACCAAAAGTACTTTTTAATATATCGACAGTTGTATGTTGGTGATTTAAAACTCAATTTAAAATTGTTGAAAATTATTTTCAGTAATATATTTATACCATTTTATACTATTTTAAGTTATAAAAAAAATTTTTTTATTTTGTCATAACTTATCTACTTTTTTGTAAAATCATTTCAGTAGTAAAATTAATTATAGTCAGACGAAACATTTAATTTGTTTGTACAAAAGCTTATTATTTGTAGCTGATTGAAAAAATAGTGTCACTATCAGGGATAAATTTTGATAAATAGATAAAATCAGTAGTATAAGTCAATATATAGTCAGATTTGCAATTTTTTTTAGAACCACTATTTTAATTCATTAGGTAAAGTCAGTTTACATAATTATAATCTCATTATTTGCCGTAAAGATTATTTCAAGTCAAGTATTTATAATTATTGAAGAATATTTTTGCAGTAGTAACAGCAATTTTAAGTCAGACAAAAAATTTTATTTTTAGAACAATTTTCTTTAGATTTTTAGTCAAAATCTCAAAAGTAAAAGTTTTTTTTAGACAGTCAAGACTTTTACATCATTTCTATTAAGCCCATAGTAGAAGAAAGAAACAAAATTTTCATCTGAAATGTCTGATTTAAAATCTCTTTTACTACTGTGAAAAATTCCTTTAATTGAATGAAGTTTTTTTTATTAAAATTCTATTTAGGTTGTTATTTTATTTATAAAACTTTTTCTGTTGAGTAATATTTTATTTACCTATTTAATAAAATTTTCTTCATGGTATTATTTTATTTATTACAATTTTTTGTAGGGTATTATTTTATTTATAACAATTTTTTGTAGGGTATTATTTTATTTATTATAATTTTCATTAGGGTATTATTTTATTTATTACAATTTTTTGTAGGGTATTATTTTATTTATTATAATTTTCATTAGGGTATTATTTTATTTATTAAAATTTCCCTCAGAGTATTATTTTATTTATTAGAATTTTCTTTCGGAGATTTATTTTATTTCTTAAAATTTCCTTAAGGGTAGTATTTTATTTATTTAAATTTTTTCAAGGGTATTATTTTTTATTACTAAAACTTTATTCAGCATCACATTTTTCTTGAAACTATCAAATCGATTCTAAAGTGTGTCAATTTGATTAAAAAATTTAGACAATTTTTTTATTTAGATCCAGATTTTGGCAGCAAAATGATATACTTTAGTATAAATTTGATACTTTCAAGAAAAAGTGTGATACTATTTTATTTACACTGGAAAAAAATATTGTGTAGATTTACATTTTTTACATTTTTATGTGTAGATTAAGATTTTTTAAAAAAATTTGCAAAATAATGTCTTTAAAAGTAGCGAATTTAAAATCCCTTTTATAAAATTAATACTTTTAATGCGTCAATTTTACAATTTTCTTTAATTTACTAATCTGAAAATAGTAAAAAGACAAAAATATTACTTTAATATTTTACCTTATTTAGAGCAGTAAATTTACAGAAAATTGTAAAATTGACGCATTAAAAGTATTAATTTTACAAAAGGTATTTTAAATTCACAACTTTTAAAGCTACGTTATTTTACAAATTGTTTTTTCAAACTGTAAATCAAAACAAGAGTTTTTTTTACAGTTTATTGAAAGTTTATTTTCAACATTATTTAATAATAGCAATATTATTTTAATAATATTTCAATATATATTTTTTTGATTTCTTTTTAAATTATTTTTTATTGAGTGAAAGGAGAATAGAGTTTAAAATAAAACGTGAATTCGATTAAATACAATTTAGTAATAAATAGTTTTATTTTGTTATTTGTAATTAAAGCTGATGTCTCTTGTCTTTTTGTTTTTATAAAATTGAATTTTTTAATAGAAGTGTTTATAAGATTTTTTGTGTAATTATTTAAAAAATATTTATGATGATTAAAAATATCATTAAAAAATTCCTGAGAAGTTAATGTAATTATTTTGTTTTCATATAATTTAAGTTCATTCTTTATAAATTTAATTTCAATATTTATATCCATAATTTCTAGATTTCTTATTTTATCTCTTAAAAATTCTAAATAATTGTGAATTTTATTACTGACTTTTATTGAAAAGAAGTCTATTTTTACTATTACATTATTATTTATATGACTTGGTATTAATGAGTTTTTTTTAAAAAAACACAATAAATAGTTTTAGTATTGAAAATTTGTAACATTTTCAACGATTATAATTAATTATTCGCACTCAAAATAGTCTAACTTTAGCATTTTTGGCGAAGGTTAAAAATAAAGGAGCGGGAATAAAGAGAAAATTTCAAAGTAAGTGACCATAGGTTTAACGAAAGGGATAATTAAAAAGATGACCAGTTCTCTGTCACCTGATAAATATCTTTACGGTCAGCCGGTTGTCCCCACGTATCCTTCTTTCTCCTCTTCCGGTATGTAGACTACCGGGCACGGGCATGGTGGCAAAAGCCCCGTGTAAAAACGAAATGAAGTGAAGGGCTTCTGTGGGTGGAGAAACAGGATCGGGTAATTATGAGGATTAATCTTAAGTCCCGTAAAGTCCACCACTTGTGGAGTCGGTTCCCCTTGTGTTCTCAGGTCACTTTTCTCTCCCTCTCTCTTACTCTCTTTTGTACTCTCATGCTAATAATAGTATACCCTTAAAAACAAAAATTACCATTTTTTTTCTCTTTATAATTTTTCAAAAAACGTAGAAACTTGAAAAAAATTACAATTTCGATGATTCTTTCTCGAAGTGAAAAAAATGTATCATTTTACAAAAATTACCCTTTTCTTCTCTTTATAATTTTTTACAAAACGTAGAAAGTTGAAAAAAATTACAATTTCGATGATTCTTTCTTGAAGTGAAAAAAAATGTATCATTTTACAAGGGGTTTTTTTTCTTTTATTTTCGAAGCCGATAAACGTATGTAGAATGTTTGAAGCTACAGGTGTCAGTGAGAGGAGTATTTTTCAACAGGGCTCTCGAAAGAGTGAAAAAGATACAGGGAAGAGAGAAAAGGAGAGAGTGAGAGAGAGAGAGTAAGGGAGCGTTTTACCATGGAAAAGGCAGACGAGTGCCGGCACGCACGTTGAATCTGCTAAACGTTCTCGCTCGTGCGTGAAATGCCTCGATATCACAACGTTTTATTTCGGCTCGTTCGCGCTTCTCTCATGCGCGATTCCACCTTCGCATTCTCTTTTTATCTTCTCCCATACTCGCTCCATCAATTCGTTACAATCACAATTTTTAAATTCAACCCCCTCCTGAGCTCTGAAAAAAAGAAAATTGTTCCTTCCAGTAAATAAAATTACCGAAAGAAAAAAATTTGTAAACCCAAATATGCCGCAGAGTTTGTGGAAAAAAGCCTCGAATTTTGGTTGAAGAATAAATAACAAAAAAACACAAGAAAAAAATTTTTTACCTGGTGAGCAATAAGTTTCTCTAGAATAGCGAAAGTATTTAATGAAATTCAGCTAAAAACCAATAATATTCAAATGGTTCTCATGTATGAAGAAAAATGTAACAATTTAATTAAAAATTAAAATCACTCTTCTAATATTATCTTGGCTTAAACAACAGAAATTTTAAAATATCGAAAACTATTTTAATTAATTGTTTAAACAATTATTTGTTGTTTTTTTTCATAAACTGTACTTGGAGCTGGAAAACTATTATTTTTTATCATTTGGACAATTTTTTAGGCGAAAAATACCCACTAATGATAAAAAACAAAAAATTATTTATTCATTAAATTGTTCAAACAATTAATTGTTTCAACAATTTTTTCAAATAATTTTAAAGAATTAAAGATTGCAATGATAAAAAACAAAAAATTATTTATTCATTAAATTGTTAAAAAAATTATTTGATTCAACGATTTCTTTAAATAATTTTAAAGAATTAAAGATTGCAATGATAAAAAAACAAAAAAATTATTTATTCATTAAATTGTTCAAACATTTAATTGTTTCAACAATTTTTTCAAATAATTTTAAAGAATTAAAGATTGCAATGATAAAAAGCAAAAAATTATTTATTCATTAAATTGTTTCAACAATTTTTTAAATAATTTTAAAGAATTAAAGATTGCAATGATGAAAAACAAAAAATTCTTTATTCACTAAATTGTTCAAACAATTAATTGTTTTAACAATTTTTTCAAATAATTTTAAAGAATTAAAGATTGCAATGATAAAAAACAAAGAATTATTTATTCATTAAATTGTTCAAACATTTAATTGTTTTAATAATTTTTTTAAATAATTTTAAAGAATTAAAGATTGCAATTATAAAAAACAAAAAATTATTTATTCATTAAATTGTTCAAACATTTAATTGTTTCAACAATTTTTTCAAATAATTTTAAAGAATTAAAGATTGCAATGATAAAAAACAAAAAATTATTTAGTCATTAAATTGTTCAAGCATTTAACTGTTTCAACAATTTTTTTAAATAATTTAAAAAATTAAAGATTGTAATGATTTAAATAATTTAAAAAATTAAAGATTGCAATGATTTAAATAATTTAAAAAATTGAAGATTGCAATGATTTAAATGCAATTTCTTGCAATTTCTTTAAATAATTTCTAATTTTTTACCATCATTAGATATTTTACTCATGACAATTTGCACAATTGAGAAATAACTAGAAATTTTAGCCTTAAGTTAAGTTTAGAAAATATAGCAAAATTTAATTGTTTAAAAAATGTTTAATTTTTAATTACTTTAATTTTTTATCATTAGTAGATGTTTTATTTGCGCCAATTTTTACAATGAGGAAAAAACTGGAAATTTCTAGCCCTGTAAGTACAGTTTCTTAGAAAATAACAATTAATTGTTTAAACAATTTTAAATTAACTAAATTAATTTTAAAATTTATAATTACCTAGTTTTAAAGTTTAAAAAATTAAAAAATTATAATTACTCACTTTGATTATATCATCAAAATTATTAAATGTTTTTTACTTAAATGTTAACTAGGATTAACAGAACTCATAAAAAAAATGTTGTAAGTCTCGAAGTCAATTACAAAAAATAAAATTCTTTATCGTTTTCTGAAGAAAATAATCTGACGATATTAATTTTTAATTCCTACGTTTCAATTTAAAATTTTTATGAACAACCCAAATGATTTCAGTTGATGTAAAAAATGTAAAGTTTTATATTTAACAACAAATAAATTTCGTTTAGATTTATTGAAAATACATTTCTCTACTGAGCTGAAAAGAAAGTCCAAGACTTGTTGTCAATGAATTAGAAATACATCTTAATATAATTAAAAGCAAATAAGAAGAAAATTTAAACATACTCTTTAAATTTAAATTAGTAAAAATGTTTACACTAATTGTGATTATTGAATAAATTTTTGCTTCTGAATAAATTTTTCTAAAAAATAAATAGAAATTACTATTTATTATTTAAATGAAAAAGCTCCAAAGAAAAACGTTTATCACTAATTAAAATTAATAAACAATTTTAACAATGAAATTTTTTTATACAGTAGTACTTAATTTTATTCTCACCAAAATTATATTCACGCTTATTACGAAATTAAATTAGAACAGTTTCGCAAGCTAACAGTTTTCAATGAAGTGTAATTTTCGAAATGAGGGACAGAAATAAAATAAACAAAAAACTGGAAAATTGGTCCCGATTAATAATTCACGTAACGTGAGTATTTCGTGACTTTATTTTCACCCCTTTTACTACGACTAATGACATTGACACTCTTCTTCCTGTAATTTGTATTTCTGATCAATTTCATGTGTGATTACAGCATTATTTATTCGTTAATGGAGAGTGTCGTGTATTAATTATGCATTGTAGTCAAAGTCAGTTTTTTAAATATAATTTTCATTTGTTTCAATTTTTTTAATATAATTTCTATTTGTTTGAATCTTTTTTTTTATCTAATTTCAATTTAGTGGAAAGTTTTTTTAAATAATTTAATTTTTTAAAATTTTTACTTGTTTAACATTTTTTTAAATATAATTTATATTTGTTTGAAATTTTTTTACATAATTTCAATTTGGTGGATAGTTTTTTATATAATTTAATTTTTCTAAATTTTTATTGTTTGAGATTTTTTTATTTAATTTTAATTTGGTGGAAACGCTTTTTTATATAATTAATTTTTTTTAACTTTTATTTGTTTGGAATTTTTTTAAATTAATTTTCATTTGGTGGAAAGTTTTTTATATAATTAAATTTTTTTTAACTTTTATTTGTTTAAAATTTTTTTTATTTAATTTTAATTTAGTGGAAAGTTTTTTATATAATTTAATTTTTCTAATTTCTATTTGTTCGAAATTTTTAAAATTTAATTTCATAATCTGGTGGAAATGTTTTCTTATGTAATTTAATTTTTCTAATTTCTATTTGTTCGAAATTTTTTAAATTTAATTTCAATTTCAAGGAAAGATTTTTTTAAAAAGTAATTTAATTTTTCTAATTTCTATTTGTTCCAAATTTTTTAAATTTAATTTCAATTTGAAGGAAAGTTTTTTTTAAAGAGTAATTTAATTTTTCTAATTTCTATTTGTTTGAAATTTTTTTTATTTTATTGTAATTTGATGGAAAGTTTTTTATATAATTTAATTTTTCTAATTTCTATTTGTTTGAAATTTTTTTTATTTAATTTCATAATCTGGTGGAAATGTTTTTCTTATACAACTTAATTTTTCTAATTTCTATTTGTTAGAAATTTTTTTTTCTTTAATTTCAATTTGATGGAAAAACTTTTTTAAAAAGTAATTTAATTTTTGTAAATTCTATTTGTTTGAAATTTTTTTTACTGTTTCGAGATATTTTGCTGAAAATTGAGAGATAACACGTGACTGGATAATGGATGTTGGGCGTGGTAACATCTTGTATTACGAGTAGCAAAGCGACAAATTCATAATTGCGTTAATGCTAACATTGCGAAGTTTCATACCACAAGCACCGCAAGGCGCGTTGTCTTCGTCCCTCCCCCCTTTTTGTCTCCCTCTCTCTCTCTCTCGCACACTACTCTTGCCTCTCCCCTTTTTGTCCCCTCGTCCTTTAAGGCGGCTCATTAATCTTCTAAGGATTATTTCCCTGAGAAAGTATCGCCATTGTGATCATCTCAGCGAGCCGATGATTATTAATTAAAATCAGTCTTCCAGACTCTCGACTTATCGATTCTCATATCAGCGCAGTTTCATCTTTCGACGAACGGAAAATTTCTGTTTTTTTACCAGTCCTCAAATTTTTTTTTATTTCTTGCGCTGCTTCTGTTTTTCTTTTTTTATCAAAAGCAGAAAATTTTGATTCAAAATCACGTCTTATTATTTAATCCGAAATCACGTCAAATTATTTAATCCGAAATCACGAATTATTTTTCCATTTTCCATCTTAGAAACGAATGTATTTTACGATTTTGTTGATAACTTTTTCGAAACAACTCAGAAGTGACTACAATAATTTTTATTAATGTCTATATTTATTTTTATAATTTTATTTTATGGTTAACAGTATGTGATTCTTATTTTTTCAATTGTAATTTTTTCAAACACTTTTTTTTAAATGAAAAAAATAAAAAAATAATAATAAATTGAGTTGAAATTTTGTAAAAAGTCTAAACTACAATAAAAAAGGCAGTAATGTGCAAAAGTTTTAATATTTTAAAAATTAATTCTAACAAATGACTTTAAAATTAACAGTTGCCATGGTCACTTCTCATCCATTTTTCGCATTTACCGATTTCAAAATGTTTTATTATAATTTATTTTTAAATTATTAAATTTTTTGCACAACATTGTCCTTTTTTCTTACATTTTCGACTTTCTTACAAAATTTCAGCTCAATTTTTAAAATATTTTAAGAGAAAAGTGTTAAAAAAATTACGATTGAATTTCTAACAGTCATATAGTGTTAATATTGAAAAAATAATAATGAATCATTAATTAATAATAAAAAGTACATGTTCCGGTAATCTGTTTGAGGTTTGAAGTTAGTTGTTGTTTGGTTCTTTGTTTCCCAATTTTTTTGGATGATTGTTTTTTTAATAAAATGTCATAAAAATCATTCAAATTCTAGAGCGGAATCTTACGATTTATTAAAATAATTTAATTGTTTTAAAGAATTTTAAGATAATTTTTGAAAATAATCGTATGTTTTGAATGAATTTTTTGAAAACATTTTCGAAATAATTGTATTTAATCGAAAACATTTATTAAATATTTTTTTGAAAATAAATGTATTCTTTTGAGGAATTTTTATTGAAATACTATTAAAAATAATTAAATTCCTGCGATGAATTTTACTATTTAAAAAAATATTTCAGTTTTTCCGAAGAATTGTATAAGAATTTTTGAAAATAATTGCATTTAATTAATAGTTTTGAAAATAATTGTATCCTTTCGAGAAATTTTACTACATTAAAATTAAAAAAAAACTGCATTCCTTTTGAAGAATTTTACTATTAATTAAAATAATTGAATTTTTGCGACGAATTTTGTTAAAAATTTTCAAAAACCTGATTAAATTCTTTCAATGATTTTCTTTAACTTTTGTCAAATAATCTATTATCTTAAATAATTTTTATTGATCGTTTTAAACGTAATTGAATTGTTTGCAGAATTTCTTTCAAGTTTTTAAAATAATCGCTTATGTTAAAAATTATAATTAAATACATTGTTAACGTTTATTAAAATTGTTTTGAATACAATTGAATTCCTGTAAAAAAATTTATTATTTATAGAAATAATTTAATTCTCGCGAAGAATTTTACTATTTTTGGAAAATAATTGAATTTTTTCCAAGAATTCATTAAAAGTTTGGAAAATAAATGAATTTTATCGAACAATTTTATTAAAAATTAGAAAAAATTTTACTGTGACCTTCAGTGAAATTTTATTAAAAAATTGACATAATAAATTTTTTATAAAAAAATTGTGTCATTTTTTAATTTTTAAAGGCAATAATATAAAATTGCTTAAGAATTTTCTTAAAAATTTGGAAAATAATTGAATTTTTCAAATAAATTTTACAGTCTTAGAAATAATTGATTTTTTAAGATTGAATAACTTTTAGAATTATTTTCAAGAGAATTGAATGTTTCCAAAGACTTTACTAAATATTGGAATGGTTTCAATGGATTTCTGCAAATTTCAGTAAAAATAATTGAATTCTTAAGTGAAATTTTATTAAAATTGTATTGAAAATAATTTAATTTCTGCAAAAAATTTTACAATTTATGAAAATAATTGAATTCTTCCGAAGAATTTTATTAAGTTTGTAAATCATTAAATTCCTTTTGAAGAATTTAATTATTCATGAAAATATTTTTTACAATTTTTTACAATTCATGAAGTTTAATAAAAAATAATATAACTCTTTCAAAAAAATTTTTATCTAAATTTTTGAAAATAATTAAATTTTTCTAAAGCAATTTTGTTAAGAATTCTGAAAATAGTAATCGATTTAATTTAATATTTTTGAAAATAATTGTATTCTTTCGAGAAATTTTATCAAAAATGGCAAATAATTTGAATTCCGTAACGTAGAATTTTATTATTTATGAAAATATCTTAATTCTCGGGAAAAAATTTCTTAATTTATAAAAATAATAAAATTTTTGCAGAATATTTTTTATGATATTCTTTAAAATAATGGAATTGTTTCGAAGAATTTTTTATCTGTTTTTTTTTTAAATAATTGAATTTTTAGAAGGAATAATAATATAAGAATATTTAAAATAATGAAACAAAAAAAAATATTTAAAAGAATTTCATTAAAATTGTTGAAAATATTGTATTCATAATTAAAACACTTGAAAATAATCGAATTCTTATTTTCAAAAATATATTTTTTTTAAAATTGAATAATTGAATTCATTTGCGTAAAATTTTCTTATTTTTAAAAATGTTTTAATTCTTTTGAAGAATTTTCTTAATTTATGAAAATAATTAAATTTTCGCAGAGTATTTTATACAATATTCATTAAAATAATGGAATTGTTTCAAAGAATTTTTTATCCGATTTTTTGAAAATAATTGAATTTTTGGAAGGAATGGTGTTATAAAAAACTAATTAAATTTTTGCAGAATATTTTATACAATATTCATTAAAATAATGGAATTGTTTCAAAGAAATATCTGATTTTTTGAAAATAATTGAATTTTCGAAAAAGATGGTGTTATAAAAATATTTGAAATAATGATTTGTTTCAAAAGAATTTCATTAAAATTGTTTGAAATATTGTATTCATAATTGAAATACTTGAAAATAATCGAATTCATATTTTTAAAAATATATTTTTTAAAATTGAATAATTGAATTCATTTGCGTAAAATTTTCTTATTTATAAAAATGTCTTAATTCTTTTGAAGAATTTTCTTAATTTATGAAAATAATTTAATTTTTGCAGAGTATTTTATACAATATTCATTAAAATAATGGAATTGTTTCAAAGAATTTTGTATCTGATTTTTTGAAAATAATTGAATTTTCGAAAAAGATGGTGTTATAAAAATATTTGAAATAATGATTTGTTTCAAAAGAATTTCATTAAAATTGTTAAAAATATTGTATTCATAATTAAAATACTTGAAAATAATCGAATTCATATTTTTAAAAATATATTTTTTAAAATTGAATAATTGAATTCATTTGCGTAAAATTTTCTTATTTATAAAAATGTCTTAATTCTTTTGAAGAATTTTCTTAATTTATGAAAATAATTAAATTTTTGCAGAGTATTTTATACAATATTCATTAAAACAATGGAATTGTTACAAAGAATTTTTTATCCAATTTTTTATAATGATTACATTTTTTGGTGTTATAAAAAACGAATTAAATTTTTGCAGAGCATTTTATGAAATATTCAGTAGAATAATAAAATTGTTTCGAAGAATTTTTTTTCTGATTTTTTAAGAATAATTGAATTTTTTGGAAGAAATGGTATTATAAAAATATTTAAAATAATGATTTATTTGAAAAGAATTTTATCAAAATTGTTGAAAATATTGTATTTATAATTAAAATACTTGAAAATAGTCGAATTCAGTTTTTTAAAAATATATTTATTGAAATTGGAATTAAGATTATAAATTACAATTAAGATTAATTACACGGTAAATCGTTAGGTATTAAAATAACACAAAAATGGATTAAAATAACACTAAATTGGATTATTTTAATCCTTTTTGGTGTTATTTTAATACCTAACGATTTACCGTGTAAGATTAATTAGAATTAAGATTATTATTACATTATAAAGGATTGAATATTACTTTTCGCGAGCTAGCGTGCATAAAATTTGCTAGCTAGTTAATTATTAAGACGAAATTAAATTATATTGGAGAAAAAACTCCTTTCGGCGGAAAGGAGTTTTTTTCAAAAAGTCTTTTTCCTGTAACTTTGATAAATTTTGTATAAATTGCCATTTTGATAATAAAATGGCGAAAAAGAAAGAAAATGAAAAAATGAAAGGAAAAATTCGATATCCCCGAGTTAGGAGAGTTTGAAAATTCTCATATCTGAAGTGGTGGAAACAAAAGCCGACGTTTCAATTAGATCCCTTATTAGTTAGCGATAATAGGCGAATGCTATATAGGTATATTGAATATATTCATGAGTCCGGGCTTTCTAGTGCTTAGCGGAGGTTACGTAAGGTAAGGTCCTCCACTCCAGGGTTGTTTGCGTGGGTCCAGCTCTCTTGGTTTACATGTATATGTATATAGGGCTGACTAGACACACTCGACAGCCCCACCTACTGCCATGTGCCCCTTTTACCGGGAATAGCTGATGTGCCCCGGTGTATTGGTTTGGGTTCAGATTCCTAGAACCTTGTGCGCATTGACCTGTCGGTCGTTAGGTCGATTGATTTTCCCGCGCGCAAGTTCGCCAGATAACCGCGTTGAAAGAGGGGCTGGAGGAATATTCTGCGAAAGGGGTTTTGGTGGCTACTGCCTCTACTTCTACTTCCACTGCTGCTACTACTGCTTTAGAGTTTGTCGCGCGAAGAGGTTTCCAGCAGTTGCCTGCGGTTCACCGCAACGATCCTCTTGCCACAGCAACCATGCCATGTGTGTCAAATGCATTCCCCCCTCTCCTCGCGAGCCAACTTCTTGTCACAACTTGCCCCTTATCAATGTTCATTTCAAATGGCGACTCATTTCTCTTTCAAGTTCTTGGAAAAAAGAAAGAAGAAAAAAAAGAAAGAAAGAAAATGAAATAAAAAAAATGAAATAAAAAATCCGTCTATATTTTTTGGAATTCTAGGTGGGAATCGGTAATTTTCGACAGAAAAATAAATTATGATTAATGACTCTCGTGACTTTTTACCCCTTTCACTACAGAACTAATGACGTTGACACCATTCTGTAATTCTTTCGGTATTACTGGTACCATTTCTTACTAAATATCAACGAATTTATTTGTCAATCCATTTTTCTTAATATTTTAATTATTAACGTAGTTTTTATTCCTAATAGCGACTATTCGTACGCCAAATCATGCGACTAACTTCTTAATAAAATAAATACTTACCTAATAAATAATACTTAAATACTTTCCAAAAATAACTTTAAGAGTTTAAAAAACCAAGTTGAAATGTTTTCATATCACATTTTTCGATAACAGTAAACTATGAATTTGAATGTAAATTATTACTATTACACTGAAAAAAAAATTTAACTGATTCAAATAACCGATTAATTGACTATTATCAATTAAATATTTCATTGAATCAAGTAATATTTATTAGAGTCAATTAAATGGTTCAGTTCATATTTGCTTCAAATACTAAGGTTATTGATTCAAATATTATATACCATAAAAAAAATATTATTATACCATTTAATTGACTCCATTAAATATTATTTGATTCAAGTAAATATTTAATTGATAATAGTCAATTAATCGGTTATTTGAATCAATTAAAATTTTTTTTCAGTGTATAACCATAAAAATAATTACATATTCTATGACAGGGGATTCAAACTTTTTTTACTAAAAGTACACGAAAAAAAATTTTCATCTGGAACAACTACAAATTTCACTATATTAGCGAAATTGTTAGTTGCTGCAACGAATTCTTGCGCTATTTCAACGAATACTTTCGCTATTTTAGCTAAAGTTATCGCTGTTCCAGTTAAAGGAGTTTTTTCGTGTACTGAAAAAATTAGATTTTTATAATTCACAAGAAAATTCCGAATTCTTGTGTCTTTTTTGCTACGAAATCATTACGACTTCTGATACAAAACCGTCAAATTTCTCTATTTCTGACAGTATTTTTTTTTTAAATAACTTCATTCCTGAAAAAGTATCACATACTACAATTTTTACTCATAAATTATTTAATGAACAATATTACTCAAATATTTCAATATTAATTGACTTTTATAAAAATTGAGTTTACAATTTTCATAAACAAACCATAAATTTTTTCTACTTCTGGTAAAAATTTCGTTTTAAATAACTTTTATTCTAAATAACTGATTCCTGAACAACTAACATAAAACTATTACTTAAAAATTATTTAATAAAAATTTTATAAATTTTACTTAAATATTTATTTATTATTCTAAATAACTGATTCCTGAACAACTAACATAAAACTATTACTTAAAAATTATTTAATATAAGTTTTATAAATTTTACTTAAATATTTTAAAATTAATTAAATTTAAAAAAATTTATGTTTATAATATTCACTGATTAATGAACTTCAAAAGGCTTTTATTTAGAAAATTGTTAAATTCCAATTTTTAATGAATTTAATTAGAAATTGAAAAAAACAGTTTTTCAAAATTTTAATTATTTACATTCTTCTTAAAATTAGTTAAATTTGTCAATAACCATTTAAGTTATTATTAAAAATAATTGATTTCAAGAAAAATTTTTTAGTAAAAACATTTTGAAAGAAAATAAATTTTGAAGAAGTCATAAATAATTGCAGAAATTTAATTATTTTTAAAAGTAGTAAACTTCGCTTGTTACAAAAGTTCAATTATGTTGAGCATTTAAAAAAATCACGTCGATATCACAGTTATTTTTATAAATAACAAAATTCTTTTCCGAAATTCAATTATTTGCAAAAATTATCCACATTTTATTGATTTTCAATATTTACTATTTAAAAAGAATTCAATTTTTAAATAAAATTCTACTCAAACGGTTACAAATTATTTTCATAAACAATAAAAATCACGCAGGAATTTAATTATTAGATTTTTTATAATTTCTTCTTAATAATTCAATAAAATAAATTTTTGTTCGAATTCAATTATTTTCATAAATAATAAAACTCATTGAAAAATTTTAATTTATTTTAATTTTTAAGTACAATGTTAATTGATTTTCTGGAAAATGTTATTAATATGCAAAATTTGATAGAAATTTGTCAAAAGAATTCAATTATTTAAAAATTCGTTTATAAAATTCTTTATAAGAATTCAATTTTAAACAATTTTAAAAAATTTAAATAAATTATTTAAATATAATAATTTTACTAAATTTTTTTAAGTAATTGAGTGATTTATAAAATGTTTCAAAATAAAATATTTGAAAATATAAATTTTCTATACTTTCAACTGTCAATTTTATAGAATTAATTATTTTGTAAAAGTTTAATGTTATTGTTTTTTTAATATAGTTTGAAGTTACATGGAAGTTATAAAGAAATTTTTTCAAAAATGAGAATTTTTCTAAATTTTCAGAAATTTTTTCTATATTTTCAGAAATTTTTTCTATATTTTCAAAAGGAAATTTTCTTAAACATTTAGGAGAATTTTTACAAATTTTTGGGATTTTTTCTACACTATTTCATGAAGATTTTTCTAAATTCGTAGAAAGTCTTTAATAACTTTAAAAAAAAATCCCATTAAAAATTTTTTTTTAAAATAAGAGAATTTTTTAATAATAATTAGAGAAATTTGTTTCCTAAGTATTTTTGGGATAATTTCTAAAAAATTTTCATACAGTGTATTTAGTAAGAAAATTTCCGAATTGTCAAAATTTCGTTAAATTGGATTTTAAACAAAATGATTGAAAAATTCTTAAGGAATATTTTCAAAAATATGAAGAAATTTAGAGATTTAGAAAAGAATTTTATTTTTAAATTCAAGAAAATAATTAAACTATAATTAAATTATAATTAAATTATAATTAAATTATAATTAAATTATAATTAAATTATAATTAAATTAAAATGATAAAAATAATTTTGAAGAAGTTATTACAGTAGCAATATTCTTAATATAAAATAACGATACTTTTATAAGTTGTTTAATTTTGAAAAGATTTGATTTTTATATTTTTAAGTCTCAATTTCTGTGGGAAAATAATAGTACTTAAATATTTATTTAGAAAGGATGTTATCGAATAATTTTACGATTAAAGAAATTCGTGATTAAATGTAACGGAATATTGTTTTATTAAAATTTTTCCCTTCATTTTCTACAAATTTGAAAATGTTTTATTTCATTTTGAATTAAAAATAATTGCAATTGACAAATAGAATTTATAAACATTCTTTTCCTTTATTTTCAAAAAGCTTTAAATTTTATTATTTTAATTTTTTTCATTTAATTAAAAAACAGAAATAATGCAAATTATTTCGAAATCAAAATTAAGTGTCAGAGTCAATACGAAATTCAACTCTCGAATATAAACTCTTATCGAGAAAAAAGTACAATATAATAATATTTATTATTATTTCAAAAAGACCATATTTTATCAAAACACAAAACAGAATCGAAAATTACTGTTGTAAAGAAAAATATAATTATATTACCATAAAAAAAAGACTGACGACAGTAAATAAAATCGCCCCATCATCGTGTTTTCTATTCCCGACTGTAGCTATACATATAGTTTTTAAAGTTATTGGAATATTAAAATGATTTCTTGAAAGATATGAGAACCGCTATTTTAAGTTTTGATGACAGTTTATATGTAAAGTCACATTGATTTTATTTCCACTTCTCGACAACTAGTTCCACAAGTGCGATAATCAACTCTACATTAGACCTTCATTGAAAATAATTCAAAACTTAAGAATTAACTTTTATTAAATATTCTCTGAAAGTCATGAGCGCTGTAAATTTTATTATAACACTCGAATATAATATTCATATATAAAAGCCGAGGAAAAATTTACTAACCTTGCCTGCGTGCGTTGAGACCCACACCTCTCGATAAAGGCGACTCCAAATTTTCCGATTGTAAAATTTGCCTCGTTTTGCTCAGATAAAGCTGAAAATGTAAAAGAAATGCGAGAAATTATTTAATTTTATTCGGTAATGAATTATTTTACTCTTAAAGATTTAATCATGTGGAATTATAAATAAATTGGTGATAATTTATTTAGTTTTCATTTATTTCATTTATGAATTTATTTATTTATTTAATTTAAAAAAATCTTTTAAATAGCATAAATTTTAATGAATTGGTCAATTTTAAACTATTGCGACATTTTTCTTTTCTTTTCTGAAAAGACTCTATTTTTCTTTGGTTGTATTTTCAGTTAAAATAATTCCCCTTGGATTTTATTTTCACATAAAATAATGACCCTGGGATTTTATTTTTACATAAAATAATTTCCCTGGAATTTTATTTTTACATTAAATAATTTCCCTGGAATTTTATTTTTACGTAAAATAATGCCCCTGGAATTTTTATTTTTACATAAAATAATTTCCAATTAAACCAACTTTCGATTGGCAGAATTCTTATTCAGCAGAATAAAAGACATTTAGGTAACATTTCATAGTAAAAATAAAAAAATAATAATTCAGTAAATCAAAAAAAAATTGAAGAACAAAAAAATAAGATTTTTCTTTGTGAAAAAAATCCGAGATTTGAAAATAGAAAATCTGGAAGATATAGCAAAACTTGGCGACGCTTCTTCGCTGAGAGAAAAAGCTATCTCTCGACGTCGGAGTGGATAACGGGGCAAACGATTTATTCTAAACCTTTATCCCGGGGCCCCTCGAAATTTATGAAAGAAGACGCCTGTTTAACCGACTCGCTCAGTCATCGTTCACCCCGATGGTGAAGACACCCTCTCCCCTCCCCCTCTCCTTCTTTTCTCTCTCGCTCTTTTGCTTCTGTTTCACAGAATCCTTCTCTATCCTACACGCGATCCTCATGGCTTCGTCGTCATCGTCTCCCTTGTGCTCGCATGTCAGCCCTTTATTTTATATCGAGGCGAGAGAGCGTCCAAGCCAGTGCAGGTATTAAAGGCGATGGTTCACCCTTGGTGCGTGCTCGGTTTGTCAAACTCCCCATCGAAAACGAGACAGGACTCTCTTATCGTATAAAACACAGTATTGAATCAATCGAAAACAAAAAGAACAAGAAAAAAAAAATAAAACGGAAAATTCTACCAAAAAAAAAACTAAATCCAATAAAATTTTATTAGAAACGTTTTTTTTAATGAAGATTAAATTTATTTAAGGGACTATTTTTTACTAGTAAATATTTCAACTGTACGTTATTTAAATTATTAAATTTCATTTTAATCTTAAGTATCCAAAATTCAATCGTGGAAAGAAAAAAAGGTTATTTGAAGCTAAAGAGAAAATTAGAATTCGTGAGAAAAAATCTAAAAGGAAAATTAGACAAACAAATATTTTTTACCAGAATCAGTGCGCAGTGGGACCAAATAAAAAAAAACATGGACATTAAAGCAAAAAGTTTATCGACTATTATTAAACAGTTTATTTAGTTATAAAAAATGTATCTAAGCTCTATTTTATTGCAATACATAATATTTATTTAAAAAAGTTAATTGTTAATACTACTAACACTGAAAGAATATGTATATTAAATTTTGTAAAAGTATTTTGCAATTTGGGAAAAAAGTGCAACAAACCGAAATTTTGATATAAAAAATACTAAATGTAAAAAAAAAATGTATGTGAAATTTAGTAAAGTTATATTAAAATTCAATAAAAATTCTTGATATTTGATTTAATTATACTAAATTTCACAGAATTTATTTTAAAGTTTAAAGCGAAAAGTTGAAAAAGCCAACAACCGCCATATTAGATCCGCCATTTAAAATTTTTAAAAACGAATAACATGCATGTGTAATCAGCGACTCGGAAAACACTGGAATAACAATAATAATAATAATAATAATAATAATAATAATAATAATAATAATAAAAATAATAATATTTTCAAGTAAATGTCAAATTCAAATTTTTTCGAAATTAAACAACATATAAAAGTTTTATCGTTATTTCACATTGAGAATATTGTTACTGCAATAACTTCTTCAAAATTATATTCGATTATTCAAAAATTGTTCAACTAAACTAAATTTTAAGCAAAATTCACAGAAAAAAAGGTGGTATAAATTTTGTTGCGGGTAATTTTAACCAATGCTAAGTCACACAGACAGTGGCGCCCTCACCTAGGTGAAATTTTGTTGCAGCGAATTTTTACCCCAAAATCAGGTTAAAATTTAAACTTTTTTTTTCTTGTGTTTTGAAAATTTTCCAAAAAAAAATTAAGGAAACAAAGGTCACTAATTATTTAGAAAAATTTATTAACAATTTGCTGATTAATAATTTAACAATATTTATAATTTCTCTAAAAAAATTATAAAAAATTTTCTATGAATTTAGAAACATTCTTCCAAACATAGAAAAATTGCTGAGAACTTGAAAAAATTATATTTGTGAAATATTTTATGTAACTTCCATGTTTCTTCAAATCAGTCAATAAAAATTAAATTAAATTTTTTTTTTAAAAATGATTTCTTCAAAATTTCCAGTCAAAAGTATAGAAAATTTAAATAGTTTAATTTCAAACCCTTTAAAAAATATTCAGTTATTTAATTTTAAATACAAATGTAAATTATTTTTTAAATAATGAAATGTTTTTTGGAAATTTAATTCTTATAAAAACTTTAATCATCAAATTTTTCATACTTGAATTCTTTTGATGACTTTCAGTCAGATTTTTAAAAATAATTACATTTTTTTTAAGAAGTTCGATTAAAATTGTACTTAAAAAAATTGAAATTCTGTGATGAGCTTTATTATTTCTGAAAATGACTGAATTCCTAAAACAAATTTATTATTTATAAAAATAATTGAATTTATAAAAAAAATTATTAATGAAATTAATTGAATTATAGAGAAGAAATTTTATTTATAAAATTAGTTGAATTATGGAAAAGAAATTTTTAAAATGTTTGTCAATAATTTAAATCTTGTGCAATTTTTATTATTTACGAAAATAATTTGTAAACGTTTGAGTACAATTTTATTAAAAAATTGAATTCTTTTGGTAGATTTATTAAAAGAGTTGATATAGAAAATCATTAAAATCAGGAATTTTTTTTAAATAAATCAATTTTAGGGAAGAATTTTGTTATTTTTAAAAATAATTGTGATTTTGACCAGAATTTTTTTTTACTTTTAAACATAAATAATTGAACTTTTTTTCTCAAAATTTTATTTTCTTTTAAAATGTTTTTAACTTAAATTTTTCTCTATATCCATTATTTTGAATAATTAATTAAATGTTTTTTGACAAATTTAACAAATTTTAGTAAGAATATAAAATATTTACATTTTGAAAAACTATAAGTTTTTTTAATTTCTAATTAAGTTCATTAAAAATTTAAATTTAAAAAATTTCTTAATAAAAGCCTTTACGTTGGTGAAGTTTACACAACGTTTATAGTCGACGATTTTAGAAAACAAATATTTTTTTGAAGAAATCGTTATAAATTTTTGTAAAGAAAATTGTACGATTAATTTTTTTTAATAATGATTTACAAAAGAAAATATTTCTGAACAATAAATATTATTTTTTTTCGTTGGAAAATAATTTTTTTCTTTTAATTGTTAATGATAAACGTTGCGAACTTCACCGACGTAAGCCTTTTGAGGTTCATTTATGAATGAATATTATAAACTCAAATTTTTTTAAATTTAATTTTGAAATATTTAAGTAACATTTGTATTAAATAATTTTTCAGTAATAATTTTTATGATAGTTTTTCAAGAATCAGTTATTTAGAATAAAAGTTACTAAGAATGGAATTATTACTAGAAATAGAAAAAATAAACGGTCTTTATTTGAATTCGTGGTGATTTCATAGTTTACAAGGCAAATAAAAAAGCAGAAAAGACATCAAAAATCAGACTTTTCCTTACGAAATCTAAAAATATAATTTTTCCCAGTACGTTTGTCAGCCGATGGTTGTAGTAGCTATTAAGCTAAAATCTAGCGCGAGAAATTACACTAAAAAAATTATATTTTAAATTTACGAAAATATTCCTAAATATGCGCCAAGTATATTCATCACTTAAATTAAGTAGGGAATATTCTTACAATAAGAATATTATCCTTAATGTAAGAATTATTATTATTTAGTATTATTAGGAATTATTATTATTTATTATTTAGTGGATATTGTAGACCTTATTGTTAAAATGGAGGTAATATTTTTGTGGCCTTTGGTCTATTAAATAAAAGGAACGGTCTTTTTGTTCACAAAATAATTTTTATATAATTAAAAAAAAATTCGAATTCATCTATGCATTTCGTCGTGATATTACGACTCTTCAGGACTGTAAAGAATACAAATGACAGTTGAGAAAAAATTTCGTTGAGAAAAAACAAAAAAACAAAGAATAGAAAAAAACATACCAGCAGGAGAATTGCGAAATAAGAATTTAAATTATGGATCAAACCATTATTTACAAAAAAACATAAATAAAGTAAGAACACAGTATAAAAAAGATGACAAGAATTTTAACAAAAAAATTTTTTTGAGGTTAGAGATGTTGTTTTTCTCAATTATGTATATATGCATGTCACTGAGTGTGTAAAAAAACATAAAGAACACTCAACATTAAATAATACAATTCAACATTAAATAATAACCACACAAACAACACATTATATAAATTTATACATTAAATAAAAATAAAATGTGAAAATGTGATCATTAAATTTGATCATTACTATTATTGTAAGAATATTTTCCAATTAATTTAAGTGAGAAATTCTTGGCGCATATTTAGGAATATTTTTTCTTAAATTTAGAATGTATTTTTTCAGTGCATGAATCGAGGTAACAATCAAAAACTGGCATATTTAAAGAAAAGTAAGAAAACAATACAAATCGTTACACAGAACTCAAAAGTGAAACAATAAAACGAAAGAAAATTACAGGCGAAAAATCAGAAATGAATAAGTAAACGAAAAGTTCTGAATTCGGCCCAACTGGACTCGAAAAGAACTCGATGATTTACGAGCGAGAATATTGAAATGTAGAGTTTCATTAAAAATAGACGAGCCCGAAGTAGAAAATCATGTTTGTATGATTCGTATAGACAGAAGTCATAAAAAGACCAGCAAAATTCCCCTTCTTCTTCTTCTTCTGCTTCCTCCTTTTTCCGAGGGAAATAGAAGAGGCGAAATATGTGAATGTTTGAAAATCTATAAACCCCAGGCTATCGTGTTATATACACATATATGCGTGCATAGGTAAAATTCTCTCGGTCCAGGAGTACAGCATGTGAAGGTTAGAGGGTGGATGGCAAACCAGCCAGAAAGCCAGTCCAATTTCTCAAAGCTGTCCAATCCGTGTCGTATGCAAAATCAATCACGCTCGCCCCCTCTCCCGTGCCTTTGGGAACTTTAGGTCCTTCGATTCTCAAAGCCACCACCATCGGCCCCTTAATCCAGTGAAACTTTCCATTCCTCCTCTGCTCGCACAAGTTTGTCATTTTTCCATTTCATTTGAATACACCTCAGTGGCACACGAAAAAAAAAATCACACATTCATATCGTAGTGAAAATGAAGAGTCACCTTGGAAATTCAAATAAGGAGGCGATGAGAAAAGTAATTAATAGTCTCTCAAAGTGTTTTCCCCATTTATCGCAACTTTTTGGCACTGTTTTTCACTTGAGGGGCGCAAACTGTCTGGTCAAAGGGGTTCCCAATCCTTTCTATGTGGGCCACATCAGACTTGCTGATTCTTTTTTTTTTGTATTATTTTGTCGAAAGCTAAAAAGACGACAACGGGTACGGACAGAAAAGAGGGCGAGAGAATGAAATGTTTAGCATACGCATTTTGTACATTGAAATCTCGACACGTCCGGCTAACTTTAAATTGAAATTCTCGCTGTTTTCGAAACTTCCTCAAAGACATCTTTTACATGAAAGAATATTTTTTTTCTAATTTTGTTTTCGTATATCAAGATTCAACCACAAAAGTTAAATTTTCTTTTGTATTGATTTGGAAATTTTTGCCATTGTGTCTCTATAATACTCAGTGATCCTTAAGAAACTGCAACTCTTCAAGTCTTCAGTCCTTCAAATAAAGTGTAAACCAAATTGATGTTGTGGAAAAGTACACCCAAATATTTGTAGCAAAAAATATTTTTTTTACCACTCTTCAAAGTTTCTCCAGCACTTCAGAATAACTAATGCCCTTCGCCCCCTTGACAATCATCACTGGCATCATACTCTTGATGACAAAATTTACATAATTTTTCCTAAACAATCTTAACTATACCACCCAAAATTCTGGTAACAAACATTGTCAACATCCACAAAATATACACCCAAATATTTTTCGCTACAAATATTTGGGTGTACATTTTGTGGATATTGCAAATATTTGTTAGCAGAATTCTGGATGGTACAGTTAAGATTGTCTTTAGGAAAAATTATGTGAATGTTGTCATCAAGAGTATGATCCCAGTGATGATTGTCAAGGTGGCGAAGGACATTAGTTATTCTGAAGTGCAGGAGAAACTTTGAAGAGAGGTCAATCCGGATGTCATCCAGACAAGAGTAGTAAGGGCAAGACCCACAAAGACCTCGAGGCTTTCTTATCTAAATCGAAGACTCTTCAAACAAGAAGAGATTCACTAATGACAAAGATTGTTAACCCGGTTGGTTTTTAACCATCTTTTCCAGTCGCAGAGATTCTCGTCCGATTTTCTCTACTAAGAATAGCGCACTCCAAAAATTCTTTGGGTAGAATTTAGAGATACCACCAGAATCAGGATTGCTTTACTGAAAGTACCCTAGTCCAAAAAGTTGTGGAGTAGAATTTAGGAACATCATCAGAATCTGTATTGTTTTATTGACAACATCCAAGTCCTGAAAGTTTTTGGTGTAGAATTTAGGAACATCATTAGAATCTGTATTGTTTTATTGATAACATCCAAGTCCTGAAAGTTTTTGGTGTAGAATTTAGGAACATCATTAGAATTAGAAAAGAGGTCTTAGGACCCAACAAACGTTGCTTGAAGCTGGCTGTTGTGGTAACGAAATTAAAGGAGACTTGAAGGATATAAAAGTTGGGAGGCTGAAAAATAGGCTACATAGGAATACTTTGTAAGACGGTAGATAGATCGACTGCGTGCTTCAGCTGCCATCAAGTAAACCGTCCATCAGCTGGAAATGTGGAGTTTTTAGCTCAAAAGGCCGAAAAAAACTCTTGCAAGAAAAAATAAAGCACATGGAAGTCTGGGTGTAGAATTTAGGAACAAAACTATTAGAATTAGAAAAGAGGTCTTAGGACCCAACAAACGTTGCTTAAAGCTAGCTGTTGTAGTCACGAATTTAAAAAAGACTTCAAGGTCAGAAAAGTCTGGACGCTGAAAAATAGGCTACATAGGAAAACTTTGTAAGACGGTAGATAGATCGACTGCGTGCTTCAGCTGCCATCAAGTAAACCGTCCATCAGCTGGAAATGTGGAGTTTTTAGCTCAAAAAGCTGATAAAACTCTTGAAAGAAAAAATAAGGCACATGGAAGTCTGGTTGCAGAATTTAGGAACAAAACTATCAGAATTAGAAAAGAGGTCTTAGGACCCAACAAACGTTGCTTGAAGCTAGCTGTTGTAGTCACGAATTTAAAAAAGACTTCAAGGTCAAAAAAGTTAGGACGCTGAAAAATAGGCTACATTGAAAGAGTTTGTTAGGCGGTAGATAGATCGACTGCGTGCTTCATGTGTCTTCAAGTATACCGTCCATCATCAGGAAATGTGGAGTTTTTAGCTCAAAAGGACGAAAAAAAGTCTTACAAGAAAAAATAGGGCAGATCAAGAGCGGTAACAAAGAACCTTTCACCAACAACGTTTTAAGCCGAAAGGCTGTTCCAAAAAGATGAAAAGTCCTCTAAAAGACCGAAGTGTTTTTTAAAGAATTAGCCAGAGCAAAAACCTCGCATAACCTACAACCCTATCCAGTAATAGCATAACAAAGTTTTACCAAAATCAGAAAAACACCAAACAGTCTTCTGTTGTTGATGATTTCAATCATCATTTCACAAAAGAAATTGTAACAAGCACTATATTCCCAAATCAATAATAAAGCAAATCATTTGATTTGCTCCTAAGGCAAAGAAAGTCTAAAGAATGTGATGGTTATGAACCACATGGTTTAAAACAAAGTCATCTCTAATTACATCAAAGTATTGCGTAATTGACTGAAAATTTGTTTCAAACATTTTCATTAGTATTAAAAGTTTCTTCTTTAATTAAAAACCGATTCCTAGCCAATTTACAACATCGTTCTAATTGAATTGAACATTTTATACTAAATTACAAAACGCTGAATACTTTTCTAAATACTTTTCTCATCTAATTCTCATTTATGTAAAATTATCTAATTCTCTTTTTGATGGTGAAAATAGTAGTAAATGTAGAAAAATAAATTTTTAATGAAGGATTAATTTACTAGGGGATTAATTTATCCACATAAGAATAGATGAAATTCGCAATTTCGAGACGTACAATAATAGACAAGTTATTAACATTCCAGTTGAGACTCCAATTATCGTTTCAACTGAAAGTCCTAATCAGAGAATATGAGTTGAATCGACCTGGGAAAATCAAAGTTGGTATTAAATGCTAATGAGTGCCTTTTGGTACTTACGGATATGATGTATGTTCAAATCGGTTTGTATAGGATAACGTTGAGTGTTATAAAGGGTCAAAAGTCTTTCTGCTTCAACTTTTGCAATTATAATATTCAAACCAAATGTCGAAAATCATCTTTAATTTATAAAAGCATTTTTAATTTAACTAATCCGATTATTTTCAATTTATAATTGTATTCGTATCATCACAGTTGCATTATTATTTAAAATCCATAGAATCAGTAGACTTGCAAACGAAAATTTAGGTCTATTTCGAATATTTGCGGTGAATTAAAAACTTGTTTTTTGTAAAGACAAAAATTTGTATTCTACATCAACACTTTGGGAAGAATATATAGAAATTGTGAAGAAATGCGATAAAATAAAAGGACGTATTTTTTTTGCATTATTCAGATATCTTTTGAAGAGAAATTTGAACTTAAAATTCTCTTGGCACACTATTAATCCGTGGCTTAAGGGATTTAGCCTTCCGAATAGCTCGTCAGCCCTCATCGTGGGCACCACCGAGAACAGGTTTATTAGCGCTCAGATTTCTAAATTCTTTTCATCGTCAGGACAAGCAGACTCTCCCATGCCGTTTACATAAGCGAGTTCCCTGGATTGCCTTTTTGATATGTAGATAAGGAGGTGGGTTCCGCTTTTACGCCGTTTACGCCCTTCTGCCTTCATTCCAGTGAAGAAAACCCCCAATGTACACCCTTTTTCCTCTTTTCCTTCAAACACGAAACATGCTCGAAATCCTTCTTCAGATTTCCAAGAGAGACATCTCGTTAAAGCCTTTTTTTATTCCTCACTGAGAGATAAGACCCTCCTAATTTTCTATTTTTAAATGTAAATCAGATTCCTTTTTTTCATTAGTGAAATACCATCGAATTTTATTTCCTTGTTTTAACCCTACTGGAATATCTAAAACTAAATTAGTGACAAGAGTGCTAATTCAAATTATTTTAAATTTCTACAATAGCGAGTAAAAGTTTACTATTCAGACAAATTTTATTTAAGAAGTTGTAAGAAAGCTACCGTCACGTCCCTATGTTTTTATTATAAATTAATAAAATGTTAACCCTATTTTGGTTAGACAAAACAAAATCCCGGAACATTACATTCAGGTTTAGGAAAAACTTCATGAATGAACTTTTTTAAACGAATTTTAATAACATTTAAAGATTCTTGTATCTTTAATCATCCAAGTGAACATTTTACCTTTATTACCCTTGTTCCTAATTTGATCAGACAAAACAAATTCCTGGAACATTACATTCAGGTTTAGGAAAAACTTCATGAATGAAATTTTTTAGACAATAAAACTAAATGACAACAATAAAAAATTATTGTACCTGCAATCATCGAAGTAAACATTTTACATTTATTACCCTTGTTCCTAATTTAGTTAGACAAAGCAAAATTCAAGAACATTACGTTCCAGTTTAGGAAAAACTTCATGAATGAAATTTTTTAACCAAAAAAATTAAATCACAACACTTAAAGATTGTCGTTCCTCTAATCATCAAAACAAAATTTTAATTTCCTCTCTACTAAGATTGAGAAAAAAGTACTGCAGTTAATCTTCCGCTAAATCAGACTGAAATGTCTGCAGTAAAAATATTTGAGGATTTTTCTTTTCCTTCTATTTTTGGGAGTTGTGAAAGGAGTAGTTGAAAGAAAGTTTCTGGACGTAAAGTTTGACAAGAAGGACCAACTCGTTAAGATCAGTTGATCGATAAAAAGGATAAATGAGTAGGCTTCACCCTTCGACTGCTATCCACTTTCGACTGTTTCCCTTGGGACTTAATCCAAGAACTGTGGGATCAGCTGCAAAATTGAAGGAGAAAACTAAGGTTGGGTTAGAAGCGACTCTTCTCAGTTTGGTGGTTCGCCGATATTGGCCTCCTTCATTTCGTATTGAACCCCGTTCATTTACTTCTATTATCCGAGGTAAACAGATTTACTATTAAGTCCCCTTTCATTCCAATTTTACTTCGAAAATTGCCATTTCATTTTCGTCCTATTCTGTCATTATTGTTTTTAATCTAATTTCTCAGGCTGCAACGTATTTCTAATTAAAAAAATTTATTAACTAATAAAAATTATTAATTAAATAAAATTTATTAATAAATTTATTAATGAAATAAAATTTATTAATAAATTCATTAATTAAATAAAATTTATTAATAAATTCATAAATGAAATAAAATTTATTAATAAATTCATTAATTAAATGAAATTCATTATTAACCTTTTTGTGCAATGATTAAAAAATGTTTAAAGAGAAGGGAAAAGTGGAAAACTCGAGGAAATGTCTTGGAGGAACTATTTTGCAAGCCTTTGAAAAGTTAAAGGGCGGTTTTTGCTGTGTGGGAGTATAAATCTAATCATGTCGAGGCAAAGTAATATTTGGAGATAGCTATTATGCGAATGGAGGACGAAATAAGCTCGAGGCTCAGAAACTGGTAAGTGGTAAGTAACCCACTACAGTGTAGAGAACCCATGCCACGACGTTGGTCGTATCGTGTGTATAACCCGCCACGACTGGGCTTCGTGCTTTGATGAATGAGCTTCGTATAAAGCTGAAGTATATGGTAAAAGCCCGCGTTTGGCCATCGTCGTAATATTCCGCCCCCGGGCTTTTAGAATCGCTAATGACTAATGGTACCAAAAAGGAGCCCTCCAATGGATGGTCTACGGCCACGGTTCACGGATTAGCATCTTGTGTTATTCGACTGCCGTTGCCTCAAAATTTTCACTTTTCTCATTTTGGACAACTCGTATATTTAATTCCCCTCACTCTCTCTCTCTATAAACATTTACTCGACATTTACAAAATTTAGCCAAAACATTGCGGTCAATTTATTTCTGTAGATAACAATTTGTTTGGGTAGGGATTTTTGGATACTAGGTTCCTAATGATGCACTCTAAATCTGAATCAGTGAAAATTTTACTGATTTCAAATCAGTGGCCCAGTTTTCTTTAATTCATCAGTAGAATTTCACTGAGAATCAGTAAAAACCACTGATTGTCAGTGAAATTTCACTGATGAATTAAAGACAACTGGGCCACTGATTGAAATCAGTCAAAATTTTCACTGATTCAGATTTAGAGTGTGAGTTTTGATATTTGATGATTAGTTCTTGAAGGCAGATCCAACTATATAAAAGGTGCTACCGCGCTAAATTCGTCAGTCTGGGAACTGCCACCAAGTTAACTAGTTGTGTACTGTCATCAAGTTTATTCTTCGACTCCCGTTCCAAAAATCTCTTAAAGTACCAAGTGTCTTCTTCGAGTCTCATCTTTGTCAAATTCATTCAAGGAGATAATTTCTACTACGAGGAACATTTCTATTTTTCTAAGGACTGCATTAATTTGTCATCAACGTCAAATCAATAATTCGGTCACTTCTAGGCTGAGGGATGCACACCTAATTTAGATTCGACACCTGGACTCCGGACCTTTCACTTTGGATGACCCGAAAACAATTCAAAGGAAATATATTGCATTCTCTGTTTCTGCTTCATAATTTTAAAAAAGTAAGTATTCTAAAATTTTGTCACCATTTAAATCATCGATTGATCCCATAAAATTCTAGTTTTGTTTCAGTATCCCTGAAGACATCCGGATCTACTCTTTCTCTCTGATTCTAATTGTAAAGACATCAAATAAATAGTCTAATCAATATTCTAATATTCAAATTATAATACCTAATTTCCTTGCTTCATCTAATTTGGATATTTTTCATATTCCCCCTTGCAAGGAACTGTATAAAGGGTACTACCTCGCTAAATTCATCAGTCTAGGAACTGCCACCAAGTTAACTAGTTGTGTACTGTCATCAAGTTTATTCTTCGACTCAAATTCCAAAAATCTTTTCAAGTACCAAGTGTCTTCTTCGAGTCTCATCTTTGTCAAATTCATTCGAGAAGATAATTTCTACTATGAGGCACATTTCTATTTTTCTAAGGACTGCATTTCCTCGACATCAACGTCAAATCAATAATTCGGTCACTTTTAAGCTAAGGGTGCACACTTAATTTACATTCGACACCTGGACTCCGAACCTTTTACATTGGATGACCCGAAAACAATTCAAAATATATTGCATTCTCTGTTTCCGCTACGCAACGTCATTTTTTCGACCTGACACTAAAGGATGTATCGTTTGTTGTGTCTTTAACTCTAACGACAGCTTTAAAAAGTAAATTCCGAATACATTTAAATTTGTCTCCATTTGAATTCTCCTTAATTCACCAACATTCAGTAGACTCCGAAATTTGGCATCATTAATTATTTTCTTAGCAAATTTAAAACTAGGATATTAGGGATAGTAGCTTTAAATTTTTTTAACAGTAAATGATTACGACTTTGTTCGTAACGTCAATCATTGGAAGACTTTTTCGTCAGGAAAAAAAAAGGAAAAAAACAAACGTGAAAATTGTCATGAGGAAAATACGTGCGTAGGCTTAGTCGAGGCTTACTATTGCTCGCGGTCCGAATGGCAACTACAGGAAACGAGAAGAGAATGAGGGTGCCTGTCAGTAAGGGACAGAGAGAGAACCGAAAAGTACTTTAATACACGGCAATCCCCTTGGCTCGGAACTAACAAACTCGGACTGACTCTCTCTCTCTCTTTTACTCTCCCCTCGTTCTCTCTCACTTATTCCTCTTGTCTATTTCATGGCTTCCGATGAAATTTCACATCTTCTACACCAGCTGCCTTTGATTCGCTCTCACTGGCACTAATCCTAGCCTCACCACCTCTCTTTAAGTACATATCAAAACCCTCTCTTTTTCTCTCTCTCTCTCTCCATCATAGTAATTTTCCCCTTTTCCTTCTCATGACAAAAATTTTAATCACACCGCAAAAATACTTAATAAAAAAACATCAAAAAAAATAAAATAAGAAGAAGAATTATTTGAAATTTGGTGAAAAGGGGATATTCCATTTATTCGAAAAATGTCTAAATTAAGGAAGAAATTGAATGAGAATAGCTGTCCTTTGATCTGTTAATTTCTGTGTCGAGGGAAATAGGGAATTCGAAAGTAAAAACAAATAAAAGGCAAGGGAAGCCTGAAAAAACTGTACGTGTTTGGGTTGCGGAATTTCGAAAAGAAAACCGAAAGAACAAAGGGGATTGGGATGTTGACTGGTCTCTTAATCCTTTGCTGTCCATGGCATTGTGGGATCCATGAGAAGCCCCCCGTCCAACACTGGACTCTGTGTAATTGTCTGTCACGTGATTAACATTCACCATGATTCATTTCTTCTAAAGCATGAAGCATATGTTATTGAAAATATTTTCCAATTTTTATGAAAAATGTATTTCTATTTTTTTAACTACTCTTTAGATCATCGGTGCTTCGACGTAATCGCATTGATAAATTTATTCTTAATTTAATAGTTGCAACAATGTTGTACGGAAGTTAAAATAAAGTCTTCGTTACATTTAATTAGTAGCTGTTGGTAGATTTGAAAATAAATAAGACCAGATCCAGATTAAATAAAAGCAATTCATGATTTTGCGTGGGCGAAAAATTTATAAGAATTAGAACAATTTTTTAGGTTTAAGTAATTTTTATACAAAATTTAGTAAAACGTGCAGAACAAATATTACGACAAATATTACAATCATTAACGACCGGAAGTAAATGGAAATGGGATTCTTCTAAAGTGGAAGTATTTAATCGTGTGAAAATTTTATTCTGTGAATTGATTCTAAGTTACCCTAGGCATTCTATTTGCAAACATTTATTATTTAAAGAGAGCATTTTTGTTTTTTCGTAACGCCAGGAAACTTAACAGTAAAATCAATAATTAAAAGAGGAAAAATCCTCTCGTGAATACTTGAAAATTGCTGTAAATAAGCTGTTGAAAGAGTGAAGAAGAACTGATTTTTCGATCAAGAATTGATTGTTGCAAAAAACATGAGAAAAATGTGTGAAAAAGAAAAGAAAAGGAGAAAGGCTGTCCAACCTGTCAACGAGACCAATGGACCGTTCTATCCCCATTTACTCGGGTCAGAGAAATAATAAAAATGCCATTAGTGTCCCGTCATGGAAACCCATTCCATTCTTCCTACTATCATCCATTTCTTCCACCTTTTGTCAGGAAATCTGCCACTTAAGGATCATAACCCTTCTTTGATTCTGTTTTTTTTTCATCCTCCGGAAAAAATTCGCTTCTATGAAGCAGAGAGAAACGTCCCAGAGGATAAAACTGCGCTCTTTGGAATGATCAGAATGAACAATAATTGTGTCGTGATTTCCTACCACCGCCTCGTCCTCCTCCTCTTTCTACCTCCTTCACAGGAATGAATCATCCCTCTTCTTTACTCCCATATATTTTTTCCTTCCTTTTTCTTCTTTTTTCTCTTTCTGCAAAACCGAGAGGGCATAAATTCTCAAGCGGGATAGTCGTCGAAAATAAGATAAAGTCGACTTTAGGGATGGCAATGTAGAGGGTGAGTGGGATCTAAAGGAAAAAAAAGAAAGAGAGAGAAAAGGCAAATTCCCGAATAAACACATCCGCGCCTCTTTATGGCAGCACATTGTAGATCTACCAACCCGCGACAAAATCGACCTCGGGTTTTGTGTACCGTGCGCATTATTAACTCAGCCACCGGAAAATGTCAATGATACTGTTTTTATCTCCCCGCTTTTTTCCTTCTTCTTTGTTTTTAATTTCGACTTCCTGTCTTTTTTTCCCCAACCCAGTCCTGACTTTTGCCCCGCGTGAAATTGTCAGCTTTTTTCTCACCAAATCTTTTTCCTTCATTTGAAGTTAAAATTCCCTTCCGTAAATATTTTTCTCCTGTCCTTTAAGTTCGCTTTTCTAAAAAATAATTTTGTTTTAAAGCAGCTAAATCTACTTTCTAGTTTATGAAATATTTTAATCACCGTGCAATTGACTCAATGATGAATCTCAGGAATTGTTCCCACGTCCCAAACCTGATTTTTTCATTGAAGCTAATGGAGCAAGTGAAACAGTTCTAAAAAATTATTTCACTTCACTAAATTGAAAATATGCAATTAGAGTGATTATTATTGAATAGGATTGAAAAGTTTGAAATAGGGAGAATAAGTTTTGGAAAATGACTATAAGACGTAAAGATGTGAAAACTCGTTGAATCCTTTGTTTGGTTGCATCTTGCAAACTTCTCTCACTCAATTTCTGTCTCTTTTTAGAGCTGTGGAGCTCTTTTGCGCCGAAAGGAGTTATCGCCAAAGGAAACTACAGGCGCTGCGTTATTCGGAGGAAAGAGAAGCGTTAGGGGGGAGGAGGGGGTTTGAAAACGACGCGAGAGGAGAAAACGACCTCGGAAGCATCCCCCACAGCGGGGCTGAAGTCTGAAAGATAAGGTACCCCTCTCCGCCTCCTAGATTATGGAATGGCACTTTAATTACACTAATGGGAGAACCAAATGTTAATTACAATTCGAAGTCTAAAAGAGAGACGATTCGTTGAGCAAGTGGAAAAGTGAGATAGACAGCGCGAACGAGAAAAGGGCGAGAGGATGAGATTTTCCACGCTAGGGAGAACGCCTTTTCAGGATTAGTATTATTTAATTAAAAATGCTCTCCCCGATTAGTCGAAAAAAGTTGTTCTTTTTATTCTGATTTATCGACTAATCAAACAAACAAATTTCTTCTCTTCAGGTGAAATCGGAAGAATCAGAATGAATCATTCTAGTTTGATACCGTATTTCTTTTAGGGAGAAATATTTTTATGTTTACACACATTCTTGAGGAACGTGAGATCATCTCGTAACTCTCGAACTGGTTACATTTGCGGTGTGTAAACAAGTCATAAATGTTTTTATGATACCTCACGTAGTCTGAACGACAGGGTGTCGAAGAAGAAAACAGCGAAAAGTCAAGTAGGCTTGTCCGAGAGAAGAAAGAAGAGCGAAGCTCAATAAAAATGAGTAGAGAGAGAGAAAAAAAAGCGAAACGAGAAATAGGAGAAGAGGAAGGATCATCCGTGCGTGCTTTACGCCACAGATAATTCTTTGGGGCGGTTTTATTGTTTTTAGAGATGGAGGGTCGAAAAGACGCCCTCGAAATAACGCTGTAAGTGGTCTGACATGTGATTTCTAGGGCGGGACCGGAAGTCACATAAACATGTTTCGTCGTTTGAGAGTATTAAATCACTTTCAGTATCTTCCATGCTGCCATTAGCTACTTATTAGATAAAATGAAACCGGTGCAGTGCTTCTCGATGTTATAAATTAGGGGAATTTGAACGCTCTGCAGGCTCTCAAGTTTGTGTCGTCTCGCAATCGCTCTAGAGAGAGGAAATTTAGAATCTAGAAATGGAACCGAAATTCCATAATCAACCCTCCCCTCTGGAAATATCCAAAACTTATTTTGAATCAAAACAATTTGGATTCAAACCAAGGTCAGTTTTGACTGTCTAGCTGTTTAATATGATGAAGAAAAAGAAACGAATTGTAAAATAAAAGAAGAATTCAAATAATGTTCAAGATAGATAAATTTATTGAAATTAAGTTAGTGCATTATTGAAGCAATCAGAGAAATGTTCACAATGAACCCATGGGCATGGTAGCAAGCAGAACAATTCATACAATTAAGCTGTAAACACAGTTTGTTTTATCACACTTTTTTGTCTGATCTTTTCCTCTTCTTATAAGACTGTTATTATTAACAATGCGAGGTAAAGTTATTATATTATTTTGTTTTAAAGAGTAGTCATTTCATAAAAGTCTCTAACATACGGTAAACATATTTTACTCACTCTACGATAAAAAAATGAATTATCTACTCGATTTTTGTTCGAAGTTATAAATTGAACACGTTTTTTTATATATTGATTAATAAAATTTTTTGGATAACCATTCTGTAACAATAAGTTATGAATAATATCAAAATTTTTTGATGAAAAATTTGATTTGAAAGTTTCATAACTCTGTCAGTCAGATTATAAACTATTGCTATTTTCTGTGATAATGGATGCTGTGAAAAAAAAGTTCAAAAATCTACCAGAATAAGTTTTTTTAGTGAACCAGTCTGTAATTATATTATTATTTTGTCTTATAAGAAGAACATCGAGGAAACTGATAGAATTATTCGATTCAATTTCATGAGTAAATTGCAAGCGCTCATCATATGAATTAAAAATGTCAAGCATTTCAGAAACCTTATCAGATGGAATACAAGTAATGTCATCCACATAACAGAAATAAAAAAGTGGATTAAAGGATAATTTTTGCAAACAAAAAGTCTCAAGATCATCCATTACATGGTCAGCAAATAATCCAGAAACAGGTGAACCCATTGGGGTTCCATATATCCGTTGGTAATATTTATTATTAAATTGAAAAATTGTATGGTTGAAAATAAAGGAAATGATATTGTGTAAGACATTAAGCGAAATGTTAATCTGTTTCGAAATATCTGCATATCTTGTTTCAATGCTTTTTAAAACTAAATTACAATTAACATTAGTGAATAATTAAATAATTTAAATCATTTTTATAAAGATTTTTAAAAATATTTCTAATATTATTTCTATAATATTTTCAATCGATTTTAGTTATCTCGGTTATTCGTTTTCTTCTCACTATTATTGTTTTTGTATGTATTGTAATTTTGTTTTCTGCAATGTCATCGACCTTTGTCTTTTGTTTTAAACTTTAGTGTAGTTAGTTGATTTGTAATCGTTGAGTTGATCGTAAGTTTATTTTATTCTTATTAATATAGATTAGTAATTGTACACAAAACACAAAAAGATAAATTAAAAAGAAGGCTGTTGTAAAAATCAGTTGGTCAAATATGGCGGCACCACCATGTGTAGACTCAGAACAGAAGATGATGAAAGAGCTCCTAACACTCAAAAATCACTTCTTACTTAACACTAGCTCTCTTGGACCTGAAAATTCTTTGATTCTGTTGAAAATTTCCACTTGGAATTGTTTGGCAAAATTTAGTCCTCTAGAAGATAGTGGAATGTAATCAATCAAAGTTTTGAAAGAATCTTGACATGAGAAGCGGAGGGTACGTTGTGTAGCTTCTCTTTCAGGATGCTGTGAACAAGATAGTAGTGGGTCCCGATCCCAGCAGACTCGTGTACACATCCGAGAGGCGCAACGTGTGCTTGATAGCCTTATCCTAAGGCGAAAACCTCGTCAAGGCACAGCATGAGGACTATTCTTGCAACGGAGTGAGAGAGAGGGGGATGGGAGTTTAGACACGCGAGACGAGATGAGTCGAGACAATGCGGATATTAGACCAAGGAAATATGGAGGCAAAGTAGACGACGAACTGTCGATAATCAAGAGAGAGAGTCAGTAATGTGAGTACACAAACTTACCGAGGTTATCGAATACCACCATAAAGGAACAAAGTTACCCTTTCCTTTTCTCGCATACGAGTCCACAAACTTAACTTGATACCACTGACGCTCCATAGACGAATACTTCCGCAATCAATAGTTTCATTAATGAATTGATATCAAAAAATCAAAAATTGTTTCAAAAAGTGAACAAAAAATTTCCGCCAAACAAGGGGAAATCTAACCAACTATTTAGCATATCTATATTTTGATATTGTTTTATCATAGATATGTAGATGATACTATAATATGTCTTCCTACCAATAATATTCAGTTTTTGATGGATTCTTTCAATGGCTATAATGAACATTTAAAATTTACCATTGAACATGAAAATAATAATAAAGTTAATTTTTTGGATGTTATGTTAATTAAAACTAGTTCAGGAGAACTTATTACGAACTGGTATCAAAAACCTACTTTCTCAGGCAGATTTCTGAATTTCTTATCCTGCCATCCTATACAACAAAAAATTGCGATAATCAGTCACTTAGTTGATAGAGCAGTTAAGCTATCTAACCCGGTTTTTCATAAAGATAATATTGCTTTGGTCAAGAAATTACTTTTTCTGAATCATTATCCTAATGATTTTAGTGATAAATATATTAAAAAAAGATTATATAAAATTAACTCCTTATCGAAACATTAAAATAATAAAGAAAAAACAGTTGAAAAAAATTGTTGCCAACAAAACACTTTTATATTACCTTATTTTGGTTCTCTATCCAAGAAAATTAAGTCACTTTTACAAAACTACAATCTCCACACAATATTTAGAGTTCCTTTTAAATTTGAATCATTTTGTTCATTGGGTAAAGATAATTTAATTAATTCACAAAAAACTAACGTAGTTTATAAAATTAATTATAAGGATTGTGAAGCCTGTTATGTAGGACAATCTAAAAGATTATTACAAATCAGGATAAATGAACATCGAGATAACTTTCACAGGAATGAATATTATCGCAACATTATTTCAAAACATAAAAAACAATTCAAGGGTCATGATTTTGATTGGGAGAATGTAAAAATATTACATACTGAACAAGACCGAGTAAGAAGAGAATTAATCGAAATGATGTATATAAAAAAAGAAGGAGATTCAGCGATCAATCAAAAAACTGATATTTTGAAGTTGGACAAGGATCTTGATTGCTTGCAACAATTTTTATAATGTCTTTTCAATTTTTTATGTGTTGGATAATTTACTTTTATTAGCATATCTCATTAGTAAAAACAATTAGCCTTACGTCTCGAAGTTCTAATCGTTAGTGATACAGAATGAATTCAGACCAATAATATTTGGAGCCAAGTTGAAAAAAGAAACCCATTCGAAATCCAAAAAGATCACTACAATACGCAAAAGTTTAACGATAACCGAAATTTAATATCAAGGATCGGTTAAAGATCGGCAAAGGTCGGTTTATTCACTTTATAGTAAAGAGGAAAAAATAGAGGATGATGAAAAAGATTGACTATTGAAGGTATTCGAGACAAGTTTGTCTCGAAGGAGCAGGACTTGTTTAATGGAGCTCAAGCCATTCTGGAAATTTGATCGGCGAGAACAGTCAGCCAGCCATTCTTCCTTTCCTTCCTTCCTGTGTCTTCCACTCCCTACCTTTTTTTCTGTACCAAGGATTCAAGGCTCTACCAACTTTGATTTGATTCTGCGTCGTTTCTAGACTCTCTCTGTTTTTCTCTCCTCCTTTTTTCTCAAGACGAGGCTCTTCAAAAACTTCGTATTCCCGCTACACAAAATCCCGCGCAGATTTTAAGGATTCTTTTACCTTCGAAGTTTATTGCCAGCTTCATAGACAAAGTCCTTTGGAAAAGCTGATCGAAAACTAGACAACCTTTCTAGGTATCGTATTCTCAGTTCTCAGTAAACGAAGGTTTTTCAATAAATTAAAAAAGGAAAATTTTAAATTAAGTTTAAAATTTAGATTGAAAATGAAATCAATAATTTTGGGTGAAGGGAAAATTTATTTTCCTTATGAATAAATATTTGTGAAGGGGTCTTTTGATCATCAGTGCTCTTGAGATACAACCACACTTGGCGTCAGGACCATATTTTGAGGAGAGAATGACCATCGGAGTGTCAAGTGAGAAGAAAGGAGAGAAATAGAGAGAGAAAGAAATAGAAGGAAAGTGAGAGTTAAAGTGAGATAATAAGGGATGTCTAAGCACGTTCTCACCCTTGTCTGTTGAGGACCCTTGGAGGACCTAACGAGCAGCTTTGTCATCTATTTCTCTCTTTCTCGAAATCACTTTCTCTCTCTTTTTAATCAAGGTACCAAAGTAATATAGGGGACTGTAAATAGGCCACCCCGTTTTACATATACGTACAGTCATAAGCCTCGTTTCTCCTGCAATTCGCTATTTCGTGATCAACACGCGTTCCATTCACTGCCTTCCTAAAGGTTAAGTTAGGTTAACCTCTTCATGAAAACGGCAACGTTTCCACACACGACACACACTCGCGCGCAGTCCTAGAAATTCCAACAGTGTACCCCTCTTATGCTCATTAGCCTCCATTAAGGCTCTACTATTATATTTCCATCGCGCGTGTTGTGATTGAGAAACAAGATTTCCCACACGATGATAATAATTAATTTCCCAGCACTCATTGTTGAATTTATTAAAAAATAAATAATCCTTTTATAAAAAGAGTGGATATGCAAATTTGGAAAATGAAGACCGTTATTTACACTGAAAAAAAATTTATTTGATTCAAATATCCGATTATTTGATTATAATCAAATAAATATTTACTTGAATCAAATAATTTTTATTTGAATCAAATAAATTGTATTTGAATCAAATATTTCAGTATTTGAATCAAATATTTCAGTATTTGAATCAAATATTTCAGTATTTGAATCAAATATTTCAGTATTTGAATCAAATATTTCAGTATTTGAATCAAATATTTCAGTATTTGAAGCAAATATTATTTAATTGATTCAAATAAAAATTATTTGATTCAAGTAAATATTTATTTGATAATAGTCAAATAATCAGTTATTTGAATCAAATAAATTTTTTTTCAGTGTACTCAGTAAAACGTGAGGTGTTAAAATAACACCAGAATAGATTAAAATAATCTGCAAACAGTTTAATCCCTCTAGGATTAAATTTACTTAAAAAAAGGATTAAAATTATCTATTTTGCTGTTATTTTTAACTACGAATGAAATTTTATTTTAAATAAAACACCAAAGTCAACGATTTGGAAAAATTCAACGAATTTATCTTCTGCTGGAAGAATAGTAAGTTTAGTTACTAACTTATTTATACTTACTAACTTAATAGCATAGTTACTGAATTTAATTGTGTTAAAAATTTATTAAAAATTCTCGTCAAAAATTCAATTCTATTTATAATTAATAAAATTCTTTCTCTGATATTCAATTATTTTACAAAATTTTAATTAAATTCTTGACAAACTTTCAATTATTTTCAAAAGTTTTCTAAAATTCCATAATTTTCAATGTCTTCTATTTCAATAAAATTTTCCAAAAGAATTCCATTATTAAAAAAAATTTGAATGCAATTTTACGCAAACAGGTCAATTATTATCATAAATAATAAATTTTTTACGGAAATTAAATTATTTACAGATTTTTTTATTAATTTCTTCGCAATAGTTGAAATATTTTCATAAACAATAACATTTCTACAGGGATTCAATTATTTTTATAAACAATAAAATTCTTTTAGGAATTCAGTTATTTTTATAAACAATAAAGCTCATTGCAAAATTTCAATTACTTTTAATGCAATTTTAATCGAATTCTTCAAACAATGTAATTATTCTCAAAAAATCTTATTAAAATTCGTCTAATGAATTTAATGATTTAAAAAAATTGTTGACAACATTTTTTATGAGAATTTAATTGCAACAAACATGAAATTAATAAACTACTTATTTTTGTATTTAAATAATTGAATTCTCCAAGAATTTATTAATAAAAATGTTTTTAAAAATGAATTTCAGTTAAAATTGTAGATTATACTTAAGTATTAAAAGCATTATAACGTAGATTTTTAGAAATAATTAAATATTAAAAAAGTTTCAAACTAAAATCATTGAAATTTCTAATTTTTATATTTTTGACCATAAAATTCTGTAGAATTAATTCTTTTTAAAAGTTTAATAGGATTTTTATTGAAATTATTTCAAGTTTTTATTTTTAAATGTATATTTAATTGCAGAATTTCCGAATAATTGAAATTTGGTAAAATTGAATTGTAATCGAATAAATTTGAAAATTCTTATAAAACTCATCGCAGCGTTTCAATTATTTGTCACACAATTTTAATTGAATTCCTTGAAAAAAGTAATTTTGTTCATGCAATTTTTAATAAAATTCAACAAAAGAATTGAATTTTTAAAAATTTGTTATTAAAATTCTTTAAAAAATTGAATTTTGAGAACATAGAAATGAATTTCAGTTAAAATTTTACATTATACTTAAATATTAAAAACATAATAATGTGGAATTTTAGAAATAATTAAATTTTAAAAAGTTTCAAACTAAAATCATTGAAATTTCAAATTTTTCATATTTTTGACCAAAAAATTCTGTAGAATTAATTCTTTTTAAAAGTTTAATAGGAATTTTATTAAAATAATTTCAAGTTTTTACTTTTAAATATATATTTAATTGCAGAATTTCCGAATAATTAAAATTTTCTAAACTTAAATTCAAAACAAATAAATTTGAAAATTCTCATAAAACTGATAGGAGTCATTCAATTATTTTTCATACAATTATAATTGAATTCCTTGAAAAAAGTAATTTTGTTCATGCAAGTTTTAATAAAATTCAACGAAAGAATTGAATTATTAAAAATTTGATACTAAACTTCTTTATGAGAATTGGATTTTGAAAAACATTCAATTATTCAATAAATTATTTACTTTCGTATTTAAATAATTAAATTCTCGTAGAATTTTCTAATAAAAATTGATTTTCATTTCATAAAAATGAATTTCTGTTAAAATTTTAGATTATAATTGAATATTAAAAGAAATACCTATAGCGTGAACTTTTTGGAAATAATTTAATTTTAAAATTAATATTTTTGAAAAAGTTTAATTCAATTTTTTTAATGTTATTTGATGTTTTTTAACTTTCTAATATGCATGTAATTAAAGAATTTAGCAATAGTTGAAATTTCGTGAAATTGATTAATTAATTATTATTAAAAAAATAGATTTAAAGTGAAGTTCTAGTTAACAATTTTTGAAAATAATAATTGAATTGAAATAATGAAAAAAAATTTGTACAAGTATAATATTCTTATAATATAAAATAATTATTTTATTACTTAGTCAACTTTAATTATTGTAAAAATGAAGAAATCTTTATGTTTTATAGTTATAAAAAATGTAATAAACCAAAATTTCATTCACTGTAAAAAATAACACCAAAATTGATTATTTTAATCTTTTTTGTTTTTAATTTAATCTGCAACACTTTTTAATACCTCACGATTAACTGTGTACCTTGACATCAACGTCAAATCAATAATTATATCACTTCTAAGCTAAAAAATGTTTTTTACTTTGAATACTTCGAAAATAATTCAAAGAAAATCTACTGTTTGTTGAGTCTACGAATCAAAGAATAATTATTTCTAAAAGGTAGACAATTAGTACTTTCAAAAAAGACCATTTTCCTAATATAAAAAATTGTTTTTCTTAAATCTTTCTGAAATTATTTGCTTCTTGTGTAGAAAGAAGTATTTCTCCTCTCTCTCTTCTTTAGTAGACAAAAATCAAGCTGATCAATGTCCGGTGAAATGGTAAAGTTTTCGAATACTATACTGCCACGACTGCAAGAATTTGCAGATTAATGGATCCTCATTTAAATACAAATCTCATGCCGATACAGAAGGGGCTTGTAGTGGAGGAAGGAGGCCAAGGGACTGACCAAGGGTCGAAGTGTGTTTGCCGTCCGAGTAATGACCCGGGAGGGTGTCCCTCTTGGTCGACCTATCGGGACAGGATGGTCCAATGATGAGCACACGAAGAATGGACATGCAAACAAGCAGTCCCTGACCCCACAAAGTCGTCTAAATGTCCTCTCAGACCGCCTCTAATTTTATCCCACTATCCTAAAACTCCAATCTCCAGACTTGAATACCAAAAACTTGTCAACTTTCCTCCACATTTTTCAAATTAGCATTCCTTTTGTATTTTTATTATTGAGGTTATTTTTTCGATCACAAGTCGAAACTAAAAAACTACATCTAATTATAGTTATTTTTTCATATTGAAATATTTTGAAGAATTTACTTTAAATGTTTGGAAAAAAATATGTACGGAAGAATATGAACCGAATGTTTTGGAAGACCTACTGAAGATAAAAATTGTGATCTTCACTTTAAGCTCGTGACAAATTATTTTTATTTTAGTGTTGTTTTGAAAATGTCTTATAAAAATAAAAAGTGGGAAATTTGGGAAATGTGGGAGAAGTGGAAATATTTGAAAATGGCAAAAAAGGAGGAAGGAAGTAATGAAGTAGACAAAGGGGCAGGTGGAAAATAACGAGAGCATCGTGGGAATTGGCAATCAGTCAGGGTGTCGAGGTGACCCGACTGGGGGACGCTCCATCACTTCCGGCCATGATGTATGCAGGAGGTCGCGGCCGGTAGCAATCGTGGCACCATACTACGTCCCCCAAAGCAACTTGCCTCCTCCTGCTTTTCTCTATGAATATATGAATCGAACCTCATTCCAGAGTAATGCTTTCTCTCTCTCCCCGTCTTTCTCTCACTCTCTGAGTTGAGAGTGAGTATGCTCATACGTTAACATCGCGAGATGGTCGTCCCTCGATCCCGCAACGCTAATATCATCCGTGATATATACTCAACTCACCCTTATATCTCCCAGCCCCATTTTCACCGTGTCAGCTCAAAACTCGAAACTTGATTCTAGCCGCACGTGTCACTTATTCCAACTTTCAATATTTCACCTTTGCCCTTCGCCTTTCAGTCATTTCTTAATTTACTCACTAAATTTGTATTGGAGTTTCCCCTAGGTGATGTTTCTTTTAGACGAACCCAAGTCCGCTCTACGGAGTCTAATTTTCTCTACGAAGTCTAATTACTATTCTGATGATCGATTTCCAAAATTCAAAATGGCGGATCCAATATGGCGGAGAGTAATAAAATTCCTTGTAATTTACCTACAAGAATAAATATAAAGGGATTTCGTAATCAGTGACCGAAAAAACCTCCGAATGGTAATTTCCAAGAGGATTACTTTACTTTTTGATATGTTTTCCTATTTTGATTAGGTCCCTTTGCTGTAAATTTAAACCAATGGTTGTGAATGAGAAAAAAATCTAGTGGGTCTAATTATTATTAAGCAAAACAAACTAATAAATACAAACCAAATGTGAATAAGAAAAAAAACTAGTGGATCTAATTATTATCAAGCAAAACAAACTAAAAACATATATTTAACCAGAGAAGTAATTAAAATGTGATATTTGTTGGATGATTCCCCTATAAAAAAGAAGAAAATAACTGGAAGTGGCTTTATCTCGACAGTGTAAACGTGACTTTACGCAAGTCCATTTGAAAGCACGATTTTTCGCGGTTTCTCCCTTGCTGGCCCTTAAAGTCTTTCTCCTCGCTTACAGCTTCTTTCTCATTGTCTCTATTTCTCAACCCTCAGTATATACGACATCCCGAGAGCAACGTGGCTAATGTCTTTTCTGTGTTATACCTCTAGCATCCCCTAGCGGAGATGACGGGGAAAGGTCCTGGCGCATTATCCTATTTTGCGTTGTTCTCAACGGTCTCTGCGTCGAATTACGCGGACAGCGGATATCACCAAAAACCACCCTTCACCGTCTGTCTAAACTCTAAATCCTAAATTAAATTACATTATCCCTATAATTCGATTTCCCGCTACTAATGAAACTTTATATTCAATTACAATTTATTTTTTTTTACAGAAACTTATGTCACGTCAGTGCGAGGTATATTTTCTAAACTTTGATTCTGAATCCTTTTATTCTTCTCATCAAAACAGTATTGATTAAATGTCTTTGGATAGCTGTTGCGATATGGTCAGATGTATCTAGCCATTTTTCTTTTGGATCTTTATTCCAGGTGATACAATTTTTATCTTTTGAGCCAGAGGTGATCAGATGAGTTCCCTTTGCAAGAAAAAAAATATAATTATATAAAAGGTGCTTCCGCGCTAAATTCGTCAGTCTAGGAACTCCCACCAAGTTAACTAGTTGTGTACTGTCATCAAGTTTCTTCTTCGACTCAAGTTCCAAAAACCTCTTCAAGTACCAAGTGCATTCTTCGAGTCTCATCTTTGTCAAATTCATTCAAGGAGATAATTTCTACTACGAGGCACATTTCTATTTTTCTAAGGACTGCATTACGTCGACATGAACGTAAAATCAATAATTCGTTCACTCCTAAGCTGATTGGTATTTTATATGATCCCCACTGGACTCCAGACGTTTCACTTTGGATGATCCGAAAACAAGTTAAAGAAAATATATTGCATTATCTGTTTCTGCTGCATCTTTTAAAGGGGTAAGTACACTAAAATTTTATCCCCATTAAAATTCCCGATTGAGCCCACGATGTTCTAAGTCTTTTTCAGTATCCCTGAAGACATCTGGATCTACTCTTTCTCTCTGATTCTAGTTGCAAAGACATCAAATAAATATTTTAATCAATATTCTAATATCTCAATTATAATACCCAAATTTACTTGCTTCATATCATTTTCATATTTTTCAAATTCCCCCTTGCAAGAAACTATATAAAAGATGCTACCTCGCTAAATCCATCAGTCTAGAAACTGCCACCAAGTTAACTAGTTGTGTACTGTCATCAAGTTTATTCTTCAACTGAAGTTCCAAAAATCTCTTCAAGTACCAAGTGCATTCTTCGAGTCTCGTCATTGTCAAGTTCATTAAAGAAGATAATTTCTACTACTAGGCAAATTTCTTTTTTTCTAAGAACTGCATTACCTCAACATGAACGTCAAATCAATAATTCAGTCACTTCTAAACTGAGGGTTTTTTTAATCGACACTTAAACTCCGGACTTTTCACTACGTTAATTCGAAAACAATTCGAAGGAAACATAGTGCATTCTCTATTTCTGCAACATCATTTTAAAAAGATAAGTACACTAAAATTTTGTCCCTATTAAAAATTCCGATTGATCCCACAATGCTCCAAATTTTTTTCAGTGTCCCTGATGACATCTGGATCTACTCTTTCTCTCTGATTCTAGTTGCAAAGACATCCAATAAATCCTAATATGTAATTATAATACCTAATTTACGATCTTCATACAATTCGGATATTTTTCATATTGTCCCCTTGCAAGGAACTATATGAAATCATCTATATAAATATACTACTATATACACTATATACACTATATAAATTCATCAGTCTAGAAACAGCCACCAAGTTAACTAGTTGTGTACTGTCATCAAGTTTTTTCTTTGTCTCAAGTTTATCATTTTTTATGTACATTCTACAAGTCCTCTCTTAGTTAAGTTCAATCAAGAAGATAATTTCTACTACGAGGCACATTTCTATTTTTCTAAGGACTGCATTTCCTTGACACGAACGTCAAATCAGTAATTCGGTCACTCCTAAGGAATTAAGGGATTTTAAGGGATTTTTAATCGACACGTGGACTCCGGAACTTTCACTTCGGATGATTTGAAAACAATTCAAAGGAAATATATTGCATTCTCTGTTTCTGCTTCAACATTTTAAGAAGGGAAGTACTCTAAAATTTTGTCCTAATTAAAATTTCCGATTGATCCCACAATGTTCTAACTCTTTTTCAGTATCCCTGAAGACATCTGGATCTACTCTTTTTCTTTGATTCTAATTGTAAAGACATCAACGTTATTCCTTCGACCTTTCACTGAGGGAACTATCGCTTGTTGGGTCAACGTCTCCAAGAATAATATTAAAAGGTAAGTCACTAATAATCTAAAATTTTTATGATTTAGTAGAGTTAAATCCTTACATAGTTTAGTTGATATTATTGTTAAATAAACGATCATAAGACTGGCAGATCTTAGCCAACAAAACGTCGCTATACTGACAATACAAATTGGATGTTTTATTCAATATTCCACCTCCCCATGATCATTTATTTAACAAAAATGTCAATCTAAAATTTTGTCCTCATTGATCCCAAAAAGTTCTAAATTTATTTCAGTATCCCTGAAGACATCTGGATCTACTCTTTCTCTCTGATTCTAATTGTAAAGTCATCAAATTAATCTTTGATAATTTAACTTCAATGTACCAGTTCCTCTTTCTTAAAACCTGTCCCTTAATATCCGAACCTTTGTGTCCGTTAATAAATCATGGTTGAATTATCGATGCCGGACAATTCCAATACCCAAATCTCGTGTATGTTTTGTTTCATTCTGAGACTTAAAACTTAATAAAAATAAAATACTCCAAAGAAATTAGTTTTTGCAATTAAAAATTGTGACAATTTCTCCAAGATTATGGGGCGGAGATATAGCATTTCTCCTGAATTAGTTACAGTAAACCTTGTTAGGTCTTTCATTAGGCAAAGAGCGAGTGGAGGATTCTGGGGAAGCTTTAGATGTCCTTCGAATGTCCCAGTACGCACTTAAGATGAACGCGGTATGGTAAGAACCTAGCAATTTGTTGGTATCAGGTGCACGGTGTATCTCAAGTTGTAAGCCCGGTTCTAGCGGACCGGCAATTAACTCTATTACCACCCTGTAATATTGTGCACGAGTTTCTAAACTGAGTACACGCGACTCGTTAAGCTCACCGGGCTTTCGAGTCAGCTCTTTCCAAAACTAACCCACTGAAATTGTAAATTTCTGATTTTTCTGTTCTAAAATCCTCTCGGTACTGAACAGTGGTATTTAGATCCAAATGATGTTTTCAGGATGGGCGTTAAAAGAAAGGTGGTGAAAATTTTATTACAAAAATTACTTAACATTTAGTTTTAATAATGTTAGAATTTTAAAAACCGAAAGAGGTTACGCACGTAGAATTTTTAAAGAAATGTTTCAAATAGTTAAAAGTAATAATTCAGTTAATTTGAGAACAGACACAAATTCACTTAATGACATTAACAGAAATTTAATTTTAAATACAAACAAAATCTAATTCCACTATATCATTTACAAATATTTACCAAAGTAGTTAGCCCTCAGGGTACCGCCCGAGTCAAAATTTAGACCCTCTTTTTTTAAACCTCTTTTGAATCTGAAAACAATGCGGAAAAATTCATATTCCGATGTAGAGAGGTTGAAAAGAGGATTTCAAATTTTTGTGAAATTTAAATTTTTTAAATTTCTATCTATGCAAATAGATTTATTGAAATCATTCAAAAACTATTATTTACATGTTCTATAGGGTAATTAAAATATAACTTTGTGAAAAAATTCCAATTTTAGTTTTCGAAATATTTTTAAAAATCTTTTTTCGGACCTCTTTTAAGCCTTCTTACTTCTCTTTTTAACCTCTTTTGAACCTCTAATTGTGCGGAAAAGTCCATTTCTGCAGTTTCTAGGTTCAAAAGAGGATTCAGAAGTGTTAAAGAGGCTTAAAAGAGGTTAAAAGGAGGTTTTTGGAGATCTAAAAGAGAGTCTAAATTTTGACTCGGGCGACTATAAAAAAGCAATTTTACATTCAGTGAAAGTTAGCTTATCTCGGTAACTTCAGAGGATTGAATATTATTTTTTTCAACTGTTGGGACCTTAAATTAACCACTACCCTACTACCAAGACCCCCTTCATTGACTTCTTCCAAAATATGTTCCTATTTATAAAAGTCTCTTGGGTTACGCTAACCCAGTCAGTACCCTGAGGGTTAGTTATTATTTCATTGTTGTGCAATAATCTTTGTCTTTCAGTAAAACATCTAAAAATTGTTTACTCGATTACCAGGTTAGAACAGAAGTTATTTATTGTTTAAAAAAAATGAAATGAAATTCAAGAGCATCGTTTTTCAGCATCGAAGCATGTGTAGTCTTTTTGTCATTACATACATCGTCTTGTAAAGACGATATCGAGTTAGAAGGAGGGTTGAAAGATGAGGAGGAAGGAGTTTTGGCAAGAGTTTATCGTATGAGGGAACCGTTAGGGGTAAAGGGTGATCGCGAGAGAGGAGCATTAGACGAGAGACGCCTAGCGGGACAATCTCATCTAGATCCCGTCGTACATCGTACCACCCGAGGCCCTACATCGTAGTACCTCGTCCTTCGACAGGACCCTCTTTTCTCCTCTCTTACATCCTAGTCAGTACATCGGGTCTTGCAACCCTCGACGTGGCAAATTGAGCACACTCACACCCCTCAAACTCTAGGACCTAGTGGCGTTACGAACGATATATGTGGACCATTCGACAGACAAACGGCCCGCTCCCTTATACTCGCACACGATCCTTTCATCTCGTTCTACTTTTTTTGCTCTTTCTCTTTTTTTTCTCTCTCTCTCTCTCTCTCTCTCTCTCTCTCACGTGCCTTCTACTTTCCAAATGGGGATCGTGTCTTCTGTGTTGGATATACAATCTAATCACTTAACAATTCTTTAAATCGTGTTTTTAGGTGGAGTTGAAAAGTAATCTTAATTATTGTCAAATGTGTGACTTTTACAGAACCTTAGACCACATTTTTTAGCATGCAAAAAATTTTGCACAAAAGAAAAAAAATAACAAACTTTGTTGATTAAACTAATAAGATGAGGAATATTTTTACAACTCTACACTGAACAGACATTATACTTAATTTAAATAGAAAAATAATTTTAAATGATTTTGTTTGATTGAAGTTAGTTTGTAAGCTTAATCTCAATATATAGAAAATATCTAGTGCTTTGATTCAAAAATATTATTTCATTGAATAATTATATTTAATTGAAACGCATTGATTTAAACATATTAATATTATTATATTGTTAAATATTTAAACATATTTGATTTAAACAAAAAATTGTGTTTAAAAATGTTATGTTTGATTCAAACTTAAATGTTGATTATAAATAATTTGAAATCACTCACAACTTATGTTTGAATCAAATATATTTTTTGTTTAAATGACCAAAAAAATATGATTCAATTAAACTCAAACATGTTTGACTGTATAGCAAAAATATTTTAAGTTTAATTTGAACAAAAAATGTTTCAATCAAATATATCGTTTTCTTAGTGTATGACATCGTCTAACGAATCTATTCTGAATATATAAGGACTCAAAATTGGATTCGCAAATCAGTTTCTAATCTAACATTTAATAAACACCAAAATTTTGTTCCAATACTAAAATTTCTGTGATATTCCCAGTACAAAGAAATTTCTAACGAGTAGAACTTGTGTCAGTTACTAGTCGATTATTCAAAAAAACTTCAATTTTATGTTAGAAAATAAAAACTGAAAATAATTTCAAAAAAAATTAAACTTTTTTGAAAAAAATTAATTGTACAGAATTGCTTTGTTAAAAGAATGTAAAATTAAAATTTTCATAGATTTTAATTTGAAACCTTTTGAAAATTCAATTATTAAAAACAATACAAATATTCATTTATAATCTTAAATTTTAACTGAAATTGATTTTTAAATCAATATTTATTAGAAAATTCTACGAGGATTCAATTATTTTACTATAAAAATAAACATTGTATTAAATAATTGAATGTTTTTTAAAAAAGAATTTTTATAAAGAATTTTATCAACAAATTTTTAAGTAATAATTAAATTCACTTGACAAATTTTTAATTAAATTTTTCAGAATAATTTCATTTTTCGAGAAATTAAATAATTAAATTCAACTGACAAATTTTAATTACTTTTTTCAGAATAATTTCATTTTTCGAGAAATTTGATGCAAATTGTACCTAAACATTAAAAATAATTAAAATTCTGTCAAGAAATTTATTAAAATTTTTGAAAATAATTCAATTTCGGATAAAACTCTTATTTTTTGTAAAGATTATAAAAATTTTAAAGAGAATTTTTGTAAATTTTTAAAACATAATTGAATTTTTCTGAAGAATTTATATTACTTTTAAAAATAATTAAATTCTTGAGACGAATTTTATAAAAATTGTTTTTTAAATAATTGAATTGTTTTGTCAATTTTTATTTAAATTCTAGTCATTGAAAATAATTGTATTTGGAAATTTTTCAAAAAATTTTGTAAATAATTTAATTCCTTGAAGAGTAAATAAAAATTTTTATTATATTTTATAATTATTAATTTATAAAGGATCTCGGTCGTTAAAGATTACTTAAACTATAATTGATTTATTATTTTATAATCTTTATTTTATTAATAATTAAATTCTTTGAAGAGTAAATAAAATTTTTTTTTAATATTTGAATTTCTCAAGATTATTTTACTACTTTTAAAAATAATTAAATTTCTGCAATAATATGTATAATCTATAATTGCTTCAAAATTTAATTTTTTTATTGTGTTTAACTAAAATGCTTCAATAAATCCACTTTTTTCAATACACAAATAAAGTTATATCAAACATTTAATTGATTTCATAAGAAGTTTAGTTATTTAATTTTTAATTAAAATTTGTATGCTTTTTAAATTTTCAAATTGAATTTATTAAAAATTGAAATTATACAAACTTTAAAATCAAAATATTTTTTTTTAAACTCATTAACTTATAAAAATTCTAAATGTAACTATTTTAAAATAAAATTTATTTCAAAATATTTGTAAAAAATTACATTTCAAGGTTAAGCACAATAACTTTAGAAAATGAAAATTTTTTAGGATTATGATAAAAATTTCCTGACTTTTCTACGTTTTTTCACACCAACTTTCTTAAAAATTAATCAAATTTAAAATTTTTGGTCCACTATATTGGATCCACCATTTTGAATTTTAAAAATCTGACATCAGATTCGTAATCAGCGACCCCGAAAACCCCTAGATTCAAAGATTCATGAAAATCCACTAAATTTTAGATTTTCGTCCGCCATATTGGATCCGCCATCTTGAATCCTGTCATTATGGACTGAAATGGACTCAGGATTTAGTTTTACTGACCCCAAAAACATATAAAAAACATATCGTGATCTCGGGGCTAAAAAATTTATTTTTGCGTGTTTGTGTTATTAGAAATTTGTAAAAATAAGTACAACCCCTTCGGTAAGTATGTTAAATTTACAAAGAAACGCCAATAACAAATTATTAACATAATTAACATGAAAGAAATAACGATCAAGAAATAAATACACAACGAAATTATTAGCCGAAAAGAAGGTGTGAAAAGAAGAAAATGCAATAAAGGGGGAGTTTTTTTTTCTTTTTTTTTAAAAAAGAAAACTAGGAGGCTTTTCATAAATATTGAATGACACCTAGGGCGCATCGAGACTGCTGGTCTGGCTCATCGCACCACCACGGTGGTTTTCGCTCAAGTCTAATAAAGGGTTAATTAATACGGTTTAAACCATGCTGTGGAAAAGGAGGAAGAAACTCTCGACGGCAGGGAGCTTCTAAAATCAGCTTCTAATGAAAACGAAGTACATATCCATTGTTCCCTCATATCCAAGAGTCAAATTACAAATCAAAATTCAAATTTTGAATTTTCTGCAAAAGTTAAAAAAAAATTCCACAATAATAAAAAAAATAAACTGAAATAAAAAATGAACTGAAATAAAAAAAAATAAACTGAAATGAAAAAAAATTGTTTGAAAGGTCAACATTGGAGAAATGTTAATAATTAGAAAAATAAATCTTTCTTCAGGAAATAATTCTTTTATTAAATGTTAAGTAAATTACTAATACGAAATTAGTTTCTCTTCAAGCAGGGATCTTTTGAAAGTATCAGCAATTGACGAGCATTGAAGTATTAATGAGCGAGAGGCACGTTTTTATGAGTCACACGTTGACCGGAAGTGGCAAAAAGTGCAGGAAAGACTGATGGAGAAAATTGAGAAAAATAGACGATGTGTACGTGAGAGAGTGTGAAAGTGCAATTGGAGTGAGTGAACGAAGAGCTGGTAATTAGGGCAGGGGACGGTGAATACTCGACGCGCTCTGTAAATCTGGACTCGTGTGATGGCGTAGACACGTCGTTGGAAGAAACCAAAGCGGGAATACTCCTCTCTCTCTCTCTCTCTCTCTCTGTCTCTCGGTAAACCCAATTTATTTCATTCCGAGAACAGGGAGGTGAGAGCGAAGCGAGAAAGCCCTTTCGGGGCGCCAAACGGTGATGCCACCGGCGACTTGTGAACCACTTGTCGCTGTTACAGCCCCATAAATTCCCCGTGTCTTCCCAACCCGCCAACGAGGTATCTTTCACTCTGGCCTTTCAGACTCCTCGTGTTTAGATGCCTACTTACTCACCGCTCCTTCTTCTCCATCTAATCGAAATCAGGACAATAAATCCACTCCTCCCGTTTGTAAACATAAACACTTTTCAATATTCATCATTTTCCTAATGGATCAGTGTTAGAACATTGTAATTAGCGGTGTTACATACCGAGCCGAAAGCGAGGTTATTTAGAATTTTAATTATTATTTATTTTATTTCGAAAGAATGGTAGGTTGATTAAGTCAAGTTGGTAAAGCTTGATCATTTACTTTTATGTGGGTACGTTCTCTTCTATCTATCCTACGGGCGTCGTCTTGCAATTATTTAAAATATAATTAGCTTTTCTTAATAATTTAGTAATTTTAATGAATTTGAACTCAGTAAATGAATTATTTTTAATGGTAAAATATTTATTATCTTTGATTACAAAAAAATATATATAAATTTAGATGTGTTTCTGGTGTGAAATTACAATTTGTTTAAAATGGTACTTACAATTACGTCTGTTTCGAGGGCAGATACAATGATGAATTTTTTGACAAGGAATATATTTCCTATAGTCGTTGACACTGTGAGGTTTTACAACTCTTAAAAAAGAACGGTTAGGACTTTGTCACAGTTTTTAGTTCTTATTCTCCGAAAGTACACACGTCAGGTTTGCAAATCGTATCTCGAGAATAGATTAGGCTACGACGGATAATCTATTAATTTTTGAAAATATCAACTCACAAGTCTGGCGATAATGAATACTTGTTCAATATTTAGAACAACGAGAAAACTTTATACTGTTTGAAAATGCAAGATTTACGGCTTTTCTTTTGTTATATTTATTTCAAACGCATTATCTCTATTATTGACATTCTAATTGTGCGATCATCAACAATGATTCATTGCTAATGTCTTCAATTTCAAAAAAAATTTGTTACTGGGATGTAACAGTGGTGTTAACGAATCACTAACTTTGTAGTACTGTTTTCTAGTTAGAAGAGGAAAATCTCTGCGAATTCAGATACCTGAGTAATGAATCATAGGTTATGGGGGATGCCCCACTAAAAACCCCTACGTTTTATTGTGGACTATTCTTCAACTCATGGAACTACCTAATGGTTTTAAACTTCATGAGGTGTAGGTTCAGATGATCATCATTATTATGATCATTATCTTCATTGTCAGGAAAAAATGTTACCCCATCAAGAGCTATTTTTCGAATATCGGATGCAAATGCATGTGACAGGGTTTTGTAGTACGTAAGGCGCACTTTCCTTGGATCGATCGTCGTCGTCGCTATCTTCTCGCCACCCTGCGGCCTTTCTCGTCCGCCATGCGGGCCACCCAAGAGCCAACGGGTTGAACTGTGAGAGAACGATGGACCATGAGAGGGCGGAGGATGATGTAGAAGGAGGAGAAGCTAGCGGTAGGCTTCCTGCATCCGACGTCTCGTCGGGAAATGTAACGTAACGAGATGAAGTCAGTGGTGTATGACGTCACGCTGGTGGGCGTCCTCGTCGCGCTGGCTGCCTTCCCAGCGACTGTTTCCGTGGAACGGAGGCCGTCAACAAAGGGATGCCACCCACTACTAGAAACAGAAAACCCATACCATATCGCAGGATGCACATCGACCATTGTATCCGGTCATTCTGGTCCCTTACCTTTCACTCACCATCAAACTCCACAAGTTTCTATATTTTCCACAGCATAAAACATAGTCTCACAACAAATATTCCTATTCGAAATTGAAAAGCATAGCCAGTTTGCTAAATATTTCTCCCGTCATTTTTAAAAAAATATTTCTTTTCTTTCACTCAAAATACGACTTCGTAAATTAGTATCAAATTCAGATCACAAAATATCTTCCAAAGTCGTTGAACCTGTCGACGTCATACAACAGGAAACGGACCTCAGAAACATCAGGAAGCGGACTCTACATTGGCGCTATCTCTCGGAATTCACAAAACTCGTCAGAATCAGGGTCCTGATGGGACGGGGTAAAGAACCCAGGGGTCTACAACAGACAGAGAAGCATACATATGATAGCCGTACTTTGAAAACTTTGTACATTAAGAGAAAGGGTAGCTTTCTCTACTGCCAAGGACGTATTGTAAAAGCTCCAGTCAAAAGATAAAGAGATGAGCTATTTAAACCATTTCCACAGATTTATACTTGGAACAAGGAAAATTAATTCAATTCTTTTTTTCCAAAAACACTATAACTAGTAACTATTAAAGTTAAACTAGGAATTAATGGATTCGATACGATTATTAGTTAGCTGTTTTCCAAAAGTTGCGAAGGCAACCTGATTTCTGCTTCTAGTTGGCGGAAGATGGTTGAAACGCGCTGGGACTTTCGCTAATGAAGGGCAAGCAAGTGGTAGGAGAGTCAACGACGCAAGCAAAGGCCAACAGGTCGCCATTAGAGCGTACTGTTCCGAACTACTAATAGCCAATTCATCCGCCATAGTCAACTTCGTCTGCACCCTTCTGTAGCGACCAAGATCGACGCCCAGTGTAAATATATAGGTGGCCTTCAAGCAATGTTCTCGATCGACAACAACCAAGCCAGCATTTAACTCTGAATTACTCCCTACCATCGCAATTAGTGAACCCAATACTTGATTATCCAGCTCCATAAAGAAAATTCAATTTTCAAAACGTGTCCATTCAGTGAAACAAAAATAATACAGTAAAAGAAAAATTCTTTAGCAGAGCAAAAAGAAACAGAAAAATTGATTCTAAAAGTACAGAAACAAAAAATATTTCAAAAAGCTTTTCTCGGGAATGATAAACTCTATCCAGGAGGAATATAGTCTCGGCGTCTTACTTGGTGTAATTACGAAAGGGGAAATTAAGCACCAGCGCAGCCGCCGTTTGGTCCAACCGTCCATCTATCCGTCTGTCGTTCCGTTAACGAGAGATGAGAAGGAACCACATTTCTGATGCTCAAACGACAAAGACGATGACACAAGACGAGCTTGTGCTCCAATTGCCAGTCAACCCAACCAACTACCAGCTTCCTTAGCCTTAGATCTCGGCAATGGATCGAGCCACAAAGCACCCATTAAAAGATCATATCACCCACTGCCGCTTCTCCACAGAGTCTGCAAGATCTCCCCACGAGAAAGGGTAGTGTCTCTCTTTCCTCCGCTTTTCCATCTTCCATATTCTCTAATCTCAAAGGAACACGTTCTTCAAATATATCCAAGCATAAAGAACACATTGTCGAGCACTTATTTCTCATCTCTGTGTTTTTGAATATCAACATCTTCTTATTTAAAATCTGCGCGGAAATGGGGGAATATTTCTAAAAATTTTAATGGGTTTTGTAAATACTTTGTTTTGGGTATTCTTTTCTCTTAACGTAGTAATTCCAAAAGGGACTTCAAAAATAAATCAGTAAGGAAAAAATTGACCTTGAAATGAATTAAAGTGGGTGGTTTAATATTGTACAGTAGCAAGGAACTATATAAAAGGTGCCACCTCGCTGAATTCGTCAGTCTAGAAACTGCCACCAAGTTAACTAGTTGTGTACTGTCATCAAGTTTCTTCTTCGACTCTAGTCTAGAAAACTATTTCAAGTGCATTCTTCGAGTCTTGTCTTGGTCACGTTCATTCAAAGAGATAATTTTTCTACGAGACACAGTTTTACATTTTCTATGGACTGCATTACTTCGACATCAACGTCAAATCAATTATTCGGTCACTTTTAAGCTGAGCGATGCACACCTAATTTACATTCGACACCTGGACTCCAGACCTTTCACATTGGATAACCCTAAAACAATTTAAAGGAAATATATTGCATTCTCTATTTCTGCTACATCATTGTAAAAAGGTAATTACTCTAAAATTTTGTCCCAATTGAAATTCCCGATTGATTCCACAATGTTCTAACTTTGTTTCAGTATCCCTGAAGACATCTGGATGTACTCTTTCTCTCTGATTCTAATTGTAAAGTCTTCAAATAAATACTTCTAATATCTGAATTCTAGTACCTAATTTACGTTCTCTAGATAATTTTGATATTCTTTTCCTTCCTTTATTAACAAAATTTACTCGATTCACTTTTTGCTATCGACATAGGATCGTTTCATTTTCGTCTTTAATCAAAGTGGACGTAGGAGTGGAACTTGAAAAAGATTATTTTATGATCCTATGTTGCTGTGGCATCAGCTGCGCGTTTCAAGCTGAAGCGAATATTTTGATATCCCAACCCTGAAAAGCACGATGCCACCCTTTAATACGAGTTAATAATATTCCCCCTATTTTTCGAGCGTCACTATTTTATTTACAAGCCACACTTTTCCAACCTCCAAGACAATGGATTTTTAATTCTTCAAAAACTTTATCTCCAAGGATCTTTTTCTTGCAAAAAAATTAATTCTTATATAAAAAACAATTCTAACCTTACATAGGAAAATTACAAAATTCTCACCATGAATTAATTGTAAGTTACTATTCACCATGGACACGAAGGTCAAGAATTTCCAAGTCAAATATTCAAGAGACGAAAAGCATCTAACTCTCAATTGCTATTCAATGACGTTTGATCCAATTCTCTAACGGACAAAAGGGGTTTCATCAAATCAAAAGCTGGACAAAAGCAGTCACACAGCTATAATTATCGTTCTACAAGATCCAGAGAAAGAGAAAATTGAGTCCATGAGAAGGAAAGAGAGAGAGAGAGGTTGATTTAGAGAGTCGAGGTCCTCGATGAGGGAGCTGACTGTGGGCTTCCTTGAGTTTCTAGCCAGCCAAGCAGCTATACCAAAAGCCCTAGACAAAGTTTCCTTCACTCACTAGGTTTCCCAGGCCGCGAAAACTTTCCCCGTTTCTAGGAGAAGCTGGTTTTCTTTGTGTACCACCACCCACGAAGCCCTGACCACGTTCGCTTTAACGCTTCCACCTAATTGCAACTGAATTAACACAAGAAATTCTCTATTAATACTTAATTGCAAATTAAAAACTAACATTTAAACTGTATTTCTCCTTTCTAAAAACACAATAATTGTGAGCTTTACCCAATTTTCATTATTTTTTTCATCAATTTTTTGCTAATTAGTTTACCGAAGATGGTGGCACCTAAGGTTATATGAAAAGAGGGAGTTATGATAGAGACGTGAGTTCGTTTCGGTAATCCGACAGAAATCTCAGAATTCATCTCGCGTTTCTCGCACAACCAATTACAGTATTTTCCAGAAGAGTGACGCAGTTTCTCGGCACTAGTATATCCCATCAGCTTCCGAATCTCTTTCTCACTGCTTCTCATCGACGTTCTTGAAGCGTATGTATGTAAATTAGGAGTCTCGCTGGGTCTTGTAGAAAGCCACCGGAATCGCACGTGGGTTACCAGAAATCTCACGGATGTGTATTCTAATTTTAAACAGTCATGAGAAAAGAGAAGCGTCATGCATTTCTTACTTCGAATTTCTGGATAATCGCCTCTCTCTCAGTCTCTCGTATTTTTCCTTCTCTCCTGTCTTCTTCGAGATTTCTTTCATTCTCTTCGCCTCGGCAGGGAGCGTCTTTCCTTCAAGACACCGCCAATATTAATATACGCAAAATGAAAATTAGGCTCGATTTGCATTCAGTAATGGGAAAAGAAGACGTTCCTGTTTTACTGTACAGCGACAAAGAAGGCAGATTTGACGAGACTCACGTCCAAGTGACTTATTATGTAAACAGTTATAAACATTGTGAACATTATAAATATTTAGAAACATTAAAAACATTCACAAGTATTTGTAAACAATATAAACACTTATAAACAATTATTATATCTAAAAAATAAACCCTTTTAAATATACCTAACGTTCCACGTTTTAAATTAGTTTTAAATAAATTGAATCTAATTTAGAATGAGGATAAGTCTATGAGCCTACTAATGTTATGAGTGAATAATTTATTTAAAAACCAACAGGAAAGAAAAGTATTGACAAAAATACAATGAGTGTAATTAAAAATTATAAACCTTACTTTTAAGAATAACGATTACTGGTGTTGAATGGACTGGTGACGTAATCTGATCATGAATTGTTGAGGGCTAGTCGTAAAGGGGCCTCAAACAGTTGTCCTTAATATTCGGGTAGTAGTCCTCTTGTTTCTACTAATGAGATAGTGTATTGTATTTTGAAAATATTTTCTTCCTTCCAGACGGTTGTCGCCTCTTGAGCAAATTTCGATGGTTCGAAATTTGAAATGTGATATTTCAATATAAGATTTGAGAATTAGACACTTGAATTTATTTCCAAATTAATTTTTTTGATAATAGTAAAAATTTCTTTTGGGTAAATAATTATCTTTTATACGTTGTACGTTTCAGAATAGTATTTAAAGATAATTTTGTAGTTCACTTTTAAACGATGTACTTTTCAAAATAATACTTGGAGATAAACTGTTGTTGACTTTTTAAAATATACTTTGAGTTCACTTGACGATGCTGTGTTGACTACTAGTTGATTTCCAAAAAATTACTCTCTGTTCTAAACCGACATGCTCCCCCTTTTTATATAAAAATTTCCTCATTAGTCTAATGCTTTGTAGATCTCGTAGTGGTTTATAGTAATCTGTATCTTCGATCTTGAAATTCCCATAATCGTTATTCTTTTGATATTGTTTTGAAAATATATAGTCAAAATAAGTATATTAATAAGAAGTAATGGACGTAAGACAGTTATAAAAATTTTGCAAATAATTATTATGAAATGATTGTCATTTGAGTTTTAAAATTAATACACATAGTAGTCAATGGAGGTCCCATAAATATTAACTCACATAAAAAAGTCGTTAGAGATAATTGTTCAAGATAATTAGTTAAAATTTTAAGAACATAAAAAAATTTCTTATATAGATTTTATAAATGGCCTGAGACTGTGTCTAGATCATTCTATTTTTAAGTTTCATGATAATTTTTACATACGAAAGTTTCCATTCCGTCTATTCCTTCCGACATCGTTATGCAGTAAATCAAATATTTAACGATATTGATTACACGATGCTTTTTTATTATAGACACGTAGATGATAATATTTGCTGTTTATGTGAAAAGAAACTTCAAGATTTCCTAGATAGATTCTATTTTGAGAACAATTTTTTAATGGCGGCTTTTTTCGCTGTTAAAGTTAGTCAATAGTTTTTCAATCGTTTAACAGAAGACTAATAAAGGAAACACTATTTAGTTTGTTTTGCAACGCTTTAGTATCTTCATCATTAGATAAGTGTATAAATAAATAGTTTCTAAAAAAAGAACACCAACGCTGCATGAACACAAAATGTTCTGTTCTATTTCCTCCATTCAAAGTGATCGTAACATTAAAAATTTTATTATCCTAATAGAATATTGCATGAAAATTTAATATATAATTTTTGGAGAGTGTGGCGTCTCATTAAATTAATGATAGAAGTGTGCCTAAGATGGAATCGTCGACGACGTTGTGCGGTGTTAAGCCAATATCTCTTAGGTGGGCCATAGGCAAGGCATTAATTTAGATTATGGCGGTGGTTCAAGCAAGCTTGCTGTGGCTTCTCGGGAATAGATGATAGAAACTGTGTACGATCTTCGCATCGAAAACCCTCTCTGCAATCTTCCTCATGTATAAGAGGATCCAGTACACACGAGCCACAGGGGCTAAGCCACGATTTTGATGTCTTTAGGAATTCCCATTAAGCCGAATACCAAGAGCAAGCAACGAACCACAAAGTTTTATCATCGTATACAGTGGATAATCAATGGCAGGATGAATCGAATAAGGTCCAGCTCTCTAATCTTATCTTCTCGAAAACCACATTCACTCTTTACTCTGCTTTGTGCAAATTTCACTCTTCTAAATAAATATCTTATCCTCGATGGTCGTCGTGATCTTAAATTTCGGTCAGTAGTTTATGTCAGGTCATCAAGATGGATTCTATTTTTATAAAATAATACTTTTTTAAGTTAGGATCTGAAACATTTTTTTCAAATCGAGACAGTATTAATTAGATGTCTTTGGATAGGAGATGCAAAAAAGGATCATCTGTATTTTGTCATTCTTCTATTGGTTCCCTACTTACGTGTAATAAAATGTTTATCACATTGACCAAAAGGTGGCAAAGTTGGTGGTATGAGGTAAGTTCCTTTTGCAGAAGAAACCTACAAAAGATGACACCTTCGTCGAATGATTGAGTCTATGACACGTCTTCAAATTAGTCCAAAACTGACCATCGAATTAATTTCATCTCTTCTTGTCAGTGACCAAGTTAACTAGTTGTGTACTATCATCGAGTTCATTGTTCGACTTCAGTCCAGATAATCTCTTTAAGTACCAAGTGCATTCTTCGAGTCTCCTTTCAGTCAAGTTCATTCATAGAGATAATTTCTACTACGAGACACATTTCTATTTTTCTAAGGACTGCATTACCTCGACATAAACGTCAAATCAGTAATTCGGTAACTCCTAAGCTGAGGGGTGTTATTGTACGAAGCCCTTGTTTGTTTAATTAAATTGAAGGTCTGAATAATAGACCGCAAGATGAAGTAATAAAATAAGTGAATAAATAAATGGTTATAAAAATAAAGTGACAAAAATAAGAAATATAAAGTGAAATATTAAATAAAGTGCAAGTGAGTTAAAACTCAAAGGAAATTAACTAAAGGGAATAAAACTTAAAGAAAATATATAAATATATGTATAACAAAGGTGAGCTAAGTTATTTTAAACACTAAAATACAAAACATGCACATAAATACATTACGCATTAGAAAATAGATATTGTGTAGAATCAAATACTTAAAAGAAGATAAAGATTGTAATCTTTAAAATAAAGTAAAAAGAGGAAATTTAGATAATTGTATTAGGATTTAAAAGTTATAATATATTCTCACTATATTGTAAATTTGTTTAACTTTATTAACATCTACACAACATTTCCAAAACCTTAAAATCCACTATTTCCAAACAGTAGAGATTCTCACCTCACTACTTGAACAATAAGTAGGAAGGAGGGGACTCACTACCAAAGAGGTTTGAAGGTTTCCAATATTTTCGTGTAACATTCCTTTAAATTAAATTATTGTTAACAATTAAATTTGTTCATTACACTGACAATAATTAAATTAGACTTACAATTTAAGTAAGTTACTTTTACTCTTCAATTTTGATCATATTTAAATTCTTGGTTGATTCCACAAAGTTCTAATTTTGTTTCAGTATCCTTGAAGACATCTGGATGTACTCTTTTTTCTGATTCCAATTGTAAATGATTCATCTAATAATTTTAATAGTTAATTTGAATTTTAACAGTTCCTCTTTCTTAAAACCTGTCTTTTAGGATCAGAGCCGTCCACTCTGAGAATATTTCAGGAATGAATTACAGATCCCGGTCGATTAAAATAAATAATTTAATATCTTGCTTTTGTTTTGAGTCATCATCATTATCATTCGCTTCGTCATGAATAGCAAACTGAATATTCAGTGTGTATCGTTAAGGCTCAAGAAGTTTGCTGACCCAAGTTTTGTTCCGTTAGTTATTCAACTTGAATGTAAACATATTCACGATATCCTTGGGGTAATGTGTTGGCCAAAGTTTATTGAACAGATCTCGGCACAGTGCATCGCCTCTAATCCAATAGAAGAGGCGCAACCGGAGATATTTGAGAAATCCGATCCCAGTATCGAATGCTAACTTTGTCGTGCGGCATATTTAAGTAACAATACACGCAAGTGGCTAAAGTTCATTCACTACCTGACACGCGTTTCAAATAGAAATCTAGAAAGTCTTTCCATTCCCAAACCCCGGTCCATAAACTCTCGATCAATAACTCCCCACATTCCCACAAAAGAAAATTACACCGCAATTATAAACTCTCCTACATAAACTTTTCCATCGTAATGCTAATATTTTATCTAAATTGTTTTCAACGGGAAAATTTTCTCCTTTGATAGAGAGATACTTTTATACACATAGTATTAAGAGGCATGTTTGAGTTCCATTTCGAATTTGCTTTTCGTGCATCTATGCACCCAAAAGTTTCATCGTTATTACCATCATTATCATGTTGGCTATCAGTGTTACAATTTCCAAGGTAGTGCGCGAAACCCCACAATGCCCACGAACCATTTGCCAACGTGCTCGTTAGCTCGAGTTAATTAATACGCGCGCCAAGTATCGAGCAAACGTTTCGTCAAGGCAAAAGGGGGGGATGCATTAAGCCCAGTCCACAGAGACATCTGTGTCCTCAAGTCATCCCTCTCGAAATGAAAGGGTCTTAACCAAGACAGTGAATAATTCTCGAGTCTAGAGTTTGCAAATGCTCATTGAGGGATGGATCAATGGATGACCAATGTTCGGGCGACCAAACTGTTCTCACCAAAGGGTCCAAGGCGAATACGAAATTCGGGAGAGAAAACGAAGAGAATGGACAAGAGAGAAATGGGAGAAGGAGAGAGAGAGATGGTGTGGAGCCAGTGGGGGACATTCAAGTTCGGACAGATTGCCCTATCGCCTTACACTTCGCACATCGACAGGACTAAATTATCCATGAATGACCAATTAACCTGGCGACTGTACCAATTAAATGTCAAACCCGAACTGAATTCGGTTTTCTGCGGTCTGTACCTAAACTGATGGACTTTGACCATCTTCAAAAGCAGTCGCTTCTAATTCGCTAAAGGAAATAATTAAGGGTGGTTACCCCAGTTACGAAGTCAAAAAGGCCTTATTAAATTTAATACTTTTTTCTACAAAATCAAAGCAAAAGGATTTTTACAAACAAACACTTTTAATTGCAATGGAAATTAGATATTGAAGATTAAAAAAATAATGAATAAAACTGAACAAGATTTTGGTGAATTCATGCGTGAGTTGGGATTAGAAGTTAAAGGAGCAAAAAACGGTGTAGCACAACCGGCCTCACCTTATTTTTCCAAAAATTAAAACAAACCAAAATAAGTAAAGCAGCAAGAAATTTTTGATGATAAGGAAGATTAGAGAAGAACAGCAAGTAATGATTAAAACTGAACGAGATTTTGATGAATTCATGCGTGAGTTGGGATTAGAAGATAAAAGGGTAAGAAAAGGTGTAGTACATCCGGCCTCACCTTCTTTTTATAAATATTAAAACAAAACGAAAATAAATAAAGCAAGAAAATATTTTTAATGGTAAGGAGAATTACAGCAAGTAATGAATAAAACTGAACGAGATTTTGATGAATTCATGCGTGAGTTGGGATTAGAAGTTAAAAGAGTAAAAAAAGGTGTAGGAAAACCAAAGTATTCCGGAAGTATTCAAGAACGTCCGATGGTGAAAAGTGATAACACCGTAATCATTTTTTTTATTCACTATTTATTTTTAAAGTTAAAAACAATGTCTAGTTGAACATGTTTAGACAATATAGCTAAAAATCGCGCGAAGAAAAGAAAAAACGCTTTTCAAGAAAACTACAAAGTATGATATTTTTCTTAATGAAATTTTTGAATTAAAAAAAGATCTCATTGCTTTTGTTTTGAATTTCCCTTAAGGTCGATTACAAGTTTTTTCACTCAAGGACAAGGTGGTACCAGGACTCCGAGGAGCGAGGAGGCCCCTTCCCCCCTGGCCTCCTCCTTCCTTTCTCGGCTTGGCGGCGTACCACGCGATGGTACATTTTTAATTACTTACACCCACGCAGCTGCATCGCGCGATGACTATAAATCAAGCGGAGCGCCGCCCAGCAAAGTAATTACAGCTTGAATTTTAGATAATGTTGCCGCAAGCACGGCTCCTCGCTATTGTTTCCCATCCCTGGAGCCCCCCTATCGCAATCCAATCCATGTCCGATCCTCCGTAAATAAACTCTCCTCCACTGATCAAGCATGTTTTCTCTCTCTCTCTCTTTCTCTGCCTTAAAAAATAATACAGCATCTCTTCTAGTTTTCTTTTGTTAATTTTACTTTTACAGTTTTTATTTATTGTTTTCTTCTTTTGAAATTTTTCAAGTAGGGGATTTTTTAGGGGAGATATCACATTAGCTTGAAATCCTTTAGGTAACAGTTTAGACTTTTCTTGCAAACAATTTCTTCGAATGTTTTCGTTCCTGTTGTATTTTATTCGAAAGGTTAACGAATTTCCATCACTTTAGAAGATAGAATGTCAACCGCTTTTGATAACTTTATCTTAACTCGAGGACATTTTAATATTCCTTGTACGAAAATTATTTACAATCACAATGAGTAAATTTAAATATATTCTAATATGTCTAAAAAATTGTTATGAACCCTTCAAATAAATCAAAAGTAGCACATGATTATAAGAAAGATTAATTTTCTGGCAGAGAAATAATTTTATCCGAAAAACTGCAGTTTTTTAGGTTCAAGTGTTTATGATTGAGAAGATCATAAGATCAGCTGATTAACAATCCGATGTCATTATTTTCAATATCCAAAATGGTGGATCCAATATGGAGGGCGAATTTCTAAAAATTGTTCGGATTAACTTCACACTTGTTACTCAAGGGTTTTTTGGATCGTTGATTAAAAATCCGATGGAAGTTTTTCAAAATTCAAAATGGCTTATCCAATATGGTGGACGAAAATATTAAAAATCAATCAAATTTACTTGTAATTGATTTTTAATTTTTTTCGTTCGCCGTATTGAATTTTGACGTCAGCTTAAAATTAAGCGACTCTAAAAACCCCTAAATAATTAATTTTAACTCGATTTTATTCATTTAAAATTTTTTTCGTCCGCCATATTGAATCCACCATTTTGAATTTTGCAATTTTGACATCAGATTCGTAAGAAGCGGCCCAAAAAAATCCTTATAAACCAAGTTTGGCATGAATCGATTCCGTGGATATAATTCAGACTTTAAAAGGTTACGGTCGCTGATTATGAATATGAATCAGTTTTTTAAAATTCAAAATGGCGGATCCAGTATGGCGGAAAAATTTTGAAAAGTAGGATCAAAGTTCTACAACCTACTCGTGATCGATTTCGGTACCTACAAACAAATTGGCAAGTTACGGACCCTAGGAAACATTTTTATAAAAATTCAACAAGTTTTTTAAATTCGTCCACCATATTGGATTCGACATTTTGAATTTTGGAAAACTGATTTCATATTCATAATCAGCAAAACTGAGAACTTCTCGAGTAACAAGTTTCATACAAATCGGATCAATTTAAAAAAAATTCTCCGCCATATTGGATCCGCCATTTTGAATTTTTAAAAATTGATATCAAATTCATAATAAATTTATAATTGAATAGTTAGTATTAGATTATTTGCAGTAAAAACCTAAAAACTAATGTCCACTAATACTAAATTAAATTCTTTCGATAAAAGACCTCTCTCCACAGTAAATAAAACAACAGTTTATAGAAATAGATCTTTAAATAGACCCCAGAGAAAGTATAGAACATCAATTTTCCCGTCTTACAACCTCGTCGATAAAACCGCAATGAGAGAAAAAAAATCATACCCAGTCGGAGAATGTTTTCCAGAAGGAAATAAAAATTTCAAAACAAGACTAAAGTTGACTGGGATTTATATGCTCGCATGTAAACTATAATCGCATCTAAAGTGGTCTATTGGAAACAAAACTACTTCCAGTCATTGAAAAACTTTTTCATTTCAAAACAATTGATTCAAATAGATAGATTGCTGGGAAAATTGTACATCAATTTACATTAAATAATAATAACGCCCATATATATACGATAAAACTCTATGTACATACAGAAAAAATTCTTTTTTTCCTCTCCAATAATATTGTCAATAATTTTTACACTAGTTTTCTATAATTTATTTGTCTTTTAAAAACAGCACTCATAATTTTCAAGGTCGATAAAACATTAAAGAACTCACCTTTAACTATGCGCTAATTAAGAGCCCCGAGAATAAAAAAAAAAGGAAGAGAATTGAAACGCAAACAGTTGGCAACATTACGACCAGTCATATTTCCCGCGCAATTAAAGTGCGGTTGAGGAAACCTTTAAAACTTAAAAAAAAGAGATGGAAAGAAGGGAAAAAAGGAGGAAAAAAAGGAGAGTGGAATTTAATTAGGAGACGTGTTCTCGTGTTCTCGGGAAACCGTAAAAAAAGTGGAGGGAGAAAATGTGGTGGAGGAATATATAGAGAAATGTTGTAAGAGAAGGAAAGAAAAAAAAGGAAGAAAGAAGGAAAGGAAGAAAGAGTTAAAGAAAAACAAGTGAGCAATTCAGCGAGTGAAGGAGAAGGGATATCGCGAGCGAAGACATAACAATCAGGAATATGATAACACGCAGAACGGATGCTTACCTTCATCTCAGACTATTGGGTGGAATGGTGGCGAAGGATGTTTTCCAGGAGAGGTAAGAGCGAGATGAAAGATGATGAGTGAAGGAGCTACGGGAGGCAGGGGCGCTTAATTAGAGCCAGACTTCCGTAGGATGCTTGAGGCTTCCCTACAGTCTAAAGTTCTCTCTTCCTCACAGTTTATCCACCTAAAGTGGCTATCTTCGAGTTACCCTCAAAATCATATCGAATTTTACATCATATCCTAATCCAACCAATTTTTTCATTATTCCACAAGAAAGGTAAGAACACTTTTCAGAAAAAAAAATTTTATTTTTCTTATTTTTTAATATTTTTCTTTTATTTGTGTAAAAAATTTTAAATACTTGAATTTTTAACTTGGGCTCTATCAAGGGACTGTCTAGTTCTTCTAATTTGGACCCAGAGCCTTCTAGGAAGGAAATTCTAACCTCGTGGAGCCTAATTTAACAATTGAGTACTATTTGGGTCAAGAAATAAAACTAAATTTTAGCTCTACTACAATCAGGCCCTTATTTAGCTCTTATAAAGCCAGGGCCCAAACCTGATGGTCGAGTTTTTAATTTAATTTCTTCTTTAATTATTTTCTCTTTCAATTCATTTCCATTTTACCGATTTTTAACTTGAACTTTATATTCACATTCATTTTCACATTCATTTTAACAGATTTTTATTTTCACATTCATTTTCACATTAATTTTCACATTCATTTTAACAGATTTTATTTTCACATTCATTTTCACATTCATTTTAACAGATTTTCATTTTCACTTCCACTTTCACATTCATTTTAATAGATTTTTATTTTGATCTTATTTTCACTTTTAGTTTCCCAACGATTTCTATTCACTTTCATTTTCACTTTGATTTTGAAATCCTTTTCTTTCACTTTGACCTTGAAAAAAATTTGTTTGCAGTTAAATTTTTACATTTATTCATTTCGTAGATTTTTATTTTCATTCTCTATTAAACAAAAAATTAAAATCTCACGTAAATAAAAGTCAAAACGAAAGTGAAAATGAAAATAAATCCTGACAAAGGTAAAAGTAAAAACATTCACTTTGTATAAAAGTGGAAATGAAACTGAAAATAAAAATCTATTAAAATAAAAATAAAAGTGAATATAAAAAGTCCATAAAACTGAATGTTTATTACTTTACATTTTGAAAGTTAGTAAAAATCGATTGTAGTAAAAGTGAAAGTGAAAATTAACATGAAAAGGAAGGTTAAAGTGGAAATGCATAAATAAATGTAAAAATGAAAGTGAATATGAAAAACTATAAAAAAGAAATGTAAAAATGAAAATCTCTTTAATTTAAAAATAAAAATGAAAACGTATGTGAATACGAAACAGTATTTAAAAAAATGTTGAAATGAAAGTGTAAACAAGTTAAAATAAAAACTTTTAAAAGGAATATAAAAATGAAAGTGAATATAAAAATCTGTAAAAAGAAATGTCAAAATGAAAGTTGAAACGAAAGTGAATATGATAATCTTTAAAAACAAACATAAAAATTAATGTAAAAACGAAAGATAAAATGAAAATCTCTTTAAACGAATGTTAAAATGTAAATGAATATAAAAATCTATAAAAAAAATGTGAAAATGAAAGTGGAAAGAAAAGTTAAAATGAAAATCTCTTTGAAGGAATGTAAAAATAAAAATGAATGTGAGAATCTATAAAAAGAAATGTGAAAATGAAAGTTGAAATGAAAGTTAGAAAATTTATCAAAAGGAATGTAAAAATTGAAGATAAAACATAAAAATGCGTAAAAAATCTATCAAAATTAGAGAAGAAATAAAAATGAAATTTAAAATGGTAATTTCTCGAAACAAATGTAAAAATGAAAGAGAAAACAAAAGTGAATGTGAAAGTATAGGGTAAATAATGAAAAAATGAAAGTGGAAACAAAAATATTAAAAAGTCTGCTAAAGTAAAACTGAAAATGAAAACAAACGAGAAGGTAAAATTCTGCGAAAGTGAAAATAAAGGAAAAATTAAAAATTTATCAAAAGGGACATTAAAGTGAAAAATCTCTCAAAGTGAATGTGAAAATGAAAGTTGAAGTAAAAATAAAATTACCTAATTGACGTGCATTTAATTCTAGTGCTGCTTTTTTCAAGAAAAAATATCAGGAAATAGGAGTCAATATTTATATTCCCCACTATTTGCGTTTTATAATCCTTGGTCTACTTAAGAGGGTAAAATCTGAAAGCTTAGTTGAATTTCCTTACGGTTAGATGGTTAATCCCGTCTCTCTCGGTCTTTTCTTACCCCTCCGTCGTACTATATTTTCCCAACAAAAAGAATATGAAAATTCAAAACGTCTATTTTTAGTCCTCCAATGTAAAATACCCAAAAACCCTTCATTTTCATATTCACTTCCATATTCACTTCCATTTTCACTTTTATTTTTACTTCTATTTTTAGCTCCATTTTTTAAAATCAAATTTATCTTAATTTCTGTATTTTAAATCAATTTTTTTCTTTCTTTCTTTGACACATTTATTTTAACTTCCAATGTAAAAATTCAGTTGAAACAATTGTGTTATTTTCACCCTCGAAAGTAAAAAAATGACTACAACAATAATTTTCATTCTCACTTTGATTGATTTTCTCAATTTAATTTTTATTCTTAAAGTGAAAATAAATGTAAGAATGTTTTTTTCTTTTTCACTGTTGAAAGCAAAAATGACCATCATTTTAAAATTTTACTGGAAAAAGTAAAAATAACTTTCACTTTCACTTTAGTAGATTTTTTCAATTTAATGTTTACTTTGTAATTAAACAGTAAAAGGAAAAATATAATTGAAAATGAAAGAACAAATGTGAATAAAAGTGAAAAAAATAAAAATAATAAGTGAAAGTGAAAGAAAAAATGAAAGCAAAAAAATTCATTTTCACTTGAATAAAATAAATGAAAGTAGAAAATAATAATCTCTACACGTTTTCATTCTAACTTCGATTCAAAAGATTTTCATTTTTTCTCTTTTTTACTAAAACTAAAAACTTTGTAATTTAATAATTTCGATTTCCACTTTCACATTCATTTTTATTTTTAGAAAAAAAAGAGAACAAATGAAAATCTTTTGAATTGAAAGTAAAAATGAAAACGTTTAGATTTTTATTTTACTCTTTCATTTATTTAGAAGTAGAATGAAGTAGGCTTGAAAAAAAAATAAAAAATTGTTTTTGAATTAAAAGTAAAGATGAAAATTTGGTAGGTACAATGAAAATGAAAAGGTAAATGAAATTATTTTTTATTTAAAAGTAAAAAATATGGTGAAAATGAAAGTTTTATCACAGATAAAACTTTTTTTTTCTTTTATAAAACTTTTTTTTTCTTTTATAAAAAAGAAGTAAAAATTTTACTTTAATTTTCACTATGAGAAATATTTCAATCAGAAAGTAAGAATCAAAGTGAAAATGAAAATCTGTTACAGAAAAAAGTTTAATGAAAAATAAAAAACTGTCAATGAGATAAAAATGAAAGTTAAAGTGAAAGTGATAATAAAAGTCGAAATGAAAGTATGTAAAAGAGAACTTTAGTCAAAATAAATTGAAATAAATTTATTTAAAAGAAAAAGACAAACGTACAACTTTGTAAAATACAATAATGACAAAAAATTAACTCAAAAAAAATATTTTTCAAAAAGAAAAAAAATTGACAAATCAATTCATCAATATTTCGCCGGATTGTCATCACTTGAATATTGAATTGAAATCGATAGGTTGTCTCACACCAAAACCACAATGACGTCTGCACGCAAACTTCTTTTTAAATGTATTGCGCGCACACTATAATCTCTCTTTCTCTGATAATCATTGACGGTTAGACGAAGTAAAAGTGCGTGCTCTAAAAAAATGTTAAGTAAGAAGTCGGCGAGCACACGAGAGACGAATAATTGATGTAGAGACCAAAAGGGAAAACCGTTGGTTATGTCTTATAGATAATTCAATCTATTCTGACCATGTCTCTCTTTCTCTCTCTCTCTATAGAGTCCAGTTTGAGTCTAACCGCTCATGTTCTACACCTATGATTAATGGCTTTATAATGACCGTGGAAAGTTATCATTTCAAGGAATGGGGCAAATCACACACGTGCGTACTTCACACAACAACGCACACGTGTGTCTGTGTTTGTATGTGTGTTTAAGCTATAGCATAATAAAATATTATGTCGATTCTAAGTGACACAATATTTTACAATTGAATTATTTAATTATTTTGCGTTAAATTAAATAAAGGGAAAATTATTATTCAATTTGGTTTTCAACTTTTAGTCTCACTTTTCAAAGAAGTTTCTTTAGTTTTTAGTTTTTTAATAGAAAAATAAAAACCGAAATAAAAAGATTAAGGTAAATGAAGGTAAAAATAAATAATGATAAGGTAATAAAAGCGATAGTAAATATAGAAACGAATAATAAATTTAAATTGAAAATTAAAGTTAAAAAAACATTTTTAATCTTACAAATGTTCATTTTCACTTTCACTACATAAACTCTTACTCTGGAAATTAGAATTAAAAAGAAAACGTCTATCAATTTCACATTTGTTATAATAGGTTACCTTTAAATTCATGTTCCATTGGGAGTGAAAATAAAAATTAAGAAAGAGAAAAAATGAAAGAGGAAGTGCAAGTGAAAGTAACAGTGAAAGGAAAAAAGTAAGAAAAATTAAAATTTATTTAAGAATAATGAAAAATTGAAAAATAAAATTGAAAGAGAAAATGTAAATGAAGACGTGAAAATGAAAAGAAAAATGCAGATGTAAATGAAAGTGAAAATGAAAATGAAAGAAAAAATGCAAATGAAAGTGAAAATAGGAGGAAAAGGAAAAATGTAAGTAGAAATGAAAATAAATGCACAAACTAAAAGTAAGAAAAATGAAAATGTATTTAAGAATAATGAAAAATTGAAAAATAAAATTGAAAGAGAAAATGTAAATGAAGACGTGAAAATGAAAATGTAAATGAAAGTGAAAATGAAAATGAAAATGAAAGAAAAAATGCAAATGAAAGAAAAAATGCAAATGAAAGAAAAAATGCAAATGAAAGTGAAAATAAGAGGAAAAGGAAAAATGTAAGTAGAAATGAAAATAAATGTTCAAACTAAAAGTAGAAGGTAAAATTTATTTATTTATTCAAAATATTCAAGTTAAAAGAAGTGAAAAGAAAAAAAACGACAAAAATGCAAATGAATGTGAAAATAAATGTAGAAATATTAAATGTAGAAATGAAAGCGAAAGTAAGAAGAAAGAATAAAACATAAATGAAAGTGAATATAAATGCAACAATGAAAATAAGTGAAAATAAAAGTAAAAACGTTGGTTTAAGTGAAAAATAAAATACAAATAATTAATTAATTCGAAATACAAATTAAAGTTAAAAAAGTGAAAATGAATGTAAAAATGAAAAGAAGAATGAAAGTACACATGAAAATAAAAATAAATTTAGAAATAATCGATAAAACGCAAATAAAAGTAGAAGTGTAAGTTAAATTTAAAATAAAATAGAAAAAATAAATAAATAAAATAAAATAAAAAAATAATTTATAAATAAAATAAAAAATAAAAGATTTTTATGAATTTATTAGTAAAAATGTGGATTTATATGAAAAATAAATTAAAAATAATTAATTAATTAGTTAATTCGAAATACAAGTTAAAGTTTAAAAAAAGTGAAAATGAAAGTGGGAATAAGAAGAAAAGAGAAAATAAAATGCATTTCAAAGTTTAAGAAAAGTGATAACGAATGTGACAATAAAAAGGAAAGAGAAAGTGCGTATGAAAGTGAAAATAAATTTAGAAACGATCGATAAAACGCAAATAAAAAGAGAAATGTAAGTTCAATTTAAAATAAAAAAATAAAATAAAAACGAGAGTAAAAAATATTGAAAATGAAAAAGAAAATACAAGTGAAACTGAAAACGAAAAATGTTAGAAAAATGCAAACGAAAATAAGAATAAAAGAAACAGTGAACATTAAAGTCAAAGAGAAAGTGAAAATGTAAATGAACGTAAAAATAAATTTAAAGTTGAAAGATAAAATTAAAAATAAAGTAAAAATTACAGACAAATATAAATGGAAAGGATAAAATGTTAGTGGAAAATGAAAATAAATGTTAACAAATGTTAATATATGTTAATAAATGTTAATAAATGTTAATAAATGTTAATAAATGTAAATAAATGTTAATAAATGTCAATAAATATTAAAAAATGTTAATAAATGTTAATAAATGTTAATAAATGTAAATAAATGTTAATAAATGTCAATAAATATTAAAAAATGTTAATAAATGTTAATAAATGTTAATAAATGTTAATAAATGTTAATAAATATTAAAAAATGTTAATAAATGTAAATAAATATCAAAATGTAAGTTAAACTAAAAAGAAAAAGGCAAAAAGCATATTGAAGTTAAAAAAGTGAAAATGAACGTGAAAATAAATGAAGTAAATAAAAATAAAAAATAATAATAAATAAAGAATGAAAAATAAATGAAAATTAAAAAAATAGTAGATAAAAGATAAATCAATTTAGAAATGTAAGAGACGTTAAAAGCTAAAGCAATAAGAAAATGTAAGTGAAAGTGAAAATAAAAATGTAAATATGCAAATATGTTAAAACTTTATGCAAATACAAAGAAAAATTATTGATTCAAATGACAATCGATTTCTTAAAATAAAAAAAAATTTTCTCCAGTCCATAAATATAAAAAGTAAACCTAAAAATGAAATCACATAACTGACCCCTAAAATTTCGATTGGGGCCAAATAGGAACACACATATGTCAATTGACTATATCATGCATGGAGTGGGAGAAGTTCATATATAGACACTCTCATCGACAATTGAAACTTCATTCAAGTAACTTGAGAGAGCATCGAAATTTCAACTGAAATCAGGGCATCGAATCGACATCCGTCATGCAACGTCAGTCGATGGAAACCCAAGCCACTTGATGGTAATTCTTTGGCTGGCATGCGACTGCCACTCGAACAACACGACATCGCACGAAACCAAAGTTTTTATTCTTTGCCTAATTATAACATGTGCACGACACCCTCATCTATGTTCCAGATATGCTTTCTTTTCTAACGGATATGTAAACAACCCCTCCCTCTTTTTTTCTCTTTCTTTATTATATAGCTCAACATCTTTTTTTTTGCGCAATGCACAATTCGAATTTTTTCTTTTAATATTTTACTATTTATTCAGTTCCAGTTTTCATTTTTCTATTTCTATTCATATTTTCGTTTCTACTTCTATTTCTATTTCTATTTCTATTTATTATTTATTCAGTTTCAGTTTTCAATTTTCTATTTCTATTTATATTTTTATTTCTACTTCTATTTCTATTCCTATTCCTATTCATATTTTTAGTAATTATTTATATTTTTATTTCTATTTATTATTTATTTTTTTTATTTATATTTATTATTTATTTTTTTATTTATATTTATTATTTATTATTTATTTTTTTTTATTTATACTTATTTATTCAGTACGAATTTTTGTAGTTAAAATTTATTTTTTTCTTATTACAATTCTTCATTTTTACAAGGGCAAATTTATTGTCATAGAAAGTGTAAAGTGATTTCGTAATTTTATTTCTTTTTTCTCTTCGATTGTTTTCTATTTTTACTTTAAAGGATTTTTCTTTCATTATAATTTGGACTCTACTTTTTTATTTTTACTTTCGTCGAAACATTTTTTTTTACTTTAACACGTTTTTGTTTTTATTTTCGGTTTTTAACTTCACAATTAAAGTTTTTTTTCTCATCTTATTTTCACTTTTATTTTCATTTTCACTTTCACTTCCGTAGGAGACGAAAATCAAAATATGCCAAAGGGAAAATGAATGTTAAAGTAGAAATGTATTAAAATGAAAATTAAAGAAGATTAATTAAATTTAAGAAGATTATTAAGAATCGAGAAATAAAAATCTTTCAAAGTGAAAGTGAAAATGAAAGTCAAAATATAAATAAAATTACTTAATCAAGACACACACGTAACTTTCATTCAACAAATTTTCAATTACGTCAACAACATTTTTACTTTGAATTAAATTAAAAATATTTTTACTTGTAAACAAAAAATTTTTTTCTCTTCATTGAAATGACGAATCTCTTAGAAGATGGTGAAATTTTTTTCTTTGAAATTGTAAGAGAAAATTTTTTCACAAAAAGTTAAAAGTATTTTGGAAGAAACTAAATGTGAAAATTTGTTGACAAAATTAAAACTAACAATTTTTTTCAACTGAAAATGTTTTTAAATTGAAATTTTATGAAAAAAAATCTTTTTATAGAAAATGGAAATTTTTTTCATTGAAAGTGAAAATATTTCGGGTAGAATTAAAAACGTTGGTTAAAAATGAGAATTTTTTTTAGTAAAACTGAAAGTGAATAATTTTTGAGTGAAAGTGATTTTCTCTGTAATTTACATAATTTATTTATTTATTATTTATTATTGTTTATTATTATTTATTTTTATTTATTTTTATTTAATTTTATTTATTTTTATTTATTTTTATTTATCTTTATTTACTTTTATTTATTTTTATTTATTTTTATTTACTTTTATTTATTTTTATTTATTTTTATTTATCTTTATTTACTTTTATTTATCTTTATTTATTTTTATTTATTTTTATTTATTTTCATTTATTTTTTATTTATTTGTAACCTAAAATTAATTATCAAAATAAGTCGAAATAAAAATTGAAATATTTTACAAAATGCAGACTGGGGACGAAAGATTAAACGACAAAGCAAACGTCGAGAAATAAAAATTGCATAGACAAATTTAAGATGATTATCGCAGCTTTTTTACAGCCTTACACCTAATAAATCACTCCATCATAATAAAAGCGATATATAATGGTCAAATTTTCTTTTCTCCTATAATAAGCGATTTAATCTACCATTATACACATGAAAATAGAGAGGGAGAAAGAAAGGAGAGAAAAAAGAGAGAAAAAGAGAAAAAATAAAGAGAGAGAAAAAATAAAGAAAGGGAAAAAGTAAAGAAAAAATAAAGAAAAATAGAGAGAAAAATAAAGAGTTAGAGAGTGGAAGTAAGAGAGACAAAAAGAATTAGAGAGAGAAAATACAGAGAAACATAAATTGAGACAGAGAGAGAGAAATAAAATCTGCAGGGCCGAGGTATAAAATTAGAAAGTACAGGTAAAAATGATAAAGTATGTGTGCGGTGTGACGCATTTAAAAGACCATGATTTTCTGGTGAAAGCTCGCGTTCACCTCGCCGAGGGCGAGGGGTGATCGCAAGCCTGCCGAAGTACTCGCTCCGTTTAGCTGCAACCTGGCAATTACCTGTAGGGCATAATTGTCATCCCTTACGTTTTCCAACCCCTGGTTGTATGTACGGACTGCTATTCCCACCCCCCGAGGGGGGCGTAGGGTCACGCGAGGCCGTGCCTGTCGCAGAAGTCCACGCGACCCAAGCCACGCAATACCGAAACAAAACATAGCTCGACTTGCCTTTACCTATATCAGATTACTAATTACCAATTTACCCCCCTTTCCACTCTTTCCACCATTTTTTTTTCCTTCCTTTCTTCACCAAAAAAACATATTTCTCATATTTTAATTCAATATCATAATTCTCATTAATATATATATATATGTGAAAAAGTTTTTATTTTAATTTTTCGAAAAAGAAAACACTTACCAACTAACGATAATGGAGTTGTTAAGACACTGTTTAGCAGTTGAACATTTACCTGCAACAATAAATGGAAACTTTGTTAAAATAAATAATAAGTAAAATAAATAAACATATTTTGACAATATTTAATAGTATTTTTAATCAAAAAACACATTTATTTTAAATTGAAAAATTGATGAGATAATGCAAGGCCCTGTTTCCGCCCTGTTAGGACCCCGATTGTAACTGGTCGGTCCAAATACTGCATTTCATTTCCAAAAGCACGAAATTCCATGTAAAAATTATCCTATTTGGACTTAATGTGATTTAAAATATCTTGCCAGGTTAGAGCCTGGTCTGGCAAGTATTTAGCACGGATCAGGACTAAATTCTTCTCTGACTGGAAAATTGACACTTTTTTTTTGTTTCTATTGGAACCAGACAAGTATTTTTACAGTGAAATTAGTTAAAAAGTGAAGTCCTACTATTACAATCAATAGAGCCCTAATAGCCCCAATAGAGCCAGGTCAGGTCCAAGTCAGTTCCCAAGAGGACCGACTTCCGGAAACAATAATTTAGTTACCACAACAAAATGAATTAGTGCTTCAAACGTATTAGAATTATGCCCTTAATAAGCCCTGACGGAGCCAGGTTAGGCTCAAGTCTGACCATGTATTTAATTCCCAATTGGCACTAGTTGTAAAAACGAAAAACAATTTAACTTAATTCAGAAAATGAACGGCTGTAATATAGAAAATACTAGAAAATAGTCGAATTACCATCATGCCCAGATTAAGCCTCGATAAAACCAGGTCAGACGCAAGTCAAGCAATTGCTACCACTTCCAGGAACGAAAGTCAATGTTAGCAATATTTATAAAATTAACGACGATAATACAAAAAAAATACTACAAAATAGGCAAATTTTAATCACGCCCTGATAAAACCAGGACAGACCCAAGTCTGGCTTTATGTGTCATTCCCAACTGCTACCACTTCCGGAAACGAAAAAATAATTATCATAATTTATGAAATTAACGTCTACAATCTAGAAAATTCTCGAAAATAGCCGAATTACAATCATACCTTGATTAAGCCACGATAAAGCCAGTTCGACCTAAGTTTGGCTTTGATTTTCATTTGAAACTTCCGCCACTTCTAGAAACAAAAGGTCAATTAACAACATTCATAAACTGAACTATTGTGTACTCTAAAAAATACTACAAAATGGGCGACTTACAATCTCGCCCCGATTGAACCAGTTTAGGACCAAGTCTGACTTAATATTTAATTTTTAATATTGCTAATATTTTCGATAAAGAAAAATAATTAGGAAAGTTTACAAAATACGCTGCAATCTAGAAAATACAGAAAAATAGACGAATTACAATCACGCCCTAATTAAGCACCGATAAATCCATATCAGGCCCAATCCTGGCTTTATATTTCAGTCCCAATTGCTAATCGTATTGAAAAGAAAAAACTGATTTTCAAAATGAACTAAATAAACTTCTGTCATTTATAAAATAGTCGAAAATAGACAGATTATAATAACGCCCTAATTAAGCCCTAATTAAGCCCTGAAAAGACCACATCAGGCCCAAGATTGTCCTTATATTTCACTCTCAATTGCTAAAATTTCCGGTAAAAAAACAAAAAATTTGCATACTTTACAAAATAAAAGAATACTATTTACTAAAAAAAGGCAAATTACAATCACACCCTGATTAGGCCCCGATAGAGCCAGGTCAGAACCAAGTCCGAAGTCTTATATTTCATTCACAATTACCACCACTTCCAGAAACGAAAAGCAATGATCAAAATTCACAAAATAAACGACTAGAAAATAGACAAAACTACAATCACGACCCGATTGTGACTAAATAGGCGCAAACCGGGTTCAAATCGGGCAGCGTCTCTAATTTTAAATTCTCACCAATTTTCGATTATTTTCACATATATATTCGAGATAGAAAATTCTAGAGAGGAAGATGAGCCCTCATATAGAATATATAGATACATATATAGAGGATAGGAAGCGAAAGGTAGACATAATTGCGAAAATTAATTATTGCCATGCACTACTGTCACGTGTCTCATGTCAGTAATCAGCCGACGGACATAATTAAAAGCTCTGCGCGACATTAATAATATCGCTTTTTCGACTCAGGTTTTTGACATTGCGAATAATAAAGCGTCAAGGATGAAATGTTTCGCTCACAAAAATTGTCTTTAATCAAAGGATTAAAAATGAAATCGTTATAAAACAGTCAAACTTCTTATCGCACAGCAATAAAATAAAGAAAAAACTTTCTCTCTCTCCCGCTTTTTTCAATCAATTCGACGAATTTTAATTTTTCACATCCCGTATTTTGTAGCCGTGGAAAAAAGAAGCGGAGATAAGCGCTTTGTTTTATTTTGCTACCAGGAATCTAATAAAGCACGCGAGAATTTTTTTTGAATAAAAAATTGAATAAAAAATTTTCGGTATAAGCGAGAATAATTTTTTTAATTTCTAGAATGGCCTTGATTAGAGCCAGGTTACAGAATTTTGACTAGGCTGGTTCTTCAAATTTTTGTTAAAGCCTTTGGTAGATAAATTTTCACTTTATTGGAACCAAAAGACAATGTTTGGCACAGTCGGGACAATCATGGTCCCATCTAGGCCCAAATAGGGCAGAAAAAGGTCAAAACTGGCCTGAATTTAGATTGACATTAAACCAAATTAGGGCTCGTTTTGAACGTTTCTACCCAAGAAGAGAAAGTCGAGTAGAAAAGTGTCAACATGTTCTCATATGGGATTAAGGGCAAACATGGCACAGTCTAGGCCCTGATCGGGCAGAGTATTTTTAAGCAAATTAGGGCTAGTTTTGACCTTTTTACTCAAGTGAACAAAGCAGAATAGAGAATACATAATTTGGCATGCATGGGCAAACATGGCACAGTCTGGGCCCTGATCGGGCAGAGTATTTCTAAGCAAATTAGGTACAGTTTTGACCTTTCTACTCAAGTGGACAAAGTAGAGCAGAAAATAGACAATTTGGACTGTATTGGCAAACATGGCTCAGTCTAGGCACAGACCTGGTGAATAATTTCGAACCAATTTGAGAGCAGTTTTTTTCGTTTTCCATTCACATAATTAATTCTTAAACTTTAGTTCTAGTTGTTTCTTTATTATTTTTTTAATTTTCAAAGTACCTTCAGTTTAATGGCAAGAATAAATAGAAAAAAAATGTTGAAAAAATAATGAAAAATTCACTGAAGAAAATAAGATTTTCGTGCCTTGAAAAGAAAGAGGCAAAGTTTCATATCAAGGAGAGTGTATAATTCAATAGAAATAATTTAAGCGATCTCATTATATTTGAATACAGAAGAAAATGATGAAATTTTGCAAAACACGCGGGTCTATCTGGCACTTAGGCGCAATCACGAAACCAATTGGAATCGGTAAATACTCGTTTGGGTGCGAAGGTTAGGTAAAGTCGACTGGGGCGATACGAATGGGAAATCGGGGATGAGAGTGTTTAAAGGGAATGTTAGAGAGAGAGAGAGAGGGAAATCTTGAATGTGGTTTCAGAGTCGATATCAGTCAGATATGTCCTTAAAGCATGCGAATGTAATCATACTCCTCTAAAACGATCTTAATACCGATATATCTATTCGCATGTTGGTATTTGCAAACCATAATTTCCCTTATGTAACCAATGAAATGGTAATAGTGTTTGCCACCTATCTAATTTCCCCCACATCAATCATCTCGAGAGTATCAAGAATTGCCTATTTATTTTTTTTCCATTCGTCCTTTATTACGTTCTTCTATTAGTAACATTTTTTTACTCTACTAACGCTTCAGTTTTTTATTCAAAAATCGAAAATTTTTTCTATGTAAAATATATTTAAAATTCGAGTAAAAACCTTCATCAAAATTTTACTGAAACTTTATTACAAGTTCCCCAAAAATATCTTAATATATTTATGATAAACTTGACCAGAAACTTCTATTAAAGTTTTAGTAAAATTTATTCAAAAACTTTACTAAAACTTTACTGGACATTTTTACTAAAATTCTTCGGGAAATTTTATTAAAAATCTACAAAATCAAATTACTGCAATTTTTCCTCAAACTTAACGAGAATGTTTACTTAGAAATTACTGAAAGATTTTTTATAAATTTTATTAAAATTTTTAACAAAAAATTAATTAAATTTTTACTAAAAATTTCCGAAAACTATTAAAATTTTTACTTAATCGTTGCTAAAACATTTAGAAAAAAATTTTTAACCACTTTTCAAAAATGTAATAAAACTTTCCTAAATTATTTTTCATTTTATTTTTTCTTAAAATCTACTAAAATATTCAACTGAAAATTGACTGAATCGAAATAAATTAGTTCACTTTTTCAAAGTTTAGTAGAAATTTACAATTAATATTTTATTAAAATTTCTTTCAGAACTAAAGTCAAACTGAACTCAAATTCTTAATAGAAATTTACTAAAATATTATACTAAACTTTACTAAAATATTATACTAAACTTTACTAAAATATTATACTAAACTTTACTAAAATTTATATTAAACCTTTACTAAAAATTTACTGATATAATTTATTAAAATATTTACCAAAACTTTACTTAAACGTTCACTAAAATTTGTTTTTTAACTTTAACTAAAATTTATGTTAAAACTTTACTACAATTTTTACTGCAAGTTTACTGAAAATTTTTCTAAAAATTCTAAAAATTTTTCAAAAATATTCAATTTTAACATTTTACAACCGTTTTTTGATAATTTTCATTAAAAATGTTTAAAAATATTTAACTGAAAATGTACTGAATCTAAATACATTTGTAATAATTGTTCAATTATTCTAAAACTTTACTAAAAATTTATTAAAACGATTGATTAAAATTTTTGCCAAAGCATTACTGAAACTGTACTAAAATTTTTAGTAACACTTTACTAATACATTTACTAAAACTTTACTGTAACGTTTAATAAAACTTTCTCAATCGATTTATTGGTAATGATTAATATAACTTTACTTAAATATATTACCACAAATTCACTGAATCTAAATATATATTTGCACACTTTATTAATTTTTTCTAAAACTTTACTAAAAATATACCAAACTATTTTATTACAATTTTTACCAAGGATTTACTAAAACTTTGCTAAATGTATAATTAAAACTTAACTAATGTTTGTACTACAGCTTTTATAACATTTATGTTGAAATTTTACTACAATTTTGACTAAAATTGTACTGAAAGTTTGACTAAAAATTTACTGAATCAATGTACTACAATTTTCCTGAAACTTTCCCCGAATGTTTACTGAAAAATTACCAACACATTTTATTAAAATGTTTGTGAAAACTTTACTAAAAATTTACTGGAATTTTTACTTAAAGTTCTACTAAAACTTTACTAAAATTTTTAATTAATTTTTTGCTAAAATTTTTAATTCACTATTTACTAAAATTTTAGCAAAAGTTTACTAATATATTTACTAAAAATTTGCTAAAGATTGACTGAATCATTTTTCCAAAAATTTCTACTAAAACTTTACTAAAATTTTTAATTAATTTTTTACTAAAATTTTTAATTAATTTTTTACTAAAATTTTTAATTAACTTTTTACTAAAATTTTTAATTCACTTTTTACTAAAATTTTAGCAAAAATTTACAATATGTTAATATATATATATATATTAATATATTAATATATTTACTAAAAATTTGCTAAATGTTGACTGAATCATTTTTCCAAAAATTTCTACTAAAACTTTGCTGAAACACTTAAGTTTGAAATTTATAGTGAAACTGAATGCATTTGTATGTATATACATTAAGATCATTAAAATTACACTCGATTTAATTTAGGCGTTTATAATTGTTCTCACATTCGCCCCCCATCGTTTTCTTGCACTTGCCTTAGGCTTATTTTGTGTTACGCGTTGTTAGATCCGACGTGATAAGTGGTTAAACATGCAGACATGTGATGTAAGCAGCCACTGTAGCAGAATCTTAACATAAACAAAATTTAATTAAAGTCTCATATTGTACAAACTTTCAGCAACTCTAACAAAAACTTTTCTAAATTAATCAACAAAATAATAGTTGTTCAATATTTTCCTTTTTTTAATCAATCACCATTCAATCAATTTTCTATTAATTTTTTTCTTCTTTTTAACAAAAAGTGCCCTTTTTCGTAAATTGTCTCCAAAGTTTCGAATCAATTTGCTTTTTATTTTCATTTTGACAGATATTTATTTTCACTTTTATTTTCATTTTTATTTTCATTTTGGTAGATTTTTATTTTTACTCTCTTTTTGAATTTCAATTACAAAGGTATTTTTATTTTAGGCAATTCATCTTGACAGGAAAAGAAAATAAAAATTTGTCAAAGTAAGAAGTGAAAATTAAAAAGAAAGTTAAAGTGAAAGTGAAACACTCGGTTTGTTTCTTATTTTCAATTTCATTTTAATAAATGTTAATTTTCACGTTATTCACTTTCATTTTCCACTTTCTCTTTGACAGGAAGTGAAAATAGAAATCTGTCAAAAGTAAAAAATGAAAATTAAAACGAAAGTGAAAGTGAAACACTCGGTTTGTTTTTTATTTTCAATTTCACTTTAATAAACATTTATTTTCTCGTTATTCACGTTTGTTTTCTACTTTCACGTTTACAGGAAAAAAAATAAAAATCTGTCAAAGTAAAAAGTGAAAATTGAAACGAAAGTGAAAGTGAAAGTAATACTGAAAACACTCGGTTTGTTTTTTATTTTTAATTTCACTTTGACATACGTTTATTTTCACGTTTTCACTTTCATTTTCCACTTTCACTGTGACAGGAAGTGAAAATAGAAACCTGTCAAAGTAAAAAGTGAAAATTAAGACGAAAGTGAAAGTAAAAATAGAACTGAAAACATTTTTTGTTTGTTTTCAATTTCACTTTAAAAAACGTTTATTTTCATGTTACGCACTTTCATTTTCCACTTTCACTTTGACAGGAAGAGAAAATAGAAATCTGTCAAAGTGAAAAGTAAAAATTAAAACGAAAGTGAAAGTGAAAATAAAGAACGTCCCAAAAGGAAAATAAGATTTAGTCATAGTGGAAGTAAAAATGAAAGTGAAAATAAAAATCCGTTAAGTGAAAATGAAAGTGAAAGTAAAAACCCATCAAAGTGAAAGTGATAGCCTTTAAGTAAAAATCAAAGGAAATTTAAATTTGCCAAAAAATTTTTTTCTCTTCTCGTTTTTATTTGTTAAATTCGAAATTACTTTGAAGTGCAAGCACTTAGTGAAGAATGCTGCAATAAATGAATAGAAAATGAAATAAAGTAAAGTGCAAATGATCAATTAGTAAATGAATTAAGACTAGACGGCAATAACCGAGCTCTGTATATAAAATGGCAATTTCAAAGTGAAATTGGACTTTAGGCAACTACCATAAATGGGGCATGGCATGTCGGACAAAATACTATATAACTGAACAATGGAGAAGAGAGTATGAGTATGAGGCAGTGAGGGGTGGAGGACGTAGTAGATGAATATGCCGAGGCTCTTCCTGGTTGGCTCTGATGTGGTCTGCGGACTGAGCTTAATAACCCTAGGCCCTCGACCTCGTCAAACAAACGCTTCTAACTGGTGCTTGCCTCTTTGCCATGGTCTTTGCTACCTCAACAATTGACTTCAACGAATAATGAAGATGTAACAAAAATACTCAATGCAAATTCAACCAAATTATTAACTCATACTTTACATCATCGCTATTTATTATTTATTATTTAATATTTAATTTTCCCTCCCTCGCCAAAGTATTTTTTTCGTTTCATATTCACTCATAGTTTACCATCTTTTACTAATAGATCAATTTCCACGTGAACTATTTAAATATAAATAAAAAAAACGTTTTAAATTGAAAATAGAAAACGGCCCCCCAGAAAAGAGTGGGGGTAATGTGCGCGCGCATTGCCCCGCATTGGAAAATCAATTTCCACTTGGACTATTTAAATATAAATAAAAAAAAACGTTTTAAATTGAATACAGAAAACGGCCCCCCAGAAAAGAGTGGGGGTAATGCGCGCGCAGTACCCCGCATTGGAAAATCACTTTCCACTTGGACTATTTAGAAATAAATTTAAAAATACGTTTTAAATTGAAAACAAAAAACGGCGCCCCAGAAAAGAGTGGGGGTAATGTGCGCGCGCACACTGCCGAACAAGAAAAACGAAACAATTTCATTTAAAATTTCTAATTTCAAAGGGGAAATTGTCATTTCTTTTTTTGTTACAGTTCTCATCACATGAGAAGTCTGTATAATTTTTTTCCCCTTTTTTTTCTATTATTGCTGAAAAGTAAAAGGGTGGAGAAGATTTGTATCTTAAGTTCGTACATTGTTTGAATTTCTGTCTAGAGGGTCTCGCTCGCATTGAATGAGGTATCGAATTATATCGTTGCACCTGCATCACATTCGAGTGGGGGGCAATGCGAGTATGCACGATTTAAACGGAGTGGCTCATCGACTGGCACGAACTAGTACCAATATTAACCCTGCACCGACGACCCTCCTAAGAAAGCACATAGGTTACTTTATATCAACCCGCAGGCAATTAATTCCGGACGCTAATACTCCAAAGATAAATTCTCAATTTTTCTTTGCAAAAAAAAAAACAATTATCACAAAAAAAATTGTAGCATGAGAAAAAAGGATAAAAAAATAATATGTCAAAGGCTACTCCAAATATTTTCCTATTCTATAATTAATAATATAATTAACTACATATAATTAACTACTTGTAATATAATTAACTACAATAATCGACAAATTCTTTCATTTATTCTTTTTGTCCACATCTGAAGTTTAAAATTTGTGTATGCTTTTGTTTTTTTCTGTCCGACAAATCAAAAATAAGCAAATATTTTTTATGATTCATAATAAAATAAGATTTGAAATAAAAAAATTATGAATAGCAAATAAATTTTGTTTTTTAAATGTTCTTTTATAACATACGTTGTTTGCTTTTCTAAAATATACAATTTTTTTGCTTTTTTATTTCAAAAAAATATTTAAAAAATTGTTAATTGTTAAAACATTATATGTTTTCCTTCATAGGTGTAAATTTTCTTTTCATTTAATAAGTTTTTAATCTTGATTCATGTAAATCGACACGAAACAAACATCAAAAAGTCTTTTAAGAAAAAAATGTTTATAAATTCTATCTGTGAATTGCACATTCTAATTCAAAATAAAATTAAAAATTTTTTTTTAGTAAACAAAGGAAAAAATTTTACTGAAAAAAAGTTCCATTACATTTATTTACCAATTTCTGTAACTGTAAAGTATTTCGAAAATATCAATAACTTCTTTGTTAAATAAATATTTCATAATTATTATCTTTCCACAAGAATTAAGATTATTTACATTATATTCATAATTTTCATTTAATTATTAATTTCTTGAATTTTTAACTAAAATTCTTTTCTAATTCAACTTTTCAAAAAAGCTGTTTGAGGATTTTTACATACATTTGTTTAAATTTCAATTTTGCGAAATTTGAATCACTCTTAAAAGTTCTTCAATTAAATATACTGTAAGAAAATTTTAAAAATTTTTCCAAAAAATGTAGGAAGCCAATTCCACTAGTTATTTAGAAAATAATTAAGATGCCTAATATTTATAAATTTAAATAATTAAGAAAGTAAAATTTTTCTAAAAAAAATTATCGAAAACTTCTTATAAATTTAGAAACATTCTCAGAAAGTAGTATAGAAAAAATCTTTGAAGTTTGGAACGAAACTATTAAACATATAGGTAAATTTAAGGTAAATTTAAGGTAAATTTAAGGTAAATTTAAGGTAAATTTAAGGTAAATTTAATTTTCTTATGAAAATATAGGGAAAATTCCTTTGTTTCGAAAAATTTCCGTGTAACTTCAATTTATTTTTAAAAAATGAAAATAATCTTTAGAAGAGTAATTTTTCAAAATTGCCAGTTAAAATTTAAAAATAAAAAAAATAAAAATCTTGAAATATTTTGATTTGTAACCTTTTCAAAATTATTCAATTATTTAAAGACAAAAATAAATAATTCTTTAAATAATAGAATGTTTTTTGAAATTGAAATTTTATTGCGACTTTTTCCAACAAATTTTTAAATAATTAAATTCTTTTGACTACATTCAATCAAATTTTTAAGAATAATTAAATTTTTCCAGACAAATTCGATTAAAAAGCGAATTGTAAAATTGTGAAATAAATAATTGTAAAATAAATAAATAATAATTGATTTGTTTTAATAAAATGATTATTTATAAAATTAATTAAATTCATAAAAAAATGATTATTTATGAAATTTTAATTATATTATTGAGGAGAAATTTATATAAAAATTTGTGAATAATTGAATTCCTGTGCAATTTTTATTATTTATTAAAATAATTTGTAAATATATGAGTAGAATTTCATTAAAAAATTGAATTCTTTTAGGAAATTTATTTTATTCTAGATGTTGAAAATCATTGAAATCAGGAAAGTTTTTTTTTAAATTAATTAAATTTTGGAGAAAAATTTTGTTATTTCTAAACATAATTGTGCTTTTGACAAGAATTTTTTTTAATTTTAAACTTATAATTAAACTTTTGAAAAAGAATTTTATTACTTTTGAAAATAATTAATTTTTTTCTATTTTTATGTAACTTTTGAAAAATTCAATTTTTTAACAAAAATTTTGATATAAATCCATTAATTATGAAAATTTATGAAATATATATTAACATACTTACTTATTTTTAAGAAGAATTTGAATTATTAATATTTTTCAAAAACCTAAGTTTTTAAAAATTTCAAATTGATTAACAATTGAAATTTTATAAAATGTTAAATTTAAGCCTTTTGAAGTTTATCTATTTATGAAAAATTTAAACTCAATTCTTTTAAAATTCAATTAATATTGAAATATTGAACTATAATTATTAATTAAATAATTTACGGGTAATAATTATTGTATGATAAAATTTATATTTATATTTTATAAAATTTATTTTATTTATATTTTTATTATGGTAAAAATGAAATTATTGTCAAAAATTGACAAAACTGATGGTTTTGTATTAGAATTTGTGGTGATAGCAAAAGAGACACAAAAATGGAGAATTTTCTTATAAATTCTAATAATTTTATTTTTAGTAATTTAATTTTTAATTTAAATTCAAATTTCTGTTTTTTTCTTGAAATTGTCTGTCTTAACGTATTTAATAAATGCGATTATAATAGTAACAATCTATATAATAATAAATTTATAATAATAAATTATTATAATAATATTAATTATTTATTATTATATTATTATTATTATAATATTATTATATTATATATATATATATATATATATATATATATATATATATATATATATATATATATATATATATATATATATATATATATATTATATTATTATATTATTATTATTATATTATTATTATTATTATTATTTATTATTATTATTATTATTATTTTATTTATTATTTATTATTTTTTTTTATTAATTATTTATAATTTTCCAATTTATATTTTATTTTTATGAAAAGAGTTGTAAGTAAAAATTTTTTAATTCTATTTTTTTAAATTGCAAATTGTATTTTAAAAAAAGTACGTAAGAAGTTGTCCGCGAGCTTTAGGGCACGAATTGTTGTTAGTTATGCAGTGGAAAATATTGTACAATAAATTTTCTCGAATAAATTTTTTTAAATAAATATTCCAGAATGTATATATTTGTTTATAATAAAAATCTGTATAATAAATATTTGTAAAATAAATATTTTTTAAGGCATATATAAGAAACACGGGCAGAAATATAATTTATCTACAACGCTTCTCGAGATGTGACAGTCTCCTATTTTTGTTATCTCGTCGAATGAGGTGGATTTTCTTCTACCCCGAGGAAAATTCTAATTGTGAGAGACAGTCTCAGGAAAATAGTAGACGTAAGTTGCTCGAGAATCCACTATAGTTAGGGATATTTCAGCGCAGTGTCTTCTATAGCAGTAACCCATCCTCTTTTGCAGCTTTCTGTAACACCTATTCCAACCCCACTTTCTTGAGCTTTTCCCAAGCCGTACGCCTCACCCATCTTCCCTCCAACCCTCGACTTAATTCCGAAAGCAAAATTAAGTACCCAGCCATGGTAAATATACAGTCACTAAATTTTCTATCGCAATCGGAAAACTATCCACTGGCAAAGTAAAACTATCAACCAAAATGCAGCTGAAAATATTGTCACCTTGGAAAATCCATTATTAACATTAATAACATTAATAACATTAATAACATTAATAACATTAATAACATTAATAACATTAATAACATTAATAACATTAATAACATTAATAACATTAATAACATTAATAACATTAATAACATTAATAACATTAATAACATTAATAACATTAATAACATTAATAACATTAATAACATTAATAACATTAATAACATTAATAACATTAATAACATTAATAACATTAATAACATTAATAACCACTTCCGACTACAAAAAAAACATTAATAACATTATTAACATTAATAACATTAATAACATTAATAGTTTACAAAATTGTAAAAATTTTCTGATCTGTATTTCACTGTCATTTCCCATGTAAAATTTGCCCCTCAAATTTGAATATTAAGTCAAATATTAGAAAAGTAAAACAGTTTTCGAGATATAGTCAAATTTCAATTTTTTAAATTTTGACAAAAAGGATTTTTCTTTGAAGAAAATTAATTACCAGAAAATCAAACTTTGTACCTATTCTTAAATATTCTTAAGTGTAGATTTTACAAAAATAAATCAAAATTAGTAAAGTCGATGTTTATTTCCATCAAAATTTGTACTTTTTTCAATTCTACTTCATACTGCACAGAAAAAAATCTCCTTCTTTCTCAACTGAATTAATTTGCAGTTGTTCGCAACTGGAAATTTTATTACTCCGAGTCTTAACGAAATACAGCCTAGTTTCGAGTGATAAATTCACTTTTTCTGTGTACAAAATAAATATTTGCAACATTTTCAGCCGACAGGATTACACAAAGTACGGCTTCTTTGATTTATCGCGGTAACGAGTTCCACAGTTTGTGCCCACTAACAATGAATAATTTGTGATTGCGGTAGGGGTGGTCTGTATGCGACAAGAGCAAAAGAGGCGCGGAGAGAGAGAGGGAAGGGTGACCAAAGACCGTTTTACGACGCGGGTCGATTTGACCCCAATGAAGCATTGTCCTTCTCCTCAATTTGTTAAATATAATAAATTTCCTATTTTCCCACATGTCCCATCGATGATCGTACTTTAATTTCAAATATTTTCGTTCGAAAGTTCTCTCTTTCTTTCTCTACCAAAAAAAAAAAATTGTAATAGAATATTTTAATGACGCTCTGTAGAACATTTTTTTTACCACATTTTTTTTTATTTTTTACGAATAGACGGAAAGCAAAACAAGACGGAAAATTTGTCACGATAAACTAAGAGATACTAAAAAACGAATTGGAGCTTGAGTTAAAACCATAAAAGATTAAATTTTTATATTGAAGAAAAGAAACAATTTTACTTACACTTTTCTCAAAATCGTAGAGTGCTAGACAATTTCTGTAGTCGGAATCGTATTCAGAGGACAAAAATACATAGAAAACGACTCCCATATCGAAAATAGTAGAAAAAAAATGTTTTTTTGGATCTTTACCCCCACTTTTTTGAAAATCATAAAGTGCTAGACAATTTTGGTACCTGTGATAGTATTCAGAAGTCAAATATACATTGAAAACGACTACCATATTGTCAATAGCGAAAAAAAAATTATTTTCTAAATCTATACCCCCCACTTTTTTCAAAATCTTAAAGTGCTAGTCAATTTTGGTAACTGAAATAGTTTCCAGAGGACAAAAGAATATTGAAAACGACTCCCATATTGAAAAAACGAAAAAAATAATTTTTTCGTTCTTTGCCCCCACTTTTTTCAAAATTCTCAATTTTTTGGTCTTGTGCATAGGGATTTTAATATGCCCTTTGTAAGTTTTATTTCAAAACTACAAGAAAGTTGCTAGTCTTTTAGGTTAAAGAGAGAATATACTTTAAAAATTAAAAAAATGTTTTTCATCTACCCCCACTTTTTTGAATATCTTAAAGTGCTAAACAATTTTGGTACCTGAAATAGTATTAAGAGGACATAAATATATTGAAAACGACTACCATGTCGAAAATTAAAAAAAAATTCTATCTCTATCCCCACTTTTCTCAAAATTTTCAAATTTTGTTTGTCTTGCGCATAGGAATCTTAAAGTAAACGTTCTAAGTTTCATTGAAAGGCTTAATGGATGTTCCTAGCTTTCCAGGTTAAAAAGAGAAAATATTTTCAAAATTCGAAAAAAAAGGTTTTTTCTTTTACCCCAACTTTTCTCAAAATCGTAAAGTCATATGGCATTTCTACACTTGGGATCGTATTTAGATGCCTAAAATTAATGGAAAACTGTTCCAATTTCAAAAATAGTAAGAAAAATTTTTTTTTTATCTTAACCTCCACTTTTTTAAAAATTGTCTACTTTTTTTACTTGCGACTTCAAGAAATTTGTCAGTTTGGCAGGTTAAAGAGAGAAATTATTTTTAAAATCCAAAAAAAATGTTTTTTCTTAAACCCCCCACTTTTTCAGAATCTTAAAGTACTAGGCGATTTTTAAACCTGGGATAGTATTCAGAGGACCAAAGAACATTGAAAATGACTCCCATATCAAAAATACGAAAAAAAATTATTTTCTGCTTATTTCCCCCACTTTTTTCAAAATTATCAATTTTTTTTGCTCTTGTGCAAGGGGATCCTCAATGGTAAGTTTCATGGTTTTGTTAAAATTCCCCACTAATTGACAGCCTGTTCGTTTAAAGAGAGAAAATATTTCTAAAATAAAAATTTGTTTCTCTTTACCACCACTTTTTTCAAAATGTTAAAGTTGTATGGAATTTCAGCACTCGGGATCGTATTTAGAGGACAAAAATACGTTGAAAACGACTACCATATCGAAAATACGAAAAAAATTATTTTTTCTATCTTTACCCCCACTTTTTTCAAAATTCTTAATTTTTTTTGTCTTGCGCATAAAAATTTTAAAGTGCACGTTGTATGTTTTATTGCAAGACTGCGTGGAAATTTTTAGACTATGAAGTTAAGGAGAAAAAGTATTTTCAAAATTAAATAAAAGCTTTTTTTACCCCCACTTTTTTCAAAATCTTAAAGTGCTGAGCAATTTGGGCACCCAAGGCAGTATTCAGAAGATAAAAATACATAGAAAACGACTCCCATATCGAAAATAGTACAAAAAAAATGTTTTTTGGATCGTTACCATCACTTTTTTCAAAATTTTTATTTTTTTGGGGTCTTAAAAGGCACTTTTGAGTTTTTTTTTTAAATTCTATGGAAATTGACAGCCTGTAAAGTTAAAGGGGGAAATTATTTTCTAAATTCAAAAAAATGGTTTTTCTCCGTACAATAATTATGAAAAAATACAATAATTATTATAATATGAGAAGTAGTTTAAAATAAAATTAAATAAAAAAAATGTTTGAGAGATATTATTTTTTTTTAATTTTTCTAAATAATGAAAAGAAATAAAATAAATAATATGACATGAATAATGTCGAATAAAACGGTAAAGAAAAATATTTAATAATCGAAATTACTATTTTAGTAAAAAAAAGCAAGTGACTGCAATTTGAAAGGCAAAAACTCAATTAACTGGAATTACAAATAACAAAATGAAAATTCTACGACTATAATTCTGGAAGACAATGTTTTCACGCCCATATTTTGAGTCTCTTTATGAGATTAACACTCGTCCTGACAGTGCTAATTCGGTTGCCTGCAGTTGGCAATGAATGGGAGAAAAGTAGAGAAAGGGAGGAAAGTTAGAGATGATAGTCTTGGTCGCGAAAGCAAGGAGTTACCCGATACTCGAAAAGACTGTTGTGTACGTGACATTTGAAAGCTGTAGACAGAGAACTCACACCTTGCCTTACTCTCTATTTTGTCTGTCTTCGACTGTCCTTTATCTCTCTCTTACTCTTTCGCAAAAATTCTCCTTTTTCCCTCAAAATCCTTTGGGGATTGCTAATCGCAAGCGACATTTACAGGGAGATCAACGTCACTTTCGGAGAATGTCTCCGAAACACGACAACGAACTTATCACCATTTCGTTAATAATCTCTCTCTCTCTCTCTCTCTCCTCCCGTGGATATATATTTTCCTAGTCGAGAAAAATCAACTCTAGTTATCAAATTAACTCTCACTTGTTTCTCGAGATAAATTCAATTATCATCTTTTATGAAGAGAACACATCCCATTAAGGACTTTGGTTCGAGTCGAATAAAAAATTTCTACAGCTCTCTACTATTATTTATTTATTCAATGTATTTTTTTATATTTTAACATATTATTGAATAAATAACTAAAGATATATTTTTTAGAAAAAAATCATCATAATTAATAAAAAAAAATTAATAAATAAAAAAATAAAATAAAAAAAAAATAAAAATAAATTAATTAATATTTTTTAGAAAACTATTGTGAAAGAAAAACTGAAGAAAGTAATTAAAAAAATTAAAAGAATTTAAAAAAATTGAAAAAATATATATTATTTTTTTCAAAAGGGAAAAAATTCGAAAAATAAATTAGAAAAATAAAAAGAAACAGAATATTGGAAAGAAAGGGAGAGTAATGTACACAAAATGAAAAGATGAATCAAAAACAAGGAAAAAATGTTTTTTTAACGAATAATTGAACTTTGAATATTTTGAGAAAGAGATCGTTTAGCTGAAAGTAACTTTTGCCAAGGAAATGTGAATATGATGAGATTAGGCAGTGGGCAAAGAAGAGAGAATATACAGCAAATGAACGAAGTTGTCTCACGTTACGCCGTAGGCAGGGACAGCTCATTAATATTTAGACGTATTTTGAGCGGCGAACCTTCACTATTACGTGTAGAGCACCTTCACGCCAACATTCCCATTTTCACCAACCACCTCTCTCGCTCTATATATATATATTTTCCCATCCTTGACTTTATACATAATTATTCGCGTGAGATTGGCGAGTACCAGCAACGTACCTATGCTTACACACATTATACTTACAGAGATCCCGACATTAATTCCATCATTGCAATTTGACAAAGTTTTCGATCGCAAAAATAAAAAGAGAAAACAGAATACTAAAAAAAAACAGAATACCAAAAAAAAAATAAAGCAAAAAAATTGTAAATGAAAAAAACGAACTGAAATGAAAAAAGAAAGAAAGAAAACAAAAAAGAAAAGAACAACAAAGTACTTTTCTACTAGAAAGAAGAGAAGAAAAAAAAAGAAAGAAAAGAAAAAAAGAAATCGAAGTAAAAAGAAACAATACAAATTAAAAACAGTAAAAAGAAAGTAAACAAAATTAAACAAAAATTAAATAAAAAATAAAGAATACAAAAGGAAAAAAATATAACCAAACAGGAGAGTAAATAAAAGACAGAGAATATAAAGATAGAGAATGAAAACTAAAAAAATAAATTTGTATTCTTTTGAAAAAGAAAATGAAGTACGAAAAAAATCAAACACTAAAAATAATTACCAAAGCAAATAATATAATAGAAACAAAGTATAAAAGGAAAAATTAAGCTAATAAGAAAACACGAAAAAAAATGCGAAAAAAATGCAAATTCAGAGAAAAAACATTTGGAGAAGAAGAAAAGTCAAATGCAAGAAGAAAATAATTTAAAACAGAAAAAAGAGAATATATTACACTGAAAAAAAATTTTATTTGATACAAATAACCGATTATTTGTCTATAATAAAATAAATATTTACTTGAATCAAATAGTTTTTATTTGAATCAAATAAATTGTATTTGAATCAAATAAATTATATTTGAATCAAATAAATTGTATTTGAATCAAATAAATTATATTTGAATCAAATAAATTGTATTTGAATCAAATATTTCAGTATTTGAATCAAATATTTCAGTATTTGAAGCAAATACTAATTAATTGATTTAAATAAAAATTATTTGATTCAAGTAAATATTTTTTTGATTATAGACAAATAATCGGTTATTTGAATCAAATAAATTTTTTTTTCAGTGTAGAAAAAGAAAACAAAGTATAAACAGAAAACGAAATACAATAAGAAAAATTAATCCAAATACGAAGTGACAGAAAATAAAATACAAAAAGAAACAAGTAGAAAAATAAAAAAAAACAAAATACAAAGCGAAAATTAATCAAAAATAAAAAACAAAAAATAAAAAAAAACGAAGTATTTAAAATGGAGGAAAATAATACACAAAACGAAAAAATAAATCAAATCCAAAAATAAATAAAAAAAAAATTGAGTTATCAAAAACATTTTTATAAAGGAAAAAGAAAATAATGTAAAAAGACAAATTAAAATATAAAAAGAAAAAAAGGAATAAATCGAACCAAAAAGAATCCAATTACAGAATAGAAAAAAATACAATTAAATTAAAAAAAAACTAAATAATAAGACATGGAAAAAAAGATACAAAAAGAGAAACAAAACTAAGAGAAAAAGAAGCCATATTAGAAAATTAAAAACAGAAGAAAGAAAAGGAAATGAAATAAAAAAATTAAACTAAATACGAAATAGAAGAATATAATTTGTAAGATAATGAATATTCAATACGGTCAAATAAACAAAAATTACTAAAAGAATATAATATTCGAAAAGAGGAAAATAAAATAATGTTTAAAAAAGGCAATTCGAAATAAAAAAAAATGCAAAAACAAATAAGGAAAAGAAAACTAAATTGAATTAAAGAAGAAAACAATCTGCGCAAAAAGCAAATATAAACACAAAAGAACAACCAAAAAAACGAAACCAAAATTCAAATAAAGAAAAGAAAATGAAATAAGATAAAAAAATAAAAATTACAAAAATAATAAAGTAAAACTAAAAATTTTCCCTTTTCCTCTACTTTTTTCGAGTTCTAGACAAATTTAGAACCTGATACATTAATCAGAGAACAAAAATACATTGAAAACGACTACCATATTGTCAATAACGAAAAAAAATTATTTTCTGGACCTCTATCCCTCACTTTATTAAAATCTTAAAGTGCTAGACAATTTTGGTGCTTGGAATAGATTTCAGAAGACAAAAGAACATTGAAAACGACTCCCATATCGAAAATAGGATTAAAAATTATTTTTTGGTTCTTTACCCCCCCCTTTTTTTTCAAAATGCTTTATTTTTTGGTATTGAGCATAGTTGTCTTTAATTGCTTGTTGTAAGTTTTATTTCAAGGCCTTCTGGAAGCTGCTAGTCTGGCAGGTAAAAAGACAAAATGTTTACAATGTTTAAAAAAAATTGTCTTTCTCCCTCTTTTTTCGAATTCTTAAAGTGCTAGTCAATTTCGGTACCCGGAATAGTGTTTAGAGGACATAAATGCATTGAAAACGACTACCATATCGAAAATAATAAAAATTATTATTTTTTGGATCTTTACCCCCACTTTTTCCAAAATTATAAATTTTTTTGGTCGTGCGCATAGGAATCTTAAAGTACGCATTGCAAGTTTCATTTTAAGACTTAATGATTATTCATGGATTTTTAGGTTGAAAGGAAAAAGTATTTTCAAAATTAAAAAAAAACGTTTTTTCATATACCCCTACATTTTTCAAAATCGTAAAGTGATAAGGTATTTCGGCACTCTGAATTGTATTAGGCGGATTAGAGGGATTATATTAGAGGATAAAAATATATTGAAAACGATTCCCTTTTCGAAAATAGTAAAAAAATATTTTTTGTATCTTTGTCCCTATTTTTCTCAAAATTCTCTTTTTTTATCTTACATTTAAGGATTTTAAAGTGTGAATTACAAGATTTTTTTGCAAAACTTTATGAAAGTTGCTATCTTGTCAGATGAAAGAAAGAATATATTTTGCAAATCCAAAAGAGATATAAGCGAGTAAAAAATATATCAACATGTCATGAAGCAAATGTCATCTATCCTCACATTTCTAATTTCACGACAAAATCAATTAAAATCACAAAATGTCTCGAGGCGATTTTGTTGTTGATTTCTTCTTCTTTTTCATAACAAAAAATTGTTTCCAAAGAGTTCTCGCAAAAGAATTGTTTTCAATGTAATGAAATCCAAACAAAAAGTTTCACAAAGTACTTGTACAGTTTCTGACTTCCAAAGTGCACGCAAACAGTTGTGTCAAATGAGTAGGAAACTTGCTGTATCATAATCTGAATAACAATTTTATAACTCGATCGAGCACTTGCCATGGGGTTTTGCTTATTTCTACAAAAGTTCGTGCAACTCGCAAGTTTTAGCGAGTCCTTTTCTCCCCTCCCTCCTATTTATATATGCTTTCATGAAAGAAAAAAAAATAATGTCTCCTGATGATTTGTGAACAGAAACATCAATAACTTGTTAACAGGAAATTTTCATTTTTATCGTTATTTATTTTTTTTATTTGTTTTTCGAGTTGAAATTTTGATTCGATTTATAGACATGGTCTAACCCTGACTATTTTTCTCTATTTTTAGTTTTACCTATTTATTTTACAATTTTTACAATATTTTTTCCCACCGTCCTTTCCACATAGTATTCTGTACAATGGCGACATTATTTTGTACCAATTACTGCGGATTAAACATTTAAATCAACATGACATGATAATGTACCTAAAATTTTACATCTTCGAAACAAAAATTTCTTTCTTAAATATATCGTCATGACAATTTAAAATCCTCCGATTTTTTAAACCCCATTTACCTGGAAAAGTTGAATTAAAAGATTTTTATTTCCATTTCCGTTGGGAATATTAATTTTGTCTTTATATCCTGTCGTGCGCCTTGAGCATTTTTTTTTCTCCACCTGACAACTCACAATTTTCCCTGATGGCTACATCTGTTTCTGCCATTTCCGCTTTTTATATCTCCTCTACACCAACTCAAGATTCTCAAATCGTCTCGAAGAATTTTGTATCGAAGGAGTCCAAATAAAAAAAAAGAATGAAAGAAAATCTCATTAATCATTACCGAGAGAACCAAACTTTTAGCCGTGTCACGTTTCTTAAGGAGCAAGGAGGAATCTAATAAGAAGGAAATTACCCGCGACTTTGCATTAGCTTAGAGTCATTTGCTCTGCGAGGGAAAATTGACGCATTTTCAAATGTTCGACATTAATTAATTTTCTCATGGAAAAAAAGCCGAAGATGATAATTTTGCGACAAATATTCAATATAATAATAACTGTACGATTTTAATCACACTTTTTTCAAAAACTTAAAGTGATATGCCATTTCGGCCGTTGGGATCGTATTCAGAGGACAAAAATACATTGAAAACGACTACCATGTCGAAAATAACGAAAAAAATGATTTTTCGTATTTTTACCCCCACTTTTTCAAAATTTTCATTTTTTTATATTCCGCATAACGATCTTGAAATACACGGTTTAAGTTTTATGTTCTTACTCCAAGGTAGTTCCCAGCCTGTCAGATTAAAAAGAGAAGAAAATTTTTTCAAAATAAAAAAATGTTTTAACCTTAACCCCCACTTTTTTCAAAATTGTCTATTTTTTTGACTTGCGAATAGAGATTTTAAAGTGCACGATATAAATTGAATTTTAGGACTTCAAGAAACTAGCTGGCTTGTCAGATTAAAGATTAAAATATTTTCAAAATCCAAAAAAATGTTTTTTCTTAAACCCCCCACTTTTTTCAGAATCTTAAAGTGCTAGGCGATTTTTAAACTTGGGATAGTATTCAGAGGACCAAAAAACATTGAAAACGACTCCCATATTAAAAATACGAAAAAAAATTATTTTCTTCATATTTCCCCCACTTTTTTCGAAATTTTCAATTTCTTTTTGCTCTTGTGCATGGCAATCTTAAATGATAAGTTTTAAGGTTTTGTTAAAACATCGGTAATTGACAGCCTGTTAGGTTTAAGAGTGAAAGTATTTCTAAAATAAAATTTTTTTTTTTCGTTACCCCCACATTTTTCAAAATTGTAAAGTGGTATTGAATTTCGGCACTCGGGATCGTATTTAGAGGACAAAAATACATTGAAAACGACTACCATGTCGAAAATAACGAAAAAAATGATTTTTGGATCTTTACCCCCACTTTTTTCAAAATTTTCAAGTTTTTTTGTCTTACGCATAGAGATCTTCAAGAACACGATGAAAGTTTTGTTCCACGATTTCAAGGAAGTGGCTTAGCCTGTCAGGTTAAAGAAAGAAAGCATTTTAAAAATCCTAAACAACATTTTTTTATTTACCCCCACTTTTTTCAAAATCGCAAACTTACATGGAATTTCGGCACTCGGGATCGTATTTAGAGGACAAAAATGCATAAAAAACGACTAACATATCGAAAATATTAAAAAAATGATTTTTTTATCTCTGCTTTAACTTTTTGAAAAAATTTTCAATTTTTTTGGTCTTGGACACAGGGATATTAATATGCGCGTCGTACGTTTTATTTTAAGGCTTTATGGAAGCTGCTAACCTGGCAGGTTAAAAAGACAAAATATTTTCAATGTTTCAAAAAAAAAAAATTGTTTTTCCACCCTCTTTTTTCGTATTCTTAAAGTGCTAGTCAATTTCGGTACCCGGAATAGTGTTCAGAGGACATAAATGCATTGAAAACGACTACCATATCGAAAATAAAAAATATTATTTTTTGGATCTTTACCCCCACTTTTTCCAAAATTTTCAATTTTTTGGTCGTACGTATAGAAGTACGTGTTCTAAGTTTCATTGTAAGACTTAATGAATGTTCCTAGGTTTTCAGGTTAAAAAGAGAAGATATTTTCAAGATGAAAAAAAATGTTTTTTTCTTTACCCCCACTTTTTTTCAAAATTATCAATTTTTTGGTCTTGCCCATAGGGACCACAAAGGTAAGCTTTATGTTCTTATATTAATATTTGAAATGAAAGATTAAAAACAAATTTAAATTTATTTTCGAATAAAAGCATTTGAAAAAGTGATTTTTATTTCTCATTTTCTTTCGAAACGTGTACAAGAATTTTTACCAGAGAGGACAGAAAAGACGTTGAAACGAGCTTAGAGTAAAGGAGAGAATCAAGTGCATTCGCCTTTTCTGAGGCTCCTAATCGATTGCCGCGAGTTTCAAACTTTATACCGCCACCCCAAGCTGCCGCCTTTTCCTTCTTTTCGCGAGGGTAGAAGTAAAAGAGGAAGTGAGTACAAGAAAACGAAGAGTGTAGGCGGTGAAAGAGAGAGAGAGAGAGAGTACATGGGAAAAGAAGCGAAGATGCGAGGAGAGTCGGGGAACAAAGTCTGTAAATTTTCTTACATTTTATGAGCCATCAGAATTTCATAACCGCGAGCCAGCCCGCGTGGTACTTTGCACAAGAAAAGTTTCTCAGCTTATGTATCTCTCGCTTTCTCTTGCCTTCACTCTTTCTTTCTCTCTGTCTCTCTCTCACTCTCTGTTTCTCTCTTATTCTCTCCTCTATTTTTCTCTCTTTTTCTCTCTTTTATTTTTCTCTCTTTTTCTCTTTCTACACTGAGAAAAAAAATTATTTGATTCAAATAACCGATTATTTGTCTATAATCAAATAAATATTTACTTGAATCAAATAATTTTTATTTGAATCAAATAAATTGTATTTGAATCAAATATTTCAGTATTTGAAGCAAATACTAATTAATTGATTTAAATAAAAATTATTTGATTCAAGTAAATATTTATTTGATTATAGACAAATAATCGGTTATTTGAATCAAATAAATTTTTTTTTCAGTGTATAATTTTCTCTCTTTCTCTCTCCTATATCTTTTTTTCTCCTTCCCTCTCTATCCCCTCCTTCGTTTTTTCACTCACATTTTTTTCTATCCTCTTTAACACTACTAAATTTAATTTTTTGTCGTTCTGTATTGATTGTGGAAAGAAAAAATTCAAATAGGTCATCGAACAGTTAGTTAAGGCTATGGATATTTTATTGACATTTAGAAATAATATAGTTTTATTTTTTCTTTCGGGAAACTTTAGTTATAAAGGCAGTTTTCTTAAAAGTATAAAATTCACACGAAATTGAATCAAAATAGCAAAAATTTTGATATAATTATTTAAACCATTTTTTGTATCAATTCGTTGTAAATGTACTCTTAATTTGCATCAGTTAAAAATATGGTTTTAACTGACAATCAGTGACTGTTTTTTTTGCTTCTGAATCAGTTAAAAGCAACTAAAAATGAGTTAAAAAATATCTGATTTTGAGTTAAAAAATAACTGCTTTTCAGTAAAAAATAACTGAAAAATTCGTTAAACTTGACTGATTAAATCAGTCAAAAAAAAAAAAAAAAATTGACTGAAACATCAGTTATTTGTAATTACCAATCAGTAATTTTTAACTGACAATCAGTTATTTTTAACTAATTGTCGGTGGAAATATTACTATTTAAATTAGAGACTAACTTTCTGCTTCTAAATCAGCAATTTTTATCTAATTCAAATTTAGAGAGTAGAAAAAAATAGAAGAGTATTTTTCTATTTAAAACAAGGCACTGCGAAAAGTTTTTTTTTTTAATTCAAAAATAAGTAGTGAACCAAAAAAATATGATTGAATTAAACAAATTTTATAATTGAACTAAACATAATTTTTATAGAACCAAATTTATTATTTATTGAATGAAAATTCTTATGTTTAAAAAAAGTACAAAAATACTTTTCTAGTTGAGATAAGACACTGAGAAAAAAATTTGTTAGAAAACAAAAATTACTGAGAAAAAAAGTATAATAAGTATAAGTGTTTGGTTCTATAAAAATTATGTTTAGTTCAATTGTAAAATATGTTTAATTCAAACATATTTTTTTGTATAACGAAGATATTTATGTTTGACTCAAACATATTGTTTTCACATTGGACTTTTCTAGTCGGAAAAGCACTTTTCTAGTCGAAAAAAATTTAAAAACGAAAAAAAAATTTAGCAAAGTTAATTCAAGGTCAAAAAGGACAAAAAGATAGGAAAAAAATTTTAAAAATTTAAAAAGGTTTACAAAAGAGTAGAGAAGTATTCAGAAAAGTGCAGAAGAGTACAAAAAAGGCAAAGAAGAGAATAACGAAAAATTCCATCAAAATTGAAACGAGTCAAAATATATAAATAGCGACATTAATTTGACAGGATAATGTCATGAGGAATTAGGGACAATGTAGACGTATTAGTTTTTTTTTTGTTGAGGGATACACAATAATATTTCCATTTCGTCACTATTAATTTTGATACCGCGTCAAGATATAAATGTGATAGGTTTTCGTTTCTTATTACCGAATATCGGAATTAAGAATAAAAGTCTGATGGAAGATTTATTTGTTGCGTGTATTGTGGTCGCGTCTTCGCGTGACTTCTATTTCTAAATGGTGCGTGCACACGTCGAAATCAACCTACGGCTTGTCGTATATGCTCACAGTGTGTATTTAGATCGACAACTCGTCACTCAATTTTTATCTTCAAATTAAAACAAATATTTTTTCACTGTTAACAATATTAGGAGTAATATTATTTTTCACTGAATGTATATTATTATTCAGTGAATATATATTATTATTAACAAATATGCATTTTTATTCACTAAATATATATTTTTATTCACTAAATATATATTTTTATTCACTAAATATATAATTTTATTCACTAAATATATAATTTTATTCACTAAATATATATTTTTATTCAACTAAATATATATTTTTATTCACTGAATATAACCATCTGGCCTAATATTTACTTCTTTCAATGAAATTCCACTTTTACTAATAGTAGTAGAAGAAAATTTTTAATACTAATGGAAAAAAATAAAAAAAAATTTAGAAACTCTTTGTCTAACTTACAGTTTATGTTTAGTGCTAGTAACAAAAATTAAAGCAAAATTCGGTTTCACTAATGACAATGAACTTCGAAAGGAAAAATTCTTTCCTACATGAAGTTGAGGTTTACTATACTAAAACAATGACTTGAAAGAAAATTCAGTTCAATATAAAATTGCCAACTAATCATAACTAATAATAATAGTAATAATAACAAAAATCGGTCCGAGTTAAATTTGAAACTCACACTATTGAAAAAAAAATTTGAGAAAAAATTTTGTCAGACCAAGAGTCGAACTTTGCTACTAGATAGCAAAATTAAGAAGATTACGTCTACTAGTATTAGTATTAGTATCAGTATTATTTTTAGTAATATTTTTAGTATTATTATTAGTATTAGTATTATTTTTAGTAATATTTTTAGTATTAGTATTAGTATTAGTTTTATTATTAGTTTTAGTATTATTTTTAGTATTAGTATTACACTGAAAAAAAAATTTATTTGATTCAAATAACCGATTATTTGATTATTATCAAATAAATATTTACTTGAATCAAATAATTTTTATGTGAATCAATTAAATAATATTTGCTTCAAATACTGAAATATTTGATTCAAATAAAAATTATTTAATTTAAGTAAATATTTATTTGATAATAGTCAAATAATCGGTTATTTGAATCAAATAAATTTTTTTTCAGTGTAGTATTAGTTTTAGTATTAGTATTAGTATTAGTTTTAGTATTATTTTTAGTAATATTTTTAGTATTAGTATTAGTATTAGTTTTAGTATTAGTATTAGTTTTAGTATTATTTTTAGTAATATTTTAAGTATTAGTATTAGTATTATTATTATTATTATTATTATTTTTAGGGTTAGTGTTAGTTTTAGTGTTAGTGTTAGTGTTAGTATTAGTATTCCTGAGAGTACAATTATTTTTTCCAGCCAAAGAATAGTTAATCTATTCCTATTATCGAGAATATCGACAATAGAGTTCGTGTTAACGTGATAATCACGTTCCGGCGTTTCAAAAAAAAAAGAAAAAAGAAAACTTGAGTAAAATGAGGGGCGATTCTTCTTTTTCTATGGGGACGCAAAAGACAAGAGGGAACTTCTTTTCGTTATCTTCCACTCATTCGGACCTATCGGCACCAACAACACGCGCATAGCAATAATTGCAGTCATTCCGAACCATTCGCTTTATTGGCCGAGATAATCTCATCTATCCATTTTGCCCTGCTACGTGACTCGAGGGGCAGAAATATAAAAATACTATTCGACACACTTCAAAACTGACAGTTCTGATTAAAAGGCATCCAAAAAAAAGGGTTGATTGCCAGAAAAACACCAAATTGCTCATATTCCAATAGTGTTATTTATTCTTTTAGCTCTAGTAACAATTCGGGCTGCTGACTTCTTGGGTACTTTTTTCAAAAATAAAATTAGAAATATGCATTTTATTATTATTTTTATTTTAGTTTTTTTAATTCAAATTTTTTTTTATAAAAATAAAATATGGATTCACCTTCAATTTATTCTATTTTTGACAGTAATTTCTTTTGAAATAACTTCTTTCATAAAAAACTATAATAAAATTACTACTTTGAAATAATTTAATGAACCATTTTAATTAAATATTTTAATATTGTTCGATTTTTAAAAGAATTAAGTTTACAATTTTCATAAACTGATAAACGTCATACGGTTTAAATTTAGAATTTTATAAAATTTCAATTTTCAATGAATTTAATTAGAAATTCTAAAAATCTTATATTTTTTCACAAGGTTTATAAATCAAATTCTTCTTAAAATTAGTTAAACTTGTCAATACATATTCAATAAATTATTAAAAATAATGCATTTATATATAAAAATTTTAATTAAAAACATGTTAAAAAATAGTATTTTGGAGAAGTTACATAAGTGATTAGAGAAATTTAATTATTTTGAAAAATAATAAAATTTTTCTTATAAAAGTTCAATTTTGTTCAAAGTAAAACAAAAGTTCTCATAAAAATCACAATTATCTTTATAAATAACGAAATTCTTCTTTAAAATTCAACTAATTTAAACAAATTTTTCTGATTTTAATGATTTTCAAAATTTACTATTTTAATGAATGTTGCACAAGAATTCCATTTTTTAAATAAAATTGTAATCAAATATTTACAAATTATTTTCAAAAATAATAAAAATTTCACAAGAATTTAATAATTGACAAATTTTTCATAAATTTCTTATTTTCAATAATTCAATTAATTTCATAAATAATATATATTTTTTAGGGATTCAATTATTTTTATAAATAATAAAGCTCATCGCAGAATTTTAATTACTTTTAGTACAATTTTAAACAAATTTCTTGAAAAATGTAATTATTCTTCAAAACATGATTGAAATTTTTCAAAAAAATTCAGTTAATTAGAAATTTGTTGATAAAATTCTTTATAAGAATTAAATTTTAAAAACCATTAAATTATTCAATGAATTATTTACTTTTGTTTTTAAATAATTAAATAATTTTGAAAAGTTTTCTAATTATAATATTTCAATTTGAATATTTATTTTTTATTATATTCAAATATTTATTTAAATTTTTTATTCTTTGGAGTAGCAATTCTGAAGAACTAATTTTTTTGAACAGATTTAATTAATTTCCAAACAATAAAAATTTCATAAAATTGAATTTTAAACAAATGTATTTTAAAATTCTCAAAGAACTTTTTTAAAAATTATTAAAAAATAGTTAATTTAGAGAATTTCAGTTAAAAATTCTAGAAAATAATAATTTAATTAAAATGATGAAAATAATTTTTAAAAAGTTACTTATTATTTTTAATAAATAAAATAATGTTAATACTTTCTTAAGTTTGTTAATTTCAAAAGGGTTGGAATTTGCCACTTTTATAAACCTTAATTTCTGTGATAAAATAATAATGATTAAATATTTATTTAAAAAATAAGTTATTGAGGCATTCGAATTATTTTACAAAAATTTTATAAAAAAGCGTATAAAAAAGAAAATTTATTTGTTAATTATAATTTTCTTTAAAATTTTCTAATTTTTCAATTTGAAATATTATTTTATTATATAATCATGAATAAACTTGCACGTTTTCGATCTGCCAAACAATAGTTTCCAAGGATAAAAGCAAATCGATGGTTAATTTTTAATTGTAAATCAAATAATTTTTACATAAATCAAATAAATCGTGTTTGAAAGAATAATTTCTGGACGTAAAGCAAATTTCACTAAATTGTCTCTAGAATTAGTGAAAAATTATAGTTTTAACTGACAATTAATGATTTTTTGCTTCTGAATTAGTAAAAAATAATCTTGTAAAATATCAGTAATTTTAATCTGATTCAAAGTTGACTTAAATAAAATTTATCTGATTCAAATAATTATTCACATGATAATAGAAAAGGAATAGTTTCTTTCAATCAGGTAAATTATTTTTCTAGTCTAATTACACTGCGAAATATATAAAAAAATATATATATTTGTATTTTATTATTATTATTATTATTATTATTATTTTTTTTTATTTTTTTATTTTATTTATATTTTATTTATATTTTTATATTGACTAGCTTCACTGGGCAAAATAAAATAAAAATAAAAAAACCTTGAAAAAGAAACTACAAGTCTCAGGGTAAATCTCCAGTAGTGATGAAAGTCAGACAAAGTAGTAAAAGAAGTCATTGGTCAGCCAGAGAATGTAACATGAGAAGAGACACAAGTTGAATAAAACTAGAATCGCATCTTAGATTTTGGGATAAGCTTGATCAGTGTTACGAGCGTATGCGTAAAATCCCCCCCAGCAGTGAATCAGTCTATATTTCAGTGAACTAAATCGGGCGCAATGAGTCAGAAAGGATCGAATCACCCACGCTTCGTTCGGGCAATCTGGATGCATCTCCCTTTCTCTCGCACATAGCACTCTCGCCATGCGATGGCACGCAGGTGTCTATCCAACCGTGGTTTTTTTTCCCTCCCCATATCACCGAAAACAGAAAGAAACCTTTGGGATTCCACTCCAAGGAAAGGAATAACTCTCTTTTATGATATTGCGACGCGGAACATGATACCCATTTGTCTGTGCGTGTGGAGGAATACTCCCTTCTCTGACTTTCTGTTTCACTATATATCGACAATAGAAGAACGCAAGTAGAAAGGAATTTTCTTCTAATATCGAGAAAGAATCATAAGCGTTGTTGCTTCTCTGTAATCGTGTGGAATTTCTCGAGAAATAACACTAAATGGCGGAGAAAACAAGTACGAAAGGGGACTGGAAAAATGTTTAAAAATATAGAAAAATATAGAAAAATATAGAAAAACATTTAAAAATGTCAAAAAGTATAGAAAACTATAGAAAAGTATGGGAAAGTATAGAAAATGATAGAAAAGTATAGAAAAGGAAAGAAAATTATAGAAAACTGTAGAAAACTATAGAAAATGATAGAAAAGGATAGAAAAGTATACTAAAATGTCGACAAATATAGAACAGTACAGATAAACAAAAGAGGATTACATTAGGTACAAAAGAGTAGAAAAAGATTTAAAAACATTACACAAAAAATACGAGGAATGTAAAAAATAGTAAAATGTAGAAAAATATAGAAAAGTATAGAAAAATATAGAAAATTATGAAAAAGTACAGAAAAAACAAAAGAGGAATTCATCAGGTACAAAAGAGCAAAAAAAAAGGTTTTAAAAAAGTACAGAAAAATAAGAGAAATGTAAAAAATAGAAAAATATAGAAATGTATAAAAAAGTATAGAAAAGTATGGAAAAACAACAGAGGAATTGATTAAGTACGAAAGAGTAGAAAAAGGTTTTAAATACTACAGAGAAATAAGAGAAATGTACAAAACAAAAAATATAGAAATTATAGAAAAATATAGAAAAATATAGAAAAACATGAAAAAGTATAGAAAAAACAAAACTGGAATTCATTAGGTACAAAAGAGCAAAAAAAGGTTTTAAAAAACTACAGAAATAACGAGAAATGTAAAAAATACAAAAGTATAGAAATGTACAAACAAATATAGAAAAACATAGAAATGTATAAACAAATATAGAAAAGTATAGAAAAATATGATAAAGTATAGAAAAATAAAACAGGAATTCATTAGGTACAAAAGAGCAAAAAAAGGTTTCAAAAAGTACAGAAAAATAAGAGAAATGTAAAAAAATAGAAAAATATGGAAACGTATAAACAAATATAGAAAAGTATAGAAAAGTGTATAAAAATATAGAAAAGTATAAAAAAACAACAGAGGAATTTATTAGGTACGAAAGAGTAGAAAAAGGTTTTAAAAAACTGCAGAGTTAAGAGAAATGTAAAAAACAAAAATTGTAAAAAAATATAGAAAAGTATAGAAAAATATAGAAAATTTTGAAACAGTATAGAAAAAACAAAACTGGAATTCATTAGGTACAAAAGAGTAAAAAAAGGTTTTAAAAAAATACAGAAGAAAAGAAAAATGTAAAAAATAGAAAAATATAGAAATGTATAAACAAATATAGAAAATTATATAAAAATATAGAAAAGTATAGAAAAAACAGAAGAGGAATTCATTAGGTTTGAAAGAGTAGAAAAAGGTTTTAAAAATTACAATAAATATAAGAAAATAGGAAAAATTAGAAAAAAGTAAAAAAAAAACTATTAATGGATGATAAGCAAATAGATGTATCTTTTGTTAATATCAATAAAACAATTCGAAAAATTTCTGTCTAACCTAAATTTGATCTTTATTTCTAATAACAAAAAGAAAATATTATGGCTGACCACAAGTTGACCTTTACTACTAAGAAATTAATTTAAATAGAAATCATACATGAAGTTAATCTTTACTACTAATAACAAAAAAATTATGTCTGACCTAAAGTGGATGTTACTACTAACAAAACAAATTGTGTCTCGTATAACGCTGACCATTACTACTGATAATAAAATTATTAAGAAAAATTCTGCCCCATCTGATATTGACTTTTGTTGCTGATAACAAAATTAAAAAAAATAATTTTGTCTGACTTAAAGTTGACCTTTACTACTATCAAGTAGAGTAAAAAACTGTGTCTGACCTAAATTTGACTATTACTACTAAGAACGAAAAGTACAGAAAAATTATGTCTGACCTAAACATGTCACTTACTACTGAAAACAAAATTTATAAAATTATGTCTGACCTGCTGTTGACCTTTACTACTAGCAGCAAGAGTTGAAAAATAATGTCTGACTTGAAGTTGACTATTGCTACTAATAACGAAAATTACAGACAAACTATGTCCGACGTAAAGTTGACATTAACTATTGAAAATTCAGTTTTTAATAAATTATGTCCGACCTGCAGTTGACCTTTACTACTATCAACAAAAGTGAAAGAAAAATTCTGTTCGACCTGAAGTTGGCTTTAACTATTAGTATTAAAAGTAAAAAAAATTATGTCCGACGTAAAGTTGACGTTTACTACTAGCAATAAAAGTTGAAAAAATTTATATCTTAATCCAAAGTTGACTATTACTACTAATAACAAAAATTAAAAAAAATTTTGTTCCACCTGATGTTGATCGTTACTACTGATAAGAAAATTTAAATGAAAGATTCTGTTCCACCGGCCGTTGTCGTTAACTACTTGAAAATAAAATTGAAGAATAATTTTGTCGTAAAAGTACAAAAAGTTGTAGAAAAAAACAAAAAAAACACGGTAAATCGTTAGGTATTAAAAAAACACCAAAATGGATTAAAATAACACTAAATTGAATTATTTTAATCCTTTTTGGTGTTATTTTAATACCTAACGATTTACTGTGAAGAACAAAAAAATACTGAGAGAAAAAAGGACAAAAAAGTGATTTATGTTGATCAAATAGATATTTTTTTGGTTTTTTCCACTTCTTTCATAAAAGAAGAAAGACGAGACTATGAAATTCAATTGTTTTAATTGTTAATTTATCGGTATGAAAATTATTGTCAAGAATTTACGGATTGAAAAGGAGTACAGTAAATAAAGAAAATACAGAAATGGAAAAAAGTATCAAAATTCAAAATGTACAAAAAAGGATAAAAAATTACCTAAATATGCAGTCAATTATAGAAGGATATAAACAAAATATATTAATAAGGGTTACACAGTACAGAAAGGGAAAAAATAAAAAAAATACAAAAGAATACAAAAGAATACAAATGATTAAAAAAAAGTACAAAGAGTACAAAAAATAATGGGAAAAATATAGTAGAGTTTCGACAAAGGGGTCAAGTGGTAACATTGGGGAAAAAAGCAACAGGACTTTAAGCTCTGGTTCAGAATGTTAATTGTCATTGTTTTCGTTTTTTGATTTTTGTAATGCGTATAAAATTTTATAAATGTCCCGTAATTTCTGTAAAAAAAAAAAGTTCGGTAAATCGAACAACCAAAATGCAGATAATAAAAATTATGTTCCTGACAAACCATGTAAAGTTTTGTTACCTATTGGCCAACTGTTACTAAATGTCCCACTTAATGGTACTAAAGAGTTCTAAAAAATAAAAAATTGCAAAACTAAACGATAAAGAATAGAAAATGTATAAAGAAGAATTTGACGCAGTATTGACAGGTACATAAAGGTAGAAAAAATTTTAAAAAGTACCGAAGAGTTCATATGGTACAGAAAAGTACAAAAAAAAACAGAAAAGTATAGAAAAGAACAGAAAAGTACAAAAAAATGCAGAAAAAAAGCAGAAAAGTACAGAAAAGTACAGAAAAGTACAGAAATATATAAAAAAGTATAAAAAAGTACAAAAAAAATTCGAAGTAGTATAGAAGAGTGTAGAGGCTTAGAAGAAAGTCTAGAAAAGTTCAGAAAAGTTCAAAATTGTACAGAAAAATTCAGAGAACCATAATAAGAATACAAAGAACTCTGAAAAGTTCAATAAAAGTACAAGAAAAAACAGAATAATACAAAAAATTCAAAAAAATATTTGAAAAATATTGCAGAAAAATATGAAATAGTACAGAAGAGAAAAGAAACTTACAGAAAAAGAACAGAAAAGTACAAAAAAATACAAAAAAGTAGCTGAAAACTACAAAAAAGTAGACAAAAGTTCAGGAAAGTACAAAAAAATCAGAAAAGTACAAAAAAATACAGAAAATCTCAGAAAAGTACAGAAGAGTACAGAGAAGTACAGATAAGTTCAGAAAAGAACAGAAAAGAACAGAAAAGAACAGAAAAGAACAAAAAAGTCCAGAAAAGTACAAAAAAGTCCAGAAAATCTCAGAAAAGTTCAGAAAAGAACAGAAAAGTTCAAAAAATTCGCGAAAAGCTCAGAAGAGTTCAAAAATGTTCAATAAGTACAAAAACAATTTATTCTTCCCCTACAATTCCCTAGAATTGAAATAATTATTTCTTCGTTTTTTCCCACCTCAACAGGTAGAGAGAGGGGAAGGTTAAAATAATTTCTCGACTGTATTTAATAGAAGTCCTTTCGCGATAGGAAAATTGTTACCACAGCACATCACGCCATGAACAAACTTTATCGTCCCCGTTATTCCCCCAGGGAATAACAATATACCCGCTGCCCAATACCACAGACACCATAAAGTGTTTTCAAACAGGGATTTAGGAAAGGAAACCACAAAATGATAGAATCCGGAACCACAAATTTTCCAAAATAAATCAGACTTTTCATGAAAAATTAATTACAAACCAGTAGAAAAACTTCTACTTACGTTTAAGTCATTTAAGTACAAAAAAAAAATTCTTCTCGCGCACTTTTTCCCCTCAATTCTCTCAATTGTTCCAAAAATGTCCCAATTTTTCGAAGTGCCCCCTGGTTCCAACTGTCCCAATTTTTCAATTGCCCCCCGGTTCCAACTGTCCCAATTTTTCAATTGCCCCCACGTTCAAACTGTCCCAATTTTTCAATTGCCCTCAGGATCAAACTGTCCCAATTTTTCAATTACCCCAAAGTTCCAATCGTCTCAATATTTCAACTGTTTTCAATGTTCCAATTTTTCAACTGTCCCACTGTCCCAACTGTCTCGATTTTTTAACTGTCCCACTGCCCCAACTGTCTCGATTTTTAACTGTCCCAACTGTTTTGATTTTTTTCCCAACTGTCCCAGTTTTTTTTTTCAATTGTCCCCAATCCAATTGTGTGGGAAAAAGAAACTGATTTGTTCCAAAGAGAAAAAAATCGAAGAAACAATTTTTCAAATCGGCTGAAACTTGTCACTAGGTTTTGTTTTTGTTTTGATTTTTTTCACAATGAAAAATCGGTGAAAAACCGAGAACAATATGATCGTGAAGATCGGCGTCCGAGAAGCGGTAACAATCACCACTCATGCTGAGAATATCTCGCGGCACTTGTCTTGGGCTGCCGCCAGAAGCCGCGGGGGCTCGTGGGATCGGTACGATGGTGGTGGTTGTTTCCGCGAAAAAGGGGTGCGGGGGAGGGAAAGCGAGAAAGGAGGAGATGATGGGCGGACCGCCCCACCCGACACCGTTGCCTCTGATTGGACTACCCCCATTCGAGAGTCGAGCCATCCCCGTGGACCTCAACCACCCCCACTTCACCCTTCCACCCCTTGCCCCTATTTTCCAACAACCTCTCGTGTGCACCTTGTGTCCTCCTCCCATATTCCGCCACCTTTTCCCTTTTCCACGTCCTCTTCCTTTTTTACCATCTTTCTCTCGGTTATTTCGATCCTTCTTTCCTTCTCTTTTTCGCCTCTCTCATCCCTCCTCGCCCCCTCGACACTAATGCTCTCAAGCTGCTCAACCCGGTATAAGAAATTTCTGTCCTCTTTTTTTTACATCTTTTTTCCCTCTCTCTCTCTCTCTCTCTCTCTCTCTCTCTCTCTCTCTCTCTCTCTTTTTCTTTCTATTCCCTTTTTTCCTATTAGCTCGAACATGGATCAATAATGTGTGACAGATTTGGTAAATATTTCGTGTTTGTTTGGAGAAACTGGTACCAAAAATAACCGATTGAAGAAGTCAGTTTTGATTTGGCAGGACGTTGAATTGCTCTTTGCAAGAAAAAAAAGAGAAAACGAAAAATGGTTGGATCGAATAAAGTCATTAAAAATTCAGGTCTTTCTGAAGTTTGAATTAGGATCAAAAATGTGCGGAGAATGGAGTGAGGGGGAAATTCTAGGGTAAATAGATGTCAAGACTTTTCAAACTATTATTATGGAATGAGATAACTAATTTTTGAATTTTGAATTCACAATTTTCGCTGCGAGCAATGGTTGGGGGAATTTAAATGTTTTGCGAAATTGGGATTTGTTGAAATTTGAATTTCATCTGAAAATAAGGAGCGATTGAGAGGCGCAAATGTGAGATAATCATCGATTTAAATTGTTGTTTTCGGGAAAATAATTTTTTGTTTATAAAAAAAATTTATTCTTATTTAAAAGAATTAGGGATTGTTTGCTTTATGGAGAATTAGTTATTGATAAATAATAAATCAGTTATTGACAAATAATAGATCAGTTATTGATAAATAATAAATCATTTAATGATTATAAATTATTTTTTATGGTAAAAAACTGTTTTCGATGACAATTAATTATTTTCTATGGTAAGAAACTATTTTCAATGGCAATTAAATATTTTCTATGGTAAGAAACTATTTTCGATGACAATTAAATATTTTCTATTAATGGTAAAAACTATTTTCGATGGCAATTAAATATTTTCTATGGTAAGAAACTATTTTTAATGACAATTAATTATTTTCAATTACATTGAACTCTGTAAATCTGAATTAGTGCGGATTCGTTTACCAATTTGAATTAGTAAATTTTCTACTAATAATAATTAGTGAAAAATTACTAAAAATAATTAGTGAAAAATTATTAAAAATTAGTAAAAAACAGTTACTAATTCAATTAGTAATAAATAATAATTAATTAATAAATAATAATAATAATAATAATAATAATTAATTAATTAGTATTTCATTAGTTGAAAACTACTAATTCAGATTTGGAGAGAAAAAAATTCAAACAACTTCAAAATTTTTAATTTTTATTATTTTTATCTAAATTCAGATTCATATTCTTTGAAATAAAGTTAAAGATGTAACAAAAAACAAAATTTGATTTCAGATAAAAATTAAAATTGCTACACGTCACGCAATCTGGGAAAAAAATATCCAAAACCATCAGCGGTTACAACTGCATAAAGGTCTTATTTCTCGTTAAAATAGTTTAAGAAAATTTATAAACATTGTTCAAAACACTAATAAAAAGGTGCAATCCGAGAAAAAAATATCAAAAACCATCAGCGGTTACAACTGCACAAAGATCTTATTTCTCGTTAAAATAGTTCAACAAAATTTATAAACATTGTTAAAAACACTAATAAAAAGATGCTCAAATGTCATTTAATTTTAATAAATCATTTTCTTAAAAAAAAATCTTTAAAAAATCCATAAAAATAAACCTTCTAATGTGGTTTCCCCCTTAACTTTCCGGCCCTAAGAGGAAATATTAAAAAAGATTTTATTTTTTCCTAAAAATTCATATTTAATATTATGTCCAGCTTTAAAGAACGCGTTTGGAAATCGTGACGAAAATTAGTAAATCGATCAGCATCGCCCCTGACGTTCGGGATTTGTGTAAGCTTAGCAGACACGATCGTTGGTCCCGGTCACACCAAGTACGTGTAAACGTCAAACGTTTTGCAATTAACTGCACGATGAAGTGAAAGGTAGAAAAGGGAAATGAGAGGGAAAAAAGTCCAAGGGAGATTCGTGAGCACGAAATCAACGACGGCCAGTCCCACACACGAAAGAATCTAATTGCTCTTGTTTCAAAAAAAAAAAAAAAAAAAAGAGAAAGAAAGAAAGGGGGAACCACAACCATCTGAAAGGGCCAAAATCAATCTGAACAAATACCAAACAACGCACTAACCCACTGACACATAATTACGCCCCTGTGTTCAACTATTTATCAAAGCAAAACATAATAAAAATATGATAAAAACTACCAACCGGATAAAAATCTTTTCTTTCAACATACTTATTAGTCTCAGGAAATAAAAATCTAATTTACATTTCACTGCGGAGGTTCAAATTGTACAAGGAGAAAAAGTTTGAAACAAACTGTTGAATTAACCTAATTTATATGGGTGAATTTTCTGAAAGTGACACTTTTAAATTTCAGTTTTTCAATTAATTTTTTTCTTCAATTATATGGCTTTTTTCTATTAAAACTACTTAATTTCATACTCAAGAGTTAGATTTTTAGGTTGCGCAAAATTAATTCTTAAAAATATTAAAGTTTTTTTTATTTGAAAAATATTATTGTTGTTCCATTAAATTAATTTTGTTTAATTGGCGAGCTTTTCTATTAAAAATTCACGCTAATATCGCGTTCACGAAATCGAAAATAAAATTACACTGCTTGAAAATTAATAATTTGTATATTTTAATACCAAATATATTCAATTAGATGAAAATATACATGTATTTAAAGTATTTGATTTAATGGTAATTTGGGTTAATTTTTTCAAAGCAATGCTGAGGTAAATACTGAAAACAAAAGAAAAACTAGCATATTTCAAGGAAAAGGCTTCGGAGATAAAAAGCTTCGGAGATGAAAAATAAATTTTCTTTCATATTTTTAAACATTAGGGCGCAATTGAAATATGTTTTTTAGTAAAACATACAATTCTCACACCCTCATTTTATATTACTATCGAAATATTTCGTTAAATTTACTTCTACATTCAGTTATTTATTAAAAAAGAAGGCTTCGGAGATAAAATTAATTTTTACTCGGAGAAAAATGTAAATTTCGATTATTTATAACAGCAATAATTTTTCTCCTTTTTGTAGATAAAATATAGGAAAATTTAACGTCAGATTCTCAGCTTTACTTTAATGTGCATTAAAATTTTGTTTAAGATATTTTTAAAGTATAAAATGCGTCAGTAATCATTGTAAAGTATAATTTTAACCTAAAACTAAAGACAAAGTTTAAACATTTTTATCAAAAATAAAAGTGAGGTCTACAAATTTTTAAAATGCACATAATGATAGAAAAAACATTGTACTTTCTGACGATATTTTTAAAAAATTTCTGAGAATTTGAAAAAAACCATGAAAATTTAATTTTATTGTAGAAGTCCTATTGGAGACATGTTGAAAAGGCTTCGGAGATGAAAGTAATTTAGTTATTACGTAAATTAAGTTGAATAAAATTATTTAATTTTCTTTTAAAAATGATAAATAAGTGCTAAATTTTCACTATGGAAATTGATAATAATTATTAAAGAGAAGATTTTGTAAAATTAATCGAGACATCAAAAATGTCACTTTCAGAAAATTCACCCATGTATAATAATATCGATTTGACATAATTGTTGTTTTTTATGTTTTCTTATAGATAATACTATACTTCATTATAATTTTTACTATTTTTTTAATTTAATAATATTATTTTTATTTCTCAAATAATTCGAAAATATTTTTATTAATCTCAAAAAATTATTAATGTTATTATGTTACACTGAAAGTAAATATATATTAAATTTTCTAAAAGTATTTTACAATTTACGAAAAAAGTGCAATAAGCCGAAATTTTGATATAGAAAATACTAAACATTAAAAAAAATTTTGTGGAATTTAGTATAATTATATTAAATATCAAGAATTTTAATATAACTTTACTAAATTTCACAAAAATTTTTTTAAAGTTTAGTATTTTTTATATCAAAATTTCGGTTTATTGCACTTTTTCCCTGAATTGTTAAATACTTTTACAAAATTTAATATACATTTTCTTTCAGTTTATTTATTTTATTTCTTTCGTTTCTCAAAAATTAGCATTTTGTAACAAACATTTTAGATAATAAAGAATAAACAAATTTAAATCCTGCAAAATATTTTTTTTTAATATAAAAAACTTAATTGTTTGACAAAATTTTGACTTCTTCTCAGACCCTAAAGAATATTCTGATTCACTCTAAAAAAACTTCAAAAAAATGGTTGCAAATTATAATTTTAATAATTAAATTTTTGTGAAATTTTTATAGGTTTAGAAAATAATTGAATATTCATGTAGAATTTTGTCAAAATTCTTTTTGAATAATTGAATTCTTGAGGAAAATTTTATTTGAACAATGAATATAGAAATTAATTATTTAAAAAAAATTTTTGATAATAATTGATGTCTTGTGATGAATACCATTTTTCATAAAAAAAAATTGAAATTTTCAATCAATTTTATTAAAATGTCTAAAAATAATTGCATTTTATCAAAGCATTCTTCAATTCGTTTCTAAAAATAATTGAAATTTTGCTAACTGTTTTTTTTAATTTCTTTAAATTTTAAAATAATTTAATTCTTTTGATGAGTATTGTTTTATTTGAAAATAATTGAATTTTACAACGAATTTTACTAAGATTTTCGAAGATAATTAAATTTTGAAAGTAATTTAGTTATTACGTAAATTAAGTTGAATAAAATTATTTAATTTTCTTTTAAAAATGATAAATAATTGCTAAATTTTCACTATGGAAATTGATAATAATTATTATAGAGTGGATTTTGTAAAATTAATCAAGACATCAAAAATGTCACTTTCAGAAAATTCACCCATATAATAGTTTTCTTGATCTCAAATATAAGTATTGCCCTTATTTGCATAAGAAAATAAAAATAACTCATTTTATTTTTTTGGAAAATAATCCAATATTTAAAAATTGGAAAATAATTGAATTTGGCATAAAATTAAAATTGGCAAATAATTAAATTTGTCAAATATTTAAATTTGGACTAATTATCCAGAAAGGAATGAAGAAAATGTTTTTCTTGTAAATCAGGAATAGCCGATTATGAAGTTTATTTTACTTTATCAAGTAAGGATGATGATAATAATGATAATTTTTCTCGGGTGTTTTTGTCAATTTACAATAGAGAAAGGGAACGTTACACTTTGGTTTTTGTACGCTAGCGTGATCCAATTTGTCGAAGAATGCGCTATCGCGGGCAACTGAGGAGAGTGAAAAGGGCAGGCAATTAATGCGACGCGAAGGCATGCACGCTGGGAGCTAACCTCGAAGACTTGCTTCATTAGGGTTTGCGAGCGTAACGCAAGGAAAGGGTTGATTTTTACCCCTTCAAAAACTCATTCACCGTTTTCCAATTAACGAAATGTCTCATGGAGTTGTTCGTCTTCTTAAATTATCACGTCTTCAATTCAATCAATGGGAGAGAGTCCTCTTTCTTCTTTCAACTTTTAGACAAAATTCCTGGTCGATGATTTTTTATTGTTCTTCTTCTTCTATATCTTAATTTTCATTCTCAATCAATTTCTCTAAATCTTAGTCAGCTGATTTTTGAAGAATAGTATCTGATTTAGAATTAGTTCTGTGACTAACTAAATGGGAGGTACTTTACTTAAAACTTGATTTAATTTTACTTTTTAGTTATAATGACACGATTTTGTTAAAGGTATTATAAATTGATGCCAAATTGAATCAAATTTATACGAAATTGAATCAAATTTATACCAGATTGAATCAAATTAATAGGGGAATATTTTTAACAACATAATAATTTGATGAATTATTTACAGAACTCTAGAAACTAACAGTAAATGATTTTTTCTATTAATAAAAATGATTCGTTAGTTCAGACCGAAATTTTCAATCAAACGTAAGATTCTAAATACTTATTTGTATTTGGAATTTTTACGTTTGATTGGAAATTTGGGTCTTAACTAACAAATCATTATCATTTAATTGATCATTATTGTCAATAACAAAATTTGAAAAAAATTCTGTCCCACATAAAGTTTATGTATAAAACAGACAAAAACTAAAAACATTTTACTATTCAAAGTCTGAGCTAAAATTATAATTTACTTTTAATTGTAGTCCAAAATAAAAATATAAATTAGAAAAATTCCCGAAGAGTTGGAATTAAAGTTTCGATATGACCAAGAAAAGTTATAATTATAAAAATTATACATCCTTTCAGTAAATTGAAGAATCGAAAAATTTACAAAAAACATTCTACGCAAAGTGAGGAGGGTGTATTATAATCTAGCAAAACCGGAAGTGGAAGTCTCCTTAGACGATCGCTTTAAGGTTGAGGGAGGTTAGGGTTGCTGTGTTTAATTCCGTTAGACAGACATTGGATCGATATAATCGGTTCCAAGGCAGACATTTACCCCATCGTGAGAGACTTTCCTCCATGATTCTTCCTTTCAAATTCTACACCACGGACCCTTTTCAAGAAAAGGGGTGCGGCGTCGTCGTCGTCGTCGCCCTTCCAGCGAGGTATCCGACGGCCCGACCAAATTCCTGATACCAATTCCCACCCTCGATCAATGACCTCAGTCTTATTCAAATTCCCCAGTGTAATTTACATTCAAAAATAAAAACTCAACAGTCGTTTTTTTATTCTTACAAATATTGTTCGCTACTAGGAAAAGGGATTCTTTTTTGCCTAAAAAAGGAAAGAAAATGCAAAACTTACATTCGTCCAAATATTAAATAAATTTCGACTTATAAAACTGATTTAAGACCGAAAATTTTTTTATTTTGATTTTAAATCCAAAGGTGAGTTTAATTCAAGAAAAAACATGTTGGGTTTTAAAAACATTAAGACATTAACTTAGAGTGTAAAAACTATTCTTTACTCAAAACCAGATGAAATCAATTTTAGGACTTGAAATCATACTCTTAAGGCTAAAATTCAGTCGAAAAATAGTTCGAATATGTAAATTGGTTTAGTAAAAATTTGTCTGAAGGTAAAATTTATTTTTCAGTCCACACATGGTAGAGAATAAAGTTATTTTAGGGAAAACGGACACAAAAGGTCGTTTAAATTTCGATGCAACATTTTTAAGTATGAGAAAATGATTTTTAAGGAAGAAAATGAATTCACGGACAATGGGTTTTAGAAAACATGCTAACAGACACAGGGTAAATCGTTAGGTATTAAAATAACACCAAAATGGATTAAAATAACACTAAATTGGATTATTTTAATCCTTTTTGGTGTTATTTTAATAACTAACGATTTACCGTGCAAGGAAAATTTTGTGTCGGATCTCAAATTAGGATTTTCTTTCTACTATTAAATGAAGAATAGAATCTAAGCAACTGGGAAGAGTATTACTATTATTTTGTACTGGAACACTTGATATTGAGTCGAAATGAAGAAAAATTCATGGAGGAAATGTATCAACGCGAGAAGTAGCACATCCCGAGACCTAGACACTACTGATCCAGCCCCATGGCAAACCTTGTTAACGGCAGTCGACAACCAAGTTTAAACTTGGGGTAACAATTCCCCTACCCTTTTCACTCTCCCTGTCTCTTCATCATTTGCTTTCTCTCCAAACTCATTCTCGACAATATCTCCTTGTTCTTACTTTACTTTTGATTTTGCATTTGCCATTTCCTAATGTCCCTTTATAGAACCCTTTTGCATCACGAGAGTTGAATGCAGTGAGCGCGCTTACAATGCGAGTCCTCGGGGATGTGCTGCGTCCGTCTCGGGTACATTTTGGATAAAGTTATTAAAAATAGACTCTTCTTTATATTTCGAAGACTAATTTCTCCTCCCCTCAATTTTTCATGTGGTTTTAAATTATTTTTCAGTAAAAATAGAAACATTCTGGATTTTATCCTCGAGAAAGTAGAGTGCAACCAAACGTTGCCAACTTTAAAACGTTTGTTATTAAACGCTACCAAAAAGAATGGAATTAAAACCAATTGGAAACAAACTGGAGCCAAACTTCTTTCTTGAGCCAAACCTCTTTCTTGAAACAAACTTCTTTCTTGAAACAAAATTCTTTCTTGAAGAAAAAAGTATTGAATTGAAATGTACCAAACAGAAAAAAACTGGTGTTAATGATAGAACGTCCAAGCGCCCGTCCTGCCGGAAGGATGTTCCGAAAATAAGGCTTTTAAAAAAAGGGAATTTAATTTTTCTTTTCCGGAACTCCTTGGGATCAAAGTAGACGAAAAGACGAAAAAATCCATATATTTAACTTTTTAAAATAATAATATTAAACCATTTTTCAAAGCCCTCAAACTTGCTGTTTCAAAAAAGTAAAAAAAACATTTTTTCGTAAATTTAATGTAAAATCCACAAAAATCAATATATTTTGGCCGGTCTAGTCTCTTTTTCTTCAGAAACGTTCAAAGAATGAAACCTATTTATTTAATTTAAAAAAATTTCATTTTTAATGTTAATCAGCAAAATTGCGGCCAATTGAATAAAAACTCTCTTCAAATTTTCTTTATAAAATGAATATGGAAGCAGATAAAAACAAAAACAAATATATCGTTGGAAAGGTAATGAAACAAGCTTTCCATTGATGTAAATATCCAGTTTCTAAATTTATATGCCTAGGCTTGGTAGCCTTTTAAACAAAGCGAAAAGCGTCCTGCCGGCAGGACCGGGGTTCATCATTTTGTGACTAAAAATTATATGAATTTTTGGAAAATTCAACTTCTTTAAACTACCCTGCTCTTCGGTTTGAACTTACAAGCTCGAGATTTACATGCGCTGAAAGCTTGTTTCATCACCTTTCCAACGATATATTTTACTTTTTGTTTACGTCGATCCATGTTAGTTTTATTTAGCGATTTCGGACGGACTCACCTGAGTCTTTTTGGTCCTGCCGGAAGGACGTTGGACGTTCTATCATTAAATAGTTGCAAACTGGTACTGAACATTATCAACTTGAATCCGAAGAGTAATAAATTGTTTTGTACCAAAAAGCATTAAATTAGATCTCAACCGTATAAAACTCGTACCAAACGACAAAATTGGTACCAATTGCTAATAATTTTTTCAACATTTTGCATTTCAATTAAAAATATTACTAAAAAGCATGAAATTGAAACAAAACAAAAGCAAATTGGTACCAAATTGAAACTTAGCAGCAAAAGGTACAAAAAAAGTATCGAATTTGAAGCAAACGGTACCAAGTTAGTACAAAATTTATATATTGGTGTCAAAAATTTACAAATTGGTATCAAATTCAAAACTGTTATAAAAAATTAACAAACTGAAACCAAATAGAAACAAATGGAAAATTAGTAGTAAGAAAATTATTCCAAAAAATACACGGAAAAAAAAAGTTCACGAATCTCTCGTGAACTAGTATATCACTTTTGGATGGGACACAAAATTCTTCAAAATCTATAAACACAGTTCATCAAAATTTCATCAACTCCTTCACTAGAAACGTAGTACGGTTTCTGAACTTTTCGTCAAAGTTGACGAAAAATTCGTGAACTTTTAAAAAATGTTAAAAACAAAAAAAAATAATTTCTAGACACTACTTTTTTGATAGTATTTCACTTAATTTGATAACTTGACGCCTATACGCACCCAACTACACAGAATACACAATTTTATCGCCATTAAAATTCGCAACTCGCTTCACGGGATTCGAACCTAGTACCCTAATAATATTCCTAACAACTAACGAAACGGCTAAATCTATATACACTGACAGTACTCCTGCAAACGACACGATTAGCTTTGTCTGCTGTTGTCTGCTACAAAACTCAGGACCGTGCAAAGTATAAAACGATCCTTGTCGTAACTTCTAATTTATTTTATGAATTATTTGTTTCACAAAAGAAATTAGCACACAAAAATATTCAATGAATAATAAAAACATTGATTCTAAATAATAAATTTAATGAAACAAAGAATTTGTCCAAGTGTAAACACTGATGACACCGACTGAATTATGACAGATAAATTCTTGATCAGCCATATTTGATGCGCATTGCGAACTGCGCATACTACTGAGACTCGCGAGTTCACAACTTTTTCGTCAACTTGTACCTCTACTTTTGACGAACTACTCATCCTTAACACGTTCATCAAAAATTCATTAACTTTGTTTCAGTTTTTCGTTGACGTTCGCCATTTCTAATCAAAAGTGAATGCAAATTTTGAAATTTTGTGTCCCATCCAAAAGTGATATACTAGTTCACGAGAGATTCGTGAACTATTTTTTTCCGTGTAATTGAAAAAAATAAATTGAAACGAAATAAGTAAAAATATGATACAAAAAAGTAGTAAATTGGAAGAAAACTGGTCCGAATTGGTACCAAATTGAAACTTGGCAGCAACAAATTAATAACTGTCTAAAAGTATAAATTGTTGCCAAAGAATTTGAAATTGAGACATGAGAAAAAACAAAATTGGTACCAAAAAGGATCAAATTGAAAGTAAACCGTAACAAATTGTTACCCCTAATCCAAAAATTACTAAATTCGTACCGAGTATGAAGTTTAAGTTCAAATAGAATAAGTTAAAGTTAACGATATTCAAGTCGAAAAAGTTCATATTGAAGAAGTCCAAGTAGAAAAAGTTCAAGTTAAAGAAGTTCAAGTAGAAGAAGTTCAAAATTAAAAAGGTAAAATTAAAGAGCTCTAAACCAAATAGAAGAAATTGACAAAAGAATAGAAGTAGAAAGAATTAAACCTAGAGAAGTACGAAAAGAAGAAGTTGATGCAAGATTTTAAGAAAAAATTTTAACCTAGAGAAGTAAAAATAAGAAATGTTGACGAATGAATAGAAATAGAAGAAGTTGAAATTAGAAAAGTACAAGTAGAAGAAGTTCAAGTATAATAGAAAAAGTTTAAAATAAAGTTCAAGTAGAAGAAATTTAAAAAGTAGAGAAACAACAATTAAAAAAATTTAAAGCCAAAACCGTTCAAAAATACGTACAAAGAGAAGAACTTAACAAAAGAATACAGGTAGAAAGAAATGAAGTTAAAAAAATATAAGTATAAGAACTTCAAGTAGAAAAAATTGTCTGAAAGTAGAAGTAGAAGAAGTACACGTAATATATGTAGAAAACGTTCAAGATAATGATGCTCAAGTAGAAAAAGTTGAAGGAGACAATGTTAAAATAAGTTCAAATCGGAAAGGTTAAACTTAGAGAAGTTGATGTTAAAGAAGTTTAAGTAGAAAAAGTTCCAGTAGAAAATGTTCAAGTTAAAGACGTTCAAGCAGAAGAAGTTCAAGTTAATGTTGATAAAGCATAAAAGTTGAAGTTACAGAAGGTAATGTTAAATAATTATAATTTAAATTTATTTTCAACTTACAGTTAAAAAAGTTAATGTTAATGAAATTTAAGTAGAAAAAGTTCAAGTAGAAAACATTCAAGTTAAAGAAGTTCAAGTTAATGTTGATCGAGCATAAAAAGTTGAAGTTACAGAAGGTAATGTTGAATAATTATAATTTTAATTTATTTTCAATTTAAAGTTGAAGAAGTTAATGTAAATGAAATTTAAGTAAAAAAAGTTCAAGTAGAAAACGTTCAAGTTAAAAACTTCAAGCGAAAAAAGTTTAAAAAAATGAAGCTAAATTTGAATAATTTAAAGCCGAAAAATGTAACTAGAGAAATAGAGAGAAGTACAAATAGAGAGAAGTATACAAAAGAATACATGAAGAAAGAATTAAAGCTAGAGAAGAACAAGTAGAAAAAATGCATAAGTGTAGAAGCATGATAAGTTCAAGTAGAAAATTTTGATCTGAAAGTAGAAGTAGAAGTAATTTAAGTTCTTAAAGTTTAAGTAAAAGAAGTTCCAGTAGAAAAAGTTAATGTAGAAGAAGTTTTAGTAGATGCAGTTCAAGTTAAAGACGTTTATGTAGAAAAAGTTTTAATAAATGAAGTTCAAGTAGAAAAGTTAATCTAGAAGAAGTTTTAGTTGGTGAAGTTCAAGTAAAAGATGTTCATGTAGAAAAAGTTTTAATAGATGAAGTTCAAGTAGAAGAAGTTTATGTAGAAAAAGTTCAAGTAGAAAAATTAATCTAGAAGAAGTTTTAGTTGATGAAGTTCAAGTAGAAGATGTTCATGTAGAAAAAGTTTTAATAGATGAAGTTCAAGTAGAAGAAGTTTATGTAGAAAAAGTTCAAGTAGAAGATGTTCATGTAGAAAAAGTTTTAATAGATGAAGTTCAAGTATAAGAAGTTTATGTAGAAAAAGTTCAAGTAGAAAAGTTAATCTAGAAGAAGTTTTAGTTGATGAAGTTCAAGTAGAAGATGTTCATGTAGAAAAAGTTTTAATAGATGAAGTTCGAGTAGAAGAAGTTTAAGTTGAAAAAGTTGAAGTAGAAAAAGATAATGTAGAAAAAATTATTATAGAAGAAGTTTTAGTAGATGAAGTTCAAGTAGAAGAACTTTAAGTAGATGTTCATGTTGAAGATGTTTTAGTTGACGAAGTTCAAGTAGAAGAAGTTTAAATAGAAGAAGTTCAAGTAGAAGAAGTTCAAGTAGAAGAAGATTTAGTAGATGTAGTTCAAAATAAAGAAGCCAAAATTAAAGAACCTAAAGCCAAGAAGTGCAAATAGATGAAATTCAAATTGGGGAATTTGGCTAATGAGTAGATGTAGAAAATTATGTAAACGAAGATGATCAAAGAATTTAAGTACAAAAAGTTAATGTTAGAGAAGTACAAGTAGAAGAAATTGATGAAAGAATAGAAGTAAAAGAAGTTGAAGCTAGAGAAGTACAAGTAGAAGAAGTTTATTGAATAATTGAAGAAAAAAGTTTGAAGCTAGGGAAGTACAGGAAGAAGAATTTAACAAAAAAATGAAGGTAGAAAAAGTTAAAGCTAAAGAAGTACAATTAGAAGAAGTTGATGGAAGTATAGAAGTAGGAAAAGTTGAAGTAAGAGTAAAAGCAAAAAAATGGTGAAGCAAGAGTGAAAGCAAAAAAATGTTGAAGCAAGAGAGTAAAAGCAAAAAAATGGTGAAGCAAGAGCAAAAGCAAAAAATGTTGAAGTAAGAGTAAAAGTAAAAAATATTGAAGTAGAAGCATTGGAAGTATTAACAGAAAATGAAATGTCAAAACAAGAAGAAGAAGAAAAAGAAGAAAAAGAAAAAGAAAAAGAAAGAGAAAAAGAAAAAGAAAAAGAAAAAGAAAAAGAAGAAGAAGAAGAAGAAGAAGAATCAGTATCTGAAGTAGCAGATGACAAAATGAAGCATAAATAATTTCGAAGGACACATTGACATAATAGAAAAAGAAATGAAGCCTTGCAACCACTAATGGAGTGATTAAAGAGACATCTTTGAAAAGTTGCTCTAGTAGCGAGCGATGACCGCAAAATTAAATCTGTTCCAACAAGGAAAAGGAGTGAGAAGAGTTGAATAACCAAGTTCAGCGTAACCTTCGTAGTCGAGCGTCAATGCGAAACTTAGTAACCGCGTAACAAGAAAGAAGTAACTATCGTTTGAGTCAGACTAGTTTGTTCAATGGCACGATGGTAGAAAGGAGCGAGAGAGAAAGAGAGAGAGAGACATACAGAGGGGGGAGGGGGTTCAAAGTTCTTCGTAAGAACAAGAACAAGAACAAAGTTCCTGCCGACACCCTATAGCCCTCCCCCTCTCTCTCTCTGTCTCTCTCTCTCACTCTCCTTACAAGATATACGCAAGTAACTTGGCGCAAGCACCTCACCTTGGAAACTTTGGCTAAAACCAAATTCCACGTGTACGACTGTTCTCCAAAACTCATTGTATCAGCCACTTCAGGAAAGTCCCAAACTTGGCGATATCACGCGGAGACTTCGATACTTCATCGAGTAGGCCACAACTTGTTTGAAACTGGTACAAAGCAGGAAGAACAACGTTTCATGGAAGTCAAAAAGTAAACATTGCTGGTGATGTAAACTCTCATGTCCTACTTTACTTCACTATTTTTCCGTTTGTAAATTTCGTTTGTTTGTTTTTTTTATTAGGTCAAGGACAACATTGTTGTTTGAACAATTCCTTTACCTATTGCTGTGTCATTTATTATTATAATAATTATTATTATTTATTATTATTGGTATTTATCCGTATTATTATTATTATTATTATTATTAATATTATTATTATTATTTTCACTATTACAATTATTTATATTATCATTATTATTGCTATTGTTATTATTTTCATAGTTTATATTATTATTATTATTCTCATTTTTATTAGTTGATTATAAGTTACTATCAAATTATTTAAATTATTTAAGTTTATTTTTTAAATAAACTTACGATTTAAATAAAATTATTTAAATTTATTTTTCCAATTATTTAAAAAACTATTATTTGGATACTACAATGTTTTTCTGGTTTTAGAGTTTCTAGTTACAACTTCGATAAAAGAATTCTAAATATCAAACTCACTAACTCATGAAAAAATATATTTTGCTACAGTTTAAAAAAAAACTAAATAAAAATTTTGGTTGGTTAAGATAAGTACCTATAAAAATTTCTTTTTACAATGATTAATTAATATGGTTTTGTATTTTTTTGCGTCATTGTTTTCAATATTAATGTTTTAAATACTTTCCTTTGTGAATGTAGAAATAAACAATTTTCAATAAAATTTGTATTTACTTAGAGATTATTTTAGTTAAAAAGAAAAAAAAGTCAAAAGTAAAAACTGCTACGACTTTGAGAAGATTCGCTGAATCGTTAAAAAGAATTTTTTTTAAACTTATGCTACGAAAATTACCAATCGATGTTAAGCAATTCATCTATGTTCTAAATTAATTTAAATATTTAAACACATACTTATTAAATTTCAATTAAAATGTTATTTCTGTTTTTGAAATTCTCACAGAAATTACTATGGTAAATAAATATGAAAGTAGAAGTATATTATTTTTAACTCTGTAAACTTTTTGCCTATAACTGTCATGCAAATAAAGGTACAAAACTCTTCAAACATAGTTAAGAAAACTAAATATAAAACTAAATACAAAATTAATTAAGGGCATGTGAATGGTCACTTGCCATATATTTATATGCACCATAGTTTTTTTCTTCTTAAAGAAATATTTCATCTTGAGCTAAACTATCTGTGATTAAAGCTCAATACTAATTGTCTTCAATTTGATAAATTTTAATATCAATTTGATACTTTCAGAAAAACTGACTACTTGTCTATTATCAAATAAATATTTTTTCTTAAATTAAATAATTTTTATTAAAATCCAGTAAATTGAACATAAACTATGAACTAAAACATTTCAGTATTTGAAGCAAATATCATTTGAGTTTTAAATAAAAATTATTTGAATCGAAAAAGATTTTCTCAGAAAAGTTTTATTTGTATTTAACTATTTTTTGAGTAAAATATTAACAACTTTCAATAATTAAATACAAACTCTTAGGATTTTTATTGCAATTTTCGCGATCTCAGACACAAGTTTTCCTATTTTGAAATATTTCTTTTTAAATTAATTTCAAAATATTTCAAAAATGGTATAAAAGTAAAATTAATAAACAATAAAAGTTAGTGGAATTAGTACATTTTTTATTTACTGTTAACTTGAAAGAATCAAACTGTAACGAATTGATGCCAAAAACGTAATTAAAATTTTTTCAAAAAATTTGTTATGAATTTGATCCACTTTAGTGAAAATTTGTTGCTTTTAAGAAAACTGTATTAGAAATTATAAAAAATTTTAAAAAATTAAATTAAATTATAATAATACCTACAATATTTTACTATTTCTAGGAGTAAATTTTAAAACGTTGAAATACATTTTATAACTATAATTACTAAAATTATTTCGAAATAGGAAAATTTATGTCTGAAATCGTAAAAATTGCAAAGAAACTCCTGACAGTTCGGATGGAATTATTAAAAGTTGTTAAAAGTCACTTGATTCCTTTTATTTGTGTGTATTTTTGAAAAAAGAAGTATTAAAAATATTAAAAATATAAACAAAATTAATTTAATTATCATTGAGAGTATTTAACGAGAAACAAATTTCTAAATTCCATTTATACTATGTTCTTGCAAATAAGAAAAAGAATAAACAAATTTATTTATTTACATTATCTTTTAACGACGTGTATTTCTATAAAAATACAGAAAAAGAAAAAAAAATTAAGAAACGAATGAAGAAAAAGAAAACGTTTGTAACGAAATTTATAAATAGGTTAAATAAAAAGGAAAAACAGTAAATAATAATAGGGAAAAATACAGAAAAATTGAAAGTAAGAGAAAAAGATAAAAATTATAGAGAAAATAAATGTAAATGAAAAGAAATGAAATTATAAAGAAGTAAAAAATTAGAAAAAAGTAAAGAAAAAGAAAAGTCAAACAGTCAAAATATCAAAAATAGATAGAAATTTAAGAAAAAGAAGAAAATAGAAAATACGAAACAAATAATGAAGAAAAAATAACAAATGCAATTCCAATTCTAGTGAAAATGTAGAAATTTAATTAATTGTAGAAAAAAGGAAAAAATAAAAAGAAAGTAAAGAAAAAAGAAAAGTCAAAATTAGAAAATAAGAAAAATAAAAGTTGTAGAAAAAATAATGAAATTTAAATTATAAATAAGTGGAAAAAATTAGAAGAAAGTAAAGAAAATGGAAAAGTTAAACAGTCAAACAGTCAAACAGTCAAAAAGTCAAAAATAGAATAAAATTTAAGGAAAATAGAAAAAGGAAAAAATAGAAAATTAGAAACAATAAATGAAGAAAGAAAAATAAAAGTTGTAGAAAAAATAATGAAATTTAAAATACAAAGATGTAAAAAAATTAGGAGAAAGTAAAGAAAAATGAAATGACAAACAGTCAAAAAGTCAAAAATAGAATAAAATTTAAGAAAAAAAATAGAAAAAGGAAAAAATAAAAAATAATTAAAAAATAAAGAAGGAAAAATTCCAATTCTAATGAAAACGTAGAAATTTAATGAAATGTAGAAAAAATAACAAAAAAAGAGAAATCAAAGAAAAAAGAAAAGTCTAAATGTCAAAAGTAGAAAAAAAATTAAGAAAAATAGAATAAAAAATAGAAAATAAGAAACAAATGAAGCAGGAAAAATAAAAAACGTAGAGAAAAATAATGAAGTATAGAAAAGAAGGATAGACATAAAGAGAAGTCAAAGAAGAAAAGAAAATAAAAAACTAAAAAATAAAGAAAAATAGAAAATAAAGAAAAAATAAAGAAATAAAAAGGAATAAATAAAAAAAATAATGATATGAAAATAAAAAAATAAATAGAAAAATAAAGAATAATAGAAAATAAAAAAGAAATAAAGAAATAAAAAAATAAATAAAAAAAATAAATAAAAAAATAATGATATAAAAATAAAAAAATAAGTTAAAAAAAATAAAGAAGAACATAAAGTAAAGAAAAATAGAAAAGAAAAAATTAAAAAAAGGAAAATTTAAATGAAAATGAAGAAGGGATAAAATCGTGACTATATATTTAACATATTTATCACATTTACACCTTTGAATTAGATATCTCTCTAGATAATAATTCAGCGCGTCCTTAAATTATTAAATCTTCTGCGTTCTGCCTGACGCCAATACTTTGTATCGCTTCAATCTCAATTCACAATAGTTTAGCCCAATATTTAATTACCGAAAAAATTACCGCTAGTATTTGCATCTTTTACCGATAATGACCAAAGGCACATATTTCCATAAGAAACCAAAAAAAAAAAAATAAAAATAAAAAACAAAATAAGTGTACAAGTTGACTCACAAACGGAGCTGTGGTACAAAGTCCGTCGGCAGGATTCTGCAGAAACTATACAAAGTTCGTCTTCAGTTCAAAATTAAAACTGCTTTTTTTAAATGAAAAATAAAAAAATTTGACGAAGAATCACAATTTTGTTATTTCCTTCTCGATATATAATTGTAAAATAAAACTAACAGCGAACAGAGTTTTTTTCTAAAAAAAAATACAAGAAGAGGGATATTTTCATTGGATCCGAACCGTCGCGCCGCGATGTTGACGGAGAGCGACGATTTTCGACGAGGCACCCCGAATATACGAGCTCTAGGAGCAGTGGTAGAAGCTTCACGACGACGACGACGACGATGACGACGACCACGAAGGAAAAGGAGAAAGAGGAACAGGAACAGCAGCAAGAGGGAAGCCGAAAGAGGTGGAGGATATTGTCGAGTCGGTGTTGGTAAGGATAGGCACTATATACTCGGCGAGTGAAGCATGTTGTGTTCGTGAGAAGTTAGATTAGAGGCGAGTGCGCTGGTGGACGTGAGCACAGTTTTGAACTGGTGGTCGTGAGTGTAAAACTTTTCTTCACTGTGTTCGTACGCACGCATCGACTCTGTCGAGAGCGAGAGAGAGAGCAAGAAAGAGAGAGAACAAGAGAGAGAGTAGGCTAGGTGCTTCAGATGGAAAATGAGAGAGAGAAGCAGCATCCACAGAGTAACAGAGACAGAATTTAAACCTAGTGATAAAGAGGGATGAAAATAGACAGACAGAGAGAGAGAAAAGCAGAAAACAAGAGAGAAAAAGCGAGAGACAGAGAGAGAAAGAGAAAATCAGGAGAATAAATGAGAGCAAGAGAGAGGGGAATTTTAGAGAGAAAACGAGAGAAAGAGAGAAGGAAAAGCTAGAGAGAAAATGAGAGAAAGAGAGAGGAAAGAGCAAGAGAGAAAATGAGAGAAAAAGAGAAGGAAAATCTAGAGAGAGAGTAGGAGAGAAAGCGAGACAGAAAGCAAGAGAGAAGACGAGAGAGAGAGCAAGAAAGTAAGTGAGAGAAATAAATAGAGAGAGCAAGAGATTGTGCAAGAGAAAAAGCGAGACAGAAAACAAGAGAGCAAGAGAGTGTGTGAGAGAAAGAACAAGACAGAAAACAAAAGGGAGCAAGAGAGAAAGAGCAAGACAGAAAACAAGAGAGAGCAAGAGAGTGTGTGAGAGAAAGAGCGAGACAGAAAACAAGAGAGAGCAAGAGAGTGTAAGAGAAAAAGTGAGACAGAAAATAAGAGAATAAGCAAGAGAGAGAAAGAGAGAGAGAGAGCAAAGAGAGTAAGCAAGTGAGTGAGAGAGAGAAAGAGAGAGCAAAGAGAGTAACCAAGAGAAAGAGAGAGGTAAAGAAATAGAGACAGAATGTGAGGTAGCTATAGGAAACGAGAGAGAGCGAGAGGCAGAGAGAGAAAGAGAGAGAGAGAGAGAGAGAGAGAGAGAGAGAGGGCGTAGCACGATTCCACTGCTGTGGAGACGAGCTCCAAGCAAAATGCGTGGTCCACCTCGAGTTATTTCCTTTCCCCGTGACAGCAACCTCCCCCTTTCCCACCACCCCCACATCAACCCTCCGGTACCGCCTGGGCCCCGCAAATTATTACCAGCCGCAGGTGCATTTTTTATCGACTCCAACTTCAAGGCGAGGTCGAACCAGATTCAACAACTTGAATCAGAAAAAATGACACAAACACACATTTTTCTATTTCATAAAAGCAAAAAAAAAATCTTTTTTCTATTTTTTAAATCTGCTACTGAGAAAGAAACACTGAAAATTTTTTTGTTTTGTTATACAGTCGATGGAATCGAAAGATTTTAGAACAGGATGCTATATGGTACTGACCATACCAATTTTTTGTATTATTTTGCGAAAAGCTGGTAAGTTGGTACAATTTTAAATATCCTAATAGCATCGTTTTCTACTATTAAAAATGAACCATGTATAGTGGAGTTTTGAAATAAATTGTATTAAAGTTTGAAACGAAAAGTCTTTCAGTGTTCACAAACTATTTGGTATCTATTTTTAAAAATAAATTACAACTGACAACATTTCTCGGTTAAAAAGAATTATTAATGGCATTTTTTAACGAGAGAGTCATTAATGGAGCTCTTTTTATTTGAGATTATATACGAATCGAAATTATAACTCCCTTTGGAACCTCTTTACACTATTTTCAAAAAAAAATGTGCTGAAAAATATAAATCTGCATATGGATTCAGGGTCAAAAGAGGATCAAATTTTAACGTTTTTTAAGACTCATAAATATTTAAGTTTGCTTTCTTACTTTGTTGCGTTTGTGTTTTAAAATCCTCAAACTTAGTCAAAATTTGAAAAACTTGAATTTAAATATAGATAATCAATATAAAATATTCAAAGAATAATATTTCATATACAGATTATTTTTTAGAATTTATTAAAATCGAATTGAAAATGAAACATGTAAATTGAATTTTTGCAAATTTTAAACAAAAGTGTGCACTTTCAAACGCAAAACAATTTGAGAGTAAACATTTATAGAATGCTTAAAAAACTTTTAGAAATCTTAAATTGTCCTTCAGTTTTGTTTACCTTAAAAACTTTTAAATCACCCTATACATTAAAAAAACTAGAATTTTGTTTTCCATTTCTGTGAATAAATAATTGTAAGAAAATTTTATTTTCAAGAACTTAATTTCTGAAAAACTCTCTCAAAATAATTGATTATTAAAGAATTTGGCTTTAAAAACTCTAGTCAATTGAAGTAACATCTAAATATAAAGTTGAAATTTAAAAAAAGGAAGAAAACTCCAAGAATTGATTAATGATAGGGGAGAATGGGGAGTTATGAAGCACGCTTTGTTTATGAGTTGTAACTTCAAAAAGAAATTTTTATTTCAAATTTTCTCCACTTGAATCTCTAGAGGGTCTTTAAATATGCTTACTGGTTTAAGAATTTGCATGAAATAAAATAAAATCGACAATTTTTTTCAGTTTGACTAAAAAGCTGCTTTTTCAAGTTTTTAAAAATCATGGGGAGTTGTGAAGCACTACTAAAAATCGCTAAAAATTATATTTTTTGGTAAATATTCTTTATTGCGATTTTGCATAAATCGTTTTAAATTTCGAGAACCTAATCATTGCTGGGTATTATATGGGTAAACTTATCTTTTTGATTTGTTCGCGAATTTTGTAAGAATTCTGCAAAATGGAGCACACAAAAAAACTTTATAAACGAAAAATTGAACACATTGTCTTGAAAGATATGCAAAATATCTTCTATCGGAATGAATCCAATTACAAAACGAAGATATTAGGTGAAAAAATATTCAGAGTAAGTGACATCTATCAAAACAATTACTATGCGAGATCTATGGCCGTGCTTCACAACTCCCCATGCTTCATAACTCCCCATTCTCCCCTAGTATTTAAGTTTTTCTTTCTAAAGTATCAAATTGATATTGCGTTTCTTCAAAATGATACTACATTTTGTTAAATCAACACTAAATTGAACTAATTTGATACAAAAAAAATTGATTAAATTGAAGCATATTTAGACCGAATTACTATCACATTTTATTCAATAAATATAATCTGGATCAAATTGAGTCAAATTGAAAAAAAAATTAATGTCACATTGTTTCAAATTAATGTCACATTGTATGGAATTAATACAAAAGTTGACCAAATCGCAACAAATTAACAACAAAATTGACCAAATCGTATCAAATTAATAACGAAATTGACCAAATCTTATCAAATGATTACCACAAATTGGATTAAATTGAAAGAAATTAACTCAAACTGAATAATATTAATACGAAATTAAACAAAAAGATTTAAATTGATGCCAAATTGAATAAAACTAATAGTATCTAATTTGTTTACTTTGATGCAAATTGGATTATATATTGATACCTCCTTCAATCAAATTGACAGTCAACTGCATGAAGTTGACACCAAAATGGATCAAAATTGGTTCAAATTAATGACACATTTAATGCAGTTAATGCAAAATTGGATAAAATTGAATCAAATTGATAACAAATTTAATTAAATTCATACTAAATTGGATCAAATTGATTCTAGTAGAATGCATTACTTTAAATCAAATTAAATTAAATTGATAATAAATTAATTCGAAAGTAAATAAACTTCAAAATGCATGTAGTCAAATTCTTTCTAATTGAAAGTAAAGAGATATCAGATTGCATTATATTTCTAACAAATTTTAATAAATTGGTACTACATTTATTAAAGTTTGTACCAACTTGGATGCAAGTAGTGAAAAATTTCATACAATTTTTACCAAATGGAGACAATTTTACATCAAATTGGATCAAAATGATGTTACATTGTCTCAAATTGATACTAAATTGAAACAATTTGAGTCAAAATTGAATCAAATTGATACTAAATTGAATCAAATGGATACTAAATTGGATCAATTTGAGTCAAAATTGAAGCAAATTGATTAAAAATTGAATCAATTTGAGTCAAAATTGAAGCAAATTGATTGAAAATTAAATCAATTTGATACCAAATTGGATTAATTAGAGTCATTAAAATTGAAGCAAATTGATTAAAAATTGAAAGAAATTGATTTAAAACTAAATCAAATTTATTCAAAATCGATAACAAACTTGGATAAAATTAGTAACCACATAAGGATAAAAATTAACACCAAATTTGATTCAATTGATACCAAATCATTTGCGAACATTGAATATTTCACAAAATTTTCTCTATATTCCTACGATCTTAAATTTCTCCGTACTTTACTCTGAAAAAAGTTGTTTGATACAATTAACCAATTGTTTGACTATTGTTAAATATATATGGACTGAAAAAAATGATAATGTTAATTTTGACATACAAGTATGGTTAGGATGTATAGCTGAAACAGCAATACCGTATTGCTGTTCTAAAAATACAGTATTCGTGTTCTCCGCATATATATTATTGTCTCTCAAATACATATTGCTGTTCTACACTACGTATGGCTAAAACAGCAATACTATATGGCAGTATCATATCTACCAATATAATACGTCAGAATTGGCTATATTTATGGCAGTACCATAAATATATTTTTTCAGTGTGTACTTAGATATAAATATTTTTTTTGCCAATGAAATAAATTGTATTTGAATCAAATAATTCAGTATTAAAAGCAAATATTATTTAATTAATTCAAACAAAAATCATTCGATTCAAGTAAATATTTATTTAATAATATCCAAATAATCAGTTATTTGAATCAAATAAATTTATTTTCAGTGAACACATTGAATTATTATCCTATATGAAGAAAATCAATAATAATCTCCAAGCTTGAGAATAAGTGAAAGAATGAATTTTCATTTTCCCATTGAATTTCCCGCACAACAACAAAAAGAAATCAATGCGCTTGTATATGCATTCATACATATATATATATACATAACAGAAAACTATAATAGAATCGGACACATTCGTGAGTTGAAAATGAGATGGGGCTTTCGTTTCCTGAAGCTACCGAACGTTGAGTTTAATGCAGATTAAGGAGCGCGGAGTGGGGAGAGGTTGGTCCTTTGTAGAACGCGTTTCGTTCGGTATTAGCCTGGAAGTAGCTCGTAGAACCGGGGGTATTACCTGGAATTACGTCTCAATCTACCATGGCCGTCGACTAAACTAATATTAAAACTTTTAACGTAGTTAGCGCAGCCCGTGGTTGCTTTACCGTCCGTGAAGCTCCACTCTGTGCACGGCTGCATTGACCGTTACCCGGACTTTGATGTGTTTCCTGTGAAAATTCACTTCGAAGTCATAAATTACCTTCTCAGAGATAGAGAGAGGGAATAAGGGCGCAATGACGATCCCTCCCGCATCATTGAGCACATACAAACCTTTCGATTCTCTCGAGGAGGAAAAAAATTTCCCAATTTCTATTATTTTTCGTTTCTCTTTTACTTTTTTACACTCAAAGGGCCTTCCCCCTCTCTTTTTCGCTTTACACAAAGGGGGGGGGGGAATGCAAAAAAAGCAACGGCGAAAAATTTTCTTTCTGAAAAAAACTTTCTCCCAGTGATTTTTATTTTTCCAAGACAATTTTTTCTCTAGTGAAGATAGAATTTGGTACATATCAGTTATCATCGTTCTTCTAAGGATATAAAAAATTGAAAGTTCGAGTCAAAATTGAATTAAATTGATACGTAATTGCATCAATTAAAGTTAAAATTGAAGCAAATTGATTCAAAATTGTATAAAACTGATACTAATTTAAATAAATTTGAGTCAAACTTGAGGCAAATTGATTGAAAATTGGTTCAAATTCAATTAAAATTGAATCAAATTCATTAAAAATTGTTTCAAATCCATTCAATCAAAATTGAATCAAATTGATTAGAAATTGAATCAAATGCAGTCAAAATTAAAGAAAATTGTTTAGAAATTGAATTAAATTGATATCAAATTGAGTCAGAATTAAAGCAAGTGGTGTCTAAATTGAATCAAATTAATACTAAATAGAATCAATTTGAGTCAAAATTGAAGAAAATTCAGGCAAATTTGAATCAAATTGATTGAACATTGGTTCATATTAATTCAATCAAAATTTAATCAAATTGATTAGAAATTGAATCTAATTCAGTCAAAATTAAAGCTAATTGTTTAGAAATTAAATCAAATTGACATTAAATTGAATCCAATTGAGTCAAAATTTAAGCAAATTGACTGAAAATTGGTTCAATTCAATCAAAATTGAATCAAATTGATTGAAAATTGGTTCAAATTCATTCAATCAAAATTGAATCAAATTGATTAGAAATTGAATCAAATTCAGTCAAAATTAAAGAAAATTGTTTAGAAATTGAATTAAATTGATACTAAATTGAATCAAATTGAGTCAGAATTAAAGCAAGTGGTGTTTAAAGTGAATAAAATTAATACTAAAATTAATCAATTTAAGTCAAAATTGAAGAATATTCAGGCAAAATTGAATCAAATCGATTGAAAATTGGTTCAAATTCATTCAATCATAATTGAATTAAATTGATTAGAAATTGAATCAAATTCAGTCAAAATTAAAGCAAATAGTTTAGAAATTAAATCAAATTGACATTTAATTGAATCAAATTGAGTCAAAATTGAAGCAGGTGGTGTCTAAATTTAATTTAAGGGGAGATTCCACTGATTTTTTTTTTTTGAATACCGAAATTATTTTTTTTTAATTTTTGGTTAGTATGATTATCTAAAAATACGGGAAAAATAGTCTGAAGCGATAAGAATAGACTCGCTAGCAGGAGAGTAGGAATAACATCACCTTTCCACCTCGAAAATTCATGTTTTTTCATTAATTACCTAACTGCAATTTGTTTATTTTTAAATTTACATTTTTTCTTTTCGCACCGCTTGAAAGAGTAGTTCTTAAGTAATAAGAAATGTCTACTGTTACATATCAAAGGTTAGGCATATAACTTTAAGTTAAATTTTTGTATATTTGGTCCTTCAAACTTTAAACGCGTTTTTCTCGAAACTACACATTTTCAACTTGTTTACACTCTCATTTTTATAATTTTCAACGAAATAACTTGCAATTTGGACAGCATGCTCCTTGAATGTGTAGTTTTCGTGTAAACTAGGATATTTAAGATCCATTAATATTTATAAAAGTTATAAACAATTTAAGTTGCAAAATTATAGTCGAAAAATTAAAAAGTCTGCCATTTGGTTATTTTTCAATAAATTTTTTTTGTTCTAGTTTACACGATAGCCATAATGGTATAGATTAAGAAAATTTTTGACTTTTTTAGTTTAGATTAATTGTCGCAGAGAAAAAATGTAAACAACTTTTAGAGGGGACCACTTTCGGCAGCCATTTTCTAAGACTCCATTAAAAAAATAAATAAATAAAAAATGGTTTTCATTACTGTAACACAAGTATTTTATTGTAAAAAAGTTTAACTAAGAAATATTTATTTTACTACCTATAAAAAATTTTTTTAAAAAAACCTTAATTTCTGTGGAATCTCCCCTTAATTAATACTAAATAGAATCAATTTGAGTCAAAATTGAAGCAAATTGATACTAAATTCAATCGATTAGAGTCAAAATTTAGGAAAATTCAGGCAAAAATTAAAGCAAATAAATTTGGAAATTTAATCAACTTCAGTCAAAATTGAAGCGATTTGTTTAGATATTAATACAAATTAACACTAAATTGAATCAAATTGAGTCAAAATTGAAGCATGGGGCGTCTAAATTGAATCAAGTTAATACTAAATAGAATTAATTTTGAGTCAAAATTGAAGCAAATTGATTAAAATTAAATCAACTTGAGTCAAAATTGAAGCAAATTGACACTAAATTGAATTAAATTGTGTCAAAAATCAATATTCAACCAAATTGAGTCCAAATTGAAGAAAGTTTAATAAAAATTGAATTAAATTGAAACTAAAGAGAATCCATTGGAGTCAAAATTAATAATGATATTGATAATGATAATGACAGAATTTGGTTTATTTTCAGTTATCATCGTTTTTCTAAAGATATACAAAATTGAAATTTTGTTTCAAAATTGAATTAAATTGATACTTAATTGAATCAATATGAGTCAAATTGATATTAAATTAAATCAATTTGAGTCAAAATTGAAGCAAATCAATTATCAACAGAATTAAATTGATAATCTAAATTGAATCAAGTTGAGTCCAATTTGAAGCAAGTTGATTAAAAATTGAATTAAATTGAGGCTAAATTGAATCATTTGAGTCAAAATTGAAGCAAATTAATTTTAAATTGAATCAAATTGATAATCTAAATTGAATCAAGTTGAGTCCAAATTAAAGCAACTTAATTAAAAATTGAATTGAATTGAGACTAAATTGAATCATTTGAGTCAAAATTGAAGCAAACTGATTGAAAATTGAATCAAATTCAGTCTAAATTGAAGTAAGTTGATCAAAAATTGAATCAAATTGAGACTAAATAGAATGAATTTGAGTCAAAATTGATAATAATAGTGATAATGATAGAATTTGGTACGTTTTCAGTCATCACCGTTTTTTTAAGAATTTACAAAATAAAGACAGAACACGTAGAATCAAAAACGTTTCTTCGTTACTACAAGTAAAAAAAATTTTTTATCTATAACAGCGATAAGTTTCCATAAAATAGCGAATAAGTTTTTAACTAAAACAACTAAACATTTGACTAATCTAGAGAAATTTGTTGCTGCTCTAGGTGAATATTATTTTCCGTGTATTTTGAATAGGTCTTTGCCTCAAATTTTGAAGTACTTCACTATTAACTTAAAAGTATCAAAAGGCAACGAATTGATACCAAAAATGTATCAAATGGCAACAAATTGATACCAAAAATGTATCAAATGGCAACGAATTGATACCAAAAATGTATCATCAATTTGATCCAGTTTAGTATTAATTTGATACTTTGAAGAAAACTGTGATTAGAAAAACGGTGAGAAAATGTGACGGTTTTATGATTGGAGAGAAAAAATTTTTCCCCAAGAAAAAAAGAGGGGGGGAGTGCAAGTATTTAAAATTTTTTTTTTATGAAGCCTAGAAGCCTCGCAGCTTTTTATAGGAGAACTTAAGGCTTCATTTTACGATCATTAAAACGCAAAAAAGGCATTGTCGACCAGGTCCAGAGTCCGAGGATCTGTACGAGGAGTGACGAAACGTCTTGCCCCACCTTGAGATGCACTCCCCCACCCTTTTCAGTGCGAAAGCTCTCTCTCTCTCTGCGATTTTCTCCTCATCCTCTGGCGCATTTAGATCCTCAGGAGTCGCCCTCCCCCCTCTTTGCCCCCTTTTGCTAGTACTCATCTTCCCGGTACCATCCACTCCTTTCCAGGTACCACCCTCGCTCCCTCTCCCTCTCTCTCTCTCACTCTTCTTCCCTCTCTCCACTTTGTCCTCTATTCACAAACAGCGCATGCGTCAAAATCCCACTCTAAAAAGCTCCAGGATAGTTTCGAAGCTTCTCGCTCCACGTTCCACGCCTCCCACGACAGGCTTACTTCCAACAACTTTTTGTCCCGCTAGAGAGAGAGAGAGAGGAAGAGAGAAAGAAGTATATAGGTATGTACACGCAGGTGTTGGATGCAAAAGAAAAATAAAAAACACTATATAGAAAGGGTGGATCACATGAGGAGTTAGAGGTGAAAAGAGGAAAAAAAAGAAAACACGTTTTTTTTCTCTCTCTCTCTCTCTTTCCTTTTATCTTGGGAGATAAATTAACAAGACTTTGATAACGAGAATTTAAGTGGAAAAATGTGAGAAAATTCTATTTCGATTTAAGATAAAGAATTCTGATTGCAAATGGCTGATGAAAGTGTATACGATTCGTGTGCGCGGTCCTCTCGTATTCCCTGTTGTGAGTTCGTAAAGTTTTGTCACTCGACACACAGACTTGACGGGGAAAAAAGGATAGTTTTTCCCACTGGAGAAATTCGAGCGAAGGGCAAAATTAGAAGATGAAAATTTATTTTCTTTAAGGGAAATTATAAATTTTATAGGAAGAAAGAGTTTTTTTGGAATTTAGATCAATTGAGAGCACGGTAAATCGTTAGGTATTAAAATAACACCAAAAAGGATTAAAATAATCCAATTTAGTGTTATTTTAATCCATTTTGGTGTTATTTTAATACCTAACGATTTACCGTGAGAAGATAAGGGATTTTTTCGGTAAATTTGTTCTTATTTAAGAGAAAAAATGCTTCCGGTTGGTATTATTTATACAGAGGAGAAAAATGCTAAATAACGATTCTAACACTGCATTTATGTATCTTTCGCTTTCATTTAGAAGAAATTTTCACTTTCACATTCGATTAAAAAGTTTTCGCATTAAAAAAATTCTTCATTTTATTAAAAACTTTATAGAAAATTGTGGACTTCTATAAAAAAAAAGTTTAGACTCACTTAACAAATTTTCTGTTTCATTAACAAACCACAATTTCTACAAATTTTCCAACCTGCACAAAAAATATTATATTTCCAATTAAAAAAAAATTGTCAATTTTATCAAAATAATTTTTATTTTACTAAAAAAAATTTTACTTTCATTACAACAATTTTAATTCTACTAAAAAAATTTCTACTTTCATCACAACGATTTTAATTTCACTAAAAAAATTTTCTCATTCTTTACAAAAATTTTGACCTTTAGTCAAAAATGATAATATGACAAAAAGATAAAATATGATAAAATAGTATTTTCAAAAAATATTTTCAATGAAAAAAACATTTCTTTCTCTAAGAAATTCCTAATTTTTCTCACAAAATTGACTCCTTTATATTGACAAAAAATTTTCTCAAAAAATTCTCACTAGCACTCAAAGAATGTTTTCTTTAAACGAAAATTATTTTTACATTCGCTTGCAAAATTTTGAATTTTAAAACGAAAAAGTAGTAATTTTTTGAGTCACATTGAGAATTTTTGAGTGAAATTGAAAGTCATTTACATTTTGAGCAAAAATAAATGTGAGAAAGTTTTACGAAGATTCACTTTTTGACTAAAAAAATGTGGATTTTTACTTAATTAATTTTTACTTTCACTTCTACTTAACAATTTTTTGCATTCATTAAATACTCACATTCCCACTTTCGCTTAATAATTTTTTAATCTAAGTTGAAAATATTTTGACCTACCCTAAAAATATTATAATTTCACATAAAAAAATTTCACTTTCATTAAAATAATTTTAATTTCACTAAAGAAAATAAGAAACTTTAATTTTTACTAAAAAAAAATTGACATTTACACAACAAATTCTCACTTTTTTTATTGTAACCTTTAAAAAAAAATTTAACTTTCGCTCAAAAAATTTTGAAATTTATTAAAAATCAAAATTCTCACTTGCAGTGAAAAAAAATTGACTTCGCTAGAAAAATGACAACTTTTGTTTAAAAAAATCTATTCTTCCTAAGAAATTCCTAATTTTACTCACCAAATTGTCACTTTCATTTTGCCACAAATTTTCTACTAAAAAAATTCTAACTAACTCTAAAAGAATGTTTACTTTGAGTTTGACACTAATTATTTTCAAACTTACCTCAAAAATTTGGAATTTTGAAGCGAATAATTTTTTGCGTCACATTGAGAATTTTTAACCTTCGCGCTACCAAAGATTTTTGTATACGCGGGCTACCGGCTGGCCACACGGTGTGGCCAAACGCTATTTTACTTTTATGTTCCCAAAACGATTAAAATTCATCAAACTTTTTGTATATAATTATGTGCTAATACAAATACTGTATTTTAATAATGTTTTATGAATATTGCAATATTTACTGAAACGAGTCATAAGTATTATTAAAAAATTATTTAAACAAATTATTGTTGTTATTTACCAACTTTTTCCAGAATGCACCTAGAAAGTTCGGGGTTTTTCCTAATTTTGCAATTTATTAAATCTTATATGATTGTAGATAAAGAATAAAAGTTAAATAAAAATTGAACTATTGTTTAAACAATTTTTAAACAAATTATTGTTGTTACTTAGCAACTTTTTCCAGAATGCACCTAGAAAGTTCGGGTTTTTTCCTAATTTTGCAATTTACTAAATCTTATATGACTACAAATAAGGAATAAAAATTTTATTATTATTTAAACAATTTTTAAACAAATTATTGTTGTTATTTACCAACTTTTCGCAGAATGCACCTAGAAAGTTCGGGGTTTTTCCTAATTTTGCAATTTACTAAATCTTATATGACTACAAATAAAGAATAAAAATTTGATTATTATTTAAACAATTTTTAAACAAATTATTGTTGTTATTTACCAACTTTTTCCAGTATGCACCTAGAAAGTTGCAGTTTTTTTCTATTTTTGCAATTTACTAAATCTTATATGATTGCAGATAAAGAATAAAAATTTGATTATTATTTAAACAATTTTTAAACAAATTATTGTTGTTATTTACCAACTTTTTCCAGAAAGCACATAGAAAGTTGCAGTTTTTTTCTAATTTTGCAATTTACTAAATCATATATGACTACAAATAAAGAATAAAAATTTGATTATTATTTAAACAATTTTTAAACAAATTATTGTTGTTATTTACCAACTTTTTCCAGAATGCACATAGAAAGTTGCAGTTTTTTTCTAATTTTGCAATTTACTAAATCATATATGATTACAGATAAAGAATAAAAATTGAACTATTGTTTAAACAATTTTTAAACAAATTATTGTAATTGTAAATAATTGTAAATAACAATTTGTTTAAAAATTGTTTAAATAATAATCAAATTTTTATTCTTTATTTGTAGTCATATAAGATTTAGTAAATTGCAAAATTAGGAAAAACCCCGAACTTTCTAGGTGCATTCTGCGAAAAGTTGGTAAATAACAACAATAATTTGTTTAAAAATTGTTTAAATAATAATAAAATTTTTATTCCTTATTTGTAGTCATATAAGATTTAGTAAATTGCAAAATTAGGAAAAAACCCGAACTTTCTAGGTGCATTCTGGAAAAAGTTGCTAAGTAACAACAATAATTTGTTTAAAAATTGTTTAAACAATAGTTCAATTTTTATTTAACTTTTATTCTTTATCTACAATCATATAAGATTTAATAAATTGCAAAATTAGGAAAAACCCCGAACTTTCTAGGTGCATTCTGGAAAAAGTTGGAAAATAACAACAATAATTTGTTTAAACAAATAAAAAATGTATTGTAATATCAAAATATATTGTATTTATTGATATAAAACAATTTTACTGTTCAAGTTTAATGGATTTATTTTTATTTTTTTGCAGTATACGAAAAAAAACACCCGGTCAATTTTCAGTATTCTTGTACATACTTTTTGAATTGTTATAAATAAACAAGAAGAAATGTAAGAAAAAAATTTATTTTTGTTTTTTTCGAAAGTAGATAAAATTTGGTTCAGTGAGTTAAAATGGCGATTCGATTGATACAAAATTCGAGCAGATATAAAACATTATGTATCACTTGGCCACACCGTGTGGCCAGCCGGTAGCGCGAAGGTTAAGTGAAATTAAAAGTAAAATGCTTTTGAAATAATGTGACAAATTTTATAAATGATTTTTACTTTTATTAAAAAAAAGTTGCCTTTATTCAATTAATTGTCACTTTCACTTCCACTCAAAAGTATTCCCTATTCGTTAATCCATATTTTCACTTTCACTAACAAATTTTTGAAATTTAGTTTCATTCAGAAAATTACAATTTCACTAAAATAATTTTCTTTTATCTAAAAAACTCCCATTTTTTATTAACAATAAAGAAATTTTGACCTTCATTTAGAAAAAGTTTGACTTTACCAAAAAAAAGATTCATTTCATTAAAAAATTTCCACATTTATTAAAAATTCAAATTTCCACATTCACTACAAGTTTTTTAACCTGTACTAAAAAAGAAGTTTTCACTCTCATGAAATAAAATTTCATATTTTTTAAAAAAATGTTATTTTCTCTCCAAATATTTTCACTTTTACAAAAACTGTTTTTAACATTACTGAAAAAATGTTAAAGTAAAAGAAAATATTTTTTGACTGAAAACTGAAAGTGTGATGATTGAATTGAGTTGCAATATTTGAGTGTAAATATTTTGAGTAAAAGTCAAAAATTTTAAGAAAAATCTAAATTTGTATTTATCTTGTTCTAAAAAAACTCCGAAGTTAAAGTATAATTAAATGAAAGTGAAAGTGGAAGTTACTTGAACGCACATCAGAATTTTAAATCTTAAAAAAATGTTATACTTCAAAAAATGTTACTTTAAATAATAAAATTTACTTTTCCTTTTAGTTAAAAATTAAATGTATTTGTTTTACACTCTATTTTTGTTATTATAATTGACTATTTATTATTATTAATTAGTAAAGAAGAAAAATTTATTAAAAAACGAATATTTCAGTTAGGAATTTAGTTGAAGTAGTAAAATAAAGTACTCTTCACCTGAGAACGCCAAGGTCACCAGCAGATGGCACTTTAGTTCCTTCTAGGAATTTTTCCCGCTACCTGGTGGCGACCTTGGCGTTCTCAAGTGGAGAAATCGAACAACCATCTCAAAAAAATTTATCATCTACTCTTCTCAAAATTTATGTTTTTGAAAAAGTAATTTACTTCCTTCCCTTTTGATAAAAAAAACTTAAGTACTTTCCCAAATTACTTCTCTATTCTAAAAAAAGAAAAGAACATTTCCGCTAAATAAGAAGCAAACAAACGAGAAATCACTTTTCTTCAGTGGGACTTTTCGCAGTATCCTAACTGTTGTCCCACTAAGGAAACCAGTAAAACAGACTTCTTTATTTATTTCGAAACTTGAGTTATCATTTTCAAGACAGGAATAAAGAGAGAGAAAGAGAGAGAGAGAGAGAGAAAAAGTGGGGGGATAGCAAGAAAAGTTGGCGGCGAATTCGATTCGCGTGTAATGCGCAATTATGCAAACTGTCGACCTCCGAAGGTCACAAGAGTAAAAGTGAGAGAAAAAAAAAGAAAAAATTCATCGTCCCAAAGTATGTTAATGACCGTGGAGGTGAAATAAAACGAGGGTCAGTCGGGCGCGGTAAAGTTTAACCTCCAAAGTTTAGCCGTTCATTTGCCGCTCAACTCCTCGCAGATATTCATCCTCGAAACTATATTAACTCATTTTCTTCTCCTCCAGATGCCTCGATAATATGAAAATGATGTTCTGCATTTTTAATATGTCTTTAAACCGAGAGAAGATAACAAAAAAATTTTTATTTTTCTTCTTAATGAAACTTGGTTTCGTACTTTTCTAAACATATTATAGAGTTGAAGCTTTTATGAATTTAAACTATCAATTCGGATCATTATTAAGAGCTTTTGAGCTAATGGCAATTTTAATTTACAATTCCACTGTTTACGCAAAATTTACGCAACATCGAACTGAGATAATTCGTTTGTGAGCGAATTTTCATGCCATCTAGGCGGTCATTTAATGAACTGTCTTGGCGCGAAATTCAAATCGTAGAAAAATGTTAATGAATAATGTTTTAATATTAATCTAAGAAGTTAACTAATTAACATCTGTAGGAAAATAGTTTTGTAAATTTCTAAAAAAAAATATTTACAAAAACTTTCATAAGAAAATATTTTGCATCAATTCTATTTCTTTATTTTTGTTTCAATAACATTTAAATTTTTTTAAAGAAAAGGAAAAGACAAATAAATTTTTTTTTGACCATTAAAAATTTTTATTCAAAAGAAGATTAAAAATTTTGTAATTTTTAGTAACTAAAGGAAACAATTTTACTTAAAAAAAAGTTTCGTTATATTTTGTTTACGAAAAAATAGTAAAATTAATTGAAACCACTAATTACTTCTGTTTTAAATAAAAATTAATTCTTATTTTTCCAGAATTAAGATTTTCAAAAAATTCAAAATTCAAAACATTTAAAAAATCAATTTACCAAAAAATTGTTATAAATCATGAAGAAATATAAAATTCTTCTCTACATCAACTATTTTAAAATTTTTTTGGAAAAGTTCTATAATATTTTTTAAATCCATTTGTTTTGAATTAAAATTAAAAAAATTCCATTATCCGGATATTCTTTAATTAAATTATACATTAGAAAATAAAAACTTCAATTAATTAAAAAAATCAATTAAAAAAAAATAAAAAATAAAAAAAAATAAATAAATAATTCTACAAAATTGTTAGTTAAAAGTATGAAAAATTCAAATTTTGCAAGATTTTAATTCGAAACCTTTTTAAAATTTAATTATTTCTAAAAATTCACGCTTTAATGCTTTCATTATTAAATTATTATTAACTAAATTTTCAACTAAAATGAATTTTTAAATTAATGTTTATTAGAAAATGTGAAGAATAATTCTAGGAATTATAAGAAATAAATAATTTATTGAATAATTTAATGTTTCTTAAACTGTAGTATTTTTAAAAAATTGTTAAACATTTGGATTCTTTTAATGAAATTTAATAACATTTTTGAGAATTCTTACATTTTTTAAGAAATTAGATTAAAATTTTATTAAAAATATAATTGAGATTCTGCAAAGAGTTTTTTTAAATTAAAAAGAATTAAACATCTAAAAAGAATTTTATTATTAATATTAATTATCTTCATTTTTTATTTTTTTATTTATTTTAATTTAAAATAATTTAATTAAAGCGAAGAAATTAAAAAAAATTGTTAATAATTTAATTCGTCTGAACTTTGTTTATTTTTGTAAATAATTAAATTTTTGCCAAAAAAGTTATAAATTTTTTTTAATATTTAAATTTTTGCCAAAAAAGTTATAAATTTTTTTTAATATTTAAATTCATTTACAAAAAATTTATTTTAAAAAAGTAGATATTGAAAATTATTGAAATTATAGAAATTTTTGAAAATAAGTGAAATTTTGACATGAATTTTCAAAAAACTTTTGAACATAATTGAATTCCTGCGAATATTACTTTTAAAAAAATTAAATTTTTACAAAAAAGTATTTTATCGAAATGTTTTAAAATAATTAATTCTTTTTAAAGATTTATTTTGGAAAATATTTTAAATAATTTATTTCTTTTGATCAATTTTCTTAAAAATTGTATTTCAAACAATTAAATTCCTGTATAAAAATTCTATTTCAACCTTTTGTTAGAAGATAACAGAATTCTCTTGTAAAACTTTAATAAAATATTAGATATTAAAAATATTTGAATTTAATCTAAGAATTTCATTATTTATGAAAATTATTAAATTTTTTAGAAAGATTTATATTAAAACAATAGATATACATAATCATTAAATCGATGAAACTTTTTTTTAAATAATTGAAATTCTGCTAAAAATTTTATTAAAATTTATTAAAATAATTGGATTTCAGAAAAGAATTTTATTATTTATACATCAAAATTGAAATAATGAAAATAAAATAATTTCGTTTTTTAGACTAAAATTCTTTAATAAATCCATTATTCTTAATAATTAATTGAAATATGTATTTTAAAATTGAACTAGTTTTAAAAAAATGTGTTTACTTTAACTTTTTTAAATGTCTAATTTTTTTTTAATTTCTAACTAAATTTATTCAAAATTGAAATTTTAAAAAAATTCAAATTGTAATTATTTGAAGTTCTTCTGTTTATAAAGATTGTAAATCTTTTATTAAATTAGTTTGTGTCAATTAGTTTGTGAAAAGATTTAATTAAAATTGTTCCTTAAATAATTTGAAAACAATAATTTGATGTCAGTTCATTTTCAACAATTAAGTTATTTTGAAAAAAAATTATTGGCAGACATAGAAATAACTAAATGTTTTGTATTAGAATTCATGGTAATATTTATAGTTTAGACGAACAAAAAAGTCACAAAACTTGAGAAGTTTCTTATGAATTCAAAAAATTTAATTTTCACCAGTGCTTTCAATACAAAACCTCTGACTTTTCCCTTTCAATTTTTTGTGTTAACACATTTGATTATTATTATATTTGTAATAATAGTAATTAATATTTTATAATAATATTAAAACAATTTTCGAATTTAAATTTTATTTTTGTTAAAATACTTGTGTTAAAAATTTGCTAAATTCTACTATTTTTAAAATTGATGATTTTAGTTAGAAAAGTATGTCTATAAAATTAGAATTGCAATTAAAATTAAATATAAAAATAAGAAATAATAATTCTCGCACGAAAATATCGAGAACGTTTCGATTACAAAATCGAAGAAAATACTTGATAAATAGCCAGGACAAAAAACAGCAACTTGAAAGGATAAATGAATTAATTTCGTCATGGAGTAGAGAGGAAGAATCATGGGAGGAGATATTAGAGAGTTGATTCGATTTGAGACGGGGGGTTGCGCGCCTACGGAAGTTCTCAAGGGCCACGAGAGATATATAGATAGATATATAAGAAAGCAAATATTGGATATGGTTATATTTGTGAGTAAATACGAGATACAAGTTTGCGCGATGCGTATTAGTGTAAACAAGAGGGAGAACATTGCCCACATATATATAAATCGTAAACGAGCTTTGCCGGCACTGCAAGACATAAATCCATCGGTTTTTCTTATCTAAGCTTTTATCCTATATTTCTGGACCACCTCTTTTTTTTAACTCTCCGACTTGATCGGAAAGCGGATTTTCTTACTTATAGCACACACAAGAGAAAAAACAGCTTGGGCACCTCTGGGCGTTTAAGCAAAACGAGATTTCCTAAACGTTAACCGATTTTCTTTTCACGATTTACTTCTGTTTTGATCTTTAGTAAAAAAAAAGCTTTTTATAGTTGTAAAAAAAGGTGGAATATTCTCCACTCGTCTCTAAATCAACATGGATTATAAATACTGGACAAAAGCAAACTATAAATAAAAAAAAAGTCACAAAAAAAGTCAAAACACAAAAAAAAGAAAAAAGTCACAAAAAAATAAATAAAAAAAAAACACGCAAAAAAGTCTTGTTAAAAAAAACTAGAATTCTGGGTGACGACAAATGTAATTTTACTTCACTTTCCTACTACTTTCACTTTCACTCAAAATTATTTTCCACTCCACTTTTCACATTCACTAAAAGTTTTCACCACCTCTCTTTTATTTTCAGCCAAAAATATTCTTTTACTCTACTTGAAAATAGAGTGAAAAAATTTATTTACTAACAATTTTTTGTCACTCTATTTTCACTCCACTTTCACTTAAAATTTATTTTCATCTCATTGTTATTACACTTCCACTCAAAATTTATTTTTACTCCATTTTCACTTCACTTTCATTCAAAATCTTTTAATCCCAATTCCACTCAACTTTCACTAAAAATTTATTTTAATTCCATTTCATTCTACGTTCACTCAAAATTTATTTTTACTCCTTATTCACTTCACCTTCATTCAGAATTTTTTTATCCCATTTTCACTCAACTTTCACTCAAAATTTATTTTCATTCCATTTTATTCTACGTTCACTCAACATTTATTTTTACTCCCTATTCACTTCACTTTCACTTCACTTTCATTCAGAATTTTTTATCCCATTTTCACTCAACTTTCTCTCCAAATTTATTTTTACCTTTATTTCACTTTATTTTTACTCCACATTCACTCAAATTATATTTTCATTCTACCAATAATTCACTTACACTCAGAATTTATTATCATCTCTTTTTATTTCACTTTCAATCAAAACTTATTGTTACTCAAATTTGATTTTTTACTCAAATTTTATTTTCAATCTACATTTACTTCACTTTCACTCAAAATTTATTTTTATCAGATTTTATTACTATCATTCAAAATTTATTTTCATTCCTTTTTATTCCACTTCCACTCAAAATTTATTTTCACTTCACTTTCAATCAAATTTTTTTAATCCCATTTCCATTCAACTATCATCTATTTATTTTTACTCTATTTTACTCCACTTTCACTTCACTTTTACTTTGAAAATTTTTTTATTTAAAATTCCTTTAATCACATTTTCACTCAAAATTTATATTTACTCCATTTTCACTTCACTTTTACTCTACTTTTACTCAAAATTGATTTTTACTCCATTTTCATTTCACTTTTACTCCACTTTCACTCAAAATTTATTTTTACTCAACTTTCACTATACTTTCAATCAAATTTTTACTCTATTTTCACTTCACTTTCACTCCACATCAAGTCCGAATATTTTGTCAATTCCATATTTACTTTCACTCAAAATTTATTTTTACTTCAATTTTATTTTCGTTTCACTCAAAATTTATTTTTACTCCATTTTCACTTCACTTTTACTCCACTTTCAAGCAAAATTTATTTTTACTCAACTTTTACTACACTTTCACTCAATTTTTACTCTATTTTCACTTCACTTTCACTCCACATCAAGTCCGAATATTTTGTCAATTCCATATTTACTTTCACTCAAAATTCATTTTCACTTCAATTTTATTTTCCTTTCACTCGAAATTCATTTTCACTCCAATTTCACTTTACCTTCAATCAAAATTTATTTTTACTATAGTTTCACTTCACTTTCAAACTACTTTTACTTCCACAGAAATGTTATTTATTTATTTTTTTTCTCTAATACAAAGTTAAAGTCCATGAAGTTGACCAATGAAAGAGGGAAGAGAAAATTATGTGGAAATGAATTTTAAGTTAATGTAAAAATGGAGCGAAAATATAGTGAAAATAAATTTTGAGTCAAAGTAGATTGAAAGTAAATTATAAATTAGGTAAAAAAAATTTTGAGTGAAAGTGAAGTGCAAATTGAGTGAAAGTGAAGTGAAAGTTGGTTTAAAATAAATTTTGAGTGTAAGTTGATTGAATGTGAAGTGAAGTGAAAGTGAAAGTGAAATGAAAATGAATTTAGAGGTAAAGTGAAGTGAAAATGGAGTAAAAGTGAAAATAAATGTTGATTGAAAGTAGAGTAAATGTGGAGTGCAAATTGAGTAAAACAATTTTTGAGTGTAAGAAAAGTGCGAATTGAGTCTCTGCATATTTCACTTCACTTTTACTCCACTTTCACTTTTACTCCACTTTCGCTTTCACTCAAATGTTATCTTATTACTTATTTCTCAGATCCAAAGTTAATTTCAACAAACATTGATCAACAAAAATTGAAGTGAAAATTAAATAAAAATAAATTTCAAGTAAATGTAAAAGTGGAGTGAAAAAAAAATTTTGAGTGAAAGTAGAGTAAAAGTAAAGCGGATATAAAGTAAAAATAAATTTTGAGTAAAAATCAAGTGTAAAATATTTTGGGTGAAAATAAAAGTGAAGAGAAAATAGAGTAAAAAAATGTTGAGTGAAAATGTAGTGAAAATAAATTTCTTATGAGTTTGATCTTGACTTTCACCTCTTTCTCACTTTTACTTTACTTTCATCTTACTTCCATGGGAGCCATTCTATATCTTCACTACACTCTCACTTAACTGTCAGTTCACATTCACTACACTTTCACTTCACGATTGCTTCACTTCATTTTTACATCACTTCGCCTTTACTTAACTTTTACTTCACTTTCATTTCATTTGACTTTCACTTTACTTCTACTTTGTAAAGAGAAAGTGAAGTGATTGTAAAGTAAAAGTAGAGTGAATTTGAAGTGATGTGGAGTGAAAGTGGTATGAAAGTGAAGTTAATGAAGAGTGAAAGTGAGGTGAAAGTGAAGTGAAAGTGGAGTGAATGTGAAGTGAAAGTGGATTGAAATTGAAGTGATTTAGGGTGGAAGTAGTGTGAAAGTGAAGTAAAAGTGAAGTTAATGTGAAGTAAAAGTGAGGTGAAAGTGGAGTGAAAGTGGAGTGAATGTGAAGTGAAAGTAGAGTGAAATTGAAGTGATGTGTAGTGAAAATGGGGTGAAAGTAGCGTGAATGTGGAGGGAAATTGAAGTGATTTAGGGTCGAAGTAATGTAAAAGTAGTGTGAAAGTGAAGTTAATGTGAAGTAAAAGTGAGGTGAAAGTGGAGTGAAAGTGGAGTGAATGTGAAGTGATGTGTAGTGAAAATAAGGTGGAAGTAGTGTGAAAGTGAAAGTGAAGAGAAGTGAAAGTAGAGTGAAATTGAAGTGAAATTGAAGTGATGTGAAGTGAAAGTGAAGTGAATTGAATGTGGAGTGAAAGTCGCGTTAAAGTTGATAGAAATTGAAGTGAAAGTGAAGTGAAAGTGGAGTAAAAGTGGAGTGAAAGTAAAGGGACACTGAAGATGCAGAATCAACCCCAGTTCAAAAATGTTTTCCATTTTTTTTTTATTTTGCTTAGAATTATAAATGCAATTTATATAATTGCAGTCGCGAGTCGATAATTTATTCAAAAACTAGTGGAGAAGAACTGCGGCTTTTAACGACGGTTTCGTCAGAAAATCAGTAAACCCTTTCCCATTTCATTAATTTAGGTAACAGTTTACTGTGCTTTTTGAGTCGATCTCTCTCTCGCTCTCTCTCTCTCTCTCTCTCTCTCTCTCTCTCTCTCTCTCTCTCTCTCTCTCTCTCTCTCTCTCTCTCTCTCTCTCTCTCTCTCTCTCTCTCTCTCTCTCTCTCTCTCTCTCTCTCTCTCTCTCTCGCTCTCTGTATATAATTAGTGTTGGCCTTATTCGTATCAGGCTGGCATATAACAACCACTACCCAATGGGACTACCGATCTTCCAACTCCTCATTCGAGGAAGGCGAAAACTTTCGCTTTTACCGTCATTTTATAATTCATGGCGTCGTCGTGTCGGTGTATGTAACAGTCTGGTTCCTTCTCTACTTCATTTTATACACTAACAGTAGTGGGAGAGAAAGTAAAGAGGGTAGCGGGAGTTCGTTCAGTTCGTTTCGGTTGGCAGGCTAAAGGGATAGCTAAATCATGCATTTTATTGAGTGAACCTTACTAGCAATGTTCACCATCGGAGTTACTTGATCAAAGAGTATATATACACACACACATTTTCCTATTAGAAAACTTGATCCAACAGTCAGAAAAGACTCCGTTTTTCTGAATTTCAATTTCCGACTAAATAACCCTTTTCATGAATATTTCAAGTCAATTAAATATTGAAGTCAGTAAACTATGTATTGCAGAGAAAAAATTCTGACCTACTTTTCACATTTTATTCGCTAAAAGGGTGAAAAATACACAAACTTTATTCTATTTTGTGAAAGAAAAATATTCGATATTTTATTCCGTCGATTTTGTAATTCTAAAACACTGAACTAGTTGACTTAGTTAAAATTGAACTACTAATTTATATCTATACTATTTTATATTTCGCAATATTCACTCGTTTCATCACTGAAAAAAATTTCGTCAAAAAATTCAGCTACTATTATCAGGATTTCCGAAAAAAATTAATTTCCTTTTCCCCTGATCTTTAGACAAAATTTTTACTTTTTCCAGATCCTAAAGAATATTCTCATTCTAAAAATATTCATAATCTCCGAAAAATAATTAGATACTTAAAAAAATGTTCTATTATATCTATTTATGAATTTCTTTTATTGTAAAATTTTTCGAAAATATAAATTTCTGAAATAAATATAATAAAATATAAAAAATAAATAAAAAAATACATAAATAAATAAATAAAAATATATAAAATATAATAAAATATTTAATCATTATTATTTTTCCATAGAAATTAAGATTTTCAAGAAATTTTAATTCAAACCTTTTTGAAATTCAACAACTTATAAGAAAAATAATATAAAACAGGAAGAAATCGATTTCCTCTATATTATAAGAATTTAGATTTTCAAATATTTTAATTTGAAACTTTGCAAAATTCAATTATTTCTAAACATAACATTTATAAGTAACTTTATTAAAAATTCAATTATTATTAAAAACTTGAATTTTGTACATAATTTTATCAACAAATTGTTAAATAATTAAATTCTCTAATGGTTTTTAATAAAATTTTCAAAAATAATTGCATTTTTTGACGAATTTGATTAAAATTGTATTAAACATAATTCCATTTCTGCAATGAGTTTTATTATTTATGAAAATAATTGAAACATTGCGAAGAATTTTTTAAAAAAGTTTCAAAAAATTGACTATTTAAAAAAAAATTTCTACAAATTCTATTTTTAATAATTGAATTTCAGGAAAATTGTCATATTTTAGAAAATAATTTAAATATTTGTGTAGAATTTTGTAAAAATTGTTTTTAAATAATTGAATTTTTTGTATGGTATTAAAAGAATTGACATTCGAATTATTAAATTAATAAAAAAATTTTTAAAATAATTGAACCTTTTCAAGAAAGTTAATTTAACCTTTTGAAAATACTTGAATTTTATTAATATCGAAAATAATTTTATTCACGTGATGATTATTCTTATTTATGAAAATAAGTGATTTCCTCCGGATGGTTTTACGATTTATGAAAATAATAAAAATCTTTAAAGAAATTTTAAATTTTATAAAAATAATTGAATCACTGTTCATAAGAATTTAGTGACAAATTTTAAAACATTTGGTTTTTTCCGAAAAAATATATGTGTATTCCATTAAAAATAATTGAATTTCTGTGACATTTTTAGTTTTTGGAAAATAATTAAATGTTTGTGTAGAATTTTACAAAAAGTTTTGTTTAGTAATTGAATTCTTTAGAAGTTTTTAAAAAATAGTAAATTATTAAAAAATAATTAAATTAAGAAAAATTTTTGAAAATAATTGAAATTTTGCAGTGCACTTTATTAAAATTTTCCAAAAAAAGTGAATTTTTGTGATTAATACAATATATTTATAAGAATAATTAAATTTTATTAAAATTCCTGAAAATAATTTAAATTTGTCGAAGAATTTTGATATTTATCTCTGAAGATAATCAAAATGTTGACAACAATTTTTTTTAGATTTTTTGAAAACAATATAATGTCTGCGAAAAATTTACTTTATTTGGAAAATTGAATTATTGTGATGAATACATTATTTTTGAAAATAATTTAATTTTACACCAAATTTTGCTAAAAATCCTGAATATGATTCAATTTCAAAGAATTTTATACTATTTATAAAAATAATTACAATGTTGAGAAGTTTTTTTACAAATTTTTTTAAATTACTGAATTTCTGTAAAGAATTTTGATATTTATTAAGTTTGTTAAATTCTTTCAATAAATTGCCTTAAAATCTTTAAATTTAAAACTAATTTCATATAGTTTATGACGAGGCAAAGAAAAAGAGATAAAAATTGTGAATTTTCTCACAAATTCAAAACATTTAATTTTTTCCACTACTTTTTATAAAAATCCCTGATTTTTTCTTTAATTTTCCTGACCAATTTCATTTTTTCGGACTTTTCCCTAAATTCCTTCATTTTCCTAACTTGTGGCATTCCTTGTTATGTAGTTGAGTATAGATTCTCTTTAAAATAATTCTAGTAAAATTCTGAAGAATTATTTCGATCGGATACGTTTGTATTTTTTTTTACTTCCTTTGAAAAGTAAGGTATGTTTAAGCATTTACAAAAATGATTTTTAATTTTAAAAAGTTAATATCGATCGTGAATAGGGTTTAATATCTTAACTGGAATAAGTTTCGAGCTTTAGACCCATTACGTTTAATCGTTGGTCCCTGCCACGTCTTCTATGCCACCCCTCTATATCCTTGTGCTTTCTCTCTTCCACTGTAGAACGTTTCTTTGGTCTTCCCCCTTCATTATTGCCCACTGGCGTAACTCTCAATTAAACCATCGAAACTTTTATGCAACAAAATATTTTCCATAATAGTGCAAAACAAAAATAATGCCATAAAAATAAAAAAAAATGTTAAAAAGTCAAAACGTCAAAAAAGTCTCAGAATACTTCGTTAAAAATGCAAATGAATTAAAAAAAAATTATAATAATAATAATAAATAAATAATAATAAATAAATAAAAATAATAAATAAATAAAAATAAAAAAATAATAAAATGAATAAAAATAATAATAAATAAAATAATAATAATTAATAATAATAAATAATAATAAATAAATGAATTTTTATGATTTTTGTTATTTTTCAAAAAATCCTAATGAAGAAACTGAAATTGCATCCTTTGATTTTTTTTATCTTCAGTGCTTTAAAGTTATAATATTTTAAAACAGAATCTCAAATTATTTTCATATTAATTCAATTCAATGATTTATTTTTAAATGAACTGAAGAAAAAAAAATTTAAGGACGCAATTTAAATTTCTCCATTACGATTTTCTAAAAAATAACAAAAATCATTAAAATTTAATTTATTTCTTATTCCTTTTTTTATTTTTAAATTTTAATTTAAAAAAAAAAAAATTTTTTTTTAATTTTTAATTAATCAATATTTTTAAAACAATTGAATTTTAGAAAGAATCAGACTGGAAATAAATTAATAATTATTAATATACACGAAGAAAACCGTCAAGTGGAACAGCGGTAACTTTCGTTGAAATAGTGAAAGTATTCGTTGCAATAACTAAAAATTTCGCAAATATAGTGAAATTTGTAGTTGTTCCAGGTGAAGATTTTTTTTCATGTATTAAATAAAAAGGCAAAATTTTAAAAAAGCGAGAGAAAACAAAATGGAATTTTTATGTGAACTCAAAAAAAGCAAATAAATAAAAAATAAAATTTATCAATCGATAATTTCAAGTATATTATTATAAATATTTATATAAATAAACTTTTAGGGAAAAATAATTGTCAAGAAAATAAAATAAAATATCCGATAACTTTTTTGTAAATTAAAATAATAATTAAAAAAACACATGGAATTGAAGATTATTTGTTTAAATAAAAAAGGAAAATATTTATACTGAAGAAAAGTTAATTCAAAAAATGATGAGTAAATTTTACGCCATTGTATAAGGGTTGAGGTCGAATGGTAAGACGACGTTCGATGGTAGGGGGCATCCCCATGCCTCCTCTCCTTTATCTCCTTGCACAGATTTTAATATAAATTATAATCTAATGCCATTTCTTAATACCATTCTCGTCGTTTCCCTATCTACGGGACCTCAAAACGGCGCAGTCATTATTAGGGATTTTTCATTATGCGATCAATCATTCCCGGGGATGTTTTAAACCTAATTTCTTGCATCAATTAATAATCGCGTAGCTACTTTTCTACAACTCAAACGGAAACAGAGAAATTACTTTTTCCAATTCATTACAATTATTGAACAATTTTTTCAAACTCCAATTTTTTTTCAAATTTTTCAAATAAAAAAATAAATAAATAAAAATAATAATAATAATAATAATAATAATAATAATTTATTATTATTATTTTTTTTTCTTTAATAAATTTTTACTTATTTAATTTTCTTTCACATTGACTTTATTAAAAATAAAAATGGAAATGAATATGAAAATAAAAATGAAAATAGAAATGAATATGAAAATAAAAATGAAAATAGAAATGGAAATAAAAATGAAAATAAAAGAAAAAAAAATAATCAAAGTAAAAGTAGAAACGAATTTTGATTAACTTTCTTTTTTACGTTTATCTTCTATTTTGTTTCCATTTTTACATTTATTGTAAATAATAATTTTATTTTACTTTTTACTTTATTTTACCACAATTTTTATTTTACTTTCACATTGATTCACAATAATTATTATTATTTTCATTATTAATAATAATGCCAAGGCTTTTGAAATTGGAACTATTTTTAAAATTTCATACAACAAATTATTCGCCATGTAAATTTTAACTAAAAATGTTACACCATTTTGAATTTTAAAACCGGAATTAATTTTAATTTATTGAAACTACTATTATGTGAAAATTCTACTAATTAGACTTTTTAAAAAATAAAAAATGAAGAACTAAAAAATAAAAGTCAAAACTAATAATAAAAATCAAAGGATTAAAAAGTGCAAGGAAAAGTAATTTTGTAAAAAAATAAAAGAGAAACACGCCGAATTCAAAGGGATTTTTGGAGAAAAGCAAATAGAACTGACCATCTCAACGTAATATAATCACCTTTTTTTTCCCTAGTCAATGGCAGTTAAAATGAATACAATATGTACACATACACACACACACACACACAAAAAATACACAAAGTCCAGAGGTCGATTCATATATTTCGTATAAAGCAGAACATGTTTCGGTATTGTCGAAGGTATGGGTAGCACGAAACCAATGAACTGGATTTTACCATTGACTGATATCGAATACCCTGGAGCAATTTTTTTTATTACACAGTTATTAGTTCCATCAGAAGGTTCCATCAAATATTGATAATTAAAACTATTCAATTCATCCTCGTTAAATAAAATAATATTAACTAGTAAAAAAAAACATTTTTTTTTTAAACTTCGAGTATTGTTTTATAAAATTATTTAATAGAATGTGGCTCTCGTGAATTTTTTTTTTATTACCATCAGTCAAGTTGATTAAAATTGTTGAAATTTATACATAAACTTTTTATTTCGAGTTTATTTAGTTTTGATTGTAGATTTTATTTATTGTTTTCAGTTTTAATTTCTTGGACAATTTTCATTGTTTTTTTATCTGTTATTACATTGTTCATACGCTGAAAATTTTTTTAAACCCAAAAATAAGTAATTAAGGCAAAAAACATGAATTTATTGAACAAAATTTATCATTTAATTAAACGTACACGGAGAAAATTTGTTCCTTACATTTTACCGAATTCTTCAGTAAAGTTGGGATATAGTGGCATAACAGTAATTTTTAATAATTTTTAAATTATTTTTTCATGAATAATATTCAAAATTTAATGTCATATCTTTATTCCTTACAAACTAGTACTGTAAAAGTTAAAACAAAATCGAAACTGAACGTTTAATAAAAATTAAATAAAATTTTAACGTTTCTTTTGAACACCTCCTTGATGGTCACTAACGTTTCAGGAACAGTTCGGTAAAACTTTCTTGACTTGACGCGAGTGTTAGTTTTCAGGAATAGTTCGGTAAAACTTCCTTGACTTGCTTGAATTGTTAGTTTTCAGGATTGAAATAGTTTTTTAAAAGCCCCGTAGTAAAAAAAACTTTGACGTTAATAGTTAGTTATTTTTAACTTATTTGTACTCATTAACTAATACTTAATAATTTCATTTATAGCAGAAACCGCTTCTGAAACGAAATTAAATAGAAAATGACATTCGTATTTGCTCTTAAATAATCCAAAAACAAAAGTATTTGAAACTTTTAATTTTCGTGTCAACTCGAAGCAAAAGAATGAAAAACATAATAATTTAGTGATAATCACAGAAAAATTGTTTCTGCATACTTATCTAGCTAGAGCAACGTAAATAATTAATGTAACTTACGTAACCAGAGTAAATTACGTAGCTATAGTAATTTACATAATTACAGCAAGTTACGTATTATGTGTTACGTAACCAGAGTAAATAACGTAAGTACAGTAACTTATGAAAAGGATCCAACTTACGGAAGTTACGTAACTACAATAACCTACGAAAAGGACACAATTTACGTAAGTTACGTAACTACAATAACTTACGTAAAGAATCCACCTTACGTAAGTTACGTAACTAGAATAACTTACGTAATTTATCAATTTTACGTAACTGACGTAAATAATCAAGCTAATGCAAATGACGTAAGTAATATAACTTACGTAAAAATTTAACTTACGTAACTAACGTAAGTTGGATCCTTTACGTAAGTTAAGTAATTGAAATAACTTACACAAATTACGAAAATAATGGAGTTTACGTAACTTACGACAATAATCAAGTTTAAGTAACTTACGTATGTAATTTACGTAGAAGATCAAACTTACATAAGTCACGAAACTAGAATGACTTACGCAAGTTACGTAAATGTAACGTAAATTTCCTTTAGTTATGTAAGTTACTATAGTTAAGAAATTAACTTTGGTTGCGTAACTTACATTAATTACTTAAGTTGCGTTAGTTACGTAAGTCAGGGAAAACAATTTTTTTGTTTGACACTAAATAATTATGTTCTTTAATCTTTTGTTTCGAGACGGTTCCTGATTTATAATAACAATAACACTAAAGTTGATTATCTTAATCTTTTTTGATAAAAATTTGGGAACAATAAGAATTTTAATAAACTATTGTTTTATTACATAAAATACAAATTTAAACATTTTTCTTTATAACAATAAAAACATAATTTGAAACTATTTCATAAATTGACCTTAAATATAGTTAGAAATTATTCAGTAACATGGATTTAATATGGATGATTCTTTTATTTTATACAATTATTGTTTAATAATTTGAATCTTTCTCACAAGCGGTGAAATAAAATTCAGATTCATATATAAGGACAGTTGAAACTTTCTGAAGCAATAATGTAAAGCGTGCGATGTATGTATTAATGTATGCGTTTAGAATGTACTGTAGGCAGGTGTAATGTATAAGTATTTGTTCGTGAATAAATTGTAGGGGGTTTTAGGTAGTGATTAAAGTAGGTAGAGTGAGATTTACGGCAGTATTGCTATAGAACTACTGCAATGACATTATTTTTTATTTTTTATTCTTCAAGTTTTACCGAACTATTCAGTAATTCAATGAATATAAATTTTACCGAACATTGTACCTTACGTTTTACTGAACTTTCAATAAAAATAAGTATAGTGAACACTTACCCTACGTTTTACCGAACTATACAATAAATATAAGTTTTACCGAACTTTCAATAAAACTGAGTATAGTGTATGCTTACCCTACGTTTTACCGAACTGTAAGTGAAGGGCTAATACATGTACCGTAAGATTTATTCTTTTTACATTATTTTTCAATGCAATTGCTTTTACAGTCCTGTTCCTTAAAAATTACAGTTTTGACACTTCATCCCAGTTTTACCGAACAAAGTTCGGTAAATTTTCAGGAATAAATTTTCCCCGTGTAATTTTCAGTCAATCAAACTTATTATTATAATAAAAATTATTATTTTAAAAAATTTTTTACTTTGTTAATTTTTTTCTACTTTTACTTTGATAACTTTCTTCTCAGTTTAACAGATTTTCATTTCAGTTTCAAGAGGCTGATGTTTTTTACTACTTTCACTATTTTTACTATTTTATTTTTTTACTTTCATTTTCACTTTTATTTTTTATTTTCTATTTTCTTTTCACTTTCACATTCATTTTGACGAATTTTCATTTTTTATTTTAATTCTACTTTCACATTGACATTAATAATAATAAAAATGAAAATAAAAGAAAAAAATTATGAATGTAAAAGTAGAAACGAATGTTAAAATTAAATTTTATAAAAGTGAAAATGAAAATGAAAGTCAAAAAGTGTATCAAAGTAAAAGTAGAAATGAAAGTAAAAAGAATTTTCTTTTCACATTTACTTTCACTTTGTTGATACAATTTTATTTTTACTTAACAGTATTTTCACTTCACTTTCGCTTTCACTTTGGCAATTTTTTATTTTAATTTTACTTTCACATTAACTTTTACGTTCATGAAAATGAAAATGGAAATAAAAAAAATTATCAAAATGAAATGAAAATAAAAATTAAAAAAAAATTATTATCACAGTATTAGTAAAAAAATTCAATAGTAAAAATAAAAGTAAAAAAAAATTAAAAGTAAAAATCCATCAAAGAGAAAGTGAAAATGAAAGTGATTAAGATGCCGACATTTTTTTCCAATAAAACTCAAACTTTTTACTCCTAACATAGATTTTCCTCCGCACAGTGGAACTATTGGTCTTTTTGATTTATATTGAAATTAATATTCAGAAAAGGGATACGATTTTCCCTTTTGGGTTCGGTGTGCCTTATCTTAAGAGATTATAAATTCATTCGTAAGGTCTGCAATGCATTCTGACCAGCACGTAGTACAACGATTGCAGATCTTCCATTAGCCAAACATTCGTTTGTTTTTGCTCTCTATCCAAGATCGCAAACAAAAGATAAATACACGCCTTGATTAAAGATTTAACGCTCATAATTTTCATTCGACGAATTTATGAATTTTCCCAACAATTTTTTAGTAACAAAATTTTGCTTCTTAACAAAAAAAGAATGAAAAGAAGAAGAAAAGAAGAAAAGAATGAAAAAAAGAAAAAAATGAAAAAATGGAAAATAAAAAAATAAAAATTAAGGGAAAGAATCAATTAAAAAAAATTAAAGTAGAAAAAGGAAATTCAAAAAAGAGAAAAAGAGTAAAATAAAAAACGATGAAAAAAATATAATTTATTGAATATATAATAAAACTATAAACTACTGACATTTTGGTGACAAAATAAAATGATAACTTTGAATCATAAAATTCAAATTCAGGATGACAAAAAACTGAATTCAAAAGTGACACGATCGCAATGTTGCATAAGTTTATGACGCAACAATCACTTGGAATCAAATTTTGAAAGCGGAAAGTAAATAATGTCTCGGGACATTGTTATCAAAGTGTAAGTTTCGAACGTCAACAGTTTTTACACTCTCGAGTTACGAGAATTTTTTTTCCCAAACCCCTCTTCACATCAATTTTTCGTCGATGCGAAGTCTTGTCTTTCATGCATGCATGCATGCCCTCTAGAAGCGGGAGTCATTGTTCGAAAAGTGCATTTCATTTTCGCGAAAGCTATATACGTAAACATAACGATATAACGCGTTAAAATTTATGAATGTCTACTCAAAAAAAAAAGAAAAATAAAAAAGTAAAACGCAACTTTACGACCAGATATTCACAAATTGTTGGTCCAACAATTTTTCCAACTCCACCCAACGCAAATTCAATTACGAAATGCTTCTGCAGTTACAGAAAAGGAAACAAGTTGATTCAACTGTAAATTTACTGTTTTTAGTCATTTTTATTTGAGAAATTTATTACAAAAGGATTTTTTTAACAAGAAATTTATTCTTGAAGAATAAATTGAAGAATTATTCTAAATTTTTAAAAAAGAATTGTTTCAATAATTTATTTTTAACGAAAAAAGAAAAAGAAGTTTTTCAGAAATAAATTTATTCTAAAGAGTAGTTTTTCTGAAACAAAACTAAACGAAGTTTAGTTAATCTAAACGAAGTTTTTCACAAGTAAATTTTATTTCAAAAAAATTATTTCCGAGAGAATTTTTTTCAAAAGAAATTTACAAAATTCGTTTCTAATATTTGGTGCTAAATGAATATTTTTTCCCAAATGATTTCCATTTGTGAGTTAAATAAATTAACAAATAGATAAATTTATTATAAAACGAATTTTTTTGTAAATTAATTTGTTCGAAATTAAGTTCTATTTTACAATAAAACACCAAAGTCAAAAATTAGTAAAAATTTAACGAATTTAGCTTCTCCAGAGAGAATAGTAAGTTAGTTACTAACTTAGTTACCAAATTACTAACTAACTTAGTAACATAGTTACTAAATTCAATTGTGTTCAAAATTTTTTAAAAATTATCGTCAAAATTTTAATTCTCTTTATAAATAATAAAATTCTTCTCTGATATTCAATTATTTTACAAAATTTTTAATCAATCTTGTCAAAACTTCAATTATTTTCAAAAGTTTCCTAAAATTCCATAATTTTCAATATCTACTATTTCATTAAAATATTTCAAAAGAATTTCATTATTGAAAAAAAGTTGAATACAATTCTACGCAAACATTCAATTATTTTCATAAATAGTAACATTTCGACAGGGATTCAATTATTTTTAAAAATAATAAAATTCTTTTAGGATTTCCACTATTTTCATAAATAATAAAAATCATTGCAGAATTTCAATTATTTTTAATGCAATTTTAATCAAATTTCTCGAAAAATGTAATTATTCTTAAAAATCTTATTAAAATTCGTCCTAAGAATTTAATGATTTAAAAAATTTGTTGATAATATTTTTTATGAGAATTTAACATCAAGAAACATGAAATTAATAAATTATTTATTTTTGTATTTAAATTTGAATTCTCGTCGGATTCAAATTAAATAAAAATTTAAATTAAAAATTTTTAAAAATTCTGGTCAAAATTTTAATTCTCTGTATAAATAATAAAATTCTTCTCTGATATTCAATTATTTTACAAAATTTTAATCAAATTCTTGTCAAAATTTCAATTATTTTCAAAAGTTTTCTGAAATTCCATAATTTTCAATATTTACTGTTTGAATAAAATTTTCCAAAAGAATTCTATTGTTTAAAAAAAATTGAATTCAATTCTACGCAAACATTGAATAATTTTCATAAATAATAAAATTTTTTACAGGAATTCAATTATTTACAAATTTTGTTATAATTTTCTTCGCAATAATTCAATTATTTTCATAAATAATAAAACTCATTGCAGAATTTCAATTATTTTTAATGTAATTTTAATCAAATTTAACGAAAAATGTAATTATTCTTCAAAATCATATTGAAATTCGTCCAAAGAATTTAATGATTTAAAAAATTTATTAATAACATTTTTTATGAGAATTTAATTTCATGAAACGTGAAATTAATGAATTATTTATTTTTGTATTTAAATAATTGAATTCTCGTGTAGAATTTTTTAATAAAAATGGATTTAAAAACGAATTTTAGTAAAAATTTTATATTACTTAAGTATTAAAAGCATTGTAAGGATTTTTTGAAATAATTAAATTTTGAAAAAGTTACAAACTAAAATCATTTAAATTCTTAATTTTTGATATTTTTCAAAAAAAAATTATGTAGAATTAATTCTTTTTAAAAGTTTAATAGGATTTTTGTTGAAATTATGTCAAGTTTTTATTTTTTAATATTATTTAATTGCAGAATATCCAAATAATTAAAATTTTGTAAACTTAAATTCAAAACAAATAAATTTGAAAATTCTCATAAAACTCATAGGAGTGTTTCAATTATTTTTCATACAATTATAATTAAATTCCTTGAAAAAAGTAATTTTGTTTATGCAATTTTTAATAAAATTCAACAAAAGAATTGAATTATTAAAAAATTGTTATTAAAATTCTTTAAAAGAATAGAATTTTGAGAAACATTGAATTATTAAATAAATTATTTACTTTTTCATTTAAATAATAAAATTATTGTAGAATTTTCTAATAAAAATTGATTTTCATTTCATAAAAATGAATTTCAGTTAAAATTTTAGATTATAATTGAATATTAAAAGAAATACCTATAGAGTGAACTTTTTGGAAATAATTGAATTTTGAAATTAATATTTTTGAAAAAGTTTAATTCAATTTTTTAAATATTATTTGATGTTTTTTTACTTTCTAATATGCATTTAAATAAAGAATTTAGCAATAGTTGAAATTTTGTGTAAGTAAAATTGTATTTAAAAATTTTTGAAAATAGTAATTGAATTGAAATAATGAAAATAATTCTGAAGATATATGTTTCCAAAAGAATTCTTCCTAGAAAAAATTACCTTTAAAAGAATTCACTTTTCCAATAAAATTTTGCTTTCTTTTTTCTACAAATAGCAATATCTTTTATTTAAATAAACAAGAGGGAACATGAACATAAATTGTTCAATAATGGGATCAAATATGACCCAGAAAACTCGAATGGATTAATATTTTCATAATAAAAGTAAACATATTTGTTACATAAGCCGCATACAGTGTATAACCAATCATCTGTATCAATATGAGAGGAAAATTCTTTCAATATAGGTACCGATCTATATATATATATAAATGGATACAAAACAATAATATGTATTTTGAAAAGTTGAGTTGTAAAGTGCGAAATACTTTACCGAAAAGTAAGCAACTCGTGTCATAAAGTAGAAGCTTATTGTGTGTTAAATAAAGAAAACGTGCAAGTTTGTACTTGTCGATAAATAAACACCCTTGTTGACACAACTCACAACCCTTATATACTGTTTGCTAAATCATTGTGGACACGCAATAACCCACAAAAATTATGATAACCAAAAATTTATTGCCCATTAGAAATTTTGACCGTTTTTGTTTGACTTTCATTACATTAATTTTCACCCCTCTTTGTATAATTATTGAATTCTACTTACGTATGTCGAGGAAATTTTTTCTAATGCGATAACTCACCTGAAACAGATAAAAAAGGGGAAAATTAATAAAAATAATAAATATTGATTAATAATAATAATTGAATAATAAATATGCATCCAGCAACTTCCTGCTTTGTAGAAAATAAAAATTGAATTGTAAGAATGAAAATAATTTTTCAGAAGTTACAGTAAAATCATTTTAATACTTTTACACTGAAAAAAAAATTTATTTGATTCAAATAACTGATTATTTGACTATTATCAAATAAATATTTACTTAAATCAAATAATTTTTATTTTTTATTTGAATAATTTGAAATAATTTTTAATTTTATTGAATTTTTGAAAATTATTAAGTAATATTTTCTTCAAATATTGAAATATTTGATTCAAATACAGTTTATTTGATTCAAATAAAAATTATTTGATTTAAGTAAATATTTATTTGATAATAGTCAAATAATCGGTTATTTGAATCAAATAAATTTTTTTTTCAGTGTATAAGATATTTAATTTCAAAAAGATTTGAATTTGAATTTGACATTTTAAAATATCCAAATTCCAAAATTGCAAGCAAAATTTCCTATCGGAATTCTTTTCCGAAATTTTCTGTCAAAATTTCCTGTTGGAATTTCCAACCTATTAATTTACATGGAGCGCGTTCTTGAGAACTTATTCACGTGGGTTTTCTTGAAATAATTAAAATTTGAAAAAAAAATTACTTCACATTCAACTTCCAACTGTGAAAAAAAGTTGACTTTAAAATTAAATTTAACCGACTTGAATGTTAAAAAGAAGGAAATGGTGTATTATTGATACTGCAGGAGTTGTGTAAATGTGTGCGATGATGAAATTGGTATTGGTCCATGCGGGTGGCGCTAGTAAATTTTCGAAGCCGAAAGGAAGGTGAGATAACGTCTGGAGCCGACAGATTCTATTCCGGATTGCAACTCTGCCACCCGCACCCCATTCTGACCGCGGCCTGATGCAAAAGTTTGTTTGTTCACTCGGTTGATACACCTTGCAGGTGAAACATGGTTCGCAACTTTTGAGTTTCAAGTAAGTGGGAGAAAAAAAGAATGCACTGGGCCAATTATCTCTCCTTACATATGCAGTCGTTTCACAATTCGCAAAATAAATTTTTAAACATTTAACCAAACTAAATTCTAACTAAACTTAATTTATTCGCTACGATAATAAATATTACACTGAAAAAAAAATTATTTCATTCCAAAAATTTTTATTAAAAAAATTTATTATTATTTTTATCAAATAATTTTTATTTGCATCTAATAAATATTTTTTTGATTTAAATACTTTGAATTATTTTAAATAACCCTTATTTGAACCGAATAAATCTTTATTGAGGCAATTAAATAATTAATTCACTCTAAGAATAGAATTTTATTAATACAAATATTAAGTTACTTGAAACAAATAATTTATTTATTTCACTCAACTAATTGGACATTTTTTATAAATAATCACTATTTGCCACAATTAATTTATTTCATCGCTTCGAGTAGAGTAAAATATTTCATTCAAATACTGCATTATTTAATGCAAAAATATACTATTTAACAGAAACAAATAAAAAATATTTGGATCTAGTAATTAATTTATTGAAACCATAAGGAATTATTTGAAACAATTTATTTATTTCACTCAATTTATTAAATAAAATTCAAATTTAAATTCAAATTCAATAAAATTTATTTGGCTCGATTAATTCATTTTATGGCTTCGAGTAATCTGACATATTTAAAACAAAAAAATGCATTATTTTATGCTACTAAAGTATTTAATAAAATCAAATAAAAAAATTATTTGGATCAAATAAATCACTTTTTGAAACGACAATAAATGAGTTATTTGAAATTATTAATTTATTTACTTCATTCAAATAAATGGATGTTATGTATAAATACAAATTATTTGTTTCAATTAATTTTTGGGTAATTTTATTTTAACAATATTATTATATTATATAATATAATATCTATTATATGAATAATAAATATGTGTCAATTATATAAAATAATAATTTTCGTAAGATTCATATTGATTTTAAATAACATATTAAATAATAATTTTCTTAAAATTTATATTGATTTTAAATAATTTTATAAAAATAATAGGAAAGAATAGTGTGAAAATGTTAAAATTAGCAAAAATAATATTTTAATATTTAGTTATTTAAAAAAAATTAATTTATTGATGCAAATAAATATTTATTTTAATTAAAAAAATTTTAAAAATTAAAATTTTAATTATTGAGAAAGTTAATTTTCAAAATTTAGTTAAAGCAATATTTATTAAATCCAATGATTGTAGTAAATTTTTCCCAAAATACAATTTCCCAGAGGATATTTTTCCCAAAATCAAGTTTCTCAAACAATAGTGATTTCCAAAAGACGTTTTTCCAAAAATATTTTTTTATCCCCAAATTAATACATATTTGTGCAAATATTTAATTCCCTTGAAAAATTTTAATAAAATTTTTAAGAATAATTTCCATTTTTTGAGAAATTGGAAAAAAATTCTACATGTATTTAAAGTAATCGAAATTCTGGCAATAATTTTATTAAAATTTTTGAAAATAAATTAATTTCGAAGAAAAATGATATTATTTTTAAAAATAATAATTAAAATTTTGACTAGGAATTCGGTTAAAATGTTATTACAAATCATTGAAACTCTGCAATAAGTTTTATGAGTTATGAAAAAAATTGAATTCCTAGATGGAATTTTATTTTTTTTAAAAAGCAATTGAATTATTGCGAAAATTTTTTAAAAAATTTGTAAATAATTTAATTTCTTTGCAAATTTTTATTATTTTATAAAAATCATTAAATTGAAAATGAAAATTTTCGAAAGTTTAATTAAATTTTGGAGAAAATTTTTTTTATTATTTATAATGATAATTGAAAATATTTTAAATTTTTGACGTCAATTTTTGTAAATTTTTTTGAAAATAATTATGGATTTTTGCTAAGAATTTATAATACTTTTGAAAATAATTAAATTCTTAAGGCAAATTTTATAAAAATTTCTTTTTGAACAATTGAATTTTTTTTTGGGGAAATTTTCTTAAAATAGAAATGATATGACTGGATATTTGCAAACTATATTGGTTACAACGTACAATTCTAAATTGTTCGTATTTTTACATTTTTATATTATTTTATTGAAACTACATTTCTTCATTATTATTTTATAATTGATTTATTTATATTTATACACTGGACATAATAAAAAATTTATTTACATTATATCTGACAAAGAATTTTATTTTGGGAAAATATGTCTTTGGGGAAAAAAATTTTTTTGGGAAAAAAGTTCTTTATTATTATTTTATAATTGTTTTATTTATATTTATACACTGGACATAATAAAAAATTAATTTACATTATATCTGACGAAGAATTTTATTTTGGGAAAATATGAATTTTGGGGGAAAAAAATTTTTTGGGAAAAAAGTAATATATTTAATAAATATTTACTTGATTCAAATACACATTTATTGGATAATAACCAAATAAATGATTTTTAAAATAAATTTTTACAATAAATGATTATTTTTATTAAAAAAAATTATTCGATTTAAATAATTTTTATTTTATTCGAATAAATTATTTTTTTCAATGCAAGTATAATTTATGTAGAATATTTTTCTTTTGTCAATTTATTCATGTAACAATTTCGGAGGGTGCAAAATTGTGGTAATTGATTTATATGCTTTTACACTTGATGGTGTTTTGGAAGGTGATGGTCTTTGGCATGTCTGGCGATCACTTTGTGGTTAGGCAGGTCGTGCGTACTTAACCATTAGAAGGGGGGTCAAACCTTACCAGTGACTTTGTATAACTGACCGGTCGGAAACTTTGCCCATGGTCTTGCTGCAAATATCGTTAAGGTTGCTGCGTACGAAGCCAAGCAACTAGCCAGCAGTAATTTTCCAGTAGTTTGCCCCAACAACGTCCACCAGTTCTCTCGCTCTTGCCGAGAGACTGCGGCTAATATCGTCCAAGAGGAAGCCTAAAAACCTTTCTCCAAAAGTACACAAAACTTATTCTCGCATAAATAAAGAAAAACCCTTCTCAAAATAAATTCTCTAAATAATTCTCACAATTCATTTTTTTATTTTTGATGAAGAAGTTTTTTTCTGCAAATTGAACACTTAAAAAAATATTCTTAATTTAGGAATATATACTACAAAATTGGTGCCAAGGATTTTTCCCACTTCAATTAAATAGAAATATTCTTACAATAGGAATATATTCTTAAAGTAAGAATATTTCCCACTTAATGTAAGTGGGAAAAATCCTTGGCACCTTTTTTTAGTATATATTCTTAAAATAAGAATTTTTATTTAGTGAAAAGTCTATTAATATATTCTATAAATATTCTATATTCTATAAATATTCTATATTCTATAAATATTCTATATTCTATAAATATTCTATATTCTATAAATATTCTTTATTTTATAAATATTCAATATTCTAAAAATATTCTCAATATTGTAATGTTTTATCCAAAGAGCACTTTACGAGGTATTTTTCCACATGAAATGAAGAAAAGAATTTTTTTTCTGAAGTTACGTATTTTATTTTATTTTCATGTATGAATAAATATTTTTGTTTTCCTGATAATACTGTTAAGGAAACAAAGAGATTAAATTTTTAACGTGACGAGAGTGAAACTCGAGCGGAATTGACGTTTTGCGTTACCCTGGAATAGGAAATCCGGTGTATCGAAGATCCACTTGAGTTGTGACATAGGGTGGCCGCACCCTCAAATCACTCAAGCAACGCCCGAATTCATAAAGATGAAAAAGAATCCGAAAAGGAAATCTATCCGAAAAATAGAATTTTCCCCTTCGTTTGATATTTATTATTATTAGTTAATAATTCATATCTTTAGAACAAATACTTTTAACTTTTAGAACAAACATTTTGAATTAGAAAAGTTAATAACAGGAATAAAAATGAAAGGTATAAATAATAATTCCAATTTGCAAATTTAAATATTTGTTTCATCGGAAAATGACCTGACTTTTACGAGAGACTGAGTCTTAGACAGTCTTAAAGAATAGAACATTATATTTCATTTACAATTTACAATTTTACAATTTACAAATTACAATTTACAACTTTACAATCAAAATTTTACAGTTTTACAATATTTTGACACTATCGGCCACTCAGCAGACATTTGAAAAAAAATATTTAAATTTGTTTTTTCCAATTTTTAATATTTTTTGCATCGGAAAATGATCTGACTATTAGCAGAGATTGAGTCTTAGACAGTCTTAAAGAATAAATTATTTTCTTTAATGTTTTAAAAATTTTTAACTCTATCAGCCACTCAGCTGCCATTTGAAAAAATTATAAAAATTTGTTTCTTCCACTTTTTAATATTTTTTTCATCGGAAAATCATCTGACTTTCAGTAGGAACTAAGTCTTAGACAGTCTTAAAGAATAGAACATTAAATTTCATTTTTTAAAATTTTTTGACACTATCAGCCACTCAGCTGCCATTTGAAAAAATTTTAAAAAATTTGTTTCTTCCAATTTTTAATATTTTTTGCATCGGAAAATCATCTGACTTTAGTAGAAACTGAGTCTTAGACAGTCTTAAAGAATAAAACATTTTATTTAATTTTTAAAAATTTTTTGACACCATCAGCCACTCAGCTGCCATTTGAAAAAATTTTAAATAATTTGTTTCTTCCAATTTTAGATATTTTTTTCATCGGAAAATCATCTGACATTAAGTAAAGACTGACTTTCAGACAATCTTAAAGAATAGAACATTTTATTTAATTTTTAAAAATTTTTGGACACCATCAGCCACTCAGCTGCCATTTGAAAAAATTATAAAAATTTGTTTCTTCCACTTTTTAATATTTTTTTCATCGGAAAATCATCTGACTTTCAGTAGGAACTAAGTCTTAGACAGTCTTAAAGAATAGAACATTAAATTTCATTTTTTAAAATTTTTTGACACTATCAGCCACTCAGCTGCCATTTGAAAAAATTTTAAAAAATTTTGTTTCTTCCAATTTTTAATATTTTTTGCATCGGAAAATCATCTGACTTTAGTAGAAACTGAGTCTTAGACAGTCTTAAAGAATAAAACATTTTATTTAATTTTTAAAAATTTTTTGACACCATCAGCCACTCAGCTGCCATTTGAAAAAATTTTAAACAATTTGTTTCTTCCAATTTTAGATATTTTTTTCATCGGAAAATCATCTGACATTAAGTAAAGACTGACTTTCAGACAATCTTAAAGAATAGAACATTTTATTTAATTTTTAAAAATTTTTGGACACCATCAGCCACTCAGCTGCCATTTGAAAAAATTTTTAAAAATTTGTTTCTCTCAATTTTAGATATTTTTTTCATCGGAAAATCACCTGACTGTTAGTAGTCACTAAGATTCAGACAGTCTTAAAGAATAGAACATTTTATTTAATTTTTAAAAATTTTTTGACACTATCAGCCACTCAGCTGCTATTTCAAAAAATTATAAAAATTTGTTTTTCCAATTTTTAACATTATTTTCATTGGAAAATCTTCTGACTTTTAGTAGAGACTGAGTTATAGACAGTCTTAAAAAATCGAACATTTTATGTAATTTTTAAAATTTTTTTAAGTGAAAATATTAATTAGTTCAAAGTATCAGATTTGTATGTGATTTCATTTACATTTTAGTTCCTCATTTTAGATTTTTTGAGAAAAATGTGCAGTGGAATTTTACATATGAAATGAAAATGTAATATAAAATGATTAAGAAGATCTGATTTTATTTAACAAATATTCTTATAAAAATATACATTTATTTTAATGAATATTAGAAGTTTCATTAATGATTGCGATTGTTAAATTTATTTGAAGGTTATAAGTGAATTTTATTATTTCAGAATGCTTACAGGATTTTTTAAAATGAAAAATGTTTTTACTTGCTCTAAATATAAAATATATAAAATATATAATAATATAAAGGTCATATAAAATTTTTTTCATTCAAATAAAAATGGATATTTAAACGAAATATATTAAATCAAGTAAAAAATATTATTTAAGCTAAATAAAAGTTTAATTGGTTTTGTGACAAATATCCTTTTTTATTTGTTTCGAATAAATTTTATTTAATTCAAATAAAGCATTTCTCTAAGTGTAAAAATCGAAGTTGAAATAAAAGTGAATTTGATTTTAAATCTTTCAATTCGAAAATAAATCTAGAATAATTAATTTTTTGTCCCTCAGTTTAAAAAAATTATTCGATTTTAAAATAAAAAGTTTTTCTTTCAAATTTCAAGTAAAAATAAATTTTGATTAATGTTTTATATTTAAGAATAAAGAAGAGAGTTTTATTTTCATTCTTTAATGAATTGAGACCATCTTCAAAGTACAATTGCATTGAGAACTCTCTCTCTCTCTCTTTCTCAATTTTACATTCTTCTGTGTTCATTTTTTTCACGTACATATACACATGAGAGATATTTTGAATCCAAATCACGTATTGGCAAGATATTAGACTTTGTATGTAGAGGGCCTTCTATTCTGCATATATCGGTCCTTTGTGTAAAAAGGACTCGCAAACAGAATTTAAGGTTATTTCGCGGGAATAAGAATAGGTAGTGGCAAAAAGAGCGCGCGGACTCTTCGATGGAGCCTTTTTACATCTACAATTGTAGGCACCCTACTTCGACGCCTTCTTTCACGTCCGTGACTGCACTGAAGAAATAAATTTCACAGTCCAACAACGCACGAAAATATTTTATATAATTCTTTTTCCTTCCTTTTACAATCAATTTTTTTTTACTTATTGAATGAATAAAAAGTGTTTTCCCATATTCTCCAAAAAGTTGCGTATTATTTATTTACATGTAATTCTAATTTATAATAATAATAGTTAAAGAAATTGAATTTATTATTCGGTAATTTCAATGTTATTGTTAATTTTTAATTGTTAATAATAATATTTATAATTTAATAATAATAAATGTAATAATAATAATATTAATAATAATAATAATATTAATAATAATAATAATAATAATAATAATAATAATAATAATAATAATAATAATAATATAATTGTTAATTTCTCCCATTTTTAATAATAATAGTCACTATTATTAATATTATTATTTACTATTATCAAATAAATAGTAAAATTCCCTTCCAAATTTTTTTAAAAATATAAAGTTGTAAATTTGATCAGTAGGAAGGTAATGCCTAAATTATTATTATTATTATTACTCTACGTAATCGGTTTAATAATAATTTAAAAAATTATTATAATATATAAAAATTATGAATATAAGTATAAACAAATAAATTATAAAAATTAATATTTTTACCATTATGATAATAATAATATTGTAGAAATAGTAGTTGTAATAATATTTTAGCTGCGCGCGCAAGAGAAGTGGGGGAAGACACGCCCAGTCCCCACCTTTCCTTCGCTGCGCGCGCAACTTTTTTATTAATTGAAAAAACTTTCCACTTTCTACCACAAAAAAAAAATCTAAAAAAACATTACCTCAACGAAACAAATCCTCAATCTTCAGCGACACAAAACGCCTCGTTTTTCTATTCGTAACAGACATTAATAATTTAAAAGTTTTGAGACAAATGGCAAAAGTTAAAACATTTTTTTTTCTCCTATTTTGGATAATTGATACGAGACGAGAAAGCTTTTGCCCATTTTATAAAGCAGCGGTTCTACCTATCTTCGTATATAGTATATACTGACCAATCCAAAATCACGCGCATTAAATATTCGAGTAATTCATTACGATGCTTACTCCCTGCCCATTTATTTCTCTCTCTCGCTCTCTCTCTCTTGTGCACACGCACTCTGTCCATTTATCCCCTTCCTCCTCATTTTCGTAGACAGCTGGAATTTATCCTAACAAATTTCTACCAACCCCTCGTGAGCTCTCATCTCTCACGTAATATACGATAAACATTTCCTCCACAGTTTTCGCGTAGGTGGAAGGAAAGAGAGTGCGGCGTCGGGGAAAGGGTAGAAAAAAAATATTTACATGCGGCACTGAATCTGTTTTGTTCGCTGAGTTCTTTTTTTTTAACATCGTTAAGTACTTATGCTGAATTTAATTTTCATGAAAATTATTTTTATGCAACTCAGGGGAATTATGGTCACTTTATTTACCTTTATAGGGGCATGATAAGCTTCTCGTTATAGCTCAGTGGTCAATAAAGTGACTATTATTGCCCTAGGGTAATAATGTGTGCTGTATTGAATGCTCATAGGGCAATAAAGTATTCATTATTACTCTAGGGCAATAATCTGTATTTTGTTAATGTAAGTGATAAATAAATTAATAATTAACTAACTAATTAATTAACTAATTATTTAGTTAATAACTAAATAATAATTATGCTAAATAATAAATTCAATGCGAACATTTTATATTTATAGTAAAGTGTAATAATAATTTTTGTTAAGTGTAATAAATATAATAAAGCGAAATTATTTTAAAGAAGAAGAAATAATGGACGAGAAAAAAATTATAAACAGTGTCAATTGTTAACAACAATTGACAGTTGAAAATAGTATGTGAAAAAAGCAATTTTTTTAAAAAATTAGGATAAAAAAACCAGGGGTGGAGATAACGACAAAACTATAAAGAATTATTTAATAGTTAATTATGGACAAGAAAAAATTATAATCAGTGTCAATTGTTAATAACATTTGACAGTTGTCAATAATCAGTGTAATAAAAAGGAATAGTTTTTGAAAAGTTAGGGAAAAAAATTCTAGGGTGGAAAACGACAAAATTTTGAAGGATTTGTTATCATTTAATGCTAAACGAGAAAAAAATTATAAACAATATCAATTGTTATTAACATTTGACAGTTATTATTAATTTAAGAAATTTAATCTTTTTGAAAAATTATGAATAAATAAACGTCTTAAGGTGGAAGAAAACAACAAAACTTTGCAAAATTGTTTAATAATTAATCATATCCGAGGAAAAAATAAAAAATTTTTAATAACAATAGATAGTTGTCAAAATAAAATTCAAAAAGTAGGAATATTTTTTTTAATCTTGAACAAAAAAATTCTAGTAAAGGGAAAACAAGAACAGTTTGCAGATTTGTTTATAAATTAATACTGGACATGTAAAAAAAGTTTAATTATTGTTAATTGTTTATAACAATTTTCATTTGTCAATAATAAGTGTAAAAAATAGGAATTTTTTCGAAAAATCGTGAAAAAAAATTCTAGAGAGAAAGAAAACGGCCAAATTTTGCAGGATTTTTAATAATAATTGATGCTGCCCGCAAAAAAAAAAATAATAAAAACACTGTCGAAAGTTGACAACAATTGACAGTTATCAAGAATAAGTGTAAAAGATTTGAAATTTTTTTTTTAAATTACAAATATAAAAATTCTGGGAGTGGGAGCAATTGATAACAATTTTTAAAATTGTTTAAGAATTAATCCTGACTGAGAAGAAAATAAAAACCATGTCAATTGTTAGAAACAATTGACAGTTATCAATATTAAATGTAAAAAATAGGATTTTTTTAAAATTATGAATAAAAAAAAATTCTAATAAGGGAGAGAACGAGAAAAGTTTGTAGAATTCAAAAGTTAATAACAATTGTCAATTGTTAATAATAAGTATAAAAATAGGAGTTTTTTTAAAAAAAAGCAAGAAGAAACAATAATTTAGGAGGAGGGAGGGGAATTTTGTAAAATTGTTTAATAATTGCTGATAAATGTGAAAAAAATTAAACGAAAAATCAAATTAACATTTGACAGTTGTAAATATTAATAAAAAAAAATATTTTTGGTTAAATCATGAACAAAAAAAGTAATACTAATACTAATGAATTAATTATTAAATAGTTATCACTTAACCCTGGACGTGCAAAAATATTTAAATAATGTCAATTGTTTATAACAAATTGGCAGATGTCAATATTACGTGTAAGAAAATAGAATTTTTTGGAAAAATCACGAATAAAAAACATTCTGTGTCGGGAGAAAACGACTTAACTTTGCACGTTCGCTAAATAATTTATTTTGTGCGAAAAAATAATTATAAACAATTGTTAGTAGTTAATAACAATTGTGAACTGTCAAAGTTAAATCTACCAAAGAAATCATTTGAACAGGAAACAATAAAAAAATACATGGCGGTAAAAAACGATAAAATTTTGAAGGATTAGTTTACAATTGTTATAGAATTATTTTATAATAATTTATTAGAAATAATTATAACAATTGTAATTTGTCAACAACTATTGACAGAAGAATTTTTTTTAAATCCCGAATTAAAAAAATTCTTATGCTAATGCGTTAATTATTGATTAATTATCATTTAACGCTGTTCCTGTATGAAAATTTAAATAATGTCAATTGTTAATAACAATTGGCAGTTGTCAATATTAAGTGTAAGATAAAGGAAATTTTTTGAAAAATCATCAATAAAAAAAAGTTTACATCGGGAGAAAACGACTTTTTAGAAAACATTTAGAAACATATAGAAAACATTTTAGAAAACGACTAAACTTTGCACGTTCGTTGCTAGACTAGAAACTAGTTATAAAAAATTGTTAATTGTTAATAACAATTGTTTATAATAAAGTTAAACATAAAAGGAGAATTTTTTAAAATGTAAATATAAAAATGAATATTGCAGGTTGGGGAAAAAACTTTACAATTGTTTATTAAATAATACTTGGTGAGAAAACATAGTAAACAATTGTAAATTGTTATAAACAAATTTATTTTTTTTATTTTATTAGACAATTGACCTTGCTTACGTGGAAATAAATCATTCATTACTGCCCTAGTGTAATAGAGATCACTTTTTCGAGCTATGGAAAGGAATACTATTGTTACTTCCGTAATAACGTTTTTATCTCTGCCAAAGAGAAAAATCGTTTTTAGAAAATCAAACTAAGACTGTAAAAGTAATACTACCTTTTTTCACGTTTCCTTTTTCAATTCTTTTTTAAAATAACTTTTTCTATAGTTTTTGATAAAAATTGCAAGAGAGAGAGAGTGAAAGAGAGAGAGAGAGATAGAGATTCAATTTCTCCGGGGATTCATTTCTTTTACTACCAAAACATTTAGTTTGATGAAGGGATTTTTCCTGTTATCGATGGTGGATTTACTTTTCATCTTGGTTTTCGTGATGCACCTCTTGAAAAAGGATTTAGTTATTTCGAAGAAGGGCTTTTTGAGAAAGGAAAAATTCCATCAATCGAATAGGGGTGGAAAGAGAAAGAGAGAGAGGGGGGGATAGATTTTAGCTTTTCTGTTACTATATAGTTGATAGTCGTGTGTGACGTGTGGATCACACGCATCGTCGATTTTAGTGCGCTGTAAATCGAAAAGACGGTCGTAGTGGCGCCTACATCAACGTCGTCGTCTCCAGGCTCGAGATGGATTCCACGGCGCTTACTCGGCATTTAGACCCGCATAACCCGAAATACCCATATGGGTTCTCCGCGCTCACATTTGCCTAATAGTGTCAGCACCACATCTTCATGAAACAAGCCTTACGCGCTTCGTTAGCTTATCTCCATTTTACCCCGTCCACGTCAACTCGCTAACAATTACAATTTCATCAAATTATTTCGCTACCTCGACTTTCTATTTATTTATTTAGCATTTAAACGGGCTGCTGCAAATATAGAGGCAGACACAAACTCCTCATTTCAACCACAAATTTTCAAACTTTTCACCGAAAAAAATATACCCTCAAAACAGTTGGATTTCTGCATTATTCGAAATATTTTACTTTTCTAGGGGAATTAATTTTTTTCATTCAATTGTATCTTACTGATATAATAGACTGCGAAGAAAATACATTTTTCATAATTAAATGATCATCACTTTACTCTCTAAATTTGAATTAGTAGAAATGTTTACTACTCGATTCGAATTAGTGACTGACTTTTGCTTCTGAATTAGTAAATTTTACTAATAAATAACTATTTCTACTAATTATTTATTAGTATAATTAGTATTAGTAAATTTTACTAATAAATAACTATTTCTACTAATTATTTATTAGTATAATTAGTATTAGTAAATTTTACTAATAAATAACTATTTCTACTAATTATTTATTAGTATAATTAGTATTAGTAAATTTTACTAATAATAGTGATTTCTACTGATTATTTATTAGTATAAAATTGAACATAGAGTGAATATAAAATTTGAGTGAAAATGGAGTAAAAATAAATTTTGAGTGATTGTTAAGGTGCAGTGAAAGTTAAGTGAAAGTGGAGTGAAAATAATTTTACGAATGAAAGTGAAATGAAATTACATAATCTACCCCCTGAATTAGTATTTTTCTACTCATAAAATAGTGGCGTAAAATTTTACTCAGGCAGAACATTCTTTTCACATAAATTTCGAAATAACATTCCTTATCGGTACACTGTTAAAAATTTTGAGAATTTTTCCAAACTTTTGCATGGGAATTTTCCTAAAACGTGTTTAGAAAAATTTTTTTCCCAAAAAAATGGTTATTTTCCTGAGCGTTTGGAAATTTTTATATACGAATTGAAATTTTTCTAAATTCTGTTGGGAATGACATTTTTCTTAATAGAAATGGTACTTTTTCTTATTTTTAAGAATTTTTTCGATAAGATGCAGAAATATTTTTTTCAGAGATATTGGAATTTTTTTGATAATTAGAAAAATTTCATGCTTCAATTTCAATGTTTAACAAAATATTTAATCAGATTCTAATTAAAAGTAAGAAATTATTGAATTTTCGAAAAATATTTATAAAAAACTGGAAATTATTTTATCAGATTCAAATATCCAATTACTTGTCAATTACTAAATAGAGATTTTTTTATATTATAAAATTATTTCAAATGTAAAATACAATGATAATTTGTTATCTGTAAATATTTGTTTATAATAATAATAATTAAGTATGGGTAAAAAATTAAAGATACTAGTAAATATTAAATTTTACACTTTGAAAAATTAATTTAATAAAGAATCTTTGTAAAGAATATATAAGTTTTTAAAAAATTTATAAAACAGTCCGTAAAACCGTTTTTAAAGCAAAAAGAAGATGTTTAGAATATTGTTTCGGTTTGAAAGGTTAGTCACATCTGGTTTGTCTTGGGATGACCAGCTAAGGGTTTTCCGTTACTAAAGAAATTTTTTTATTTTTCAAAGAAATTTCACAAGGATAGCATTTTCAGCGTCAGTTGCTCTCAAGCATTTACCGAGATCAGTTTTGAAAACGCCAGTGAAAAACTTATAAATCTCTTTAAAAGTGAATGTGAAAAATTTTAATAGTGAAAAATAGTGTTATTTAAAAAGCGTACATAAGGTAAATATTGATTATATTTTTATTAATTTATTAAAACATTTAATTTAAAAGTGATTGTCTTTTTGTTTTTGAGTATTCAATGTAGTTTCTAATTATACAGATATATCAACAATTTCAATTAAATTTACATAATTTAATTCTAAGTCAGACAATTTTTAAATGATAAACTCTCATTACTAATATTTATAAATAAAAAGGATAATTTCTTTAAATCTAAATTAGTCACTTTTAACTAATAAAATAAGACTTTACTGATTCTTTTTTAATAACCAATAACTGGTAATAGAAAATTAATAATAAATTTGTTGTTTTTATATTTTTCAGTATGCCGTTTGTTGTAAGTAAGCCGTTTTAAGGACACCAAAAATAGGACAACAACGTCAACGAGTTTTTTTTACAAAATACTTATTTTTTCTTATAAATGTATAAATAAATTAGTTTAAATTTCAGATATGACAAAAGTTGTTTTATTCGAAAAATCCAAAAAATTTTCCTATTCTAAATAAGAGAATTTTTGTACCTGTTTAATGGGATTTTTCAAAATTTTTGAAACCTTTTTGTAACATCAAAAGGGGATTTTTCCAAACGTTAGAGGGAATATTTACAAATTTTTAGGAATTTTTCTATATTATTTTAAGAGAATTTCTAAATTTTTGGAATTTTTTCTATACTATTACATAAAAATTTTTCCAAATTCTCCGAAATTTTACCAAACTTTTGGGATTTTTTCTATACTATTACATGGGAATTTTTCCAAATGATCAGAAATTTTCCCAAACTTTTGGGATTTTTTCTATACTATTTCATGGGAATTTTTTAAAATTTTTAAAGGAATTTTTCTAAATTTTTTAGGAAAATTCACTTATTTATATTAGGAATTTTTTCTAAAAAGATTAGTGGAATTTGCTTCCTAAATTTTTTTTTGGAAAATTTCCAAAATTTTTCTTACAGTGTACATTTGTGAAAAATATTTTTTCTAGACATAGTATTTTCAAACTAGGGGAAATATTCAGTAGAGTACTGAGTAAATATTTTTCAATATGTACCTAAGATATGATAAAAAGAAAGTTCAATATTTCTATTGCACACTTAACTCTCGCCGACGTAATTATCAGCACACGATGTCAGAAGAAAAACATTAATATCAAACGGCCCAGGCAATCGTCGACAGTGCAAATAGAAGATCTTAATGGTAAGCCAACTTTCTTGTGCAGTAGAAGCGCGCGGCTACGAGGCAGTGGAGAACGTTATACCTACCCTACAAACACTTTCTTCGATTCCTCAAATTCTACTTTACTAACTACGACTTTCTCGTTTGCCCATTCCCCATCCTCACACGAGCCAAATGAAACCCAAAGTAAACCAAAAATAATAATTAACTTTCTGAATTAAATAAAATATTGAAATTTTTCATTTTTGTTCTACTCTTTTAATATAAAATTTGTAATTTAACAAAAAATGAAATTTCAAAATATTTCATTCAAATTTTTTATTATAAAAACAAAATATGAATTTATTCTAACACAGATTTTGTTAGTATTATTTACATTTTAAATAACTTTATTCTTCAAGACAAACTATCACAAAATTATTGCCTATAAATTATTTAATAAATTATTTTTCAATAGAAATATTGTTCACAAACTCATTCTTTTCTTTTGGTGAAAAAAACATTAACAATTTGTTTTTAATTTTACAAACATAGATAATGAAAATTTTCTAAAACATATATTTCGAATTGTTTGAAAAAATTTCCCCTAAATGTTTAGGAAAATTTCTTTGAAAAGGAAATATACGAAAATTTCCAAGACTTTAGAAAATTTTTTAATAAAACTTTAAATTATTTTAATTATTTTAAAATCGAGAATTCAAATTTTTAAATATTTTAATTTGGAACCTTTTTAAAATTATTCAATTATTTAAATACAATAGTAAATAATTTATCAAATAATAATTGAATGTGTTTAAAATTTAATTATTAAGAAATTTTTCGACGAGTTTTTAAAAAATTTTGTTCTTTTGATGAATTTTAATCAAATTTTTAAGAATAATTAAACTTTTCGAGCAAATGGGTTAAAATTGTAATAAAAATATATAAAATTCTGCGATGAGCTTTATTGTTTATAAAAATAATAATTGAATACCTTCAACGAATTTATTATTCTTAAAAATAATTGAATACACAACAAAATTAATTACATACTTACGAAATTAATTGAATAATTAAGAAGAAATTTAGAAAAAATTTGTTAATTGTATTCCTCCTCAATTTTGATTATTTATAAAAGTACAATTTTATGAAAAAATTGGATTCCTTTGGGAAATTTATTAAAATAGTAAATATTAAAAATCATTGAAATCGAGAAAATTTTCTAAAATAATTAAATTTTTAAAAAAAATTTTGTTATTTCTAAAGATAATTGTGATTTTGATGAGAATTTTACAAAAAATTTAAAACATAATTCAATTTTTGTAAGAAGAATTTTATTACTTTTGAAAATAATTGAATTTCTGCAATCATTTGTAACTTCTCGAAAATTTAATTTTTTAAAATGTTTTTAACGAAAGTTTTTCTATAAATTAATTATTTTTTATAATCAATTAAACATCTATTGATAAATTTTACTAATTTCAAGACAAATTTAAATTATTAACATTTTTCGAAAATCTAAGCTTTCAAAAAATTTAATTAAATTTATTAAAAATTGAAATTTTATAAAATTTCAAATAAAAGCCTTCCAAAGTTCATCTATTAATGAAAATTGTAAAATCTATTCTTTTAAAAGTCAATTAATATTGAAATTTTTTAGTAAAATTATTCATTAAATAATTTGTAAATAATAAGTGTATGATAATTTTTCAAGAATTAAATTATTTAAAGGGAGGGTACACCTATATTTTCAACTGATGAAAATGAAGAAAATATTTTAAATATTAAAAAAAATTATTCTTGTAGTAATTTTTTCAGAGGTATTCAATGGTCATAAAAAAATTAATTAGAGAATATTTTGACCCTTTTTGAATTTTTACTGCTTCCAAAAATTGATAGATTTTGAAATAACCGATTAATTGACTATTATCAATGAAATATTTACTTAAATCAAATAATATTTAATGAATTCAATTAAATGGTTCAATTCATAATTGAATAAATAACTTCAGTATTTGAGGTAAATGTCATTTAATTGACCCTAATAAATATTATTTGATTAAATTAAATATTTAATTAATAATAGTCAATTAATTGGTTATTTGAATTAACTAAATTTTTTTTCATCGTCAGAAGTAAGCCGTGAGAATATTCGCTAGTTTATTTATAAAATTAAAAGTGCAGATTGCGAATGTTTTTATAGTACTCTCTAAATTACAATTAGTAGAAATGTTTACTAATTTGAATTAGTGACTGACATTTTGCTTTTGAATTAGTAAATTTACTTTCACTTCATACACACTAACAATTTTTTAAATCCATTTTCACTTCACTTTCATTCCAAAATTTTTTTTCACTCTACTTTTATTTAACAAAAAATTTCACTCCATTTTTACTTTACATTCACTCCACTTTTTCGCACAATTTTACTTCTCCATTTTCACATCAATTTAACTCAAAACTTATTTTCACTCAATAGTTATTTCACTTTCACTCGAAATTTATTTTGACACCACTTTAACATTCACTCAAAATTTATTTTCACTCCACTTTCTCACCACTTTAACATTCACTCAAAATTTACTTTTACTCTATTTTCAATTCACTTTCACTCCACTTTCACTCAAAATTTTTTAAATCTATTTTCACTTCACATTCACTCTAAATTTTTTTTAAATTTATTTTCACTCCACTTTCACCGAAAAAAGATTTCCACTTTATTTTTTATTCACATTCACTCTACTTTCACCTACAATTTTTTATTCTCTAGTTTCACTTCACTTTAACTCAAAACTTAATTTTACCGAATTTTTACTTCACTTTCCTCGAAATTTATTTTCACGCACTTTAGTATTCACTCAAAAACAAATTTCACGTCTCATTCACTCAACTTTTACTCACAATTTTTATTTTATTTTCACTCCACTTTAACTCAAACACTATTTTCACTCAACTTTCACTTCACTTTCACTCAACTTTTACTTCACTTCACTCAAAATTTATTGTCAGTCAATTTTCAATTCACTTTCATTCCACTTTCACTCAAGATTTCTTAAATCTTATATCACTTCCCTTTCAGTCTAAAATTTTTTTCATTCTATTTTCACTCCACTATTGCCAAAAAAAAATTTCACTCCATTTTCACTTCACATTCACTCAACTTTCACTCAAAATTTTTTTTAATTTTCACTTTCACTCCACTTTGTGGAGAAAATAAATTTTGAGTCAAACTCAAAGTGAAGTTTAAATTGAGTGAAAACATATTTTTTATTAAAGTTGAAGAGGAGTGAAAAAAATTTCAATAAAAGTGGAGTGAAAATAAAGTGAAAATAAAATTTTTGAGTAAAAGTGGAAGTGAATTAAAAATTGAAGTTAGAATAAATTTTGAGTCAGAATGAAAGTGATGTGAAAATGTCGTAAAAAATAGTTTAAGTGAAAATTGAAGTAGAGTGAAAAAAATTTCAATGAAAGTGAAGTGAATGTGATGTGAAAACAAAGTTAAATTTATTTCGAGTAAAAGTAAAAGTGAAGTGAAAGTAAATTGAAAGTTAAAGTAAAAATAAATTTTGAGTCAGAGTAAAAGTTAAGTGAAAATGAAGTGAAAAAATTTCATTAAAAGGCAAGGGAAAGTAAAATGAAAATTATTTGAAGTGAGATTTAAAGTAGAGTGGTTGTGCAGTAAAAATCAAGTGAACAAAATTTTTGAGGAAAAGTGAAAGTGGAGTAAAAGTCAATTGAAAATTGTAGTCAAAATAAATTTTTAATCAGAATGAAAGTGAAGTGAAAAGGTCATAAAAAACAGTTTAAAGGAAAATTGAACTAGAGTGAAAAAATTTCAATGAAAGTTATGAATTTAAAGTGAAAATAAATTGAAAATTTATTTCGAGTAAAAGAAAAAGTGGAGTGAAAGTGAATTGAAAGTCGAAGTGAAAATAAATTTAGAGTCAGAGTGAAAGTCAAGTGAAAATTAAGAGAAAATTTAATTAAAAGGGGAGGGAATGTAAAGTGAAAAATTATTTTAAGTAAAATTTGAAGTGGAGTGATTGTGCAGTAAAAATCAAGTGAAAAAAATGTTTGAGGAAAAGTGAAAGTGGAGTGAAAGTGAATTGAAAATTGAAGTGAAAATAAATTTTTAATTAAAATGAAAGTGAAGTGATAATGTCGTAAAAAATAGTTTAAGTGAAAATTGAAGTAGAGTGAAAAAAATTTCAATGAAAGTTCGTGAATTTGAAGTAAAAATCAAGTGAAAAAAATGTTTGAGGAAAAGTGAAAGTGGAGTGAAAGTGAATTGAAAATTGAAGTTAAAATAAATTTTGAGTCAGAATGAAAGTGAAGTGAAAATGTAAAAAAATAGTTTAAGTGAAAGTTGAAGTGGAGTAAAAAATTTTCAATGAAAGTGAAGTAAAAGTGAAGTGAAAATGAAGTGAAAAAATTTTAAGTAAAAGTGAAAGTCGAGTGAAAGTAAATTGAAAATCGAAGTGAAAATTTATTTTGAATAAGAGTGAAAGTGAAGTGAAAATGAAGTGAAAAAATGTCATTAAAGGCGAGGGGAGGTGAAGTGAAAATTATTTTAAGTGAAATTTGAAGTGAAGTGATTGTGCAGTAAAAATCAAGTGAAAAAAATTGTTGAGGAAAAGTAAAAGTGAAGTGAAAGTGAATTGAAAATTGAAGTGAAAATAAATTTTTAATTATAATGAAAGTAAAGTGAAAATGTCATAAAAATAGTTTAAGTGAAAATCGATGTGAAAATTTATTTTGAGTCAGAGTGAAAGTGAAGTGAAAATGGAGTGAAAAAAATTTCAACGAAAGGGGAGTGTAAGTGAAGTGAAAAAATGTTTTAAGTGAAAGTTGAAGTGGAGTGAAAGTGAAGTGAAACTTGAGTAAAAATAAATTGCGATTGTTAGTGCAGTGAAAATAAATTTCAAATCAAAGTGAAGTGAAAGTACATAATCGAACTCCTAGATTTAGAAAGTAGATAAACATTCTCAGTAAAAAAAAGCTAAAAAATAATTTACGTTTAGAATATTTCTCTCCGTTTCGAAATATGAATTTCTTTTACCCACATTATAAATTGACAAAGAATTAATTAAAAAAACTCGTCGTGACTTTTCGGAAATAATAAATCCACACGGGAATTATCGTAAGACCATAAGTAAAGTTGAGAAATAAATGTCAATTTTTTTAAGGACCAGGGTAAAAAAGAAATGAGATGGAGAGTCTCGAGGTGACAAGCTGTCAAACTAAGGGAAGCCGTTGGGGAAAATTATTGAGCTAATTGCTGTAAGTTGGACGTCGGACAAAATATTCGGGATGGAGAGTCGACGTTTGAGATTTGTAATAGGGCGGAGGTGGAGGGAGGAGGGAGAAATTCACGAGGAAGAGAAATGGTGGTTAGGAGAGTTTCGCGGAGGTGAGTTTTTCCTCTTTTTCCCATTCGAGTCGAATCGTTCGGCAGAACCCTCTTGTGCTTGTGCCTCTCCAGACAGAAATATGCGAAGCCGCGCGCCTCGTCAGTCGAAAAGCTGGACGCTTAATTGGACAAAGCCCCCCCCCCCTCACTCCTCTTCCTCCCACCTTACTTGGCGAGAGCGAGCCTCTCAGAGAGCTTTTCGCAATATGCCCGAAAAAAAAATGAATCATTTTTCGCGAGACAGAATATTGTCGACATGGTCACTCTTCAAGCGAGAGAAAAAAAATTTCTGTCTTTTCTTTTCTAATAATAAATATCTCCCACCCGTACGCAATGAATTAATATTTATAACAAACCCCCCCTTTTTTTTCTTTTTTTTCTCTTTTTTCCCCTCTCGCTCATGAATTAAGGTAATATTTTCAAATCATGGAAAAATAATCGAGAGAATTTCGAAACTGTGTGAAGGAGAAATAAACAAAGAAAAGAGGGAAGAGTCAATTGGAGCTGAAAAGTTGCATAACAAGCAGTCCGAAGAAAATTGCGGGAAAAACTGATTCTGGAAAGGGGAGGTGGGGGGGGTTCTCCCCCGCTAATTCGCACAGCCCTCTTTTCGACGAAAAGGCAAATGAAAACAAATGACGCGCAATAAGGAGAGAGCGGACTCTTGAAATAATAATATTTTCGGAAAGGGAGCATTAAAAAAAATTGAAACAGGAAGGTAAGCAGTCTCTCTCTTTCTCTCTCTCTCTCTTTGATTTCGAGTAGAAATGTTTTAATTCGTTTTACTTTAACTGCTTGGGGAGAGAATTTTCAAGAAAAAGGTGCTAATTACTCGCCATTTGCACTTAATTTTGATACTATTTTTTTGAAAAATTTATTATTCATTTTGTGCATTATTATCTTGTTTTTAAATTTTATTCAACTTGTATTTAATCTTTCTTACATTTTTATTCTTTATTACCTCCTCATATAGAGGAAGTATTTTTTCTTCAATTTAAAAAAAAATTTAACTGTTCATTAACTCCTGACCGGCTATGTTCACAATTTCGTTTCGAATTTTATTTTCGCAGATTTTTATTTTTCCTATCTTTTCTTGATTATAAAGTGAAAATGAATGTGCATAAAAATCTGTTAAAAAGTGAATTTCTAAAGTGAAAAATAAAATAAAATTTTATCAAAATGTAAGTAAAAATAAAAATTAAAAGAATCTGTCAAAGCGAAAATGAAAATAAAAATTAATGAAGAAATATGTCAAATCGAAAGTCAAATTAAAAATAAAACTTTTCGTAGCATACAAAAATTTGCTAATTGAAAATAAAAGTTAGTCTCTGTGAAAACTAAACTAAGAAAGAAAATTAGTTAAAAACAAAAATAATTATGAAAATCTAACCGAAAGAACATAACATTCTTTTTGGCTTTGAATTTCGCAAAAAAATTTTTACTTCTAATTTCTCACTAAAAGAAATTTCACTCTTAATTTTAGTATTAAAAATTTACTTTCAAGCAAAAAAAATTTACTTTAAATTACACCTAAAATATTTTTACTTTGAAAAACAGATTTTATTTTTACTTAAAAAATGTTCATACCTTATCTCAAAATTCTCTCCTTCAAATTTCATTTTCGTCAAAAAAAACCATTTCACTTTCAATTAAAAATTTTTGGTCAAATTGCAGATAAAAACTTTTTCATAAAAAGTGAAAGTTAACAAATTCTTTGTCAGAGTGAAAATATTTTCGTTAAATTGAAAATAAAAATTTGTTCTCTAAATAGAAATTAAGAATCTTTTAGAAGTAAAAATTCTTTCGGTGAAATTGTAAATGAAAATTTTTTTACATAAAGTGATAGTATTTTAAGTGAAATTGGAAAATTATTTTTGGTGAAAGTGAAAATTTTTTTATTGGAGGTGATATTTTTTCATAGAAACTGAAAGTATTTTGGGTAAAATTGAAAATTTTATAATTGAAATTGAAAAAGCGAATATTTTGTAGAAGTTGAAATTTTTTTGGGTGAAAATTTTCCATAGAAAGTGAAAGTGTTTTGCGAAGAATTAAAAATTTTATAATTGAAATTCAGAATTTTTTATTGGAGGTGATATTTTTTTGTGAAAATTTTTCATACAATATGAAAGTATTTTGGGTAGACTTAAAAATTTTATAATTAAAAGTGAGAATTTTTTTAGTGAAAGTGGAAAATTTTTCAGTGAAATTGAACGAGAAAATTTTTCCATAGAAAATTAATGTATTTTCAATGAATTGCAAAGTGAAAATTTTTTAATTGTAAATTGTAAAATAATTGTAAATTTTTTCTTGTGAAATTGAGATTTTTATGATTGAAAGTGAGAATAAGGTGAAAATTTTTGCATGAAGGTAGAAACATTTTCTGATAAAATTGAAAGTATGCAAATTTTTTTCGGTGAAAATGAAAATGAAAAGTTGTTACGTGAAATTTTTTTTTAGGTAAAAGTAAAGTTTCGTGAACATACTGTTTTTTAAAATATCATTTTTATTTACATTGTGATAAACTTTTATTTTTTTTCAATTAGAGAAAATTTTATTCTTATTTTCGTATTGACTTTCACTTTTACTTTCATTTTCAGAATAATTAAAAAAAAATACATCAAAATGAAACTTCAAACTTGCACAGTTTTTCAAAAGATATCAAATTGTGACAAAAAACGTATTAAAAATATTGACACGATTAATTGTTGATATAATTATTATTTTTTTATCAAAACGTTAGTTTTGAAACGTTTTTTGTCCCAATTTGATATCCTTAGCAAAAATTGTGATCTAAAAGTGAAAATGATAAAGAAAAAGAAAGTAAAAATAAAATACAAAACTATGTCTGAAAATGAAAATAAAACTCAAAATAAAATATAAAAACTGTGCCTGAAAGTGAAAATGAAAGTGAAAATGAAAGTAAAACAGAAAGTGAAAATAAAAGTGAAAAGGAAAGTGAAAATGATAGTGAAAATGAAATGAAAAAGTGAAAGTAAAAGTAAAAATGAAATTCGACAATCGACCCCCCGATCAGTATTTATCGGGAACGATATAATTTCTCGACTTTGAGAATTAATGATCCGACAAGTAGCTATTTAGGTGCACAGTGTGTTACCTCGGGAAATGGTTGTCAGGTGTAGGAGGACTGAGATGGAATTTAGAGAGAGATTGCCTTAAATGGTCCGCGCTTAATACGACACAAGAGGCTAATCTTGAAAAAAAGTCCCTGTGAGATAAGTTGTGCACCCTTCAATTTCTTCAAGCCCGTTGTCTATTACTTACTCTCCCTTCGTTTTTTTTCTCTTTTTAACCCATCACGACCTTTCGCCAGCGGCAATATTGAAGCTTGTTTTGCATTAACCGATAACGCGATCGGCTTACAAACGACCCGCTAATCGTTCCTCCTTCCTTTTTGCAGCATAATTATAAATTACGAGCGAACCAAAAAGAAAATTATTCGCCAGACAATTTTTAAAAAAGAAAATTTCCCAATCTGTACCAACTAATTTTTAATTCCATTTTTTCGATTTTCGACTATTTATGGGTGAACTTTTTTAATTTGCCTTTAATTTTTTTAATTTTATTTTGACTTCGATTTTTTACTTTCTCTAAAAGTCGAAACTTACTCCGAATTTTCAGTTTGACGTTGATTTTTATTTTCACTTTGAGTTTTACTTTCACTTTCAAAGCGAAAACTACCAAAGTGAGAGTGAAAATTAAAGTCAAAGTCATTTGACTTTAATTAAAAAGTTTTAATTGAAAAGTAGAAATTATAAAACTGTTTATTTTTTTAAAATTATAAATATTTTCAATTACAAGAAAATTTTTTGTCTATGTGTAAATTCCTTCAAATGCAAAATGAAAAGACAAAAAATTATGTCCACATTTTAAGTATTTTTTCCTTTATTCTCAGTTTATTTTTTATAGATTTGACTGTATAATTATTTCTTTTAATCGATAATAAATTCCAAATTTTTATTGTTTATTACTTAAAACAAATATCTATTAGTTTTAAACAATTTAATGGTTTTATTGATAAATTATTATTTTCCTGAGAAAAATTAAACTATTGCAAATTTATTCTTAATTAAAATCAAATTGAAACTTTGTGACAAAAATTGTAATTGACAAATAGAAAACATACAAATTTTTTTTAATTTTATGTAATTAATTTCCATTCTATATTATTAATTACTTAAAAAAATTACCTATTAGTTTTAAAAAAATTTTATTGGTTTTATTTTTTAAATATTATTTTACTGAGAATAAATAAATTATTGTACATTTTTCCCGTTTACAATAAAATTTAAACTTTATGAAAAAAATGTAATTGACTAATCGAAATCATGCAAATTTTTTCCATTTCTTTTGAAAAAGAAAATGAACTTTAGTTACAAAATTGTTGTTTATCAAATCGAAATTTTTTCTTTTTTATTATTTTACCACAAAATTAGGATATTTCCAAAATTTAACAATTAGGAAATAGAAAATATACCCATTTTGCATATTTTATGTTTGTCAATCACAATTTAGCGCATCAAATTATATATCTGTTTTAGAAAAAGAAGAAATTTTTTTCATAATTCTTATTTTTTAATCACAATTTTTGTACAAAATTCTTTCATTTTTTTAACAGGAAAAAAGAAATTTATTATTAAACCTTTTTTGTAACAATTCTGTTATTTTTTCTTGCTGACTAAAAACAACTTTATAAAAAATAATATTCAATAATTATTGTATTGACAACTTGGAAATTAATTAACTGATTGAAAATATAACTGATTGTAAAGGTTCTAGTGTAAGAGAAAAAATATTTTTATTTTCCACTGTTTTTTTAGTGTGAAAAACTCAAAAAAATTAATCATTTCATAATTTAAACTATTTAAATTTATTTTTCAGTAAATAAGAATCTTCGTAATTTTTATTATGCCCGAAAATGTAACCAGGTTTTGAAACATATTTTTTGCAAAAAATAAGCATTCAAGTTCAAAATTCTCAATTTCTTGACATGTCCCAATGTCAAGATGAAAGTTAATAAATTATATTAATTTTCATATTTCAGCATTTAAATACAAATTTACACTTGGATAATAATTTCGAATAGTTTTACTTTACGAAGATTTAAATAATTGTTACATTATTTTATATTTTATTTAAAAAAAAATATTGTCTTGAATTTTGTTTATTTCGGATTAATTCATCTTTTTTTATTTTCTTGCTAACAATGGCCATGTTCTCAGTTTCCTATTTCTTAATTTCCTGCACGAATAAAAATCTTCAATTGGAACAACTGAAATAATAAATAAATAAATAAATAAATAAATAAATAAATAAATAAATAAATAAATAAATAAATAAATAAATAAGTAAATAAATAAATAAATAAATAAATAAGTAAATAAATAAATAAATAAATAAATAATAATAAATAAATAATAAATACTTTTGCTGAAATAATGAAAGTATTCTTTGAAATAACGAAAGTATTCGTTTTAATAACTAAAAATTTCGTTAATATCTAGTAAATTTTATAGTTGTTCCAGGTAAAGATTTTTTTCTCGTGTGGCACTTTTTGACAGAATATACATGTAAAAGTTTTACAGCTGTAAAATTTACAATATTTGTATTTTTTTACACCTTCCTTTTAAACAATACTTTGATAATACTTTTAACTTGAATTTAACCTACTTTTTAAAAACTGAGCGTAAAAAAGCGATTACGCCAAAATTTTCTTCATTTTCTCCCCTCATTTGTGGAACTACCCATATACGTGTTGAGAGAAAATAATAATTTGGAAAATTTTTACTTCGAAATTTATTCGAGAAACTTTTTGCAGTGATAGGGAGTTTTATTTCTCGCTTTTTTTAGCAAGTTGATGTTTTTTTTTGTTTTTTTTTTTTTTTTTGTTTTTTTTTGTTTTTTTGTTTTTTGTTGAGAAGTTGGAGTGAAATTTTGTTGGTTATTGCAGACGAATGCAACGCTGATTTCCATGCGAGCGGGGAGAGGGAAACGTTGGCCACTTCTGATCCTGAGTAGCAATTAAACATTTGGCTAATGTGCTTTTCCATTCAGAAAATTGGATATTTCAGGCGCCTACGTCGACCATTCCCATTCCCTCGGTCGTGACCAGTGCCCGCCTCGCAAGCTCGATATACCAGATTAATTGAATTTACAGGGGATGGCGCGCGGTCTAACGATTCGAATCCTTCGCTCAGGGTCAACCGCGAATTTATTAATCGCGCTCAACTACATTTACCACATTATCGTGTTCATTTTTAAAACTTTTTCAACATTTCTTCGCTTCTTGTTTTTTTTTTTGAATTCCCACACCGGAAACTGAAAATCATGACTCGCTTAAAAATCATTTATCTTTTAAATTAAAAAAAATTTATAGGAGTTACTTAGCAGTTTGCTTTTACTAATTGATTTTTTATAGTCAGGCGATTAATGACATTTAACAAACAAGAAATTACATTTAAAAAAAATTACCAAAATAAAAAAATTACATTTTACAAACAAGTAAAAATTTTGTAGAATTTATTTAATAGTACACTGAAAAAAAAAAATTTATTTGATTCAAATAACCGATTATTTGTCTACAATCAAATAAATATTTACTTGAGTCAAATAATTTTTATTTAAATCAAATAAATTGTATTTGAATCAAATATTTCAGTATTTGAAGCAAATAAATTGTATTTGAATCAAATAAATTGTATTTGAATCAAATAAATTGTATTTGAATCAAATAAATTGTATTTGAATCAAATAAATTGTATTTGAATCAAATAAATTGTATTTGAATCAAATAAATTGTATTTGAATCAAATAAATTGTATTTGAATCAAATAAAAATTATTTGATTCAAGTAAATATTTATTTGATTATAGACAAATAATCGGTTATTTGAATCAAATAAATTATTTTTTCAGTGTAGGTAAAACTAATTTTTAAAAATATTACATTCTCATTTTTGTTTCGAAAAAGTTTTTTCAAAAAAAAAAAAATTTTTTCGGTCTCAAATCGAAAAGTCAGGAGTCGAAAATATTGAATGTAAGTCAAAGAGAGATTAAACCGAGAAAAGGCGTTTCGAGAGTCTTTTAATGTTAAACGTCCTGCAAAGCAGCGGCTGAAAAGAATTTTAATATTTTTCAATTAAAGCGACGTTGGGAAAAAAAGTAAAAAAAAGCTTTAGCAGAAAAGCAACGATAACCACATCAAGGCGAGATTCCTATTCAGCTTTCAAGGTTTGGTCCAGTCCTTTAAATAAAGAAAGGATTTCTCCCTCTGCTATATAGAAAATTCTCCGAATTCTTATACATTTTCGCTTTTTTTTTGCTATGAAAGTTTAACATCAATTTTCAAAAATAAAAAAAGAACCGCACTTAGAAAAATGGTTTCTAAGAACATTAAAAGGGGATTGAAAATAAAAAATACTAGTCTGATCCATTATCGCTACTGACAGTTCGTCTATAAAAAGAATCTAAAATTGTGGCTAAAGTTTTGAAATAAATAAAAATTTTTAAAGATTAAATTAATATTAAAAAAAATTAAATTAAATTAACATTAAAAGGGGATTAAAAAAAAAAAAACTAGTCTGACTTAGATCCATTATCGCTACTGATAGTTCGTCTATAAAAAGAATCTAAAAACGTAGATAAAGTTTTAAATTAAATTAAAATTAAAAAAATTAAATCAAAATTTAAAAAAAATAAATTAAATTAAATTAAATTAACATTAAAAGGGGATTAAAAATAAAAAATACAACTAGTCTGACTTAGATCCATTATCGCTACTGATAGTTCGTCTACAAAAAGAATCTAAAAATGTGGCTAAAGTTTTAAACGCTCAAATAAACGAAATTATGATTTCTTCTAATTTTTTCAGAAAATTACTATTAAAAAAAAGGAAAATAATGTAAATTAAACATTTAGTTTCGAATTTGCTTTAATTGAAAAAATATTTTTTTGTTAAGAAATAAATTAGAAGAAGTAAAAAAATGTCGTTTATTCAAACGTTCGAAGTTTTAGGAACATATCTAAAAATCATACTCAAATATTACTCAAAATGTAAAAAGTAACGGATTAAAAAAAATTGACAAATTTAATTCCTTAACAGAATGAAAATAAATAATTGTCGGGAAAAATATATATTTTTCCACAAAATTGGATTATCTGTGAAAGAGAGTGAGAGAGAGAGAGATTTTTACAGAAGAACGATCATTGCGTTTAATTTCCGGGCATTGTTCTCGTTCATGGAGTGCTCTATATACACATATATATGTATATATATAAATCCGTGGCTGTAGATTAAATTTAGATGCGACGATTGTCCGAACGGTACGGAAAGTTTCTCCTAAAATTGGACCGTATTTCCTGGAAGGCAAATCTATTATATCCCCGAGTTCCACAAATCGAAGTCACGCTACGTCGCTGACCAAGAACCATCTCTATAGGACAAAACGACGTTGTACATTTTCTACCTTGATTGTACACCCACCACAATTCCAAATCCGTCACACACACACACAGACAGAAACACCCTCAAATACAAATTCGCACCAGCCAACCAATTTTCTCTTTTAAACCAAGAAACTAATTTAACTCGCATTAATTGCTTTTTTAATTAATAAATTATTTTTCCCTATTTTCATAATTTCTTCAATGTCGAAAGGTGTTTTGAAATACTTTATTAAATGTGCGATTTAGTCGGGCAGAAATATAACCAGTGATTGCATTCAAATATTGTGGTGTCAACATTCGGTCAGTGGTCCGTTCAGGTTACTTTCACTTTCGATTATTAAAAAATTTTCACTTTTAATATCGTGAAAGAAATTTCCACTCAAAAATTTTCACTTTCAATCTCGTGAAAGAAATTTCCACTCAAAAATTTTCACTTTCAATTTCGTGAAAGAAATTTCCACTAAAAATTTTTCCCTTTCAATTTCGTAAAAGAAATTTTCACGAAAAAATTTTCACATTCACTTTTGGATTTTCGAATTAATGCAAAAAAATTTTCCCTTCGACCCAAAAAAATTGTCAGCACCACTAACAATTCTTACATTCAATTGGAAAAAATATACTAAAATATTTTCACTTTCACCATAAAAATTTCCTTTTCACCCAAAATACATCCATTTTTTTTAATGAAAAAATTTTAACTTACAAATTACAATTTCACATAAAGAGTTTTCACTTCTAAAATGTTCTAAATAGCAACCGTCTATTTTTTACTGTTTTATTGAAAATTAAAAATTTTTTAAATGATAGAATTTTGCAATTTATAACTCAAATTTTTTTTATTAACCATAATATCGACTGCAACTTAATTTTATTACTATTAGTCAATAACTATAAGTAATTGTACTATTAAAAAATTTTAGTTTTTGTAGAATAAAGTTTTTCGTAAAGTCCTTATTTACTAAATGCTAAAAAATAAATTTGAATAATTTAACTAATTAACACGAATAAATTTCATGAGTTTGAACAAACAATTTTGACACTTATGAAAACAGCAAAGGTTAAAAATAATTTTTCCCTTAGGGTCGATCCTTTACAATCAAAATTTGTAATCAACTGATTATTTTCAAAGTTTGTCAATAAATTAATTCTTGAACATTATTTTTTATAAAGTTGGTCCTTGTGTAGTAATCAAGAAAAATTAGTAAAATTGTTGCAAAGAAAGGTTTAATAACAAATTTTTTTTCTTTATTTAAAAAAAAATAAAGCATTTTGTACAAAAATTGTGATTAAAAAAAGGAATTATGCAAATATTTTTCTTTATTTTCTAAAATGAAGTTATTATTTTATAAGCAAATTTGTGATTGATAAACGAAAAATACGCAAAATGAGTATATTTTCTATTTCTCAATCGTTAAATTTTGTAAATATCTTAATTTTGTGTAAAAATAAAAAAATATAATTTCGAATTGATAAACAACAATTTTTAACTAAAGTTTATTTTTTTATTCAAAAGAAATAGAACAAATTTGTATGATTTCTATTTGTCAGTTACAATTTTTGTTTATGAAGTTTTAATTTTATTGTAAAAGGGAAAAAATTTACAATAATATCTTTTTTCTCAGTAATATAATAATTTAAAAATAAAACCAATAAATTTCTTAAAACTAATAGAAAATTTTTTTAAGTAATTAATGATAAAAAACGTAAATTTATTATAAGGAAATGAAAAAAATTTGTATGATTTCTATTTGTCAATTACATTGTTTGTCACATAAAGTTTCAATTTTATTTCAATTAAGAATAAATTTGCAATTGTTTAATTTTTCTCAGTAAATTAATGATTAAAAAATAAAACCAATAAATTATTTAAAACTAATAGGTATTTGTTTGAAGTAATAAATAATAAGAAATTTTAATTTATATTATAACATTTAAAAAAACTGATTTAACTATCTAACTTCAAATGTCGGTAGAAAGAAAGATTACAACGATTATTATAGTTACTTTCAGTTTTGTCTACAACTTTTCAATTTAAATTTCACCCAAAAAATTTTCACTCAATTTAACCAAAAAACATTTTTATTTACAATTTCATCTGAAAAATTTTGCAAAAATCTTTAACAGTTTGAATTACACTTATAATATTTTATCTTGAACTTTCAAATATTTTTTTTTTTTTTTTTTGTAAAATTGTAAGTGGAAATTTTTTTAATAAATAGTGAAAGATAAAATATTTTGAGTTACAATAAAAAATTTTTTAATGAAAGTGAAAATATTCTTATTGAATTTCAAATTAAAAGGCAAAAGTTTTTGATTTTAAATAAAATATACCTATTTTGTGCAATTGAAAATGAAAACATTTTTGGGTGAAATTGAAACTGAAAATTTGTTGTCAAAATTGAAATTAAGAATATTTTAGAAGTAAAAATTCTTTGGGTGAAATTAAATTAATTTAACATTTTCTTGAGTAGTGGTGACAATTTTGTAGATTTAAGCGAAAAATTTTTGCGTTAAACTGAAAATTTCCTGAGTAAAAGTGAAAATTTTTTATGTAAAAGCAAAAATTTCTTTGATAATAAAAATTTTATGAATAAAAATTCCAAATGATTTAATCAAAACATACTTTTTAAACAGTTTTAAGGATTATTTACTTAAATGCGAAATTGTAAAGACAAAATATTTATCATTTATAAAAATATAAAATTTTAACACAAAAGTATTTTTATTATTTATCATTATTGTTTGTTTATTTTTAAAATTTTTTTAATTAAAAATTTTAAGTTAAATATTTAGTTCTCAGATAGAACTGAAAGTAAAGTAATTTTCTATACAGGAAAATGGTCACATGTTTCAGTAATAATTCTAAATGTTAGTCAGGAAAAAGGATTAACGAACGCGTTCATTGAAATTTAAAGAAGCTTGTAATAAAGAAATAAAAATATAATTATCAAAACTTTAGTATCTTTCATTTATTTATTTAAAAAAAGTTAATTCGAAAGTGATACAAATAAAATTTCCAGTGTTACTTGAAGTTAAATAGTTGTATTTAATATCAAACTAAAAAGGAAATAGTTAAAATTAATTTTAACAATATTTGTAAATTTATTTTTTGCAAAACTGAAAAAGAAATTAAATCGTAGAAGGGTTAATCGTTAATGGCATGTTTTAATCAGACATAAATTTTAATTTTTAATTATTGAAGAATTTAAAGTTGACGAATGTTTCAAAAACTGAATTCAATTGCAAATGCTTGTGTTTTGATTTAATTCAATTATAGAATAGGTTTAACAAGGCCAAATATACGTTTTCTATTTTGCTACCTATTTTTGAAATTAAAAAAATTTTCACGACAAAATAAATTCTTCCGCATTAGTTATAAAATTCAAGACTGAATTTTTAATGACTGAATTTTTAATAACTGAATTTTTAATGACTGAATTTTTAATGACTGAATTTTTAATTTGTTTAAAAATTGTAACACTGAAAATAAAAGTTCCGAAAGAAACAGAGGACTAACGCGACTCCCAAGTTTAAAAATGGAAATTAATTTTTGATTTTCGAAAGTTTGGTGAACGAAAGTTAATTTTGAGCTGCTTGGAAAATTTAGGGTTGTGCTTTAAAGTGTTTCAAGCACTGAAGCGAGTTGCGTTGAACTTTGATATTCGTAATTCCATTGCTCGCAATTAGGGCCGGTAATTACCATAACCATTAGCGCAGGGCAGAAGGGCGCGCAGTCCGGAGGAACTACCACTCGAGACACTTGGGACGTACAAGATTTTGGGATAGCCGGGTATCCGGCTGTCCGGGACATAAATACTGGTGGTCAGCCTGACCGCGGAACTCCTCCAAATAACCTGGACACACAATCAGGAAGTTTCTTGAGGAATGTGACCGTCCTGAATTTCTTAGCTGGTCGAATTAAACTGGTTCCACTAGACGCCCCTAACGTTCCACTAGCTGAAGATGGCAGAGAGTCTGCCTAAAACTTCAAAATACTCTCCTCCGGCCCCCACAGATTCCTCTCTCCAATGGTTGGTTACACAGTGTTTCCCAAAATTCAACAGATTTCCACTGGAAGATTGCTAGAGACAAACCGCGAATTAACCTTTTCGTATCATTCAAATTTTTAACTCAGAAGTAATACAATTAGTGACAAAAGGGAGAAGTTGAGGAAATGCACTAAAAAAAATTATTTGATTCAAATAACCAATTATTTGACTATTATCAAATAAATATTATTAATATTATTATTATAATAATTTTTATATTTGAATTTTGAATCAATTAAATAGTATTTGCTTCAAATACTGAAATATTTGATTCAAATAAAATTTAATTGATTCAAATAAAAATTATTTGATTCAGGTAAATATTTATTTGATAATAGTCAAATAATCGGTTATTTGAATCAAATAATTTTTTTTCAGTGTGGGAATGCTATATCCGGAATATTTTTTAATTTTTCATTCTCATCTTTTTTTCCTACAAAAATACATGACTTAATAATTTAAATTAATCCCTCAACGGGCACTATAAATAGAACCAAATTTTAAAATTATCATTTTCCAAAAAGTCGTAAATACCAAATGTTTATTGTTCCCAGATTGTACCATGAAACAATTATCAAAACCATTTTTCCATCTCTCTAAAAATATTTTCCCCAAAATTCAGAAACATCCAAAAAAACCAGGGAGTCAATTATGTAATTTCACTTCACTTTCTCTCCACTTTCAATCACTATTTTTTCCACTCCATTTTTACTTCGCTTTCATTCAAAATGTCTTTTATTCCACTTTTATCCCAAATATTTTTCACTCCATTTAAAAATACTTTCAACGATTTTTTCGTATTTTTTTAGTTTATAAGGTTTTTTTGGCCACTATAAGGGCTCGGATTGTGCGACTTTTTCGACTTTTTCCACTTCTCTAAGAAAATGGGACTTTTTTCGACTTTTTTTGTGAAAAGATGCGACTAATTGACTTTTTCGAGATTTTTTTTAGTAAAATCCGACTGAAATTTTTTAAATTTTTAGAAAATTATTGTTAAAGGAAAAAAGTTCAGTCAAAAAAATGTTCTGTTAAGTTTATTTCAAGATTTCTTTTAAATTTTTCAAAAAAACGTCAATAACTTCCTTTTTAAATAAATATTTTATTATTATTTTTCCATAAGAATTAAAATTCTTCAAAAGATTTAAATTGAAACCTTTTTGAAATTAAAATACTTATAAAAAATTGTTATAAAACCTGAAGACATAGATCACTCCGAATCTTCGACTCGGAGCAATCGATGTCTTCATGTTTTATAATAATTAAAGATGACCGAGAGATAAAATCATTATTTTATATTGTAATGATTTTATAAAAATAAGAATTCGAAAATAATTGAATTTCTAGGTAGAATTTTTTTATTTATAAAGATAATTAAAATTTTGACCAAAATTTTATTAAAATTCTTTGCAAATAATTGAATTTCAAAGAAGAATTTTATTATTTATAAGGATAATTGAAATTTTGAACAGATTTTTTTTTAAATGTTTAAAAGTAATTGAATTTTGAAGAGGAATTTTGATATTTTTAAAAATAGTTGAAATTGTGAGGAGCAATTAAAAAAATTTTGAAAATAATTGAATTTCAGTGAAGAATTTTCAAATTTTTTAAGATAATTGAATTTAGCAAAGAATTTTATCAGGAATTTTGAAAATAATTAAATTTCCATGACGAATTTTATTATTTATGAAGATAATGATAATTTTGACGAGAAATTAAAAAAATTTTTTGAAAATAATTGAATTTCTGCGAAGAATTTTATTACTTTTGAAAATAAATGAATTTCTAGGGTGAATTTTATTATTTATGAAGATAATTACAAATGTACAGAAATAAATAAATAATTGAAATTCTAGCAAGAATTTTATTAAAATTCTTTAAAAATAATTGTATTACACAGAGAAGAATTTCATTATTTATAAAGATAATTGAAATTTTGAGAATTTAAAAAAAAATTTTTGAATGTAATTGAATTTTTCCGAAAAATTTCATTCTTTTTGAAAATAAATGAATTTAAGAGAAGAATTTTATCATTTATAAAGATAATTGAAATTATGATAGGCATTTTATTAAAATTTTTTTAAATAATTGAATTTTGGAAAAGAATTTTGTTGTTTATAAGGTTAATTGAAATTTTGAACAGATTTTTTTTTTAAATGTTTAAAAGTAATTGAATTTTGAACAAGAATTTTGATATTTATAAAAATAATTGAAATTTTGAGAATTAAAAAAAATTTTTTTTGAATGTAATTGAATTTTTGCGAAGAATTTCATTCTTTTTGAAAATAAATGAATTTTAGAGAAGAATTTTATTATTTATAAAGATAATTGAAATTAAGACAAGCATTTTATTAAATTTTTTTCAATTAATTGAATTTTGGAAAAGAAATTTATTAATTTTTAAAAAGTAATTAAAATTTTGAACACATTTTTTAAAAAAATGTTAAAAATACCTAATTAAAATTTTGCCATGCATTTTATTAAATTTTATTTAATATTATTCCAGATTGTTTGATATTAAAGTATGTGTTGGCAAGAAATGTGATTTTTTTACAATTTTGACAATTTCGTGTTTTTTTGGGGTTTTTTTTTACCTAAATTTTAATTCGACTTTTTTCCGACTTTTTTGGAAGTTTTATGTGACTTTTCGTGATTTTTGTTGTGAATTTATGCGACTAAAGCGACATTTTTTTGAGTCTTAAAGACGATCCGAGCCCTGCACTATAAAAAATAGTTAATATTCAACAATGATTAAATAAACAATCGTAGGAATATTAGACGAGAGTTGAGGTTTGAATTTAAAATAAATTATTTAATAGTAATAAATTATTAAATTAAAATATTCTATATCACGTTCATAGGACGTAAGAGCAAAAAGGAGGAAAGCGACAAAGAAAAATGAGAAATAGAAAGAAGGGTTTAAAGGAAAAAATTTGAATTAGATAGGAAAGGAAACAACTTTGATTCCTAAAAGTACACCATTGTTACTAGAAAAAAATATTTAGTAACTAAAAAATATTTCAGTAAATATTGAGTGAAACAGAATGAATTCACAATGAACATTTTCTCTCGATAATTGGGCATAATTTAGGACTTGTTAATAGGTCGACTAGTATATACGTATATCTATGGGAGAAATTTCGGTGATTTCTTGGTACCTTGGGTTAGATACGACAGGTCGGTCCAGCTTGGCATAACCGGAATACCAAATCGAACCTTGCAATAGTACGTTGAGTTGGCTTCTAGTTTAAGGCAAAGTTTTAATCACTATCGACTTTAGGGGATCTCTCCTCGTTTCGCGAGAATCCTCAGGAGGAAATGTCTAGGCAAGGAAGTTGAAGGAAAAGCGATTACGATTGCCCACAGCAGCAGTATTTCTCATCATTGCTGACAAATAGTATCTTTTATCTAATCAAGACTTCACTTTCCAATACGTTCCAGTACGTACCCTCTCTTTTTCATTCACTCTCAAAATCGCTTCATTCGAAAATTTTCTTTTTAAAATTAAAACAGAACTGTAAGTTGGGAGAAAATAGTAATCGGAAATGTGTTCACTTCTTCTTTTTTCATTCACTTTTGAAAATCACTTCGATGGAAAATTCCTTTTTTGAAAATTTAGAAAAGAAACTGATGCATGGCTAAATTACAAAAGAGGGAATTTATGATGTCAAAAGTTGTTTTTTACAATAGTTTTGAAAAAATAAAATTATTTTTAAGAAGAATAAAATTAATAAAAATCTGTATTAATAAAGTTCGTGATCCGGTAATCGTTTTTGTTTCTTAACTTTTTTTTATAATTTTCTTTTTCAAATATTTTCAATTTTAAAATTAATGTATTGAAAAATAAAAATAAATAAAATAAATAAATAATAAGGAATAAATAATATTAATAAATAAATGCATTGAATTATTGCAAAAAATGTTATCATCAAATTTGATAATAATAGAATTCCTTCTAAAAATATTATTCAATTCTCGTGAAGAATTTTATTAAAATTTGTAAAAATCCTAATTTAATTCTTTTGAAGAATTTCTTTCCATTTTTTTCAAACTCATAGTTTATTTAAAAATTTTAATTGAAAATTTTGAAATCAATTTGATTTTACGAAGAAGAATTTTATTTAAATTGTTTTTAAAATAATTGAATTCTTGGAAAGAATTTTATTACTATTTATAAAAATAATTGAATTGTGTCGAAGAATGTATTAAATTTTAAAAAATAAATAAATTTTATGTTAATATTTGAAAATTAAAATTCCTTTCAGAAATTCTATTAAAATTGTTTTAAAAATAATTAATTTTCTGCAAAAGATTTTACTATTTATAAACAAATGAATTATTGCAAAGAATTTTACTAATTTATAAAAATAATTGAAATGTTTCGAAGAATTTATTAAAATTTTGAGAAATAATTAAATTTTAATGAAGAATTTTATAGAAATAATTGAAAATAATGAAATTTGATTTTCTTTTTTCTAAACACTTTGACAATAATTGAATTATTTTTAAAGAATTTAAAATTCTTGCTGAAATAGAATATTATGGAGATTTTTGAATATAATTAAACTCTTTCGTGTAATTTTATTTAAATTGGATTAAAAATAATTTAATTCTTTCAAAAAATTGTAGTATTTATAAAAATAATTAAATTGTTTCGAAGAATTTATTAAAATTTTAGAAAATAAATGAAATAATTTATGAAAATATTTTTAAATATTTGAATTCATCCCAGAAATTTAATTAAAATTGTTGTAAAAATAATTGAATTCCGGCAAAGAATTTTACTATTTATAAAATTAATTGAATTCTTGCGAAGAGTTTCACTATATTTATAAGAATAATTTAATTATTTCGAAAGATTTATTAAAATCTACGAAAAATCTACTGAATTGTTTAGAATGTTTTATTAAATTTCTAGAAAATTATTGAATTCTTTTGTGAAATTTTATTAAAAATTTTAAAATATAAACAGTAATAATTAACTTTGTAGTTAATAAGTAAATTTTTTAAATTTTGACTGTAAAATTATTTTAAAAATTTATACTTTAAAATAGAAAGTTTTGTAATTTTTTAGACTAGAAAATTAATTGAATTTTGGTGGACTTGCAGTTCAAATTTTTCAGTATTTCGAAACTTTAAGCAAATAAAGAACAATATTTATTAATAATTTATTTAAAAAAAAAAATTAATTTTACAAAAGTAATTAAAATTCGAAAAATTTAATTTAGAAGTTTCTAAAAAATTAGATTTTTGAAAAATAGTAATTAACATTTTTTTAAAGAAAAAGCTACTTGAATTCTCAATAATAATTTTTACAGATTGAAACAATTGGAAACTTTGTCAAATTTTATATTTTAAAGAATTTAATTTTTTCCTCTTTAAAAATTGTCTATAAATATCATTACATTTTTGAAATTATATCATTTTATGAATTTCCAAAAAATTGTTCTATTTAAATAATTCAATTCTCGTAGTTGAATTCTGACAGGAATTGATTTAACAAAAATTTCAGTTTAAAATTTAAAAAATAATTGAATATTTAAACTATTATAAGTTATAACAGAAATTTTAGGAATTAAATTAAATTTTAAAAGGTTTTTAAATTGAATTCCTTGAAAGTTTTAAGGAAACAAAAGTTTAAAAATATTAGACATTTTATTTTAAAAAATTATTAATAACATTATTTTTCTTTAAAAATTATTAAAGTTTTTCAATAATTTTATTCAGAAATTCTAAAAAAATAATTGAATTCTGGAGGAATTACAGTTGTAAATTTTAGAAATAATTACATTTCATGAGGTTTTTCATTGAAATTATTAGAAATTTTAATTCCTCGGGAAAAATAAATATGAATAAGTTTTGAAATTTTTGTTTAACAAAAAATATTAAAGTTTTGAAGAATTTAATTCAGAAATTTTGAAAAAATAAAACTAAAATTTTTTTAAAATGAAACTAAAACTTTTTAAAAATACTTCTATTTTCAAAAATAATTTTTTTAAAATTGAAATAATTGAAATTTTTGCTGTTAGAAATATTTTATCATTCACTGTATACGAGTTGTTCAAATAATTAAATTTACTGAAAAACTGAAAGAAAAATTATTTATTTTTTTTTTATAAAATTACGAATTTTGATTAATAATATTTCTGGCAATATTAATTTTTTAAAATAAATTTAATAAATTGGGTAATAATGACAATTTTTAATCAGATAGAAATTTTGAAATAAAAAAAATTTCCCCTTAAATAGTAAAATTATTATTCTTAATATTATTATAAATTTACCAGCTAAATAGGTAAGCTTTTATTCCAATAAAAATGAACGATGAGTATTGTATCAAATATTTCCAAATTTTCTTATTCACCTTATATTGAAAATTTGCTTACCTTTAATCATTTGACTTTGATGTTGAGAAGACAAAGTTATCAGAAATTTTCCCTGAGCGATTAAAGCACTATCTAGTAGGTCCTTTCTACTAGAGGGGTGGTAAGGGAAGAGGGGGGAGGTTATACTATAGGATAAGCCATGGATATCCGTTTCACGCACGTTCTGAAAGTCGCTGTACGATTTATCAACTTGACGATGTAACGGGACATAACAGCTTATTCATGCGCTTCAAGATATTCTCCCTTACTGCATAACGAAGCTTCTCTCAAAACTTTTTTCCAAGATCAGTTTTAGCGCTGGATCTCTTTTTCATTTATTCATTTTCTGGAAAATGCTATTTTCCCCCCAAAAAAATATGATATTCATTAAAATTATTCATTTATAAGCTATTATTAAGTGTAAAAATAATTTGTGACGCGTTCTGAAGAAAGGTACCTTAGAAGCAAAAAATTATAGGTTATGTTTGCAATTTTCGAAATGAAAATACAAAAAAATGATCAACTGTTACTGTTAATCATTAATGTTTAAGTTTTCATTACAACTGAAATATTTAATAAACACTGATTTTAGTTTGCAAAAAGTAAAAAGAAACTTATAAACAACAAAAAAGTAGCACTAACATAACCTTAAAGTGATTTGCTTCTAAGGTCCCTTTCATCAGATCACGTCACATTTTATATGCAGTATCAAAAAAAAAAAATCAAAGTGTAACAAAAATTATCAATCGAATTATTATTCTGAAAATTAACAGTATTAAAAATATAAAATATTTAAATGCGAATTAAAAATATTCATAAGCAAAATCTTTAGCCAAAATCTTTATTTAAAATCTTTATGCAAAATGTTAAAACATGCAAAAAACAAAATTTTGCATTAAAGAAAACAAATTTCTTTGTGTATACGAAAGGATTGAAATTTTTCTTTAAGAAAAACGGGTAAATATATATATATATATATATATATATATATATATAAATATAATATAATAAATAATATAATATATAATATAATATAATAATAAATATAATAAATATATATATATATATATATATATATATATATATATATATATATATATATGCCCCTATTTCTTGGGGTATAAAAAAGTTCTGAGACTTTAGACAGGAGTGCAGTGGCATTTCCTGAGTTACGAATCTAGGAAATCTAAAAGTTTTCAGCATATCGGATCGACGTATAACATCTAGAAGGCTTTCCGAGTAAACAACCAATACATATTCAGAAAAGCGAAAACATTCATCTCGAAATGCACGAAACTTAATGTTTTCACTCGAAACTTTTGATTCGATAAATCTATTATTGTTTGCACTATATTATCATTTGTGACAAAATTTACTGTGTGCGACAATTTTATACATTATTCCACATTTAATATTGTTTATTTATCATCGCAAAATTTTTTGAATAAATTTTCCAAAATGTTTTTCGATTTCTATTTTCGAAAATTAGAAATTATTCCAAACTAACTGTACAATACATAAAAATAGAAAAAAATAAAAAATAATAATAAAAATAATACTAATAAATAATAAAATAATAATTTAAATAATATAGTACAAATAGGAATAAAAAACAAAAAGTGACTTTGTAACAAAAGAGAAGCAAAATTAAAATAATTTTATGTGAATTTCGTAAATTTCCATTTTAATCAATGTACGACTTTTTTGTTCCTCTTTTCTTTATAAAATTAAAATTTCTACATTTATTTGCCCGTAAATAGATAGCTTTGTGAATTTTGGATACTCAATAAGTGATAAAAGCAGTTTAACGCACGGTATCGAAATAAAATATTTATTTGCCATAAACACGTCTTCGAGAAGAGAGAAGTGGAGCTTTTTTATGGAGTACGAATTTCAAGGTACTTTCAAAACTTTCTATATGACGCCAGAGAGAAACTGAGAGTACGCACGTAATGCAAAGCGCGCTTTCCTTTAAAAGTCTGCCCCCTCGCGGCCAAAAGTCCTAAGCTTAGGTGGTTGGCTATATATATTGCCTAAGTAGGTGAACTTGCACACATGTGTAAAATGTAATGGCTAAGCCGAATTATAATCGGAACCGCTCGTGATCACTCGTAAAATGCAAGGAACGCGAGGAATAGAACTGAACGAACTCAACTAATCTGATAATAGGCCGAAAAATGATTTTGAGTTCCAAAAGTAAATCTGTCGTGAAGCTGAGAATGAAAAAGAGAAGGGTAGTTAGTTCTTCTATTCATTCTTATACTATTTCGATATAAAAATTATAAAAATAATTAATATATTCAATAAGTAGAACAGTAATAATAAAAATTAAAATAACGAAAATAATATAAATTAATTAAACTAAAAACAAAAGTTAAATTAAAATAAATTCCTTTTTTTAAAATAATTATTATTATGAACATTTCAAATAGAAAAATTAATTACTATTTATTAAAATTGATTTTAAATAAAATTTAATTTATTTTTGTTTAGTTTATCTCGATTAAATTTTGATACCGTAAAATTATTAGTAGAAAAAAATATAATTTTGTATCATCCATAATTATTTAATTATTATTAACTCCATGTTGATAAACACCAAATAATTTTATAGAATTAAAAATGCAGTTTTCAGAAAAACTATGCCTTTAAATTAAACACACTACAAAATTTTTTTAATTAAATTTTTTTTAACTTTGAGTTACTGAGTAATATTTTGGTTTTTAGTTGGAAAATTCTACTTTTTACAATCTACAACCTTTAAAAAATGTTTCACTTTTTTGGTTTTGTGAAAAAATTTTTTTTCGATTCTCTACTTCGACTCTAATTTCAGAAACCCTTGCAATTTAATTAATAAAATTTTAATTTTACCAATAAATAGTAATTTTTACTAACTTATTAGTAAAATGTATCAATTTATTAATTAGTTATGCATTAATGTAAAATTTATTATTAAAAAATCAGTCACCGATTCAAATTATAGTAAACAGTACTACTAATTTATATTTAATTCATTATTGTTTTTTCCTGATTTCCAGATATAGAATTTTTATTTTTTAAAAATATTTTTAATTCTAAACTTAATCCAAACATTACTAATTTATTCTTCCATTAACATTTAATGAAAAATCCGAAACTCAAAAGGCAAAAAATTTTCACTTTTTTTTAACTGGACTAGTAATTATTATTTTTTTGCATGACTTTGGATTTACAAAAATTGTAAACATAGAATTTTCTAAAACTCAATTATTTATAAAAATTGCAATCACAAGTCTTAAAAAATTCAATAATATAATTATTTAAAGTGAATTAATTCAACATGCCATAAAGTTAAATTATTATTTATTGGTGGAAGTAGAAAAAATCCAAAGCAGGGTGGCCACAAGTTTCAGTTTATCAATTTCCCTGAAAATTTACTGACATTAATATTATTTTCCCCTGACAAAATTCTTTTTATAGGAAAAAAATCAATTTGCTTAATTTCCCTGGCAAAAAATTTTCACCTAGCATTTAATCCTGGAATTTCCTTCACTTATCACTGACAAAAATTTGTTTTCCCTGACTTTACTGACAATGTGTGGCCACCCTGCCAAAGTTTTGTATCTATTAAAATTTGTAATGATTGCAAAGTTTGCAATGTGAATTAATAAAATTTAAGAATGAAATGCTTTCAATATTATCAAAGAAACAAGAATTTTGTTCTTAAATTTAGAAATTTAATATTTTTTCCAGTACTTTTGACCGAATTCTCAAATGTTTTCCTGATTTATGCAATAGCAAGCGTTTATTGCAAATTAGTATAAAAATACTGATATAAATGTTGAGAATTAAAATTATTAATACAATATTTATTTGCTAATTTTAATTCCTCTTTTTTGAAAAGAGAATTTGTTGCTGTAAATATTTAAAAACGCTTAAATCTCTAAAAATATCACTATAAAAAAATTTTCTGTAAATTTACAATTTTTATAGAAAACTTGTAATATAACGTCTAAAAGTATCGAATTGACAATCCCTTTTTAGTGTCAATTCTATAATTTTCTGTAAAATTCACTACTCTGAAAGCAGGTAATAATCAGTAATAATTTTGACTATTTATTTACTACATTCAGAGTATGTAGTAAATTTACAGAAAATTGTAAAATTGACACTATAAAAAAGGGATTGTAAATTCACTACTTTTAAAGACGTTATTTTACAAATTTATGTATTTCACTTTAGAAAAATGTATACCTAAATATGAACAATGTAAATAAAAGTCTTTCAGCGATTAATGCATCTGAAATTTTGATATATCATAATTTGTAAAGTTTTGAAACCAGAAATTTTAAATAGGCAAAAGTGCTGGATTTAACCTGGGAATTTATTAATATATATCAGATCAGATTGAACTATTACAAATTTTGGTGTAAATACAAAATTTTATCAGCATCAAAACCACAAAGAAATATTGCATAAACCTTGTATAAATTGTAAAAATGTCAAAACATTGTCATAACCTCTTTTCAGTTCTATTCCTCGCGTTCCTTGCATTTTACGAGTGATCACGAGCGGTTCCGATTATAATTCGGCTTAGCCATTACATTTTACACATGTGTGCAAGTTCACCTACTTAGGCAATATATATAGCCAACCACCTAAGCTTAGGACTTTTGGCCGCGAGGGGGCAGACTTTTAAAGGAAAGCGCGCTTTGCATTACGTGCGTACTCTCAGTTTCTCTCTGATGACGCAAGTGAATATTTTGTGAATATTTCTGATTTTAGTTCTGAATTTCAAGCATTATATATTTTTACGTCTTCCTTCATTATCTACAAAATTTATTGCAATAATAAATTTTTCACCTATTTTTTATTTTTTTTTTAATTTCCCTTAAATATTTCATTACTTTTTGTTCTGTTTTTTTTCTACTTATGTCCATCTGCGAACTTCAAGGTCACCGCTAGATGGCGTTTCAGTTACTAAAACCAAATTTTTAAAAATTCAACGAATTTAGCTCCTCCTTTGAGAATAGTGCGTTAGTTACTAACTAACTTAGTAACATAGTTTCTAAATTCAATTGTTTTCAAAAATTAAAAAAAAATCGTCACAATTTTAATTCTCTTTATAAATAATAATAAAAATTCATACAAAATATAAATATATGTGATAATAAATATTTTTTTTTCTTCTCTGATATTCAATTATTTTACAAAATTTTAATTATTTTCAAAAGTTTCCTAAAATTCCATACTTTTCAATATCTACTATTTTAATAAAATTTTCCAAAAGAATTCCATTATTAAAAAAATTTAAATACAATTCTATGCAAACATTCAATTATTTTCATAAAAAATAAAAATTTTTACAGAAAATCAATTATTTACAAATTTTAAAAATAAATTTCTTCGCAATAATTCAATTATTTTCATAAATAATATTTCAACAGGTATTCAATTAATTTTATAAATAATAAAATTCTTTTAGGAATTCAATTATTTTCATAAATAATAAAACTCATTGCTGAATTTCAATTATTTTTAATGCAATTTTAATCAAATTCTTCGAAAAATGTAATAATTATTCTTAAAAATCTTATTAAACTTCGTCCAAAGAATTTAATGATTTAAAAACCTTGTTAATAACGTTTTTTTATAAGAATTTAATTTCAACAAACATGAAATTAATAAATTATTTATTTTTGTATTTAAAATTTAAATAATTGAATTCTCGTAGAATTTACTAATAAAACTGGTTTTATAAATAAATTTCAGCTAAAATTTTAGATTACACTTAAATATTAAAAGCAATATAACGTGGAATTTTAGAAATAAAACAAAACTAAAATAAAAAAAAAAACTAGAAACAAAAACTAAAATCAAACTAAAATCATTGAAATTCTTAATTTCTCATAATTTTGACAAAAAATTCTGTAGAATTTATTCTTTTTAAAAGTTTAATAGGATTTTTATTGAAATTATTTCAAGTGTCTATTTTTAAATAAATATATATATTTAATTGCAGAATTTTCGAATAATTGAAATTTTGTAAAATTGAATTTTAAAACTATAAAACTCATCGCAGCGTTTCAATTATTTTTTACACAAATATAATTGAATTCCTTGCAAAAATTAATTATTGTTCATGCAAGTTTTAATAAAATTCGACAAAAAAGTTGAATTATTAAAAATTTTTTTACTAAAATTCTTTATGAGAATTAAGTTTTGAGAAACATTCCATTATTCATTAAATTGTGTACTTTTGCATTTAAATAATTAAATTATTGTAGAATTTTTAATTAAAAATTGATTTTCGTTTTATAAAAATGAATTTCAGTTAAAATTTTACATTATAATTAAATATTAAAAGAAATATAGAGTGAACTTTTTGGAAATAATTGAATTTTGAAATTAATATTTTCAAAAAAGATTAATTGAATTTTTTTTAACATTATTTGAAGTTTTTATTTTCTAATATGCATTTAATTAAAGAATTTAGGAATAATTGAAATTTCTTAAAATTGATTAATTAATTATTATTAAAAATAATTAGTATAAAGTAAAATTGTATTTAATCATTTTTGGAAATAATAATTGAATTGAAATAATGAAAATAATTTTAAAGAAGTATAATATTCTAATAATATAAATTAATGATTTTATAACTTCGTCATCTTTAATAACTATAAAATATAAACATTCAATTATGTAATAAATTATTAACTTTTGCATTTAAATAATTTAAATATTGTAGAATTTTTTAATAGAAATGAATTTTCATTTCATAAAAATGAATTTTAGTTAAAATTTTAGATAATAAGTGAATATAAAAAAGAAAAATGAAGTGAACTGTTTGGAAATAATTGAATTTTTAAATTAATATTTTTGGAAAAGTTTAATTGAATTTTTTTAATATTATTTGAAGTTTTTATTTTCTAATACGCACTTAATTAAAGAATGTAGGAATAATTGAAATTTTGTGAAATTGATTAATTAAGTATTATTAAAAATAATAGATATAAAGTAAAATTGTAGTTAAAAAATTTTGAAAATAATATTTGAATTGAAATAATGAAAATAAATTTGAAGAAGTCTTCTTATAATATAAAATAATGATTTTATTACTTGGTCATCTTTAATTATTATAAAATATGAAGAAATCGATCACTCCGAGTCGAAGTCTCGGAGTTATCGATATCTTTATGTTTTTACAACTGACAAATCTGACAATAAATTATAATCTTTAAATATCTTTAACAATTGTGAATAATTGTCATTAAAAGGAATGCAAATTTTTGGAATAAGACTGTAAGTAGTTGATTTTTCATCCTTTTTTTTCGAAATGTTGGTTTTTAGAGCCAATTAGTAATATGTTTTTTATTATTTTTAATTAACGCCAAGTCGATAAAATTCATTTGAGTGAATTTCTAATTCGTAAGTAAATTTAAAAAAATGTTTACTATAAGAATTGAAAGCAGTTAATACTAAATCTAATCTGTGTGATCGTTTAATAATCCACATATCTGAAATAAAAACCAGAAATGCAATTAAATTTAATTTTAGTTAATATTTTCAAACAATTACTTTTAAGGTTCAACTACATTAGATTTTAGTCTTTTTATGTCATCTGTACAAGATGTCGGTGTCTGTCTTAATTTATTTTAACTTTTCGGACGCACTGTGAAAAGAAAGGTTTTAATTTAGTACCAATTTTGGTACTAAATCGTAATTTAGTACCAATTTTGGTACTAAATCGTAATTTAGTTCTATTTTAGTACCAAAATCAGCTCTAATTTAGAACTGTCTTTTTACAGTGCGTTTTTATTTTTATTTGAAACGCGTTACAAATGTAACAAATTATTCATTTAAATAATTAATTTTTTTAAAATTACCAGGTAGATGTTAGTTTTGTTTGTGTAAAAACTTTAATTTTATTTTATTTGTAAATTAATAATTGATTTTACAAATTTTTTTTATTGTTTAATAAAGTGGTCTGATGATGGTGTCAATAACACTTCGGTATCGAAGTGTTGCGCACATTTAATAAAAAAGTGTTTTATTTATTATTCGTCCGATAATAATCGATGAAAAAAATATGAACAAAAATCAAAATTCAACAGAAGAAAAAATCATCTATATTTTTTAATCGACTTTTACTTGTTTTTTTTCAAAACTAATGATTTGGTTTTGTCAGGGCAGAAATGAAGTCACCCCTTCGATGCGGTGGTTTGAAGAGTTCTGTAGACTCTGATTATTTATTTAGAGAATAAGTGAGTGGATTGAGAATGTCAGTAGTGTTAGCGGTTGGATAGGTAATGTGACGAGTGTCTTCCTGGCACTCGAGCTCGTTTAGTGTTGAGTCCTTTTGGCTGAAACTTGTCTCATGGCCTGAGTGCCAAGTTCCTCGTGGTATTAAGCGTATTAGGTACAGTGGTTTCTGACTGGAGAGGGCATCGGTCATTAGCATGGATAAATTCGAAGGTTATTAGCTATTACCCGCCATTAGGTCGCCCTTGTCTTTCCGGACGTTGTCTCGCTTTCCTTGTCGTCGTCGTCGTCGTTGTCGCTGCTAGTGTCTCAAGACTTGTCCCAAAACTTTGCTTATGCGGTTACAGGACGTTTCGAGTTCTGCTTCTACTACTCGAATCAACCATTAGCAGTTTCACTTGTTCTACAATCTACTCCAAACCAAATTTAATTTCTCCATTCATTTACATTCACATCTCTAACACCTAATTAATTTTTCCATCATAATTTAGTAATTAATAATTATTTAATATTTTTAATAAAAATTACTTAATGAAAATCCTAATTCTAATCCTACGATTTCACTAGTAAGTGATTCATTCACTAGTAATGGAAAATATTTTTAAAGCGGCGAAAATATATTTGCCTTTCGAATAAAATGAAATTGATGGAAAAATAAAAATGCATGTAATTAGGAATAAAGTGCCAATGAAAAGAAAATTTATTTGTAAAATGGAAAATTTGATCCAATGAAAGGTAGATAAATAACAACAAATAGTGTTATTTCATTTATTTAACGACGTTTGTCATCCTCTTCAGGTTAACTAAGAACAATTTTACACCAATTAAATTTTTTATAGAATTATCACAAATTAGAAAAATTTAAAAATATTATATAATTTTTTAATATAAATAAATAAATTACCTAAAATTATAAATTTAAGTTACATAGTAACTAGTCAATCAGTATAAAACTATGTCTTGTCGTTGCGATTAAAATACCGATACTAACAAATTAAGGTGTGAAAATTATAATTCGGAAAACAATGCAGAAAGTCAATGAACTGAGATATAAACATTGTGACGTAGAAAACAAAAGACTGATCACGAGTTCAATTTTCCAATTATAGGAAAATAAATACGATTCAAAAATTGTATGTCATTTTTCTTGTTAATGGTAAAATTATTACTTTTTATATGTAGCATTTCAGAAAAACAGCGTTTTTTTATAATCAGGTTCACGATCAAGAATAGAAACATTAGACCAATCAAATTCATGACCAGATCCAAATTGATGAGCATTCACCACAGATGTAACAGATTTATTATTTTTATGCTCATCAATTCGTGTTTTTAATGTGCGTTTCGTTTCACCAACATAACAAGCCGTGCAATTCTTACAATTAAACTTATAAACTACATTTGTTTCTGCCAATTTTTCAGTTTTGTCTTTACCTAATTTAATAATTGATTTAAAATTTTTATTGTTCACTTCATTCACTAGTAATGGAAAATATTTTTAAAGCAACGAAAATATATTTGCCTTTTAAATAAAATATTTATTTATTTAATTACACAATACACAGGGTTCTCGAAAAAATTGGCAGTTGAGCAGTTTTCCCAGTTTTTTTCGGTACAACTCCACTGAAAGCAGAATTATACCTTAGCATACTAAATTCGAGAATCTTTAAAATAAGAGAAAAATTGGTTTACTTACGAAGATAAAATTCCTTGGATAGATTTGAACTATTTACTGAATTTGGCCGAAATTCATCAGCAGTAGATTGGCAATAGATCGGTAGTTGTTTGGCACTTGATTGGCAAACGATTGGTAGTTGATTGGTACTTAATTGGCAAACGACACCTACTTCTGTGTGGTTGGTAGGTCAAGATTGAAGCTTTTCTCGTTGTAAGGTCGAAACAATGTTGGTACAATGTTGGCGAAAAGTTGTCGCAGGGTTCGCTCACACTTTGAGAATAAATTATTGTTGTTTTTAAGCAAGAGTTCTGATTTAATGTCTAACGGTTAGACAAAGTTTCACAAGGAATTTTATGTAGAATTAATACTGAATACAATATGACTTTGAAGATTTTAGTGCTTGGGAGACATAATTAAATCGCAGGATAATTAACTACTGGTCGTTCTTCAAAAATTTTGGTTTTTTATAGTCGCGGTGTTACAAATTTTTAGGTGGGAAGGCAGGCCTAAGGTAATCCATAAAGGCAGATCCTCAGTGGATCGATATCATAATGATATACTTTTTGTTGTTTCCTAGGCAGCTTCTTATTAATCGATACCTGTGACACATCTTCTTTTAATTTTAGACAATTTCTCAATTTATAATTTTATCGTATTTATATTATTTGTAACAAGTTGCGGGTACGTGACAATGAAAAGAAAATTTGTTCCCTTCATTCATTAGTAAGTGGTTCATTCACTAGTAATGGCAAATATTTTTAAAGCAACGAAAATATAGCTGACTTTTGATTTTTTGAATAAAATAAAATTGATAGAAAAATAAAAATTCACATATTTATGTATTAGGTGTCAATGAAAATAATGGGTTCATAATCTGAGGGGAGTGAGAAAATATTTTAATTTAAGAATTCTCGGGGGGCTTCTGTTGTGGCTGAGTTCGGAAGGAGAATTTTGAGATTCCAGTGAGCATCCCAGGGTTGATGATATACTCGGGAAGAATTCGTCATTCCATAGAGTTTGTCCATTGGACTGAAGGCTACTAAATGTCCGGACATTTATGTGACAAACGAGATACGTCACGGGAACTCTGTCTCGGGTCGAGTGGACCTGTTCTCCTGGTCAATGTTGCCCACCCATAACACACACATTCTCTCCCGCCCAGTCGTTTCGTTGTGCGTTTAATCCATTGATTAATTCACTTCGTTCCCGCGTCCTTTATGATTAGTCGGCCCTTTAGTACACTCATTCTCTCAATTTTTGGATCTCTCTTTCTCTCTCTCTCTCTCTCTCTCTCTCTCTTTCTCTCTTTCACTCTCTTATTCTCTCTCGCTCTCTCTTTTACTCTCTATCATTTGTGCCTCGTTTTTCTTTTCTTCATTTTTCTGTTGTGCCAGTGCTTGCACGTCGAAATTAATGCCGTTCACTTGACCGCACACGCAATTTTGCCAATCAATTTTTCTCGCCCGAAAGCGTTTCTATTCTGTTTTTTTCGAACACTCTCCACTCCCGTCGGTGTCTAAATAAAAATACTAATTTATTACCCTCATAATTTTTTTTCCTAATTACGAATATTTCGGGATATTTATTACTTCAGGTAAATAAATTTTTAGTAGTACTTATTACACTGAGAAAAAAATATATTTAAATCAAACATAATAATAATAATAATAATAATAATAATAATAATAATAATAATAATAATAATAATAATAATTTAATAATAATAAATAAAAAATTAATAATTAATTAATAATAATAATAAATTTGATTCAATAGAAATTATGTTTAATTCAAACATATTTTTTTTAGTTGACTACTTATTTTTAAATAAAAAAAAAATTTCTCAGTGTACTATATATTTATTAACTTTTTTCAGAGCTCGGATTGTGCGACTTTTTCGACTTTTTTCGACTTTTCTAAGGAAATTCGACTTTTTTGTGAAAAGATGGGACTAATCGACTTTTTTGAGATATTTTTAGTAAAATGCGACTGAAATTTTTAAAATTTTCAGAAAATTATTGTTAAAGGAAAAAGGTTTAGTCAAAAAAGTGTTCTGTTAAGTTTATTTCCAGATTTCTTTCAAATCTTTCAAAAAAACCTCAATAACTTCTTTTTCAAATAAATATATAATTATTATTTTTCCACAAGAACTTAAATTCTTCAAAAGATTCTAATTCAAACTTTTTTGAAATTAAAATACTTAAAAAAACTTGTTATAAAACATGAAGAAATGGATCACTCCGAGTCGAAGACTCGGAGCAATCGATGTCTTCATGTTTTATAATAATTAAAGATGACCGACTGATAAAATCATTATTTTATATTATAAGATTTTATAAAAAAAAATTTGAAAATAATTGACTTTCTAGGTAGAATTTTTTTTATTTATAAAGATAATTAAAATTTTGACCAAAATTTTATTAAAATTCTTTGCAGATAATTGAATTTCAAAGAAGAATTTTATTATTTATAAGGATAATTGAAATTTTGAACAGATTTTTTTTTAAATGTTCAAAAGTTAATATAATTTGAAGAGGAATTTTGATATTTTGAAAAATAGTTAAAATTGAGTGGAGAATTTAAAAAATTTTGAAAATAATTGAATTTTTGCAATGAATTTTCAAATTTTTTAAGATAATTAAATTTTGCAAAGAATTTTATCGGGAATTTTGAAAATAATTAAATTTTCATAATGAATTTTATTATTTATCAAGATAATGATAATTTTGACGAGAAATTAAAAAATTTTTTTGAAATAATTGAATTTCTGCGAAGAATTTTATCACTTTTGAAAATAAATGAATTTCTAGGATGAATTTTATTATTTATAAAGATAATTACAAATGTACAGAAATAAATAAATAATTGAAATTCTGACAAGAATTTTATTAAAATTCTTTGAAAATAATTGTATTACAGAGAAGAATTTTATTATTTATAAAGATAATTGACATTTTGAACAGATTTTTATTAAATTTTTTTTAAATAATTGTATTTTGAAAAAGAATTTTATTATTTATAAAAATAGTTGAAATTTTGAACAGATTTTTTTAAAAAATGTTAAAAATACCTAATTAAAATTTTGCCATGCATTTTAGTAAATTTTATTAAATATTATTCCAGATTGTTTGATGTTAAAGTATGTGTTGGCGAGAAATGTGATTTTTTACAATTTTGACAACTTCGTGTTTCTTTTTTGGCGTTTTTTTTCCTAAAATTTAATTAAACTTTTTTCCGACTTTTTTAGAAATTTTATGCGACTTTTCGTGACTTTTCTTGTGAATTTATGCGACTAAAGCGAATTTTTTTTGAGTCTTAAAGACGATCCGAGTCCTGTTTTTTCTTCAATAATAACTAAATTATTAATGTAAATTAGTAAAATTAAATTAAATTAACAATTTTGAAGTAAATAAATTAACGAAACTACTAATTAATCATTAGTTTCACTTTTTAAAATAAAATTAGCAATTAGAAAGAAATGAAATTAATTTTTCTTGAAAAAGTTTATGTTCTGAAATTAGGAAAAAAGCTAATGACTTTTCGTATAATAAAATTTAATAATAAGCGTGCTAAAATATTTTTAACTATTAATTTTTCCATTCGGAAATTTTTAATGAATTTAAAAAATTTTAAAAAACATTGATTTTTGAAAAATCGTAATAATTTAATTTTTTTCTTGAAATTAGTCAAATTTGTCAATAGATGTTTAATTAATTATTATAAACAATGGATTTATAGAAAAAGTTTAATTAAAAACATTTCAGAAAATTGAAGTTTTGAGAAGTTAGAAATGACTGCAAAACTTCAATTGTTTTCAAAAGTAATAAAATTCTTCTTAAAAAAAATTCAATTACGTTCAATTGTTCATTATGTTCAAAAATTAAAATAAAATTCTCTAAAAAATCACAATTATCATTAATAAATAATTATATTCTTCTCCAAAATTCAATTATTTTAGAAAATTTTCTTGATTTCAATGATTTTTACAAACAGCAAATTTTATAAATTTAGTAAAAGAAGTAAATTATTTAATAAAATTGTACTTAAATATTTTCAAATTACTTCCATAAATATAATAAATAGTGGACGGGAATTCAATTAACAAATTTTTTATAAATTTCTTCTTAATAATTATGTTAAAGTTTTATTAAAAAATAAATTTTTTTTAGGAAATTCAATTATTTTCATAAACAATAAAATTTAATTCTATTTTCAATGGTAAAAAATGTATGAAGTTGGAAAATTTTTTTCATATACGAAAATACAATTGGAATTCGTGTTTTTTTATTTAAATAATACATAATTATATAAACTTTTTACATATTTCTAAAAAAAAACTAAAAATAACGACTTTAGCTTAAAAGCATGTGAATGTTATAATTTATTAATGTTAATTTTTCTTCCATTTTTCTCTTAAAATATTAAATAAATTAAGCTGGTTTTTTGTAAATTAAACTTATAATTTCTATTGAAAGAAGCAAATCTGAAGAACAAATTGTCAAAATTTCAAAAGTTTCTCTCATTTCCTTAATTTACAGGTGACAAATCCTTAATATTATTGATTATTATTATTTTAGTAAATAGTTATTTATAATTAATTGATTATAATTATTTTATTTCTCAAAGCGAAAAAAATTAAAGAAAACCACTGTATATTATATAGTTGTGTGTAGCTACAAAAAAATATAAATAAACGTTTTAAATAATTTATAGAAAAAAAGGTTTGAAAAAAAAGTCGATATTTACTTATATTAACACAAAAAATTCATAAAGAAATCCAATAGGAAAATTGACAGTTTCTTTAAAAATGAGAATAAAAAGGAAGGAATGGGAAATTCTAATGAAAATGGTGTAATAAATGAGCATAGGTCGTTGATATTTTCGTTTGGAGGAATCTTTCGGACAGCCGGCGCGTCTCAAAATGCTCGCTCATTTGTCTCGACCCGGCTAATGAAATTATAGCCACCGGTCCAAGCTTTGGTCATTTTCTGGAGAATATACTTTTCTCTCTCTCTCTCTCTTTCTGTCTCGTTCTTATTTTTTTTTTATTACATCTGACTTTCTTTCTTCACTAGTGCCTCTCTATCTCTCTCACTCACTTTCTCTCTATCCAGCTTTTCTACTTCTAGTTTGCCATCCTGTCCCTTGAAAATCTCAGGGGACGAAGGAAAATTGCGGGAAAAGTTGTTTCGCAGATATCTCTTTGAGCACTTCTCACAGATGACGATGGGATGCGGGAAAACGCGGATATTGCCAGGAAGCAACATGCTCATGGCACACGTGTGTATATTCCTTTCATGCAGCTCAAAAAAAGATCAAATTTTACTCTCATCGTATCGAGAAATTTTTAAATTAATAAAAATTTAATAAGGACAATAAATAATAAATTAATAATAAAATAATAATAAAATAATAATAAAATAATAATAAAATAATAATAAAATAATAATAAAATAATAATAAAATAATAATAAAATAATAATAAAATAATAATAAAATAATAATAAAATAATAACAAAATAATAATAAAATAATAATAAAATTATTAATTATTTTTAATAATACAAACATACCTAAATTTTTTAATGATAAATTAAATTGATTTTTATCATTTTTTCTTACGTATTTTCGCGCGATGACATTTTTTTACTATTTTTTTTTAAATTAACAATTTTAAAACTGATTGAACTTTAAAATTTATAATTCAACATTTTTTTTCCAAAACCATAATATGGATTGCAAATTAATTTTACTACTATTAATTAATAACTGATTTAGAAGCTAAAAGTCTGTCACTTATTCAAATAGTAACATTTCTACTGACAGTTAGTTAAAAGTAATTGATTTTCAGTTAAAATTAACTGATTTTTCAGTAATTTATTTGAATTGATTCAATTACTTAAGTTTAACTATATTTTTTCTAATTAAAATCAATTGTTCTGGTAAGAAGTTTTAGTTTTAATTTTAATAGATTAAATTTTTTATTAATTCACTAAATTTCTTTTCCATTTTTACTTTCAAATTTTACTTTTCAAAATTTAATCTACGTATTAGTTCTTTTTTTAGTACAATTTTTAATCGATTTTCTCGAAAAATGTTATTATTCTCAAATTTTTTATTAAAATTCGTCAAAAGAATTCAATTATTTAAATCATTGTTTTATATTTAAAAAAAATTGTTTTTACGTAACTTCTTAAAAATTATTTTCATATTCTATTATTACCCAAAATTTAAACTAAAATTCATTTCCAAATCAATTTGGAATCAATCAATTCCAATCAATTCTACGTAAATTTAATTATTTAAACTTTTTTAAATAAATTGTTTCAAATTATATATCAGAAATTTTTGAAAATAATTAAAATTTTTTCAAGAGTTGATATTATTTAAGTTTTTGAAAGTAATTGAATTTTGAAAAAGAGTTTTGTTATTTTTTAAAGATATAATTCAAATATTGACGAGATTGAAAACAATTTTTTATTATAATTGAAATTTTGACGAAAAAAAGTAACGCCTTAAAAATTCAATTTTTTTTAATATAGAATGTGAAATTCGTCATGGTGGAAAGGTGAAGAATTTAATTTTGAATATTTCAAACAATTAAAAGTTGAGCTTGAATAAAAATTACAATTTTCTGTCAGTAAGAAACATTTGTTTAATTTTAGGTTATGAAATTAATTAATTAATTAATTCCTTAATTCAATCCTTATTGACAAAAAATTATATTTTTTATTCAAATACAACTTTAAAATGTTCAAAGTGTGGAAAATTCAATTTCTTACGATTCTACCAAAGGGAATTTAAAATTTAATTTTACTTTTTAAAAAAAGCGAAACGAAATTATGACATTGGACTAACTTTTGTTCCGATTGTTTGTCGGATTCTTCCTTAAACTTTCTAATTAAATTCATTCAACATTTTTTTAAATTTGAAATTGAAACCGTTTGAAGTTAATTTATTTACGAAAATTGTAAAACGCAACTATTTTTCATTTAAATTAGTTTTTAAATATTTACGTAATTCATTAAATAATTTATTTTTTATAATAGTTGTTCAAAACTGAAGTTATTAAAAAAAATTTTTTGACACAATTTGGAAAAATTTGATTGTTTTTTGATTAAAACTCACGGTTATTTTATAGTTAATGAGTCAAACAAAAAAATACGCTGCACAAAAATTTAGAATTTTCTTATGAATTCTAAAAATGTAAAATGTTAATAATTTAAAAAACATTCATGTAAATCGTAGAGAGACAGAAACAGGGAAAATAGAGTATTTTTTCCGCAAAAAAGTGAAAAAGTGGAACATTCCCAAGAAATGTAAAACTGAAATCTTTCGAAAAGTGTAAATATGAGAAATAAATTCCCCTCTCATTTCGAAATTTTCTAATTGAACTCTCGTAACGCTTTGCATTTAACTTTAATCGATTTATTAATCGCCAAGATAATAGGTTTCAGGAATTTCCCATTACATTCCAAATCAAATAATTCAACACTTTGATTAGAGATGATTAACACTCGCCTTATTGGAAAGTCTGCAGTTAGAGCAATTTCATAGTTCTGAATACTCTGTTGTGCAAAGTTTCTCTCCTTCTTTAAATGCAAGACTCGAAAGTTTCCCACTGTTACCTACACACTATTTCTTTGTCTCTATTTTCAGCACAATAATTTATGACTTTTTTTTTCTCATTTTTTGTTTTTGGCGAAATTTAAATTAAATAATTATGATCTCCAAGTTTCAAAGTTCAAATGATCGAAATATTTTTTATTAAAGAAATTTTAATAAATTACTAATCGTAAAAAAATTTATAAACTAAAATATTACGTTTACAAACTCAGTAATTAATTTTTTGCATAGTGAATAAGCTAAGAGCAATAAAAATTTAATTTTTAGAAGAAATAAAGAAATTTCGCTCATTTAAATGATCAGAACTTTAGGTTATTATTAAATTATTTTCTTTTAACATAGACTGTAAATTAATTTTAAGGAAAATGTTCTAAAATTACGTATTATTTTTTTTAATAAAAACTGCAAAATATTAGTTTTTTGTTTTTCAGAAAAATGTTAATGTTTACTGGATTTTTCGAAAAGATAACGTATAGTGGGCGATAAGAGAGGAAAATGAGGTACCAAGAGAAGAGATGGCACGCGCTCCATACAGAAGCAGCTCTTTTTTTTACGGGATAGCCATAAATTTAACGATAGCCATCGATAACAACTTATCTTATGGCGAGGCTAGCCATTCGGCCGGACCATTCGTTTTCTGGATAATTTATTGACAGGGGGCAATTTGTAAGGGTTCGAGAAACTTGGAGGATTTTAACTTAAATTTGTAAAATCTTCACATTACAAATAGGAATCTATGATTTTCCCGATAATCTACTGTTTTCGTACTTTTTTTCCCTATAGAATTAGATAGCATTTATTTTTAAATCCAAATATACCCTTATATTTGATTCTAAAATAGGTAAATAATTCCTCAAAACGAAAATTATAATTATTGTTAATAAAACATTAATTTAATTCAAATTTTTTTTCATAAAAATAAAATGTGAATTGGAATATAGATTATTACTATCATAACAATATAATAATAATAATAATAGCAAAATATAATAATAATAATAACAAAATATAATAATAATAATAACAAAATATAAGAATAATAAAAATAATAATAATAATAATAACAAAATATAATAATAATAATAACAAAATATAAGAATAATAAAAATAATAATAATAATAACAAAATATTATAATAATAATATATTTTGAGACAAGGAATTCAAGGAAAAGTGAAACATTTTCTTAAAAGCAGTGGAAAGAATTAAATTTTTAGATTTGATAGACAAATTTTGAATTTTTTATTTTTTTTGCAATTTACGTTATGAAATCACCAAAAATTCTAATGCAAAACATTCAAACGTTTCCAGTTTTCTGAGAGTGATTTCTTTTTAAATAACTATTCTTGAAAAACTAATGCAATTAATACTTCTAAATTATCACTAAATTCTAAATGAAAATTGTACTTAAATATTTAAAAATAATAAATTATAAAAGAGTTGAGTTTATGATTTTTATAAATAAATTAACCTCGAAAGGTTTTGATTTAAAATTTTATAAAATTTCAACTGTAAAATGAATTTCATTAAGAATTTTGAAGAACTTAGATTTTTAAGAAATTTTAACAATTCAAATTCTGATTGAATTTAATTTGCTTGAAATAGATTCAGCAATATATATTTAATTAGTTATTAAAAATAATGGCTTCATAGAAAAATTTTAGTTAAAAACATTTTTTAAAATTGCTGTTTTGAAGCAGTTACAAATGGTTGCAGAAATTTTATTATTTGCAAATTTTTGTTCTTGCAAATAAATTCAATTATGTACATAATTAAAAACATTTTTCTTCAAAATCACAATTATCTGTGTAAATAACGAAATTCTTCTCCAAAATTCAATTATTTTGAAACAAAATTTTCTAATTTTAATGATTTTCAATGTCTAATGCCTATTATGTTAATAAATTTGCCCAGATAATTAAATTTTTAAAAAAATATTTTTAATATAATATTTTTAATATTAATTTAATTAATAATTAAAAAAATATTTTCTTCAAAATCACAATTATCTTTGTAAATAACGAAATTCTTCTCCAAATTTCAATTATTTTGAAACAAAATTTCCTAATTTTAATGATTTTCAATGTCTAATGCCTATTATGTTAATAAATTTGCCCAGATAATTAAATTTTTAAAAACAATTCAAGTCAAACGATTGCAAATTATTTTTATAAATAATAAAAATTGCACTGGTATAATTTAATTATTTAAAAAATATTTTAATAAAATTTTACGCAAGTATTTAATTATTGTTATAAATAATAAAGCTCATCGCAAGATTTTAATAATTTTTAGTAAAATTTTAATCGAAATCCTTCAAAAAATTTTAAAAAGTAATTATTCTTAAATATTTGATTAAACTTCATAAAAATTCAATTATTTAAAAAATGTGTTGATAAAATTCTGTATCAGAATTAAAATTTAAAATTAAATTTTAAAAAACATTCAATTATTCAATAGATTATTTACTTTTTGCTTCCTCGTGAGGAACCTTTGTAGTCGTTTAATTTACAAAATTTTTAAAAATCCTTTTGACAAATTTTCTTCTATATGGGACTATGTTATATAAGACCCTGAACAATTGTCCGGATGTGTGTGTGTGTGTGTGTGTGTGTGTGTGTGGATCCCGATTTTTGTGAACACGATAACTCGAAGAGGTTTTAACGAATTTGGCTAAAATTTACCAGGTATATTTATCATAAAAATATCTCGAACTGGATTGATAGACTTTAAAAAATTCTCAGAAAAAAATTTTTTTTTTACTTTTTTCTAAAAAAAAATTTTTTTCAAAAATTTTTTTTTAAGTTGGTTATTGAAGTTAATATATAATAAAATCTTATTCTTTGCATCAAGACGAATCGATTGGTATATAAAAAGAATAAATTGTATGAGAATTTATAGAGTTAATCACAATTAAAGCTGAAAAATTCGCAATTTTCTCAAAAAATGAGTTCTTTTCGCAAAATGATGTTGCTGTATAAGAAAATCTTACTCACTTATTTCTAAAATTTTATTCTTTGCATCAAGACGGATCGATTGGTATATATAAAGTATATATTGTATTTAAATTTATAAAATTAAAACCAATTACAGACACAAAATTTGCATTTTTAATAAAAATTCATATTTTCTTAAGAATCATGTTGCTGTACAATAAAATGTTATTATTTATTGAAAAATAAATCTAAAATCTTATTCCTTGCATCAAGTCGAATCGATTGATGTATGTAAAATATATATTCTATTGAAAATTATAGAATTAATTACAATTAAAGATGAAAAATTCATTTTTTTATTAAAAATTTTATTTTGTTCATTTAGGATTAAAACAAATTTTATAAATATTTTTTTGATTTTATATATATTAGATCATATTAGAAATGACTTAAAAATTAAATATACTTAATATACTTAATTATAATTATAATAAATATAACAAATTTTTAAAATTAATTTTTAATTAGATTTGAAGACAACAACATGGAAAATATGTCAATACGTGATAATAAGTTAGTGCTTCCTCCACGAGGAAGCAAATTTTTTTGCTGATCGCATAGAGGAAGCAAAATGTTCATGTAATAAACATCTGGATTTACAACTTGTTTATCTAAATAATTGATTAATTTTAAAAACGTTTTAAAATAAAATGTTTAAAATTTTTTATTTTCTATACTTTTAACTGTCGATTTTGAAGAATTATTTTTTTAAATTCATTTAATTTTTTTTTAAATAATTTAAAGTTACATGAAAATTACATGAAGATTTATGAAAAAAAATTTATTTGTTCAAATATGGGAATTTTTCCAAATTTTTAGAAATTTTCCTACATCGTCATAAGGAATTTTTTCCATTTTTTTTAGGAAAATTTTTCTTAAACTTTAGGGATTTTTTCTACTTTATTTCATGAGAATTTTTTTCATTTTATAGAAATTTTTCTACAATGTTTTAGAAAAATTCTCTTATCCATCTTAGTAAATTTTATTAAATAATTGGTGAAATTTGTCCCCTCAATTTTTTTGAAAAAATTTCCAAAATTTTTTTCATAGTGTATGTAATTGAAAAATTTCCAAATATTCGAAATTTCTAAAAGTTGAATTTTAAGCAAACGTATTTGAAAATAATTTTATAATTTCTTTCTCAAAGAACTTTTTCATAAATTATTAAAAATAGTTGATTAAGAGAAGAATTTTAGTTAAAAATTCTAGAAAACAATCATTAAATTAAAATGATGAAAATAATTTTAAAGAAATAAGAGTAGCAATATTTTTAAAATAAAATAATGATAACACTTGAATTAGTAGTTTAATTTCAAAAGGGTTCGAATTTTGCCATTTTATAAAATCTTAATTCCTGTCGAACAATAACAATAACTAAATATTTATTCAAAAAAGAAGTTTTTGATGTTTTGGAATAATTTTACAATTAATGAAAGTCGGAAATAAAGGCAACAGAACATTTTCTATTATTTTCTATAGAAATTAAAAAATGTTCAATTTCATTTTCAATTAAACTTTGCAATTGACAAATAGAATTAATATACATTTTTGTCCTTTACTTAAAAAAACTTTGAATTTTATAAAGGCAATTTTAATTAAAGAAATAAAAACAATGCAAATTAAATTTGCAAATTTCTTTATGAAAATTGAGTGTTTTCAATAAAAATATTGAGAAACGGAAATATGCAATGTTTTTTTCCCAAGAGAAAATGTTTTTGTGAACAATTTTTTTATTGAGAAATAAATTATAAAAAATTATAATTATAAAAAATTTATATTTTCTATTTTTAAATCATACTTTTTTAACAAGTAAAAATTTTCCAATAATTTTTATAAATAAAAAGCAAAAAAATATGCATAATTTAGATCAGTCAAACGAAATTTGTTATAATTTTTATTTGTTAATTAATTATTTGTATTTTTTGTATATGTTAATTAACTGAATATTCGTTAATCATCTTCGTAATTTTTTTTAATTTTCTAATTTTCCAATTTTCAATATTATTTTATTATAAATCATGGAAAATACTTGCATATTTTCGATTTGTCAGAAAATATTTTTTAAAGAAAAAAAGCATTCACAAAAGTTAAACTTGAAATATTGACTGAATGAATGAGTGAAAGCGTTTGTCGATTATTATTATTGTTATAGTTAATAATTCATACCTTATTTTGAATATATAAATGATAATTTATATACTGAAAAAAAAAAATTTATTTGATTCAAATAACCGATTAGTTGACTATTATCAAATAAATATTTACTTGAATCAAATAATTTTTATTTGAAGCAAATATTATTTATTATCAAATTATTTGATTCAAGTAAATATTTATTTGATAATAGTCAAATAATCGGTTATTTGATTTAAGTAAATATTTATTTGATAATAGTCAAATAATCGGTTATTTGATTTGAGTAAATATTTATTTGATAATAGTCAAATAATCGGTTATTTGAATCAAATAAATTTTTTTTTCAGTGTAAAAGGAAAAATAACAAGACGAATAGTATCTCTGCAAAATATTTAAATAATAAAACTAAAGACTGAATAATATAAACAGAAAATTGGAATGGCTTCGAGAATTGGGTACGTCTCAAGGGAGGTGGTGGAAATTTTCCACTTGGCTTGAGAATTATGTCGACGAGAAGTTGCGTATTGCATATTATCCTCTCTCAGGTTTGCATATATATATGTACAAGAGGAAGAAACGAAGAGATGAGTGGAGCAGTGACATTCAACGTTGTGCGTACACAATGAGAATTGCTCGAATGTGGAGAAATTCCTTTCCAGGTTCGTGCCATTCCCTGTGGCGTTGGACATGGCAAGGGTCTATTGAAGACAGTCGGCGTGATTGGTGTTGGTCAGAGTGTCCATTTGAATACACGGGACTGTAATCACGACTGGGAAACCACTTCCACCCACTCGCCATCTCTTTCTCATTTCCTTCTTTGCCCTCCACGACCCTTCACTAAATCATAGATATGATAGTCAGTGCACACTCCTATGTCTCATTTTTTATCTATTTCTTGCAAAATTAAAAAAAAATTAATAAATAATAAAATTTATCAAATTACTCAAATTTATTCTGTGTCAAAAAGAATTCTTCTTTTTCATGGAAGAAATTCTTCTTTCTCTTATTCAAATGGTGAAGAAAAATTAATTAAACTCAATTTTTTTAGTTGAGAACGAATTCTGGAGAATTCTTTCACTCAACAATTTTTTCAATCTTTTTTCACTTTAGTTTTCGTTCACTTTCACTCCAAAATTTTTTTCATTCCACTTTCACTCAAAAATGGGATAAAAAATTTTTTGAGTATATCTGAGGTGAAAGTAAAGTGAAAATAAAATTTTTAATCTATTTTCATTAGAAAATTCGACGAGAATTCGATTATTTAATTACAAAAGTAAATAATTCACTAAACATATTCAATGTTTCTCAAAATTAAATTCTCAGAAAGAATTATTAACAAAATTTTATTTATTTTTTTTTATTTTTATTTTATTAACAAAATTTTTAAATAATTATTTGTTCTTTTGACAAATTTTAATAAATTTTTTATTATTAATTACATTTTTCAAGAAATTTAATAAAAATTGAATTAAAAATAAATAAAATTTTGCAGTGCATTAATGAAAATAATAAAATCCCTAAAAAAAATTTTATTATTTACAAAAGTAATTGAATCCCTGTAAAAATCTAATTATTTATTTAAATTATTAAATTATTGTGAAGAATTTTTTTAAAAAATGGAAACGTTGGCGAAGTTCACATCGTTCATAGTTAACGATTTCTGATGAAAAATGTTTTCTAATAAAATTTTTATAAATTTCAGTTTAGAAACTAATACGTTTGAATTATTCAACTTTTTGGAAAATAATTTAATAGTTGCGAAGAATTTTACTATTGTTTTGATAATAATTGCAATTCTGCAATGCAAAAAATTTTGTAAATAATTAAATTCCTAGTGAAATTTTTATTATTTTTAAAAATATTTAAAAGTTTGCACAAGAATGTGATCAGAAATTGATTTGTTATTAATTGAATTTCTTTAAAGAATATTCTTGAAATTAATTGAAACTTTAACAAGAATTCTATTAATACTTTTAGGAATAATTGAATTTCGGAGACAAATTTTATTATTTATAAAGTTTATTGAAATTTCGACGTAAACTTTTTTTTTAATTTTGGAAAATAATTGAATGTGTGGAAAAAATTTTATTATGTTTTATTAGTTATGAAAGTAATTGAAATTCTGCAATGAAATTTTTTCATATTTATGAAAATAATTTAATTATTGCGATGAAATTTATAAAAAAAATTGTGAGTAATTGAATTTCTGTGACCTTTTGACTATTTATGAAAATTTTTCAATTTTTGGGTAGAATTTGGTAATAAATTTTTATATACTAAATTGAATTCTTTCCAAAAGTTTTTGAAAATATAATTGAAAATCTGACAAGAATTTTATGGAAACTTTAAAAACTAATTGAATTTTGGAGAAGAATTTTATTATTTTTAAAGATGCAGAAAATTTTTACGATACTTTTTTAGAAATTTCAAAGACAATTTAATTTTTAAGAAGAATTTTATTACTTTTGTGAAAAATTGAAATTTTACAATGTGTTTTTATCTTTTAGAAAATAATTGAATTATGGCGATAAATTTTTAAAAAATTTGTATATAATTGAATTTTAGAGAAGAATTTTATTATTTATGAAGATAGAGAAAATTTTGAATAGCATTTTTAGAAAATTTTTAAACACAATTGAATTTTTGCGAAGAATTTTTATTAGTTTTAAAAATAATTGAAATTTTGCAATGCGTTTTTTCATTTAGAAAATAATTAAATTATGGCGAGAAATATATAAAAAATTTGTAAATAATTGAATTTCAGAAAACAGTTTTTAATACATTTTTAAGGATAATTGAAATTTTGACAAGAAATTAAAAATTTTGTTGAACATAATTTCATTTTTGAAAAAGAATTTTATTATTTTTAAAAATAATTTAATTTCTTCAATGATTTTGTAACTTTTTCAAAATTCCATTTATTAAGTGTTTTCAAACGAAAATTTACTGAAAAATCTTTTATTTTTAATAGTCAATTGGACATATATTTTAAAAAACGTAACTGATTTCCGAAGAATTTCTATTATTAAAATTTTTCATGTATGTTCTTTAAAATTTCTAACTTACTAAAAATGTGAATTTTATAAAATTTCAAATAGAAACCTTCTAAACATCATGTATTTATGAAAATTGTAGACGAAACTCTTTCAAAATTCGCAACTAATTTTAAAATATTTAAGTAAAAAAGGAATATAATTTAATCCTTTTGAATAATTTTGTTAAAAAAGAATAATTGAATTTCGGAGAAAAATTTTATTATTTACAAAGTTAATTGAAATTTCGATGTGAATTTAACAAAATTGTTCAAAGAGAATTGATTTTTTTTTTGAAGAATTTTATTAGTTTTAAAAATATTTGAAATTTTGCAATGCGTTTCTTCCTTTAGGAAAATAATTAAATTATAGCGAGAAATTTGCAAAAAATTTGTCAATAATTGAATTTTGGAGAAGAATTTTGTTATTTACAAAGTTAATTGAAATTTCGACGTGAATTTAACAAAATTGTTCAAAGACAATTGACTTTTTTTGAAGAATTTTATTAGTTTTAAAAATAATTGAAATTTTGCAATGCGCAGGCTTCGCACTCCATTATGAGTTTAAAACAAGTAGGAAAAAGTAGCCTTGATGACAAAAAAAAGTAGGAAATAGTAGCCGCGATGACAAGAAAAAGAATTAAAGAATTTCATTAAAAACTTTTTTAAAAAAAGAACACTAATGACAAAAATAGTAATAAAAGAATAGGAAAAAAACAAATAGTTCAGAAACAAGACAAAAATAGTAAAAAAAACGAATAGTAAAGCCAAAAATAAAAAGGGAAAATAGTAAAAAAAATTGGACAAGTGCGAGTTGTACTCGCACTGCAGTGGCGGGTTTTTATAAAATTATTTTTTTTAGGAAAGCATGTAGATAATTAAAAAAGTAAAGTGGTTCTCAAAAACCCAAAAATAAAGAAGCAAAAGTAGAAAAACAAGTAGAAACAGATGAATTTTAAGAATTTCGGTTTTTAAAATTTTTTATAAAATTAGTTTTTTTTTGGCAAAGCATGTAGATAACTAAAAAATTAAAGTGGTTCTCAAAAACCCAAAAATAAAGAAGCAAAACTAGAAAAACATGTGGAAACAGATGAATTTTAAGAATTTCGGTTTTTTAAATTTTTTATAAAATTAGTTTTTTTAGCAAAGCATGTAGATAATTAAAAAAGTAAAGTGGTTCTTAAATTTTGTCTAAGGAATTCAATTATTTCAATTATTTTCATAAATATTAAAATTTTTCCGATTTACTAAATTCTGTTAAATATTATTTTTGAAAAATATTCCTCATAAGAATTCAATTCTTTTCATAAATTTCCATAAAATTAAAAAATAATTCAATTATTTTCAAAAGTAACATAATTCTTCGCAGAAATTCAATTATGTTTAACATTTTTTTGAAACTCTCCGAAATTTCAATTATCTTTATAAATAATTAAATGGTTCTCTACGATTCAATTATTTTCAAAAATGTTAATAAAATTCTACGCAAACATTTATTTTCATAAATATGTAATAACATTCTTTTGAAGGATTCAATTACTTTTATAAATAGTAAAATTCTTTGCACAAATTCAATTAGTATCAATAAATTTTAATGAAATTGAATTAATCAAATTTTTCAATTATAATTATGAACAGTCAAGATTGTTTTTTGAAAAATTGAAAAAATGTTTAAAAAAATTTGTTTAATTCAATAGAGTAACTGTTGGTAAAATTATTTTCTATTATCTTATTGGCGGTCGTTTTTCATTAACGATTTTAGTTTTAACACTATTTGTTGAGAAAAGTAGCTTTTAGTAGCATTAGGCTCAAAAAAGTAGCCAAAAAGTAGCCTCGTATCAAAAAAGTAGCAAATAGTAGCTTTTAGTAGAAGAGTGCGAAGCCTGAATGCGTTTCTTTCTTTACGAAAATAATTAAATTATAGCGAGAAATTTGCAAAAAATTTGTCAATAATTGAATTTTGGAGAAGAATTTTGTTATTTACAAAGTTAATTGAAATTTCAACGTGAATTTAACAAAATTGTTCAAAGACAATTGACTTTTTTCGAAGAATTTTATTAGTTTTAAAAATATTTGAAATTTTGCAATGCGTTTCTTCCTTTACGAAAATAATTAAATTATAGCGAGAAATTTGCAAAAAATTTGTCAATAATTGAATTTTGGAGAAGAATTTTATTATTTATAGAGATACAGAAAACATTGACAAGAATTTTTTGAAAACTTCAAAGACATTTGAATTTTTACGAAAAATTTTATTAGTTTTGAAAATAATTGAAATTTTGCAATACGTTTTTTTCTTTATAAAAATAATTGAATTATGGTGGGAAATTTTTAAAAAATTTGTAAATAATTGAATTCTACGACTTGTCCCTGATTTTTCTGACAAATTCTACTTTCCTTGAATTCTTTAAGCTGTTTTTACGATTAGAATTGAATTTTAATGTAAAGTGAAAATTTTCCAGGTTGTAAATTCTTCGGAGATTGAAAATTATTTGTAAAAGAGGGAAAAAGAGAGAGAGTGAGTCAGTATTGAAAATTGACTTAATATGTACAAAAGCAGAGACAGAAAAAGAATGAGTGAAGGTTTGGAAAAGAAGAACAGAAGGTGAAGAAGGCGGGGGTGGAAGGAGAGTAACCAGGGAGGGAAGAGGGTGGAGAAAATCCAAGTAATTAACAACTTTTTGAAGCTGGGGATAATCTCTGGACGGATTCCCTTCGTTTGGCTGAAAGAGTTTTACTGGCGCTAAGCCGTGACCATTTGGCCGTCGTACTCAACGGTCCTCCACGTACTGCTTCTCGTCGTCTCTCTGTCGTCCGCACACTCTTCTCGATCTTTTATCCGTGTCACTGCCGAGAACCCATCCTCGTTTCCTGCCACCATGTTTATAATTAAACTTTTTTTCTCCTCCTCATTCTCGTCTTCTTTTTAATAGTCGCCTCCTTCTCTAGGCCCTTAGTGATTCTAATTGTCGACATCTTCGCTCAACCTCTCCTTTCACCCCCTTATTTCCAAGATTAGGAAACTTTATCGTTTGCAGTGAAAAAAAAGGAGAGAGAATGTAATATTGAAATCCTTTTTTTCAAAAAAAAAATCCTTTTTTCAATAACAATATTTTTCGAAAGCATTTTCGAAACCATTTTCGAAACCATTTTCAAAACCATTTTCTCAATTTATCGAAAACGAGATAAAAATGATTGGGAATATTTCAACAGGTTTTTCGGTGTATAAATGATGAGCATGAAATGACAATTTGATGGGAAAAAGACATCGTTATCCTTTAGCAGTCGGAGGATTTTACTACGAAAAGGATAATGTAGTAAAGCTAAAGTGAAAGACGGTCTGAGGGAGAAATTGCATGAAACCCTACTCAGAAGCACGACCAAGTGAATAGCATCTCCCGCAACGCTCGGCTTGTTCTTCCCTTCCGATGTGCGATGTAGACTATCTAGAGACACGGCGCACTGAAAACTATATGAATCAGAAGCGACGACAAATGGTTCTTCTATTGTCAACTGACTGTTTATTAGATATCTAGTCTCTCCACGCTCAAATTCACCTTACACGCGGTACCAGTTTCCCACTATTGTCACAAGCACTGGCACACCCATGAATTGGTCACAATTCCACGCGAGAGCTAATAATAACAATAATAATAACAATATCTTTCTAAATGTGACGAAAATATACATAAAATGCAACGAATTCTCTTTTTTTCTTATTTTTTTACTCCATTCTACAAAAGAGAAAAAATATTCAGACCTGGGGGTCAATTATGTAATTTCACTTCACTTTCACTAAAAATTTATTTTCACTTCACTTTCACATTCACTCAAAATTTATTTTCACTCAACTTTTACATTCACTAAAAACTTATTTTCACTCAACTTTCACATTCACTAAAAACTTATTTTCACTCAACTTTCACATTCACTAAAAATTTATTTTCACTCAACTTTCACATTCACTCAGAATTTATTATCAACCAATTTTTATTGTTTATTCACTAAAAATTTATTTTCACTCAACTTTCACATTCACTAAAAATTTATTTTCACTCAACTTTCACATTCACTCAAAATTTATTTTCACTCAACTTTCACATTCACTAAAAATTTATTTTCACTCAACTTTCACATTCACTAAAAATTTTTTTTCACTCAACTTTCACATTCACTAAAAATTTATTTTCACTCAACTTTCACATTCACTAAAAATTTATTTTCACTCAATTTTTACTTCACTTTCAATGAAAATTTTTTTCATTTCAATTTCATTTCACTTTTAGACTACTTCGACTCAACATTCATATTCACACAATTTTTACTTCATTCTTATTCAAAATTTATTTACACTCCATTTTCACTTTACTTTTACTCCACTTTCACATAGACTAAAAATTTATTTTCACTCTATTTTCACATTCACTTAAAATTTATTTTCAATCTACTTCCACACCAAATTTATGTTCATTTCATTTTAACTTTACATTTACTGAAAATAACTTTTCACTTCATTTTCACTTTTACTCAAAATTATTTTTCAATACACTTTCACTGAAAATTTTTTCACTCCACTTTCACTTCACTTCCACTTCCACTTTAACTCAAAATTTGTTTTCACTCCATTTTCACTTCAGTTGCCCTTTACATTCACTCTAAATTTATTTTCATTCCACTTATATTTCACATTCACTTGAAACTTTTTTTTATTTCTTATTACACTTCACTTTCATCTTACTTTCACTTTGACTCAAAATTTATTATCACTTCAACTTAATTTCACTTTCATTAAAAATTTATTTTCACACCGCTTTTACTTTCATTTCATTAGAGTGAAAGTGAAGTAAAGATGCAGTGAAAATAAATTTGCAATGAAAATGAAGTGAAAATGAAGTTATTAAATGAATGTTGAAGGATAACGAGGAGGGGGGAAGGTCACCGCACGGTAATGGTTAAGAAGAAAAACAGAACAAGTAGAGAACAACTAGGTTTATTTTTATAATGAGGTTTACAATAGACAACAAGTTTGATGATTGGGGATATTGAGAGACATATAGAAAGACAAGAAAAAAAAAAATATAGAAGCTGTAACGTTGAAACAATGTAGATTGCTTGCGACGAAGCTGGACTCACTTGATGAGGTCCACCAACGGAGGCAAGTAATGAGGTAGAGGAGAAGGCCCAGAAAATAACGTGGGCGATCACCCGTTGACAGGGTTCTAAAGAGAACACATTAAAGAGAAAAGAAAGAAAAGAAAATGAAGAAAAAGAAAAGGAAAATTAACAATTTATAAGAGAAGGGAGAAAGAAAAACAAATTGGAAAAAACTCACAAAGGCCGATTAGCACACTTCATTTGGTTGAATGGTCGTTTTGTCCTCAATATCCTGGTGATAAACTCCAAGCCACGTGTCTCCATGGAAGGACGGTGAAATTGATGGTCAAAAGGCGAGCCAGAAGAAAAACGATGTGGTTCCTCTGAGAGATCCGCAAGAAGAAGGAAAAGGGGAAAAAGGCTCGTTCCAAGCGCGTTCGCGTCGAGGTGGGAGAATTGCGAAAAAGAAGGAAGGGGCGAGAGGTGGGGTCTTATGTTCAGAGAAATTGTGTTAAATGGTAGACACAAGGAGGGAGAAAGCCAGTGGCGTAGAACAAAAAAAGGAAGAAAACCTTCAAAAATGCAGCGTGATTCAAGATCCATTTAATTGCATAAACAAAGACAACTGTGATAATAGTTTTTCATTCACCAGAAGATAAAGGCCAACCTATACCGGAAAAACAAATGAGCCTTTACTGATCTTTTTAAACATTTGCCGCCCGCCTTTCGTTAAGCAACTAACGGAACAACTTGAAGATTCAGATATGTGTATAGATTAAAGTGTGTCAATTGGAATAGGAAGGGGGCATAGTTTAACAATAGGTCTGATAACGCTAGTGGAACCGGTCTTTACCGTAGCTACTCTGACAAGGCCATCTTTACCGGGATGAACGTCCGTGACTCTTCCCAAAGGCCACTTGGATGGAGGGTATCGTTCGTCGACAACGAGAACCAAGGTTCCAACTTTCAGATTATCCGTGCTATGATTCCACTTATAAATCGACTGATATCGTTGAAGACATTCTCGTGACCACTTGCTCCAAAATTGCTGCGTCATTTGGCAGATTTGTTTCCAGCGAGAGAGTCGATTGATGTTCACATTTTCAATGTTTGGCTGGGGAATGAGGGTGAGCGGTTGGCCTATCAAGAAATGACCAGGGGTTAAGGCTGATATGTCGTCAGGGTCGTCTGTGATGGGACAAAGTGGTCGAGAATTGAGAACAGACTCGATCTGTGCAATGACGGTTGACATTTCCTCATAGGTAAGAGTTTTGTCGAACACAATCCTGCGAAGGTGATGTTTAACAGACTTAACCCCCGCTTCCCATTTACCTCCAAAATGAGGGGCTGCGGGTGGGTTGAAGTTCCATTTAGTACCATCCTGTGCAATAAGTGTGGCAAAATTTTTCAATTCTTGGGAGGTGACAGAAAAGAGTCGTTGCAGTTCAGCATCAGCTCCCTTTAAATTGGTTCCACAGTCACTCGACAGTGTTTGGCAAATACCGCGACGTGAAGTGAAGCGGTGATAAGCGGCCAAGAAAGCGTGAGCTGTGTAATCGGTCACTATTTCTAGATGTAGAGCCGAAGTCGCTAAACACACAAACAAGACAAGGTACCCTTTGTATTGGCGAGCCGCCCGCCCTGACCAAGTTTTTAAATTGAACGGGCCGGCATAGTCGATTCCAGCGTGAAGGAATGGTCTTACAGATGGGACAACTCTAATGGAGGGTAATTGCCCCATGAGTTGAGAGGCAGTCTCTTTTCTAAAGGTTGCATATCGGACACATTTCATGATAAAGGACCTAACAGGAACTCTCCCACCAAGAATCCAACAGGTTGATCTTATGTAGGATAAAGTGGATTGAGTTGATCCATGAAGGGTTCGAATGTGGGCGTCAGAAATGATAAGTGTCGAAAGGTGTGAATCCTTTGGAAGAATGAAGGGGTGTTTATTTTCATGGCTGAGAAGGGAATTGTGTAACCGTCCACCGACTCTAAGAATACCGCGAGCATCGATGAAAGGGGTTAACCGATTTAAGGAATGGTTACGAGGTAATTGCTTCTCTGATTGAAGGGTGTTAATCTCATCTTCAAATGCAACAGTTTGACACTGGTGGACACATATATACTTTGCGTTCTCTAACTCTTCGGGAGTAAGAGGGATTGTTAAATTACCAAAAAAACTTCGTTTCTTTATTACTCTTTGGCAAATGGCGACAACTCGTAATAGTCGAGTTAAACTAGAGAATCGTTCAAGAAAGACAGATAGACGTGTAGAGCGTCGCATTAGGTGATTGCGTTTTTCGACATATTTCTCTAAATTGGTGTCTTCATCAACAGAAATAATAGGATTAGGCCAGAGAGAGGGACTTTGGATTAACCAAGAGGGACCACACCACCAAAGAGGATGATTCAATAATTCGGAAGGATTTAATCCACGTGAGGCGCAGTCGGCCGGGTTATCGTGTCCTGGCACAAGTCTCCACTGAGCTTGTGGTACAAGTTCGTGTATAAGACAAACTCTGTTATGAATATACTCCTTCCATTTGGAAGGATGGTTACTGACCCATGTTTGAACGATTGACGAATCAGTCCAAAGATAGGGTGTGGCATCAGTAATTTCGAGAGTATTGAGGACCAATGATATCAATTTCGCCAGCAATACGGCGGCGGATAATTCAAGGCGAGGGACTGTCTGTCGCTTTAAGGGTGCAACTTTGGTCTTGGCGCAGAGCAAGGAGGAGGTAATAGAGTTTGTGGTTGCAACTCGCAAATACACTACAGCTGCTAAGCCATCCACGGAAGCGTCAGAAAACCCGTGTATTTGCACCGGAGCACCATTGGTGATGCCCATCCAGCGTGGAATCCTTAAAGAGGAAAGGACTGATAGTTGTTCAACAAACACATTCCATGTGTTTTCTAAGTTAGAAGGAACAGGATCATCCCAACCTACCCCAATGGTCCATAATTCTTGAAGAATGAATTTAGCCCGAAGTATGACAGGGGCGACAAACCCAAGGGGATCAAATAATTTGGCAATAAGGGACAAAATATGTCGTTTGGTAGTGGGAGATGTAGGAGTAACAGACAGTGAGAAATGAAAATAATCATCGGAAGGTTGCCATAAAAGACCTAATGTTGGTACTGATATGGATTCATCTATGGTCAAACTACTAATTGGAAGTAGTTTGTCTGTGGGAAATCTTTGTAAGATTGTCGGGTGGTTGGAAGTCCATTTGTGCAATGGAAATCCACCAGCCTGGCACAGTTGATCAACTTGATTTGCAACTTCCATAGCTTCCTCAATGGTATCACCTCCTCCATGCACATCATCGACATACCTACTCTTCATCATGGACGGGATCGCTAATGGAAATCGATCTCCTTCGTCTTTGACCAATTGATTAAGCGCTCGGAGGGCGAGAAATGGTGCGCAAGTGAGACCATAAGTTACAGTGGCTAATTCGAATGTTATCAGTGTGTCGGCCTCATCTTTCCAAAGGATCCGTTGGAATTTACGATCACATGGGTGTACTAGCACCTGACGATACATGTGTTTTATGTCGGTGGTGAATACATAACGAAGGGTTCGGAACCGTATGATCACATCGGTTATGTCACTCTGGAGTTTCGGTCCAGAGTGGAGAATATCGTTTAGGGAGGTGCCGCTGCTGGTTTTATGAGAACCATTGAAAACCACCCTAAGTTTTTTATCTAATTGATCTGAGTGATGAAGTACGCCATGATGAGGGAGGTAGAACGAGGGGTGTGGAATGAGATCCTCAGATGGTATCTTGTTCATATGACCTAATTGTTGATACTCATCAAGGAAATTTTGGTAGCGTTCAATCGACTGTGCTTCTAACCCTAGTTGGCGAAAATTGTGATTCAGCATTCGCAAGGCTGATGATCGAGATTCTCCAAGGTTAGTGGGCGGAGATTTAAATGGTAATCTAACGCAGAACTTGCCCGATGGGAGACGTGTATAAGTGGATTGAAAGAAATCTTCGCATTCCTGTTCCGCAGGGGAAAGAGTTGGTTTGAGAAGAGTCACCTCTTCTTGGTACCAGAATCGTTCAAGTAACTCATATAAATCACGATCTGCTGATGTGTGATAAAGGCTACGAGTGTCGGAAATCTGTGCTTGTCCAGAGGGACCGGAAATGATCCATCCAAAGATGGTTGATTGGGCTATTGGAGAATTAGGAGGTCCCTTTTTGAGGCCAGGTTGAATGATATGTGCATATGCATCGGATCCCAAGATTATGTCGACAGGAGATGGATCAAAAAAGGTTGGATCAGCGAGCGATAATCCATCGAGGTGGGGATAAAATTGTTGAGAAATCTTTGTAGTGGGAATATGACCTGTAAGATTGGTTAAAATCTCAGTTGAAATATTACAAGATGCATCGGGAATTAATGTAGATTTTAGTGTGATAAGTGAAGAACCTTTAGACCTTCCAGACGGGTGATTTCCTGCTCCGATAATTAGTACTCGGGAGGGACGACGAGGGATATTAAAATTCTGGACTAAGCTTTCAGTGATCAAGGACACTTCTGAACCTTGATCGATAAGGATTCTCACCTGAACGGAAATTCCTTGGTCAAGTTCGATTTTCGCAATAGCTGTTGCTAAAAGTACAGAGGTTACCTTAGAATCGGGTCAGGAATTCGAAGAACAAACATCCTGATCACGTGGAGCGGTGTTTGTTGAAAGAGGTAAGATAGGGTTAGGAAGTAGACTAGTCGGCGTCCTTTCGTCATTACCATGAATAGTAGTGTGGTGTTTTTTGCCACATTTGAGGCAACGTCTTGGTGAAGGGCAAGCATTGGAAAGATGTGAACCCAGGCAATTGTAACACAAGGAATGCTTTTTTATAAGTTCTAACTTGCGATCTCTGGATTTGAAAGAATACTCAGGGCATCGCATGGTTTGATGTGATTGCGAGCATATGGGACAATTTTTGATAACAGGAGTGGCAGTCGAAGAGTTTACGGTACCCTGGATAACGTGGGATTTTACATTTACTTGAGCTGGGAAGGAAGATATGATAGTAGATGCTCTGTTAAGAGCTTGAAGAGAGCGCATGCGACATAAAATAAATTGATTAAGTTGGGTCAACTTAGGGTAGTCAATTGTTGATCCTAATTCCATTTCCCATGCTCGAACAGAAGCCGGGTCAAGACATCGGGTTGTCAAGTAAATTAGGATGGAATCCCAATGTTCTATGGGTTGATTCAGGGTTTTCAAGGTGCGGATGTTTTGTTGCAATGTAGTGTACAGATTTTCAAGCTCAGAAGCAGATTCTTTCTGAATACGTTTTAATGAGAAGAGGGCATGTAAGGCGGAATCGATTAGAATACGTTTGTTGTCGTAATATGATATTAGATCGTCCCAGGCTTTCAGGAAGTTAGCACCAACCAGGGGGGTTTGGTTCAAAAGTGAGGCCGCAGCACCTTGAAGGCTAATTTTCAAATACTGCAGTTTCTCAACGGAAGATAAAGTTTGGTTGTTTATAACAAGGGAGGAGAACAAGTCCTTGAAAGCGAGCCAATTGTTATGGTTACCATCAAATTTTGGTAAATCCAAGCGAGGAAGTCTATTTACTTGTGAAATGGTTGATGAGGGTGCTTGAACTTGAGCGACTGTGGTGTGTGACGAATGAGTAACAGGAAGAGCATCTAATAAATTACCCATTTTCTCAACGATATCAAGAAATGAATCACGCGTGACTTTAAAGAAGTCATCGGAAAAATAGGGATCAGCTCTGATTTCCTGCTGGTCAGGCATGTTTAAGCGAGCAATGTCGACGCCCAGGGCTTTGTGACAATGAGAAAACTCTTTCCAATCATCGTTAAGAGCAGAAAGCCGAGTGTCAATTCGGCGACGGGAGATATTTGTTTCACCGACCTGACAAAGATCAGTGTAGGCGGTTTGAATTTGAATTGACAAATACTTGAGGTGTTCCAAAGAAGCAAAAATAGGGGGGGTATCCATGTTGACCAGATACAGTGACCTTATAACCCCAAAAATCCGGCTCGAAGGACCAATATTAAATGAATGTTGAAGGATAACGAGGAGGGGGGAAGGTCACCGCACGGTAATGGTTAAGAAGAAAAACAGAACAAGTAGAGAACAACTAGGTTTATTTTTATAATGAGGTTTACAATAGACAACAAGTTTGATGATTGGGGATATTGAGAGACATATAGAAAGACAAGAAAAAAAAAATATAGAAGCTGTAACGTTGAAACAATGTAGATTGCTTGCGACGAAGCTGGACTCACTTGATGAGGTCCACCAACGGAGGCAAGCAATGAGGTAGAGGAGAAGGCCCAGAAAATAACGTGGGCGATCACCCGTTGACAGGGTTCTAAAGAGAACACATTAAAGAGAAAAGAAAGAAAAGAAAATGAAGAAAAAGAAAAGGAAAATTAACAATTTATAAGAGAAGGGAGAAAGAAAAACAAATTGGAAAAAACTCACAAAGGCCGATTAGCACACTTCATTTGGTTGAATGGTCGTTTTGTCCTCAATATCCTGGTGATAAACTCCAAGCCACGTGTCTCCATGGAAGGACGGTGAAATTGATGGTCAAAAGGCGAGCCAGAAGAAAAACGATGTGGTTCCTCTGAGAGATCCGCAAGAAGAAGGAAAAGGGGAAAAAGGCTCGTTCCAAGCGCGTTCGCGTCGAGGTGGGAGAATTGCGAAAAAGAAGGAAGGGGCGAGAGGTGGGGTCTTATGTTCAGAGAAATTGTGTTAAATGGTAGACACAAGGAGGGAGAAAGCCAGTGGCGTAGAACAAAAAAAGGAAGAAAACCTTCAAAAATGCAGCGTGATTCAAGATCCATTTAATTGCATAAACAAAGACAACTGTGATAATAGTTTTTCATTCACCAGAAGATAAAGGCCAACCTATACCGGAAAAACAAATGAGCCTTTACTGATCTTTTTAAACAGAAGTAAATATAAATTTTGAGTGACAGTGAAGTAAAAATGGAGTGAAAATAAATTTTAAGTGTAGGTGAAAGTGAAGTGAAAGTAATGTGAAAATTGAGTAAAAAATTACCAGCCAATTTTTTACTGTTAATTTCTGCTGTTACGGCTGACTAAAACTTGTTTTTACTACTTAAATTGACGGATTTTTCTGTAGAATCTAAATAAATTCTACAATTGTAATTAACTTTCTGTTACGTCAACTTAATAATAATAATAATAATAATAATAATAATAATAATAATAATAATAATAATAATAACAATAATAATAGTAATTATTATTATTACTTTTATTATTATATTTATTATTAATATTATATTCAATTTTTATTCGAAATAATTTTTAATAAAATTTATAAATTATATTGATTGATTACATTAAAGAAAAGCGTTTGCAATTATTAAAAATTAATTTCTTAAAATAATAAATTTTAAATAATTTCTAAGACTAATGGTAAAACAATACCTTTAAGTGTCAAAGTTTTAAAGTATTCAAACAATTGGAAATTACATAAAATTTTATTCAAATAAAATTTATATTTTAAAGAAATTTATTTAAATTTTGAAAAATAGTTTTGTCTTTGAAGGAAAGATATTAAAAAATTTTTTTTAAAAATTAGACAATCATTCAATTTTAACTGACTATACCTAAAATGGTACACTGAAAGAAAGTGTATATCATATTTTGTAAAAGTTTTTTACAATTTGGGGAAAAGCTGCAGCAAACCCAAATTTCGATAAAAAAATTCTAAACATTAAAAAAATTTGTTTGGAATTTAGTAAAATAATATTAAAATTGAATGAAAATTCTTGATATTAGCAATTAATTATACCTTCTAAATTCCACATAATTTTTTTTAAGTTTAGTATTTTTTATATCAAAATTTCCATTCATTGCACTTTTTCCTCAAATTGTAAAATACTTATTTTATTAGAAAATTTAATAAACATTTCTTTTCAGTGTAAAAATAACAACTTTATGAAAAAGTAACTAATATTTTAGGTATGAACTGAATGAATAGCAAAATTTTCGATGATTATTCGCAGTAATGAAATTATTAATAACAATAATAATATTAACTTTAATAACTTGAATTAATTAATTTTCAGATGGATAAAAATTTTGATAATTTTAAGAATCGAGGAATAAAAATTTTTATTTTAAATAAAATTTTATTAAAATAAGTAGAAGTACAACTGTGATATGAAAGAAATTCAAAATTTTATTATTGCTAGAATGTTCACATTTAACACAAAAATTTCATCCCTTTTTTGTAAGGAAGAAACCAGCATTTTTTTGTTTTTCTTTGTGAAATAAAAAATTCAGTCAGGAAATTACGTAAAACAAAAATTTAAAAAGTTTATAAAAAATTACATTATTAGCATTTTCACTAGTATACATTAGCACACACGTTATGTATAGAATTAAGCTGACAATATTCCAAAGATGTGAAAATGAGAAATTAAAAATTTTTCTTCATCAAAAGTGAAGGAAGTGTATTTGGAAATGGAAAATTTTTGTCAACACTGCGATTCCATGGTAGATTTTATTTTTTTTCGCAGTAAGTAAACCAATTACAAAGAAACTCAGGAATTTTAATCTAAACATTAAAAGAAATGTTTCCACCAAATATTACGTCAAAATATTCAGTAGTTCTTTAAATGTCAAATGTTGGGAAAAATGTTGAAATCGTTATATCTCCTTTCTATTTTAACCAAAACATTTGATTCTTTTTGGAAAATATTCAGCATAAAAAAATGAAACAATTATTTATATTCTGTTTGTACAAAATTTTTAAAAACAAAAAATTTATTAAATCATAATTGTATTACTTTTGAAATGCATCACGAAATTGAATGAAACAAGCACTAAAATAATCTTAACAGTGATATATTTAAAATTCCGAAAGGAAAATAGTACAATGGGGAATTATTTTTATACAATTTTTTAATATGTTTGTTCACTTTTGTTTATAAAAGACGTGAAATAATGCGAAAGGAAAAAAAATGATATATATTTCTACAGTATGAGATCGCTTTAAGGTGGATTCAAGGAAGAAGCGATAAATTTTAAGAGTGAAGCTGGTAGTAAGACGTGGTTGGTGGTCGTCGATAATAAGGGGATGATCTCGCGATAAGGGTAGCGGCATTAATTGAGATTCCAGATAGAGAGCAACTTTTACCCCCTCCACCATCAACTGGATAACGATCGACAGAACAATGGAATTGCCGCATCTGGCCGCAACGACATAAGAGTACCTTGATGAAATCATGAGTCCTTCATCTCATCACTAAATCTTTACTTTCTATCCCATTTTTTTTCTGTTGAATTTTTTTCTTATTTTTTTCGAGTGTATTTTTTGGGTCATGTTAACAAACTGCGAGTTCTTCATCTCATCACTAAATCTTTACTTTCTATGCCAACATTTTTTTTCTTTTAAATTTTTTTCTTATTTTTATGACTGTATTTTTTGGGTTTAAATTTGGGTTTAAAATTGTGTTAATAAACTACGTCACGTAGTTTTTTTTTTATATTTAGTTAGTTTATTTTGGCGTAGTTTTTTTTAATGTTACATTCCTATAGGAGTGACACGTAGTTTGTTAACACAACCCAAAAAATACAGTTTATAATAAAATTGTTTATAGACGAAAAAAGGAGGGGAAAATAAAAAATATGTTTCCGTGTTTAAAAAAGGGAGGGGATGGCAAAGTTTTAAAAGATGAGGGGTAAAAATTAGTCGTAAATAGACTTTTTTCATGCTTTTTATTTTTACTAATTCTGTAGGGGTCGCTTTTCCAAACTCATTTTCCCAAAAAATCGTATTCCCAAAGAAGTGTCATTCCGAAAGTACTTTTTAAAAAAAATTTTTTTTTTCCAAAGTTATATTTTCCCAAAATAAAATTGTTCATTACTGACAATGTAAATTATTTTTTTATTATGTCCAGTGTAAAAATATAAATAAAACAATTATAAAATAGTAACGTATAAATATAATTTCAAAAAAACTTACAAAAATTGGCGTCAAAATTTCAATTATTACCTTTATAAATAATAAAAAAATTTTCTCCAAAATTTAATTATACTTTCGAAAAAATTTCTTCAATTTAATAATTTTTAATATCTATTATTTTAATAGTTTTAATTTTAATTTGATTGTGCAAAAAAATTCAATTTTTTTAAAAATAAAATTCTATGCAAACATAAAAACTTACAAAAATTGGCGTCAAAATTTCAATTATTACCTTTATAAATAATAAAAAAATTTTCTCTAAAATTTAATTATACTTTCGAAAAAATTTCTTCAATTTAATAATTTTTAATATCTATTATTTTAATAGTTTTAATTTTAATTTGATTGTGCAAAAAAATTCAATTTTGTTAAAAATAAAATTCTATGCAAACATTTAATTATTTTTATAAAATAAAATTTGCAAAGGAACTTCATTTATTTACATATTTTTGATAAATTTCATCGCAATCCTTCAATTGCTTTTATAAATAATAAAATTCTTTTTAGGAATTCAATTTTTTTTCATTAATCATAAAGCTAACTGCAGAGTTACAATTATTTGTAATAAAATTTTAACAGAATTATTTGTCAATTTTAATTATCTTTATGAATAATATAATATTTTTCTTGAAAATTAATTTATATCTAAAAATTTTATTACAATTCTTGTCAAAATTTCAATTATTTGAAATACACGTACGATTTTTTTTCAATTTCTCCAAAAATGGAAATTTTTCTTAAAAATTTTATGAAAATTTGTCAATGGAACTAAATACTTGCACAAATATGTACACTGTAAAAAAAAATGTTCCAAATTAGAGTTGATTTCGATATTAAAATAGAACAAAATTACGATTCAGTACCAAAATTGGTTCTAAATTAGTACCTTTCTTTTTACACTGAAAAAACAAATATTTGATTCAAATAACCGATTATTTGTCTATAATCAAATAAATATTTACTTGAATCAAATAATTTTCATTTGAATCAATTAATTAGTATTTGGGTGAATTTTCTGAAAGTGACACTTTTAAATTTCAGATTTTCAATTAATTTTTTTCTTCAATTATATCGTTTTTTCTATTAAAACTACTTAATTTCATACTCAAGAGTAAGATTTTTAGGTTGCGCAAAATTAATTCTTAAAAATATTAAAGTTTTTTTCATTTGAAAAATATTATTGTTGCTCCATTAAATTAATTTTATTTAATTGGCGAGCTTTTCTATTAAAAATTCACGCTAATATCGCATTCACGAAATCGAAAATAAAATTACACTGCTTAAAAATTAATAATTTGTATATTTTAATGCCAAATATATTCAATTAGATGAAAATATAAATGTATTTAAAGTATTTGATTTAATGGTAATTTGGGTTAATTTTTTTAAAGCAATGCAGGTAAATACTAAAAACAAAAGAAAAACTAGCATATTTTAAGGAAAAGGCTTCGGAGATGAAAAGCTTCAGAGATGTAAAATAAATTTTCTCTCATATTTGTATTCATTAGGGCGCAATTAAAATATGTTTTTTAGTAAAACATACAAATCTCACACCCTCATTTTATATTACCATCGAAATATTCCGTTAAATTTACTTCTACATTCAGTTATTTATTAAAAAGAAAGGCTTCGGAGATGAAATTAATTTGTACTCGGAGAAAAATGCAAATTTCGATTATTTATAACAGCAATAATTTTTCTCCTTTTTGTAGATAAAATATAGGAAAATGTAACGTCAGATTCTCAGCTTTATTTTAATGTGCATTAAAATTTTGTTTAAGATATTTTTAAAGTATAAAATGTCAGTAATCATTGTAAAGTAATTTTAACCTAAAACTGAAGACAAAGTTTAAACATTTTTATCAAAAATAAAAGTGAGGTCTACAAATTTTTAAAATGCACATAATGATAGAAAAAACATTGTACTTTCTGACAATATTTTTAAAAAATTTCGGAGAATTTGAAAAAAACCATGAAAATTTAATTTTATTGTAGAAGTCCTATTGGAGACAAGTTGAAAAGGCTTCGGAGATGAAAGTAATTTAGTTATTACGTAAATTAAGTTGAATAAAATTATTTAATTTTCATTTAAGAATGATAAATAAGTGCTAAATTTTCACTATGGAAATTGATAATAATTATTAAAGAGTAGATTTTGTAAAATTAATCGAAACATAAAAAATGTCACTTTCAGAAAATTCACCTATTTGTTTCAAATACTGAAATATTTGATTCAAATACAATTTATTTGATTCAAATTAATATTATTTGATTCAAGTAAATATTTATTTGATTATAGACAAATAATCGGTTATTTGAATCAAATAAATTTTTTTTAATGTACAGTGTATTAATTTGGCAAAATTTGATTTCGGGAAAAAAAATTTTTTGGGATGAATGTTCTTTGGAATCCACTATTGTTTGTGAAATTTGATTTTGAGAAAAACGTACAACAATCACTATAATTCTATCTTTGCTTATCGTTAAAATATTTTTATTATTTATAGGGAAAAATAATAAATAATGTTTATAATAATAAATAATAATAATTTTTATTATTTTTTGTTTTTTTATCTTAAATTATTATTTTTTTAATTAAAAATGTAAAGATTAACTTAGAATTAATTAGAAAGAAAATTAAATGGCCATTGAAGAATTTTCCAAATAATAGAATTCGTGAAGGGGCAAAAAAAATGTTTTTCTTGTCTGATAAATTTCCAACTGATATTCAGGTAACGGAAAGCTATTACAAGACGATATCTATTGAGAACGTCGTCTTGGAGGGCCGCCTGGAGAGAAATAAAGAGCGATTGCTTCGGTAAATCAGGACGCGCGCACATACACACGGCTCCTTCCAATGCAGCGTCTCGCATCCCTTTTGTAACTTTCTTTTGCCCAAACACCTAGTCGTCGATTCGAGGAGTCGCTATAGAATGGATACACACTATCAATGTGAAAAAAGGGTGGTGGCACGCTTTTCACATACGTAACGGGGCATTAGCGAACCTTCATCGTCCCCCAAGAATGTCCTACACGAAATATAACTCTGTATTTTCTATAGAGGCACCTTTAACCTCGATAATATACCTCAGGTACGTAGTGCGCATAACTACTTTATTCAAGTCATAAATAGCGTCACTGGCCATACGCGTTTCTTCCCCGAAAGAGAAAGGAAAATGAAGGCGATTCCCCGAGAGGGTCATTCTTGCCCTCTCTTTGGAATTGATGATGGCAGTCATTTCTGTAAATCACTACGAAAAACAAGTGACTTTGAGTAATTTTCTTCATTAATTTCTTCTAGTTCTCAAACTATACTTCTAGTTCTATTCAAATGAATAACTCTCGTGCACTTTATATTGTTTTTTTTAATAAACTCATCAATAAAGTGTGTTCTCTAAAATAAATAGTAATTTGCGACCAAGTAATATGCAACCCAGATGAATTTTAGTCATTCTACGCTGAGAGAGATTTTGTACTAATATTTTTTAAAACTAGGTGTCGATTGTGTAATTTCACTCCACTTTTAATTTACATTCACTCAAAATATTTTTTTCTCTCAATTTTCACATCACTTTCACTCTACTTTCACACAAAATTAATTTTCAAACTTTCACTCCACTTTAACACAAAATTTACTTTCACCCGACTTTCATTTCACTTTCACTCAAACTTTACTTTTACTCAATTTTCACTTCACTTTCAGTCAAAATTAATTGTCACCCAACATTCACTTCACTTTCATTCAAAATTAATTTTCACTCAATTTGCACTTCACTTTTACATTCACTTACAACTTATTTCCACATAATTTTCACTTCCCTTTTTCGTTTATCAACTTTGTGGACTTTAACCTTGTGTTGGAGAAAAATAGTAATGAAATAACATTTCTGTAGAAGTGAAAATAGTCTGAAAGTGAAGTGTAAGTGCTATAAATTAAATTTTTATTGAATGTAAAGTGAAAGTAGAGTGAAAATGAATATTGAGTGAAAAAGAAATAAAATTGAAGTGAAAATAAATTTTTAGTGAAAGTAAAGTAAAAGTGTAATAAAAATAAATTTTGAGTAAAAGTGAAGTGAGAATTAGTGAATAAATATTTTAAATTAAAGTGGAGTGAAATTGAGGTGAAAATAAAGTTAAAATTAATTTTGAGTGAAAGTGAAGTGAAAATTTAGTGAAAGTGAATGTAAGGTGAAAATGGATTGAAAAAAATATTTTGACTAAATGTGGAGTGAAAGTTTAGTGAAAATGGAGTGATAAAATATTTTGACTGAAAGTGGAATGAAAGTGAAGTGAAAGTGGAGTGAAAATTTAGTGAAAATGGAGTGATAAAATATTTTGACTGAAAGTGGAATGAAAGTGAAGTGAAAGTAGAGTGAAAATTTAGTGAAAATGGAGTGATAAAATATTTTGACTGAAAGTGGAATGAAAGTGAAGTGAAAGTAGAGTGAAAATAAATGTTTTAACGTTTCAAAAAAAATTTCCTTTTTAAATTAAAAAAAATTTTAACATTTCTTAAAATTCGAAAGAACACTAAAACTTTCGTTCTTTGACAACTTTTTTCTAAAGTCAATATTTTTAGACCTATAAGCTATTGAAAAAAGGACTATTTTTTAAAAGTCATATCTCAAAAATTTGGGCAATTAATCGAAAGTAAAAAAACGTATTTCATATTTTTCTATAATGATTAGGAAAAAAATATGTTAAACCGAAGTTTAACAGTTAAAATGCTCATTAAAAAAACAATAAACTTGATTAGTTAAAAACAATAAAATTAATTTAATTTTAGAGCAATCATAAATGGTTGCAGAAATTCAATTATTCTCAAAGTAGCAAAATTCTTCGCAGAAGTGCAATTATTTTCAAAAATTTTCCTCAATTTAATAATAATTTTCAATATCAACTATTTTAGTCAATTTTCCGAAATAATTTAATTATTTGAAAAAAATTATAAAATTCTAGGCAAACTTAAAAATTTTCTCAAAATTCATTTTAAAAATTCCATTGTTTTAAAACGTTTAAATGTAATTAATTCATTTAATAATTTAAGCACTATTGTTAATCAAGTTTTAATAAAATTTCTTAATAGAATTACATTATTTTCAAAAATTTCAATGAAATCCTTGTAACAATTCAATCTTTTTCAAAATATGTTTCATAAAATTTTTCGTTGAAATTTAATTACTTTCAATAATTTAGGAAAATTAAATTATTTTCAATATCTACTATTATTAATAAAATTTCACAAAAGTATTTAATTATTTAAAAAGAAAAATTACCTATCAAAATTTGTCTTAAGAATTCAATATTATTTTTAAAAGTAGGTAAGAAAATTACTATTTGCAAAAATTCAGTTGTGATAAAAATTTTTTTAAATTCTCATCAAAGTTCCATTTATCTCCATAAACAACAAAATTCAATGATTTTTAAAAATTTTAATAAAATTTGTGGCGAAACTTTAATGATTTAAAAAGCTTTTCTTAATTCAATAAATTTTAATATCTGCTAATTTAAAAAAATTTTTCAAAAGAATTCAATGAATAAAAAAATTTTCTAAATATAATTCTACGCAAATATTTAAGAATTGGCATGAATAATCAAAATTTCATAGAAATTTAATTTTTTACAAATTCTTTATAAAAAATATTACAAATAATAATAATAATAATAATACAAAATATTACATTAGTTTTCTAAACAATCCAAAGTTTTACAGAGATTTAATTATGTTTCATATAATTTTTAAGCGAGTTTTTCAAAAAATGAAATTTTTCTTAGAAATTTTATTAAACTTTATTAAAAAAATTTTAATTATTTAAAAATTTGTTGACAAAATATTTTAAGAGATTTTAATTTTAAGAAAATTTAATTTCTCAGTAAATTATTTATCTTTGTATTTAAATAATTTCATCCTCTTAGAATTTTCGAATAAAAATTCATTTAAATACGAATTTCAGTGTAAAATATTAGATAATAATTAAGTGTTAAACTCTATAAAACCGAACTAGTAAAAGTGTTTACTAATTTAAATTAGCGACTGACTTTTTACTTTTGAATAATGGAATAATTTTTAAAATAATCTATATAGATCCTATATGACAAAATATTTAAAACTATCTTAAATTGTCTCAACAATAAATTTTCTGATTGTCAATTATTTTTGAAAAGTAAAATTTTTTTGTTCCGAAACATTTTTTAATATCATTAGTTTAATTATGTAAGTCACAATTAATTTTTTATTTGAAAATTTGCATTTTTTTCGATAAACGTGTGTAAAAATTTATAAATCGTTTTTTGTGTATTTTTAATAGCAAATTTTAAGAAAAATACCGCGAATAGAATTTTTGCCGAAAAAAGAAAAAGTAATTATTAATTAAAATTATTGATTTGAAAATGAAATATTTTCGATTTTATTCAACTAAAAACGGAATCAAATGATAATTTGAAATCGTCGAAAAATGACAATTTTTGCACGAGTTAATCTCTAAATATCGGCTGTTTAATCGAAGAAGAAAGGGACCCAGAGTGAAAATCCCCTTTAATTGTCAGACTTAAATAATTCACTGTCAATCTTTTCACCCTTCTTCCTGGACTTTCGAGATTTCGTCGTCTTTTAATTATTCTACCCGGAGCGGCAAATAATATAATTCATTTCACTGTTTTTGAGCGTCCCGTCGAAGAGGGCAGATTATGGGGACGTCGTCGTCCTCGTCGTCGTCTAAAATACCAGCCAAAAACTTTCCCAGCAAACTTGTTCCTAATTTCAAACTTTTAAATTATTAATAAATTAATATAGAAAATATTTAAATACAATATTTTTCTATTCACACCGAGATTCACACTGCAGGACTATTTATTATAATACAAATTTTGCAAATTTTCTAGGGACAGTGGCGCATTTACTCCGATGACAAAAATTGGAAAATTTGTGACGCTTGTTTGATGTCATAGCGACACTCATGTACCAGTGACCTTCATCATTCTTGATTATAATAACAGGGAAAAATAGATCAATCATTTACGAGACTAACAGTTACGTTGGTTGGTTCGTTCTTAATTAGTAGATAACCAGAAATGGAAGTGATAATGGCAAGAAAACGTATGGATAGGGTCTTAATGAACATCAAAGTTGATGAAAATTGATGAGATCATCTCTAGGAACACAACTCTTGCTTCTCTTTCTGAAGAATTTATAAATTCAGTTATGATAATAAAAAAGAAATAAAAATAAGTTTCTTCGTGTTTTCAAACTATGGACAAAGTATACACTGGAAAAAAAATTTATTTGATTCAAATAACCGATTATTTGACTATTATCAAATAAATATTTACTTGAATCAAATAATTTTTATTTGAATCAATTTAATAATATTTGCTTCAAATACTGAAATATTTGCTTCAAATACTAAAATATTTGCTTCAAATACTGAAATATTTGCTTCAAATACTGAAATATTTTATTCAAATACAATTTATTTGCTTCAAATACTGCAATATTTTATTCAAGTACAATTTATTTGATTCAAATAGAAATTATTTAATTCAAGTTAATATTTATTTGACAATAATCAAATAATCGGTTATTTGAATCAAATAAAATTTTTTTTCAGTGTAGCGATGCGATGGGAAAGCAAAATAATGTTTTATTGTAGTTTCAAACCATTGATTGGCAAATTATGTCGAACCGTAGGAAAGAAGAATAGTTTTTATTCTATTTTTAAACCATGCGGTCATATTAAACCGACATTTTTAGTTTTTTTAGTCTGTCACAAAAAAACTAATTCGGCGAATAAATATTAACTATAATAATTGTCGGATTCTGTCTAAAAGAAAATTTTAAATTATTATTAACATATTTTTTTAAGTTAATAATATTATTTTTATTTATCAAATAATTCAAAAATATTTTTATTAATCTAAAAAAATTATTAATGTTATTATATTATTCATCACTTTCTTTGTTTCTAAAAAACTATCATTTTGTAACAAAACATTTTAGAGAATTAACAAATATAAATCCTGCAAAATATTTTCCTTTTTTGTAATATGAAAAACTTAATTCCTTGACAAAATTTTGACTTCTTTCCGTCTCATTCTGAAGAATATTCTGATTCACTCTAAAATTGATTAGATATTCCAAAAAATGTTCTATTACATTTATATACGAATTTCTTAAATTTTAAAATTATTCGAAAACATCGATAACTTCTTTTTAAAATAAACGTTTGATCATTATTATCTTCCACTAGGAATCAATTATTTTTAATAATTTTTGAAATAAGTTCTTTGAAAACTTTAAAATCCATTTGTTTACAAATTAATTTTACGAAATTCAAATTATTCAAAACATTTTTATTAGAAAATTCAATAATTTAAATGCAAAAATAAATATTGATTAATTAAAATTTCCTAAAATTGAATTCTCATAAAAAATTTTATCCAAACATTCATAAATAATAAATATCTTTTAACGATTTTTCATAAAAATTTTAAGAACAATTACATTTTTCGAGGAATTTAATTAAAATTGTATTAAAAATATTGAAAACTCTGCGATGAGTTTTATTCATGAAAATAATTAAATTATTGCGAAGAAATTTACATAAATTTTGTAATTAATAGATTTCATATAAAATTGAGGAAAATTTTTGACAATAATTAAAATTTTGACGAAAATATTAAAAAATTCGTAAAAATAATTTTACTGTTGCAAAGAATTTTATTACTTTTGAAAACAATTAAATTTCTGCAATCAGTATTATAATTTTTCCAAAATTTATTTAATTATTGGGAGGCTCAAAAATGATATTTTGTGCAAAGCTAGTAAAGTAGTAAAAATTTTTAGTAGGAATTTTTTTTTTTGTTTTTATGTTATTTACAACAAGCATTTGTCGCAATAAAATGATTGAATAATTCGTAAATTAAAACTAAAGTTACATTTCATAAAACTTTAATTAATTAATTTTTTGAAGGCACAAATACGAAATTTTATGCAAAGTTAACAAAGTAGTGATAAAGTTTGTACAATTTTTTAACGAAATTAATTTTTCTTACTAAACGGAAAAAAGAGATGTAACTTTTATTTTATAATCATAATTTTTGCATAAAATTTAAATTCTTTGAATATTTCAATTTTTAATTAAAATTTTGTAAAGGTAATCGAATTTTTTCGAGCAATAATAAATTGAATACTTCGTTTGGTGGGCGTAACATTTGCTATTTATTTATATTATCTACAAAAAAAAATTTTAAATACTAATTTCATGAAATTAAATGATTTTTTCAATTTTTAATTAAAAAATTATTCCAAAATAATTCATAAAATATAATTATTTCTAGATAATTTTTCGAAAATTAAATTGTTTTAAAAAATCAATTTTAAATCTCTAAATTCTAATTAGTGTTAAAAACAGGAAGAGTTTGAAATAAATAAATTAAATCTTTTTAATGTTGAAGAATAACATTTAGAATTTTCTTATGAATTCTTGAAATTAAATATTATTGCAGCACTTTTTACAAAATTCCCTGACTTTTTTCCGATTTTTCTGAATAAATTTTAAAAAATAATAAATAATAAATTTATTTTCTTTTATTTTATTTTTATTTTTTATTCATTATTATTATTATTTTTTTTATTTATTATTTTTTTTATTTATTATTTTTTTTTATTTTATTTTATTTTATTTTGTGTAGAATTCTTCTTAATAATTGAATTTTAAAGGTTAATTACTGGACAATAATATTAATTAATTTTGCCTTGAAAACTATTAGGAACAAAATATCAAATAAGTAATTAATTGTAAATAAATGTAATTTACTTTTGATAATTAATATGGCAAAAGTAATACAATAAACATATCTTTTATTATCACCCCATTAGCATTTACGCTTTTGTATGAACAATAATCAACCTTTTTTATTTTTTTTTATTATTAAAACCTTAAAAGATAACATATTTCGCTAAAAACTTTTTGTTTTTTTTATTTTTTTTATTATTAAAACCTTAAAAGATAACATATTTCGCTAAAAACTTTTGTAAAATGATTTCACAATTTATGGAAAAAGTGCAACAAACCGAAATTTTTATGTAAAAAATACTAAACTTAAAAAAAAAATTATGTAGAATTTACTATAATTACATCAAATAACAAGAATTTTAATTTAAATTTTAATATTACTTTACTAAATTCCACATAAATTTGTTTATTGTTTAGTATCTTTTGTATCGAAATTTTTTCCTTTTCTTCAGAGACAAAACTAGTTTTCAAAATTTGAATAAATTTCTTTAAAATATAAAATTAATTTGAATAAAATTTTATGAAATTTCCAATTGTTTGAATACTTTAAAACTTTGACATCTAAAGGTATGTTTTGCCTTTTTTTTAAATTGTTTGAAATTTATTATTTTAAAAAATTAATTTTTTAATAAATAATAATAAAATAAATTTCTTGAATAATAATATATTATTATATTATTATTATTATTATTATTATTATTATTATATTATTATTATTATATTATATATATTATTATATTTATTGGAATAAATTTCTTTAAAATATAAAATTAATTTGAATAAAATTTTATGAAATTTCCAATTGTTTGAATACTTTAAAACTTTGACATCTAAAGGTATTGTTTTGCCTTTTTTTGAAATTGTTTAAAATTTATTATTTTAAAAAATTAATTTTTTAATTTTTCATGTAACATGTAAAGTAAAAATTACATTACACTGAAAAAACGATTTTTTTGATTCAAACATATTTTGTTTAAATCAAACTTAAAATATCTTTGCCATACAGTCAAACAAATTTAAGTTTAATTCAAACATATTTTTTGCTTCATTTATAAAAATAATATATTTAATTCAAACATAAGTTATAGTTGATTTAAATTATTTACTATCAACTTTTAAGTTTAAATCAAGCATAAAATTTTTAAACATAATTTTTGTTTAAACCAAGAAAAAGTATGTTTGAATTAAACTTAATTATTTAAACAAAAATTATTTTTGAATCAAAGCAGTTTTATTTTCTATATATTGGAATTAGGTTTACAAACTAATTTCAAATAATCAAAATTACTTAAAATTATTATTTATTTTTGAAACAAGTGTAATGTTTTCTCAGTGTATTGTTATAAATACTGAAAGTGAAACAAGAAACTTGACGCACGTTTTATTTGCGCTAGATTCTATAAATTATTTTTAAAAAAATATTTCCTTTTTGGATCGTTTTCCTTTTTCGTTTCGAAAATGATTTTTTCCATCGCACACTGCAAAGGGAATTAAAAAACAAAAATCGTTAAGTTGCGAGTGAAATATAAAATGAGAAAATTTGTGAAAATAATGAATTTTCATATAGAGTAAACTTTTTTGTTTCTCGGCGTAAAACTTTGTTCTGCTTACGACACATCATGAAGTACACGGGTTAGAGAAAACATTTTGTAAACAAAAGTTATATGTGAATGACGCCTCTCGTCATTTACATGGCAACAGAAAGTGGAAAAGGCGCCTTCTCTCTTCCTCTCACTATATAGTACATGCGATATTGGATGATGTTGTAATACTTGGCAATGTTCGTATTTTGGAGAGTAATATAAAGTGAAAAAGGGAATTGCGGAGAGAATGTGCGGTTGAATTGTTCAAGGAAACAATAATAAAAGTTACATTAATTAAGAGCACGGTTACGCAACGGGGATTGCTCGTTAGACAGGAATCTCTCGTGCAGTACTGCCTGCCGCTGGATTGCCCTCTCTCGTTTCACGTTCTCTCCTTTTTTCTTCATTCTTCCGCATTTTCATGCAATCAAAATAAAAAAAAAAAAAAGTATATAAGCTTTGCTCTTTTCAATACCCGTTATTTCTGGATTCGTTTGATTTTTTTCCAAACTTTCTTCTCTCCTTTTTTTTGTTGAACTCTATTTTTCTTTTTACAAATGGTTCGAACTTCATTTTATTCATCAAACGTTCATTGTATTTTTTTCGCGAACTGGAAAAATGTTTGGTTTCACAATTTCTATGAACGGAAACAATTCGATTGAATATATAATAATTAAAGAAAAAGGGTAAAAAAAATGTGTATTAACGAATTTTATTCTTGATTTTGAGGGAGAATTTTTTATTATTGAAATTTTAATATACGGATAGGAATTGACAAAAAACGATTTTTTTAAGGGGTAGAAAATGAATAAAATGAGTAGAATTTCGGTAATTTTTTTATTATTATTTTTTTTATGTTTAAAAATGATGATTAATTAAAGTGCGACAATGATGTAGAATAGTGTGCAATTAGATTTTGAGGGAGAATTTTTTATTATTGAAATTAAATATACGGATAGGAATTGACAAAAAACGATTTTTTTAAGGGGTAGAAAATGAATAAAATGAGTAGAATTTCGGTAATTTTTTTATTATTATTTTTTTTGATGTTTAAAAATGATGATTAATTAAAGTGCGACAATGATGTAGAATAGTGTGCAATTAGATGAAATGGGAGTTTGTAGAAGGATAATGAATTCACAGATAAATGGTTTGACACAATTGGCGAACGCTTGTCGTTGATTCGATTCGTGGTTAGGAAGAGATGAGCGTTCATTGAGGCCAAAGCCAAAGTCCTAGGGAATCTGCACAATTCTCGTTGGACATTAATTGGCAGGAGATCTTTGTGCTGGCGCGAGACGCATCCTTTGTCGTTTCTCGCCACATCATGGTTCACCGCACGCATTCACGAAATTCACTCGATCCAAGCCAACACGACACGCCACGTAATTGTGACTACACACATTTCTATGGATATATTTATACGTATGTCTCTCTCTCTCGTTTCATAAGGGATTGCAAACTAACTGGTTACAGGTGTACGATATTCCCATTCTTGTGTTTCTTTTCATAATTCTCGAGGGACAATCTCGAGTGGCTTAGTTCAACTCTTCTCTTTCTCGAAAGCTTGTTAAATAATTCGTTTTGGTTCGTGCTTTGTATTTTAATTTTTGATGCATTGAGTATTAGATAAATAATAGAATTTTAAATAAATACTTAACGGATGTTTATTTCTAACATTGAGTTTGATAAAGTTTTGTTTTCACTTTTTCGCGTCCATACATCCAATACTAGTCAACGTATAGCTTTTACTCCGAAAGTGGCAAAAGTTAGCACAAAGTTACTTTTAAGTCCCATAAAAAAATTGTAATAAAAAAATAACAATATTAGATTGTAATTATTATTATTATTATCATTATTATTATTATTATTATTATTATTATTATTATTATTATTATTATTATTATTATTATTATTATTATTATTATTATTATTATTATTATTATTATTATAATTGTAGTTAGTTACAAAGTTACTTTTAAGTCCCATAAAAAAATTGTAATTAAAAAAATAACAATATTGGATTGTAATTATTATTATTATTGTAATTGTAGTTAGTTACAAAGTTACTTTTAACTTTTTAAGACCCATAAAAAAATTGTAATATAAAATAACAATACTGGATTCATACGCAAAGTTAAAAAAAGTACCTGCTTTCTTGTTTTTTTCATTTCCAATTAATAAAAATATAAAAAAGTAATATAAAAATTAATAAAAATTTAAAAAAGTTTTGCATGGGTCATATTTTTTGTCAAGTCGTATTTTGTTTCTAACATTGTTATAAACAAATTATGCATATTGAAGGGCGTTTCATTCCAAGCTTAAACAAATGAATTTTACATTGAAAAAAGTATATTAAATTTTTCAGTTACATCAACTTGCGTTTTTCGTTTAGATACTGAAATAAATTAATCCAAAAAAAATCTATTTTTATAAGTAATGTTTTTTCCTACTTTTAAATTAATTCATTATCTTCAATAATTAGATTTACTAACTAAATTAATCTAGAAAAACATTTTTATAAGTAATTTTTTTTCCTACTTTTAAATTAATTAATTATCTTCAATAATTCGATTTATGATTCCAATTGATAATATTACTTAAAATTTATTCGTTTTAGTTTAAGATGAAACGCCATTTATTTTGCATAATTTGTTTATAACAATTTTATAAACAAAATACGACTTGACAAAAAATAAGACCCATTCAAAATTTCCTCAATTTTTTAAATAAAATTGATTGTTTAGCGTTTCCAGTTTTAAAATTTTTTTTTAATTTTTTTTAATTTGTTTAAACAATTGGAAACAAAAAAAATACTTTTTTTCAATTTGCCTATTGTCACTTTTTTAACAGAATGACTGGTTTCTTTATGGGACTAAATAGATTAAGCTGAAATTTTCTAAGAATATCTAAACTGTAATGAGAAAAAACAGTGATTTAGATCAAAATATTAATTCTACAAAATTACAATTTTATTAAGTAAATAAATTTGAAAAAATACAATTTTATTAAATACAATTAGTTAAAAATGATTTAAAAGGGCACTTGGAAAAATTTATAATCTTTTCAAAACTGTAATAACAAGCAAAATACTGTGTGTAAATAAATAAGAGTAAAAAAAATGGAAAATTTTCCAATAAAATTAAAATGCAAATTATAAAAAAGTGAAATTATTAAATTGTTAACTAACTGAAGAAGAAAAAGAAGAAAAGGAAGAAGAAGAAGAAAAAGAAGAAAAAGAAGAAGAAGAAGAATGAAAATATTTGACATTCAGATAGCTTATTTTCAGGGTCGCGAGTGAACGCGAATGAAAGTGTTGCAAACAAAGTTTTAACCGCATCTAATGGTGAAACTTGGTGAACTTGCTTCAAAACTAGAGGCCCTCGTTGGTTTTTCTTGGAAAAAAAGATCGTTTCAAAACTAAAAGTAAATTACTTTTGCAAATAATTATTACCAGGCGAATGCATATATATTCCTCAACTGTCATTTCAACAAACTGAGTGTCATTTAACAAAACTGCGGTTAAAATAATTGTCCATTGGAAAAAAGATGTTATTTAACAGAATTGTAATTTCACTAAATTCAAACTGTCATTTGACTAAATTCTCATTTAACCAAATTGTTATTTAACTAAATTGTCATTAAACAAATTTTGATTTAACCAAATTGTCATTTGACCAAATTGTCATTTAACTAAATTTTTATTTAACTAAATTGTCATTTGACTAAATTGTCATTTAATCAAATTTTGATTTAACCAAACTGTCATTTGACTAAATTGTCATTTAATCAAATTACAATTTAACCAAACTGTCATTTAACTAAATTTTCTTTTAACTAAATTGTCGTTTGACCAAATTGTCATTTAACTAAATTGTCATTTGACTAAATTGTCATTTGACTAAATTATCATTTAACCAAATTTTAATTTAACCAAACTGTCATTTGACTAAATTTTTATTTAACTAAATTGTCATTTAACTAAATTGTCATTAAACAAATTTTGATTTAACCAAACTGTCATTTGACTAAATTGTCATTTAATCAAATTACAATTTAACCAAACTGTCATTTGACTAAATTTTCTTTTAACTAAATTGTCGTTTGACTGAATTATTGTTTCACTTAATTGTCATTTAACCAAATTGTCATTTGAAAAAATTATTATTTAACCAAATTGTCATTTGACTAAATTTCTGCTTGATCTAATTTTCATTTGATAAAATTTCCAAATTATCAAATTTCCATATGACCCAATTAACATTTGGCCAGAATTTGAATAGAGAAAATTTTTGATTAATCAAATTGACACCTATCCAAAGAAATTTTGACTCTAATTCTGAAAGTGATTACAAAAATTCAAAATTTTCTTAAAAATAATTATGCAAATAGTTTAACTAGTGCTAAATTGGAATTTACTGTCAACTTAAAAATTAATAATGTCGGATTCAATATGGCGGACAATAATTTTAAAAACTTTCCAGAATTGCTTAAAACTAATATTTTAATTAAAAAAATATTTTTCAACGACAAATTGGAACAGACATATAATGTTTTTTAAATCTTTCGTTACATTTGAATTCAGTGATTCGAAAAATCCCCAAAAAAATAATTTTTAGACGAATAGGTAACTTTTAACAATTTTTGTCGACATATTGAAACTACTTTTTTGAATTTTTTAAATATGACATTAAATTCGAATTTTGTGACCTAAAAAATCCCTAAGGAATCATTTTTGAACAAATGGGTTAATTTTTAAGAAATTTGATTGACATATTGAAACTACCTTTTTGAATTTTTTAAATATAACATTAAATTCGAATTTTGTGACCCCAAAAATCTGGGAGGAATCATTTTTGAACAAATGGGTTAATTTTTAAGAATGTTGTCCGACATTTTGGATCCGCCATTTTGAATTTTTCTAATCTGACATCAAATTCGGATTCAATGACTCCAGACATCCCAAAGGAATAAATTTTAAACAAATTGGTTAATTTTGAAGAATGTTGTCCGCCATTTTGGATCCACCATTTTGAATTTTTCTGATCTGACATTATATTCAAATTCAGTGACCTCAAAAAACTTGAAAAATTTGCGTAACTAACATTTTTTAGGCCGTTTATAGTTCGAGAACGAATCTTTCACGAAATTTTGAAGAGATTCGATCTAGGATGAAATTTTTTTCTTGTTCGAACTAAAAAGCAGAAAAATCAGAAAAATTGTAGGACATTAAAATTCGTTTACTAGAAAATCGGTTCAAAAGAAGTAAAAATAAAGCTTTTAGTGAAACATTTTGATTTTGTTTTGACAAGAGTAATTATTCCATCCAAGAAGCATGTATATACATATATTATTCTTGGAAGATTGAATTTTGCAATGGAGCTTCGAAAATTAGAGCTGATTTTGGCGCATATAACACAGTGAAATACATTCGCATCGTGTTGAATTTTGGCCGCGCGATGGTAGTTGAAATGGTTAAGGATCGACGAGATTTCGCCTCGAGGGATCGAAACCTTTCTCGACAACATGTAGATTAGTCCGTTACTCTAAGCAGCTTCACGGTTTCTAGTCATGGGCAAGCCTTGGGCCCCGAAGGTGCTTGCGAAGGGAATGGATTTAAGGAAACCATACGCACACCAACAATAGAGGAATATATATATACCTCACGAAACTTGGACCATATTGCCCGTTTTGTATTAAGAGAGTTTGTTCCTTTCCAAATATATACACATACAACCAACTCTTGCAATATATTCAACGGAATAATAAAAACATTCGCTGAAAATTAACAAATAATATTTCCATCCAAAAGTGTAAAAAATTTCTCACGTTTGATGAATTTGGAAACAAAGTTTAACTTTAAATTCATAATTGTGGACTTTTACCCAATTTCCCTGAGGATTGCAAATTGAGACAAAAAATCGTTTCAAAACGTTGCTTTGCAAACTATTTTGATACGTGTTTTTTTTTGTCTCAATTTGATATTTTTAGAAAAAATGTCTTCTGTTTATTCGATTTTGGCCAAGAAGAGTCAAATTTTCCGTTAAATAATACACTGTAAAAAGAAAGGTACTAATTTAGAACCAATTTTGGTACTTAATCGTAATTTTGTTCTATTTTAATACCGAAACCAGCTTTAATTTAGAACATTTTTTTACAGTGTAATTGAAGCAGAATTTTTATATTTTGATAATTATAACTAGTTTACTGATAATTATAATTAGATACTTACATTGTAAAAAATTCGGGAAAATTTCCCTGAAGTTTGTTGCGTGAAATATTCCACAAATTTTAAGAGATAAAGTTTTTCCACTACGATTTTGTCGAATTTTTCACAAATTAGTGAAACTTTCTACAAACTTGGAGAAAAGTGATAAAAATGATAAAATATTAGGGAAATTTTTCACAAAGTGGAGGGGAAAAAATATTTTGCTACAATTTTGTGCAATTTTCCACAAAATAGTGAAAATTTTAACAACTTAATAACGGAATGTTTGAAAAATTTTAAGGAATTTTGCACATAATAGTAAAAAAAAAAGAATCTTATGAAAGTTTTGTGAAATTGTCCCAAAATAAGTGAAAATTTCTGCAAAGTTCAAGAAACTTTTTTAAATTTTATGGAATTATTTTAAGGAATTATTTATTATTTATTTATTATTTATTTTTCACAAAGTAAAAAGAAAAATAAATTTCACTAAGATTTTGTATAATTATACCAAAATGAGTACAATTTTGATTAAAGTGCAAGAACAAAATTATTAGTATTTTTACTATAAATGTTTGTTTTAGGAATTAAAAAAGTAACCAATGTAAATATTACAGTTAAATGATTTTGTTACCAAATTTAAATAATGTTTCGAACAAATGAACATTGTCTAATTTAGAATTTAAAAAAAACAGTTTTTACTATAAAAAGCACTTAGACAAAATTAAATTAAAATTAAATTAAATTAAGTTTTTCAACTTTACAATCATAATAATTATATGAATAAAACTACTTTTACTATGAAGTACATAATTTTTTTGTTCCATTTATACTTCTATAGTGAATTTATTTCTTAAAAATACAATTACTTCTTTGATAAACAATTTCTTACAATTAGTGAAATATCATTAACAAACAACTGTAAACTTTTTTTTACTTACAAAAAACATTACCATAAATAGTTGAGTTTCGTAAAAGATTTATACCATAGGTCTTGAATGTTTTTTGCTCATAGTAAAAAATATAAAATGTTTTAAAGAATTTTCTCGTTTTGAAAGGTTTGGAAATTTTCCAAAAAAATTTTTTATAGTATATTTAAATATATATGAATTTAAATTATAGTATATTTATTTAATTATTATTTTATTTCTATATATTTATTTAAATATATTTATTTCTATATATATATATATATATATATATATATATATATATATATATATATATATATATATATATTTATTTATTTATTTATTTATTTACTTACGAAATAAATTCGACAGGCAACATGTGCTGTTTAACTCACCTGAAAAAAGAGAAGGAAATATTTTATATTAAAATTATAATCTAACAAATGGAAAAAATAATAATTTCTATGAAATAAATTTTGAAAAATAAAAAATTAATAAAAATAATAAGAACTATAATAAAATAATAATAATTAAATAAATTAATAAATTCCATTAAATTCCTTTCAATAATCAAAATTAAATAATAATTTTCAAAACTTGACCTCAAGTCAAAATAAAATTTGCCCTACATTTTAGTGTCTGCAAAGTCAGAAAAAGGTCGCAGAAGGGCTCCTAATGAAATCGTTACACTTTACGTCAAAATTTAGGTCAAATTATTTTCCCTAAGAAGAAAAATTAAATTTAATGGTAAAAAATTGATACCAAAAGTTTGGTTTTGACGCTTTCCGGCAGGGAACTTGGAGAACATTGAAAGCAGGAAACATCCCACTTGGCTAAACTTTCGAAATGGTCCACATCACGTCGTCACCATTCACCGAATGAACGTGACATCTTATCAGGTTAATGTATACATTCAGTTATTTTATTTAATTTATTCTCCTAAATGCTCGTGTAAATGGTGAATGTAAAATAGAATTTTTTTATTATATTTATTATAAGAATAGACAATTTCAGGAAATTTTCCGAATGAGTTTTACATTTCTTAGAAGTCAAAAGAAAACTAAAACCATCATCCTTTGACAACTTTTTTCTAAACATAATATTTCCTAACTTACGAGCTATTGAAAATAGGCCTATTTTTAAAAATTCATAACTTGAAAATTTGGGCAATTAATCGAAAGTAAAAAAAACGTATTTCATATTTTTCTATAAAGTTTAAGAAAAAAATGATTGGGGTACAGTTTTTCTAAAACAAGTTTTCTAATTTTTTATTTTCTAAAACAATTTTTTCTAATGAAGTTCAACTTCTAAAATAATTTTTTCTATTTAAGCATTATTGTCAATACATTTTTAGTAAAATTTTTTAAAAGAATTACATTATTTCCAAAAACTTCAATGAAATCCTTGTAACAATTCAATCTTTTTCAAAATAATTTTCATAAAATTCTTCGTAGAAATCTAATTACTTTCAATAAATTAGGAAAATTAAATTATTTATATAGTATTTACTATTTTTAATAAAATTTCAGAAAAGAATTCAATTATTTAAGAAGAAATATTATTAAAATTCGTCTTATGAATTCAATATTATTTTCAAAAGTAATAAATTTCTATTTGCAAAAATCCAGTTAAGATAAAATTTTTTTCTAAATTCTCACCGAAATTTCTCTTATGTTTATAAATAATAAAATTCAATTTTTTTTTCAAACTTTTAATAAAATTTGTGACAAAACTTCAATGATTTAAAAAGATTTTTTTAATTCAATAAATTTTAATATCTACTAATTTAATAAAATTTCTCAAAAGAATTCAATGAATAAACAAATATTTTTTAATATAATTCTACGTAAATATTTACAATAATTTTCGTAAATAGTAAAAGTTTTATATGAATTCAATTCTTTATAAATTCTTTATAAAATAATTACATTATTTTTATAACCAATCCAAATTTTTAAAGAGATTCATTTATTTTTTATACAATATTTAATGTAATTTTTGAAAAAATGAAAGTGTTCTTAGAAATTTTATTTAAATTCATCAAAAGAATTTAATTCAAGATTTTTTGAGGTTGCTGAAAATTTAAATTCAAATTCAAAAAATTAAAAATGTCGGTTACAACATGGCGGACAAAAAATTTTTTTAATTAATAAATTTTCTTGAAACTTAGTATCAGGGGGTTTTTGGGCTCGCTGATTACGAATATGAAGTCAGATTTTCAAAATTCAAGATGGCGGATCCAATATGTCGGACATAAAATTTTAAAAATTAATAAATTTTCTTGAAACTTAGTATCAAGAGGTTTTTGGGGTCGGTGAATAAGAATTCTGGAAACTTAGCATGAGAAGGTTTTTGGGGTCGCTGATTACGAATGTGAAAACAGATTTTCAAAATTCAAAATGGCGGTTCCAATATGGCGGACGCAAAGTTTTAAAAATTAATAAATTTTGTTGAAACATAGTATGAGGGGGTTTTTGTGGTCGCTGATTACGAATATGAAGTCAGATTTTCAAAATTCAAAATGGCGGTTCCAATATGGCGGAAATAAAATTTTAAAAATTAATAAATTTTCTTGAAACTTAGTATCATGGGGTTTTTGGGATCGGTGAATAAGAATTCTGGAAACTTAGCATGAGAAGGTTTTTGGGGTTGCTGATTACGAATATGAAGTCAGCTTTTCAAAATTCAAAATGGCGGTTCCAATATGGCGGACATAATGTTTAAAAAATTAATAAATTTTGATGAAACATAGTATGAGGGGGTTATTGGGGTCGCTGATTACGAACATGAAGTCAGATTTTCAAAATTCAAAATGGCGGTTCTAATAGGGCGGAAATTTTTTTTAAAAATTGCCCAAATTTGCATAAAACTTGGTATTTAAGGGTTTTCGGTTCGCTGATTACGAATTTGAAGTCAGATTGACAAAATTAACACGAGTGATGACAAAAGTATAAAAAGACCGTTTACTATTGTTATAAAATCTTTAATTATTTCACTTACTTTCATATATTGAGATACATTATTTAAACTTGCAATTTTGTATTTTTTTATGTTTTACAAAAAAAATTATTATTTGTAAATATCAAGAATGCCTTTGCAAATTGTTCTTTCCTTTTTTTCTCGCTTTCTCCATGTAAATCTCATTCCTTTGGGTGTTTTAAGATCTGTAGCGTGATACGCAGCCAATAGAAGGGAAGGAAAAAAAATAGCAGGGAGAAAAATATCGTGATAATGTAAATGTACAGAAATATAGATGTATGTATCTGGTTGCGTATCTATCACGTACACAAGTTTGGAGTCCCCGCGACGCCCATATATCAGTGACGAATGGACAGAATACAGTGCTGCTGCTACTGTCCCCTCCCCCTTCGTCCTTTTTGCTTCATGTGAGTACTGTCCGCTCGTTTTGAAACTGACGCAGAGTTGGCTGCGAGAGACACCCCGAGAGAGTCTGAAGGGATTAAGAAGAGAGGAGAATGAGGGAATATGGAAGGGAAAAGCCAAGAGATGAAGGAGAGAGAGGGAGAGAGAGAGAGAGAGATGTAGGTACCACGGACCCGTAGAAGTGTCGCTAACTATTTTACGTAACTTTGCCGACAGTTTGGCCCACGTTGACCACGTACGTCCGGCTGCGCTCCCACGGGAAGCAAGGGTAGTTTCATCGGGGTGTCCCAAGATATGCATACGTGACGGACGGACACCAAGAGGGACGTGCCTCTCTTTGCTCGCATTCAACTTTGCTACGTTTCAAGCATCTGATCTTCAATTTCTCCCCAAGCAAGGATGGAATCGTCGTCACCTTTTTTTCTCTCTTCTTTCTTTAAATTTCTCTTCATTTTTGTTTTCAGAAATTATTTATTTATTTATTTATTTATAATAATTAAAGCTGATTACAAAATTAAAAAGAGAACTCCTAAGGGATAGTTACATTTTATATTTTCTTGCAAAATAAATCGAGAGGAATTAAAATAACACCAGAATGGATTCAAATAATCCAGTTTATGTCTTCTAGGATTAAATTAACACTAGAAAGAATTAACATAATCCATTTTGGATGTTATTTTTTTAATATGAATGGAATTTTATATTAAATCTAACACAAAGTTAACGATTTTTCAAAATTCGAGGAATTTAGTTTTACTAGGGACAATAGTTAGTTACTAACTAACTTGTTAACTAAAGAATAACTTACTAATTTAACTTACATTCTAACTAACTGAGTAGCTTACTAACTTTTTAACTAACTAAGTTACTAACTAAATAACTAACTTACAAATTAAATTACCAACTTACTGATTAACTTACTAATTAACTTTCTAACTAAATAACTTACTAATTAACTATTCTTACTAATTGATTTACTAACTTACTAGCAAACTTACATAACTTAACTTAGTTACTGACTTTCTAACTAATTTACAAACTTAATTACTAATTAACTAACTAATTAATTTGATATCTTAACTTATTTACCAAGTAACTTATTAACTAACTTACTTTCAAACTAATTTACAAACATAATTACTAATAAACTAACTAACAAACTTGATAACTCACTTAATTTATATTTACAAAGTAACTTACTAACTTACTTACTTTATTTAGTTCGTAACTAGTTAACTTAGTTAAGAACAAAATTACTAACTATAACTAATTTAGTTACTTACTACCTTACTAAGTTAGTTTGTCATTTGGTCAATATTTTATTTAAAAATTTATGAGAATTCCCAATTTTAATTTTCTACAAAATTTGAATAACTTCTAAAACAATAAACGTTTGTCAATGATCTTAAGCTTATTTTGAAGGTCATTTTCTACAGAATAAGAATTAGTTGTAAACATTAAACTGTAATGTTTTACTTCGATCAAGTAAGACGTCAAAGTGAGAAAAAAATGTCAAAAAATTTGAAATAATTTTTATCAAAAACTATTTTTAAAAAATATATAAAACATAATAGAGTATAAATTTTTCCAGAAAATTTAATATAAAAATATGTTTGAAATTTAAAAATTGTTTCTCTTTTGCGATTATTCCATTTTTATTGATTTTTTTTCTAACTTTGACGTTCTACTTATATAAAGAAAAAATTACAGGTTAATTCTATAAGTAATTCTTATTCCATAGAAAGTGACCTTTAAAATAAGCTCAAGAGCTGTTAAAAACGTTTATTATTTTAGAAGTTATTCTAATTTTTCTAAAACATTAAAAATGTCAATTCTTCTAAAAAAAATTTCAAAGAATCTTGTTTTTGAAAAATATGAATTGAAAATTTTAAATTTTCCGAATGTACAGAATAAATATTATTATAGAAGAATAATGAAAAATTTTTCATACTTATATTCTATTAATGTTTCTTCTCAAAAAAGTAAAATTTTGATTACAACATAAGGGGAAAAATTTCTCCAAATTTATCGTTTTGTTTGTCCTGTTCCCTCGGGATAATAAAATTCTAATTATGGGAAAGTAATCTATAGAAATGGAAAAGAGAAAGCTGATAATGTGTCGAAATAATCATAAATCGAGAGATAATCGATGAAAAGAATCATATTTTTTCTCCTCTACCATATTCTATTATTATTATTATCACTTCCAATGTAATAAATATGATCGAAATAATATCAAAAAATAATTACAATCAACTATTAACTATATAATAGTCGACAAATTTTTTCAAACCTTCTTTTTGTCCATATTTTTAAAGTTTAACTTTTGTGTACGCTTTTGTATTTCTTTTCTTTATAAAATTATTTTTTTACAAATCGAAAATACACAGAAATTTTTCATCATTTCTAATAAAATACTATTTAGTACAATTAAAAAATTAGAAAAAATGATAATTAGGAACAAATAAAACTTTTAGTTTATACGTTTTTTTATAAAAAATTTCAATTGACTGATCCAACTAATGCACATTTTTTTGCTTTCTATTTTTTACTTTTTTACAAAATAAAGGAAAAAATTTTCTTAAAAAAATATTTCGTTGCATTTATTTACAGATTTCTTTGATTGTAAATTTTTTTTATATCAATAACTTCCTTTTGAAATAAATATTTCATTCTTATAAATTTTCTTTAAAATTATTTACATAATTTCAATACAATTATTATTTTCTAGAATTTTTAACTTAAATTCTTCTCTAAATTTCACTAATTATTATTTAGAAAAATTTACTAACGAAGTAATGGAATATTACTATAAAATTATCGAAAGTTTTCTATAAACTTATGTTAGTAATAGTTTTATGAAATAGTGTAGAAAAAATCCCAAAAATTTGAAAAAATGTAAATTTTTCCTTATTCTGTAATTAAATTTTTCCTTTTCTTGAGAAAATTAATTAAATACATTCTTGACAAATATAATAATTTCAAAAAGAATTTGGTTCATCAAAATTTTGCAAAAAACCTAAATTTTTTAAAAATTTCTTATTAAATTTTTTAAAAGTTTAAATTATTATAAAATTTCAAATTAACACTTTTGAAAGTTTATCAATTTATGGAAATTGTAAATCAAATTCTTTTAAAAATTTTGTCTTTAAATCAGGGACCTTCACGAAAAATATGTGTCGTGTCCGTGTCGTGTCCTGACACGACACGAAGTTCGCTTGGTAATTCGTATCGTGTCAAGGCACGACACAAAGTTCGCTTGGTAATTCGTGTCGTGCCAAGGCACGATACAAAGTTCGTTTCGAAATTCGTGTCGTACCTTAAAAAAACACAAATAACGCTTGCAAAATTCTACACAGTATTTCATGCGTGTCTTTAAAACGTGCCTTGACACGACACGAATTACAAATTCGCATTTGTGTCGTGCCTTGGCACGGCACGAATTACCAAGCAAACTTTGTGTCGTGCCAAGGCACGGCACGAATTACCAAGCGAACTTTGTGTCGTGTCAAGGCACGACACGGGCACGACACGAATTTTTGTGTTTTTTCGTGTTCGTGTAAGTCCCTGATTTGAATACTTAAATAAAATTATTCATTAAAAAATTTATAATGTTAATAATAATTTATTGATAGTCTTTCAAGAATAAAGTTGTTTAAATAGAAATTTCTGTCAGAAATAGAAAAATTTTAATTTTTTGTATTAGAAATTATGATAATTTCATAGCAAAGAAGACACTAAAATTTATAATAATTTTCTTATGGATTACAAAAATTTAATTTTTTTACTACTTTTAAATAAAATTATATAACTGTTTTTTGAATCCACTGTCTCAGAATATAGGATTATTGTGGTTATAATAGTAACAATCAATATATTTCAATTCATATTTTATTGTCAAGAAAAAAAAATTGAATAAAAAAATTTTATATTCAACAACATTTTTTTCAATATTTTTTAAATTGCTAATTTTTTTTAAAGTATGTAGGAAATTAGCTGTGCGCTTCGAATTGCTACTTGTAATTGTAATAATTTATAATAATTATTCCCACATTTATGGGTGAATTTTCTGAAAGTAAAACTTTTAAATTTCAGTTTTTCAATTAATTTTTTTCTTCAATTATATGGTTTTTTCTATTAAAACTACTTAATTTCATACTCAAGAGTAAGATTTTTAGGTTGCGCAAAATTAATTCTTAAAAATATTAAAGTTTTTTTCATTTGAAAAATATTATTGTTGCTCCATTAAATTAATTTTATTTAATTGGCGAGCTTTTCTACTAAAAATTCACGCCAATATCGCGTTCACGAAATCGAAAATAAAATTACACTGCTTCAAAATTAATAATTTGTATATTTAAATACCACATATATTCAAGTAGATGAAAATATAAATGTATTTAAAGTATTTGATTTAATGGTAATTTGGGTTATTTTTTTCAAAGCAATGCAGGTAAATACTAAAAACAAAAGAAAAACTAGCATATTTCAAGGAAAAGGCTTCGAAGATGAAAAGCTTTGGAGATGAAAAATAAATTTTCTTTCATATTTGTATACATTAGGGCGCAATTAAAATATGTTTTTAGTAAAACATACAAATCTCGCACCCTCATTTTATATTACCATCGAAATATTCTGTTAAATTTACTTCTACATTCAGTTATTTATTAAAAAGGAAGGCTTCGGAGATGAAATTAATTTTTACTCGGAGAAAAATGTAAATTTCGATTATTTATAACAGCAATAATTTTTCTCCTTTTTGTAGATAAAATATAGGAAAATTTAACATCAGATTCTCAGCTTTATTTTAATGTGCATTAAAATTTTGTTTAAGATATTTTTAAAGTATAAAATGTCAGTAATCATTGTAAAGTAATTTTAACCTAAAACTGAGGACAAAGTTTAAACATTTTTATCAAAAATAAAAGTAAGGTCTACAAATTTTTAAAATGCACATAATGATAAAAAAAACATTGTACTTTCTGAGAATATTTTTAAAAAATTTCGGAGAATTTGAAAAAAACCATGAAAATTTAATTTTATTGTAGAAGTTCAATTGGAGACATGTTGAAAAGGCTTCGGAGATGAAAGTAATTTAGTTATTACGTAAATTAAGTTGAATAAAATTATTTAATTTTCTTTTAAAAATGATAAATAAGTGCTAAATTTTCACTATGGAAATTGATAATAATTATTAAAGAGAAGATTTTGTAAAATTAATCGAGACATCAAAAATGTCACTTTCAGAAAATTCACCCATGTATAATAATATCGATTTGACATAATTGTTGTTTTTTATGTTTTCTTATAGATAATACTATACTTCATTATAATTTTTACTATTTTTTTAATTTAATAATATTGTTTTTATTTCTCAAATAATTCGAAAATATTTTTATTAATCTCAAAAAAATAAAAAATTATTAATGTTATTATGTTACACTGAAAGTAAATATATATTAAATTTTCTAAAAGTATTTTACAATTTACGAAAAAAGTGCAATAAGCCGAAATTATGATATAAAAAATACTAAATATTAAAAAAATGTTTGTGGAATTTAGTAAAATTATATTAAATATCAAGAATTTTAATATAACTTTACTAAATTTCACAAAAATGTTTTTAAAGTTTAGTATTTTTTATATCAAAATTTCGGTTTATTGCACTTTTTCCCTGAATTTTTAAATACTTTTACAAAATTTAATATACATTTTCTTTCAGTTTATTCATTTTATTTCTTTCGTTTCTAAAAAATTAGCATTTTGTAACAAACATTTTAGATAATAAACAAATTTAAATCCTGCAAAAAATATTTTTTGTTTTATATAAAAAACTTAATTGCTTGACAAAATTTTGACTTCTTCTCAGACCCTAAAGAATATTCTGATTCACTCTAAAAAACTTCAAAAAATGGTTGCAAATTATAATTTTAATAATTAAATTTTTGTGAAATTTTTATAGGTTTAGAAAATAATTGAATATTTATGTAGAATTTTGTCAAAATTCTTTTTGAATAATTGAATTCTTGAGGAAAATTTTATTTGAACAATAAATATACAAATTATTATTAATTTTAAAAAAATTTTGTTTGAAAACAATTGAAATTGTGCAATGAATATTATTAAAATTTTTGAAAATAATTGATGTCTTGTGATGAATACCATTTTTCATTAAAAAAAATTGAAATTTTCAATCAATTTTATTAAAAAGCCGAAAAATAATTGCATTTTATCAAAGCATTTTTCAATTCGTTTCTAAAAATAATTAAAATTTTGCTAACTGTTTTTTTTAATTTCTTTAAATTTAAAAATAATTGAATTCTTTTGATGAGTATTGTTTTATTTGAAAATAATTGAATTTAGCAACGAATTTTACTAAGATTTTCGAAGATAATTAAATTTTGAAAGTAATTTAGTTATTACGTAAATTAAGTTGAATAAATTATTTAATTTTCTTTTAAAAATAATAAAAAAGTGCTAAATTTTCACTATGGAAATTGATAATAATTATTAAAGAGTAGATTTTGTAAAATTAATCGAGACATAAAAAATGTCACTTTAAGAAAATTCACCCATATATGTGCGATGAGAATGTGAAAAAAGGAGAATCAAAAAAATTCTAAAGAAGCATCAAAAGTATAATAAAAGGTAGTAGAAATTGTTGATATCAAAAAGAGGTAAGTTTTCTGGTTCAATTTGTCGAGTCCACTTTTAGTTTACGTCCCCTTGCCCGGGGAAAGAAGAGGCGGTGAAGAGGGGTCGGCAGGGAAGCGGCAGAATTGCAATGAAGAGGATCAGTTCTCTCGAGGGAAACAAAAGTGTCAGCTTGAGATATCTCAAAAGCAAGGAACGTCAATCCTTTCGCTTGTTTCGATCGGACAGTCGCTACGATCTGAACCTTTGTTTTCGCCTCTGCTTTGCCTTTCCCTCCTCCACCTCGCCCCCCTCTCTCATATTCCATTGCCCTCACACCTTCATCCCTTATTCTCTCGCGCGAGGAATCAATTATGGAACTTTTCAAATTTGTCAGTAATATTGAAATTTCTTTTATGCCCAGGATCTCATAATTGAAGTCTATCGAAGGACGATGAAGCTCTAAAAAGGGATGTAGCCAAAGAGACTTTGAGTCAAGTAACGGAAAAGAGAAATGCGAGCAAAAGAGATGGGAATAATAAAACTTTTTGTTTTTCTCTCCGACTATTGTTTTCTATTGCTTTCGACCGGGGAATCTTTCTCTTTCTCTCTTTTTTTCTACTCTCTTCAATTTTTTCTCCCAAAAGGACCAGAAATGAATAAAAAAAAAAGACGACTTTTATTCTCTCTCTCTCTCTCTCTTTTCATCATAGAAAAGAGGTTTCCGTTCCATTTCGTGCACTTATTCGCCTCAATAAATATTACCTTGGATTTTGTGAAAATTTTCCTTTTTAAAAGCGCACTTCGTAAAATCTTATCGCGCGCGCGAATTTCTTCTTTTTCCCTCGCACCCTCAACAAGAGTCTATAACGTCTCCTTGCGCACGCCCTTAATGGGATTTCATTCCCAGAGAGTTTTACCAAAACCAAACAAGAGATAAAAAGCCCCATAGGATTTATGACTTGAATTTCTAGATTATTCTCTTATTATTTTCATGATTATCTTTATCTTCTTCATTATTTGACAATTTTTATATGTGAAAAACAAAAAAAACTGGAGTTGAATGTTTGACTACTTGTTAGGGTTAGTGAATGAAAATATTTGGAAATCACTTTTTAAAGTATAGAGATGCCTATAGCTATAAAATTTAAAGTACTTTTATAAATGAATTTCGCAGCAATTTCACCAAGAAAAAAAGACGAGGACGGTGAGTACAACTTTTTTTCATGGAAAAACAAAAAGAAACCGCATAAAGACCTTTTTTACCATGCGCGACTTCAGGGTAATTTATTTTCTAATTTTAAGTGGAATTTTTGTTCTCCTCCAGTTACTGAAAAGTTATTAAAATTCTGCAAAAACAATTGAGATTAAATTTATTCATCTAATCAAATTGACTTTATTCATAATAAAAATAATAATTTTTTCCAACTTTTTCTAAAGTTCGTTATGTTAATTAATTAAATTAGTTCCGGAAATACTGAAAAGTTAGAAAAATTCTATTTAGCAAAAAAATATTGTAATGTTTTCAATATTTAATTAAATTTTTTTTATAATAATGTTTTCAGAGGAATGCAATATAGTCATAAAAAAATTGTTCAGAAAATATTTTGTCCCTTTTTAAATTATTATTTCTCCTAAAAATTGATAGATTTTCGAATCCACACGTAATTTTGTAGAAAATATGTTAATGTATATATGTTTTTGTATTGATTAAAATTTTTCTGAATGAAAAAATTAATATTTACAAAAGTTTTAGCAAAAAAATAATCATTTGATAGATGTTAATATTTATTTAATAAATATTAACACAAGATATAATTATTGCTGATTTTGAAAAGAAAAAGTGTTTTAACCCTATCGAGGTTGCCATTTTCAATTTTTAAAATCTGATGTCAGATTCGTAATCAGCAACTCTGAAAACCCCCGAGTAACACGTTTTAAGCAAATTTGACGATTTTTAAAAAATTGTCCGCCATATTGGATCCGCCATTTTGAATTTTTTTAATTTGACATCAAATTCGTAGTCAGCGACCCTAAAAAACCCCGATTAACAAGTTTTATTCAAATTTGATAAAGTTTTTAAAAAAGGCCGCCATATTGAATCCACCATTTTGGAATTTTTAAATCTGACTTCAAATTCGAAATCAGTGACGGTAAAAACAGTAGAAATATTAAATAAATACTCAAAAACGCTTTAAATTGATTTTAGGAAAAAGTTTTATTAATTCGAATTAGTAACAAACCTTTTGATTTTTAATTAGTTAATTTTACTACTAAATAAGTTATTTCTATTAATTTTTTAGTAAGATTTACTAATTCAAAAACAGAAAGTCAGTCACTAATTCAAATCAGTGGAAATTTTTACTAATTCTAATTTAGAAGGCAAATAATTAAGTAAATATGAGCAAATAATTGAATAAATATTTAACTAAATAAGCAAACAGTTCAAAAAAATTTTTAAATAAATAACCAAATAGCTAAATAGTTGAAAAAATAAATAATTTGCTAAATAAATGATATTCATAGATAAAATGGAAATTATACAAATAAGTATACAGATTTAATTAATGGAAATTTAATTGAATAAACAATTAAAAATTCATATTTAAATAAATATTGTTTAGTAGAATTGTAATAATTATTTAGTAATTAATTAATTAATTAATTATTAATTTATTAATTATTTATTAATTTTTTTTTAATTGTTTAGCAGAATTCTACTATTAATTAGTATTATTAATTATTAATTAGTTTTATTAATAATCGACAGAACAGTTTCACTAATTTATTTAATGAAAAAGTGACTTTTAATTAGTAGAATTCTATTAAAATATTAGTTGATTTTTACTAAAAATTAGTAATAATTCTACTAACAATAAATTTTACTAATTTTTTAGTAGAGCTTTACTAATTGTTTAGTAGAATTCTAATAATTATTTAGTAGAATTTTACTAATTGTTTAGCAGAATTCTACAATTAGTTTTATTATTAATCGACAAAACAGTTTCACTAATTTATTTAGTGAAAAAGTGACTTTTCATTAGTAGAATTCTATTAAAATATTAGTTGAATTTTACTAAAAATTAGTAATAATTCTACTAACAATAAATTTTACTAATTTTTTAGTAGAGCTTTACTAATTGTTTAGTAGAATTCTAATAATTATTTAGTAGAATTTTACTAATTGTTTAGCAGAATTCTACTATCAATTAGTATTATTAATTATCAATTAGTTTTATTATTAATCGACAAAATAGTTTCACTAATTTATTTAGTGAAAAAGTGACTTTTCATTAGTAGAATTCTATTAAAATATTAGTTGAATTTTACTAAAAATTAGTAATAATTCTACTAACAATAAATTTTACTAATTTTTTTAGTAGAGCTTTACTAATTGTTTAGTAGAATTCTAATAAGTATTTTGTAGAATTTTACTAATTGTTTAGCAGAATTCTACAATTAGTTTTATTATTAATCGACAAAACAGTTTCACTAATTTATTTAGTGAAAAAGTGACTTTTCATTAGTAGAATTCTATTAAAATATTAGTTGAATTTTACTAAAAATTAGTAATTATTCTACTAACAATAAATTTTACTAATTTTTTTAGTAGAGCTTTACTAATTGTTTAGTAGAATTCTAATAATTATTTAGTAGAATTGTTTTATTAATAATCGATAAAACAGCTTCGCTAATTCATTTAGTGAAAAAGTGACTTTCAAATTTTCAATTAGTAGAATTCTACTAAAACGTAAGTAGAATTCTACTAAAACGTAAGTAGAATTTTACTAAAAATTAGTAATATTCTACTAATTAAAAAGGTGAAAAGTCGTTCATGAAAACTACTAAAAATTAGTAAAATTCTACTAATTCTTAGTAGAATTCTACTAATCCAGATTCAGAGAATAAATTTTGAAAAACTGCTGAAGCAGTGTGTTTATTTTTTGTATCTAGAAATACAGAAAAAAAATTGTAATTGAAATGTTTAGTGGAGCAAACAGTAAATTCTCGACAGACACTGCTAATTATTGTCGAACGAAAGGAGGAAGGAGGTATCTGGCTATATGACCACAGCATCCCTGGTCCTTACACGGCAAGGCACTCAAGCTCGGTCATCTTTTAACTCACATGCCATGGACCAGAGTAAATGAGAGGGTCACTACCCCTTTTCCTTCAAAAACCTACCTTTCCCCAACAACTCGCTAACATTATCCAACTACTTTCTTCACTCACATAAACGAATTATAAGTTTAATGAAAATTTATCGAATTTCCAACAATGTCATTAGCTTGATAATTCGTTTATTATATCCATATCAGACGCAAAACATGTTTCTATCTCAGTATAAATTATTATTTTCATCAGCCACTCTCTTGATCGTCATTTTTGAGAAAATTTTCATTTTTCCTAAAATTATTTTTTTCCTAAAAAATATATAATTTTCCGCACAAATAATTATCATGTTCCTAAAATTATATAATTTTCCTAAAAATATATAATTTTCTACAAATATTAATCATTTTCCTAAAAATATATAATTTTCTACAAATAATTTTCATTTTCCTAAAAATATATAATTTTCCGCAAATAATTATCATGTTCCTAAAATTATATAATTTTCCTAAAAATATATAATTTTCTACAAATAATAATCATTTTCCTAAAAATATATAATTTTCTACAAATAATTATCATTTTCCTAAATATATATAATTTTCCACAAATTATATAATTTTTCACAAATAATTATCATTTTCCTAAAAATATATAATTTTCTACAAATAATAATCATTTTCCTAAAAATATATAATTTTCTACAAATAATTTTCATTTTCCTAAAAATATATAATTTTCCACAAATAATTATCATTTTCCTAAAAATATATAATTTTCCACAAATAATTATCATGTTCCTAAAATTATATAATTTTCCTAAAAATATTTAATTTTCTACAAATATTAATCATTTTTCTAAAAATACACAATTTTCTACAAATAATTATCATTTTCCTAAAAATATATACTTTTCCCCAAATAATTATCATTTTCCTAAAAATATACAATTTTCCACAAATATTTATCATTTTCCTAAATAAATATAATTTTCCAACAGAATATCATTTTTTAACCTCTTTTCAATCTCAATCTTAATTTTATGTTAAAAATTTTGAACCCGTTTTTAAACCTCTGTTCATTTTCTAGATGTCTGTTTGTTCTTCAAACCCTTTTTTATAACTTTCTCTTCATTTTTAATAACTCTTTTTATTTTTCTAAACCCTGTTAAAAAAATTTTTTTAATATACTTTTTTAAAAAATTTATTAACAGCATGTAATTGTTAGAGCTCAAATCTTAATTTTTCTACCACTTCTTTCTTAATATACACGAAGAAAAACATAAAGTAACTTTTACTACATTTATAGTGAAACATTTCTGGTAAAGCATTTCTAGTAACTTTTACTACTTTTGGAGTCAATTTTCTTTACATTCGAGGTGAATTTTACTATTTTTTAACAAACATGTAACGTAGTATAATTAAATTTAAAAGCAGAAAATTTTACTCTGAAAGTTGTAAAATCCACAAATGTTTTACAAACAATGTTTCTCTACAAAAGTAGTGATATTTAAAAGTTAAAAAAAATTAATTTTTAAATTAATATCAAAACACTTTAAAATCTGTAAAAAAAAGAGAATAATACTCGGGAAAATTTTATTATACTTTTTTACTACTTTTACTTGTATGTTTAATGATAAAAATTGTCATTAACTTTGTTTTTACCTGTATCAATTTAAATAATCTTAATAAATAGTCTGAAATGTTATTCTTTGTATATATGTTATATAAAATTTTGAGATAAACTTAAAAAACGAATTAAAAAACGGAATTAAAATTATACAAAATAAATGTTGTTTTTGACACAACATTAGTATTTCTCCATGCATTTTTTTCGAATTCGAAGTCAGAATTGACAGATTTGCTCAAAATTTTGAGATGAACTCAAAAGACAACTCAAAAAAACCGAATTAAAAAAAATATAGATATATTTTTGCATGACACTAAACTAGCATATTTTCATATATTTTTCCCCGCTGAATCCGAATTCAATGTCAAAATTAAAAGAATTGCTCAAAATTTTGTGATAAACTCAAGAAATTGTCAAAATTGATTAAAAATGAAAAAAGGATTTTTTTTTCCAAAATGCTGAAAAATTAGAATCGAAAAAATATATACTAAGGAGAATACATTAATTTTACTAAATTAGCAAGAAAAATTTGGGTCTTTTGACTTTAATTTTGTTTTTTAGCAGATTTTCTTAAATATCTCAAAATTCAAGCCAGTTTGATAATTTTGGCATTGAATTCGTGATTCGAGTGAAAAAATACATAAAAATACACTAATGTAAGTATCGTAGCAAACAATTTCAATTTTTTTCATTTTAAATCGCTCTTTTTATCAACTTTTTCAATTTGTCTTAAAATTTTGAGGAGTCTTGTCAATCTTTACTTCGAATATTAATTCACCAAGAACAAATAAAATAAGAATATACTACTATAATATACTACTATAATATAATATAAAAAATAAAATTTTTTTTTTATTATAATTCGTTTTTTAGTTTCTCTCAAAATTTTTAGCAATTCTGTAAATTCTGTTTTTAAATTCGGATTCAGCGTGGAAAAATACATAGAAATATACTTGTAGTGTTATAAATTTTTTTTTAATTCAGTTTTTGAGTTTTTTTTAGTATAACTCAAAAAAGGAACCAATTCTCAATTAATTCTCCTAATTCTAATTTTCCAAATTTTAAAAAGTAAGAGGTTCAAAAGAGAATAAAAATTTAGACACTAAAAAATTAAAAATATAAGAAAAAAGTTTAAAAAAAAAACAATACAAATATAAAAAAACAAATAAATGTTAAACACTCGAAGAACTGATGTTCTAATAAATAATAATAATAATAATAATAATAATAATAATAATAATAATAATAGTATAATAGGTATAGAAAACAAGGGAGGGGGAGGAAAAAAGAAAAATTTACTATATTCAAGTATGATCTGTCATTATTAGAGGAAACTATATAGAAGAATCGTTTTCCGAACGAAATATTCAAGAAGTCGTTTGTCTTCGAAAATGCCATCGAATTGGTATCAAACGAGGGTCCAGAATGGTCCAGAAAGAATTTTTCGCTGACTCTGCGCCAAGCGAAATCATTCTTATCGCCCAGAGTAGAGCAAACAAAGTTTTTGAAACCATTGCTGCAAAACTGGACGTCTTTTTATACAATATGGTCAAGAGCAAAGTAAATTTTCTTCTACTAAAAAGATTTGTCATATATATATGAATTCTTTCAAAAATACATAAGTCGACTTTCAAATCGCGTTCTTTAATAAAAATTATACCAATTTTTTTTTGTGTTTGAAACAAAAATAAAATTTAATAATAAAAAAAGCAAAAGGATTACTTTCCGTACTTGTTTCTAACATATACTGAAGTCTCTCATTTCTCTTGAGGGAAACTTTTCTTTTGGTTATAATTAGGGTTATCGAGGTGTGGGTTTTAGAAAAGGGGTTAAGTCGAGGGTGCTTCGAAGTATTATTGTGTTACTAAAAACGTAAAAGAATTCCTTTCCCACCACTTTGAGGTACATTCAGAGTCTTTAATAAGGTTCATTTCCTTTTTTAAATACCTCACTTGTGCTCAATTTGAATTTACGTTGAACGTAACTTTTTCTTCGTTAAAACATTGTCTCAAACTTTTTCCCTCTGCAATCGATCGTAAATAACTGTCAGTAAATTATAACTTTTAATTTTTTCTATTGTATTTTTAAATTCAGTTAAATACTCTATTATTCTACATTTTATTCTATTTTCTATATTTTTAATTCTTAAACATTTTGAAGAAGAATATTTATTATTTTAATATTAATAAATATTTAGTTCCTTTTTTTGTCCTTTAAAATTATTCAAGCCTTCGATTTAGAAATAAATGAAAAATAGTATCAAAAGTATAAGAAAAAAATGTCAATTATTCTAATTAAAAAATAAAAACTAACAAAATTTTCTGTGGAACAAAATCGTGATTGTATTTCTCCACTTGAGAACGCCAAGGTCGTCACTAGATGGCGATGCATCCGATTTTATCAACTGCCATCTAGCGATGACCTTGGCGTTCTCAGGTGAAGACTTTAAGTTCATATTGAATCCCATACAATAGGAATTTATATTTGCATAATAATTATTTAAAAAAACATGAAACTTTAAAATCTCTTAAATATTTCGTGAACAACTGAAATAACCGTGAAATACATTTTAAATTTCCGAAATTAAATTCATTTTAAAAACATTAACAGACTTATTTTAAAAGTGAGGAAAAATTATTTGATTTATTCGCTATATTTTATTAGCTTTCAAAGTTTTCTCACTGAAAAATTAAGGCACGAAAAAATATGTAAATTCAGAGTGAAATTTCACTAAATTAAAGTTTAAACCATAGTTAATAAACATTTACTGAATTCTTTTTCCTCTTTCGCAAAACAATTCGCAGAGTGTAAAATAAATCAAAAAAAGAAATTCGAATCTAACGAACCATAATCTTTTGCCATTTATATATATATATATATTGGTTCCGTTTTATATACTTTCTCAACCCTTAATTTTCTGAATTTTCTCCTACACCATTTCGAAGTGAGTCCAGTTCGCGAAAACAAGCCGTTTAAAGACTCTGAAAACAAATAAGGCAATAAACCGTGCTGTTCGTGCTATTAAATCGTCTTTAAATTGCGACAACGACATCAAGCGAGAGAAAATCGTTAATAGCAAAGTCGTTCTCCTATGATTGTGGTAGTATAAAATGGAATGGAAACAAAGATGAAGGAACCATTGAAATAGCATCTCGTGAAATACACATTTTCCACCAAGTGCTAATAATCGGCCACTAATTCCATGAAATATTATTCTCCATAAACATACACCCGAGATATATTATACAATTTCCCGTCTTTTTAAAAATTTATTAATAAAATTGCAATTTTCTCTATGTACTAAAATAAGGTTTTAGTTGTCAAAAATTAGCAATGAAAATTAATTACACTGAAATTATTGATCTTATGAAAAATTCATTACAATAGGTTATTAAAAAATTTATACCATCTTTCTAGAGAAGGGAAATATTTTTTCTTCTTTTTAGCTGTAATATGAAAATTTACTCTGTAAATCTGAATTAGTGCGGATTCGTTTACCAATTTGAATTAGTAACATTTTTTACTAAATTTCAGTAGTTTTTTACTAATTGCTACACAGAAAAAAAGAAGTGTTGTTTTAACACTAAAAGTAGTGTTAAAACAACACGCAACATTTTTAACCCATACGATGTGATTTTAACCTACATTTTGTGTTAAAATAACACCATGAGTGTGTTAAAATTAATGCATATTTTTAATGGCTGTTAAAATAACACCATCTTGAAAACTACACGCAACAAATTTAACACATATTTTTTTGTGTGTAGTAGAAAATTACTAATTCAATTAGTAGACCGTATTTTAAAAATAAAATAAAATAATAAATATTATTAGTAAATTTTCTACTAATAATTAGTAAAAAACTACTAAAAATTAGTAAAAACAGTTACTAATTCATTTAGTAAACGAATCCGCACTATTTCATTAGTAGAAAACTACTAATTCAGATTTAGGGAGTAAAGAAATCTTGCTTGTTATTTTATTCAAAAAAATGTTTAGTCACATGTATTAACGAATTACAGTAAGCATCAATAACTTCTTTTTTAAATAAATATTAAATTTTTATAATTTTTTACAGGAATTAGGATTTAAAAATTTTAAAATTCAAATCTTTTTGAAAATTAAACAACTTATAAAAATCTTTTTATGAAACATGAAGATATCCATTATTTATTTATTAGAGATAAATTTCTTTATATTTCAGAATAGTTGAAGATAATCGAGTGATAAAATCATTAATTTTATAATAAAAGAATGTTACTGAAACTTTTAAAAAATTTTTTTGCATTGAATTATTAATTAGAATTTAAACTAAAATTAATTTTTGAATAGATTTTAATTAGAAAATTCTACAATAATTCAAATATTTAAAAATAAAAGTAAATTATTTATTAAATAATTGAATTTTTCTCAGAATCTAATTCTTTTAAAGAATGTTCTTATTAACAAATTTTTAATATTGAATTCTCATTTCGATGAATTTAAAAAAAATTCTTAAGAATACTTGCATTTTTTAAGGAATTCGATTAAAATTGTATTAAAAATAATTGAAATTCTGCGAAGAGTTTTATTCTTTATGAAACATATGAATTATTAAAAAGAAACTTTATAAAAAAGATTTTAAATTAATTCACTTTTTGTGAAATTTTATTAAAATAGTAGATATTGCAATTGAAAATCATTAAAATGGAGATGTTTAAAAATTCGTGATTGAAATATTGATAAGAATTTTATTATTTTTAAAAATAATTGGATTTATAAAATAATTTGTAACTTTTTTAAATTTTATTTTTTTTTGATTTTATGAAAACTAAATTAAATAATAATAATAATTATTATTATTATAATTTTAATTTAATTTTAGTTTAATTTTTTTTATTATTAATAATAATAAAAATGATTATAATTATAATTCTTATTATCACTCGTTATTATAAATGTTTTGTTTATTTTTTCTAGTAGATTTCAATAAACACAATAATTGCTATAAAAATTATATTATAATAATCGACATATTGTGTCCTCACCTGAAGTTAGCGTTGTTTTATTATAATTTTTTGTTTTTGCAGTTCAAATTTTCAAGTATTTAAAAATTTTAAGCAAATAAAGAACAGTAATTAGTTAAATATTTATTTTACAAAAGTTATTAAAATTTGAAAAATTTAATTTGGAAATTTTTAAAAAAATTGGGTTTTTGAAAAATAGTAATTAAAATTTTTTAAAGAAAAAGCTACTTAAATTCACAATAATAATTTTAACAAATTAAAGAAATTGGAAATTCTGTAAAATTTGAAATTTTAAAGAATTTTATTTTTTCCTCTTTAATAATTGTCTATAAATAAAATTATAACTTTGAATTTATATCATTTTATGAATTTACAAAAAATATTCTATTTAAATAATTCAATTCTCGTAGTTGAATTCTGATAGGAATTGATTTAACAAAAATTTCAGTTAACATTTTAAGAAATAGTGAAATATTTAAAGCGTTGTAACAGGAATTTTAGGAATTAATTAAACTTTAAAAGGATTTTAAATTGAATTCTTTGAAAATTTAAGAAAAACATAAGCTTCAAAATCTTTAAATTTTTATTTTAAAAAATTATTAATAAAATTATTTTCCTTCAAAAAGTTTTTCAATAATTTTATTCAAAAATTCTAAAAAAGAATTGAATTTTGGTTAAAATGTCAGTTAACAATTTAAAAAATAATTAAATATTTAAAACATTGTATCAGGAATTTGAGGAATTAATTAAATCTTAAAAGGTTTTTAAATTGAATTCCTTGAAAAATTTCAGAAAAACATAAGATCTTAATCTTATCTTAATCTTAAGATTTTAATCTTTAAAGTATTATTTTAAAAAATTATTAATAAAATTATTTTCCTTCAAAAAGTTTTTCAAAAATTTTATTCAAAAATTCTAAAAAAATAATTGAATTTTGGTATGAATTACAGTTGTAAATTTTAGAAATAATTATATTTCATGAGGTTAACAAAAAGTATTAAAGTTTTGAAAAATTTAATTCACAAATTTCGTAAAATTTTTTCTCGAAAAAATGAAACTAAAATTTTTAAAAAATTCTTCTATTTCCGAAAATAATTTGAAAAAAATTGAAACAATCGAAGATTTTGCCATCTTTTATTGAAATAAATTTTGAATTTTTATTCAAGTTGGTGTAACAAGTATTTTGGCATTTACTTTACGAGTTGTTCAAATAATTACATTTAATGAAAGTCCGTAAGAAAAATTATAGTTTTTTAAAAATGAAGAATTTTCATTAAATTTTGAAAAGCAAATTTTTAAGTTATTGAAATAAATACATTTAATGAAAGACCGTAGGAAAAATTATATTTTTTAAGAAATTAAGAATTTTCATTAAATTTGGAAAAGCAAACTTTCAAGTTGTTGAAATAATTACATTTAATGAAAGACCGTAAGAAAAATTATTTTTTTTTAGAAATTAAGAATTTTCATTAAATTTGGAAAAGCAAATTTTTAAGTTATTGAAATAAATACATTTAATGAAGGACCGTAAGAAAAATTATTTTTTTAAGGAATTAAGAATTTTCATTAAATTTGGAAAAGCAAATTTTTAAGTTGTTGAAATAATTAAATTTAATAAAAGACCGTAAGAAAAATTATATTTTTTAAGAAGTTAAGAATTTTCATTAAATTTGGAAAAGCAAACTTTCAAGTTGTTGAAATAATTACATTTAATGAAAGACCGTAAGAAAAATTATATTTTTTAAGAAATTAAAAATTTTCATTAAATTTGGAAAAGCAAATTTTGATAGGAACAATGGAAAAGAAAATCTTACAAATGAATTGAAAAGAAAATTTGATAGTTATTAATAAATTACTGTATTTACTTTAAGAAGGTTAAACTGTGCAAAGAGCGCATGCGCGGCGCAGCTTTGCGTCAATAAGTGCGAGAAAGAAAAACACTAATGTCTCTTTCGCTCTCATTGTCGCTCACAAGCGCGGCGCATGCGCTTTTCTCATTACGCGGTGCAGCCTTTCAGATGTATATTGTGAATAAAAAAGCAACAAAAATTAATTTAAAATTTTCTTTTTTTTACTTTAATCTTTAATGGGAGAACCACTTGCGCATAACCTAATTACTTATGAAATATTGGATGATAATTTTGTCTAAGGACAATGTAATAATGAATCGTCCCGTACGAGGGCTGATCCCGAGTTCGGTAGTTTGCTCTTAAATTCATCTAAGACAGAGTATCTATAGCAGACGTTTTAAGCCACTAAACTATCGAGGCTGACGTCAGTTAATCTGGTATTTCGCACACCCTTGGGAATCATTAGACGTGCCCCAGCTCTTCGAAGGTTCTCTCTCTCTCACATCCACTCAAAAGCAGAAGCAGCAAGGACATCTTTCGTATCGGTCGTTGCAAGATACGACGCCAACGACGACGAACAAGAAGGAGACTCACGCCGAGTCCTCAGACCTGTGGATTAAAGGAGCATTACACAAGCTCCAAAGGGCTCCTAATTAGATCGAGAAAGAAGCAAAGGGTTTGGCGAGTCAGCTAACTCGGTTTACCAAGAGAGACTCCCAGGCATTAACAGCCTTTTGCGCCTATAGGGACGAGCTTTTAGCGTTCTACGAAAGCGCATTTTCCAAAAGGACCGTATATATCACATCCACTCTGTGTCATTTTCTGATAAAGTTAATTTAACCCAATGCGAGCGGATAATAGAAAACTAATGCTTTTTTGTTTAACTTGATGTGGAAAAAAAACTCCCATCAAGGTCAATTTGATGTTATTATTACCAACTTTTTTTCCCCAACTGGATTTCTTTTCCAATTTATTTTTTCCGTTTTTCTATTTTAACTTTTCCAACTTCTGCTTACTATTTTATTTCGCTTTTAGAAAATTTTTTTCATTCAAAAGTTTCAATTTTAATAGTTTAATTTTTTCCGTTTGTAAAAATTTCTATAAAGCACTTGATAATATTTAATTTGTGCTTTTTAAAAGTCAATTTCAATTTTAATAATTTAATTTTTTCCGTTTGTAAAAATTTCTATAAAGCACTTGATAATATTTAATTTGTGCTTTTTAAAAGTCTGAATAGAAAAACAAAAATCTGACTATAAAACTGCCTACGAACAACGAAAGTCATATAACTACTAACTAAAATATTTTATTTAGTTTTATTAAAAAACTAGGAATTTAACATTAGAAACTACTGAACAGTAAAAAATACATATTCACTAAAACTATACTACCTACAATATTTTTCTAACTTTGAGTGAAAAACTACTAAACAGCAATTAACTACTAAAAGTTTTTACTAGTTTTTTTACTAAGGTTTTACTAGTTTTTTTAAAGTTTTTATTAGAAGCTATGGTTAGTATCTTTTTACTAAATTTCTACTAATCGACTAATATTTCACTACTAAAATTGAATAAGATTTTGTAGCTAGTAGTTTTTAGCGCATTAGCGTCTTAGTAGTTTTGCCTTCTAACGCTAATTACTACTAATAAAATAGTAATTTTTTCACTAAATTTTCTACTACAAAATTAGTAGTTTTTTAATAAAATTGCTACTATTCGAAAAGTGGTTTTCTACTTAATTCTCTACTATTCAGAAAGTGGTTTTCGACAAAATTTTCTACTATTCGAGAAATGGTTTTATTTACTTTTCTACTATTCAAAAAATGTTTTTCTACGAAATTTTCTACTATTCGAAAACTTAAACTTTTTACTAATCGAAAAATAGTTTTCTTCTTAATTTTCTACTATTCGAAAAGTGGTTTTTTACAAAATTTTCTACTATTCGAGAAATGGTTTTTTCCTTTTCTACTATTTAAAAAATGTTTTTCTACGAAATTTTCTACTATTCGAAAACTAAAACTTTCATACTATTCGAAAAGCGTTTTTCTACTCAATTTTCTACTATTCAAAAAATAGTTTACTACCAAATTTTGCTACTATTCAAGAAATGGTTTTCTACTTACTTTTCTACTATTCAAAATCTGTTTTTTTACTAATTTTTCTACTAATCAAAAAGTGGTTTTCTACTAAACTTTCTACTATTCGAGAAGTGTTTTTCTACTTACTTTTCTACTATTCAAAATCTGTTTCTTTTACTAAATTTTCTACTATTCGAAAACTACTAAATTTTTTACTAATCAAAAAGTGGTTTACTACCAAATTTTCTACTATTCGAGAAATGGTTTTCTACTTACTTTTCTAGTATTCAAAATCTGTTTTTTTACTAATTTTTCTACTAATCAAAAAGTGGTTTTCTACTAAACCTTCTACTGTTCGAGAAGCATTTTCCTACTTACTTTTCTACTATTCAAAATCTGTTTCTTTTACTAAATTTTCTACTATTCGAAAACTACTAAATTTTTTACTAATCAAAAAGTGGTTTTCTACTAAATTTTCTACTATTCGAGAAATGGTTTTCTTCTTACTTTTCTACTATTCAAAATCTGTTTTATTACTAAATTTTCTACTAATCAAAAAGAGGTTTTCTACTAAACTTTCAACTATACGAGAAGTGTTTTTCTACTTACTTTTCTACTATTCAAAATCTGTTTTTTTACTAAATGTTCTACTATTCAAAAACTACTAAATTTTTTAAAAATCAAAAAGTAGTTTTCTACTAAATTTTCCATTATTCGAAAAGTTCATCAGTGCCTTAAAAGTTTCAGCTCCTGAAGCTAATTACTACTAAATGAAAAGTCGTCTTAAAAAAAGTAGCATTTTTCTACCAAACTTTCTACCTTTAAGTAAACACATTTCTACTAAAGATTAATAAATTCTTGTGCTTAATAAAATTTAGCTTCCAAAAGCAATAACTATTAATTTAGTTGTAGAAAATTTAGTGTAAAAGTTACCTTAATGTCAGTTTTCTTCTACTAATTTAATATTAGAGATTGTAGAAAAATTAGTAGAATTCGAAGTGTTTAAATATATAGTTAAAATTATATTTTAATTCATTTTAATATAATCTATACTTAATTAGATACTTAATACTTATACAGTAATTTTCTACTAAATTTTCTACAGTTAAAAAATAAAATTAATAGTTTCTGCTAAGAATTAGTAAAACTTGTAGGTAGTTGGTTTTGGCAGCCTTAGTTGCTTTAGCTACTAACAGTCATCACTTCTAAATCAATAATAGTTTTCTACTGAATTTTCTGCTTATGAATTAGTATTTTTTTACTAAAAATGATTAAAATCCTTAAATTAATAGTTTCCGGTTTCTTGCTGCCTTAGCAGTTTTTGATCCTTTTACTAATATTATTAATTCAACAGTTATTCCCTACTAAACTTTATACCATTAAATTAGCAATTCCCTATTAAAAATAAGTGCAAGTTTGTACTTAGTAGTTTTTGTATTCTTCATGCCTTAGTAGTTTTAGCTACTAAGACTAACTATTACTAATGCAATATTAGTTTTCTACTACTAAATTCTCACTACTAAATTATTAGTTTTCTTCTAAATTTTCTACTATTAAATTAGTAGTTTTTTGCTAACAATTAGTAAAACCTTGTAGCTAAGAGTTTTTGGCAAAACAGTGCCTTAATAGTGTTGACTACTAAAGCTAATTACTACTAAATGAATAATAGTTCTCTACTAAATTGTTTTCTATCATAATTATTCTTCAAATTAATATTTTTCTACAAAAAATTAGTAAATTCTTGTGCTTAGTAGTTTTAGGCTTCTTAATGCCTAAGTAGTTTGGCTACTAATAACAATTACTACTAATTCGATAGTAGAAAATTTGGAAAAAATTACTTTCTTAAGTAGTTTTAAGTCGAAATATAGTAAAATAGTTTTAGTTAAATAGAGTCAGCGTTTTAATGACTTAGTAATTTTTAGCTTTTAAGGCTAATTACTACTAGTTAAATAGTAGAAATTTTAGAAAAAATTCACTAAATAGGTAGTTTTTACATTTACAGTTAAATTTATTATTTGATCTATTTTTTATATAAACTACTTAATCAGTAGTTTTCTTCCATGCTTTCTATTATTAAATTAGTAGTTTCCTTCTATACTTTCTATAATTAAATTAGTAGTTTTCTTCTATACTTTCTACAATTAAATTAGTAGTTTTCTTCTAAATTTTTTTTCTACTTAATTAGTAGTTTTTTTGCTAAATGATAGTAAGACGTTGTAACTAGGTGTTTCTAATTTAATAGTTTTTGCTACTAAAACTAATTACTACGAAATGAATAGTAGTTTTCTGCTAAATTAATAGTTTTCTATCAAATTAGTAGTTTTATACCGCAAATTTTCTACCTTTAAGTTAACATTTTTCTACTAAAATCTAAAATGTAGTGAAATCCTATGATTAGTAGTTTTTGGCTTATTTCAGTGCCACAGTAGATTTAGTTACTAAAATTTATTACTACTAATTTAATAGTAGAAAATTTAGAGAAAAAAAACTACTTAACATGGAACTTTTAATTCATAAAAATTTTAATCTTTCATAACTTTATAACTTAATTTGTAAATTAAAAGAGTATTTTTTTATAAACTTAAATCAGAAAAATTTAGTAGTTAGTTTCTATCTTTAAATAAAAAATTAATATTTGTACGAAAGGTTATTAAAATCTATTTTTATAAGTATTTTTTTTCCTACTTTTAAATTAATTAATTATCTTCAACAATTAATAGTTAGTATTTTTTGGCTTCTTAGCAGCCATCTACTATTAAATTAGTAGTTTTCTACTAAAAGTGTAAAAAAGTTCGAAAAAAAAAATATTATAATATTATTATATTATTATAATATTATTATTTTTTTTAAAAAATAAGGGAAGTAGAAAAGAATGAGAAAACAGCAAAGAAAAAAAATTTATTATGTAAAAATAAAAAATTAGTAAAACACTCAAAAGTAAAATTGGAAAAAACGAATTTTCTTGTCGAATTTTGACTATTGTTAATTTTTATTAAATGTCCGTTTAATTATAACTTTTCACTTTTTTCTTTTTCTTAATTTTAATTTTGTTAATTTTACTAATTGTATTGCTTGCAAAAAATAATTTAATATTATTGTTACCTTTCTGCTTTTCTTATTTTAATTTTGTTTACTCTACTAAATTTTTTCAATAGTCAAATATTGATTTCTACTGAACTGTATATTAAAATAGGATATAAAATATTGCATAACTCTCCAGTGAAGTGTAACTGCAACACTGTATGTATATATATAGACATATATAAATACATTGATGCGAATAGTATGTAGAGATTTTCCTCCTCCCTGTCTTTTATATCGGGCAAAGTTTGAGCCATTCGGTTTTATGTGTTCCGCGCTAAATACACATAAGGAGCGGATTGGGAGCTCGCATTCTTGTCGGGCATAAGGGACGAGAAATGGACGGATGCATAGATGGCTACGAGCTTCCCTAAGTAATTGGCAAACAAGTCAACAAAACTTTACGATTCCAGTCGCGCTCATTCTAACGCCAAAGTAGAAATTTTCATTTCACAACTATATTCTTCTATACTGTCTGCTAATTATTCATCATCATCGACGCTTTAATTTACACCTTATATAAACATTTATCAAATTTACCAAATTTTTATTAATTTTTTTTCAGTAACATTATTTTTATTAATTTCTATTTTTAGTTTCAAACAAATTTACCAAATTGAATCAGCGATTTGGAATTTTGAAAAAGTAGGAAACATAGTACCGGATTTTGAAAAAGTACCAGATTAGTAATCAGTGACCCCAAAAAAATCCCCAATAATCAACTTTGAAGCTATAATTCAATAAATTTAAAAAATATGTCCTCCATATTGGAGCCGCCATTTTGAATTTTGAGAAACTGAGCTCAAAGTAAAGCCCAACGCAGAATAAAAAAGTAACGTGAACGTAAGCATGCGATAGAAAAGGACAAACCTACTTCTGTCCTTTTCTATCTCGTGCTTGCGTTCGCTTTCCGTTTTATTCTGCTTAGGCCTTAAAAAGCAGTGTTTCTAAGAACATGTTTGGCTTTTAAAAAACTTTCTCCTCTCTTTCGGGGGCGTTAAAGGGTTAAATAGTTTATCCGAATGACCCGCTGCTTTTGAATTATACATTAAATAAAAATTTTATTTAATAAATAATATAAATTTTGCTTAGGGAATAAATTTTGTAGTAAAATAAATTGATTTTGTTTTAAAAATAAATTAATTTTGTTTTAAAATAAATTCAACTTTATTTAGTGAATTAAATTAACTTTCGTTAGTAAATTAATCAGTTGGCATTTTTAATAAACAATTTATAAAATTTTTCATCTATTAAATTTATAAGCAAATTTAAAGTATTTTCTTGAATATTTCAAAAAGAAAAAAATTTAGTTAACGAGAATTTTCACTGAGTCGACTTTACAATATTCGCAAGTATAAAGTGGGATGCTCAAGATAATTGCAACTTGATAAATTGTTCTGAAAGTTTCAGTAACATAAAATGAATGTGACTCACCAATAATCGAATCGATCACCGATAACGGAAGAGAAAGTTACTAACCTGTAACAAAAAAAATATTTTCATAAATATATTATAACATTGTAAATATTTTATAACATTATAATTATATTATAATTTATTGTTTTTCATAACTGTTTAGTATTGTACATGAAAAAATATTTTTTATACTAAAGCATATTTTATAAAATAAAATGAATCTCTATAATCTACAATTATTGTTAAAAATTTTATTATCTAATTTTTTTTAATTTTGGATGAAAAATTAGTAATTCCACTTCATCACTTAAGTATATTTCCTCGAAATATTTAGATAAAATTAAAAATTATCACAAATTTAGTATTTTTTTCCTAAACTTTCATGTTTATTTTTCTACATATACAAATTTGAGCAAAAGTACAAAAATTTGTGTAATTTTAAAAATTGTTGGGTATTTTTTTCAAAACCTTATCGTAAAAAAACCAAAAAATTTTGTTACCAAAAAGTTTGTATTTTTAGTTTTACAAAATTTTTAATATCTACTATTTCAATAAAATTTTTCAAAAGAATTCCATTATTAAAAAAAAAATTTCAATACAATTCTACGCAAAAAATTAATTATCTTCAGAAATAATAAAAATTTTTACAGGAATCCAATTATTTACAAATTTTTTTATGAATTTCTTCGCAATCATTCAATTACTTTCATAAATAATAAAATTCTTTTAGGGATTCACTTATTTTTATAAATAATAAAATTCTTTTAGGAATTCAATTATTTTCACAAATAATAAAACTCGTTGCAGAATTTCAATTATTTTCATAAATAATAAAACTCGATGCAGAATTATAATTATTTTTAATGCAATTTTAGTCAAATTCCTCTGAACATGTCATTATTCTTAAAAATCTTATTAAAATTTGTCCAAAAAATTTAATGATTTAAAAAATTTTTCGGTAACATTTTCTATGCGAATTTAGTTTCAAGAAACATGAAATTAATAATTTACTTATTTTTCTATTTAAGTAATTGAATTCTCGTAGAAATTACTAATAGAAAAATGGTTTTAAAAATGAATTTCAGTTAAAATTTTAGATTATAGTATTAAAAGCATTATACCGTGGAGTTTTATAAATAATTAAATTTTCAAAAAGTTTCAAACTAAAATCACTGAAATTCTTAATTTTTCAAATTATTGACAAAATATCATTTAAGTCAGAATTGCTCATATGTTCTTTTTTACGAATATGTAACGGTGTTTTGGTCTGTCCTATGATAAATCGTACGAAATGATTTTGAATTTCATTTCGAGCAATTTAACGTAATAAATACTCATTAAGTTTCATTCTCTGTTCTTATTTAATTGATTGTTTTTATTTGTTTTTGTTGTTCTCCGTTTAATATGTGTTCATTGTAATGACTAGATAGAGTTTGGAGCTCAGTTTTAAATTTGACTTTGCAGTTTGCAATACGTTTTTAATTTGATTTGACAGAATATTTGTTTTAATTTATTGTGAACTGTTATTTATTTATTATCTACATGTTATTTATTGTTTATTTATTGTTTTTAATTTTTTATACAAGGATGGATTATTTAATTATTTATGGTATGTTTATTTTTTAGTTTATTTATTTATTTTTTCATTTTATTATTTTTTCTTTTTATTTATTTTTTTTTCTCCTCTTTATTATTTTTCTCTTTATTTTAGTTTACTGATTATTATTTATCATTTATTAATTTTCTACTATGTATTTTCTATTTTTTATTCAAAAATTATTATTTTTATTAAATTAATATTTAAATTTGTATTCACTTGTTACTAATGTTATTGGTGATTATTTTCACAATTTTAAATAATTTTTTTCATTGATATGTTAAAAATTTTTTAAATTATTTTTTAATTATTTTTTAATTGTTTTAAATATTAAGTTCCTTTATAATTTTATGACTCCAGACTCTACTCCATCGTCATGGCATAGAAATTTAAGTCATCGTTTATTTTAATTATTAATTTTTGGTAAGATAATTATTTATTTATTTATTGTCAAATTAATTTATATTTTCTTTTATAATTTTTTTCTTATATAATTCATTTATTTATTATTTTAATTTTGTATATTTTTTTGGATAGCCTCCCTGAAGAGGAAATCATTTAGATTTCGAAACGTTGGAGTAAATAAATATTTTATTCATTGTCCGAATGTTTTCGTTTTAATTTACCTTAATTCAAATTGAGAAGTTAATCGATTTCAACTTATTTTGGAAAAGAAACACGTTTCGAAAAAATAATTCTAACATATCGTTATGAGAGCTGAGTATATAACCCAGTAACCTAATAAATATACAAGCCGCACCTAATCGATTATAATTCCATTTTACTTTGAGAGACACAAGCGATTTGAATAATTTCAATACTAGAGATGAAAATAATCTAGAAAATGATGCTTCTTAAGAGGGTAGAAGAAGTTATTTTGAAATCTTAACAGCGTGGAAAAAATAAAGGTATATGGTATATAGTAGTGTAGAAGAGGACGAGGATGAGAGGTAGAAGCGAGGGAGACGTGTGTTAGAGAAGCAACGGGAGAGAGAGAGAGGAGTATGAGTTTGGGGGGGTGGATGAAAGTGTCAGTTGGTGTTTGGGGGGGTGAAGTGGGGGTGGGTTTTGATATTGAGGTCAGTGCGTTTTTCCCATGCGCACAACGAGTATGCGCTAACAAAACTTGAGACGGGGTTGATAGAATGAGGTGGGCGTTGTCGGTCACAGTGCGCCGGTTGGAATTCTAACCTGGATGCAGTGATTGGACTTCCCGCGTGGTACCAGGAACGCCCCGAGCCCGCCAAAACCGTTGAGATGCGTGGGCGTCTGATACCGCCTCCGACTCACTTTTTTTTACCTTCCAAAGTCGTAGCAATGGGGCTCTTTCATCCCCTGACCACCTAGATCGAATCATTTCATGCGTGAATCTCGAGGAGAAAAAGTATATTCTCCCTCCTTTCCGACTTTACATTAAGGCATCCATGTCCACGTTACACTAAGATGTCTCCCATCGCTGCCTCAAGGTCATGTCTCATGATCTTATTTATTCAGGCACTCTTCTATAATTCATTTTCTATTTCATACCAAAAAAAGTAATTTTTTAATATTTTTAGTAGCGAGGAGAATACTTTTTCATTTTTTGAAACTATATTTCATCATACAGTCGATATTGTAAAATCATTCTCTAATTAGTTCCACACCCAGAGAAAATTATTATTTAAACCAAATATATATTTTATTTGACTTAAATAAACGTATATTTGTCTCAGAACCAACTAGACTTCTTATTTGTTTTAAATAAAAAAAAACTTATAAAAACTTAAACTTAACTTAAACTTATATTTGATACAAATAAAACATATATTTGAGTTAAATAAAATTTTATTAAAACTAAATAAAATTTATTTGAAACAAATAAAAAGTCTAGTTGGTTCTAAGACAAATATATAATTTCTCTGGGTGAAAAAGAAGTGTTATTTCACAGTAGTGCACTACTGTGAAATAACACTTCTTTTCTCTTTCCATTCTTTTTCTTTAGTTGAACTCACGACTATGACATTTGACCTTGTAAATTAGTAAAGTTCACTAACAAGTTAGTCAAGATTACTATTTATTAGTGAAAATTACAAATTCATAAGAAAAAAGTCATAGTTACTAAATCAAATTAGTAAACATTTTTACTCTCTAAATCTCAATTAGCAAAAATATTTACTAATTTGAATTAGTGACTGACCTTTTGATTTTGAATTAGTGAATTTCACTAAGTAAATAGTAATTTTTTCTAATTTTTTAGTAAACTTTACTAATTCAAAAGCAAAAAGTCATAGTTACTAAATCAAATTAGTAAACATTTTTACTCTCTAAATCTCAATTAGCAAAAATATTTACTAATTTGAATTAGTGACTAACTTTTTGCTTTTTAATTAGTGAATTTCACTATATAAATAGTAATTTTTACTAATTTTTTAGTAAACTTTACTAATTCAAAAGCAAAAAGTCATAGTTACTAAATCAAATTAGTAAACATTTTTACTCTCTAAATCTGAATTAGTAAAAAAATATTTACTAATTTGAATTAGTGACTAACTTTTTGCTTTTGAATTAGTAAATTTCACCATATAAATAGTAATTTTTACTAATTTTTTAGTAAACTTTACTAATTCAAAAGCAAAAAGTCATAGTTACTAAATCAAATTAGTAAACATTTTTACTCTCTAAATCTGAATTAGTAACTAACTTTTTGCTTTTGAATTAATGAATTTCACTAAATAAATAGTAATTTTTACTAATTTTTTAGTAAACTTTGCTAATTCAAAAGCAAAAAGTCATAGTTACTAAATCAAACTAGTAAACATTTTTACTCTTTAAATCTGAATTAGTAAAAATATTTACTAATTTGAATTAGTAACTATGACGTTTTGCTTTTGAATTAGTAAAGTTTACTTAAAAATTAGTAAAAATTACTATTTATTTAGAGAAATTCACTTATTCAAAAGCAAAATTTCAAATTTTGCTAATTACTAATTACTAATTTCAAATTAGTAAATATTTTTACTCTCTAAATCTGAGTTAGTAAAAATATTTACTAATTTGAATTAGTGGCTGACTTTTTGCTTTTGAATTAGTGAATTTCACTAAATAAATAGTAATTTTTACTAATTTTTTTTAGTAAACTTTACTAATTCAAAGGCAAAAAGTCAGTCACTAGTTCAAATTAGTAAACATTTTTACTAATTTAAATTTAGAGAGTACTAATTCAAAATTATTTAAACTTGCTTACTCGGAGTTTTTTGGAGTCCTCAAAAATAATCAATACACATATAGTAAATCGTAAGATATATTAAAAAGTGTTGCAGATTAAATTAGCACCAAAAAAGTTTAAAATAATCAATTTTGGAGTTATTTTTTACAATAAATGAAATTTTGGTTTTTTAAATTTTTTTATAACTATTTGTTAAGAGTAGTTAGTTAAATTGTATTTAGTTAATTTATATACTTATAATTAGTTGTTTCTTACTACCAATTATTTTTTAATACTATAATAATAATAATAATTGCCCATTTTCTACTAATTGTAGTAATTTTCTACTACTAATTAATTATTTTCTATGAATAATAAGTTGTTTTCTACTAACAATTAGTTATTCTTTGTACTACTAATTAGTTGATTTCTATGCAAAATTAGTTTTCTACTATTAATAATTTATTTTCTACAACTATTAGTCGTTTTCTGCTACAAATTAGGCGTTTGCTGAGAATAGTTTATAGTTAATTAGTACTTAGTTAATTTATACTTACCTACAATTAGTTGTTTTCTACAACTAATTATTTTTTATAATAGAAATTGCCTATTTTCTACTATTTAGAAAGTTAATGTTTACTAATAATTAGTTAATTTTTACTAGTAGTTAGTTTCAACTAAAAATTAGTTATTTTCAACTAATAATTAGTTATTTTCTACTACTGATTAATTATTTTTAACGAATAATTACTTGTTTTCTACTTACTTATATTTTCTACTTTCTACTTATATAGTTATTTTCTAATATATATTCAATAATTTTCAACTAATAAGTAGTATAATTTTCTACTATACTGTTTAATTATTTTCAGCGAATAATTACTTGTTTTCTACTTACTTATATTTTCTACTTTCTACTTATATAGTTATTTTCTAATATATTCAATAATTTTCTACTAATAAGTAGTAATTTTCTAATAAACTGTTTAATTATTTTTAGCGAATAATTACTTGTTTTCTACTTACAATTAGTTATTTTCTACTATACTGTTTAATTATTTTCAACAAATAATAACTTTTTTCCTACTTACAATTAGTTATTTTCTAATTACTATTAAATAATTTTCTACGAAAATTATTTATTATTTCTTTATTTCATTGCCTATTTTCTACTATTAATAGAAAGTTAATTTTTACGAATAAAAATAGTTAAATAATAATTATTTTCTACTTCAATTGAACTATTTTCAACAAATAATAATGTTAATTTCTACTTACTGTTAGTTATATTTTCTAACTATTAAATTATTTTCTACTAATAAGTAGTTATTTTCTACTACTATTCTATTATTTTCTACTACTATTCAATTATTTTCAACGAATAATTTCTTTTTTTCTACTAACAATTAATTATTTTCTACTACTAATAATTATATAGTTATAAAAAAATAGTTATTTTCCACTCATAATTAATTATTTCAGAGCAAATAATTGCAGAAGGAATATTGAAAATCTATATTAACAAAAAAACTAAAAATATTCGAATAATGTTCTCTTTGGGGATTTTATAATTTCTAAATAGTCAAATTACCTCCACTTGAGAGAAAGTGAAGAATCTTCTTCTCTCTTTCGGGGTGAAGAATTTTCTTTGCAAAAGAAAGAACGACCAAGTTTTCGAAACATGTATTTGAAAGTTTCGTGTAACAAAGCTATGGAATCAGTTGAAGTTTGTTGTAAACAACAAGTAGTTATACCTACATGTATTAGTTGCCCCTGATACTGAATTGTGTCGGTGAGTTTAGACACTTCTTGCGATGTACACATGTTTTAATATTTCATGTACAATATTCTCCTTGTCTTATATGCGTATTACAATATATATTATACCCAATAGTCTTGGAAATTTCAAAATTACCAAAATTTTATTTACGCATTATAATTTTTTAAGACCAAAAAACAAAACAATTTTCTATTTAAAAAAAATATAGCTTATATTCTGAATAAGTGGACATTAGTTATTAAAAGTTATATAGATTACTCTCGAGTTTAATGTTTTAATGTTTTTTTTTTTAATTTTCATAATTAATTTTAATTAACAATATATAAATTCTTTACAAATATTGATGAACCAGTAAATTTTTACCGATTGAAAGAAACGCAAAAAAGATTGTGGCGAATTCGAATTAAAATTTTAAGGAGAAAATTTTAATTTTCTTTCTAAAATTTTAGAGAGAATAAAGTGCACGGAAAAAACTATCAACTGGAACAGCGATAACATTCGCTAAAATAGGGAAAGTTTTCGTTAAAATAGCGAAAGTATATAATTCGATGCAGTAACTAAAAATTTCGCTAATATAGTAAAATTTGTAGTATATTAAGTAGAATTGATTATCGGTCGAAATTTATGTATGTGAGAAGAAATCATTCTTTTCGAGTCAAATAATTATTTATTATAAAATAATTATTTAAATAAATAATTATAAATAATTATTTATAATTTTATTTATAATTATAAATAAATAAATAATTATAAATAATTATTTATAATTTTATTTATAATTATAAATAAATAATTATAAATAATTATTTATAATTTTATTTATAATTATAAATAAATAAATAATTATAAATAATTATTTATAATTTTATTTATACTTATAAATAAATAAATACTTATTTATAAATAATTATAAATTATTATTTATAATTTTATTTATAATTACAAATAAATAAATAATTATTTGACTCGGAAAGAATGATTTCTTCTCACATACACAAAATTTGTAGTTGTTCCAGGTGAAGATTTTTTTCGTGTGATTTTTTGCGCAGTGATTTTTCAAATATTTTTGTATAAAATCTGGAAGAAAAATTTTTTCAAATGTGTAAAAATTGAAAAGAAAAAGTATGAAATCTATTAAGAAAGAAATGACTATATATATAACTAAGCGCGCAATAAACAGATGAGATACAATAAGTTCTCGCGTGTCATGGTCGAGCCGTGAACTCTCGAGGACCATCAGTCATTATTTTCCGCAACATTTAGCGAGGAGTCTCAAACCGCTTTTCACATTCTCCTACATTTCTCGTCTATGCTCCGCAGTCGAAACTTTCTCAAGTATGTGCCACAGTGACAGCATCACCCTTCATTCTCTCTTTTTCTCTCTCCTTTTTGCTACTACTCCTTCTTTTCTCCTTCCTTCTCCCACACCAAAATTACTATACTGAAGAATGTCATCTTTCTTTTGGTCATCTTTCAAGATAAATAATGATCCTTGATGAAGGGTAATTACCCCCAACAGTACACACACACGTAAGATGTCTTCATATTACTAATATGATATTTAATTTTTCACAAAAAAAAATTTTTTTCCTCTTTAAAAAAAAAAAACTGTTTCACTTGTTTCATACGATTATCTTACCTTTTTAAGAGAAAATGTTTCTTTACATTTGGGCAAAACTAAAAATTACTGAATGGAAAAATAAATCTGAACCCTTATACGCTGAGGAAAAATAAAAATGTTTACTAATTTGAATTAGTGATGGACTTTTTGCTTTTGAATTAGTAAATTTTATTTATAAACTATATTAAAAAATTACTATTTAGTGGTAAAATTTTACTAAAATTTAAAAAGTTTTATTTTACTAAAATTTAAAAAGTTAAATTTTACTAAAATTTGAAAAGTAAAAATTTACTAAAATTTAAAAAGTAAAATTTCACTAAAATTTAAAGAGTTAAATTTTACTAAAATTTTACTTTTAATAAATTTCACTTATAAACTAGTAAAAAATTACTATTTAGTAGTAAAATTTACTAATTTAAAAGCAGAAAGTCCGTCACTAATTCAAATTAGTAAATTTTATTTCTTACAAATTCAAATTAGTAAACATTTTTGTTTTTTACTAATTCAACGTAATATTCAATTTATTATAATGCAAATTATACCATTTTTTATTTTCAAATTTTTATTTTTGAATTAATTTTTGAATTAATTTTTAAATTTAATTTTTGAATAAATTGACAATCAAAATATAAAAAAACACTTATTAAGTAAATATTTAATAATTATTGTTTATATTTTCAAAAAAATTTAAAATAACACATTGCAAAAACTTAAGTATTATTTAATATTAATAATTAATAAAAAATAATTCAATTATTTTCATAAACAGTAGAATTCTTTTGCAGAAATTGAATTATTTTCAATATAATTTTAATAAAATTTCATGAAAGAATTGAATTATATTCTCTGAAATTTACATAATTCCATTGAAAGAATAAAATTATTTACTAAAAGTCTTTGCAAACATTAAATTTTCTTCAATAAATAATTTAAAAAGTGATTGAAGCTTAGAAAGAATCAATTATTTCTAAAATTGTCTGTAAAATTTATTTAATTATTTTCCAAATTTTTGAGAATATTTTTGTAAAATATTAAATTACTTTTTTTAAAAATAAACAAATGACACAATTTGTTTATGAAAGTTTTACTTTGTCAATTTTTTAACAAACTTTCCCTGTGAAGGATTTAGTAAAATTTATTTCAATTTTGAAGAAAATTCGTCGAAAAAATTCATTTATTTTCCAAACTTCAAGTAAATTCTTGGAAACAATTTAATTATTTTTAAAAAATAGTAAAATTCTTTGCATGATTTAAATTATTTCTATAAATAATAAAATTTTCACAGAAATCCAATTTATATAAAAAATTTCAAAACAATTTTAATAAACTTCAACAATAATGTATTTAATTAAAATTTTTAATATAGAAGCGATTATTTTAGAAAACTTGAAAGAAATTCTTAATAAATTCCAATAACTTTAAGAATTTTCAATTAAAGTTATTAAAAAAATAGATTGTTTAAAAAAATTTACAGAAATTCTTTAAGAGTTTAATCAGTATTTTGAAAATTTTTAATAAAATTCTTCGCAAGAATTTCATTTTTTTCATTAATAATAAAATTCTTCGCAAGAATTTAATTTTTTTCATTAATAATAAAATTCTTCAAAGAATTACAATTGCTTTTTAATTTATTTTTGTAAAATTTCTCGAAAGAATACAATTATTATTTTTAAAATATGTATAATTAAATTTAATTATTTTCAAAAATTCTGATAAATTTCATAGGAAAAAGTGAATTATGTTTTCAAATAGCAAAATTCATCGCAGGAATTTAATTATTTTTAATAGTATATTAATAACATTTTTCAACAAAATACATTTATTTTTTGAAATATTTAATAAAAGTTTTCTATAAAATACAATTGTTATAAAAATTTTGTTAAAAATTCTTTCAAAACATTCAATTATTTTTGCAAAAATCATGTTACAATTGTGTAAAACAATTTAATTATTTTTATAAATTGTAAGATTCTTCTTGAAAATTATTTTAATAACTTTACCCAAGAATTACATTATTTTCAATACAATTTTAACAAAAAGTTGACAAAAGAATTAAATTGTTTATTGAAATTTGCATAATCCATTAAAACAGTTCAAATAATTCTAAAAGTGATTTAATCTCAAATATTTAATTATTTCCAAAATTGCGTGAAAAATTAAAATTTATATTAAAAATTAAATTATTTTCCAAATTTTTAAGAAAATTCTTGTAAAATATTAAATTATTTTCTTTAAAAATAAATAAATTACACAATTTGTTTATGAAAATTTTACTCTGCCAATTCTTGTAAAATATTAAATTATTTTCTTTAAAAATAAATAAATTACACAATTTGTTTATGAAAATTTTATTTTGACAATTCTTGTGAAATATTAAATTATTTTCTTTAAAAATAAATAAATTACACAATTTGTTTATGAAAATTTTATTTTGACAATTCTTGTAAAATATTAAATTACTTTCTTTAAAAATAAATAAATTACACAATTTGTTTATGTAAATTTTATTTTGACAATTTTTTTCTAATTTTTAGTAAAATTTCTCGAAAAAATCTATTTATTTTCCAATCTTCTAATAAATTCTTAGAAACTATTCAACCATTTTTAAAAATAGTAAAATATTATGGGCAAGAATTATATTATTTCTATAATTAATTCAATTTTTTACAGGAATTCAATTATGTTGAGAACAATTTAATTAAATTTCAACAATAAAGTATACTCACTGAGAAAACATAATATATTTGAATCAAACATATAAAAATCTTTGTTATATACAGTCAACCAAAAATTACGTTATATTTAAATTTAAACATATTTTTTTGGTGACAGCTTATGTTTGGCTTAAACAATTTTTTTTCTTAGTGTTTCATTATAATTTTTAACACAAGCGATTATTTTAAAAACTTGAAAGAATTTCTTCAGAAAAATTAATTTTTTTCAAAATTGTCTATTAAAATTATTAAAAAATAGATTATTGTAAAAAATTCAGAGAAATTCTTCAAAAAAACATAATCAGGGTTTTGAAAATCTTGAATAAAATTCTTCGAGAGAATTCAATTTTTTTTCACTATAATAATAAAATATTCTTCAAAGGAATGCAATTATTTTTAATTTGATTTTAATAAAACTTCTAGAAAAAAAAATTATTTTAAAACATAGGTATTAATGAAATTTAATTATTTTCAAAAATACTGACAAAATTTTTTTGAAAAATTGAATAGTAAAATAAATAAAAAAAAATAAAATAAATAAAATAAAAAATAATTAAAAAAAAACTTTTAAATAGTAAAATTCATCGTAGGGATTCAATTATTTTTAATAGTATGTATTCACGAAAAAGAAACCTATAACTGGAACAGCAGTAACTTTCGCTAAAATAGCGGAATTTTTTCAACGAAAGTATTCGTTGAAACAGCGAAAGTATTCGTTACAATAACTAAACATTTCGCTAACATAGTAAAATTTGTAGTTGTACAAAAAAAATTTGTAGATTGTAATTTGAATTTTATTTGATTGTATTTTTGAATTTGTAGTTGTAAATTTGTAGATGAAATTTTTTTTCGTGTTGTAAGCAAACAACAACTAACTTCAAATTGCGAACAGTTTACCACAACATGTACTTTATTATTATTAATTAATTAATTAATTAATTTTACTAATTTAAATTTAATTGAGTGTAAAAAAAATGACGAAACTAATTTTCAATTTAAGATTTCGAAGCCAGTGAAGGAATTTTATTTAGATGATCAGAGGGGGGAGGCAGGGAGGGAGAATTTAGTGCGTGTACATTGAGCAGAGTAGAATTTACAGCTTGTGCAATCAAGCAAATCATGAAGTTGTTTGCAATCCGATCTTAGAGGGTATTTGCTATAGGGGGTGCTGGAAGAGATGCCCTTAAGTGCCCTAAGGAGACTGCTTTTCGTTCCGACTCAACTGATTCGATGTTCGCACGTTTACAGGCAGATATATCGACTTGGCCCGAACGAAGGGACACTGCACTGGAACATATCGGACGCAGAACTATAAAACTTTTATCTCGTACAAAGTATCTTATAAAACAAATATAAAAACAAGATACAAGTCTTTTTTTATTGAAATCTTTACTGCCATGACTTTATCACTGCGGAAATTTTTCCGCAGGAAATATTTCGTTAACTAAACGAATTTAAACGAAATTAAACCTTAAGTTTAATAGTCATAATAATTTGGTTATAATAAAAAAAAAGTTTTTTGATCCAAATAGAACTTTCCCTTTCAATAAAAATTTAGTCTATTAATTTAATTTATAAATTCACTCAAAAAAAAATTACAGAGTGAAAAAATAAATCTTGAACATTTTCTTTTCTTCTTTTATTTCCTTTTTCTTCTTGCATTTTTCTTCTTGAATTCCACAAATGTTACAATTTTTATAAAAATAAGTTTGAAGAAATATAAAAATGATGGAAAAGTGAAAAGAGTGAAGAACAAATTTTTTTTATGAAAATTAGTGTGAAAAAATATATAAAAATGATGGAAAACTGAAAGCAGGGAAATAATGGGGGAGGGGGAAAAGAAAAATAGAAAATGGATGAGAGATTGTTGGATTAGAAGAAGGGGTGGACGAGTTGCTGAAAGTTAGCACTTTGTTTGCAGAAAACGAGACACAAGATGCTGGTAGTAGTCGAGCAAAATCGAAATTTTCTTCTGACGCGCGCTGATGCTGCTGTTGGGGGAAAAACAGAGACTGCGAGAGTTTAAGAGAAAAGAGATGTTTAAATGGATCCAGGGACTCTATCCAGTTTCTTATATTGTTAACAAACTGACAATTATATTTATAGAGACAAAAAGCAAAAAAAAAAAAAAACTATATTAAAGTTTCGTCTGTTACTTTGTAATACACTCATTATTCTCTCATTTTAAATAATATTATTTATTTCCACATTTTCATTTAATTTTGTTAATTCATTTAATGAATTTTATTAAATTAATTAATTTTATTATTATTTTATTAATGTTATTCATTTTTTGGAATTTATTCATTTTATTAATTTTCCTCATTTTTTTATTTTACTCATTTATTTTTATTTTACTCATTTTTTCTTTCATTTTACTCATTTATTTTTATTTTACTCATTTTCTTTCATTTTACTCATTTATTTTTATTTTACTCCTTTTTTTCATTTTACTCATTTTTTAATTTTTCTCAGTTCTTTTCATTTTACTAATTTTTTTATTTTACTAATTTTTTCATTTTACTCATTTTTTCCATTTTACTCATTTTTTTCCATTTTTATTTTTATTTATTTTACTTAGTTTTTTCATTTTTCTCATTTATTTTCATTTTACTTAATTATTTTTATTTTACTCATTTATTTTTCATTTTACTCATTTTTTTTCATTTTACTAATTTTTTTTTCCATTTTACTCATTTATTTTTATTTTACTCATTTTTTTCCATTTTACTCAGTTTTTTCATTTTACTCATTTTTTTTTCATTTTACTCACTTTTTTCCATTTTACTCATTTTTCTCGCATTTTATTCCATATTTTTATTCAATGTTTACGAGATTTGCGCAGCGAGAATTTTTCCACGAGCAACATGGATGTCCCCAAAGGGCAAAAAGGAAACGGAGGAAAAAAAACAGAAAAGAAAAGCACACGGATCGAAGCCACGAAACTTTTAATCGAATTTATCGCAATGCTATTCATGAGAGAGCCGTACATCTTTGCGTCACGTGCAGGACAGACATCGCGAGATATACGAGCCTGGACTAAACGAGGACAGATATACCAGTCAAGTCACACACATCTCTTTTAGAATCTAGAGAAACAGAAAATTTCTCTCTCTCTCTCTCTCTCTCTCTCACTCTGTTTCTTTTCATGTTTTTCTCTCTCTCTCTCTCTCTGTGTATGTGAAAATGTACAGAAACTTGAGAGAGAGAGAAAAAATGTTAAAAAATAGAAAAAGAGGGAAAAAGAGTCTTGCATTGAAAACGTGCATCCAAAAGTATCTCGCGTAAGTTTCCATCCAAAGTAAGTTCCGGTTCTTCTTATATTCCACGGATGAAGCAGAATCTAATCGGAATTACAAATACCTGCTTGCTCCTCATATATTCTCCTACTTTCAACACAGAATTCTCTTTCACGATTCAAGTTGGCGTTTAGTTTTCTATTATTATTCCTATTACTATTCTAATGAATACTATTATTATTATCATCATTTTTTATTATTAGTTTTTTAAAATTAAAGTTATATTATTATTATTATTGTTTATATTATTATTATTATTATTATTATTATTATTATTATTATTGTTAATATTATTATTGTTTATATTATTATTATAGTTTATTATTATTATTATAGTTTATTATTATTATTATTATTAATATTATTATTATTATTATTATTATTATTATTATTATTATTATTATTATTATTGTATTATTATTATTGTTGTTATTATCATTATTATTATTATGAATAATAATATTATTATTATTATTATTATTATTGGTACAAAAATAGAATTATCTACATTATCGGCCAAAATTGACAGTTCACCCATTTTTAAAGAAATCAAAAAAATTTTTAACATAAAAAGTTATAAAAACTACGCAGAGAAAAATTTTCAGTTAAAATTACTAATAAAAATAGAAACTGAAACTATTTCTGGTGCAAGTTTTGTAAGATAATAAAATTTTAAATTGAATAAGACATTTTAAAAGACATTTGGACAGTATTTTATTTAGAAATTTATAAAAATTGGCATTTTCAATGTTTTACAAAAATTTGACTAACTTCTAAAGTAATAAACGTTTTTAAATGATCTTAAGCTTATTTTAAAGGCCACTTTCTATGGAATAAGAATTACTTATAAACATTAACCAGCAATTTTTTTCTTCATATAAGCAGATCGTCAAAGTTAGACGAAAAAATTCAATAAATTTCCAATAATCTTATTAAAAGAAAAATAATTTTTAAATTTCCAACATATTTTTTTGATTAGTTTTTTTGAAAAATTTACACTATATATCATGTATTATATATTTTTTTCAATAGTTTTTAGAATAAAAAAATTATTTCAAATTTTTAAAATTTTTTTGTCACCCTTTGATGTCTTGCTTATTCAAAGAAAAAAAATTACAGTTAAATGTCTATAACTAATTCTTATTCTGTAGAAAATGACCTTCAAAATAAGCTCAAGATCAATTAAAAAAGATTATTACTTTGAAAGTTATTAAAATTTTTGTAAAACATAAAAAATGCGAATTCTTATAAATTTCTCAATAAAACATTGGCAAAATGACTTGTAAAAGGTCATATTCTTTTTAAAATTTTATCATCTTAAAAAACTTGTACTGAATAAAATTTTAGTTTTCATAAATTTTATGGTAAAAAAAGACGCTTTAGTTGCATAAATTCACAACAAAAGTCACGAAAAGTCGCATAAAATTTCCAAAAAAGTCGGAAAAAAGTCAAATGAAATTTTAGGGAAAAAACGCCAAAAAGAAAACACGAAATTGTCAGAATTGTAAAAAATATCACATTTCTTGCCAACACATATACTTTAACATCAAACAATCTGGAATAATATTTAATCAAATTTAATAAAATGTGTGGCAAAAATTTAATCAGGTATTTTTAACAATTTTTTAAAATATCTGTTCAAAATTTCAATTATTTTTATAAAGAATAAAATTCTTTTCCAAAATTCAATTATTTGAAAAAAATTTAATAAAATGCCTGTCATAATTTCAATTACCTTTAAAAGTAATAAAATTCTTCTCTAAAATTCATTTATTTTAAAAAATAATTAAATTTTTTGCAAAAATTCAATTACATTCAAATTTTTTTTTAAATTTCTCGTCAAAGTTTTATAAATAATAAAATTCATCATAGAAGTTTAATTATTTTTAAAATTAATAAAATTCTCCCCAGAATTTCAATTATTTTCAATTTTTTTTTTAAATTCTCAAAAATTTAATTATCTTTCTAAATATCAAAATTCTTCTTCAAAATTTAATTACTTTTAAACATTTAAAAAAAAATCTGTTCAAAAATTCAATTATCTTTATACATATCAAAATTCTTCTTCAAAATTTAATTACTTTTAAACATTTAAAAAACAAATCTGTTCAAAAATTCAATTATCTTTATAAATAATAAAATTCTTCTTTGTAATTCAATTATTTTCAAAGAATTTTAATAAAATTCTTGTCAGAATTTCAATTCTTTATTTATTTATTTCTGTTCATTTGAAATTATCTTTATAAATAATAAAATTAATACTCAAAATTCATTTATTTTCAAAAGTAATAAAATTCTTCGCAGAAATTCAATTATTTTCAAAAATTTTTTTTAAATTTTTCGTCAAAATTATCATTATCTTTATATAAATAATAAAATTTATCATGGAAATTTAATTATTTTCAAATGTTTTGATAAAATTCTTTGCAAAATTCAATTATCTTAAAAAATAAGAAAATTCATTGCAGAAATTCAATTATTTACAAAAATTTTTAAATTCTCCCTACAATTTCAACTATTTTTAAAAATATCAAAATTCTTCTTCAAAATTCAATTACTTTTAACCATTTTTTTAAAATAATCTGTTCAAAATTTCAATTATCTTTTATAAATAATACAATTCTTTTCTGTAATTCAATTATTTTCAAAGAATTTTAATAAAATTCTTGTCAGAATTTCAATTATTTATTTATTTATTTCTGTACATTTGTAATTATCTTTATAAATAATAAAATTAATTCTCAAAATTCATTTATTTTCAAAAGTAATAAAATTCTTCGCAGAAATTTAATTATTTTCAAAATTTTTTTTTTAATTTCTCGTCAAAATTATCATTATCTTTATAAATAATAAAATTCATCATGAAAATTTATTAATTTTAAAAGTTTTGACAAAATTCTTTGCAACATTCAATTATCTTAAAAAATAAGAAAATTCATATAAGAAATTCAATTATTTTCAAAGTTTTTTTAATTCTCCCCACAATTTTAACTATTTTTAAAAATATCAAAATTTTTCTTCAAAATTCAATTGCTTTTAAACATTTTAAAAAAAAATCTGTTCAAAAATTCAATTCTCCTTATAAATAATACAATTCTTCTTTGAAATTTAATTATTTGCAAAGAATTTTAATAAAATTATTATCAAAATTTTAATAATTTTTAGAAATAAAAAAATTCATTCTAGAAATTCAATTATTTTCAAATTCTTTTTTTTCTATAAAATCTTATAATATAAAATAGTGATTTACTCTCTCGGTCATCTTTAATTATTATTTTTATTATTTAATTATTATTATTTAATTATTATTATTTAATTATTATTATTTAATTATTATTATTTAATTATTATTATTTAATTATTATTATTATTATTATTATTATTATTTTTATTACCATTATCAATCACTCCGAGTCTTCGACTCGGAGAAATCGATGTCTTCATGTTTTATAACAATTTTTTATAAGTAGTTTAATTTCAAAAAGGTTTGAATTTTAATCTTTTTAAGAACTTTAATTCTTATGGAAAAATAATAAATTAATATTTATTTAAAAAAGAAGTCATTGATGTTTTTTGAAAAATTTGAAAGAAATCTGTAAATAAACTTAAAAGAACATTTTTTTTACTAAACCTTTTTCCTTGAACAATAATTTTCTGAGAATTTTAATAATTTCAGTTGCATTTTTCTAAAAAAAAATCTCGAAAAAATCGATAAGTCGACGCATCTTTTCACAAAAAAGTCGCATTTCTTTAAAAAAAGTGGAAAAGAGTCGAAAAAGTCGCACAGATCGAGCCCTGAAAAAGTCTAAAAAGAATTTAATGAAAAAGGTAAAAATTAAGAGTAAATACACTTGAAAGATAAGCTACTTGAAGTTGAAAGCATTAATAATGTTGATATTTATCCGGCAAAATGATTGCAGGAGAAACACGAAAACAACATTTGGTTAGGCAAACTCAAAGAAGGACCACGAATTTTCCCCTCGACTGACCTCCCAATAAACTTCCCAAACAGCGAGCAACGACTACAGACAGCTCGTAATTCTAATAATGCTCCTAACTAGCGAGAGCTACACAGTTCGCCCTGTAGGAAATCCCATGTCGGTAATTCGAGTGTCCATCCTGAGAGAGATTCGTCGAGCCATGCACGCCCAAAGCATCTTTGCTTAACACGAGGAATAGGACCACTCACTCAGGCCACGGAAAGTAGATGAGTTTACGCACCTACATACGCGACCGCGAACTGGCGCTGCCATGGCCCTACCACCCAACACTGCTAAAACTTGCACCATACACTAACTAACCACTGGCTAAGCTAAGACTTTGTGCTTCTCTCTCTCTCTCTCTATCTCTCTTCCACTTTCTTTCTCCTTCCGGAGGCTTGTCTATCCTCAGCAAACCAGATTTACTACACTCTCCTGTAATTATCATCATAAAGTCGACTTTACGAGCAGTAAGGGCTCTCGTAAAGGAATGCTTCATTTCGTGGCTTTCCCTGAGGCCTGTGTCGACTCCCTTTCGCCAAGAGACGCTGCGCTGGACCGACGCTTATACGGTCACCTGATATTACAATCTTCATAATCTCAACGACCATAAACATCCGAATATCACTAAATTTTGGTTCGAAAAAACTCAGGTCTCTAAATCTAAATTAGTAAAAATCGCCCCGGTTATTCACTTCATGAAGAATTTGAGACTCCTGAAATTTTATTTCACATTAGAGGTGTGCATTTAATCGAGTCGATTCGAAAATTATTCGACTCGACAACAGAAAACTCGAGTCGGGAATAATTCGAATCGAACTAGCCAATTCGAAACTTCGAATTCGAATTTCGAATTGGCCGATTCGAATCGAAAGTAAATTCGAATCGAGCTAGCTAATTCGAAACTTCGTATTCGAATTTCGAATTGGCCGATTCGAATCGAAAGGAAATTCGAATCGAACAAGCTAATTCGAATCTCCGAGTTCGAATTTCGAATTGGCCGATTCGAAAATCGGAGTTTCGAATTGTACAACTTAACTCGGTTATTTAATTCGCACATCATTTTGACAGAAATCCTAACCTAAAATTAGTAGGCTGGTATTCATAATACATCTATCTAGTACTTAGAAACTTTTTCTTAAAAATGTCAATATATTTTTTATTAATTCTATAATTTTAATATATAATTAACATACCAAAAAAACTAACATACCAAAAGAAATTATATTATTTGTAAAAAGAATTGTAACATACCAATAATGTGTTGAAAATGAACAGGGTTCGAACCAGTGAAAGTTTTTAAAAATACGGACTTAACGGACCAATTACTGACAAAAATAAAACCAGTCCGAGTCAAATAAGAGAACATTTTACTTTAAACTATAAATTCAATTTTTCATATCATAACCGATCACTCCGAGTATTATATAGCCTTATTTTACTTGGAGTGATCAATATCTTCAAGTTTTCTAATAATTAAAAATAACCGAGTGATGCAATCATTATCAATTCAATTATTATTTGCAAGAATTTTTAAATAAAATTCTTCTTTAAATCGATTCTTATGGAGCACTCACAGCTCTGCCTGCCTGCGCAGGCAGTAATTGGAGTAAGAGAGAAAGTCCATTAGAGTGAAAGAGACAGTAAATTCAAATTTGTATTGCTGCCTACTAGCTGTGAGTGCGCCTTTAACAATTTTCGAAAAAGTTCTTTGAGAATTTTCAAATCCATTAGTTTACAATATTCAATTTTACGAAATTTCAAATATTCCTAAATTCTCCAATTAAATAAATATTAAAAAATAAAAACTTAAAATAATATTTGCAAAATTCAATTAAACTTTTTCAAAATTGAATTATTTTTAAAAATTCACGCTACATTGCTTTTAATATTTAATTGTAATCTAAAATTTTAACTGAAATTCATTTTTAAATTAATTTTTATAAAATAATTCTAATAAAATTTTAAGAATAATGACATTTTTTGAGAAATTCGATTAAAATTGTATTAAAAATAATTCAATTTTTGCAAAGAATTTTACTGTTTATAAATAAAATAAAATTATTTCAATGGATTTATTAAAATTTTAGAAGATAACTGAATTCTTATGAGATATACTCTATAACGAATTAAAAAATGAATTTTTTCGTGGAATTTTTTGAAAATAATTGAATTTTTTTCAAAAATTTTACAATTTAAGAAAATAATTGAATTTTTTTGAAGTATTTGTTAAAATTTTAGAAAATAATTGTATTTATTCGTAAAATTTTATTAAAATTTTGTTTAAAAATAATTGAATTCTTGCAAAGAATTTAATTATTTTCAATATGCTCGATATTCAAAATTTTCAATATTTCAAAAAATTCAAATACATACACAAACAAGATTCAGAATTATAAATTAAAATTCCCCAAAAAATGATTTTTTTAAATTATCCAAAAATTCTTCAATTGTTCTTGAAACATTAAATTTATTTATTTACTAAAAATTGTGTAAAAGATTTGCAAAATAAGTTTTTTTTCCTTATGTAATACAAACAATAAGCGAAATATTTCCTTCACTTTCAACAAGTTTCTAAGTACTAGATAGCTGTATTATAAATACCAGCCTACTAATTTTAGGTTAGGATTTCTGTCAAAATAATTGTGCGAATTAAATAACCGAGTTAAGTTGTGCAATTCGAAACTCCAAATTCGAATTTCGAATTGGCCGACTCGGCTCGATTTACTTTCTATTCGAATTGGCTCGTTCGATTCGAATTATTTCCGATTCGAATTTTGCACACCTCTATTTCACATAATACTCATTTGACATTAATCATAATAATTTTCTTTTTTAAATCGATTATCGGAAGAGTGATAAATGAAACAATGTTACATTAGTTTTGCAACGTTTCGGTGTCTTGGTTTGACACCATCATCAGGGGTGCGATTTTGTAATTTCACTTTGACTTTGATGTTGACTTTGACATTGACTTTGACTTTGACCTACAATTTTATGAAACTTAACTATTGTACGAATAAGAAGTACGAGTAAACGTTTAAAATGCCGTATCGTTAATTCTCTTTCAATTTAAAATATTTTAAATCTATAAGGGGAGAGCCGGTTAAAACGGCGCATCGGGTAATTTGGCATACTCGAATTTACGAAAATCAAAGGATTTTAGTAGTGGTGTGCATTTAATCGAGTCGAATCGAAAATTATTCGACTCGACAACAGAAAACTCGAGTCGGGAATAATTCGAATCGAACTAGCTAATTCGAAACTTCGAATTTCGAATTGGCCGATTCGAATCGAAAGTAAATTCGAATCGAACTAGCCAATTCGAAGTTTCGAATTTCGAATTGGCCGATTCGAATCGAACTAGCCAATTCGAAAATCGGAGTTTCGAATTGTACAACTTAACTCGGTTATTTAATTCGCACAATCATTTTGACAGAAATCCTAACCTAAAATTAGTAGGCTGGTATTCATAAAACACACTAAAAAAAATTTTTTTGTAGATTTACAGTTTTATTAAGAATTTTATAGAAACTTATAAAATAACGTCTTTAAAAGTAGTGAATTTAAAATTCCGTCTGTAAAATTAATACTTTTAATGTGTCAATTTTACAATTTTCTGTAAATTTACTACTCTGAAAGTAGGTAATAAAAAGACAAAAATATTACCTACTTTCAGAGTAGTAAATTTACAGAAAATTGTAAAATTGACACATTAAAAGTATTAATTTTACAGACGGAATTTTAAATTCACTACTTTTAAAGACGTTATTTTATAAGTTTCTACAAAATTCTTAATAAAACTGTAAAAGTAAATCTACAAAAAAATTTTTTTTACAGTGTATCTATCTAGTACTCAGAAACTTTTTCTTAAAAATGTCAATATATTTTTTATTAATTCTATAATTTTAATATATAAATAACATACAAATACCAATAATGTGTTAAAATAAGGTATCTCTAATAATTAAAAATAACCGAGTGATACAATGATTATCAATTCAATTATTATTTGCAAGAATTTTTAACTAAAATTATTTTTTAAATCGATTGTTATTTGAGAATTTTCAAATCCATTACTTTACAATATTCAATTTTACGAAATTTCAAGTATTCCTAAATTCTTCAATTAAATAAATATTACAAAATAAAAACTTAAAATTAATATTTGCAAAATTAAATTAAACTTATTCAAAATCGAATTGTTTTTAAAAATTCACGCTATATTGCTTTTAATATTTAATTGTAATCTTAAATTTTAACTGAAATTCATTTTTAAATCAATTTTTATAAGATAATTCTAATAAAATTTTAAGAATAATGACATTTTTCGAGAAACTCGATTAAAATTGTATTAAAAATAATTCAATTTTTGCAAAGAATTTTACTGTTTATAAATAAAATAAAATTATTGAAAAGAATTTATTAAAATTTTAGAAGATAACTAATTTCTTATTAGATATACTCTATAACGAATTAAAAAATGAATTTTTTCGTGAAATCTTTTGAAAATAAATGAATTTTTTCAAAAATTTTACAATTTAAGAAAATAATTGTATTTATTCGTAAAATTTTATTAAAATTTTGTTTGAAAATAATTTAATTTTACGAAGATTGATATTATTTATGAAAATAATTGAATTCTTGCAAAGAATTTAATTATTTTCAATATGTTCGACATTTAATATTTTCAATATTTCCGAAAATTCATATACATACACAAACAAGATTCAAAATTATAAGTTAAAATTTCCCAAAAAAAGGATTTTTTTAAATTATCAAAAAATTCTTCAATTGTTCTTGAAACATTAAATTTATGTATTTATTAAAAATTGTGCAAAAGATTTGCAAAATGAGCCAATTCGAAATTCGAAGCTTCGAATTAGCTAGTTCGATTCGAATTTCTGTCGATCCGAATTTTGCTCACCTCTAGATTTTAGAGAAAAAAAATTTTTTTAATTTTAAAATTTATGTATTCCTTGAAAGTCAAAGTCAAAATAACAGTCGAAGTCAAAGTCATAGTTAATGTCAAAGTCAAAGTCAAAATCAAAATCAAAGTCAATGTCAAAATCAAAGTCAAAGTGAAATTACAAAATCGCACCCCAGGTCACTTTATTAAACAATAAAAATTATTTTTTAATATAAAATTTTTTACAAGTAAAATAAACTTAAAATTTTTTTCAAAAAAGTAAAATAAATTTAATTAACACAAAATTAATATCTACCTAGTCGTATCACAAAATATTTTAATAAATTATTTAAATAAATAATTTGTTACATTAGTTACATTTGTAACGCGTCTTAAAAACATAAAATACGTCCGAAAATTAAAAACGAATAAGTTAAGACAGAACACGGACATCTCGTACGAGTGACAAAACAAGACTAAAATCTGAAGGAGACAATTTTGCACGTCATATAAACAGCACGTGTGGAGTCAATGAATTCAAAGCAAAATAATCGAGATAAGTTCACTCTTTTAGTTTTCTTAATAGAGGAAAATAAGTATTGCTTAGAAATTGTATATCTTCTTTCTTATTGATCGTATTATCGTTAAACTTAATATATAACATTTCAGAAATTAATCGTTTTTTATAATTTGATTCAAAATCTACAATTTTTACTTTATCAAAATTGAATGAATGATTAATTGCAGTTTGATGTTCATCAACTACAGATTCAATTTTTTTGTTTTTATGTTCTTTTTTCCAAACTGCGTTAAATTTACCGATGTAAGTAGCGGAACAATTATTACAGTTAAATTTGTAAACAATACCAGTTTGGTTCCATTTGTTAGTTGAATATTTACCTAATTTAACAACTGAAGTCAAAGACTTATTAACCAATGGAATTGACAATAAATTATAATCTTTTAAAATCTTTGACAATTGTGAGTAATTATCATTAAATGTAATGAACATTTTTGGAATGCGACTATATTAATGATTTATCATAATTTTGATTATTGTTTAATGTAGACTTTTATTTAAACAATCCAATTTTTTTATGTTTATTGATAAAGTCCAATGGATAATCATTCTTAAGCAGAATTTGGATCACCTTTTCTATATTATTATTATATTTAAATATATTATTATTATTATTATTATTTATTTTATTTATTTTTTATTATTATTATTATTATATTGTGAAAGGATTCATGTGATAATAAGATAGCTCTATCCAACAAATTATAAATAATGTTTCTTTTTTGTTGGATTGGATGGCCTGAAAAGTAATTGATAACTATTAAAAGATGATGGTTTTTGGAACCAATTAATAATAAGTTTTTTATTATCTTTAATCAATGTCATGTCGAGAAAACTAATTTGATTATTAACCTCCAATTCATAAGTAAATTTTAAATTTTTATTATGAGAGTTAAAAACATCTAATACTAAGTCGACATGATCTGAGTGGACACTTAATAGTATGTCGTCCACATATCTAAATATTAACTTCTATCAGTAGGAATTTCTATAAACAATTGAGTTCCAAAAGATTTTAATTTAAATTTGAAAACTTTGAAAATTTTTAATTATCGTAAAACATAATAATATTGATGTATTAATTTCACAAAAATTATTAAATACTTGTAAATAATTTTAAGAAATTAAATCAAACTTACGATTAATTTGAAATTTTGCCAAATTTTATTCACATCAATTTTTATTTCTAAAGAATTTTCCTTTTTCCCTTTGAAAGAATATTTTTAAATATAATCGTATTTTTCATGATCTCAAAATTAATTTGATTAAAAAAATATAATGAGTAGAAAATAAAGAAGGGCCGAAATAGTAGAAATAATTTGTTATCCAAGCAATACACATGTAGAGAAGATGCTTTACTGACTTTTTTCTCGCAGCATTGATGAGTGAGAGAAAGACAGAACAGCTTGAAAAATACTTAAACTTTTCTTTTCCTACTCTCACTGACACAACTTTTCCTCGGATTTCATTGAGAGTCTCTTTTCTCGTGCTTTCTATTACGTAATTAAAATTGCAAATCCGAGTTAACCAGTCCAGTTTTGTTTCTCTTTGTCCTTCTCTCGTCAAAGGTCCGTGCGGGTGCGCATTTGCTATACAAACAAAATTGGTTTATTTTTATTTGGCTCTTTGCCGACTAAAAAGAGAAGACTTTCAATTTACTGTAAAGAGAAAAGAAAATGGGCTGGGTGGGGAGGGGGAAAAAAAGTCGCGAACGATGGGTGGTTCATTAGCTATTGTAATTCGCGACAGTTCCGCCACTAATGAAGATAATGGCATTAAAGCATTTGGCTCGTACCAAAACGGAGACCCACTCAAAAGAGCTTCAATCGTTAAAATCAATAAGGAAATGACGAATTAAGAGCAAAATTACATTTTTTGTTTTATACTCTATAATTATCTATATAAAATAATAAAAATAATAACAATAAAAATAAAATTATTATTATTATAATTAGTATTATTATTATTATTATTATTATTCTTTACAATTATTAATTAAATTCAAATTACATTTTTTTATTTTTTAATATCATCTTTAATTTTTTTAGTACATTTTCAACTTCAAAATTTTTAAAACTTCATTTATTAAATTATTATTAAGAACTAATTAATTTTTACTGTTATTTATTACTTTCAAAAATAATAAATTTCTTCGAAACAATTCAATTAAATTAAAAAATTTTAATATATTCATTGCAAGAATTCAATTATTTAAAAAAAATAACGTTTTTCGCAATTATTTTCATAAACAATAAAATAGTGAAACAGTAAAATTATTTCGCCAAACAACAATGTTCTTCGCAAGAATTCAAATATCGTAATTAACAATATTATTTATTTTATGACTGAAAGAAATAATTTTGCATCGATACGAGTTTTAAAAAATAGAAAATTGCGGAATTTTCTTTTTTCTCCACCTGAGAACGCGAAGAACGCCAGTAGATGGCAGTCTCGTTCTTTCTTGGAATTTCGTCTGCCATCTGGTGGTGACCTTGACGTTCTCAGGTGGAGAACTTAAAGCACCTTTTTTCTGTAAACTTTTGAATATTTTAATTAATTAATTTAACATTTTATTTCATAGGTTTCGAAAATAGTTATTGGAAACATTGAAATTTGTTGTTTTTACTGAAAAAGTGACAGAAGTAAATTATATTTAAAAATCCATCACGTTTTACTATTAAAAATGAAAACGAAAAATTGAAAAAAGCAAAAAAGAAGCAAATTAAATAGATATAAATTACAAGAAAATAATAATTACCAGGCAGAGAAAGGTTTAGAATTATAATTATGATTATTGATAAAATTATAATTGTAAATTATTAATTATTATTGCGGAAAGAAAATAGAAAAAAAATAGTTTAATTATATAAATTACTAATCATTACAATTCCTAATACAGGGTTGCCACAAGTCAGGGAATTCAGGGAAAAGTCAGGGAAAGTAAAATTGGTCAGGGAAGTCAGGGAAAAGTCAGGGATTTTAAGTAAAAGTACTGGAAAAAAACGAATTTCAAAAATTCATGAAAAAACTATAAATTTTGATGTTTTTTTGTTTGCCTCGTAAACTATAAAAATTTCAGACACTAATTTCTATTCAAATAACTCAATTTTTAATGAACTATCATGAAATTATGACTTATAAATTATGTTATAAATAATTTTTACAATTTTCATAAATACTAGATTGATAAAAGAATTTTAGTTAAAAAGACTAAAAAAATTTAATTTTGGAAAAGTTACAAATAAATACAGAAATTCAATTATTTTCAAAAGTAATAACATTTTTTGCAGAAATTCAATTATATTCAAAAATTAAAAAAAAATTCTGGTCATTTCAATTATATCTTTAAAAATAAAAAAACTCTTCTCAAAAATTCAATTATGTTCAAAATTTTTTTTAAAAATTCTCTTCAAAATTTCAATTATCTCTTAAAAATAATAAAATTCTTCTTCGAAATTTAATTATTTTTAAAAACTTTAATAAAATTCTTGGAAAAATTTCACAGAAATTCAATAATTTACCAAATTCTTGATGAATTTCTTCTAAGTAAACCAATTATTTTCATAAATAATAACCTTTTCACAGGAATTCAATTATTTAATATAAAAAAATTCAAATAATTTTACGAAAAATATCAATTATTTAAAAAGAATTTTATAAAATTCGTCGCAAGAGTTTAGTTATTAAAAAAAATTTAACAAAGTTCTTTTTAAGAATTTAATTGTTTTTAGAAATCGTAAAATTCTTCACCGAAATTCAGTTATTTTTATAAACTTGAATAAAATTTGTTGGAAGAATTAAATTATATTTTCAAAAGTAATAAAATTCTTCGCAGAAATTCAATTATGTTCAAAAATTTTTGTCAACATTTCAATTATCTTTATAAATAATAAAATTTATCAATATTCAATTATTTAAAGAAAATTTTTTAAATTCTCGTCAAAATTTTAATTATTGTCACAAATAATACAATTTTTCTTCAAAATTCAAATATATTTAAAGACTTGAATAAAATTTTTGTTAAAATTTCACAGAAATACTCAATAATTTATGAAATTTTTAATAAATTTCTTTGAAATAATTGAGGGGCTGGATGCTATAAGGGGATACGCGTGAACACACGGCCAGTCAGTTCGGACGTAGAGATAAAATTTTGAAGTTATTCAAAATGAATTTAAAATTATTGTTTCTTGTTCAGAATTTCAAAACGAAACTTTTTTTCTAATAAAATTTTTTTATATAATTTTTTGTTTTTAAGTAAATTGAGAAAAAAGTGATTTTTTAACCTAAGAAATTTTAATGAATTTTTGACTTCAACTCGTGATTACTTCGTTAAATATTAATATTTTTCCACGAAATTTACACACAATATTCTTCAAACTATACCAAAAGTGAAACAATATTTAGTATTTTTTCAAAAAATTCTGTGTCTAAGTAAATAATTATTTAAACAATTTTGCCGGAAAAATGATTCTCCTATTTTCAATTGAAAAAGTTGAGTGACGAATTTTCGTTTACAAAAAACTTCCAGTGACAAAAATGTTCATCAATATGTTAGGAAGTTTTTCGGAAATTTTTTCGTCATTTGATAATAAATTAAAGAAAATAGAGCAATTTTAACAGCGTCGCGCTATGCTGTAAAATTACGGCGTGGCCGCGCACGTGTAGAATGGCCGCCATTACAAGACCAATGTATACAGTTAGACATTCTTTACGTTTACAGCATAGCGCGACGCTGTTAAAATTGCTCTATTTTCTTTAATTTATTATCAAATGACGAAAAAATTTCCGAAAAACTTCCTAACATATTGATGAACATTTTTGTCACTGGAAGTTTTTTGTAAACGAAAATTCGTCACTCAACTTTTTCAATTGAAAATAGGAGAATCATTTTTCCGGCAAAATTGTTTAAATAATTATTTACTTAGACACAGAATTTTTTGAAAAAATACTAAATATTGTTTCACTTTTGGTATAGTTTGAAGAATATTGTGTGTAAATTTCGTGGAAAAATATTAATATTTAACGAAGTAATCACGAGTTGAAGTCAAAAATTCATTAAAATTTCTTAGGTTAAAAAATCACTTTTTTCTCAATTTACTTAAAAACAAAAAATTATATAAAAAAATTTTATTAGAAAAAAAGTTTCGCCTTGAAATTCTGAACAAGAAACAATAATTTTAAATTCATTTTGAACAACTTCAAAATTTTATCTCTACGTCCGAACTGACTGGCCGTGTGTTCACGCGTATTCCCTTATAGCATCCAGCCCCTCAATTCAATTATTTTAGAAAAATTTTAATAACATTGTTGGAAATTTTTTAAAATTATTTTCATTAATAATAAAACTTAACGCAGGATTTTAATTAATTTTAGATACAATATTTTAATCAAATTCCTCGAAAAATGTAATTATTCTTAAAAATTTTATTAAAATTTGTCAAAAGAATTCAATTAATTAAAGATTTGTTGTTAAAATTCTTTATGAGATTTCAATTTTAACAAACATTCAATTATTCAATAATTTATTTATTTTTCAATTTAAATAATTGAATGTTTCTAGAATTTTCTAATAAAAATTGATTAAAAAATGAAATTACCGAATAATCGATTTATTGTTTATGAAAATAATTGAATTATTGCAACGAATTTTATTACAATTTTTTTAAATAATTGAATTTTTTTAAGAAAATTTACTACTTTTAAAAATAATTGAATTCTTGCGAAGGATTTTGTTAGGATTTTTGTAAATAATTAAATTTTTTGTTGAAAAATTTCATGGTTATTTAAATTATAACAAAACATGAAGAAGGTCTTCTTTATGTTTTGTATTTTGTATATTTTGTTTTATATTCATAAAAATTGTTGAGTTTCAAAAAGGTTTGAATTTGAATGTTCTGCAGAATTTTAATTCCTGTGGAAAAGTAATAATTAAATACTTATTTTAAAATTTAGTTATTGATGTTTTTGACTAATTTTACAATAAATGAAGTTTGTAAATAAATTTAATAGAACATTTTTTTTGAGTATCTAATAATTTTTAGATTGAATCAGAGAATATTTTTTATGGTCAGGGAAAAAGTGAGAATTTTGTCTGGAAATCAGGGAAAAGTCAGGGAAAAATAAAATTAAATATTTGTGGCAACCCTGTAATAGTAACATCTATAATTATAATGATGTATTATCAACAATAATTATCATTACTTCAACTTTTTTCCTGTTTCTACATTAGAAACAAAAAAAATATAAAGTTCAGTATAAAAAAAATAATTTCTGAGGAAATTGTATTAGAGGAAAAACAAATTTTCGATCCCTGCAATCAATAGTTTGGTTAACTTTTGGAAAAGTCGTTAAATTTCCCGCTTCCTTTATTTCGTTGGGTTGAAAACGTGTTTTCCGGACGGTCGTTCGTTAAACGACAAAGCGATAATTGAAACCTTCATAAAACGACGCTAGCTACTGCTTTAGGTAGTTATATGGCGTTGTGTGTCTTTGAAAGTAAACTGCGCGTTGGTCACCCTGTAAATAAAGCGTTAATAAAATATACCAAGTACCCCTTGTAGGTATTCTCCATTCCAACCATCAGGCGGTCTTAATTCTCGTTCAACTCTTGTAATTAGGGCAACTTAAATAGTACTTGGCATATTTAACACTCATTAAACAAACGAAATTTCTTTTTATAAATATTTCATCCACTCCTTCAGTGTAGTTAATGTTGAAAATTTCACGATCCCATCATCTACCAGTTTTTACATTTTATCTATTTATAAATATTTTAATTTTAATTTTATTTATTTTTTTTTTATTTTTCCTAATATCAGCGAAAAATTTTTCTTTCGATATTTTTTTTTACTCTTTCTGTCTCAATTTTCCATTTTTAATTTCCTATTTAAAAAACAAAATATCGACCTAATTTTTATATTTTATAAGGCAAAGGAAAAAGAGACCAAAATTGAAAATTTTTCCTTTTGAAAAAAATGGATAATAAGATTAATAATTACTCGGAGAAAAGAGAGAGATAATTAATTTAAAGGTTTTCAGACGTTTGAAGTAGTTTTTTTTTTTTTTTTGCTGGAGAGTGCGACCTTTTTTTGTATGTAAGGTGGAAAGAGATGGTTAGCCATCGGACGAGCGATGCATTAAGAAATACTGAAACAAAGGCAAGAGAGTCTGTTTTTAGAAAGCGAAGAACAATTCAAGCGGAGGGTGAACATTGACGATGTTCAAGCTCTGCTTTTCCGAATGCCACATTTTAAGTGGCAAGTTTTCCTTTTCTGACTCTTCAGTTCGTCCTTTGAGTCACTGGAGACATTCGCTAAAATTCGCCTTTGTAATAAACCGCACAAAAAGCGAAGAATAAACAAAAAGTATACATCTAAAACCATAATACCACTTAATCGATCAAGAAGTGAAACGACTTTTCCAGAATATATATAAATTCACAAATTCCTATTAAAATTATTACCGAACATCAGAATTATAAAAAAAGGTTTTTAATTTCGGAAATATAATTTAAACTATAAAAATTAAAAACCTACTTTTGCTATTTTGGAAAGAGATGAGGATAGAGAAGAATTTTGGAAAAGAATATATTTTTGGTTTTTAAGACTATATTTTTACATATACCTTTAATATTTGTTTTTATTTTTGAATTTCGATGGAAGCGAGAGACGAAATTCTGAAAATAGATAGATTGGAATATTCTCTAATGGAACCAACCTTCTGTCACATTATGTAACATATTGACTATCTAGCTATATACGAATGAGTATCGATATGCCAAGACTTTAGCCTCCCCATTTGCTCGACCGTCGAAGATGTCCGACACACCAAGTTGAATATGTGGTTTGAGGTATCGCTTCACGTCGAAGAAATTGCTCTACATGTATACAGAGAGAACAAGCAAGAACTTTCCAACAAATATTAAATTTATCCCAGTTATTGCACAACATATCGGAAAATTTAATTTCACATTATATTTGGCAAAACTATTTCAAAAATGACAATTACTGTTTTTAGAGGAGAATTATCGATTCAACTAAAATGTAGGAAAAGGAATATTAATAGTAGTTGAAGATCGAAGATTTTAATGATAGAAAATTACAGAATAATATTAATAAATAATTAAATAGTAATAGAAAATATACTATTTTGTGGATTCTGTATCTTCGCTGTCACTCTAATTTTATTTTCACTTCACTTTCAATAAAAAATTTTTTCCACTTTACTTTCATTCGAAATTTATTTTCACATTACATTCACTTAAATTATATTTTCACTTTACTTTCTGTTCACTTTCACTCAAAATTTATTTTTATTTCACTTTCACTTTTGCTCGAACGTTCTTTTTACTCCATTTTCACATTCACTCAAATTTTATTTGCACTTCACTGTCACTTCACATACTCTAAAATTATATTTTCACTTCACTTACAGTTTACTTTCACTCCAAATTTATTTTCACTCCACTTTCACTCAATATTTATTTTTACTCCACTTTCACTCAACATTTATTTTTACTTCACTTTTATTCAAATTTTATTTTTACTCCAATCTCACTTTTAATCAAATTTTATTTTCACTCCGCTTTCACTTCACTTTCACTTTACATTCAGATCACCATCACTCCAAATTTTAATTTCACTTTACTTTCACTCAAATTTCATTTTTACTTCACTTTCAATCAAATTCTATTTTCACTTCAATTTTAATTAACTTCCATTCAAAATTCAAAATTTATATTCACTTCACTTTACTTTCACTTTTTCTCGAAAGTTTTTTCACTCGACTTACACTCAAATTTTATTTTTACTTCACATTCACTTACTTTCACTTTATATTCAATTCACTTTCAAAATTCATTTTCACTTCACTTTCACTTCACTTTCAATCAAATTTTATTTTCACTTTACTTTCAATCAAATGTTATTTTCACTTCACTTTACTTTCACTTTTTCTCGAAAGTTTTTTCACTCGACTTACACTGAAATTTTATTTTTACTTCACATTCACTTACTTTCACTTTATATTCAATTCACTTTCAAAATTTATTTTCACTCCACTTTCACTTCACTTTCAATCAAATTTTATTTTCACTTCACTTTCAATCAAATGTTTTTTTCACTTCAATTTTAATTTGCTATTTTCAATAGCAAATTCAATTTCAATTTAATTTACTTCCATTCAAAAATCTAAATTTATTTTGTCTTCACTTTACTTTCACTTTTTCTCGAAATTTTTTCCACTCGACTCACACTCAAATTTTTATTTTCACTTTACATTCACTTACTTTCACTTTATATTCAATTCACTTTCATTCAAAATTTATTTTCACTCCACTTTCACTTCACTTTCAATCAAAGTTTATTTTTACATCACTTTCAGTTTATTTTCACCCAAAATTTATATTCACTTAAATTTTACTTTACTTTCACTCCACTTTAGCTTAATTGTTCTGTTCACTCTACTTTCACCTAAATTTTATATTCACCTTACTTTTATGCAACATTTATTTTCACTCCACTTTCATTTCACTTTCACTCGCATTTTTTCACCCCACATTCAATTTTTCTCTTGTATTTTTACACCACTTTCACTTTCACTTAAATTTTATTATTTCTCCACCTTCATTTTTACCCCACTTTTCACGAATGTCATTCCCACTCCATTTTCACTTATACTCAAAATTTATTTTTACTTTCCCTCTAATTTTACTCCTTATTTAACTCCACATTTATTTAATTTAAAAAATACAACATACTTATTTTGTTTTTCAAAGAAAATATTTTTGAGAATGGTTATTAAAGGATTTAAAATTTCAGTCACTTTTTGGTTAAGAAAATTATTTCTTATTTTTCCGAATAAAAAAATATTTTTAAAATCACAATGCAGGTTTAAGGACTTTTATGTAATAACCAAGTACCACTCATGTGTTTCAGCCTTATTTTATAATACAATCTTAGTAAAAGTGAAAGTGCAGTGAAAGTGTAGTGGAAGTAAAAGCAAAATCAAATTTGAGTGAATGTGAAGTGAAATGTGAAAGTGTGAGGAAAATAAATTTTAAGTGAAAGTGAAGTGGAAATAAACTGCGAAGGAAAGTGAAAATTGAGTAAAGTTAAATTTTAAATGAAAGTGAAAATAAATTTTTAGTAAAAGTGACAGTAATATGAAAGTGGAGAAAAAATATAATTTGAAAGTATAATGAAAGTGGAGTGGAAATAAAGTTTAAGTAAAAGTGAAAGTAAAATGAAAGTGGAGTGAAAATAAAATTTGAGTAAAAGTGAAAGTATTGTAAAAGCGAAAGAAAAATAAAATTGGAGTGAAAGTGAGAGTGAAGTGATAATAAAATTTTCGTAAACGTGAAAGTTGAGTGAAAGTGCAGTGGAAGTGCAAGGAAAATAAAATTTGAGTGAAAGAAGAGTGAAAATAAAATTTGAGTAAAACTGAAAGTGGAGTGAAAGTGTTGTGGCAGCGAAAGGAAAATAAAATTGGAGTGAAACTGAGAGTGAAGTGAAAATAAAATTTTTGTAAACGTGAAAGTGCAGTGGAAGTGAAAGGAAAATAAAATTTGAGTGAAAGAAGAGTGAAAATAAAATTTGCGTTAAACTGAATGTTCAGTAAAAGTGTAGTGAAAGTGAAAGCAAAATAAAAGTTGAGTAAAAGTGAAAGTGAAGTGAAAGTGGAGTAAAAATAATATTTGAGTAGAAGTGAAAGTATTGTGGCAGCGAAAGGAAAATAAAATTGGAGTGAAACTGAGAGTGAAGTGAAAATAAAATTTTTGTAAACGTGAAAGTTGAGTGAAAGTGCAGTGGAAGTGTAAGGAAAATAAAACTTGAGTGAAAGAAGAGTGAAAATAAAATTTGCGTTAAACTAAATGTTCAGTAAAAGTGTAGTGAAAGTGAAAGCAAAATAAAATTTGAGTAAAAGTGAAAGTGAAGTGAAAGTGGAGTGAAAAAAAATTTGAGTAAATGTGAAAGTAAAATGAAAGTGGATAGAAAATAATAGTGAAAGTGAAAGTATATTGTCCGTGAAAAGAAAATAAAACTTGTGTGAGAGTGAAGTGATAATTAAATTTTGGTAAAAGCGAAAGTTGAGTGGAAGTGGAAGGAAAATAAAATTTGACTAAAAGAGAAAGTAAAGTAAAAGTAGAGTGAAAATAAAATTTAAGTAAAACTGAAATTGGAGTAAAAGTGCAGTGGAATAGAAACGAAAATAAAATTTGGTGAAAGTGAGAGTGAAGTGAAAGTGGAGTATGAATATAATTTGAGTGAAAATAATGTGAAAGTGGAGTAAAAAAAACTTTGTGTTCAAGTAATAGTGGAGTGAAAATAAATTTTGAGCAAAAGTGAAGTAAAAATAGAGTGAAATTAAATTTTAAGCAAAAGTTAAAGTGAAGTGAAAATGGAGTAAACGTAAATTTTTGAGCAAAGTGAAAGTGAAGTGAAATTGAAGCGAAATTCCATAATCGATCCCTATCAGTTAGTAGAAAATTCTTTTTTGTTTCTGTAAAATGAAAATATAATTTCGAGGAAAATAATTCCACCGATGTTTTTTTAATATTTCTGACGCAATATTATTTCATTCTCTCAAACTTTAAGCGTCTCAAGAAAAGAATGAATAACGTAATAATTTTCCATCCTTCACATTTACCTGCAGTAGATTTAATTTTATTTATTTTATTCTCTTTTTTTTAATATAACTGCAGAACCACATTGTCTTTTGTCTCCTCTACAATATCAAAGTCGCATTAAACCACAAAATTCCTCACCTAAAGTTGCTGAGTTTTGTTTGATTCGCGCTCGAGCATGTAAATAACAATTCCTGCGCGTCGACGATTATTATTTTCAGAGGGAACATTCTGTTCGCGAGGGTTGAAAATTTTCAACGACAGAATTCTCCTGTAATAATCCTCTTAAAACGTTTTGTACTGGCCATCGTGATTCCTCGAGGAAAACCAGTGAGTGAGACAGAAAGAGAAAGAGAGAGAGAGAGAGAGAGAGAGAAAGAGGGAAAAATAGGAATGAGAAGGAGGAGAAAAAAAAGCGAGAAAGGAAAAGCAGGAGGGAAGACCTAAAAAGCGACACGGATCGGTTCTCGTCGCCCAGTTGAAACGATCTAATGACTGGGAATCCTCTTTATGGTTTACAAGAAGTTTGACCCTTAGTAAGAGAGGTGGCGAGGACGAGAGTAAGAACCTGCCCCTTCGATTCGACATTGCTTGTCTCTTGGTTACTATAGGGGTGGGTTTTATCATCTCCTCTTTTTCTTTTACTTTCCGTCTTTTTTTTCCTCTCTTTTTTTTCCAGCGAGAGCAATAAATTGTGCACGGCAGTCGCAGAGAGATCGCCACGCCAAGGTGGCCCGAGACAAAAGGAAAATGTCCCCGGGATTGTCATAATGTATTTAACTCGAGCACTTTACGGAGATAACGCAGGGAATATTGTTCTCCTCGAGGAAAAAAAGGAAGCCATTCAATGTTTCTCAAAGTGTTAGTAGTATTCATTGAAAAAACTTCTTCTTATTTCCTGGCAACAATTTCAGTTTCAATAATTTTCAAAAATTATCAATTACACTTTTTAAAAAAAAGTTAAACTGGAACAGCGATTACTTTTGCTAAAATAGCGAAAGTATTCTTTAAAATAGCGAAAGTATTCTTTAAAATAGGGAAAGTATTCGTTGCAATAACTAAAGAACTTAATAAAATTGTAGTCAAACATTTACAAATTATTTTCATAAATTATAAAAATTACACAAAACTTCAATTATTATCAATTTCTTTAAACACAGGAAATGAAAAGTGTTGTTTTAACCTGAATTCGGGTGAAAATAACACGCAACAAATTTTATCCTCGTAGGGTAAAATTTGTTGCGTGTTATTTTCACCCGAATTTAGGTTAAAACAACACTTTTCTTTTTCTGTGAAAAAATTCTTTTCAATAATTCAATTAATTTCATAAACAATAAATTTGTTTTAGAAATTCAATTATCTTCTTCATCATAAATAATAAAGCTCATTGCAGAATTTTGATTATTTTTTGGACAATTATAATTGAAATTTGAAATATCAAATTTCGCTAATATAGTGGATTTTAAGGTTGTTCCAGGTAAAGATTTTTTTTTCGTGTATTCTCAATAAAGTCGACGAAATATTCGTTTCCTTGCTTTGCCAGATTTTAAAATAAAATTAACAATTTCAAAAACAAAAAAATTTAACATTTTCAACAAATTTTATTTTAACAACTTCGATTTTTTTTAATAAAAGTAAATAATATGAATTGGTATATAGATTATTACTATTGTAACCACAATTTAATTATAAATTTTGAAACGGGGGAATAAATAAAAAGACATTTTTATCAAAAATACTGAAAAAAGGAAATTTTTAAAATTTATAACAAAAATTGACATTCCTTTTTTGCTATGAAATCACCATATATTCTAATACAAAACCTTAAAATTTTTCTATTTCTGACATTAATTTATATTATTTCAAATATATTACAAATATTATATAAATAAATAATATTAAATATTATATTAAATATTTTATTCAAAATAAATAAATAAAATAAATATTAAATATTATATCAAATATTTTATTATTACAAATATTACTTAGAAATTATTGAATGAATAATTTCAGTCAAATATTTCAATATTAATTGACTCTTAAAAGAATTCAGTTTACAATTTTTATAAATAGATGAACTTCAAAAGACTTTAATTCAAAATTGTATAAAATTTTAATTTTTAATGAATTTAATTAAAAAATTTTAAAAACTTTAAATTTTAAAATATAATAATTAAAACTCTTCTTGAAATTAGTTAAGTTTGTCAAGATATATTTAATTAATTATTAAAAATAATAGATTTATAAAAATTTTTAGTTAAAACCGCATTTAAAAAAATTGAAATTTGAAGAAGTTACAAATGATTGCAGAAATTTGATTATTTTTAAAAGTAATAAAATTCTTCTTACAAATTTTCAATTATTATCGAAATTTAAATAAAATTCTCTTCCAAATCATAATTATCTATATAAATAACAAAATTCTTATCCAAAATTTAATTATTTAAAAAATTTTCTAATTTTAACGATTTTTACTTTAATATTTAATATTTTAATAAATTTTCAAAAAGTATTCAATCTTTTAATAAAATTGTAGTCAATCGTTTACAAATTATTATTTTCATAAATTATAAAAATTACACAGCGTTTCAATTATAATCAATTTTTTTATAAATTTCTTTTCACTAATTCAATTAATTTCCTAAATAATAAATTTGTTCTAGGAATTCAACTACTTTCATAAATAATAACGTAAAGCTCATTGCAGAATTTTAATTATTTTTAGTGCAATTTTAATCAAATTCTTCGAAAAATGTCATTATTCCTAAAAAATTTTATTATAATCCGTAAAATGAATTGATTTATTAAAACATTCAATTCAAAATTATTTAAAAATTATTGAAATCTTTATAAGAATTAAATTTTGAAAAATATTTAATAATTCAATAAATTTGTATTTTGTATTTTGTATTTCAATACATAAGTAATAACTTATGTATTGAAATAATTTAATGATTTTGAAAAAATTTTAAATAAAAATATTGGAACATTTAAATATTTTCTATTCTTGTAAGTTTTAATTTGCAAGAATTATTTTTTTAAACAAGTTTAATTTAATTTTAATTTAAACAATTTGAAGTTAAATGGAAATTTTCCCAATCTTTTGGTTTTTTTTCTATACATTTTTTCATGAGAATATTATTTGTAAATTAATAGAAAATTTTCCATAATTTTTTTGCACAATTTTTTTAATGTCAAATTGAATTTTAAAGAAATGTATTTGAAAAATCTCAAAGAACTTTTTTAAAGATTTAAAAAAATAGTTGATTTAGAGAAAAATTTTAGTTAAAAATTACAGAAAATAGTAAATGATTTGAAATAATGAAAATAATATTTAAGAACTTACATCAGTAACAATATTTTAAAAATAAAATAATGATTATACTTTTATAAGCTGTTTAATTTAAAAAAAGGTTTGAATTTGAAATGTTTAAAAATCTTGATTCTAGTGGAAAAATTATAATAATTAAAAAATTTGTTTAAAAAAGAAGTAACTGATGTATTTGAATTATTTTTCAATTAAAGAAATTTGTAAGTAAATGGAAAAGAACATTTTTTTGAGTAAAGTTTATTCCTTTATTTTTAAACAACTTTAAAATTTTCAATTTTATTTACAATTGAAATTTTTGATTGACAAATAGAATTTATAAACATTTTTGCCTTCCTTTTTAAAAAAAACTTTGAAAAAAATATGTGACACGGACAGTTAAAAGGGACCTACGATCCGAAAAAATCGATTTTCACTTTTTTGTTTATTCTTATAGTAAATAAGCCGCTCTTTCCAACGCAATAAACCGCAGCTTTCTAGCTGCATTAATTTTCTCACAATTTCACTTCAAATTTTGGTACTTTGACAAAAAACAGTGCAAAAAAACTAACTTGGTAAACTTCGAAGTCCTTTTTCTCGAAATCTTTTTTTCGGGCCGTAGGTCCCTTTTAACTGTCCGTGTCACATATTATTTTATTATAAATCATAAAAAATACCTGCATATTTTTGATTTGTCAAACAATATATTTTCTATTGAAAAAAAGCAAAAAAGTTTATGTTTCTTCTCCTCATAGTATATGCCATACATGGTTTGAAAATTTAAAAAAATAAAAATGTTCATTATTTATATCAGTGGATTTAGTAAAAAATTAATTTTTTTTGTTACCATTTTTTAACATTGCTAAAAAAAGAAAAATTTACATGTATGTATAGAGGAGAAAACGTGAATTTTTTCTCCATTTTTTTGTGTAACGAACTGTGGAGTTTAATTTTATGCCTCATCGTAAACTAATAAAGTTTAGAGTCTGTAGCAGTCTTGCCTTTCTAAAACCAGTATATTCATTTTCTAATTAACTACCGAAGGAATATTAACCAGTCCTGCCCTTTACGTTAGCTTTTTAATAAGTCGCGTTATTATAAAGAAGCTCGCTCTCCATCGTAAACTTACAAGAAAATATTAATTAAAGAAAATTTTTTCCTTTGATAAAAAATACAGGGATGAAATTACAAAAAATGTTTTCTACTGGAAAATATTTCACTTATTACTTTTTTCCATCAATACTAAACAATATTATTAATTACAAATATTCAGACGAAACAAATTCTATAGATTTTATTATTCTAGTAATATAATTTTACTAAAATAATTTCACTAATTTTACTAAAATAATTTTACTAAGTTTACTAGAATAATTTCACTAAGTTTACTAGGATAATTTCACTAAGTTTATGAGAATAATTTCACTAAGTTTACTAAAATAATTTCACTAAGTTTACTAAAATAATTTCACTAATTTTACTAGAATAATTTCACTAAGTTTACTAAATTAATGTCACGAATTTTACTAAAATAATTTTACTAAGTTTACTAGAATAATTCAATAGCAATTAGAATAATAGTACACGGAAAAAAACATTCAACTGGAACAGCTACTACTTTAGCTGAAATAGCGAAAGTATTCGTTGCAATAACTAAAAATTTCGCTAATGTAGTGAATTTTATAGTTGTTCCAGGTGAAGATTTGTTTTCGTGTAGATTTTTATAGAATTATTCTAGTAAAATTTTAATAAATACATTATTTACATTATTTACATTATTTATGCCATTAAATAGAAAATTAATAGAACTTGTTTTAAAATCGAGAGAAATGGTGTGAGATATATTTTTTTGTCGCCGCCACGGCCGGCAGGAAAAGAAGAATGCAGAAAAGGGGGCAAGGAATAAATTCGAAGCACATTTTTTCAAGCAGTTTTCTGAGGGGGGATGGGTGGTGGATAATGGAAAATTTAGGGCTGAGAAGAACGATAAATTTGCGGCTGTCCACTCGAATATTTTCCATGTTTTAGGCAGTCAGGGACCCGAGGCTATCTTGACCACTGGCGTCCCGACGGATGCGTCCCCTTATCCTTGCATATTCACAAATCATTCGTGGACCTTTTGCGAAACCCCCACCCCACCTTCCCGCGGGACGACTCCTTTTACCCTCGAGTTCCACTGTCCCAAGGAATCTTCCTCTCTAATATTCTATATTTTCTATATTTTTTATCTCTCGCCTTCTCTTCAAAATCGAATGCCTCTTAATGTTTTTCACCTGATCAGCATATATCTGATTTATTCATATCTATTTATTCATCATATCTTTACAAAGTATGATTGATCAGGAAAATTCTTTATGGAATTTAGATATCAATATTTTTAGAATGAATATGTTTTATGAGAAATGTGGATTCATAATCAAAAGTGCTGTATTTTTAAAGAAAAGAACAAAATGTTTTGATTTGACATTTAATTTATTCAATATTTGATAAAAATAATTTTTTCTTTCATTTAAAAATCACAGAAAATTGTGTAACAGAAAAATAAATACGCGACAAACAATAATATGTGGGTGAATTTTCTGAAAGTGACACTTTTAAATTTCAGTTTTTCAATTAATTTTTTTCATCAATTATATGGTTTTTTCTATTAAAACTACTTAATTTCATACTCAAGAGTAAGATTTTTAGGTTGCGCAAAATTAATTCTTAAAAATATTAAAGTTTTTTTCATTTGAAAAATATTATTGTTGCTCCATTAAATTAATTTTATTTAATTGACGAGCTTTTCTATTAAAAATTCACGCTAATATCGCGTTCACGAAATCGAAGATAAAATCACACTGCTTAAAAATTAATATTTTGTATATTTTAATACCAAATATATTCAATTAGATGAAAATATAAATGTATTTAAAGTATTTGATTTAATGGTAATTTGGGTTAATTTTTTCAAAGCAATGCAGGTAAATACTAAAAACAAAAGAAAAACTCGCATATTTCAAAGAAAAGGCTTCGGAGATAAAAACAGCTTCGGAGATGAAAAATAAATTTTCTTTCATATTTGTATACATTAGGGCGCAATTAAAATATGTTTTTTAGTAAAACATACAAATCTCACACCCTCATTTTATATTTCCATTGAAATATTCCGTTAAATTTACTTCTACATTCAGTTATTTATCAAAAAAGAAGGCTTCGGAGATGAAATTAATTTTTACTCGGAGAAAAATGTAAATTTCGATTATTTATAACAGAAATAATTTTTATCCTTTTCGTAGATAAAATATAGGAAAAGTTAACGTCAGATTCTCAGCTTTATTTTAATGTGCATTTAAATTTTGTTTAAGATATTTTTAAAGTATAAAATGTCAGTAATCATTGTAAAGTAATTTTAACCTAAAACTGAAGACAAAGTTTAAACATTTTTATCAAAAAAAAAAGTGAGGTCTACAAATTTTTAAAATGCACATAATGATAGAAAAAACATTGTACTTTCTGACAATATTTTAAAAAAATTTCTGAGAATTTGAAAAAAACCATGGAAATTTAATTTTATTGTAGAAGTCCTATTGGAGACATGTTGAAAAGGCTTCGGAGATGAAAGTAATTTAGTTATTACGTAAATTAAGTTGAATAAAATTATTTAATTTTCTTTTAAAAATGATAAATAAGTGCTAAATTGTCACTATGGAAATTGATTATAATTATTAAAGAGTAGATTTTGTAAAATTAATCGAGACATCAAAAATGTCACTTTCAGAAAATTCACCCATGTATAATAATATCGATTTGACATAATTGTTGTTTTTTATGTTTTTTTACAGATAACACTATACTTCATTATAATTTTCACTATTTTTTTAATTTAATAATATTATTTTTATTTCTCAAATAATTCGAAAATATTTTTATTAATCTCAAAAAATTATCAATGTTATTATGTAACACTGAAAGTAAATATATATTAAATTTTGTAAAAGTATTTTACAATTTACGAAAAAAGTGCAACAAACCGAAATTTTGATACAGAAAATACTAAACATTAAAAAAATTTTTGTGGAATTTAGTATAACTATATATTAAATATCAAGAATTTTAATATAACTTTACTAAATTCCAGAAAAGTTTTTTTTAAAGTTTAGTATTTTTTATATCAAAATTTCGGTTTGTTGCACTTTTTCCCTGAATTGTAAAATACTTTTACAAAATTTAATATACATTTTCTTTCAGTGTATTCATTATTTCCTTCGTTTCTAAAAAATTAGCATTTTGTAACAAACATTTTAGATAATAAAGAATAAACAAATTTAAATCCTGCAAAATATTTTTTTTTAATATAAAAAACTTAATTGTTTGACAAAATTTTGACTTCTTCTCAGACCCTAAAGAATATTCTGATTCACTCTAAAAAACTTCAAAAAAATGGTTGCAAATTATAATTTTAATAATTAAATTTTTGTGAAATTTTTATGGGTTTGGAAAATAATTGAATATTTATGTATAATTTTGTCAAAATTCTTTTTGAATAATTGAATTCTTGAGGGAAATTTTATTTGAACAATGAATATACAAATTATTAATTTAAAAAAAATTTTGTTTGAAAACAATTGAAATTGTGCAATGAATATTATTTAAATTTTTGAAAATAATTGATGTCTTGTGATGAATACCATTTTTCATAAAAATAATTGAAATTTCCAATCAGTTTTATTAAAATCCTTAAAAATAATTGCATTTTATCGAAGCATTTTTCAATTTGTTTCTAAAAATAATTGAAATTTTGCTAAATATTTATTTTTTAAATTTCTTTAAAATAATTGAGTTCTTCTGATGAAATATATTTTTTTGAAAATAATTGAATTTCGCAACGAATTTTACTAAGATTTTCGAAGATAATTAAATTTCGCAGAAGAATTTTGCTATTTATATAGAGATTTTGAAAATAATGAAATTTTTGGAAAGTATTTCAACACAAAATGATGAATATAAAATTTCAAGCTTTTCAAAAAATTCAAAAAATTTTTAATTCCCTAGAGATTTTTATATAGTAAGATAGAAATATTTTTTTTTATTTTAAACTAAAATTTCCTTAAAAATATTTAAGAAGAGGCAAAGTTTCAGAAATTTTTTTAAACTAAAAAAAATATTTACTGTTTCTAAACTATGGCTAAAACAATGCCAATTAATATTTGGGTCATCAAAATTAATTTAATTCACAATAAAAATAAAAAGTATAGTCACAGTCAATAATTATCAGAAGACACAAAATTATTTTTTGATCAAATTAATAAATAAATTGAATACTTCGTTTGGCGAACGTTACATTTGCTATACTGGTTTATATTATTTACAAAAAAAGTCAAATACAAATTTAATAAAATTCAATTATTATTTTTATTTAAAAAAAATTATACCAAATAATTTATAAAAATAATTTTTTCTCTAGTTTTTCAAAAATTAAATTATTTAAAAACATCAATTTTAAATTTGTAGTATTATTATTGTTAGAAACAAGAAGAGTTTGAAATAAATAAATTCTTTTTAATGCTAAAGAATAAAATTCTGAATTTTCTTCTGAGTTTTTGAATTTGAATATTATTCTAGCACTTTTGACAAAATTCCACGACTTTTTTTTGACTTTCCAGAATAAATTTAGAAAAATAGTGATTTTGTGTAGAATTCTTCTGAATAATTGAATCTTTGATTGTCAATGACATGAAAAAAATTTTAATTAATTTTGACTAGAAAACTATTAGAAACAAAATGACAAATAAGTAATTAACTGTAATTAAATGCAATTTATTTTCGATGATTAATAAATAAAAAATAATGTAATAAACATATTCTAATATTATCCTCTTGATACAAAAATTTCCCTTAAAATATTATTTTTCATCAAATAAAAAGTATGACGTTTTTCAAGAAAGAAAGACAATCGAAGTAGATATTATAAAAACAATCACAAATACGAAACTAAATTTTCACATAAATGACAGACAACTGTGTCATGCTGAAACTTTTTTTTTTTGTTAAAAAAAAAAACTTGTCAGTCTTATCCCGTGAACTCGAAACTCTTAAACGTCAACCTCCGAAAAGTGAAGGCGAACTTTCACTAAGTTCCCTCTCGTAAGGATAACTTAAACTTTCAGGAATTTCTTTTAGAAGAAAACTTTTCACTGGTAACTTTATGAGTACGCAAGTATGCATTATAGTTGAGTCAAGAATCTTGATTCACGATTTTTAACGACATTATTATTACACACTAAGTATTAAACACACAAATTTCTTTGTCGAGATGAATGAAAAAAAGGTTGCTGATAAATGCGGCGAATCGTGAAGAAATTTATCGAACAGAAACAAAAAAATCTGTTATTGATTTTCAATTAGGAAAAAAATAGTTTTTTTTTTTAAATAGAAAATAATTTTAGGATTAAAATTACTCAGCAGATAGAAATAATCTACTTTGCAATTCTAGCGAACCCTTTCTAAGCACGAAGGCTAATACGGTAATGCATCGGAATCCCCTCACGGGTCGTAGTTTCCGGTAGTCGTAAAGCTGGTTTAAGTAATTCCCGATAGAGAAGCTTCCTGAACAACGCGTAGCTTACGTTACGCAGTAATTCTAGTCCATGAACTTCTAAGGTAAAAATTATACAATCAAACCAGTAAAGTTTAAACGTTTCCCACAATATTTCAATTTTGATGGTATATTATTATTTTCCTTTAAAAAATTGTCCGAGGAGTGGTGACATTACTCCAATGTAACATCTTGCATGTTTGCAAACTCAAAAAAAAATTCAATTTTATAATTTGAATCGAAAAACATATTTTTATTTTATTAAAAGAAAAAAACATTCAAAGATGTGAAAATTAATTCTAAAATTTTTTAATACTTATATGTTGAAAAATATATTTAATTAATTTTCTGAAATTCTGTTAAAAATCATGACAATAGATACTCGACTTATGGTTGGTACGACTGGTATATTAGTATATTGTCATACGTTAACCTCAAATTTTTTACTGTTGGGAACACGAAAATTATGATAAAATGTAAAATATAATTAATGATGCAAAAAAAAAATTTTATGATGCAAAAGAAATATGAAAATTATTAACTTATCAATAAGAAATGTTGTTAACATCAAGTGTACAGATCAAATTTGTATTTTTTAAGGTTATGTGTTGTTGCGACGTTGCCACATTTTCGTCTGTTTTTATTATTGCTTTGAGAACAAAAATTAAAATAATTATTTATTCATTAAATCTGTGGTAAACTTTCTCCAAACTTTCCCAGTTTTAACTTTTTGACATTGTCTATATAAAATCACAGATTTTTCTCTCATTTCCTTCATACTTTTTTTCTAACATTTATCTAAGTTCCCATAAGAGCTCATGTTAAATTGCAAATTTATTTTATTTTTTTAAGAAAAAAATATTAAAAATTCGGAAAAAAATCATGTTTCTAAAATAAAGAACAAAGTAACAAACTCTAAAGAACAAAGTAACAAACTGTCAAATTTTTACAAGTTTCTCTCATTTCCTTAATTTACAGATAAAAATCCTTAGTAGATTTTATTTTACTATTCAAAAGAACAAAAAAAAAATACAGGAAAATTTACGATCGAAAATTTTCATCCATTTTTTTTGGTAATCGAACAAAAAAATAAAAATCGTTTTTTTCTCTTTGGAAAAAGTTTTGAGACCATATAGGGTCGTTTTGTAACATGTGTGACGATCGTGTATCCTTTGGCAATGGGATGACGACGCTCACAAAGAGAGACAGAGAGAGTAATACAGAAGGCCTTTCGAAAATTGTTTAACTTTCCCACAGAAAGCCACGATGGTATCAGACGATGATACAATAATGGTCCTCTGATGCGATTTTAACTTTTCGCACTCCGAACCCCTCCGAGGGCAGATTCCATCGTAAAAGGTTATCGACATTCCAGAATTTAAATTATTCCAAAAAACACAATTTTTCTACTCGATAAACGTAGAAACATTAGAGGCGAAATTAACACCTTTATGAATTAAGACAATTAAATATAATACAGTGGAAAAAAGTTCCCTTTAAAGTTAAAATTTAAAAAAAAATAACCAGAACTTGGTTAGTAAATTCGGTTTTTTTGCGTAAAAAATAATTCAGAGGCAAAAAATTGATCAAGATGAAGATCGTAACAAAATTTCTAGTTTTAAAAAAATTAAAACGAATAAATCACAAATAAAAAAAATAAATAAACAAATATCTTTCTTTTATGAATTACAAATTATTATCTACGTGGTCATTAAAAAAATATTTAAATAAATAATTTTGCTACATTTGTAACTCGTCTTGAATAAAATAAAAACGTCTGAAAAATTAAAAAGAATAAATTAAGACAGAACACTGATATTTCATAATATACAAATCATAAGCGGTCATAAACTACCTTTTTCAAATGCAATTGAAAATTTTAAAAATAATAGAATATCAAAATTTTTAATGCAAATATTTTTATAAAAATAAAATATTTTAAATTTATAGTTTCAATATTTCTATAATTATATAATAATTATGTTCTATTATTCTAACATATAGGAAATTTTGGGAGAAGTCAAGAATTTTTATTAAAAGTACTAAAAAAATTAAACTTTTAGAATTCATAGGAAAATTTTAATTTTTTGTGTCATTTTTGTTTGACATAAAATTACCGCTAATTCTGATACGAAACATTCAATTTTTCAAATTCTGACAATAATTTATTCTCCAATAACTTAAATTCTTGAACAACTATAGAATAAAATTAATAAATTATTTAATGAATAAGTTTACTTATATATTTCAAAATTAGTTGAATTTAAAGAAAGTTGCGATTGCAATTTTCCTAAAAAAATTAATTTCAAACGGTTTCAATTTGAAATTTTAGGAAAATTACAATACTGAATGAAATTAATTATAAATTTTAATGAACTTTGATTTTTACAAAAATTTTAATAATTTAAAATCTTATAAACTTAGTTTTTGTCAATATATTTTTCATTGATTGTAAAAATAATGTATTCGAATTTTAATTTAAAGAAATAAAGAAATTGAATTTTGAAAACGTTAAAAATGATTGCAGAAATAGAAATTTTTTTTGCAAATTTTTACCTAATATTGATAGGTTTATTACACTAAATAAATAAATAAATAAAGTTTCTGCTAAAATTTTAATTATGTTTAAAAAATTTTTATATTCTCGGCAAAATTTGAATTGTTTTAAAAAATTAATGAACTTTTTCTCTAAAATCCAATTATTTAAAAAAATTTAAGAAAATTCTTGTCAAAATTTCAGTTATGTTCAATAACTTTTTTAAATTCTCGTTAAAATTTGCATTATATTAAAAAATAATGAAATTCTTCTCTAAAATCCAATTATTTTCGATACTTTTAATTTCTTGTCAAAATTTCAAACATGTTCAAAAATCTTTATTCTTCTCTTTTCAAAATTTCAATAATCTTTCAAAATAATAAAATTCTTCTCTAAAATTAATTATTTTCAAAAAGACTTTAATACTACAAATTCTTGGAAAAAATTAAATTATATCTAAAAATGTTCCCTCATTCAGAAATTTTCAATATTTACTGTTAGAGATTCTCAAATGAATTTAATTATTTATTTTTTACTCCTTTAAAAAGTGGGATTAATAAATTTTTCACTAGCAATTTATTTTCAATCCATTTTCATTCCATTTTCACTTTTATTCAAACATTATTTTCACTTCATTTTCACTTCACTTTCACTCAAAATTCATATTGATCCCATTATATTTCACTTTCACTCAAAATTTATTTAATTTTATTTACTCCATTTTTACTTCACTTTTACTCTACTGTGATTAAAAATTTTTTTTATTCCATTTCCACTCAACTTTCACTCAAAATTTATTTTTACTCTATTTTTACTTCACCTTTACTCCACTTTTACTTCACTATTTTCATCCCATTATTTCACTTTCAGTAAAAAAATGAATTTAAATTAAAAATGAAAAAAATTAAAATAATTAAAATTTAATTTTTAAATAATTTTTCATTTTTTTTTATTTAATTGAAATTCAAATTTCAAATGAATTTAATTATTTATTTTTATTTTTTACTCCTTTAAAAAATGGGATTAATAAATTTTTCACTAGCAATTTTTTTTAATTCCATTTTCATTCCACTTTCACTTTTACTCATATTTTTTCACTCCATTTTCACTCCACTTTCTCATTCACTTAAAATTTATTTTTACTACACTTCTACTTCACTTTCACTAAAAATTTATTTTTTCTCCACTTTTACTTGACTCTCAGACTACTTTCACATCCACACAAAGTTTATTTCATTTTTTTCTCTAATACAATGTTAATGTTAACAATATTGATCCACGACAAAGTGAAGTGAAAATAAATTTTAAGTAAATGTGAAAGTGAAGTGAAAATAAATTTTAAGTGAAAGTGCAGAGTGAAAGTAAAGTGGAAATGGAGTGAAAGTGAAGTGACAGTAAAGTGGAAATGAAGTAAATGAAAGTGAAGTGAAAATGGAGTGAAAACATATTTTGAGTGAAAGTAATAGTGGAGTAAAATTTTTTTTTGGTGAAAGTGAAGTGAGAATGGATTGAAAAACATTTTAAGTGAAAGTAGATTAAAAGTGAAGTAAAAATTGAATGAAAATAAATTTGACGTAAATGTTAACGTGGAGTGAAAATGAAGTGAATAATGGAGTGTAAATAAATTAAAGTAAAATTGAAGTGAAAGTGGAATAAAAGTGAAATGAAAGTAGAGTGTAAATAAATTGCGAGTGTAAGTGAAAATTAAATAAAAATAAATTTTACGAGAATGTGAACATGAAGTGAAAGTTAAGTGAAAGTAGAGTATCAATAAATTTCGACTAATAGTGTTGAAGTGAATGTGGAGAGAAACTAGAGTATCATTAAATTTTCAAGTGAAAGTAAAAGTAAAGTTAATATTAAAGTGGAGTGAATGTGAAGTGAAAATAAATTGAAGAAAAATTAAATTAAAGTAGAGTGAAAGTGAAGTGAAATTACATAATTGACCACCTGAGGGTAGATTATGTAATTTCACTTTACTTTCACTCAAAATTTATTTTCACTCCCTTTTCACTTGTCGAGTGCTAGTGAAGTGAAAGTGGAGTAAAACAAATTTTGAGTGAAAGTGAAGTGATCAAAATTTGTTTCACTCCACTTTCACTTAACTTGCACTCTACAAGTGAAATGGGAGAGAAAACAAACTTTGAGTAAAAGTGAAGTGATCAAAATTTGTTTCACTCCACTTTCACTTCACTTGCACTCTACAAGTGAAATGGGAGAGAAAACAAACTTTGAGTGAAAGTGAAGTGATCAAAATTTGTTTCACTCCACTTTCACCTCACTTGCACTCTACAAGTGAAAAGGAAGTGAAAATAAATTTTGAGTGAAAGTGAAGTGAATATGAAGTGAAAAAAAATTTTCAGTAAAAATAGAGTGAAAATGGGTTGAAAATAGTGAAGTGAAAGTGAAGTCAATTTACATAATCGACCCCCTGGTCTGTTTTTCTATAACCGTACCCTGGGAAAAAATTCCAAGCCACGTGAGAATATTTCTATAAATTATGTGGATTCAGATCCAAATTCTAGTAATATTTCTACACACAAGGAAAATAATGATGAAAATATAAATAGCCAGTATATCATTTCGATAAATGCTTTTTAATCCTTAATTTACAGACATTAAGATATCCGTACAGTGACTGCAGTAGCTTTTTTGGAAGATGTTATCTCAGCACGAGTAACTCTTATCAAACTAAAAGAAATAAGACTGAGTTAAACCCCCGATGAGTGTCTCTAGATTGGAGAGGGGCAGCAGGGTGCCGCTCCCTTTCAATATAAATCATGGACGCTCCACCGTGTGGCACTGTTGGTATTCGCGAGGGGTCAGGGGGAGAGGGATGAGATTCGTTGATTTTGGTATCCAGATCAAAAGAGTGAGAGAGAGGGGAATGCAAGTTCGGGCCGGTCGGCAGAATCTCTCGCGAGAGGAAAAAGGGGCGCGCGCGCTTTCCAACGCCCAACGTCGACTCAGGCAAGATCAGTACATTACAGATAAAGTGGAGACCCTCTTGGACTTTTTTAAGTCATAAATCCTACGGTAGAGAAGTGTTTGCCGAACTGGTTTCTTCCTTCCTAACTCAATTGCTTTGCCGTGTGATCTATGGGATGGCGCGACCTTCCGAAATCACGATTCACTTCGGAGGTCCTCTTCTCTCATGATCCGGATTTTCTCTCTTTACGCTTACTGAGTCGCACTTATTCTTTATTTGAGTTTACCTTCTTGATTTTCTTTTCCTTTTTTTTTCATTTTTGCCACAAAAACTTTTTTAAATGTCTGTGTGCAAGAAAGTTTCTCCACGCGGAGAAAAAAAAATTTTAATATAGAACTAACAATTTTTTTGTTGTTGTTACTACATTTTTTTGTTGCCTTAAGAGATTTATTGTTATTAGAAAAAATTTGGATTATTAGGACGGCGAAATAAATTTGATAGTTCTATATTAACAAATTTTTTTGTCAACGTAACAATTTTTTCCCTGTAGTAGACAAGAAAAAAAGTATTTACTATTATTATTATTATTATTATTATTATTATTATTTATTATTATTGTATGGGTAAATTTTCTGAAAGTGACATTTTTTATGTCTCGATTAATTTTACAAAATCTACTCTTTAATAATTATTATCAATTTCCATAGTGAAAATTTAGCACTTATTTATCATTTTTAAAAGATAATTAAATAATTTTATTCAGCTTAATTTACGCGATAACTAAATTACTTTCATCTCCGAAGTCTTTTCAACATGTCTCCAATAGGACTTCTACAATAAAATTAAATTTTCATGGTTTTTTTCAAATTCTCAGAAATTTTTTTAAAATATTGTCAGAAAGTACAATGTTTTTTCTATCATTATGTGCATTTTAAAAATTTGTAGACCTTACTTTTATTTTTGATAAAAATGTTTAAACTTTGTCTTCAGTTTTAGGTTAAAATTACTTTACAATGATTACTGACATTTTATACTTTAAAAATATCTTAAACAAAATTTTAATGCACATTGAAATAAAGCTGAGAATCTGACGTTAAATTTTTCTATATTTTATCTACGAAAAGGAGAAAAATTATTGCTGTTATAAATAATCGAAATTTACATTTTTCTCCGAGTAAAAATTAATTTCATCTCCGAAGCCTTCCTTTTTGATAAATAACTGAATGTAGAAGTAAATTTAACAGAATATTTCTATGGTAATATAAAATGAGGGTGTGAGAATTGTACGTTTTACTAAAAAAACATATTTCAATTGCGCCCTAATGTATGAAAATATGTAAGAAAATTTATTTTTAATCTCCGAAGCTTTTCATCTCCGAAGCCTTTTCCTTGAAATATGCTAGTTTTTCTTTTGTTTTCAGTATTTACCTGCATTGCTTTGAAAAAATTAACCCAAATTACCATTAAATCAAATACTTTAAATACATTTATATTTTCATCCAATTGAATATATTTGGTATTAAAATATACAAATTATTAATTTTTAAGCAGTGTAATTTTATTTTCGATTACGTGAACGCGATATTAGCGTGAATTTTTAATAGAAAAGCTCGCCAATGAAATAAAATTAATTTAATGGAGCAACAATAATATTTTTCAAATGAAAAAAACTTTAATATTTTTAAGAATTAATTTTGCGCAACTAAAAATCTTACTCTTGAGTATGCAATTAAGTAGTTTTAATAGAAAATACCATATAATTGAAGAAAAAATTAATTAAAAAACTGAAATTTAAAAGTGTCACTTTCAGAAAATTCACCCATATATTAGACACTTAAATAATTAATAGTTTCTAAAAAGATTAATTTTTTGCAATAATTCAATTATTTTCATGAATTAATGAATCTCTTCGCAGAATTTCAATTATTTTTAATACAATGTTTATCAAAATCCTTGAAAAATGTAACTATTCTTTAAATTTTTATTAAAATTTGTTAAAAGAATTAAATTATTTTAAATTTTGTAATAAAATTCTTTATAAGAATTAAATTCTACAAAACCTTCAATTATTCTATAAATAATTTACCTTTTGTATTTAAATATTGAATTCTCGTAGAATTTTCTAATGAAAATTGATTTAAAAATGAATTATAGTTTAAATTTCAGATAATATAATAGAATATGAAAATAATTTTTGAGAAGTTACTAACAATTTTTTTGTTTTTGTTACTACATTTTTTGTTTTCTCAAGAGATTTATTGTTATTAGAAAAAATTTGGATTATTAGGACAGCGAAATAAATTTGTTAGTTTTATATTAACAAATTTTTTATTAACGTAACAATTTTTTTTCTCCATGGTAGTCAAGACAAAAAATAGTATTTACTATTATTATTATTATTATTATTATTATTATTATTATTTATTATTTATTATTCACTGAAATAATTAATAGTTTCTAAAAAGATTAATAGTAAGAAAATCATCTTTCTATAAACAAAATAAATTATCAAAAATATTTCCACATAAATAAAAAAGAAAAAAAGATTAATTCTTTAAACATTAAACAAACAGAAAAACAGAAAATTTTTGATGTTCGATAAGCTCAAAATTCTCTCTAAATCTGAATTAGTATAATAAGTTACTGATGAAATGACGAAAAATATTCCACCAAATGATTTAGTAATAACTTTACTAACAAATAATGAAATTTTACTAATTGTTAGTAAATTTTACTAAATTCTTAGTAGAATTTTACTAACAATTACTAGAACTGATTTTTTAGTCGATAAAACAGTATTTAGTAAATATCATTTAGTAAGTTTAATATATAATAATAATAATAATAATAATAATAATAATAATAATAATAATAATAATAATAATAATAATAATAATAAAAATAATATTAACAATAATAATAATAATAATAATAATAATAATAATAATAATAATAATGATAATAATAATATAATAATATAATAATAATATACAGTACCGTCCGAAATTGTCCATCCATTTTTGAAGGAATGAAAAAATTTTTGAACATAAAATTTATGAAAACTCAAATTTTTTTTTTAAATAAATATTTTAAAGACAATAAAATTTTGAAAAGAATAAGACCTCACAGAAGTCATTTGGCAAATATTTTTTCAAGATATTCTCAAAAAACCGTCATTTTCAATGTTTTACAAAAATTTGAATAACTTCTAAAATAATAAACGCTTTTTAATAATCTTAGGCTTATTTTTAAGGTCATTTTCTGCTAAATAAGAATTACTTCTAGTCATTAATCTGTAATTTTTTTTCTTGGAATAAGCATGACGTCAAAGTTTGGCAAAAAAATAGTGAAAATTTGAAATACATTTTTTGTACTCTAAAAACTATTCTAGAATATATATAAAACATGATATGGTATATAGATATTTTAAGAAGATTTAATAAAAAAATATGTTTGAATTTCAAAAATTATTTTTCTTTTAATAATATTATTTCAAATTTTTTGAATTTTTTGTCCAACTTTGACGTCATGCTTATTCCAAAAAAAGATATTACAGGTTAATGACCATAAGTAATTCTTATTCCGTAGAAAATGACCTTTTAAATAAGCCTAAGACTATTAAAAAGTGTTTATTATTTTAGAAGTTATTCAAATTTTTGTAAAACATTGAAAATGACGGTTTTTTAAAAAAATCTTGAAAAAATATTTGCTAAATGATTTCTGTGAGGTCTTATTCTTTTCCAAATTTTATCGTCTTTAAAATATAAATAAAAAAAAATTTGAGTTTTCATAAATTTTATGTTAACAAATTTTTTTAATTCCTTCAAAAATGGGTGGACTGAATGTTAGTAATATTCTACTAATTGAAAAGGGGAAAAGCTGTCTATGAAAAATACTAAAAATTAGTAGAATTTTACTAATTCTTAATAAATTTTTACTAATTCTTAATAAATTTTTACTAATACTTAATAAATTTTTACTAATTCTTAATAAATTTTTACTAATTCTTAGTAGAATTCTACTAATTCAAATTTAGGGAGACCCTGAAATTAATAGATACTGTCCTAACCATCGTTTAGGAACAGTAAATAATTTTTTTTTAATAAAAGTTGTTAATAAACAAAGAATTTGTTTATTAATTTGATCAAAAAATAATTTTTCATCTTCTGATAATTATTGGCTGTGGCTACTTTTCATTATTATTGTGAATTAAATTAATTTTGATGACCAAAATATTAATTGGTATTGTTTTAGCCATAGTTTAGGATTAGTAAATATTTCTTTCTAATTTAAAAAAATTTCTGAAACCTCGCTGGTTCTTAAATATTTTTAAGGAGATTTTAGTTTAAAATTAAAAAATATTTTTATTTCATCACCATATAAATATCTCTACGAAAATTCCCACCCAATGTCATGAAAGAATTTCATTTTTTTTCCTGAAGAAAAAGAAAAAATGATGCGCTGATGATTTTCCACTCGAATGATTATTGAAATTAGAATAGTCGAGTGAATCTTGGTAAAGTGCAAAAGCAAACGACCGAGCTTAATGATAGGGAGCAGCGTAAAATCTGAAACGTTGAATGGAGGCAACCTCCTTGGAAAGTGCAAAAGTGCATTTACCGTTTGAAAGTGCAGCACTGAGATCGAGAGAGCGAGAGAAAGAGAGAATTGAGAGAGGTGCCCGAAGAGGGGATTTTGAGAGCTTTGAATTGGGAGTGAGAGAGATTATGAGAAGAGAGAAGGTTTTCTTTCACGGTCGTAATGGCTTTTAAGGTGTTAACGTCGTGGCGAGAGTCGAATGCCGGTAATAAAGCCCTAAGAATACAGGCCGATCGTAAAATGATAATTACAGTCGTAAACCTAAGTGATATTGAACCTTGATGCTGGCAAAAGCCACGATCCAACGAAAATCCCATTGACTCGAGGACACCAGGTGGATCTTTCGAGATTATTTTACGAAATTGTAAATTATTCAATTATGAACTCATAGTACGTTCCAACTTTAACTTTTTAATAGCCCATTGCATTCAATTATTCAAACAACCGCTTTTGAAAAAATTCTGAACAAAAATTTCAAAATTAATACCGCAACATTGTTATTTTCAGTCAAATGAATTTTAAATCTCGGATGCAAGTTACATTACCACTGATGCTTTTTCCCCTTTTTTGTACCACTATTTAGCTATTATTTCTTAAAAAATAAATCACTAACGATACCAATTTCATTTCGATAAAAGAATGTTATTAATTTATTTTTTTTAACGAAATACAAATCTCAATCATTTGATAAAATGAGCTACACGTCAAAAATAAAAAATAAAGATAAAAAACGTTCTGAATAATGTTCTTTCATTCAATACATGAAATAATATAGTTTTGAATATTTCAATATAAAATATTTACTTACGAAATAAATTGAATTGAAGACGAATTTAACTCACCTAGAACAAAAAGAAAATGATAATTATATTAGATTTACTAGCACCAATCCGCGTGCAATTGATTTTTCGCTTACTTTTTGAAATACAATTAGCATTTTGAAAAATAGCAGAGTGTCAAAAGTTTTAATACAATTTTTTTTTATAAAAACAAAATGTAAATTAGAAAATGCAGTTTTAATCCTAATATAATTAAAATCTGACATATCGGATTTAAGAAAAACTCGTTCATTTTTATTAAAAGTACTAAACAAATTAAATTTTTTAAATTCATAAGAAAATTATAAATTTTTGTGTCATTTTTGTTTGTTATAAAATTACCGCGAATTCTAATAAGAAACATTCAATTTTTCCAATTCTGACAATTATTTATTTTTCCATAACTTAAATGCTTGAACAACTATAGCATAAAATAAATAAATTATTTAATGAATAAGTTAACTTATATATTTCAAAATTAGTTCAATTTTAAGAAAGTTTCGATTGCAATTTTCCTAAAAAATTAATTTCAAACGGTTTCAATTTAAAATTTTTAGAAAATTACAATATTGAATGAAATTAATTATAAATTTTAATGAACTTAAATTTTTGCGAAAATTCTAATAATTCAAAATCTTCTAAACTCAGTTAAATTTGTTAATATATATTTAATTGATTGTTAAAAATAATGTATTCGAATTTTAATTTAAAGAAATAAAGAAATTGAATTTTGAAAACGTTAAAAATGATTGCAGAAATAGAAATTTTTTTGCTAATTTTTGCCTAATATTGATAGGTTTATTACACTAAATAAATAAATAAATAAATAAAGTTTCTGCTAAAATTTTAATTATGTTTAAAAATTTTTTATATTCTCGGCAAAATTTGAATTGTTTTAAAAAATTAATGAACTTTTTCTCTAAAATCCAATTATTTAAAAAAATTTAAGAAAATTCTTGTCAAAATTTCAGTTATGTTCAATAATTTTTTTAAATTCTCGTTAAAATATGCATTATATTCAAAAATAATGAAATTCTTCTCTAAAATCCAATTATTTTCGATACTTTTAATAAAATTCTTGTCAAAATTTCAAACATGTTCAAAAATCTTTATTCTTCTCTTTTCAAAATTTCAATAATCTTTCAAAATAATAAAATTCTTCTCTAAAATTAATTATTTTCAAAAAGACTTTAATACTACAAATTCTTGGAAAAAATTAAATTATATCTAAAAATTTTCCCTCATTCAGAAATTTTCAATATTTATTGTTAGGGATTCTCAAATGAATAAACTTAGATTTTTGAAAAATGTTAATAACTCCAAATCTTCTTTTTTTTGAAAAATTTTACTTACCTAAAAATATTTTTGTCAAAATTTCAATTATGTTCAATAATTTTTTTCCATTCTCGTCAAAATTTCAATTATCTATAAAAATAATAAAAATTTTCACCAAATTTTAATTATTTTCAAGAATTTTAACAATTTAAATTATTGGGGAAAAATTTTAATTATTTTCAAATAATTTTCTCAGTTTAAAGATTTTTAAATATCTATTATTAGAGTTTTTCAAAAGAATTCAATTATTTAAAAACGATTTTAATATAATTATACAAAAAACATTTCATAATTTTCATAAATAATAAAAATTTCAATAGAATTCAAACATTTACAAATTTTTTATAAACTTCGCGATAATTAAATTATTTTCATGAATTAATGAAACTTTTCGCAGAATTTCAATTATTTTTAATACAATTTTTATCAAATTCCTTGAAAAATGTAATTACTCTTAAAATTTTTATTAAAATTCGTTAAAAGAATTGAATTATTTCAAATCTGTTAATATAATTCTTTATAAGAATTAAATTTTATAAAACCTTCAATTATTCAATAAATAATTTACCGTTGTTTTTAAATATTAAATTTTCTAATAAAAATTGATTTAGAAATGAATTATATTTTAAATTTTGGATAATAATAGAACAAGTTTTTTTATAAATTTCTTTGCAATAATTCAATTACTTTCATGAATTTATAAAACTCATCGCAGGATTTCAATTATTTACAATGTTTATCAAATTCCTTGAAAAATTTAACTATTCTTCAAATTTTTAATAAAATTCGTTACAAGAACTCAATTATTTCAAATTTTGTAATAAAATTCTTTATAATTTTATTTATTTTTTTTATTAAATTCTACAAAACCTTGAATTATTGAATAAATAATTTACTTTTGTATTCAAAAATTAAATTCTCGTAGAATTTTCTAATGAAAATTGATTTAAAAATGAATTATATTTTAAATTTCAGATAATAATAGAATATGAAAAAAATTTTTAAGAAGTTACATAGTAACAATATTTTTATAATATAAAATAATGATTTTAACACTCGATCAACTTTAATTATTATAAATCACTAATAAATCGATCGTTAATTTATTGTTATCTTTCTTTTTTATTACAATATTATTAAAGTTGATTAATTTTAAAATAATTGAACTTGAAATTTATGAGAATTTTAATTTCCAAGGAAAAATAATAATAATTAAATATTTAAAAAAGAAACGATTGTTTTTGAATGATTTTATAATTAATGAAATACCCTAAATAAATTTAACAGAACAATTTTTTTCAATAAAATATTTTTCTTTATTTTCACTAAAATGTTTTCCTTTATTTTCTAAAATTTTTTCAATTATATTTTCCAATTGACAAATATGTGATTTATAAACATTTTTTTCCTTTATTTAGAAAAAAAACTTAAAACTTTATTAAAAAAATGGAAATTAGAAAATATAATTGATGTAAATTATTTCGTTTTGAAAATTTTCTACAAAATCTTTTCAAGAGAAAAAAATGAGTTAAAAAATATTGTTATTTGTTTGTTCCTAAATTATGAAATTACCACCAATTCTAAAAAAACCTTCAATTTTTTTTAATATTTTGAAAATTAATTTATTTTTCATCACTCATTGGAAAATAATTTTTTGGTTCATTGTATAATGAATATATTTTTCCCCAGTGAAAACACAAAAAATATTTATTAATTTTGCAAAAAGTAGAATTTTTTCATGTTCTTTTTATTTATTTTTCTTTTTTTTTTTTTGAACATTGAGAAAAACAAAATCGAAAGAACGTGAAAAAAAGAAAAAATTAACAAAAGCTACTGTAATGAAAAATATCGATATATTTAGACTAGAAATGAAATTTGGAGACAAGAATTCTATCGATCGGACAGTAAATAGAATGCAGCCCTCAAATTAGTACCCCTATTGATACCCATATATCCAACGAAACCACCCACATGTTGGAGGTGCATTCGCACGTGAATATTTGCCTAAGTGATTGCTCGCCTTGAGACGTTCTCCTTGCATCATCCCCAGTCCTATATACGCTCATTGCTCGTATAGTCGAGAATAACTTTGTACTCCAACTTCGCGGCATTAGAGACCTTTACGAAACTTGGAGATCCTCTGAAAATACCTTTTTCCAAGGGATGAATAGTCAACTAAAAGCAGAACCCTCATCTATTTCCAAAGTTATATTCAAAACTGAATCTTTCACAATTTTTCCCTCCCTTTCCTCCCTGTAATAAATTTAATATCAAATTAGAATCCAATTAGACTAAAATTTCAATTCCATCTGCTAAAACAACCATTGCATGAACTACTATTTCTATTTTTTCTTTTTTTTATTTTTCTATTTTATACGATAAAATAATTTTTTATAAACTACCAACAATTCACGCGGTTAACTTTTAACATATACTTTTTTAGATAAAATAAACAATTTCAAAAATCAAAATTTAAAAATTTTTAATTATACTTTTTTTCATAAAAAATTATAAAATATAAATTTGGATACAAAATATTGCTACTAAAACTACAATAATCATATTTTCTGAAACGTGGGATTCAGGAAAAAGTCGGACAGTTTTACTAAAAGTACTAAAAAACATTAAATTGTTAGAATTCATAAGAAAATTCTGAATTTTGGTGTCTTTTTTGCTTCGAAATCACCATAAATTCTAATCCAAAACATTCGAATTTTTTTAATTTTTTAATTATTATTTTTAATTTCTTATTTCTTTAAATAATTTCATTTTTAAAAAGGTATTATGCAATAAATAATAAATAAATAATAATAAATAAGCTTTTCTAATTCAATAACTTATAAATTACTTAATGAATTATTTTTCTTAAATATTTTAGTATTAATCGACTTTCAAAAGAATTGAGATTACAATTTTCACAAATAGATGAACTTCAAAAAGCTTTAATTTGAAATATTATAAAATTTCAAAATGAATTTGATTAGAAATTTTTAAAACATATTTTTTGATTTTCATTATCTTTACTTTTTTAATAAAATTAATAAAAAAAAATTAATTATTTTTAAAAAAAATAAATTTTTTAGATAAATTCAATTAATATTTGAAAATTTTTTATTTCCCTTCTAATAATTTAATTATTTTCTTGAATATTAAACATTCTTTGTTAAATAACAAAATTCTTCTCCAAAATTCAATTATTTAAAGAAATTTCCCTGATTTCAATGATTTTCAATATCTACTATTTTAATAAATTCCCAAAAAAGAATTCCATTTTTTAATAAAATTGTACTCAAATATTTTTCAATTATTTTCATAAATAATAAAGCTCATTGCAGAAAATTAATTATTTTTAGTAGAATTTTAATCGAATTTCTCAAAAAATGTAATTATAATTAAAAATTTCATTAAAATTCGTCAAAAGAATTCAATGATTTAAAAATTTTAAATTATAATTTTATAAAATAAAATTACATTATAAAAATTACATTTTAAAGAACATTAAATTACTTCATAAATTATTTGCTTTTATTTTTAAATAATTGAATCATTTTTAAAATGTTTTAATATAAAATATTTGAAACTTTAAATTTCCCATATTCATAACTGACAATTTTGAAGAATAATTTTTTTTAAAAAGTTGAATTTAATCGTTTTTTAATAATTTGAAGTTACATGAAAATTGTATAGGGATATTTCGAATATAGGAAATTTTCCTATACTTTCGATTATTTAAAAAAAAATTCTCTTTTATCTGTGTTGGTAAATTTTTCTAAATAATTGTAGTAGAATTTTCTTCTTAAATTGTTTTTGGAAAATTTCCACAATTTTTAATTGCATTTAAATGAAAAAGTTTTGAATAATCGTAATTTTGTAGAACTGAATTTTAAACACATGTATTTAAAAATTTTCAAAGAACTTTTTTAAAAAGGCATTTTAAAAAGGCATTTTAAAAAATCTTAATTCTTGTGGAATAAGAATAATAAATAAATATTTAAAAAAAGTTATTGGTGTTTTGAATAATTTTACAATTAAAAAAGATTGTAAATAAATGTAACTAAACATTTTTCTGAGTAAAATTTTTTCCTTTATTTTAAAAAAATTTTTAATTTCACTTTCATTTAATATTCTCAATGGACGAATAGAATTTTTAAACATTTTTTTAGTTTTAAAAAACTGAATTTTAGGAAAATAAATGTAATTAAAAAATAGAAATGATAAAAACTATTTTCTTTTGAAAATTGAGAATTTTCTTTAATAATATTAAAAAATATTTTTAAAATATTGCCAATTAACATTTGGCAATTTTCTAATATTTTTTAATTTGTTATAAGTAAAAAGGAAAAAAATAGGTATAATTTAGATCAGACAAACAAAAATTTGTTGTAAAAAAGCGTATAAAAAACAAAATTTATTTGTCAATCATAATTTTTTTTAAATTTCTATTTTTCCAATTTGAAATATTATTTTTTTTATAAATTATAAAAAAATACCCGCATATTTTCGATTTGTCAAACAATATTTCCTACAGAAAAAAAGAATACACTAACGTCAATTTTTAGATGTAGACAAAAAGAATGAATAAAACAATTTTATATAAATATAAAAACAATTTTTCCAAAATTATGTGTAAAATATAAATAATTTTTTTTCTGCCAGATGAAAAGAAAGGGAGATACGTATATTTCCAAAAGTAGTCAAGTTCATATTTTTCAAGTGAAAGCAACTCGTATGTATTCATATTCCCTGCTCATTTCCGCACCAAACTTCGATTCCGGAAGTCAAGAAAAGGCTATCTTGAGAAAATAAATTCCTTCTCAGAATGCTAAGCATGGGCCAACTATAATCTCCAACTTCTTTGCCCTTCCCCTTTTTTTTTCTTATGAAGAGAAAAAAAAACAATTTTATACGTCTTGAGAAATACATAGTAATGGCGTGTTTAAATTTTCCAAAAGGAAGAAATCGCGTTATTCAAAATTATCAATTTTTTAATAGCACTGTAAATGTAAATTAGTATTTTTTTTATAGAACGACAAATAACTGACTTGCTACTTGTTTTTCTAGAAAAATTTTCTGGAAGAATACCAAAGTATCTTTTTGCTGCAGCATCGAAATCAAATATTCAAACAATTCAAACGCAAAAACGTGATATTAAAAATTAAACTGAAAGAAATTTAAACTATTAGAAAAGTTTTTTCAAATATTGCGAAAGATGTAAATTAACTGAAATGAAAATTGTATCAAGTGATTTAATGTGTTATTCAATTTTTAGAAAATTGTGCAAAAAAATATTATTTAGAAAGAATGTTTTTAAAAACGATCTTAAAAAAATATTATTAAAAATATTATTTAAAATATTATTTAAAATATTATTTAAAATATTATTTAAAATATTATTTAAAATATTATTTAAAATATTATTTAAAATATTATTTAAAATATTATTTAAAATATTATTTAAAATATTATTTAAAATATTATTTAAAATATTATTTAAAATATTATTTAAAATGTTATTAAACCATTATTTAAAATATTATTTTAAATATTATTTAAAATATTTAAAATAATATTTTAAATAATATTAAAACATTATTTAAAATATTATTTAAAAAATTATTTATAAAAACATTATTAAATATTATTTATTATTATTTATTATTTTTTTTTATTAAAACGTTATTTAAAATAGTTATGGAAATGAAGAAAAATGTGTAAATCTCGACAGTGGTGAGATGAAAGGAAATTTCTAATTGAATTTAATAGAAGTTTGATAGACTGATGAACCTAGTCTCAAAGCATCACTGATACGAACAAATTCGTCAAGATCTTAGAAGGTAAAGTCCATCTTCTGCGGTTAGAACTTTCTAAAAGACAACCAACCCTCTTTGGTTTGCGAACTTATCAGGCCTAAAGATTCTGCTTCTCCTTAAACTTGACCTCTAAGAACTGTACTTCAGGTAAGCAACTTGCCTCAATTCCTTCCTTTGAAGAGATTTCTCCTGGTAAAACCCAAAGGATTTCGTATTCCCCGTCAATTACTTAATGTTCCCTTTCTCATTTGTCCATAAAATTTTTAAAATTATACTCAAAAATAGTATTTCATATAATATTTCAAATAATATTCAAAATAGTATTCCAAATAATATTCCAAATAATATTCAAAACAATATTCCAAATAATATTCCAAATAATGTTTCAAATAATATTCCAAATAATATTCCAAATAATATTCCAAATAATATTCCAAATAATGTTCCAAATAATATTCCAAATAGTAGTGAAAATAATATTTAAAATCATTCATTCTGTCAACACCTAAATTTCGTTATTTTCACGTATATTTTATTCTTTTAATAATTTTTTCCAATTTTTAATACAATTTTCATTCAAAGACAACAATATTTTTTAAAAATGTTAATATTTTCTATAAAAATTATTATTATAGAATAATAATTAAATAACTAAATAATTGACAATTTTATTAATCTTTCAAAAATTTAATGAAATTTCCAATTGTTGGAAAATATTTCAACTATAATTATTTTCGAAAATTCAATTATCTCGAAGAGATTTTAATTAAATTTTCATAAAAATTTTTTTAGAAAATTAATTTTCTCGGAATTTACAATTATTCAATTCTTCATTTGGTTTGTTAAATAATTTAAAATACTTTTAATTCAATTTTAATATAACTTTAAAAAATTCCACGTAATTATTTTTAAAGTTTAGAATTTTTTATATGAAAATTTCGGTTTGTTGCACTTTTTCCCCAAATTTACAACACTTTTACAAAATTTAATACACATTTTCTTTCAGTGTAAAAAATAATTTCTAAAAATTGTAATATTCTTTTAAATATCAATTATTATTTAGAATTTTTAACCAAAACTCTTTTTTAAAACAATTTTTATTACTAACTACGAAAGATTTTTTTTCTAAATTCCATTATTAAAAGACAAAAAATTTCTCTTCAATGGAATTGTATTTTTAATTAACAAAACATATTTTTTGAAAATAATTGAATTGTTTTAAACAACATTAACATCATTTTTAAAAATAATTGAATGTTTTGAAAGGATTTTTTGAAAATTTTTAAAACAATTTACTAAAACGAAAACATTTATTAAATATTTTTAAAAATAAATGTATTTTGTTGAAAATTTTTAATAAAATACTGTTAAAAATTATTGAATTTCAGTGAAGAATTTTACTATTTAAAAATATAATTCTGTTTTGCCGAAGAATTTTATCAAAATTTAAAAAAAAATTTAATTTATATTTATAAAAATAATTAGTTTCTTTTGAGAAAATTTACAACAATAAACTTAAAAATAATTGCATTCCTATAAACAATTTTATTAATCATGAAAATAATTAAATTCTTGTGAAGTATTATTTTATTCAAAATTTTCAAAATCCTGAATGAATTCTTCTGAAGAATTTTTTTGCCCTTTTTTAAAGTAATCTATTTTCTTTAATAATTTTAATTGAAAATTTTTAAAATAATTGAATTTTATAAAGAATTTCTTTCAAGTTTTTAAATAATCGCTTCTGTTAACATTTACCAAAATTATAATTAAATACTTTATTTTGGAAGGATATTAAAATTGTTTTGAATATAATTGATTTTCTGTGGAAAATTGTATTATTTATAGAAATAATTTAATTCTTGCAAAGAATTTTACTATTTCTAAAAATAATCGAATTGTTTCCAAGAATTTATTAGATGTTTGGAAAATAAATGAATTTTTTTGATAAATTTAACTAAAAATTGGAAAAAATGTTACTAAATACTTCAGTGAAATATTTTTAAAAAATTGACATATAATAACATTTTTATAAACTAATTGTGTCATTTTTTAATTCTTAAAGAAAATAATTTAATATTTCACCAGAATTTTCTTAAAAATCTGAAAAATAATTGATATTTTGAAATAATTTTTACAGACAATCTTAGAAATAATTGAATTTTTGAAATTAAATCACTTTTAGAATTATTTTCAAAAGAATTTAATGTTTGCAAAGACTTCACGCTAAATATTTCAATGGTTTTAATTGATTTATGCAAATCTCAGAAAATAATTTAATTCTTTCATGGAATTTGATTAAAATTGTATTGAAAATAATTTAATTTCTGCTAAGAATTTAACTATTTATGAAAATGATTGAACTGCTTTGTGAAATTTTATTAAAATTGTATTGAAAATTCCGAAAAATCTTTACAACTTTAGATTAAGAATTCATCCAAATACATCAATTTAAAAATATAAACTTTGTAATTTGTATTATTAAATATATAGCAAAATGGAAGAAACGACTTCCGTGTTTTTTTTGTTAGTATGTAAATTAATATTCAAAATAGTACAAAAAATGGAAAAATTGTCAAAAAAAATAGGGCAAAACATGATTAAAAACTTTCTTTTCTTAAAAATTGAAAGAATCGGTAAAATTCCGTTTTAGATATGGCTTTCGTGAAACCTAGTGATAAGAACGTCTTTGGGTTTCGTCTTAATAGTTTCATGTAGCGCAATTACCGCGATGACGTTGACTTTTGGGCCGAACGCACATAACAAGAAGAGAGGCTGCTGAGCACGAAACTAAAGTCAAAGGGTGCAGAGTTACGAGATGTACATCACATCCTACATGATATTTAAACTTGCTCCTCTATCTTCGTGATTATCCTAACGAATTGATGCTTACAAAACTTGTTGCTAAAAGGGAAACTTTATGCAAAATATACACATATACCAAAAGACAATTGATCAAACAAGAATAATGTAGAGATATTCATTTGACGTTTTCAAATTTCAAACGGGGAAAATTCTAAACAGACGTTACTGTATAATTCTACATTTACAAATATAAAATTCTCCCTTTTTTCTTTTTAAAATTGACAACTATTTGGTATGAAATAAATAAAATAAAATTCGGCCAGAGAAAAAAAAATAAAATTTTTATTTGAAACACATACAGTATACTTGACAGAAATAAATTTTTTCAACCAAATAAAATATACTTGACCAAAATAAAATTTTTGTTTGAACCAAATAAAATGTACTTGACTCAAATAAAATTTTTTTTAACCGAAGAAAATATACCTGACTAAAGTAATATTTTAATTTGAACCAAATAAAATATACTTGACTCAAATAACATTTTTATTTTAAGCAAGTAAAAAAATACATGAATCGAATTAAATTTTTATTTTAACCAAGCCAAATAAAATTTTCACTTTAAATTTAAACAATTAAAAAATTCTTTAGTCAAATTAAAGTTTTATTTTAACTAAAAAATAGAAGAAAAAAAAATTATTAATTAATTATAAAGGAAATTTAGAACTTGAATACCAAAGTAACCTGATTCTTTTTTAAACAAATTAAAAATACTGAATAAAATTAAAATTTTACTCTAACCAAACAAAACATATTTGTAAAAAATAAGATTTTCATTTTGTACATAATTTCATTTGAAAGGAATACAATTTTTATTTAACCCAATTAAAACCTATTTGAAGTAAATAAAATATTCATTTGAAGCAAATAAAATTTTTGTTTGCATTAAATAATCTTGCATTAAATAAATACTTGAATTAAATAAAATATACTTCAATCAAAACAAAATTTTTATTTCAATGAAATTAAATATATTGGCATTTTCAACCAACTAAAACTATTATTTGAAGCAAATACAATTTTCATTTGAATAATTAAAATTCTGTTTGGTACAAAATTATATTTGTCCTGAATAAAATTTACTCGAAACAAATAAAGAGTTTGCAGTAAACTCAGAGTCGAATATTTTTTTTCTTGATTAAATAAAATTTTTATTTAATACAAAATTTTAATTTTTAATCAGGCTGTTTTTAATTAAATCAAACGAAATTTACTTGTACTGTATAATATTTTTTTGTACTAAATAAAAATTTATGCTAACGACATAACATTTATTTAAATGAAAGCAGAAAGAGTTAAAAAAAATAATTTTAGAAAATAATTTTTTTTGTAAACTTTCTATATAGGGAGAAAAAAGGAGGCGACAATGAAAAGAAGTGCTTTGAGTTTTGACTAGAAACTAGAAACTGCCTGTCGCGATAGAGACGATTACTTATGCTGCCCGTGGTCTTCCTTAAAGAGCCTCTTCCTCAAACCACCATTCCCACCATAAGATTTGAGGGAGGCAAGTTAACGCGAACATATAAATTAGCGGACATCTTAGCAGGCTGCTTGCAATTTAGTCACGTAGCCGGTTTAAACTTGACAAGAGAAGATTCAGAGTCGGCAGCTTCCATAAGGGACGAATTTTAGTTTTAGCACACACTACGTACCACATAAGAGTCGGTCATTTAGTTTCATTCACATATGGGTGAATTTTCTGAAAGTGACATTTTTTATGTCTCGATTAATTTTACAAAATCTACTCTTTAATAATTATTATCAATTTCCATAGTGAAAATTTAGCAATTATTTATCATTTTTAAAAGAAAATTAAATAATTTTATTCAACTTAATTTACGTAATAACTAAATTACTTTCATCTCCGAAGCCTTTTCAACATGTCTCCAATAGGACTTCTACATTAAATTAAATTTTCATTGTTTTTTTCAAATTCTCAGAAATTTTTTAAAAATATTGTCAGAAAGTACAATGTTTTTTCTATCATTATGTGCATTTTAAAAATTTGTAGACCTCACTTTTATTTTTGATAAAAATGTTTAAACTTTGTCTTCAGTTTTAGGTTAAAATTACTTTACAATGATTACTGACATTTTATACTTTAAAAATATCTTAAACAAAATTTTAATGCACATTTAAATAAAGCTGAGAATCTGACGTTAAATTTTCCTATATTTTATCTACAAAAAGGAGAAAAATTATTGCTGTTATAAATAATCGAAAATTATATTTTTCTCCGAGTAAAAATTAATTTCATCTCCGAAGCCTTCCTTTTTAATAAATAACTGAATGTAGAAGTAAATTTAACGGAATATTTCGATGGTAATATAAAATGAGGTTGTGAGATTTGTATCTTTTACTAAAAAAAATATTTTAATTGCGCCCTAATGTATACAAATATGAAAGAAAATTTATTTTTCATCTCCGAAGCTTTTCATCTCCGAAGCCTTTTCCTTGAAATATGCTAGTTTTTCTTTTGTTTTTAGTATTTTCCTGCATCGCTTTGAAAAAATTAACCCAAATTACCATTAAATCAAATACTTTAAATACATTTATATTTTCATCCAATTGAATATATTTGGTATTAAAATATACAAATTATTAATTTTTAAGCAGTGTAATTTTATTTTCGATTTCGTGAACGCGATATTAGCGTGAATTTTTAATAGAAAAGCTCGCCAAATAAATAAAATTAATTTAATGGAGCAACAATATTTTTCAAATGAAAAAAACTTTAATATTTTTAAGAATTAATTTTGCGCAACCTATAAATATTACTCTTGAGTATGAAATTAAGTAGTTTAAATAGAAAAAACCATATAATTGAAGAAAAAAATTAATTGAAAAACTGAAATTTAAAAGTGTCTCTTTTTAGAAAATTCACCCACATAATACAATTTCATCAAAATTCTATTACTGTAGTTGAAAAAGAGAAACAATTGATTGACATTCAATTCTTGTCTTTTTTTAATATTCTGATTATTTTGGTATTATGGACATTTACTATAAATTAGTGACATTGTTACAATTACAGTTAAAATAAATTTTTATTTATATTCCTAATTTATATGCAATAGCCCAAATTTTAATATAATACAAACCACCATAACCACCATTTTATTCTCTTAAAAAATTGTCAGTCTTAAATTCCCTTAAAAACTTTTCGCACTCCTTAAATTTCTCACTTTTATTAACTAAATTTTGGCTTCACTAAGAAAATAATTCACATTCACTAAAAACACTTTACTTTTCTTTAAAAAAATCTTTTCTTAAAAAATCTCAGTTTTGTTTAAATAATATTTACTTTTATTAACAAAATTCTCACACTCACTCACAAGAGATTCTTTTTTATAAAAAAAAAAAAATTGTTAATTTTATCCTGTAAATTAACACTTCACTCAAAATATTTTCACATTCGCTAAGAACACAAATTTTTACTTTTAGGCTACAGTTGTTTTTGAAAAACAAAAAAATTTGACTGTCATCAAAAAGTCTTTACTTTTTCTAAAAGAAATTTACACTTTCCGTAAAAAAATTTAAACTTTTACTCACAAAATTGACTCTCCTATTTTCATTTAAATATTATTTTCACTAAAGAAATTATTTTTGTCAAATTTCAATTTTCACATTGTGATAGTGATAGTGAATGTAAAGGTGAAATTAAAAGTCGAAAAATATAAAAAATCATTTTTCTACACAAAGTTAGAAATTTTTCCAAATATGTAAAATTAATTCGAAACTATTTCAAAATTTTTCAAAAACTGAGTAAATTTCAGTAAATTTCATAAAAAAAAAATTTGTCTTACTGATTTCGAATTTTTTCATCACTTTACTTGTCATTAAGTTATTTTTGTTAAATAATCTCTTTTTTTGGTAATAACCAATAATTTTTATCATTAATTTTATTTTAAAATATTGTCGTGAAATGAATATTTTGAAGTTAAAATTGTATTATTGTATATAATTCTATAATTTTGTATCATTTTTGTTTCCTTATTGGAACAAAATTAATTAAATAACTGAAATTCAAAAGAACTCATACAGAGAATCCATTATTTAATTTCCCTTCACTTTCACTCAAAATTTATTTTCACTTTACTTTCACTTTAAATTTATTTTCACTCAATTTTCACTCCACTTTCCCTAAAAAATTAATTTTTACTTAACTTTCACTTCACTTTCACTCAAAATTTTTTTATCCTATTTTTACTCAACTTTCATTAAATATTTATTTTCACTCCATTCTCATTTTACTTTCACTCAAAACTTTTCTTTATTCCACATACAGTTCACTTTCACTTTGACACAAAATTTTTTTTAATTTTACTTTCAATTCACTTTTTCGTTGATCAACGTTGTTTTGAGTGAGAGTGAAGTGAAAATGGTGTTTGAACAAATTTTTAGTGAAAGTGAAGTGAAAATGGTGTTTGAACAAATTTTGAGTGAAAGGGAAATAAAAATGAAGTGAAAATAAATATTGAGTGAAAGTAAAGAGAAATTGGAGTGGAAATACATTTTGTGTGAAAGTGAAGTGAAAATAGCGTTTGAACAAAGTTTGAGTGAAAGTGAAGTGAAAATGATGTAAGAATAAATTTTTAGTGAAAGTGAAGTGAAAATAGAGTGGAAATACATTTTGAGTGAAAGTGAAGTGAAAATTATGTAAGAATAAAGTTTGAGTGAAAGTGAAGTAAAAATGATGTAAGAATAAATTTTGAGTGAAAGTGAAGTGAAAATGGCGTTTGAACAAATTTTGAGTGAAAGTGAAGTAAAAATGATGTAAGAATAAATTTTTAGTAAAAGTGAAGTGAAAATAGAGTGGAAATACATTTTGTGTGAAAGTGAAGTGAAAATAGCGTTTGAACAAAGTTTGAGTGAAAGTGAAGTGAAAATGATGTAAGAATAAATTTTTAGTGAAAGTGAAGTGAAAATAGAGTGGAAATACATTTTGAGTGAAAGTGAAGTGAAAATTATGTAAGAATAAAGTTTGAGTGAAAGTGAAGTAAAAATGATGTAAGAATAAATTTTTAGTGAAAGTGAAGTGAAAATAGAGTGGAAATACATTTTGAGTGAAAGTGAAGTGAAAATTATGTAAGAATAAAGTTTGAGTGAAAGTGAAGTAAAAATGATGTAAGAATAAATTTTGAGTGAAAGTGAAGTGAAAATGGCGTTTGAACAAATTTTGAGTGAAAGTGAAGTAAAAATGATGTAAGAACAATTTTTGAGTGAAAGTGAAGTGAAAATGATGTAAGAATAAATTTCGAGTGAAAGCTTAAGCTAATGAAGATGCATTATTTCTCGTAAATTATATTTCTCGTCAAGGAAGTTTGTTAAAAAAAAGAAAGAAGAGCTTTTTTTTATCCCCCTCAAAGTTCAACTTTAACACACAGGGCCTTAGAGAATAGCACCAGTGGTGGCATCGATCGGTCATAATTCGTACACGAGACAAATCGCCAGGCTCGATCTTAGAGTTTAGTTTTGTCTCAGTTCAAGTGCGGGAGGTTCGAACTCCCGATTTATGGGATGTTGTCCCTTGAGATACTGGAAACAGAGGAGGCAAGGGGGGGGGGTTAGTTTCGAAGGAGTAAAGCATGGGGGGGGATTGTGGTCAAAGTGACAGGGTGGGCGATTAGGTACGCAATATTCCGCGTCCAAAACAACATCTGCGTCGTTCATTGATCACGTGCTATTGTAAATACCATATATACTGTCTATATATATGTAGACGTATACTAAAAAATAAAGGGAGTCGAGATAGAGAAAGAAATAAGATAATAATCGATATTTGAGATTGGAAGAAGGAAAAAGAATGAAAGCAAGTTTTCGATTGAGTGGGGAAGGGGACAACAGGGGATGAAAACCGAAGAAAAGAGTTTTCAAAAGATGGATTTAGAGGTTATGACCCCACCATGTCAGACTTTGGAAAACTTGGCGAGTGGGAAGAAAGGAGACATCCAGTGTTATCCGTCACGAAGTCCAGACTATTTTAAAACTTTTTTTTTTGCCCCCTTTTTTTTGCTCTTGGTAAAACAAATTCGAATTTTATAGAAATATTTCGCATTTCTGAAATGATTGTCCTTTTTTTGTAACTTTTATAAGAATCAAATATTTATTCACTATATTATTTATAATAATAAAACGTAAAAAAGTTTCGGATATTAATTTCATACATATTTCTTCTACTTTAAATTATTTTTAATAAACAAATCAATAGAAAAATTGTCCGCTTTCAAATTAACTAATTTTTATTTCAAATTTCAGCTGAGATGGTTTGACTATATTTTTAACTATTATCGAGAAAATATTAAATCTTCCGCAAAAATTTTTTTTAATATAATACTCATTTCTTATGATAAAAAATCAACGATCAGTAAATATTCAGAACCTTTTTGATTTTTTTCTTTTTCTTAAAAATCGATTGAAAAAAAATTGAAAAAATTGGAAATTGAAAAAAATGTGTATTCAATTTTGTAAAAGTATTTTGCAATTTAGGGAAAAAGTGCAACAAACCAAAATTTTGATATAAAAAATACTAGACTTTAAAAAAAAAATTTGTGGAATTTAGAATAATTATATCAAATGTCATGAATTTTCATTCAATTTTAATATAACTTGACTAAATTTCACATAAATATTTTTAAACATTGGTATTTTTTATATAAAAATTTCGGTTTGTTGCACTTTTTCTCAAAAATTGCAAAATACTTTTACAAAATTTAAAATATATTTTCTTTCAGTGAAGGATTTTACAATCCATTCGTAATTTTGTAGAAAATATGTTTTTGTAACAACAACAAAAATTACAGAATGAAAAAATTGATTTTTACAATTGAAGGGCTACATAAAATAAGGGGACGAACGCGAGACTTGGAAGGGATACTACCAGTCAGGTAGCAGTGAGAAGCCTTGAGCCGCTCGCTGCTACCTGACTGATATTATCCCTTCCAAGTCTCGCGTTCGTCCCCTTATTTTATGTAGCCCTTCAATTTTTGTAACATTTTATTTTTGAAAAAAATATTTTGTTTTTTATTAAATAATTCAATATACTAATAAATATAATGGAATATTTTAATGATAAAAATAAATTTCAGCGCAATATTTGTATATTATTGAAAAATAAATTGTTTTTAGATTGAAAATGATAAAATTCTATTTTTATCCACTTTTTTTATTTGTAAATGCATGTTTATTTTCCCACAACTAATTTCAAATGATATTATTTTTACATTCTATATTTTTTAAAATTATAATTTGAAATTAGTTGTGGGAAAATAAATATTTGAATTTCCATATAAAAAAACTAAAAAACAATTGAATTTTAGCATTTTCAACATAAAAACAATTTATTTTTCAAAAACATAAAAATATTGTACAGCAATTTAATTTCGTGGTCAAAATATTTCATTAAATTTATTAATATATTCAATTATTTATTAAAAAAAAACAATATTTTTCAAAAATTCGAAAAATCAATTTTTTCATTCGCTAATTTTTTTTTGGTACAAAAACATGTTACTTTCAACAAAATTACAAATGGATTTTAAAATCAACGAATTTTTAGAGAAAATAAATGTCTAAAAAGGGTAAAAATATTTTCCGAATATTGATTTCCTCTCAAAAAATTACTGTAAAAATAAATTTATCTTTATCTTCTTTTTTATTTAAATTAAAAACGTGTTCAAAGTCTACCCTTAAACTTTTACAGATATTTTTTAATAGAATATTTATTCAAAATGAAGAATAAATTGATTAAAAGTCAATTAAATGGGAAAACAATGTAATAATATTTAAATATAAAATTTTTCGTTACAACTTTTAAAGTTAGAAAAATCAATATTGTACAAAGTAAAAAGTACAAAGTTTAGTAATTTTCTTTCGTTTTCCCATTTGTGAAAAATAAATTTTCGAAAAAGATAATATTTACGTTTTTTAATTTAAACTTTTCTGATTATAATTTCTCTTTTAGAAAATATATTCCATAATATATTATTTACAATAAAAGAAGAAGGAAAATATTTTTCTTTTTATAAAATTAATCAAATATTGGCTCGAGTAAAAATACTAAAAATTCAATTTTATCTCTGAAACCTTATTTTTTTTTAAATAATTAAACATACGAGTACATTTAATGGAATATTTTGATTATAAAATTTAATTTCTGTAGAACATTTGTATATACTACTAAAAAAATATTTTTTAATTGTTCTCTAACGTGAATAAATATTTTTAAAAGATTTCATTTTCATCTCCGAAGCCTTTTTGTTGAATAATCAAATTTTTCTTTTATTCCAAATATTTAATGAATTTCGTACGTTCATTTGTCGTTTCACTTTCACTTTGACTCTGACTTTGACAAATAGTTATTTTTGCTTTCATTTTGATAGATTGTTTGCGCATTCACTTTCACTTTGGATAAATTTTTATTTCCACTTTCACTTAAAATAGATTTTCCCTTTCATTTTCACTTTGGATAAATTTTTTTTTACACTTTCACTTTAGATAGATTTCCACTTTCACTTTCACTTTGGATTAATATTTATTTCCATTTTCACTTTAGATAGATTTTCACTTTTATTTTCAATTTAACAGTAAAAACTTTTTTTCCAATGAAATAAACTGACGATGAATGTAAAAAAAAAATTTCTTCAAGGTAGAAGTGAAAATAAGAGGGAAAAAAATTTTTCAAGTGAACATGTTTGTGAAAATAAATGTGAATATAAAAATCTGTTAAAGTGGAAATGCCAATAAAATTCTGTTTTTAAGTAAAAGTGAAAACTTGTAAATTGAAAATAGGAGTAGAAGTAGAAGTAAAAAATCTATCAAATCAAAGTGAAAAATGGAAGTGGAATAAAAAACAAAGTGAAAATGAAAGTGAAAATAAAAATCAATGTGAAAATGAAAGTGAAAATATAAATAAAATGATGCAATCGACCCTGTATTGACGTAAATGTTAAAAAATATAAATAAGTAAAATTAAATAATAAATAAAATAAAAATAATAATAATAAATAAACACAAAAACACAGATCTAATTAATTCTAATAATTTAAACATCTTATTTATATCCAAGTAAATTATATTTCTCAGTTATTAATGAAAAGACCGACTTTGAAACGCTTACTCTGCGCCTAGTTAGAAAATACCTTGCGTGGATAGCCTTAGGACAATGTTTTCTTATAATTAATGAGCAAGGGTTGCTGAATGGACCTCTATATCGCTTGAGGGTCTGAAAGGGTGAAACTAAGAACGTGGTACCACCTTGAAATTTAACGAATCGCGGAAGCAATGGTTCCTTAAAAACTTTTAATTTCCAATTCACTTTTATCAATTAACTCGAGAGACGAGGAAAAAAACCCCTAAAAATTACTAATTACACTATACGTTTTAATTTTGCAAATAGATGGAAATATTTTTCAAACGAAATATATATTACGCAACACAGGAAGGGACAAAACAATCAAGTTGTTGATTGAAGGAATATTAAATTTTTGGTCACCGTAGAACAACAATTCGCTTCTATTCCTTTACTTTAGAGTGGCGGTTGGTCGATTGAAATATGTATCCACTATATGAACTCAAACACCAAAGTATAGGACCTTCCTTTATACTATATACGTGGCTTGAATTCCTCCGGCGATTTCACATATATTTGCGGACAAGAAAATTTTTCAACTTTTACTACACAATATTATATTTAGAAAAAAAAGAAATTTATGTACATTTTTACTCAAACGGTAGTAAATTTGTTTATTTGCTCGAAATCAATTTTTCTTTCGAATACAAATTTTTGCTTCGAATAGAAAGTTTTATTTGACTCAAAAAAAATTTTTACGTCTAAAAACATTTATTTTTCGATGTAAAATTTTTGGTTCGAATAAAAACTTTTATTTGACTCAAAAAAAATTTTTACGTCTAAAAACATTTATTTTTCGATGTAAAATTTTTGCTTCGAATAAAAACTTTTATTTGACTCAAATAAAAAGAAATTTACATCTTAAAATATTTATTTTTCGATGTAAAACTTTAGCTTCGAATAAAAACTTTTATTTGACTCAAATAAAAAAAAATTCTTTACATTTTAAAAATATTTATTTTTTGGTATAAAACTTTAGCTTCGAATAAAAACTTTTATTTGACTCAAATAAAAAAAATTCTTTACATTTTAAAAATATTTATTTTTCGTTGTAAAATTTTTGATTGGAAAAAACAAATAAATTATCGTTTTGGGTATAAAAAAAACTAAACCTTCGGAATATTTAATATTTTTTTTCGATTTTACGAAAAATGGAAACTTTCTGTTCCAAATGAATGTCAATGGAAATTGACCCAATTTTTAACGGTGCGTTTAAACTTTAAATAAGGAATGCGAGAGAGGGGCTAATTTTTTTTTCTCTAGGCTGATACTCCCTTTTGGCTTCAGCCCTTCAGACTTGAGCCGAAGCTTTCTCTCTCTCTCTCTCTCTCTCTCTCTCTCTGTCTTTCTCTCTTACTCACTCACTCCGAAGCTACTAGCTCTTCAACCCCACGAAACTCGACGGTGGTTGGATTTAATTATGTTTGGAATTCAGCGCTAATTAAGTTTGATCGAACGAATCCGCGGGTTTGCTATAGTATTGGTCCATTGCTTACGAAACAAGGATAACGACCACGACCATAATATAAATTAAAACACACACAATATTCCCTTTACATTCAAGAAATTTTTTCCTTCTCATTCTATTTTCATCGAAATAGAAATATTTCTCTGAACGCATTTTTTTTAATTATTATTTATTCTACATTCCAATCTTAGATTTTTTGTTTCTCTTATACAATATAATAGGAATTATTATATTGTAAAATAATATTTATTGTTTAGAATAAAACAATAAATTATTATTATACCCTTATTATTTTTTAATAATAAGGGAATATTAATTATATTCTCTATACGTCTAATAATAAAATTTTTAACTAAATTTTAGTGAGAAGATACTAGTTTTTAGTATGAAAATTAGTAATTTTTAGTTCAAAAAAACTATTAATTTTTTGCAGAAGAGAAAATAATTATAAAAATGTAAAAGAAAATAACAAACAAACATTTTAGATGATTAACGAATGTAAATTCTGCAAAATATTTTTCCTTTTTTAATATGAATAACTCAATTGCTTAACAAAATTTTGACTTTTTCCCAAACCCTCAAAAATATTCTGATTCACTCTAAAAATGAATAGATATTCCAAAAAATTAATTACATTTATTTAACAATTTCTTAAATTGTACAATTATTCGAAAATACTCTCTAAATTTGAACTAGTAAAAATGTTTACTAATTGAAATTAGTGACTGACATTTTGCTTTTGAATTAGTAAATAATTAAATAAATTAAATTATTAAATTAAAATTATTAAACTAAATTAGTAAATTTACTAATAAATTAGTAGAAATTACTATTTATTAGTAAATTTCACTAATTCAAACGCAAAAAGTCAGTCACTAATTCGAATTAGTAAACATTTTTACAAATTCAGATTTAGAGAGCATCAATAACTTCTGTTCTAAATAAATGTTTAATCATAATAATTTTTTTACAGGAATCAATTATTTATAATAATTTAAAAAGAAAGTTCTTTGAGAATTTTAAAATCCACTTTTTCAAAAATCAACTTTAGTAAATTTAAATTATTCCGAAATTCTTCAATTGAATGCGTAAAAAAATAAACGCTAAAAATAATTTTAGAAAAAGAATCAATTACACTTTTTAAAAATAATTAATTCTACAGAATTGTCAATAATAAGTTTTAGAAATACAAATTTTCGCCGAATTTGATTGAAAACCTTTTGAAAATTTAATTACTTTTGAAAATTCATGCTTTAATACTTTTAATAATTATTATTATCAAAAAGTTTAAGTGAAATTCATTTTTAAATAAACTTTTATTCAAGAAGTTAATAATTTAAATACAAAAATATATATAATTTAGTTGAATAATTAAAATTTCTTAAAATTGAATTTTTATAAAAGAATTTTATCAAAACATTTTTAAATAATTTATTTCTTTTAACGATTATTCATAAAATTTTTAAGAACAAATACATTTTTCGATGAATTCGACTAAAATTGTATGAAAAATAATGAAAACTCTGCGATGAGTTTTATTTATGAAAATAATTAAATTTCTAAAAAGAATTTTAATATTTATTAAAAAAATTTAATTATTGCGAAGAAATTTATGAAAATTTTGTAAATAATAGATTTCATGTGAATCTATTATTTATATGCATAATAGAAAAATTTTTGAAAATTAATGAAATTTTGACGAGAAAATTAAAAAATTTTTTAAAATTAATGTAATTTTGACTAGAAAATTAAAAAAATTTTGAAAATTAATGATATTTTGACGACAAAATTGAAAAATTTTTTGAACATATTTGAATTTCTGTAAAAAATTTTATTACTTTTGAAAATAATGGAATTTATGCAGTCAGTTGCAATGTTTCAAAAATTTAATTTATTATTAGAAGAGTTAAAATTTAAAAATTAAATTTCGTGCCAAGTTAGCAAAGCAGTGAAAATTTTTGGTCAGAAATTTTTTTCGTTTTTACGTTATTTACAACAGTGATTTACAACAACAAATTAAAACTGAAATAATATTTCAAAAAAATTTAATTAATTCATTTTTTTGAAGGCCCAAATATGAAATTTCATGCAACGTTTCCAAAGCAGTGATAAATTTTCTTAATTTCAATTTTTTAACAAAATTTAATTTTTTTACTAAACGAAAAAATAGGCATAATTTATATTTCAGAATTATTATTAATCACAAAATATTCTTTTGTTTTTTAAATATTTAAATTATTTTTTGTGTTAAAGAAAAGTTATAAAAATAACATTTTTGTAATTTTTCATAAATTTATCAAAGAATTTTATATTGAAATGCTGTAAAGATAATCGAATTCTTTTGAGTAATAATAATAATAATAATAATAATAATAATAATAATAATAATAATAATAATAATAATAATAATAGTAATAATAGTAATAATAGTAATAATAATAATAATAATAATAAATTAAGACTTCGTTTGATGTGCGTAACATTTGCTACTTATTTATATTATTTATAAAAAAATTTAAATACAAATTTTATAAAATTCAATTAGTTTTAAATTTCTTAATTAAAAAATGATTCCAAAATAATTCATATAAAATAATTTTTTCTGCATAGTTTTTCAAAAATTAAATTATTTAAAAAAGTCAATTTTCAATTTGTAAGGCTAATTGTTGTTAAAAACCGAAAGAGTTTGAAATAAATAAAATTTTTCCAATGCTGAAAAATAAAATTCTGAATTTTCTTTTAATTTTTTGAAATTGTATATTATTGCAGCACTTTTGACAAAATTCCCTGACTTTTACCTGATTTCCTTGAATAAATTTAAAAAATAGTGATTTTGCGTAGAATTCTTCTACACTGAAAAAAAAATTTATTTGATTCAAATAACCGATTATTTGTCTATAATCAAATAAATATTTACTTAAATCAAATAATTTTTATTTGAATCAATTAATTAGTATTTGCTTCAAATACTGAAATATTTTATTCAAATACAATTTATTTGATTCAAATAACCGATTATTTGTCTATAATCAAATAAATATTTACTTGAATCAAATCATTTTTATTTGAATCAATTAATTAGTATTTGCTTCAAATACTGAAATATTTTATTCAAATACAATTTATTTGATTCAAATAACCGATTATTTGTCTATAATCAAATAAATATTTACTTAAATCAAATAATTTTTATTTGAATCAATTAATTAGTATTTGCTTCAAATACTGAAATATTTTATTCAAATACAATTTATTTGATTCAAATAACCGATTATTTGTCTATAATCAAATAAATATTTACTTGAATCAAATCATTTTTATTTGAATCAATTAATTAGTATTTGCTTCAAATACTGAAATATTTTATTCAAATACAATTTATTTGATTCAAATAACCGATTATTTGTCTATAATCAAATAAATATTTACTTGAATCAAATCATTTTTATTTGAATCAATTAATTAGTATTTGCTTCAAATACTGAAATATTTGATTCAAATACAATTTATTTGATTCGAATAAAAATTATTTGATTCAAGTAAATATTTATTTGATTATAGACAAATAATCGGTTATTTGAATCAAATAAATTTTCTTTTCAGTGTAGAAGAATTCAATTTATTTGATTCGAATAAAAATTATTTGATTCAAGTAAATATTTATTTGATTACAGACAAATAATCGTTTATTTGAATTAAATAAATTTTTTTTCAGTATAAATAATAGAATTTTTTACTGTTAATGACACGAAAATAATATTAGTTAATTTTGACTAGAAATCTATTAGAAACAAAGTAACAAATAAGTAATAAATTGTAATTAAATGAAATCTATTTTTGATAAATAAGTAATAAATTGTAATTAAATGAAATCTATTTTTGATAATTAATTGCAAAATTTTGTTAGCTTGTGTAATGTATGAAATTACAAATTAGTAAATAATATTATTAGCTAAAGTGAATTAGTGGCTTAATTTGAACTACAAAATTATATTTAGAGCCCGGAATAAACTGAAATATGAATTCTTTTCTAAATTCGAGATAATTTAGAGAGAAAGGAATGTTGAATAGTTATGATAATATCAAGTGGAAAACTAATCGAATCGTTTCCTTTCGATTATAATAAGCTTAAACGGAAATGAGCGCTGGAAAAGTTATCGACACGAGGCGACACCCTCTTTCGCTCTCGCCAGTAATTACCATAGATGATAAGGACTTTCGAAAGAATGCAATTTCACATTGCGATTTGCCTGCGAATCATGGTGACTCGTTTAGAGACCGAGGGCAATTATCTTTAGAAATTAAGGGCGTTAAGACGTTGATGGTAAGAGGGAGAGAGGAGAGGAGAGGAGGGTCTCTCTTAGGTGCGTATATATGTATATATATGGTTGATGAAATGGCAAATCCTTGATGGAGGCTTGACGACTTTACGACAAGAAAAGGGGGAAGTTGATTTTGACGGTAGTGGATTCGCCACTTGCCGGCAAGAACAATTCGGCCCGAAGCGCATTCACAGGCCTCGATAGGGTTACCAATTTAGACCAAAGGGTGATTACGAAACCTTCCTACTTGACCCTTTCTAGCCGCTTGCCTCATGAAACTCTATACAGCATCTCCTGTAATATATGGGCGAAAATTTACAAATTCAATTTTTCTTCATAACTAAATTATCGCAACGACAAATAATATTAGATTCGAAACTTCAAAAATAGTTATTTCTTCAAGCTAATGTCACCTTTCGGTCGTTATTATTATTTTCTTTAAATCCTAAGTGTTAGAATTGAAATTGAAGAGATTAAGGATTTTCAATTAAATTAAGATTGTAAATTAAGGAAATGAGAGAAACTTAGAAAAATTTGATACTTTCTTCTTTAGATTATTTTAGAAACATTTTTTTCAGAATTTTTTATTCTTTCTTAAAAAAATAAAATAAATTTGCAATTTAACATGGGCTCTTATGGGAGCATAGATAAATCTAAGAAAAAAAGTATATGAAGGAAATGAGAGAAAAATCTGTGATTTTGTGTACAGATAGACAATATTAAAAAGTTAAAACTAGCAAATTTTCGAGAAACTTTACCACGGATTTAATGAATAAATTATTTTAATTTTTGTTTTCAAAGCAATAATAAAAACACATGAAAATGTGGCAACATCGCAACAACACATAACCTCAAAAAAATACAAATTTGATCTCTACACTTGAAATTAAAAATATTCCTTATTAATAAGTTAATAATTTTCATGTTTCTTTTGTATATTAATTATATTTTACATTTTATGATAATTTTCGTGTTTCCAACACTAAAAAATTTGAGGTTAGCGTCTCTGACAATATAATTATATACCAGTCGTACCAACCATAAGTCGAGTGTGTATTGTCATGATTTTTATCACAATTTCAGAAAATTAATTAAATTTATTTTTTAATATTTGAGTATTAAAATTTTAGCATTAATTTTTACATATTTTTTTAATGTTTCTTGTCTTTTAATAAAATAAATATATAGGTTTTTTGATTAAAATTTTGAAATTGGTGGAATGGGGAGAGTCCCCTTGCCTCTCACTACTTCATGTGCAATCCTTAAGGAGGCTTATATAATTAAAACATTACAAATTAAAAATAAATTGAACAATAATTTCATTTTTTGACGAATTCGATGAAAATTTTGTATATTAAAAATAAATTAAAATTCTGCCAAGAATATTATTAATATTTGAAAAAAATCATTAAATTTCGGAGAAAATTCGGAGAAAATAACATTTCGAAATATTATTTATAAAGACAATTTAAAGTTTGATAAGAATTTTTGTAAATTTTGAAATATATTTTGATATTTGCGAAGAATTATATTACACGTTTGAAAATAATTTAATTCTTCAGACTAATTTTATTAAAATTTTGGTTTAAATAATTGAATTGTTTCGTGAAATTTTATTCAAATAGCAAACGTTGAAAATAATTGGATTTAAAAAATTTTTTAAATCAATTAAATTTCTACGAAAAGTTTTATTAAAATTATTTTGAAAAAAAATTAAATTGCTACAAAATAATTTCATTGAAATTTTTGAAAATAATTTAATTCTTTGAAGAATAAATAATAAAAGATAAAAAAAATAATTAATTTTCTGAGAAGAATTTTACTTTTTTTTAAATAATTGAATTTTTCTACAATAATATTTGTATTTGCTTCACAATTCAATTTTATTTTAGTGTTTTAACTAAAAATCTTCTATGAATCCGTTATTTTTAAATAACCAATTAAATATATGGGTGATTCTTTACTCTCCTATTTATACTCTAATTTAATAACATTAATAATTATTTTCTAATCTGCTTTAAACTTTTTTACAATTAATACTTAGCATGTTTTTTATTAAAATTGTAATCGAAAAAAATTTTTTATTTTAAACGAAAGTTATCACTTGTTTGGAAATGACCCAAAAGTGACTTTTCTCGTTTCTCCACATAGAAATCATGAAGTTTAATATGCTTTATTTTACACAAAGTCTATTTTAATCTTATTTTTACTTCTTCCTTTCGAAAGTTTATCTTTAATAGTAAGTTTTCTTGTGTTGTTTTCCAATTTTCACGAATAAATTAGTGTAAAAATATTTTTTTAATACTTTCCTCACTATTTTTTTAATGGAACTGGAGTTTACATTTTCATGTTGTTTGCTATTTTTGTATTAAAATTTTTAGTTCGATTTTGCTTCGAATTTATATTATTAAGTTAAAAAGTTGTATTTATGTTTAAAGAAATAGCATTTTTAGATTTAAAACTATAAAAGTTACTAGTATTTTCGGGGTATTTTAATGATGCGTTAACTTCCGGCGAATATCACTGAATTCTTAACCAGTAAAAAAAATAAAAATAATAGTTATTGAGAGTAAACAAATCTCTTTAATATTTTATAAATATTGTTTGATTTTAATCATTTTTATGGCTTTAATGAATTTTTTCTTTGATTTGTAAATTCCGATTACTGGTAAACTCGTCTGATTTCGATTCGCGTAATAGAAAATTTGTGTTTTTTATAAAAAAAAAATATTATTAACCACTAACATGCCAATAACAGGTGTGAGTAAAAACATGTTTTTATTTATTAATTAAAGAAGTCAAAAATAATAAAACAAATATTGGAAAATTTTTTTGGCAAGAAATGTTTATTTTATTCGAACTTAGGCGTGTGTTTCGAGAATTATGTGCTTCTTTCCAATGTAAGTGTTTGTTTCTTTGAAAATTTCCTTTTTTACCACACATCGTTAAAAATTGTTTTGTGTTAAAATCTTTTGGAATATTACTTAATTGCTGATCAATAAGCTCCTTTAGAATGTAATTTATTTATTTTTTACCCTATTTATATTATTAATGGACAAAACGTGACTTTTTGAAACTTATCATTTAACCTCTAAAGGAAATTTTTTCAAGTTATTTAAATATAAAATAAAGAGATCAATTTAAGCTTAAATGTGTACAAAATAATTAATTTCAAGCTTCATTATACAAATCTATGTAGAAAATTTTCAGAAAAATTTATATTTTTAAATAAATGATCCCAGAGCTAAAACTTACCGCACTTTTAACAACTATAAATGGGTGAATTTTCTGAAAGAGACACTTTTAAATTTCAGCTTTTCAATTAATTTTTTTCTTCAATTATATGGTTTTTTCTATTAAAACTACTTAATTTCATACTCAAAAGTAAGATTTTTAGGTTGCGCAAAATTAATTCTTAAAAATATTAAAGTTTTTTTCATTTGAAAAATATTATTGTTGCACCATTAAATTAATTTTATTTAATTGGCGAGCTTTTCTATTAAAAATTCACGCCAATATCGCGTTCACGAAATCGAAAATAAAATCACACTGCTTAAAAATTAATAATTTGTATATTTTAATACCAAATATATTCAATTAGATGAAAATATAAATGTATTTAAAGTATTTGATTTAATGGTAATTTGGGTTAATTTTTTCAAAGCAATGCAGGTAAATACTAAAAACAAAAGAAAAACTAGCATATTTCAAGGAAAAGGCTTCGGAGATGAAAAGCTTCGGAGATGAAAAATAAATTTTCTTTCATATTTGTATACATTAGGGCGCAATTAAAATATGTTTTTTAGTAAAACATACAAATCTCACACCCTCATTTTATATTACCATCGAAATATTCCGTTAAATTTACTTCTACATTCAGTTATTTATTAAAAAGGAAGGCTTCGGAGATGAAATTAATTTTTACTCGGAAGAAAATGTAAATTTCGATTATTTATAACAGCGAATAATTTTTCTCCTTTTTGTAGATAAAATATAGGAAAATTTAACATCAGATTCTCAGCTTTATTTTAATGTGCATTAAAATTTTGTTTAAGATATTTTTAAAGTATAAAATGTCAGTAAAAATTGTAAAGTAATTTTAACCTAAAACTGAAGACAAAGTTTAAACATTTTTATCAAAAATAAAAGTGAGGTCTACAAATTTTTAAAATGCACATAATGATAGAAAAAACATTGTACTTTTTGACAAAATTTTTAAAAAATTTCTAAGAAATTGAAAAAAACCATGAAAATTAAATTTTATTGTAGAAGTCCTATTGGAGACATGTTGAAAAGGCTTCGGAGATGAAAGTAATTTAGTTATTACGTAAATTAAGTTGAATAAAATTATTTAATTTTCTTTTAAAAATGATAAATAAGTCCTAAATTTTCACTATGGAAATTGATAATAATTATTAAAGAGTAGATTTTGTAAAATTAATCGAGACATCAAAAATTGTCACTTTCAGAAAATTCACCCAAATATAACTTCTAACAATTATAGTCTAAATTTGAATTAGTAAAAATGTTTACTAATTGAAATTAGTGACTGACTTTTTGCTTTTGAATTAGTCAGTTTTACTAATAAATTAGTAGAAATTACTATTTGTGTCGCGATCTGAAGAAAGGGACCTTAGAAGCAAACCACTTTAAGGTTATGTTAGTGTTACTTTTTTGTTGATTAAAAGTTTCTTTTTACGTTTTTGCAAATTAAAATCAGTTTTTATTAAATATTTTAATTGTACTGAAGACTTAAACATTAATGAATCCAACTGACAATTAATTCTGTTTTTGTATTTTCATTTAAAAAATTGCAAACATAACCTATAGTTTTTTGCTTCTAAGGTCCCTTTCTTCAGATCGCGTCACATTTATTAGTGAAATTTAATAATTCAAAAGCAAAAAGTCAGTCACTAATATTTGAATAAGTACACATTTTTACTAATTCAGGTTTAGAGGGTAAATTGAAATCTAAAAAGGAAAAATAAAAAAAAATTGTTTCTTCAAAAACTATCGTTGTACACTTGTATTAAACGTGGATCGAGAGGTATAGTGAACATTTTGGGGGAAATCTTGATCTCTGACCCCGGCATCAAGACACATACGTTTAGCTACTACTTTGCCACTATATATACAAGCAAGCCACGATAAAACATCGTCGAATTCGCACGATTGAATTACAGTTTAATTAACTCGCGGGCAATTAAGTTTTACCCTCCTCCACCACACCTCTTGCCGAACCAACTTCACCCCCCCTCCCATCCCTCCAGCATGCCTCTTGGCTCTTTTCAATCCGCGAATCGTCTCGCACACTACCAATTTTCCTCCCCCTCCTTTCCCTTTGCCCTTATCTCTCCTCCCCCAATCCATCTCACTCTCTCTCTCTCTCTTTCTCTCTCTAACCATGTGCAATTTAAGCAACCATGCTCAGTCGCGAATCATGCATATCCGCCCTCAACGTTTCGCCACAAGTTTTAGCTCAGACCCCGTTCGCGATTTCATCGAAAACTTTTCCGTTTTCGATTTACCAGTGGCGCGGGCTTCTGGTATTTTCATTCTCCTCTTCCCTTTTTTTTCTTTTTTTGTTTTTTGGCCCAAACTCCGAACCCTATTTCCTCATTCGTCCCTCCCTCCATACTTTCAATTCGCCGATATGCAAACTGCGTACGCAATGCACACGCGAAGGCTCAAGCAGATGTTAATCGTTTTTGGTTTGCGAATTCGTGGAGCGTCAAGTATAATGAAAAAAAAAATCAATTTTGAAGAGGGTAGCTAGATGTATGTTATAGGCAAAATAAAATTAATTGTATTTCTGATAAATGCAGAGCAATTATTGGGGGGTTGAATTTTAGTGCAGGGAAAATTGAGGTTTATACTTCTATTAATTGTGAACTAATATTTTCAGTGATTATTTAAAAGTATCAAATTGCAACAAATTGATACTGAAAATGTGGTCCAAGTAGAAAATGTAAACAATTTTTTTGCTTTAATTTGAATTACTTTAGCGTTTAGTATTAGTAAATACCAAGAAAAGTGTGATTTGATTTGTCAAAAGGAAGAATAAATTAAAAATCAAATAAAATAATCATTACACAGGCACACAAAAAAAAGTTGTCTGTTCATTAAACCAGACATATATATCTTATAGTAATTTTGTCCGCTGAAAACGAATCTAAAGTCAGATTTGCTCCATCACCCTCAGTTTTTTTTAAATCGACAAAACTACCCTTAAATTCAAATTTTAAAGTAAAAAAAATTGAATAACAGATTTCTCTCTAAAACAAAACAATAAATTTATCTACTTTTGCTACAACAACTCAGAAACAATGTCAACATTGCTTAAACACCCTTTGTTTTTTATTAAATCAAAAAAACTACCCCTAAAATGTAAAAATTCAAAATTACAATATTAAAAGTAAAAACCTGTATTGGTTATCAAAACAACAAAATAAATTTATGTACTTCTCTTTCAAAATTCCAAAAGTAATATCAAAATTACTTTATCACCCTCTGTGTTTTTAAATTGAAAACACCACCCCTAGTATGTAAAAATTCAAAATGTATAATAAAAAAAAGGAAAAACCACATTGTTTTTCAAAATAGAACAAAATAAATTTATGTACTCTTCTTTCAACAACTTAAAAACAATGTCTAAATTGGTTCACCCCCCTTTGTTTTATTTTGAAAAACCTACCCTTAAATTTAGAAAATAAAAGTTTAAATTGAAAAAAATTAAAAACCACATTGTTTTTTAAAATAGAACAATAAATTTATGTATTTCTCCTTCGACAACTCAAAAACAATGTCAAAATTGCTTCATCACCCTCTGTTTTTTTTAAATTGAAATAACTACCCCTAATATGTACACTGAAAGAAAATGTATATTAAATTTTGTAAAAGTATTTTACAATTTAGGGAAAGAGTGCAACAAACCGAAATTTTGATATAAAAAATACTAAACTTTAAAAAAATATATGTAGAATTTAGTAAAGTTATATTAAAATATTTAAAATTGAATTTAAATTCTTCATATTTGATATCATTATACTAAATTCGATATAATCTTTTTTAAAGTTCAATATTTTTATATCAAAATTTCGGTTTGTTGCACTTTTTCCCCAAATTGTAAAATACTTTTACAAAATTTAATATACATTTTCATTCAGTGTACATATTAGGGGTAGTTATTTCAATTTGAAAAAACAAAGGGTGAGGGAGCAATTTTGATAATGCTTTGAGTTGTTTAAAAAGAAGTACATAAATTTATTGTTCTATTTAAAAAAAAACAATGTGGTTTTTAATTTTTTTACTTTAAACTTTTATTTTGTGAATTTAAGGGTTGGTTTTTCAATTTAAAAAAAACAGAGGGTGATGGAGCAATTTTGACATTGCTTTTGAGTTGTCGAAAGAGAAGTACGTAAATTTATTGTTCTATTTTGAAAAACAATGTGGTTTTTAATTTTTTTTTATTATACATTTTGAATTTTTACATATTAGGGGTGGTTTTTTCAATTTAAAAACACAGGGGGTGATAAAGTAATTTTGATATTGCTTTTGAAATTTTGAAAGAGAAGTACATAAATTTATTTTGTTGTTTTGAAAACCAATGTGGGTTTTTATATTAAAATTTTGAATTTTTACATTTTAGGGGTAGTTTTTTCGATTTAATAAAAAACAAAGGGTGTTTAAGCAATGTTGACATTGTTTCTGAGTTGTTGTAGCAAAAGTTGATAAATTTATTGTTTTGTTTTAGAGAGAAATCTGTTATTCAATTTTTTTTACTTTAAAATTTGAATTTAAGGGTAGTTTTGTCGATTTAAAAAAAAACTGAGGGTGATGGAGCAATTCTGACTTCAGATTCGTTTTCAGCGGGCAAAATTACTATAAGATATGTATGTCTGGTTCAATGAACAGACAACTGTTTTTTTTGTGTGCCTGTGTTATTTGTCATAAATTTCATTGCACACAAGAAACCATTTAACATAAATTTCTTGTGATAAAAAATTCATTTAACTTTCATTTTAATTGTTATACAATTCATTTTACATAAAATTCACCTGACATAAATTCCAATAGTTGTAAATATCATTTAACATAATTCTTACACTGAAAAAAAATTTATTTGATTCAAATTACCAATTATTTGTCTATAATCAAATAAATATTTACTTAAATTTAATAATTTTTATTTGAATCAATTAATTAGTATTTGCTTCAAATACTGAAATATTTGATTCAAATACTGAAATATTTTATTCAAATACAATTTATTTGATTCAAATAAAAATTATTTGATTCAAGTAAATATTTATTTGATTATGGACAAACAATCGGTTACTTGAATTAAATAAATTTTTTTTTTAGTGTATTTAACATTATTTTTTTACTCAATTTGATACCCTTAGAAAATTGTGATTCGATTTCTAGACGACAAACATTATTTTTTCATTATTTTTTCCTTGAAAAAATCTAAATTTTTCTAAACAAAAATATAAAATCTTCGAAGCATGGCAAAAATTGAAATGATATTGCTTTTTCACTATTAAATATTGAATTTTGAATTATAGGGAAAAAGTCAATGAGCTGCTAAAAAGTTATCACAGAAAAGTAATTTTTACAAAATACAAACAATTTTATTCTATTTATTGCAGGTAAAATAATTTTTTTTTGCCTGCAATTTGCAACAGTTGTAAAGCAAAGCTTTGAACATAAAGTTTATCTATCTTTATCGAAAGTATCAGACTTTCCGCTTCAACTATCTCATTCACTTCTCTTTCCCGATCGTAGAAGCTTCTCAGTGCCTTGAACTCGAAGTATATACGACTTTAGTTTGCAGTTTCATTATGCAGTAGTTCGTTACTTTACCGTTGAATAGAGATGAAACAAAAGAAGAAGAAGAAGAAGAAGAAGAAGAAAAAAAGAGGAAAGCAGTCAGAGTGTAAATTAAGAAAATGTTGCAATTAAGAAAATTTGTGTTTGATTTCGTTTCGTTTTTTTTTTCTTTTTTGCTGGAGAGTATTTTCTCCTTGGGAAATAATTTTGCAATCTTGAGTGAGAAAGTGCGAGGGGAACGGAAGGAAGACGACCAGGAAGGAAAGGAGCATACGGCAAACAATATGGCGCTCGGAGACCCCTGGAGCAGTGCTGAGTACACGGGGGTTAGGGGAAGTAAGGACTGGTCAGTATGCAATATGCTAAGGCTTCCACCACCCCTCCCTTCAGCGTCGGCTTGCTTCTGCACCGGCCAAACCCCTTTTCGTCCTCTAACCTTCGAATCCTTGGGTTTGGGAATTTAATTACAGTATAGTGCCTACATTGTAGCCCCAGCCGGCCCGGAAATAAACTCCCTATTGTCGCGGCACAAAGCTTCTATTTGTCACGAGACGGGGTTCGACACTAGTCTCTCTCTCTCTCTCTCTCGCTCTCTCTCTCACTCTTCCATATCTAACTTTCACTAAATCGATCTTTCCCGTATGTCTAAATTCCAGATAATCTTCAATTTGCATTTTCTAATGTTCTCTCCTCGAGGAAAGATGGAATTTAAATATTCATGTAAATACAGTCCTTGGTTAGTAGGAATCTTTCCGCATTTTTTACCACTGTTTAGAAAAAATACGCAATTAGTCACTTATTACTAATTTAGTAGCATCGATTCTGTTATTAAATGAATTAACTCTTTTTAATCAAAATATTTAATACTTAAAAAATATACAGTAAATCGTGAGGTCAGTATCATTTTGACACAAAATTTTTCTTGAAGATTGTTGTATTTTACAATCGGAGATATTGTTATTTTGTTCAATTGATAAAATAAAAATTGTTATTTTGAACAAACAATGTAATTAAACTTATAAAATAAATAAAAAAATATTTTCATTGTAGAATATTCTAAAATAAGTTTTTTTTGCATTTTATTAGTAATAGAAAATAATTGAATAGAAAATAATATTTAAAAAATTCATGAATATTTTGTGTAAACTTTTTAATTAATTTTGGAAATTTAAAAATTTATGCTAATACCATCATTCAACATATAAAGTTAAATTTATCAGAAAAAAAAGAAATAAATTAGTCTACAATCTATTTAAAAAATGATTTCTCCGTTATAAAAAATCTAATACTGTGGATATAAATAAATAATTTAAATTAAGATAGTTTAAAATATTATTCTTCCTTTTTCCATTAAAACTAATAAAACATGTAAAATCCTATTTCAGAATATTTTATATTGAAAATCCATTAAAGAATTTTTTTTATTTATTTATATTTGTTGTTCAAAATAACAATTTTCATTTTACCTGTTGTACAAAATAATAGTATCTACGATTGTACAACATAACAATCTTCAAAAAAAAATTTGTGTCAAAATAATACCTACCCAAATCGTTAGGTATTAAAATAACACCAAAATGGATTAAAATAACACTAAATTGTATTATTTTAATCCTTTTTGGTATTTTTTTAATACCTAACGATTTACCGTAGTATTAAAAAGTGTTACAGATTAAATTAACACAAAAAAAGATTAAAATAATGAATTATGGTGTTATTTTTTAACAATGAATGAAATTTTAGTTGAATGAATTTTTTAGTTGATTAAATTTTTTTACAAAATCTTTATAAAAATCTTCATAATTTATAATAATTAAAGATGACCAAGTAATTAAATCATTATTTTATATTATAAGAATATTACTATACTTCATTATAATAAAATCATTATTTTATATTATAAGAATATTACTATACTTCTTCAAAGTTAATTTCATATTTTCAATTCAATTATTACTTTCAAAAAATTTTAACTACAATTTTACTTGATATCTATTATTTTTAATAACAATTAATTAATCAATTTCACGAAATTTCAATTATTCAGCAATTCTTTAATTAAATGCATATTAGAAAATAAAAACTTCAAATAATATTTAAAAAAATTCTGTAAAACTTTTTCAAAAATATTAAAAAAAAAAATTTTTTTTTAATTTCAAAATTCAATTATTTCAAAATGTTCAGTCTATATTTCTTTTAATATTCAATTGTAGTATAAAATTTTAACTGAAATTCATTTTATGAAATGAAAAACAATTTTTATTAAAAAATTCTATAAGAATTTAATTATTTAAATGCAAAAATAAATAATTTATTGAATATTTGAATGTTTCTCAAAATTTAATTCTCATAAAGAATTTTAGTAACAATTTTTTTAATAATTCAATTAGTTTGTCTAATTTTATTGAAACTTGTATGAACATAAGTACCTTTTTCAAGGAATTCAATTGTAATTGTATGCAAAATAATAATTAAAACGCTGCGATGGGTTTTATGCAAATTTTCAAATTTATTCGTTTACAATTTAATTTTACAAAATTTCAATTATTGGAAAATTATGCAATTAAAATATATATTAGAAAATAAAAACTTCAAATAATATTAAGAACATTCAATTAAACTTTTCCAAAAATATTAATTTGAAAATTCAATTATTTCCAAAAAGTTCACTCTATATTTCTTTTAATATTCAATTAGAATCTAAAATTGTAACTGAAATTTATTTTTATAAAATGAAAATCAATTTTTATTTAAAAATTCTACAAGAATTTAATTATTTAAATGCAAAAATAAATAATTTATTGAAATAATTGAGTGTTTCTCAAAATTCAATTCCCATGAAGAATTTTAGTAAAAATTTTTTTAATAATTCAACTCTTTTGTCGAATTTTATTACAACTTGCATGAACAAAATTACTTTTTGCAAGGAATTCAATTATAATTGTATGAAAAATAATTAAAACACTCCGATGAGTTTTATGAAAATTTTCAAATTTATTCGTCTACAATTTAATTTTACAAAATTTCAATTATTCGGAAATTCTGCAATTAAATGTAAATTGAAAATAAAAACTTGAAATAATTTCAATAAAAATCCTATTAAACTTTTAAAAGAATTAATTCTACCGAATTTTTTGTCAAAAATATGAAAAAATAAGAATTTCAATGAATTTCTAAAAATCTACGTTAAACTGCTTTTTATACTTTAGTATAATCTGAAATTTTCACTGAAATTCATTTTTAAAACCATTTTTATTAGTAAATTCTACGAGAATTCAATTATTTAAATACAAAAATAAATAATTTATTAATTTCACGTTTCTTAAAATTAAATTCTCATAAAAAATGTTATAAAGAAATTTTTTAAATCATTAAATTCTTTGGACGAATTTTAATAAGATTTATAAGAATGATTACATTTTTCGAGAAATGTGATTAAAATTGCATTAAAAATAATTGAAATCCTGCAATGAGTTTTATTATTTATGAAAATAATTGAATTCTTAAAAGAATTTTATTATTTATGAAATTAATTAAATTATTGCGAAGAAATTTATTAAAAAATTTATAAACAATTGAATTCTTGTAAAAAATTTTATTATTTATGAAAATAATTAAATTCTTAAAAGAATTTTATTATTTATGAAAATAATTGAATCCCTGTAAAAATGTTATTATTTATGAAAATAATTAAATTATTGCGAAGAAATTTATTAAAAAATTTATAAACAATTGAATTCCTGTAAAAATTTTTATTATTTATGAAAATAATTGAATTCTTAAAAGAATTTTATTATTTATGAAAATAATTGAATCCCTGTAGAAATATGATTTATGAAAATAATTAAATTATTGCGAAGAAATTTATTAAAAAATTTATAAACAATTTAATTCCTGTAAAAATATTTATTATTTATGAAAATCATTGAATGTTTTGGTAGTTGTTATCAAAATTTTTTTTTTAAATGGAATTCTTTTGGAAAATTTTCTTGAAATAGTAGATATTATTGAAAGTTATGGAATTTTAGAAAAGTTTTAAAAATAATTTAAATTTTGACAAGAGTTTGATTAAAATTTTGTAAAATGATTGAAAATCAGAGAAGAATTTTATTTTTCATGAACAGAATTGGCCAATATTTTATTTAGAAATTTATAGCAATTCGTATTTTCAGTGTTTTACAAAAATGTCAATAACTTCTAAAGTAATAAACGTTTTTTAATGATCTTGAGCTCATTTGGAAGGTCATTTTCTACAAAATAAGAAGTAGTTCTTGACATTTAACTGTAATTTTTTACTTCGAATAAGCAAGACATCAAAGTGAGACAAAAAATTAAAATTAATTCTTCTATACTAAAAACTATTCAGAAAAATATTTAAAACATAATATAGTTTCAATTTTTCAAGAAAATATACAAAAAAATTTTTATTTAAAAATTATTTTTCTTTTAGTAAGATTATTTGAAATTTTTCGAATTTTTTCGTCTAACTTTGAGTCCTGCTTATATGAAGAAAAAAATTACAAGTTAATGTTTATAAGAAATTCTTATTCTATAGAATGTGACCTTTAAAATAAGCTTAAGATCATTTAAAAGCGTTTACTATTTTAGATGTTTTTTAACTTTTTGTAAAACATTGAAAATTTCAATTCTTATAAATTTCTAAATAAAACTCTAGCCAAATGTCTTCTAAAATGTTTTACCCTTCTTATAATTTTATTATCTTATAAAACTTGTTCCAAAGAAATATTAGTTTTTATAAATATTATGTTATAAATTTTTTTCGTTTCCTTAAAAATGGGTGGACTGACAATTTTGTCTGGTACTGTGGTTAATTTAAAAATTTTAAATAATAGTCTATTTCTAATTTTCAATTTATTAAGAAATACAAGAATAAATGCAAAATGAACGATGTTTTAAATTATCCAGAAATTATTAATTTAATTGACAAAAGTCACGCTTCTTATTAATTTTGAAAAGCAATTCATATTCAGCATGTTTGAATATTAATAATAAATCAACAATGTTTGTTGTTTAATTTCTAATTTAATGCACAATAAATTTACTTAATTGAATAGAAAACGAATTTTTTAGTCAAAGGAATGTTTTAAATTGTTTATTTGAAAATTTATAAGTACAAGTTTGTTTCTAATAGTAACATAACTCAACAATTTATTTCTAATTAATAGTAAGTGCTAATTATTATTATATACAAATTTCTAAATTCAAAATTGTCTATATAAATGTTTCCTATGTTAGCAAATGCTTTAAAATCATTTCCATGTGTAGTCAAAAATTTTATTGAGTCAACAACTAACTGTCATAACAACTAAAATTAATTAAATTAATTAATTAATTAATTAACAATTAATTAATTAAATTTTTTTATCCTTCAAAAATGAAAAATCGATCTTTTGTGTTAATTTTGAGATTATGCGATTGTTTCGCCTTTTTTTGTAGTTGAAATCGAGTAAAATGATTTTTCTGAGCCTTAAAGGCGATAAGCAACGACTGGTTCAAATTTTTTACACAATAAAGTTAATATTTGGGAAAAATCGATAATTCCTGATGAAGAGAAATTAACACAAGCTAGGCACGTACCATCCTCAGTCTTACATTATGAAAGAGATTATGAAGTAACCACAAACCCTTATCCTCCTTATTTCGCTTCTTCGGCAACTTGGCTATAGCAACTTCTCTTAATTATGAATTTTCACTTCAGCATCTTTTTTGCTTCACGGAGTAGCAAAAACTGGAGATATTTTTTCAGTCATCAGCAATTATATATTTATACGTCTAAATTTCAATTAGTAAAAATACAATTTACAGTTTTCTCGAATGTATCAAATTGATATTAATGTGGATCAAACTGATGCGAATTCTTTGGATCAATTTACTATTTGTTCCACATTTTTGGTATCAATTCGCTCCAACACTAAAAAAAAGTTCTAAATTAGATCTGATTTCGGTATTGAAATAGAATCAAATTACGATTTCACTGTTAACTTAAAAGTATCAAATGGCAACGAATTGATACCAAAAATGTGAATCAAATTTGATTATATTAATTTTTATTAATTATTTAATTTATTATTATTAATTATTATTTATTTATTATTTGATTTTTATTAATAAAAAATTGAATTATATTTTTGGCATCAATTTGATCCGCTTTAATATCAATTTAATACTTTCAAGAAAACTGTGTTATTACCAAAATTGGTAATAAATTAGTGCCTTTCTTTTTACAGTGAATTTGATACTCTGAACAGTGATTCGTTACTCATTATTTATTATTTATTGGCAGTTTTTTTCTAATTTAGTAAATTTAGTAAATTTAGTAAATTAAGTAAATTAAGTAAATTAAGTAAATTAAGTAAATTGAGTAAATTTAGTCTTTTAGAGACAAAAGATGAAAAAAGTGAAATAGTGAAAATAAATCTGATTCTTTTGATCTATAAATGGCTCCAAAAGGGATGTTCCATAAAAGCATTAACGATCCTGACGTTCTTCCCTTGTTATTGCTGAATGGCACGCGTCTTCTCGCGTTCAACCATTAAACGGGGCCATTCTGACAATATCGGAGAGATAGTTTTGTCCAAGCTGCATTCTTTCCCTTATATACTTTGAGAATCACTTTTGTCTTTCACAATAAGCGAGTATGCAATAAAAAAAGAGAGAAGGAAGAAAAAAAAGTGAATTTTTGAATCCAGTTAATCACAATAAAGAAATGGCCCCCCGTGAACGATGAAAATCGCATTTGATAGAAGTATTTTTATGAGTTTGTAATTTATTTCTTTGGGGCTTATCAGCGAGTCGATCTTGGCGTTTGCGTGCCACCAGATACGACAAACAGTTTTGCCATCGTATAACAGTACCGAAATTGCCATCATCGTCGACCCATAAATATAACTGCGAGCATAGTGCCACGACTACCTTACATATACAATATAGTGTGTGTCTCTTCTCGCTAAATCGCCCCGGTTTAGACCATAAACCCTCGTAATTATTCACTCGTCGTTAAATCGTTCGACTAACGGTAACAGTAAACTCACTCTCCTCACATTATATTCACGAGCTAAAATACAATATACTAATTGCTCATGCATTCATTTTTTCACATGCGCTCAATATGAATTGAGAGCTTTTTGAACTTAATTGCAAGCTGAATTTTGGCGATTTGAATTAATAATTTTTGGTAATTGAGAAAAATCGTTCATTTTATTTACTACATTGAAAAAAAATTTATTTGATTCAAATAATTCAAATTATTTGAAAAATATTTAATTGATTCAAATAATTCAAATTATTTGAAAAATATTTAATTGATTCAAATAATTTTCAGTTGGATCAAAAAAATATGTATTTGATTCAAATAACTTGAATTATTTGAATCACACTTATTTGAACCAAATAAATCGTATTTGATTCAATTAAATAATTATTTGAATTGAACAAATGAATTTATTTAATACTAATAATGAGTTACTTGAAACTATTCTTTTATTTATTTCATTCAAATACTTCGTATATTTGATGCAAATAAAAATTATTTGACACAATAAATTTATTTTATTGATTCTAATAAACTTAATTATTTAATCCGAATAATTCATTATTCAAAGCAAATACACTATTTTATCAAGACAAATAAAAAAATATTTCAATCAATTAAATAATTATTTGAAACGAAAATAATGAATTACTTGAAACTCATTTATTTGTTCATTTATTTATTTCACTTAAATATTTCATTTATTTAATACAAATAAAAAATATTTCGACAAATAAATGTGTTATTTGGATACAGAATATACGACATTGGCATTCATAAAGTAGATCAGCCCGAGTTCTCACCAAGTCTTTTAGTGGCCGTGTGGCTTAAATAGGTGCGTTTATAGGCTTGCGGTCAGCGTTATGGGCGGGGGGACGTGAGTTCGATTCCCCATGCGAGCGAATATTTTGCATTCTTCGTTTTAAGCTTTATATAAAATAATAAAATTGTGTGTTGTGTTGTGAATAAAAACTGTGTGAACATGTTCATAAATAATGTTGAAAGTCTGTTAAAAAATCAGTTAATATGTATAATATAATAAATAAATGTAGTACAATAATATGTTAATAAATTTAAAAAATACTAAATATTTATTAAAAATTTTTGTATTAAATATAGAATGAAATAATTTTCATATTTGACTCAAATAATTATTTATTAGCTTGAAATATTACATTTATTTAATTTAAATAATTTAAATAATTGATTTAATTAATTATTTATTAGTTTGGAATATTCCATTTATTTGAATTGAATAATTTGTATTTGATTCAAATAAATAGTTATTTGATGCGATAAAATCAAATATTTAGGTCAAATAAATATGTATTTGGTTCAAATACACATTTATTGGATTATAACCAAATAAATGATTTATTTGGATCAAATAATTTTTATTTGATTCAAATAAATTTTTTTTTCAGTGTATAATAACACAGTAAATCGTAAGGTATTAAAAAGTGTTGCAGATTAAATTAACACCAAAAAAAGATTAAAATAATCAATTTTGGTGTTATTTTTTACAATGAACGATATTATGAATGACATCGATAACTCCGAGTATTCGACTCGGAGTCATCGATTTCTTCATTTTTTATAATAATTAAAGATGACCAAGTAATAAATTAATAATAAATAATGAATAAATCATTATTTCATATTATAAGAATATTATACTTCTTCAAAATTATTTTCATTATTTCAATTTAATTATTATTTTCAAAAATTTTACTTTATATCTATTATTTTTAATAATTAATTTTTCAATTTTACGAAATTTCAATTATTCTTAAATTCTTTAATTAAATGCATATTACATTGTAAAAAAAATTATTTGAATCAAATAACCGATTATTTGACTATTATCAAACAAATATTTATTTGAATCAAAAAAATTGTATTTGAATCAAATATTTCAGTATTTGAAGCAAATACGATTTATTTGATTCAAGTAAATATTTATTTGATAATAGTCAAATAATCGGTTATTTGAATCAAATAAACTTTTTTCCAGTGTAGAATATAAAAACTTTAAATAATATTAAAAGAATTCAATTCAACTTTTTCATAAACATTAATTTCAAAATTCAATTATTTCCAAACAGTTCACTCTATATTTCTTATAATATTCAATTACAATCTAAAATTTTAACTGAAATTCATTTTTAAACCCATTTTTATTAGTAAATTCGACGAGAATTCAATTATTTAAATACAAAAGTAAATAATTTATTAATTTCATGTTTCTTGAAATTAAAATCTCATACAAAATGTTATCAACAAATTATTTAAATCATTAAACTCTTTGGACGAATTTTAATAAGATTTTTACGAATAATTACATTATTCGAGAAATTCGATTAAAATTGCATTGAAAATAATTGAATTTCTACAATGAATTTTATTATTTATGAAAATAATTGAATTCCTAAAAGAATTTTATTATTTATAAAAATAATTCAATCCCTGTAGTAATGTTAATATTTATGAAAATAATTGAATTATTGCGAAGAAAAAAAAAATTTGTAAATAATTGAATTTCTGCCAAAATTTTATTTATTTATGAAAATATTTAAATTTTTGCGTAGAATTGTATTCCAATTTTTTTTAATAATGGAATTTTTTTGGAAAATTTTATTGAAATAGCAGATATTGAAAATTATAGAATTTTAGAAAACTTTGGAAAATAATTGAAATTTTAACAAGAATATGATTAAAATTTTGTAAAATAATTGAATATCAGAGAAGAAGTTTATTATTTTTAAAGAGAATTGAAATTTGTAAAATTTTAAATTTTATTTGTAAATTTTAAAATTGAAAAATTTTAATCCTTTTTGGTGTTAATTTAATCCTAGAGGGATTAAACTATTGCAGATTATTTTAATAAATTTTGGTGTTATTTTAACACCTCAAGTTTTACCGTGAAACCTTTCATTTTATTTTGTTTTATTTCCTATTATCACTATTATATTTTTATCAAAAGAATCAGAAAAAAAGATTTTGCATTTAAAAATCGCTATAAAAAATTTGACACTGTTTTGAAAAATTCAAGGAATTTAAAAACGGTCATTAACTTTCTCTCTAAATTTGAATTAGTAAAAATGTTTACTAATTGCAATTATTGACTCACTTTTTGCCTTTGAATTAGTCAATTTTACAAATTTAGGAGCATTTAAAAAAAATTTAGGATTTGTTGCTAACTTGACTATTAGAAAGAAACTGTTTCTCATAAATTTTCAAATTAACGATTTGAAAAAGTCGTCTTACTAAAAATTTCAATTTATTGCTTAGTTAACTAAACACTGAAAAAACATTATACTCGTTTCAAGTAAAAAAATAATTTTCAATAATTTTGTTTTATTGAAATTAGTTTGTAAGCTAAATTCCAATAAACAAAAAATATTTACTGCTTTGATTTAAAAATAATTTTTGTTCTAATAATTATATTCAATTCAAACATATTTTCTGTTTTGGTTTAAACAAAAAATATGTTTCAAAATTTTATGTTTGATTCAAACCTAAAAGTTGACAATAAATAATTTAAAATCAACAGTAAATTATGTTTGAATCAAATATATTATTTCTATAAATAAACCGCAAAAAATATGTTTGAATTAAATTTTAATTTGTTTATCTGTATAGCAAAGATATTTTAAGTTTAATTTAAACAAAATATGTTTGAATCAAATAAATCGTTGCCTTAGTGAACTTTAAAAGAAGTAAATTTTAAGAATTTGTTAATTTTGTTAACTTTGTTGATTTTGTTTAACTTTGTTGATTCATGTTTTGATTAATAAACGACAGAACTTTTGCCATAAAAAATTAAATAATATAATTAATCAAATTTAAAAAGAATGTTTAATTGAACTTTTTTGTGCTAAAAATATATGAAAGAATCTTGTGGTTACTTTTATAAGTAGTAAAAACAAACTTTAGTCAGACGATATTTTGAACACCTGGCAATTTAAGAAGTCAAAACAAATAAAAGTAAACTTTACGCATAACTCTTTTGTTTGACCTAAATTAGAAGTAACTACTTAAATTGTGGCATTTTTTAATTTCCGTCTGACTATTGTTAGGGTTTACTACTGATTATGAAACCGATGGCATAAAATCTTTTGATTACTTATATTTTAAAACTTAATAGCAAACAATTTTTTTACAATCTTCTAATTTTAGGGGCTAAAAATTTTAAGGGCCTTAAAAGTGATAAACAACATTTTTACACTATTTACAAAATTTTATACACCAGAAAGTAAAAAAAAGTGCAACTTACATTACCGGACAAAATTGTCAGTCCACCCATTTTTAAGAAAATGAGAAGAAAATTTTTAACATAAAAGTTCTGAAAACTAAAATTTTTTTTGGTACAAGTTTTGTAAGATGGTAAAATTTTAAAAAGAATAATACCTTTTAGAAGATATTTGTCCAGTATTTCATTAAGAAATTTATAAGAATTAGCATTTTCAATGTTTTAGAAAAATTTGAATAACTTCTAAAATAATAAACGTTTTTAAATTATCTTCACGTTATTTTACAGATCACTTTCTGTAGAATAGGAATTACTTATAAGCATTAACCTATAATTTTTTTCTTCATATAAGCAGGCCGTCAAGGTTAGACAAAAAAATTCAAAAAATTTGAAATAATTTAAAGAAAAATAATTTTAAAATTTGAAACATATTTTTTTATTAAATTTTCTTGAAAAGAATTTACACTTTTATATATTTTTTTGAAAAGTTTTTAGTATAAAAAAATTATTTTAAATTTTTTGAATTTTTTTGTCTCACTTTGACTTCTTGATTATTCGAAAAAAATAATTAGAGTTTAATGTCTATATAATTAATTCTTATTCTGTAGAAAATGGCCTTCAAAATAAGCTCCAGATCTTTTAAAAAAGGTTAATTATTTTAAAAGTTATTTAAATTTTTGTAAAACATTGAAAATGTCAATTCTTATAAATTTCTAAATAAAATATTGGCCAATTCTGTTTATGATTAATAAAATTCTTCTCTGATATTCAATCATTTTACAAAATTTTAATCAAACTCTTGTCAAAATTTGAATTATTTTCAAAACTTTTCTAAAATTCCATAATTTTTAATAGTCTACTATTTGAATAAAATTTTCCAAAAGAATTCCATTTTTAAAAAAAATTTGATAACAACTCCACGCGAAAATTCAATTATTTTCATAAATAATAAAATGTTTTATTGGAATTCAATTATTTACAAATTTTTTTATAAATTTCTTCGCAATAATTCAATTATTTTCACAAATAATAATATTTCTACAGGGAACAGATATTAATATTAATTATTTATTTTATTTACCAAAAATTTCACGAAAAAAGATTTTCTCAAAGAAAGTCAAATATGTCAAATAACTTGTAAAAAGTATTGTTCTTTTTAAAATTTTATCATCTTACAAAACTTGTACTGAATAAAATTTTAGTTTCCGTAAATTTCATGTTAACATTTTTTTACATTTCCTTAAAAATGGGTGGACTGGCAATTTAGTCCAGTACTGTATAATTGTTATAAAAATATAATTTAGCAATTAATGAAAATTTCATTATTGACCTCGAGAGTTTCGATAATTCATAACTCGAAAGTTTGGTCAATTAAACAAAAGTAAAAGATTATGAAAAAATATGTTTCACCGAATTTTAATAATCGTAGGTAAATCTCACGTGAAATTGCACACATTTTGAAGTTTTTTACATTAAAATTTGAGAATATTGAGGATTTGCATAAATTATTGTTTTATTCCATGAAAAACAAATTTAACTATTTTTCTTTATAATAATAAAATCATAACATAAAAATAATTTATAAATTGACTTTAAATTTAGTTAGAAATGATTCATTAATAGAGATACTTTTTTTATTTAGTATTTTTTTTTATTTAGTACTTTTTTTATTTTTGAATCTTTCTCATAAGCGGTGAAATAAAATTCAGATTCATATTTAAGGACAATTGAAACTTTTTGAATCAATAATGTAAAGTGTGTGATGTTTTTTAGTGCGTTTAGAATACACTGTAGGGAAGTGTATCAATTAGTATTTGTTTGTTAACAATTTTTGGTTGTTTCGGTAACATTATTTTTCATTTTTGTTGTTCAAATTTTACTGAACTGTTCAGTAAACTGCAACTGATCACTTTTACCAAACTCTTTACCTTAAGTTTTACCAAACTATGCAATAAAGTTTAGAGGAACATTTATTTTATACTCGTTTTACCGAACTGTTCAGTAAAAATAAGTGTGGGGACACTTATCTTACGTTTTAACGAACTGTTCAGTAAAAATATATATTGGGAACACTCATCTTTTGTTTTATCCAACTATTCTGTAAAAATAACTACGGGGAACACTTATTTTACGTTTTAACGAACTATTCAGTAAAAATATGTATAGGGGACACTTGTCTTACGTTTTACCGAACAACTCAGTAAAAGTAAGTTTAGGAAACACTTACTTTGGATTTTACTGAACTATTCAGTAAAATTATGTATAGGGAACATTTATCGTACGTTACACTGAATTATTCAGTAAAAATAAGTATTTATCGTATCGGAACATTTATCGTACGTTACACTAAATTATTCAGTAAAAATAAGTATAGGGAATACTTATTTTACATTTTAGGGAACTATTCGAAAAAAAATATGTATAGGGGACGTTTATCGTACGTTTCACTGAATTATTCAGTAAAAATAAGTATAGGGAACACTTACTTTACGTTTTACTGAACTATTCAGTAAAATTATGTATAGAGAACATTTATCGTACGTTTCACTGAATTATTCAGTAAAAATAAGTATAGGGAACACTTATTTTACATTTTAGCGAACTATTCAAAAAAGTATGTATAGGGAACGTTTTACTGATCTATTCAGTAAAAATAAGTATTGTGAACGCTTTTCTTACGTTTTACCTAACAACTCAGTAAATGTAAGTTTAGGAAACACTCACTTTACATTTTACTGAACTATTCAGTATAAATATGTATAGAGAACGTTTTACTGAACTATTCAGTTAAATTTAGTATAGGGAACATTTATCGTACGTTTTACTGAATTATTCAGTAAAAATAAGTATAGGGAATACTTATTTTACATTTTAGGGAACTATTCAAAAAAAATATGTATAGGGGACGTTTTACTGATCTATTCAGTAAAAATAAGTATTGGGAACGCTTTTCTTACGTTTTACCGAACTGTTAAGTAAAAATATATATAGGGAACATTTATCGTACGTTTTATCGAACTATTTAGTAAAAATAAGTATAGGGGACACTTATCTTACATTTTACCGAACTATTCAGTATAAATATGTATAGAGAACGTTTTACTGAACTATTCAGTTAAAATTAGTATAGGGAACACTTTTTTGTTTTCTTCAGTGCGTAAAGATTTCGCCGCACTCTCAGTCAATACATTGTCATCTTTTCACCGCCGCGCGACCAATCTCATCTCTTGATGTTGATTCCCAATATCGCGTATAGCGAGCCCTCCCCCGCGCTTCACATAGTCGAAATGGAAAGGGTTCTCTCTCGGTCCGGAAAGGCTGCGGGGTTATAATGAAATATAGCTTCGTTCCGCTTCGTATAAGACTGCATTAAGATTATACCTAGCGCTCTGTGGCTGAAGGGCGAGCGTAGAGGCCGAAATAAGAGGGGTTAACAGGCCCGGCGCGGGGTGTAGAAGGGGTGAGAGGGGGGGGCTATAGAGGCGAGGACGTGGAGAAGCTCAACTAAAGGGGTAAGGGATTCCTCCTACAGTGTTTTAATCAAGCCGGATTTGCTGCGGCAAGCCCTGCTTCGAACTTTCATTTTAGCCTCGAACCGCCCGCAACGTTTTCAGTCTCTCAGACGAGATTCCGATATTCTCGGCGCATTAAAACGCTATCCGTGTCGTAGCGATCTCACCGCACACCGCTATGTCGGCTTAACCTTCCAAGGAAGGGATTGCTCATCCTCTCTCTATATATATACATCCAAGATTCCAAGATCCACGTGTATGTGATAAGAATCTTGCCGAACGGGGAAAAAAAAAGAAAAACTTTTCCTTTTTCCTCTTCACACCCTTCACAAAATTTACTTTGGTGTTTTAATTTAACCTTCGACAGTCTGGAGATTTTTGCGTTCGATAATGAGAAGAACACATTCATGGTAGCACGCATTGAAAAAAATGTACATTACACTGAGAAAACGATTTATTTTATTCAATCATTTAAATCAAACTTAAAATATCTTTGCTATACAGTCAAACAAATTTACGTTTAGATCAAACATATTTTTTGGTTCATTTATAGAAATAATATATTTAATTCAAACATTATTTATAGTTGATTTTAAATTATATATTATCAAACATTTTTTTTTAGCAAAGTTATATTGAAATTAAATAAGAATTGTGGATTTTTTTTAAACACATTTTTTTTAAATCAAACTTAAAATATCTTTGCTATACAGTCAAACAAATTTAAGTTTAGATCAAACATATATTTTTTGGTTCATTTATAGTTAATAATATATTTAATTCAAACATTATTTATAGTTGATTTTAAATTATATATTATCAAATTATTTTTTTAGCAAAGTTATATTGAAATTAAATAAGAATTCTGAATTTTTTTTTAACCCTCCGTCACACACCTTGGAAAAAATTACGACTTTACACACGTTTAGAGGGAATCCCTCACCACATTGTAAAATAAGCGACATTATAACATAAACAAAGAAATCAACAAAAATTTAATTTTAAAACAAGCTTACAAATATGTAGTAAATTATTCTAAATTATAAAATTAATAAAATTAACTTTCGGCCTCAAAAGTAAAAATTAATTACACGAATGCACATCTTCAAAAGAATTACACTTTACATGTAAAAATAATGTAACATTAACAAATAAGCAAAAAAATCATTAAATAATTTATTTTAATTATATTTATAATATAATTTTGTCATTAACCAACAGTGGAACAAAAAATGTTTTGATAACTTGATTTTTTTATTTAACACAACCTCACTTTTTCGTGTTTTTTCTGGCTTTGAAGCTTCATAATTAAATATTAATTATGTTTAAACTAAATGTTTTTTTAAAAATGTGTTGAGGAGTAAATTGTCGAAAGGTATAGAAACTGATTTTATTTTGCAATGAGGAAAACAAAAGTTATTTAAAAAATACTGGAACCATAGAGGGAATTCCTCCCTAGGTGTGTGACGGAGGGTTAAACACATTTTTTTTAAATCAAACTTAAAATATCTTTGCTATACAGTCAAACAAATTTAAGTTTAGATCAAACATATTTTTTGGTTCATTTATAGAAAAAAATATATTTAATTCAAACATAATTTATAGTTGATTTTAAATTATTTATTATCAACATTTAAGTTTGAATCAAACATAAAATATTTAAATATATTTTTTTTAAACCAAAACAAAAAATATGTTTGAATTGAACATAATTATTCAAACAAAAATTATTTTTGAATCAAAGCAGTAAATATTTTCTATATATTGGAATTAAGCTTACAAACAAATTTCAATTAAACAAAATCCTTTGAAATTATTTTTTTACTTCAAACAAGTATAATGTTTCCTCAGTGTAAATTTTCTAAAATTATTTTGCAATTTAGGAAAAAAGGCAACAAACCGATGTTTCAATACAAAAAATACTAAACTTTAAAAAAAAAACTTCTGGAATTTAGTACAAAATATTATATCATAAAAAATAGTAAAAAATAAAATAAATAATAGTAAATAATAATAATAAAATAAATTAATAGTAAAAAATAGTACAAAATATTATATTATACACTGAGAGAAGTCCGGGAACTAATACGTCCCGTGCGAGCCTTGAGTGGTACTTTTGAATGTTTTTATGTGAACCCTCGAATCGGAACGTCTGAAGCCCCGATGCGAAACGTGGAACGTCCCGAAGCGAGAATACGCAGAACTTTCAGTTTTTGCCACCAGTTGTTCTCTCATATGCGAGAACAATGTTTGACTGGATTCGGGGCGTCTCAGCACCAGATTCGGAACAACTCAAATGCGACAAGCATAGTAGCGCATAGCGACGTCTAGCAGGAACTATTACGCCTCGGACTTCTCTCAGTGTAATATTATATTATATTATATCTTGATATTTATCAAATATCAAGAATTTTTATTCAATTTTAATACAACTTTACTAAAGTTCACATAAACTTGTTTAATGTTTAGTATTTTTTATATCAAAATTTCAGTTTGTTGCACTTTTTCCCCAAATTGCAAAATACTTTTACAAAATTTAATATAAATTTTCTTTCAGTGCAGTTTTGTAGTATATTTTTTAAATAAATAATTTACATGCTTTGAATAAAAAGCTTCTTGATTAAACAAACTTTTCGTTGTGTTGAAATAAAATTGTATTCTATTTAAATAAATTTTATTACTCGACATGAAATTTTTATTAATTATTTCTAAATTTATTAAATTAAATTCTTGCAACATAAAAATTTTTACAAACTATGTATAAATAAATGTTATTTATACATATAAATGTGAAATAATGTTAAATGTATAAATAAATGTATAAATAAATGTACATAAATGTTTTAATTTGTTAACTTTCTTAAAAATTCAATTTTGAATAATATTAATCAAAAATTCTAGAAAATTAATTGAATTTTGAAAGAATTGCAGTTCAAATTTTTAAGTATGTTGAAATTTTAAACAAATAAAGAACAATAATTAGTTAAATATTCATATTAAAAAAAATATTAAAAATTGAAAAATTAAATTTGGAGATTTTTAAAAAATTAGGTTTTTGAAACAAACTAATTAAATTCTTTTCAAGAAAAAAGCACTTGAATTCTCAACAAAGGTTTTAACTAATTGAAACAATTGGAAATTTTGTAAAATTTTATATTTTAAAGAATTTTATTTTTTCCTCTTTAAAAATTGTCTTTAAATATAATTATATTTTTTAAATTATATCATTTTATGAATTTACAAAAATTATTCTATTTAAATAATTCAATTCTCGTAGTTGAATTCTCATAGGAATTGATTTAACAAAAATTTCAGACTAAATTTAAAAAAATAATTGAATATTTAAACCGTTACAACAGAAATTTTAGGAATTAATTAAATTTTAAAAGGTTTTTAAATTAAATTCAGTGAAAATTTTACGGAAGAAAAAGTTTAAAAATATCAGAATTTTTATTTTAAAAAATTGTTAATAACATTATTCTTCTTCAAAAATTATTAAAGTTTTTCAATAATTTTATTTAAGAATTCTAAAGAAATAATTGAATTTAGGATGAATTACAGTTGCAAATTTTAGAAATTGTTGGAAATTTTAATACCTCGGGAAAAATAAATATGAATAAGTTTAGAAATTTTTGTTCAACAAAAAGTATTGAAGTTTTGAGAAATTTAATTCAGAAATTTCGTAAAATTGTTTCTTGAAAAAATGAAACCAAATTTTTTTAAAAAGTACTTCAATTTCCGAAAATAGTTTCAAAAAATTGAAAGAATCGAAAATTTTTCCAACTTTTATTAAAACGAATTTTGAATTTTATTTCAAGTTGCTGTTAGAAATATTTTGGTATTTACTGTACGAGTTTTTTGAATAATTATACATTTAATGAAAGACCGTAAGAAAAATTATTTTTTTTAAGACTTTTTTTAAAAAAGGACTTTCTTTAGTCATTTTTATTGCAAATTTTCAAAGTAATTTAATTTTTTGAGCAATTTCTTTCATGTCTTAAAAATAATTATGTTCCTTAATAATTGAAACTAAACATTTTATTTATTTATTAAATTTTATAAAAGTGATTAAATTCTTTCAAAGATGTTATTAAACGTTTTTATTAGTTTTGAGAATTAATTAAATGCTTTTGAAAATTTTTTTAATGTTTTTTTTAAACAATGTAGTTTTTTAAATAATTTTAATTGAAAAAATTTAAAAAATATTTAAATTAAACAAAGAATTTTTTCAGTTTTTAAAAATAATTTTCAAAATAATTTTAGCAATTGATTTTACTTCGAAAGGATTTCCAGACATGAATTTATTTAAAATTTTTGAAAATAATTGAAATCTTCCGAAGAATTTTATTATTTCAGAAAATAATTGAATTTTTTAAAAGAATTTTATTTTTTATAAAGATAATTCAATTTTTAGGAAGAATTTTATGAAAATTTTTGAATACATTTGAATACCATTGAAAATTTTAATTATTTATGAAAATAATTAAAATTTTGCAAATATTTTTATTAAAATTTTCAGAAATAATATAACTGCTTCAATGAAGATTTAAATTCTTTGTAGAAATTTAGTATAAATCTTATTGAATGTAATTGAATATTTTTAAAGAAAAAAAAATTTTAGAAAATAATTAATTTCTTTTGGAAAATTTTTTAACGAATTAAGAAGAAAATTGAATTCTTTCGTGAAATGTTATTGATAATAATTGAATTTTTGCAAAGATTTTGCTTTTATAAAAAAAAACAATTGAATTGTTTTTAAGGACTTATTTAATTTTTTTTTTTGAAAATAATTGAATTTTTTGCAAAAATTTGTATTATTTATAATTGATTAATAATTTGACAAATTTATCTGCATCTTTATTAGCTATAATTTCAGGATTAACAATTGCCAAAGCTTCATGTTCATAAGGAAAGCTCTGTAAAATTTCTGGCTCTTCATTTTCCGAAAAGGATGCTTCCAAAATAATATTTGAAATTTATACAATTTATAGTTACGAATGAATTTAATATTTAGTATTATAGCTTGCCTTCATTCTTATTAAAGTACACGAAAAAAAATTTCACCTCGAACAACTACAAATTTCACTATATTAGCGAAATATTTAGTTATTGCAGCGAATACTTTCGCTATTTTAGCGAATACTTTCGTTATTTTAACGAAAGTTATCGCTTTTCCAGTTAAAGGTTTTTTTTCATGTAGAGTATTTTTGAGAAAGAAAGAGTATTTTTTGAAACAAATCTATATTTTCTGACCCGGTTTATACTTTTTTCTTTATATTCATTTTCATTATGAATACCAAAAGAAATAATTAATTTTACCATTACAGCACTAGAAATTATGTACTTATTATTTGAATTAACCTGAAATTAATGAATTGTTGATTTTTAGAGACAGGGTGGAAAATAATGTTTTCTTTTTTTTTTTTTTTTTGAAAAAGAATTGATTTGCCACTCACATGCAGGAGCTTTGTAAAATGGTAGTTGTTTGGTGTAAACTCGAATGGTCGAGACGTTACGGACTAAACAGGCGGTTGGAAGGTTAGAGAGGTAGAATGGAAGGTGAGGGGGTTGTGTAGAGGAGAGGGATATATTTACGGCGTTACAATGCCCCAAGGGCTAATCCTCACCCCGAGCAGTACCAACAATGCTCTCTTTACTCGTCTAGTTGCAGCAACGCCCTCGGCTCTCCAACCGCGAATCAAAGAACGCTATTCTAAACTTTGCACTACTTCCCTCACTCCCTCACAGCAAAATCACTTCAAAAAAACCTACACCACGACTTTTTCATTTTCAAACTTCAATTCAACACACATGCTTGGATGGAAATCGAATACAATTCGAGGAATTCTTCCAAAATCAAAATCCTTTTTCTAATATGTGTAAATTTACGTATATACGTTAATCTTAATAGTATTAAAATTTTGTACAGTGTTTTTCTTAAAATGTCAAAATAATCCCCAAATGGATCAAAATGATTCTAAAATTGAGATCAAATGATGAATTGATTCACTTTTTCAGAACAATTCGTTGCACTTTAATACTTTTCAGATAACAGTGTATATTTTAAGCTCTTTTTTATTTCAACGAACAATAATTGTTTTTGTTACCTAGACAAAAAGTCCAAAAAAATAGTTTCTGTTGGATTTTGAACGTGACAATGGAAAAGAAAATTTCACGCGCGTTTAGCTTTACTAGTTGTATTAAATATTTTTAAAATCCTAATTAAATTCTTTAAAAGAATTTCTTTGAATCTTTTTTAATAATGAACTTTCTTTAATAATTTTATTTGCAAATTTTCAAAGTAGTTTAATTTTATTGAACAAATTTCTTTCAAGTCTTTAAAATAATTATGTTTCTTACTAATTGAAATTAAACATTTAATTTAATTATTAAATTTTATCAAAATGTTTAGTAGATAATTAACTTCTTCCAAACAATAAATGTTATTAAAGATTTTTATTATAGAGTTTTGGGAAATAATTAAATGCTTTTGAAATTCTTTTTTAGTGATTTATTTTAAATAACGTATTTTTTGAATAATTTCAATTGAAAATTTTGAAAATATTTAAATTAATCAAAGAATTTTTTCAGTTTATTAAAATAATTTTCAAACTAATTTTTGCAATTAATTTCACTTCTAAAGGATTTCTAAACAAGAATTTATTTAAAATTTTTGAATATAATAATCTCTTGGTCAAAATGTCGAAAGTAAAAAATCCAAAATTAAAGATAGTTTTATTAGTTTAAATTGTTTTTAAAAAATAGCTTTTTATTGCAATTTTTATAGAAATTTATACTGTTCTCTTAATTGGAATTAATTAAAAATAATTAATTTGATATTTTTTGCCTCTAAAAATTATATTACTATTCAATAATTATAATTACTAAACTTTTGTTAAATTTTTTTAATTTTAAATTTCTGAATGTTCAAATAAAAGGTATTTATTTATTTTTTGAGTAAATTTAATTTTAATTACTTATTAAGTAAATAGTTAATTATTCAATTACTATCAATATAGTTTCAATAAAACAGAAAAATCAAATTTTGAATTATAATTATAAACAAACGAGATTATTTAAAAAAATTTTTTTTTTATTTCTGTTTAATTCAATTATTTTCCAAATGTTAGATTAAAATTATTAATTTTATTAAATTAAAATTAGTTTGACTTATATTTTGTAAACATACTATTTATTTAATATTTTTTACTTTTGTCATTTTCTCTTTGGATATTTTCTTATTTTGTTGTTTGGGTTTTTTTTTATATTTTGGTGCGGATATTTTGGATTTAACTTGTTGTCCTATATTCATGGTATTCCAATAAAATTTACTTTAAAACTATTTTTAAAAAAATATGTGTCACGCTTTTGCTTCTAAGAAGCAAAAAAAATTGAGGTTATGTTTTCAATTTTTCAAGTCAAAACAAAGAAAGAAAATCAATTATTTTAAGGTTTTATAAAAAAAAATTTCACTAGAAGTTTAAAATCACTGTTAACTCAAAAGTATCAAAATTACAACGAATTAATGCCAAAAATATGTATTAAATGAAAAATTCATCACAGTTTTTGTCATCAATTTGATAAAAGTTGGTTTCAATTAAATGCTGTCAAAAAAATGTTTCAGGAGAAAGGTTTTCTAGTTAGAATAATTAGTGAATGACTTTTTGCTTTTGAATTAGTAAACTCTACTAATAAATTAGTTAAAAAAAATTACTATTTGGTAGTACAATTTAATAATTCAATATAGCAAAAAGTCACTCACGAATTTTTAATTAGTAAATATTTTCACTAATTTAAACTTGGAGAGTACAAGAATTAAAAATAAAATTCATCTCGATTATTAAGATCTGAAAGAAGTAAGAATGAAATTTAAGTAGAGTAAAATTTTTTTAGTCAGACATTAGCCAACTAATATAATTTGACAAACTGGTTTAAAAAATTTCTTAATAGGAGAAAAAATGAAATATTTTTATTACATATTAAAAATGTTATGCCCAATAACGAAAATTGACAATTGCTTTAAAAATTTCTTGGCAATTGACAGAAAAAGAAAATTTATCGTATTTAATAGAAAAATTTGAATTAAGTGAAAGTAATGTTTGAGTAGAGTAGCTTTTTATTTAGTCAGACACATTAGCCAAAATTGTAAAATTTAGTAGTTTGTTTGAAAATTATTTAGTATACGAAGAGAAAAGAGAATTTTTAACTTTTCTTTCTATTTAAAATAAATGAAAATAGCAATTTAAGTAGAGAATGTCTCTGTTTAGTCAGACATTATGGTTAAAAATATAAATCGACATTGGGTTTAAAATTTTTTTAAATACAATGTAGAAAATAAAATTCTATATATTTATTCAGATTTACAATAAAGAAAAATACAGATTGAGTAGAGTACGTCTTTGTTCAGTTAGACAGACTTTTAAAACACAATTTAACAGTAGTTTTAAACTGCAAGGGAGAAAAAAACTTTTGTTGTTTTTAATGATTTTTAAAGTAAGTTAAATTTTTTCTATATTAGAAGAGTGAAAAATAGAAATATTTAGATTTATCAAGATTAAAAATAATAAAAAATAAGGATTAAGTAAATAAGGTTTCTTTTTAGTCAGACTTGTCTTTATAATAAAATTTAACAGTGGGTTTAAACTTCAGTGGAAAAGTTTTTTTGTTCAGTCAGAAATCGTTGGTTTTCAATTTAATTTAACATTGCGCTTGAAATTTTTTTAATACAAGAGTTAAAAGAAAATTTTTTCATATTTATCGAGATTTAAAATAAATTAAAATACAGATTCAGTAGAGTAAATCTTTGTTTGGTCAGACATAACTTTATAATACAATTTACACTGGAAAAAAAATTTATTTGATTCAAATAACCGATTATTTGTCTATAATCAAATAAATATTTACTTGAATCAAATAATTTTTATTTGAATCAATTAATTAGTATTTGCTTCAAATACTGAAATATTTGATTCAAATACAATTTATTTGATTCAAATAAAAATTATTTGATTCAAGTAAATATTTATTTGATTATAGACAAATAATCGGTTATTTGAATCAAATAAATTTTTTTTCAGTGTAACAGTGAGTTCAAATTGTGATTAATAAGAGGCAGAAAAATAAAATTCATACTATTTAATAAGATTTAAAATTAGCGAAAATTGATTTTCAGTAGAGTAAACTTTGTTTAGTCAGATATTATGGTGATCAACACAATTTGACATTGATATCAAAATTTTTTTTAAATACAAAGTTGGAAAACAGAGTTTTTCGTATTTATTAAAGTTTAATGTAGAGGAAAATAAAGATTCAGTGAAGTTAATTTTTGTTTTCTCAGACATTGTGTCTTATAGTACAATTTGCCACTGGGTTTCAAAAGCTACAAGTAAAAATAAAAAAATTCAGAAAAAATGTTCATTTTATTTCGAATTTTGACTTAAAATTTTAACCAGTTTCTTGCCAGAGAATTTGACGAGTAAGTACACTGTTAACTTAAAAGTATCAAATAGCGACGAATTGATACAAAAAATGTGGATCAAATAAAAAATTGATTCCCATTTTTGGCATCAATTTGATCCACACATATATATATATATATATATATATATATATATATATATATATATATTTGATATATTTATTTGATACTTTCAAGAAAACTGTATATATCATATTGAGCGAAAAAATGAATTAGACTTTGCTTTGCAAAAATTTCGATTCGTTTTTTTGTCTCAATTTGATACCCTTCGAAAAACTATGATAGTAAATAGTAAATAAAATAACACTGACAATAAATCATCGCTCCATAACTTTCGATTTAAACATGAAGGCTTCATTTGAAGAAAAAAACAAAAACAAACACTATCATTGAAATGAAATTCTGGGAGTAATGTAAATTAATTAATAAAGTAATGAAAGAAAATGTAATCAAATTACTAGATAAAGTAAGTTTGATGAATCAACAGTGGGCGCTTTTCTCTCTGAGAGTCTGATTTCAAAACAAGTTCACTTTAGCACGTCGTTCTTTATGTACAGTTTGCTTCTCTTGAGTCTTCTTCAAAGTAAATTGACTGTCCGCAATCTCGTGATAAAGAGTCGCTTGTCGTTAAAGGACTCTCTTTTGCTGGAAAGCCCTTTTACACGAGCGTTTCTTGCTGCGCCCTAATTGACACAATTTTTATAAACTCATCCCTGGCGCAAGCCCCCGAAGGCATCCTCGGGATAAATCCTTCTTTTCCCCAAACCTCATAACACTTTCGCGTCATTTTTTTTTTCTAACTCCAATGGTACTCAATGAACCGGAATTTTTACAATTTAACAAATTTTTTAAATCTCATTTATTTCTTAAGTTATAACTTAAGAATTTTTTTCTCAGTGTTATAACACTGAAAAAATTTTTAATTGATTCAAATAACACTGTTATCTAAAAAGTATCAAATTGCAACGAATTGATCTCAAAAAGTGAATCAATTCATCATTTGATCTTAATTTTTGGATCATTTCGATCCACTTGGGAATTATTTTGACATTTTTAGAAAAACAGTGAACTTATTAATTGACTATTATCAATTAAATATTTAATTGAATCAAATAATATTTATTAGAGTCAATTAAATGGTTCAGTTCATATTTGCTTCAAATACTAAAGTTATTGATTCAAATATGAATTGAACCATTTAATTGACTCCATTAAATATTATTTGATTTAAGTAAATATTTAATTGATAATAGTCAATTAATCGCTTATTTGAATCAATTAAATTTTTTTTCAGTGTAATAGAAACGATTAATTAGTTTAACAATTTTCCAATAATGATGAATAAATTCTTACATTATTTTCACTATTTTTTATATTTACACTATTTTCTTGAAAGTGTCAAATTGATACCAACGTGGATCATATTTGATCAATTTGATGCCAAAAATTTGGATAAATTTTTTATTTGATCCAAGTTTTTGTTCTAAATTAGTTGCAATTTGATACAGGAAAAAAAATATTTACTTGGAACAACTATAAAATTCACTATATTAGCGAAATTTTTAGTTATTGCGACGAATACTTTCGCTATTTCGGCGAAAGTAATCGCTGTTCTAAGTGAAGGTTTTTTTCGTGGACTTTAAAGTTCAGAGTGAATTTTATTAGTTAATTAATTCTTATTTATATATTAATTACCTATTAATAATAATAATAATAATAATAATAATAATAACAATAATAATAATAGTAATAATAATAATAATAATAATAATAATAATAATAATAATAATAATAATAATAATAATAATAATAATAATAATAATAATAACAATAATAATAATAATAATAATAATAATAACAATAATCAATAATGATAATAATAATCAATATACGGAAGCTAATTTAAAAAACAATTTTTAAAATCGTAATTTTTTTCACTCTATTGTCATTTGAAATATTTAAACATTTAAAATTTGGGATTTGGAATTCTGAATTTAGAAAAATATAAATTGGGAAAAAATTTGAAAATATAGGGGAAAAAAAGAGAGAGAGAGAGTAAAGAAAAATAGTGATACAGTGGGAAAAATAACGGCAATGACTGAGAAAAAGTCTCGAGGTCTCGAGGTGAGCAGTGGAAGGCAAACCAGACGACCGTAAGTATTAAATAAATCTCCTTAAGCGGATTAGGGTCCTGGCTTTCCGGTATTTTAACGCCGCGTTTTCCGCGACCTAACGCCAGATTAGCCGGACCCCAAACAGATTTTTTCCCACTTGTATAACCTACTCAACGGAAGTGAATGCTTCGTCAAACAAGACCTCCAGAGATTACTTCCGTGAACCATAAACTAATTAACAATTAACTCACACATTCTTTCGAAAAATCTTCTTCTATAGAACAAAATTTATTTTTATTTCGTGGTCTACGCGAATTAGAAAAAAAGAAAAGCAAAATAAATTCCCTCCCTTTTTGTTCCTTTGGAAAAAATTTTTTCTATTGTTATTGCTCTTCTTCCTCTCATTACTATTATTACTATTATTACTATTATTACTATTATTACTATTATTACTATTATTACTATTATTACTATTATTACTATTATTACTATTATTACTATTATGAAGAAAAATAATAACTATTAAACATTAAATAAGAAACATTACTATACTATTACTATTACTATCATAATGTTATTTTTAGTGTTAATTAATTGAAAAAAGTTAACTTTATATTAGTCGCTTTGTTGTAACTTGAATATTAGTTGTATTACGTATGTTATTGATTTCGTATTAAGTTTAAGTTATTTGTACATAAATATTAATGGCCGCATCAATTTCACAGTATAATGATAAATAATGAGAGCAAGAGAGAGCGAGAGAGAGAGAGAGGAAAAAAATGAACAACGGTATTTCATAAACCATCAACATTAATTTCAACTTCGACCTTAAACAATGGAACGACGCACTTATTTTGAGCCGTAACGACTTCGATGAGCCATAATGGCGTCGATACACACGAATCGAGTACAAAACTTTCAAACTATTGCACCCCACTTCCCATTAGGCTATATCTATCTATCTATTATTATTATTATTATTATTATTATCCCACTGAGTGTTTTCTTTAGTGCCTTCATGAAAAATTCTCTTTAATTCGAGATAAAAATATGTTGATATTTTGTGTATCGAAAAGGGTAGTTTTACTAAGAGAAGCAATTTAAATGTAGAATTACAGAATACAGTGCAAGTAGCTTGGTCTCAGTTGGATAGGACATTGATCAGAAAATATGAAATTCTGCTTAGTATTTCTAAACACTTCATGTTGACAATTAAAAATATGTAAATAGGCTCAGTTTTAATTAACATTTTAATACATTTTCAAAATATTGTTTGTTAGTTTGTCAACTTTGTTAACATTGTTAACTTTATAAAATTGTTAACATATTAACTTTGATCATTTGTAAGCTTTGCTAACTTTGTTAACTTATTAACTTTGATGACTGTCCACTTTTGTTACTTAATTAATATTGATAACTTATTAACTTATTAACTTATTAACTTATTAACTTATTAACTTATTAACTTATTAACTTATTAACTTATTAACTTATTAACTTATTAACTTATTAACTTATTAACTTATTAACTTATTAACTTATTAACTTATTAACTTATTAACTTATTAACTTATTAACTTATTAACTTATTAACTTATTAACTTATTAACTTATTAACTTATTAACTTATTAACTCATTAACTTATTAACTTATTAACTTATTAACTTATTAACTTATTAACTTTATTAATTTTGTTAATTTAATAACTTGTTAACGTTCTCTCTAAATCTGAATTAGTTAAAAATATCAAATTATTAGTAAAATCGTGGCTCACTTTTTACTTCAGCAATTAGTAAAAAATAACTAATTATTAGTACTTAATTACTAATTATAAGTAAATAAATAACTAAAAAATAGTTAAATTTCACAAATTTAACTAGTTACTTCAAATTTCAATCGTTTTTACATAACCTAAAAGTGAATTTAACTAATAATTAGTGAGTTTTAACTATTTTATTAGTAAAATATTACTATTTGAATAGGATATTAACATTGATCAGAAAATATGAAATTTTGCTTAGTATTTCTAAACACTTTATGTTAACAATTAAAAATATGTAAATAGGCTCAGTTTTAATTAACATTTTAATACATTTTGAAATTCTTGTTTGTTAGTTTGTCAACTTTGTTAACATTATTAACTTTATAAAATTGTTAACATAATAACTTTGATCATTTGTAAGCTTTGTTAACTTTGTTAACCTATTAACGTTGATGACTGTCCACTTTTCTTGCCTAATTAACATTGTTAACTCATTAACTTTGACAACTGTCCACTTTTGTTACTTAATTAACATTTTTAACTTATTAACTTAACTTTGATAAATGTACACTTTTGTTACTTAATTAACATTGTTAACTTATTAACTTATTAACTTTATTAACACGGTAAATCGTTAGGTAGTAAAATAACACCAAAATGGATTAAAATAACACTAAATTGGATTATTTTAATCCTTTTTGGTGTTATTTTAATACCTAACGATTTACCGTGAACTAGTTAACATTATTAATTTTGTTAATTTAATAACTTGTTAACGTTCTCTCCAAATCTGAATTAGTTAAAAATAACTAATTATTAGTAAAATCGTGGCTCACTTTTTGCTTCAGCAATTACTAAAAAATAACTAATTATTAGTACTTAATTACTAATTATAAGTAAATAAATAACTGAAAAATAGTCAAATTTCACAAATTTAATTAGTTACTACAGATTTTAGTCATTTTTTACATAACCTAAAAGTGAATTTAACTAATAATTAGGCATTTTGAACTATTTTATTAGTAAAATATTACTATTTGAGTCAGTGACTGACTTTTTGTTATTAAATTAGTTATTTTTAACTAATTTAAATTTAGAGAGTTGTTAACTTTGTAACTTTATTAACTCGATAACCTTTTTAACATATTAACTTTATCAACTTTGTTAACTTATTAACTTCTTAACTTTATTAACTTTGTTAATTTATTAACTTGTTTACTATGTTAACTTATTAATTTTTTTAACATTTTGAATTTATTAACTTGTTAACTTTGTTAACTTTCCAATTTTTATAACTTTGCTAACTCTGTTAAATTATTAACTCTGTTAAATTTGCTAAATTTGTTAACTTATTCACGTTGTTAACTTTATAAACTTTACAATTTTGTTAACTTAGTAATTTCTTAATATTAACTTTGTTGACTATTTAATTTTGTTTTCTTATTAACTTTGTTAATTTTTGTTACCTTTCTAATTTTGTCAAATTATTAACGTTGTTAACTATGCTAAATTTCTAACTTTGATAACTTAATAACAATGTCAACTTTGCTGACTTTATTAACTTGTTTACTTTATTAACTTTGTTGACTAATTAATTTAGTTAACAATTTAGTTTATTAATTTAGCAATTTAGTTATGTTATTAACTTTGTTATCTTTCTGACCTTTCTATTTTTGTTAACTTATTAACTTGTTGAATTTGTTAATTTTGCTAACTTTGGTAACTTATTCACTTTATTAACTTTGTTGACTACTTAATTTTGTCAACTTATTAACTTTGTTGCCTTCGTTAAATATTTCATTTTGTTATCTTATTAACTTTGATACCTTTGTTAACTTTATAATTATAACTTTATAATTTGGTTAACATATTAACTTTACTAACTTGTTAACTTTGTTCACTTATTAACTTTATTAACTTGATAACTTTTTTAACTTATTAACTTTATCAACTTTTTTAATTTATTAACTTTAACATCTTTGTTAATTTATTAACTAGTTAACTTTATTAACTTTGATAATTTATTAACTTATTTACTATGTAAAGTTATTAATTTTTTTAACATTTTTAATTTATTAACTTGATAACTTTGTTAACTTTTCAATTTTTATAACTTTGCTAACTTTGTTAAATTATTAACTCTGTTAACTTCGTTAAATTTGTTAAATTATTAACGTTGTTAACTATGCTAAATTTCTAACTTTGTTAACTTATTAACATTGTTACCTTTGTGAACTTTATATTTTCTTCAACTTATTAACTTTACTAACTTGTTAACTTCGATACCTTTCTAATTTTGTTAACTTATTATGTTTTTTACTTAAGTTAAGAAAAAAGTAAGTTAAAAAAGTTAATAAGTTAAGAAAGTTATTCTGTTAAGTAAGTTAACGAAGTGTAAAGTTTTTACAATGTAAAAATCCGTTTAAAAAATTGGAACAGTAAATTAATTTTGTTAAATTTCCATTTTCGTTAATTTATTAACTTTCTTAACTTACTTAACTGATTAACTTTCTTAACTTATTAACTTTTTTAACTTACTTAACTTACTTAACTTACTAACTTTCCAATTTTGTTAACAGATTTCGTTAGTTAACTTTTAATTTTTATTTAATTATTATCTTCGTTAACTTCGTAACTTGGTTAAATTCGTAACTTTGTTAACTTCTTAACTCTGTTATTTTTGTCAACTAAAGAAAACTAAACAAAAAACTAAAATAAAAACTAAATTTAAAACTAAACTAAACTAAATTTGCTAACTTCGTTAACTTGAATCTACCTTCAAAAAAATTTTATAAACTTAAGTCAGCAACTTGGCTTCAATATTAAAAAATGAAGTTGTATTATTAACAGAAATATTTGCATCGAGGAAATATATTTGCAAAAGAACTGAAAATAATTCGTGATCATAAGTGGAATTTTATGCATAGAAGCAGAACATACCAGAGCCTGGTACCTTCATTCTTATTTAATTCCGACAGGAAATTGTATGCTCGATGATCACGTATTATTAGGCCCGTCAGACTCAACTAAAACCCACTCTACTTAAATTGCAATTTTGCTTATTTCAAGTCGACGTTAAAGAGTACGAAATTTATTTTCTCTTCTTGAATTCGGAATTTTTTTTAGTCAACTGTCAATTTTTTATTATTAAGACATAAAATATCGTCTGACTAGACAATGACCTACTCTACTGAATTTACCTTTTTCTTTCATTATATCAATCTTAATAAACAATATTAACATTATTTTCTCTTCCTCAATAAGTAAAAAAATTTTAATCCCACTGTAAAATTAAAATATAGAAGCATGTCTGACTAAGCGAAGACTTACTCTACTTAATCTGTATTTTAAATTATTTTCAAATTTAAACATTTTAAATCTAATTAAAAAAAAAATTAAATTAATTAAATTAATTTTTAATTAATTATTATTTTTCTGTCAAATTGTATGATTTAAAATATTGTACAAATGTAAAGCACTTATTGTCTTTTAATTTACAATTATTAAGTGATAATTTCTAAATAACTTAAGAACATAAAAATTAAAAATGAATTGAAAAATTAAAACAACATTTCCTTTTTGATTATTTTTTTCTTTTAAAAAGTTTGCCACCTTCAGTGTCGTGATTATTAAACACTGCAAAAAAATATTTTCAATTTTAGACGATTCCTCTTCTTTTGTGTCATTTTTTCTTCTTCTTTTCTTTTTTTCTTCTTTTGTGGCACAAAATTTTTCATTTCTACTTAAGAAGTGAACAAGTATTTACATTCTAATTGCGCGTGTTTTTCATCATTTCTAATTATATTAAAAAAAAGGTTGGCAAATATTTTCATTAATTGTATCAAAATTAAAAAATGGAAATTTCTTTAATTATTAAATAGAAAGGAAGTGAATTAATTAAAATCCAAAAGTTCGTTTTGATACCGAAGAATGTGAAATTCATCAAAATATGAAGAGTGCCGCCATCTAAGAACAACCCCAGGAAACATCTTACATCCCTGTTCTTATTGATTCAGAAACTTTCTCGCCTCCTACAATTCAGGCTCGTTGTTTTCATTAGCGACCTCATGCTGCGACAGATTTTCAAAAAAAAAAATGAAAAATCTCTACATGTGCAAAATGAAAGCAAAAATCCTACGCGTCGCCTTTTTAGCTTTTTTTAAACTTAAAGACAATTTTTTGATAGTATGTTTTTGAAACATATTCTCAACATTTATTTTCGGTATAAAATGTTTACCAATTATTAAACTAATGACTGACACTGTGCCATTATAAATACTTTTTGCTTCTGAATTAGTAAAATTTTTTACTATAAATTAGTTTAAATTAAATTTTAACTTTTTTGTATTAACAAAAAGTAAGTTGATAATTAAGTAAACACTTTGCTGAAATAAAAATTACGGTGTATACTTTTTCACGACTAAAATTAATTAGTAAAAAATTGTTCTAATCTTAACAGTTATTTATGGATATTGAAATATTGAATAAACATAAAAATGGATTAAAATATTAAATAAAACTTAAAAAGGGATTGAAATAAAATCAATTTTTTAAAAACAAAAAAGGTAAATAATACAAAAGGCGAAAATTGAGAAAATAGTTGATTAGTTACACAGTTTCTTTAAGGATAACAAATTGAGACAAAAATCAAATCAAAAGTGTCGCGAAGTAACGATTATGACAAATTAAGACCAAAAACGAATCAAAAGTGTTGCGAAATAACGTTTATAAGAAATTAAGACCAAAAACGAATCAAAAGTGTTGCGAAATAACGTTTATAATAAATTGAGACCAAAAACGAATCAAAAGTGTCGCTATGCAACGATTTTGACAAATTGAGACCAAAAACGAATCAAAAGTGTTTTTGGAATAGCAACGATTTGATTCGTTCTTTGTCTCAATTTTTTATCCATCGAATAATTGTGGCACTAATCAGAAGGCGAAAAATAAAATCTTTTGCACTAATAAGCAAGTAGCGAAGAAAAGAAAACATTGTTTAATCATATATGGGTGAATTTTCTAAAAGTGACACTTTTAAATTTCAGTTTTTCAATTAATTTTTTTCTTCAATTATATGGTTTTTTCTATTAAAACTACTTAATTTCATACTCAAGAGTAGATGGTAGGTGGTCACTTTTTCTAAAAAATATTTTCTAATCCTTTTTGCCTAAAATAAGTGATTTCTAATGAAATTTGATTTCTAAAATAAGTTTTTCTAATGAATTTTAATTTCTAAAAAGAGTTTTTCTAATGAGTTTTGATTTCTAAAAAAAGTTTTTCTAAAAAGTTATGATTTCTAATATTTATTTTCCTAAAGTTTGTAAAATTCCATAAATTTTGATAGAAGTTAGAAAATTTGTGAAAAAAACTAAAATTAAAAAATATAAACTATTTCTCATATTTTCTGTTTTTTAATCAAAATTCTGTTCACGTAATCAGTTACCTTTTGAGAAAAAAAAGAGAAATTTTTATAAAACAACTATTTGTTAATAAAAATTCTATTCTTAAAAAAAAATTATTTCCATCATTTTTATAATTATAATTTGTATAATTTCTAACAATTTTTTATTACAATTTTGCAACAGAATTTCAAGTATTTTTTTTTAAAGAATTAAAAAAATTTTGTAAACATTATTTTTTAATCACATACCTATTAATTGTTATAAAATTAAAAATTATTATTATTATTTTAATTAGAAATTAAATATTGTTATAGGAAAAGAATTTTTCGAAATTTTCCTTTATTTTTAATAAAGAATTTTTTAAAAAATAATCTTTATTAGAAGAAAGAAAATAAGAAAATCACCTTCATTAGAAAAAAGTTTTTTAGAAATTCACTCTTATTAGAGAAAAGTTTTTTAGAAATTTACTTTTATTAGAAAAAAGTTTTTTAGTAATTCACCTTTATTAGAAAAAATATTTTTAGAAAATAAAAAATTAGAAAATACGTTTTAGAAAAACTGTACCCCAATCGAGTAAGATTTTTAGGTTGCGCAAAATTAATTCTTAAAAATTTTAAAGTTTTTTTCATTTGAAAAATATTATTGTTGCTCCATTATATTAATTTTATTCAATTGGCGAGCTTTTCTATTAAAAATTCACGCTAATATCGCGTTCACGAAGTCGAAAATAAAATTACACTGCTTAAAAATTAATAATTTGTATATTTTAATACCAAATATATTCAATTAGATGAAAATTTAAATGTATTTAAAGTATTTGATTTAATAGTAATTTGAATTAATTTTTTCAAAGCAATGCAGGTAAATACTGAAAACAAAAGAAAAACTAGCATATTTCAAGGAAAAGGCTTCGGAGATGAAAAGCTTCGGAGATGAAAAATAAATTTTCTTTCATATTTGTATACATTAGGGCGCAATTAAAATATGTTTTTTAGTAAAACATACAAATCTCACACCCTCATTTTATTTTACCATCGAAATATTCCGTTAAATTTACTTCTACATTCAGTTATTTATCAAAAAGGAAGGCTTCGGAGATGAAATTAATTTTTACTCGGAAAAAAATGTTAATTTCGATTATTTATAACAGAAATAATTTTTCTCCTTTTCGTAGATAAAATATAGGAAAATTTAACGTCAGATTCTCAGCCTTATTTAAATGTGCATTAAAATTTTGTTTAAGATATTTTTAAAGTATAAAATGTCAGTAATCATTGTAAAGTAATTTTAACCTAAAACTGAAGACAAAGTTTAAACATTTTTATCAAAAATAAAAGTGAGGTCTACAAATTTTTTAAATGCACAGAATGATAGAAAAAACATTGTACTTTCTGACAATATTTTTAAAAAATTTCGGAGAATTTGAAAAAAACCATGAAAATTTAATTTTATTGTAGAAGTTCAATTGGAGACATGTTGAAAAGGCTTCGGAGATGAAAGTAATTTAGTTATTACGAAAATTAAGTTGAATAAAATTATTAAATTTTCTTTTAAAAATGATAAATAAGTGCTAAATTTTCACTATGGTAATTGATAATAATTATTAAAGAGTAGATTTTTTGAAATTAATCGACACATAAAAAATGTCACTTTTAGAAAATTCACCTATATGCCAAACAAACTATACGATCCAGGAAGAAGTGTATGAAAATATGAAAATAGACTCGAATGTAAACAAGATTTACACGAAATGGAAAGATGTCCCTCCACTCCGAAACGCGCGCGCGTCATCCCCAGAATTGAGAATCTATGCAAATAATTTTGCAGCAGCATTGGTAATTCTAAGGCTATTCACCACCACAACTGCCACCCAGCAACCCTCATCCTTGGATGGTGTTTCTCTCACTCTCAAAGCCCTCTCCTAGCAGTGCACCAAGGACTTTATCTTATTCAGACTCCCCCCACACTCGCCGTCGGCTAAATAGCTAACTTCGTGCAACTATCCCAATAGATTATGATTATTGTGGAGGAAAGCTCTGATTTATGCAATTATCATAAATTCAGCCCCCTACCAACATTCTGCCACCTTTCGTATGCTCAAGGCGCTCGTCCTACGTCTATTCACTCGGATTTCAATGGCAAATTATGCAACCCGTCAGGCCTCCTTACATCCACAACGTATACATACATGGCCCTCATTATTGTCTTCTTACGTTCGCAAAAAATAAATAAATAAATAAATAAACATTCTGCCACTTTAATTTTGTCTAGTAATTGCAGTGTATTTTTATTAACATTTTTTTTACTTTTAACATTTATTTTCAAATTTTAATATTAACTAGCAAAACAAAAAATTTTCTCTCTCGTTGTTACTTTCAAAATTTGCATTTCGAATTACAGTTAATTGCAAAAACTATTTTAAAAATTATTTTAGAAAATTGAAAAAAATTCTTTGTTTAATTTGAATATTTTCAAACATTCCAATTGAAATTATTCAATAACATATTTAAAGAAATATTTAAAGAAATATTTAAGAAAGAAATCACTTAAAAAATTTTTAAAAGCATTTAATTATTTATTTATTTCTTAAAACTCTAATAAAAATTTTCAATAATATCTTTAAAAAAATTTTATAAAATTTAATAATTAAATTAAATGTTTGATTTCAATTATTAAGAAACAATTATTTTAAGGACTTGAAAGAAATTGTTTATAAAATAAAATTACTTCGAAAAGGAACCCGCACAAAATGTACAAAATTTGGTTCACGGTAAAAATTTTTTTTTGGATTTTGAATTTAAGTTTGAGTCAAAGTAATTTGGAACAAATATAAGGAATAAATATTAACAAATTTGACCGGGAACCAATTTATGTACTTTTTGTGCGTCGTCCTTTGCAATTAAAATGATTAAAGAAAGTCCACTTTAAAAAAAAATTCAAAGAAATTCTTCAAAAGAATTTAATTAAGATTTTAAAAATATTTAATAAAAATAACGAAACTAAACGAGAGTGAAATTTTATTTTTCATTGTCACATTCAAAGTTTGCTTTTCCAAATTTAATGAAAATTCTTAATTTCGTAAAAAATAGCATTTTTCGTACGATCTTTCAATGAAATTTAATTATTTGAACAACTCGTATAGTGAATGTCAAAATATTTCTAACAGCAACTGAAAATAAAATTCAAAATTTATTTCAATAAAAGTTATCAAAATTTATAATTGTTTCAATTTTTTGAAAACATTTTCGGAAATAGAAGTATATTCAAAAAATTTTGGTTTCATTTTTGCAAGAAACGATTTTTTGAAATTTCTCAATTAAATTTTTCAAAACTTTAATGCTTTTTGTAAAATAAAAATTTTAAAACTTATTCATATTTATTTCTCTTGAGGAATTAAAATTTCAAATAATTTGAATGAAAAACCTCATAAAATATAATTTTTTCTAAAATTTGCAACTGAAATTCATCCAAAATTTAATTATTTCTTTAGAATTTTTAAATAAAATTATTGAAAAACTTTAAGAATTTTTAAAGAAAAATAATGTTAATAATTATTTTGTTAAATAAAAATTTTAATATTTTTATACTTTGGCTTGCTTTAAATTTTTAAGGAATTTAATTTAAAAACCTTTTAAAATTTAATTAATTTCTAAAATTCCTATTATAACGGTTTAAATATTCAATTATTTTGTAAAAATTTAAATAAAATTTTTGTTAAATAATTTCCTATGAGAATTCTACTAAGAGAATTGAATTATTTAAATAGAATAATTTTGTAAATTTATAAAATAATACAATTTCAAAAATATTAACTATTAAAAATTTTTACTTTAAAAACCCATTACCACTGTTAGATTTTATTATAATGTTATGTCTGACTAAACAAATACCGTCTCTACTTATTCTATACGTTTGTTTATTTTAGATTTCAATAAAAGTACAAAATTTAATTTTTCCATCTTTTATAAAAATATTTAAAACCACTTTTTAGTTGTAATACTAGGACAAATTGTGTTATTAGACACAGCGTCTGACTAAACAAAGACCTACTCTACTTATTCTGTATTTTTGCTTATTTAAAATCTCAATAAAAGTGATGAATTTAATTTTCTCTTTTTATGAAAAAAAATTTTTTTAATTTTAAACCAACGGTGAAATTGTAGTACATAACTAATGTCTGACTAAACAAGAAGTTACTCTACTGAAAATAAATTTTCGCGAATTTTAAATTTTATTAAACAGTATGAATTTTATTTCCCTGTCTCTCATTAATAACTATTTGAACTCACTGTTAAATTGTATTATAAATACATGTCTGACCAAACAAAGACTTACTCTACTGATTATGTATTTTCATTTATTTTAAATCTCGATAAATTTGAAAAATTTTACTTTTAACTCTTCTATTAGAAAAAAATTTCAAGCGCAGTGTTAAATTAAATTGATAACCATAATTTCTGACAGAAAAAAAAGCTTCTCTACTGAAGTTTAATCCCACTGATACATTTTATTATAAAGATAAGTCTGACTAAAAAGAAACCTACTCTACTTAATCCTTATTTTTTATTATTTTTAATCTTGATAATTATAAAGATTTCTATTTTTCACTTTTCTAATATAGAAAAAATTTAACTTACTTTAAAAATCATTAAAAACAACAAAAGTTTTTTTTCTCCCTTGCAGTTTAAAACTACTGTTAAATTCTGTTTTAAAAGTATGTCTAACTGAACAAAGACGTACTCTACTCAATCTGTATTTTTCTTTATTGTAAATCTAAATATATATATAGAATTTTATTTTCTACTTTGTATTTAAAAAAATTTTAAACCCAATGTCGATTTATATTTTTAACCATAATGTCTGACTAAACAGAGACATTCTCTACTTAAACTGCTATTTTCATTTATTTTAAATAGAAAGAAAAGTTAAGAATTCTATTTTCTCTTCGTATACTAAATAATTTTCAAACAAACTACTAAATTTTACTATTTTGGCTAATGTCTGACTAAACAAAAAGCTACTCTACTCAAACATTACTTTCACTTAATTCAAATTTTTCTATTAAATACGATAAATTTTCTTTTTCTGTCAATTGCCAAGAAATTTTTAAAACAATTGTCAATTTTCGTTACTGGGCATAACATTTTTAATATGTAATAAAAATATTTCATTTTTTCTTCTATTAAGAAATTTTTTAAACCAGTTTGTCAAATTATATTAGTTGGCTAATGTCTAACTACAAAAATTTTACTCTACTTAAATTTCACTTTTACTTCTTTCAGATCTGAATAATCGAGATGAATTTTATTTTTAATTCTTGTACTCTCCAAGTTTAAATTAGTGAAAATATTTACTAATTAAAAATTCGTGAGTGACTTTTTGCTATTGAATTAGTAAATTAGTAAATTAGTAAATTAAATAAATTAGTAAATAAAATAAATTAGTAAATTAAATAAATTAGTAAATTATTAGTAAATTATTATTATTATTATTATTTATTAATAAATTAGTAAATTAGTTAATTAAATTAGTAAATTAGTATTACCAAATAGTAATTTTTTACTAATTTATTAGTAGAGTTTACTAATTCAAAAGCAAAAAGTCAGTCAATAATTATTCTATCTAGAATACATTTTTCCTGAAACATTTTTCTTGACAGTATTCAATTGATATCAACTTTGATCAAATTGATAACTTAATTTGTATTTTTCTTAATGTTATTTCTCAATAAATATATAGAATTTTATTTTCCACTATGTATTTGAAAAAAAATGTTATACCCAATGTCGAAATACATTTTTATCCATAATTTTTGACTAATTAGAGAGATTCTCTACTTGATCTGCGTTTTTTCGTATTTTGAATCTTATTAAAAATATGAATTTTATTTTCTTTTCTCGTATTACTATTATTTGAAACAGACTTTTAGATTGTATTCTAAAGACATGTCTGACTAAGCAGAGACTTACTCTACTTAATCCATATTTTCGCTTATTTTAAAGCACAATTGTCTAATTTGAAATCTTATTAGACAATTTATTGTTTTTGTAAAAAAATGTTAAAATCCTTATTTAAATAATAATATAAAAGAATATCTGACTTTAACAAGACCTGCTCTTTTTGAATTCAAAAAAATGTTTTTCTTTACATAAAAAAATCTTATTCATATCACAGTTTTCTTAAAAGTATCAAAATTTACATTAAATTGGACCAAAGTTGGATCAAAGATTCAAAAATTTTTATCAAATTGATTTGATCCACTTTCTGGTATCAATTCGTTGCCATTTGATACTTTCAAGTTAAGAGTGATAACCAAAGTATAGTAATTCTTGTATTTAAAAAGAAAAAAAATTTTTTTCGTAGTAAATAATTTGTTTTTTAATCAATTAGTTTTTTTACGTGAAGAAGATGCTTTTTAGTCGAAAAAAAATCAAAGAGAATCAAATAAAATTTTATCTTAGAACCAAAGAAATAATTCTTTAATTAAAAAAAAACTAATAATTTATTTTAATTTAGTTTTGTCTCTCCTTTTTAAAAAAACAGTTTAAATTATTTTTTGCTAAATACGATACGTGAATTTTCGTCTCAATGGTATTGAAGTAAAGGTGATAAATAAGCAAAAATTATCATTACTCATTATCATACGAGGGATAAGAAACCAAACCTTATCTCTAAAAATCTACTTTACCCGAAGAAGATCACAACAAGTTACCGACAGTTGCTACAATATCGACCGCTTTTCTATTACCCCGGAAAATAACAAATTTACCCAAAGAACTTACCCCTAACATTAGAATTATTATTATTATTATTATATTATTATTTATTATTATTATTATTATTATTATTTAATTTCTCTAAATCGTAAAAATCTCTAAAATCGCGAGGAGAAAAAAAATTGCAGATCGTTTCTCTTTTCCTAAATTCTCGGAATAAAAATTGATTTCCAGGTAAAGAAGAGCGTTTTCGAACACAGTTACCTACGAACGGTAATGAACATTGCTAGCAGTTCGACAAAAGGTAAAAGATTGTTTCCCAAACCCACAACTACGTGGCGCAATGTGACTGAAAACCCGGGAAAAGGACCGAAAGGTACAGGAGACAAAAGAGAGAGCGATAGAGAGAGAGAGAGAGAGAGAGAGAGAGAGAGAGAGAGAGAGAGAGAGAGAAAGAGCGAGAGAGAGTGAAGGACAGAAATTGTTTGCGGAAAGTTGCTTTCAACTGAATCAAGAAGACTAGTGTGTATAGAGAGACAACTGAATGGAGTTGCGCGGATTCGCAAACTAGTTTGAAAGCGACGGGGAAATCCCGCCTCGACTCTGAACAAACTATCCCCCCTCCCCTCCTCCCATCCCCGTCTCTTCCACTCTCCAAGTTTTGCACAACTTGCCCGACACGGAAACTCATCGGAACTTCTCGGCAAAGTTTAAAAATCGTTACGTCGCCGCGTGAAATAAAGCGGAGATCTCCCCTTTTTCTCTCACTCAACTCACCGGGAATGGATCTTTTTTTTCCACTTTTTTTCTTTCTTTTCACTTCTTTTTTTTTCTCTCTTGTAATTCCTATATGTATAAAAGAAAAAGAAATAAAAGACTATAACTTAAAAAGTGTTTTGAATTATTATATTGAGGAGAATTCTAAGTTCAGTATTTAAAAAAGTAAAAATATTTTAATGTAATTATATATATATATATATATATATATATATATATATATATATATATATATATATATATATATATATATATGTCTACTCTATGTAATGGGAAGAAGAAAGAGGAAGAATTACATAGAGACCATTTAATTTCATAGACGAATGTCTGTGAAATGCTGACTATTACCTGTATTAAATATTTACCGTCTTTGATATTTCACTGCTTGCGCAAAGAACATTCACAGTTTCATATATATATATATATATATATACATGAATTACACTCAAACAGAATAATTTATTCAAAAGAAGATATTTAAATGTAAAGAAAAAGCAGTAGGTAATAAAAGAAATGCTTGTACTTTAATTTTCATCAAAGAAATAATATTTATTAGTTGCTCTTTTTAATACCGCAAAGTTAATTTAAAATATAATTAATAGAGGACAATTTTCAAATATTTCTTTATTGCAGTAATAGTCTTCATTTTAATATTCCCGAGCAATTTTATTTTCCTTTTTTTTTCTTTTGACGAATTTGAATTTCGCGCCATTCTAATTCTATTTAATGCCGCCTAGATGGCATAAAAATTCTCTCGTAAATGAGAGATGGGAAATGATAATTTTTAATGTTATTAAAAATAAAATTAACAATAATAATAATAATGATAATAATAATGGTAATAATAATAATAAGAATAATAATAATAATAATAATAATAATAATAATAATAATAATAATAATAATAATAATAATTAATAATAATAATAATAATAATAATAATAATAATAATAATAATGATAATAGTAAAAATAATACACTGGGAAAAAAATTTCATTGATTCAAATGACCTATTAATTCACTATTGTCAATTAAATATTTACTTAAATCAAATAATATTTAATGGAGTCAATTAAATGGTTCGATTCATATTTGAATCAATAACTTTAGTATTTGAAGCAAATATGAACTAAACCATTTAATTGACTCTAATAAATATTATTTGATTCACTTGAATATTTAATGGATAATAGTCAATTAATCGGTTACTTGAATCAATTAAATTTTATTTTAGTATAATAATAATAATAATAATAATAATAATAATAATAATAATAATAATAATAATAATAATAATAATAATAATTATAATGATAAGAAGAAGAATGATAATAATAATACTAAATAAATATTTACTGTTTTCAAATAATCTTTCTTGTAATCAATTTAATATTTGCTTCGAATACTGAAATCATTGGTTCACTTATATACAATTCATTTGATTTAAGTAACTATTTATTTAATGCACGGTAAATATTTATTTAATTCAATTAAAGATTCATTTGATTCAAGTAAATATTTATTTGACATAATATTTATTTCATGTAATAGAGAATTAATTGGCAATATTTGAATCATATAAACCTTTTTTCAGTTTGATAAATTTAAATTTCGCGCCATTCTAATTTTGTAAATTTCCGCCTAGGTGGCAGAAGAACTCTCTCGCAAACGAGACACACTGGTCATGATATAAGAACTAGACTCCAATACAAGTGCAATATTAATTTTATATTAATAATAATAATTATCAATATTATTAATTGTAAATAATAATAATAATTTTCATGTATTACATATAAATTTTATAAACTAATATTAAATATTGAGAATAACATTATTAGATATTATTATAATCCTTATAACAATTTTAATAATAATTATTATATTTTATTATATACATAGATTATTATTCTCATAAAATAAAAATATGCAATGCTACTCTCTAAATCTGAATAAGTACACTGAAAAAAAATTTACTTGATTCAAATAACCGATTATTTGACTATTATCAAATAAATACTTACTTGGATCAAATAATTTTTATTTGAATCAATTAAATAGTATTTGCTTCAAATACTGAAATATTTGATTCAATTTCAAATATAATTTATTTGATTCGAATTAAATTGTATTTGCTTCAAATACTGAAATATTTCATTCAATTTCAAATACTGAAATATTTGATTCAATTTCAAATACAATTTATTTGATACGAATCAAAATTATTTGATTCAAGTAAATATTTATTTGATAATAGCCAAATAATCGGTTATTTGAATCAAATAAATTTTTTTTTCAGTGTAGAAAGTTACTATTGAAATGCTGAAAAGTCGTCCACTAAATGATTTAGTAACAATTCTACTAGCAAATAGTAAAATATTACTAATTATTAGTAGAACTTTACCAATTTTATAGTAGAATTCTACTAAAAATTAGTAGAACTGTTTTATTGACAGTCGATAAAACAGTTTCACTAATTCATTCAGTGAAAAAGTGACTTTCACTTAGTAGAATTCTACTAAAACGTAAGTAGAATTTTACTACAAATTAGTGATATTCTACTAATTAAAAGTGAAAAGTAGTTCATGAAAACTACTAAAAATTAGTAAAATTTTACTATTTAATTTTAATATTATAATTATTAATATTATTAATATTTTAATTATTAATATTGTTAATATTTTAATTTTACTATTTCTACTAATTAGTAGAATTCTACTAGTTCACATTTAGAAAATATTTTTTTTTAAATTAACCGTAAAAATTATAAAAGTTTTACAGAAAAAAAACCTTTAACTGAAACAGCGATAGATTTCGCTAAAATAGCGAAAGTCTTCATAAAAATAGCGAAATTATTCGTTACAATTACTAAAAATTTCGCTAATGAAGTGAAAGTAGTTATTCCAGATGAAGATTTTTTTTCATGATATATAAATTTTTTGTAAAACTGATTCTGGGGGCTAAAGAACAAATGGGAAAAAATATCCATGAAATATTATTAATTTGTTTTCAATTTATCTTAAATTTTGCCTTTGACAGAATTTCTCATTTTAAAATGAATTTTGCCTTTGCTAAAAACCTGTTCAAAATAAAAATTTGTTTTTTAAATTTAATCTCATTTTATAATTTAATCTGATATATATAATTTTAAAATAAGATTATTTTTCATGTAAATGAAGGAATAATACAAGAGAATAAGAGAATATTCCACACAGAAGTGTTATTAATTTAAATAAATTATTGAACGTACAAGGCGAATACTTTTACTCAGATATCATAGATATATATTATTTAAACAGCTGACACTTTTCTTCAAGTATTTTATTAACTTTCCAGAGTAAAGCATAATATATATAGCTGTTGCAATTTAATATTATAAGTCACCTACTTATTTGCAATATACATAGATAATTTGTTTATCTTTAAAAGAGTAAAGAACAATATCCCACTATATATAGAATGCTTATTATATTTTAATAATATTATTCTTATTAAAACAAATACAATCAGTATATAATTCTTGTTTCTGAATTAGAAAGTAAAAATTAAAAAATCATAATTTTAAATTCAATCTAAAAAAAATTCTTCCGATTACAGTAAAAACTGGCAACACGCAACTTGATTTTTTAAATTTCATTTAAGTAAATAAACCTTAAAAAAATTCATAATTTAATTTTTTATTCTTTTATGTACAAAACTTCTAAAATTATTATCTAGAATTATTTTGAATTCAAAATAATTCTTGTTAGGCATTTTTTAATAGAAAAAAGAATTAAAAATTACCATTGCATTCCAACAGGTTTAACCGTACTTTTCTATTAATAAATAAATATTTACTTGACTCAAACAATATTTATTATATAAATATTTACATATTATAAATATTATATTATTTTTCATTTTTTTATTATTTTATTTATACTTATTTATATAAATCGATATAAAATAGTATTTGCTTTAAATGCTGAATTTATCGACTCATAAAAACAATTTATTTGATTAAAATAAAAATTATATGATTCAAGTAAATAATTAATAATAGTCAAGTAATTGTTTTCTTAAATCAAATAAATTTTTTAGTTCAAAAAATATTTATTATTATTATTATTATTATTATTATTATTATTATTAATATAATAAAATCAGTTCCAAAATTATTACTCCGCCTTGTTATTATTAATATTATTACAGTTTCAATAATTACTATTTATTTAATTAATATTATTATTTCTACTATAATTATTAATAATAATTTTTTTTCCCATTCTGTAAGGGTAGTTAAAACAATCTCAACAACCAAATAGCCTCCAAGGAAAGTTGATAATTTTTTTCTAATATTAAGTGTAACAATTTTATTTACTTTTTTTTTATTTTCCTTTAAATTCGTAAATAAAATACAATAATGTGAAAACGTGAAATAACAAATATTGCGCATATAATTTGTCATAGAATGTTTAAAAATGGATGCATTATGAAATCATAAACTCAATAAAAGATGAAACAAATTTCTTATTTCGCTCAATTCTTCCTGTGAAACCATTTTTATTGTTGGTAATAATAAAATTGAGATGATCGGCGAAATGCATTAAAGGTAAAATGTCAGCAGTTTATGTCGTTTGAACCATTTCTTTTTATGTTCCTCTTGGGCCTATCCCACTTTTAGATTTTATTATAACACGGAAAAGTTCTAGTTTTCAAATATAGAGGCACTTGAAAAATAACAACAAAGTGTATTTATAACTTTGAAAAGAAAAAAAAAATTTTACTTGAAATTGTAATTTTAATTACATTTTTTTAATATTTCCAAAAATCAAAAAATCAAAATTTCTGTTTATAGTGAAAAATGTTATAATGTGGATTAAAATAATAATTAGCAAAATATTAGAAAAGTAAAATTTTAATTGCACTCAAATGCACTCTAGTGTCTTAGTTAAGTGGGTTTGATGCTTGATTTTACAGCGTCAACGATCGGGGTTCGAGTCTTCACAACCGCATATTTTTTTCAGTTAAAACTTACGAACGTCTGAATCTCGCTTATTAAAAAGTAATATTAATTTATTATTTTCTATTTTAATAAATAATTGTTTATTTAATGATTTTTATTTTCCAAAATAACTGGTAAATAACAACAAATAATTCGTTATTTTTTCACTCAGAATTAATTATATTGACTAATGATCAGAAATTTTCATCTAATAATTAGTTATTTATTCTCTTAGAATTAGTTACTATTTACTAATTTTTAATTATACTAATATTAATTAGTTACTATTTACTAATTTTTAATTATACTAATATTAATTATCTAGTAATAAATAGTTATTTTTCACTAATAATTAAAAAATTTTTACTTACAATTAGTTACTATTTTTCTTATGATTAGCTACTTTCTAGATTTCAACTAATAATTAGTTAGTTATTTATTTACTAATACTTTCTACAAATTATAGTTATTTTACGAATTATTAGTTATTATTTACGAATAATTAGTTGTTTATATTTACTGGTATTTAGTTTTATTCGATTAGCAATTAGAAATTTTCAACTTATTATTTGTTAATTATTGTTTCATTATTGATTATTTTCTTCTAATAACTACTAATATTTTACTAATAATCAGTTTTTCATTTACTTACAGTTTTTTAACAATAATTAGTTATTTTTTTACTGACAAAAATTTTCTAATAATTTAGTATTTTTTTCGAATAACAACTTATTTTCTACTATTTTATATTATTTTTTATTTTTTTTATTTTATTTTTAATTATTTTTTTTATTTTTTTTTATTTTTCTTATTTTTTTATTATTAAAAATTAACTATTAATTTTTACTCACTCGTTATAATTTATTTATTATTTTCTATTTATATTATTGTATTGGTAGAAAAAAAGTAATAACGAGTAGAAAATGAATAGTAAATTTCAAATTATTAGTAGAAAATAAATAATTATTAGTAAAAAAATGTAACTACTTACTGATACTGATAGTTGTTTTACGAATTATGAGTTAATTACTACTAATAACGAGACACTTTTTACTAATTTTTTAGTAAAATAATAATAATAATAATAATAATAATAATAATAATAATAATAATATTTTATTTATTAAAATTTGTTCATTCATAATTAGTTGTTTTCTACTAATAATTAGTTATTTATTTACTGATAGCGATTTTCTACCAATAAATAATTATTAATTTGCTAATATTCACTTTCTATCGATAAATAGTTATTTTCTACTAATAAATAAATATTTGCTACTACTTTTTTACTTCTTACACTATTATTTACTAATAATAATAATAATAATAATAATAATAATAATAATAATAAATTGTATTAAATAAATTTAATTGTAATTATTATTAATTTATTAATTAATTTACTACAAAAAAATAGTATTATTCCTTTTTTATTAATTTGAAATTTTGTACTAATTTTCTACTTGTTATTACTCACTTTCTACTATTCATAGTTTTTTTTTATTCTTATAGTTTTCTATATTCTACTAATAACAGTACATTTTCTACTAATAATTAATTATTTTCTACTCGAAATTTGGTATTTATTTTTTAATATTTATTTATTTATTTATTTACTAATATTTACGAATTTTAAACTAATTTTTTTTACTAGTTATTGCTTTTTTCTACTAATAATATTTAATAATTTATTTAATTTTGTTCATTCATAATTAGTTGTTTTCTACAATACTAATAATAAGTTATTTATTTACTGATAGTTATTTTCTACTAATAATGACAAGTTTTCTACTAATAATTAAAGCTATTTTCTTCAAATAATTAATTACATTTTATTAATAATTATTTTTTTCTACAAATAAATAGATATTTTCTACTAATAATAATAATTATTAATAATAATTAATAATAATAATCTACTTAAAATTAGTAACTTATTCTTTCATAATTAATTATTTTCTACTATAATAATTATTTATTTATTTACCAGTAATTATTTTTATTTCTATAATAGTAAGAAATTTAATAATTAATAATAATTAAAATAATTAAAAATAAATAATTAATAAATAAATAAATAATAAATAAATAAATAATTAATAAATAATTAATAATAATAATCTACTTAAAATTATTAACTTATTCTTTCATAATTAATTATTTTCTACTATAATAATTATTTATTTATTTACCAGTAATTACTTTCGTTACTTATTGTTTCATTATTAATTATTTTCTATTAATAATTTATGATTTTCATGAAATGTTTAGTTATTTAGTTTTAAATAATTATTTATTTTCTACTAATAGCTAAGAATTTTTTACTAATTTAAAAATTTTTATTACTTATTGTCGACAGAAGGAATTAAATTTATTTCAATTTTTGGTTTTTTTTGTTATTTTCTAATAATAGTTAATTATTTATACAGTGATAGTTAATTTGTACGAATAGTTAATAATTAATTTGCTAATGTTTATTTCCTATTATTAATTAGTTATTTTCTGCTAATAACTAAAATAGTTGCTACGAAATTTTTTACTTGTTATCACTCGTTTTTACTACTTCTAGTATATTTTTATAGTTACCTACATTTTACTAATAATGATTAATTGATTAATTGTCTACTAATGAATAAGTATTTTATAATTAAAATTAGTTATTTATTTTTTAATAATTACTTACTGTTTTATTACTATTTAGATATTTTTAACTAATTTTTTTTTGCTTTTTTCTACTAATAATAAAATTTCTTAAAAAAAATAAAATAACAATAATTAATAATAAAATAAAAAATATATATATAAAAATAAAATTTATTAAAATTTGTTCATGCATAATTAGTTGTTTTCTACTAGATTTACTCGTTTATGTTTTTTTCTACTAATATTATTTTATGATTTATTTAAATTTATTTAATCATATGATGCACGGTAAATCGTTAGGTATTAAAATAACACCAAAAAGGATTAAAATAATCCAATTTAGTGTTATTTTAATCCATTTTGGTGTTATTTTAATACCTAACGATTTACCGTGTGATTACTATTTATTTTCTACTAATATTTATAGTTATTTATTTACTGATACTTTTTTTATGAATAATAAGTTATTTTTCACTAATAATATTATTTAAATAATAGTTTCGTGTGTTCAATAATATAATCGTGTTGAAACAGTATTATAGATTGCTCTCACTCTAAATATACATCTAAAGGAACTTTCTTATTGCAATTGAAACTTGCTGAATGCGACTTGTCTAACTAGATCAATACAATTGCTAAGTAATGTGTAACTAACTTTGTATATTTACTACCACGTTTAAGTAAACCAACACAAACAACGTGCTGCACACCTAATTAAGTACTCATCAAATATCTATACTATTCGAGATCAATATTCCATCAGCTGCAGTCAATTATTGAAAAGGCCTTTTAAATAATAATTACCCTCTAATTCATTACGCAACACTATTTACAAAATTCACCCTCAACCTCTATATACATTACATTGTTGACTATAACGTTCAAAAAGTTCCAAAATTAATTAAAACCTTTTTTCAATAAAATTTAAATACAGAGAAAAAATGTGTGTAAATTTTTTGGTAAATATTTTCCCTATTTTTTCAACTTGTATACAAACAGACAAAAAAAATAACAATAAAAAGTAAAATCATTCAACAAATCTATGTAGAGAGGATTAATGGGCATTCTTGTTCCGTCAGTTTATCTGTAATTAACTTTTGGCAAATTTAAAAATTCAACGGAAAATCGATAAACCAATGGTTGCGGATATATGATATTAATTTTAAAGGTTTCATGTACAAGTGTACACTCTGTGAAATAATTACTCTATCGATTTTTAAACACAAAAAAAAGTTCCCCAGGAAGAACAAAAGGCGTTCAATATAATCCTTTAATATTCGTTTTCAAATAAAAAAACTTTTCAAAAACTTTTTAATTAGACAAACTTTTTATAACTGTTTTAAACTGTTTTAAAAAGGATTTCATTTTATAAATATAACTTTCTTATGAAACAATTCCTTTGAAGAATAAATTTTTTTCTTTATCAAGTCGCTTGTTGTGTAACAAATGCGTCTCTTTAAGTGGAGTCAATATAAAGAAAATGTCAATGGAGAGAAGAGACATTTTCTTTTTTTGCTTTATATTAACTTTATTGCATGTGGTTTGTTATACATTTTTTTCCATGTTTATAATAATAGTGGAAAACCTTTTTGCACAATGCACCTGATGATTTTATTATAATGACAAAATTGGAAATGCAAATTTTTAAAGTAGTTATTCAATATATTTAAAGCTCATATATAACATCGTCAATAAATCGATTGTATTTATCTATAAAAGTTCCGTGTCGCAAATTTATTTATTTCAAAAGGACTCTTTATAACAAAAAATTAAAAATAAAACAATATTTCAACTTGAGAGTGGAAAAAAATTATTTTTATACAAAAATACTTGTATTGATTTTGTGTGAAAACACTGAAAATAAATATTGTAAAGTTCGTTAAATGAGTTTTTTTTACAAAAAATATTTCAATTTTTGTGTTGTTATTGTTTCTATAATAAATACAATTCTTTTCTAATTACTTTCACTGGTAATGCTTTATTTATTTATTTTTTAATTCAAACAATCTGAAGTAAATTAAAATATTTTTTTCCATTTTGGTTAAAAATTAAGAAAAAAAGGCAAATTACTTTTATTAGAAAAATAAATTTTAAAAAATGACCTTTAATAGATGAAAGAATATTAGAAAATTTTCTTCATTAAAAAAAACCTTCTTAAAAATTCACCTTTAATAGAGAAACAATTTTTAGGAAATACAAAATCAGAAAAGAGAAATATTTTCTATTCTTTTTTGTCTATAAAAAACCATTTCTAATGAAAATTTTTCTAAAAAAATTGTTTCCAACAGAATTGGATTTCTAAATAAATTTTTTCAAAAAAAGTTATAATTTCTATTGGAATTGGATTTCTAAATAAATTTTTTCAAAAAAAGTTATAATTTCTATTTATTTTTCTAAAATTTGTAAAATTCCACAATTTTCATAAAAGTTAGAAAATTGTAAAAAAAAGTGTAAAGTTTCAAAACGAAACTATTGTGCATATTTTCTGTTTCTTAATTACAATTTTTTTTACAAAATTATAATTTTATTTATGAAAGAGAAAAAAGTTTGTAAAATAACTATTTTTTACTATTAAACACAATTTGTTAACAAAATTCTGTTCTTTGAAAAAAATAATAACAATCAATATTTTCATTCAAAAATTTCTAAAATTAATGTATTTATAAAATTACTTTTTAAAATATTTTTAAAATCTTTAGGGAAAAAATTCCTATAATTTTTACTTGTTAATTTCAATTTTTAACTATAATATTTTATAATTTTGTTAAAAAATTTCTATACTTTTTATTTTATATCATAATTTTCGACAAAATCTCAAATATTTTTTCTAAAGAGTTGAAAATTTTATTTTTAATCTATTGATCGTCTTTACAAAAATTGAATGTTGTTAGAAGAAAATGTTTTAAATTACCTTTTTTAGAAAAAGAAGATTTAGCAAATGACCTTTAATAAAATAAAGAATATTAGAATATCACCTTCATAAGACATTTTTTATAGAATTTTACTTTCATTTAATAAAAAAATTTTTAAGAAATATTTTTTTTTAAATATTTAAGAATTATTAGAATAAAAAATATTCGCTAATCTTTTCTGTCTAAAAGATCGATTTCCATAGAAAAATGTTTTCTAAAAAAAATTTTTTCTTACATTTTTTTACTTGTAAACAAATTTTTTCTAAAAAGTTATAATTTCTAAAATTACTTTCCCAAAATTTGTGAAATCCCAAAATTTTGATAAAAGCTGGAAAATTGTTAAAAAATTAACATTAAAAAATAAAAACTATTTCGAATATTTTTTAATTTCTCAATCACAATTTTGTTTACAGAATTATAAGTTTATTTTTGGAAAAGAACAATTTTTATAAAATTACTATTTTTTTAGTATTAAACACAATTTGTAAACTAAATTCTGTTCTTCTTTGAAAAAAAAATAATAAGCATTATTTTTTTATACCAAGATTTCCAAAATTATTAATTTATTTATAAAACAACTTTTTAAAAAATTTCAAATGGTATCTTTAGGAAAAAAATCACTATAATTTCTACTTGTTAATTTCTATTTTTAACTAGATTATTTAATGATTTTGTTGAAAAATTTTCATAGTTTCTATTCTTTATTATAATTTTAAACTAAGTCTTAAGTATTTCTTTTCAAGAATTTAAAATTATATTTTTAAAATGTTGTTAAAAATTTATAAAGTTAAAGAGTAAAAAGTTAAAGTCAGGAGTAAAAAATTTTACTTTTAATCTATTGATCATCGTCTTTACAAAAATTGAATATTGTTTGAAAAAAAAGTTTTAAATTACCTTTTTAAGAAAAAAAATTCTTAGAAAATTACCTTTAATTAGAAAATCACCTTCATTACAAAAAAGTTTTCTAGAAATTTAGTTTTAATAGAAAAAAATTTTTTAGGAAATAAAAAATTAGAAAAAACGTAAAAGAAAAGCTTTCCAATCTACTATTAATTTTATATTTATTTAATAATAAACAGGACTTAGCTTTTTCTAATCATTTACTGACCACAAAAAAAAACTTTTCCTACAGCAGCGATAAGTTTCTTTAAAATCGACAAAGTTTTAAATAAATCAATAAAAATGTTTCGTAAATATATTCAAATTTTCATCTATTCTAGCTAAAAACTTTGTTCCATAATTAAAGTTAACAACCATTGTCAAATTTTAATATCTAAATTTTCAAAACTCGAATGACTTCTTTGCAGTAAAAGTAAAACTACGTTTCAAGCAGTAAAATCAGTAGTAAAGACAAGATTGTAGTCGGCCAAAAATTTTGAAACCGAATAATTTTGGGTAGTCGAGAAAGTTTTCGTCTACATATCTGTTATGTCTTAGCAAAATTACCGTGACTAGTCAATTATTTTATTTTATTAATTTGCCAATTTTGCAAATATTCTCTGACTATGTAGAATTATCACGTCTCACCAAAAATTGCCACGACTACTGAATTTTCCTGATATATTAAAAGTTATCTAATTAAAACTTTTTATTCCAACCGAATGCTGTGTCTAAAACAAACGTTTACTCTTGATACTTGAGTGAGCAAATTAAAAATTTTATGGCTGACTGAAACATGTATTTGCTACTTAAATTTGGCGATATTAATATGTTGTTTCAATAAAAATAGCATTTGCTATTTACTTAATGAAGGGAACAATTTTCTATTTAATTAATGAGGAAAACAAATTTCTATTTAATTATTGAGGAAAACAATTTTCTATTTAATTAATAAAGAAAACATTTTTCTATTTAATTAATGAAGAAAAAAATTTACTATTTTTAACTATAATTTACTGTCTAGTCTTTGGAGAGTTACTCAAAATATTTACTAATTTTAATAAAGACTAAATTTTTCCTTATTTTGCTAATAAATTCGTAGAAATTACTAATTATTTTTTTAATCTTTCTATTTATTTCTATTTTAAAAGTAAATAATTTTATTTTCTAGATTTTTATGCATTCTAAATTTGAATTAGTAAAATTTTTTACTAAATTGTATTAGTAATTGGCTTTTTGCATTTTGAATTAGTAAATTAGTAGAATTAGTAATTTTTACTTATGTTTAGTAGCAAAATTTACTAATTCTACTAATTTATCAGTAAAGTTTACTAACTCGAAATCAAAAAAATTAGTTATTAAATATTACTAATAAATACTAATATCTACTTACTTAGAAGTAAAATTTACTGACTCAAAATAAAAAAAATCAGTAAGTTTTACTATCAAGTAGTAATTTCTACTTTTTAGTAGTAAAATTGGCTAATTTTATTAGTTTAATAGTAAAGTAGACTAATTTTATTAGTTTACTAGTCACATTGAGTAATCTTATTAGTTTACAAGTCACATTGAGTAATCTTATTAGTTTATTAGTAAAATTGACTAACTCAAAATCAAAAAATCATTATGAAAATGTTACTAATAAATATTAATTTCTACTTTTTTAGTAGTACAATTTACTCATTCTATAAATTTATTAGTAAAATTTACTAATTTCAAATAAAAAAATCAGTTATTAAATTTTACTAATAAATAGTAATTTCTACTTTTTAGTAGTAAAATTGGCTAATTTTATTAGTTTAATAGTAAAGTAGACTAATTTTATTAGTTTACTAGTAACATTGAGTAATCTTATTAGTTTATTAGTAAAATTGACTAATTTAAAATCAAAAAATCATTAAGAAAATTTTACTAATGAATAGCAATTTCTACTTTTTTAGTAGTACAATTCACTAATTCTATAAATTTATTAGTAAAATTTACTAATTTCAAATAAAAAAAATCAGTAATTAAATTTTACAAATAAATAGTAATTTCTACTTTTCAGTAGTAAAATTGGCTAAATTTTATCAGTTTAATAGTAAAATTGACTAATTTTATTAGTTTATTAGTAAAATGGACTAATATTATAAGTTTAATAGTAAAATTGACTAATTCAAAATCAAAAAATCAGTAAGTAAATTTTACTAATTAATAGTCATTTCTACTTTTCTAGTAGGACAACTTACCAATTCTTTTATTTAATTAGTAAAATTTACTAATTTTAAATAAAAAATAAGTTATTAAATTTTAATAATAAATAATAATTTCTACTTATTTAGAAGTAAAATTTAATAACTCAAAATACAAAAAAACAGTATGTTTTACTAATAAGTAGTAATTTCTACTTTTTAGTAGTAAAATTGGCTAATTTTATTAGTGTAATAGTAAAGTTGACTAATTTTATTATTTTACTAGCAACATTGAATTATCTTATAAGTTTATTATTAAAAATGGACTAATTTAACATAAAAAAATTATCAAGTAAATTTAACTAAGAATAGTAATTTCTACTTTTTTAGTCGTAAAATTTACTAATTCAAAATAAAAAAAATATCAGTAAGTTTTACTAATAAGTAGTAATTTGTACTTTTTAGAAGTGAAATTGACTAATTTTATTAGATTATTAGTAAAACTAACTAATTTTATTAGTTTATTAGTAAAAATTACTAATTTAAAATCAAAACATCATTAAGTAAATTTTACTAATAAATAGTAATTTCTAATATTTCAGTAGTAAAATTTACTACTTAAAAATCAAAAAATCATTAAGTAAATTTTACTAATGAATAGCAATTTCTTTTTTTTAGTAGTAAAATAGACTAATTTTATTAGTTTATTAGTAAAATTTACTTATTTAAAATCAAAACATCATTAAGTAAAGTTTACTTATAAATAGTAATTTCTAATTTTTTAGTAGTAAAATTTACTAATTAAAGATAAAATAATCATTTAGTAAATTTTACTAATAAATAGTAATTTCTACTTTTTTAGTAGTAAAGTTGACTAATTCCATTAGTTTATTAGTAACATTTACTAATTCAAAGTCAAAAAATTAGTTAGTAAATTTTACTAATAAATAGTAGTTTATAATTTTTTAGTAGTAAAATTTACTTATTAAAAATCTAAAAATCATTTAGTAAATTTTACTAATGAATACCAATTTCTATTTTTAGTAATAATATAATAAAAATAATAGTAAATTTACTAATTAAAAATCAAAAAATCGTTTAGTAAATTTTACTAATGAATTCCAATTTCTATTTTTAGTAGTAAAATTGACTAATTTTATTAGTTTATTAGTAAAATTTACTAATTTAAAATCAAAACATCATTAAGTAAATTTTTCTAATAAATAGTAATTTCTAATTTTTTATTAGTAAAATTTGCTTAATGATGTTTTGATTTTAAATTAGTAAATTTTACTAATGAATAGCAATTTCTATTTTTAGTAGTAAAATTGACTAATTTTATTAGTTTATTAGTAAAATTTACTAATTTAAAATCGAAACATCATTAAGTAAATTTTACTAATAAATAGTAATTTCTAATTTTTCAGTAGTAAAATTTATGAATTAAAAATCAAAAAATCATTAAGTTAATTTTACTAATAAATAGCAATTTCTTTTTTTAGTTTTAAAATTGACTAATTTTATTAGTTTATTAGTAAAATTTACTAATTTAAAATAAAAACATCATTAAGTAAATTTTACTAATAAATAGTAATTTCTAAGTTTTTAGTAGTAAAATTTACTAATTAAAAATAAAAAAAATCATTTAGTAAATTTCACTAATAAATAGTAATTTCTACTTTTTTAGTAGTAAAGTCGACTAATTTCATTAGTTTATTAGTAAAATTTACTAATTCAAAGTCAAAAAATCAGTTTTACATTTTACTTATAATTTATATTAAATAATTTCTATATATTTAATTATAAAATTATCTAATTCTACTAATATATTAGTGAAATTTACTAATTCAAAATCAAAAAGCAGTCACTTTTTCAAGTTAATTAAAATATTTACTAATTCAATATTAAACTTTTGAGAGTAGCTACTTTTCTGATTATAAAACAGATGTTAAGACCTAAAATTTTCTTTTCTTGTTCTTGAAGTCTAAAAATGAGCTAAATTAAAAAAAACGTTTAATAAAAATAATAATAATAATAATAATATAATTAATTAAAAATATAGTAATTTTGGATTAAGAAATAAATTCAACGAGAAACGTTGGAAATGGTTAATAACGAAAGAAGAAAAAAAGAATCTAGTGACTTTATACATCGAAAACTGTGTGAATCAAAAACCACTAGAGATCTTGAATCACGTGAGAATTTGGTCACATTTAAATCGGATTTCGAGTAAGGGGAGATTTATAGACAGTATGAAAAGGAAAAAGAATGAAAAGAAAGCAGGGCAGGAACTTTTGCTTGAGCGGAAAGTGCTTCTCTTGATTGAATAATATCGTTTCTTGCGGCTATGACGGAAGAGAATAAAAAAGAAAAATCTCTCCTCTCATCGATTTTCTAATAAATATTCATAATATCCATTTAGATTATATTTTTACTTAATATATCCGTAAAATACCAAAGGAGGATCAATTTCTCTTTTTTTCTTAAAGAATAATATTATTTATCCTGAATATATATTCTACTACTATGAGGAAATAAATTCTTCTTTTCCGTGTGTAATAAATTTTGAGGCAATTTTCTATTGGGGTGAAATTTGCATTTCTAATTTTACAATATATATGTGTACAGTGTGTATGTATACTTATACATAGTATACACGAAATGAAGAGTTGAAAGGGAAAATGGTATTTGAAGAATTTACCTTTTTCGGTGTGGGATGCAATACGGTCACCGGAACCTGCCGTGGACCTGGAACTGACGGAAGTTGTGCAGACTCTTTTGAAAAAGAAAAAGGCGGTACTCTCGTTTCTCTGCTTGATGGGAGTTCGAGGAGATGCTGTATGGAATGGTTCTTTCTCGTTCTTTTCGACGCCATCCTGAAAGCAAATTCCCAATTTTTCACTTTAGGGATATCAAAATTATATTTTTCCGCTATTTATTTTGCACCCTAATTCCTAACTAGAAAAAATAACGATTCACGCACTAATACGTACGACTAAATTTTTTCTCACTTTTCTAATATACTGAAATTTTCCTTTATCTATAATTTGATTAACAATTTGAAAAAACATAGAATGTAAAAATGTTTAATTCAATTTTTTTTCATAAAAATAAAATATGAATTGAAATATATAGTTTTAAAAATTATTGCACTGAGAAAACATTATACTGGTTTCAAATAAAAAATAATTTTAAGATATTTTGAAAATAATATATTCTTTAACGTCTTCTTTAACGTTTAAACATTAATAAAATAAAAACGAAAACATTCAGACAAAGATTCTTTAATGTTACTCCAACGTTTCGAAATCCACGGATTTCCTCTTCAGGGAGTCTAATATGTACAACAAAAAACAATTTAAAACAAAAATGTTAGCTGACATTAAACAAAATATTTTAGAAACATAAAAAAATTAGAAATCAGAAATTTAACGTAAAATAACAAATATAATAATAATAATAAATAAAAATTCAAAATTAAATAAATACAATAATAAATAAAAATTCAAAATTAAATAAATACAATAATAAATAATAAAACAATAAGTTATAAAATGTCAATACATTCTTACCAAATTAAAAACATTCAGAAAATTAAAATTCGTCCAAGAATAAAAAACAAACACCCACACAATGGAGACATATAGAATGTGGAGTCAATATTTAAATAAAGTTTAAATAAAAGAAAGAAATGTACAAAAATAAATAATAAATTAAAAGTCATACAACAAAGAAAATTAAATTATACAAAATTATGATAAAAAATGAAAATTTGTCAAAATAATAAATGTCTTATTAAAAAATGAATTATTTTTATAAATAATAAAAATCATTAGAGAATTTCATTTATTTTTATTACAATTTTAAATAAATTCTTCGAAAAATATAATCATTCTTAAAATTTTAATTAAAATCTGTCAAAAGAATTCAATTATTTAAAAATTTGTTGATAAAGTTCTTTGTTACACAATAAATTCCTTATTTTTGCATTCAAATAATTGAATTCTCATAAAATTTCTTAATAAACTATGAATTAGAAATTGAAAATTTGAATTTTTCATACTTTTAACTAACAATTTTGTATAATTAATCTTTTAAACAAATCTGAATTTTATAAAATTGAAATTTATAAATAAATAGATTTGAAAATTATTTGCAAAAATAATTTATTTTGTAAAATAAAATTTGTAAACAATTCTTTATAATTATTTATTTTATTTCTAAAAGTTAAAGAAATTTTAATTCCATTTTAAATCAAAATTTGTAGTTGACAAATGGAATATATAAACATTTTTTTTTTATTTTTAAAAGACTTTGAATTTTATTAAAGCAATTGTATAGTTAAAAAATTGAAATGATGCAAATTATTTCCTTGTGAAAATTGAAAATCAATTTGTGAACAATATTGTAATTGAGAAATAAAATTTATCCATAAAATGAGGTTTATTTCCTATTTCTAGATCAAAATTTTTTAACAATTAACAATTTTCTAATGTTTTTTAAAAATTGAGAGCAACAAAATTTGCCCATTTCAGATCAATCAAATGAAATTTCTTTTAAAAAACATTTGAAAACGAAATTTATTTGTTAAACATAATTTTTTTTCATTTTCTAATTTTTCCACTTTCATATATTATTTTATTACAAATCATGGACAATATCTGCTTTTTTCAATTTGTTAAACAATTGTCAAACAATATTTTCTAAAGAACAGAAACAAAAATAAAAATTCAGATGAGGGCAAAAAAATTCATAATAGGATTTTTCTATTATTATAATTAATATTTCATAATTGTTTTTTAATTCTTTTCAGTGAATTGTTTTTTTAAATTTTTATTTTTCTATACTACTAATTTATTTGACTTTTTTATTATAATTTTACTTTTATTTCATTATTATTTTATTTTTATTTTATTTTTATTTTATTTTTATTTTATTATTTTATTATTATTTTATTATTATTTTATTATTATTTTATTATAATTTTTTATTATTTTATTATTATTTTATTATTATTTTATTATAATTTTTTAATATTTTATTATTATTTAATTTTTATTTTATTTGTTATTTTATTTTTGTTTTATTTTTTATTTTATTTTTTATTATACTTTCTATTATAATTTTTTTTCATAATCAACTATTTTTTGATATTATAATTTCGAGTGACTCGAGTAGAGGAAAATGAGTAATTGACAAATTTGAAGTTTGTTATATATACATGTTATATATAAAAAGGGAAAATAGAGAGAGAGAGAGAGAGAGAGAGAGAGAGAGAGAGAGAGAGAGAGAGAGAGAGAGAGAGAGTTGGATAAATTTTGAGTAAAAACAGCGTCGCAGTGGATATCGGGTAAAACTTTCGCATTTAACTTTTCCGTTCTGTTGGGGAAAACGACCAACAAAGCTCATCATACGAAAGTTTTCCGAGGCAAGGACGGTGGAGATCGAGAACGAGGGATGAAGTTTAGCGAGAACCAACGGCGCGCGCCACCCCGAACACACTTATACCTGCAAATGGAACCAATACGTCTCAACTATCCCAATACAAACTCAACTACCCAATCACAATCCATGCCTCCCTCATATAAAGGGTGATCCACCAATAATCATCCATCAATTTACTTTCTCCCAAAACAATTTATAACTTTTCATTTCTTTTCCAACAATTTCTTTTCTTTTTTTTCAGAATTATTCTCTAAATTTGAATCGGTAAAAATTGGTAAGTGATTTGAATTACTTCCTGAATTTTTTGCTTTTGAACTGAACTTTACTAAAAATTTAGGAGAACTTAATTTATTAGTCAAATTTACTAATTCGTTTGAAAACAGTAAGCTACTAATTAAATTTACTACTTTTTTCTTCTGAATTAGTAAATTTTACTAATAAATAGTAATTTCTATTTCTAATTTTCTACTAATTCAATTTACTACTTTTTTCTTTTGAATTAGTAAATTTTACTAATAAATAGTAATTTCTATTAACTTATTATTAAAATTTACTAATTGGATAGAAAATGTCACTAATACAAATTAGGAAAGCATTTCACTAATTCAAATTTAGAAAGTAGGAAAAATGTAAAGAAACGAAAATTTTTAATTTAAAAATAAAAATGAATAGAAAAATTGGAAATTTTTAAAAATAGTTACTTACCACTAATTTATAAGTAAAATTTACTCATTCTTTTGAAAACAATAGGCTACTAATTTAAATATGACTACTTTTTTCTTTCGAATTAGTAAATTTTACTAATGAATAGTAATTTCTGTACATTTATTATTAAAATTTACTAATTCGTCAACAAATGTAAGTCACTAATACAAATTAGTGAAAAATTTTGCTAATTCAAATTTAGAAAGTAGGAAAAATGTTAAAAAAACAAAAATTTTTAGTTTAAAAATAAAAATAAATAGAAAAATAAAAAATTTTAAAAAGAAAAATTTTCACTAATTTGTTAGTAGAAAAAGCAAAAAGTCAGTCAATAACTCAAATTAGTAAACATCAAATTTAGAGTGTAGGGAAAATAGGGGAAAAATATTTTTAATTTCAAAATGAAAATAGATAGAAAAATAAAAAATAGTAATTTTTACTTATTTCTTTTAGTAAAATTTACTAATTCAAAAGCAAAAAGTCAGTCACTATAATTAAAATTAGTAAACATGTTTTTTACTTCAATTTAGAGATGATAAAATATATATAAAATAAATAATTTTTTGAAACCAAAAATTTTCCTAAATAAAAGAAACTTGTGACTTTCAAAAATAATACAATATTTTATTATAATATTAAAATTTTTGTTATGGAATTTATTATTTTTTTGTTTTTATAAGGACACATATGGTAAATATTTTGAAACTTAAAATTGTAGACTCTCCAAGACATCAAAAAATTTATTGTTTGACCCAATTAAAAGAATATTTGTATTAATTAATTATTAACTATAATAATCGTGGTAATCTTTACTTCTTTTTTTATTTTATTGAGAAAAAAGAAATTATTGAAAATTTTTCCCTTTTAAAATAAAATTGAAACTTTGTGACATAAATTGTAAATGACAAGTAGAAATCAAGCAAATTTTTGTAATTTTTTTTTATAAGAAAATGCAGTTTGTTTAAAATTTGTTGTTTATCAAATCGAAATTATATTTTTTTTTCTTTATTTTTACACAAAATGAGAAAATTTTAAAAATATAACGATTAAGAAATAGAAAATATACCCATTTTGAATATTTTCAGTTTATCAATCACAATTTTTCTCATGAAATTATAACTTTCTTTTCGAAAATAAAGAAAAGTATTTCCATGATTCCTATTTTTCAATCACAATTTTTCTTTAAAATTTTTTAATTTTTTTTAAAAACAAGGAAAAAATTTATTACTAAACATTTCTTTGTAAAAGTTTTATTTATTTTTTCTTGCTCACCATACAAAGATCAACTTTATAAAAAATAATATTCAAGAATTATTTTATTGACAACTTTGAAAATAATTAGTTTATTAAAAATTTTAAATTTAATATGTTTCGATTGTGAGAAAAAAGTTATTGTAAACTTTTGACTGTATTTGTAAGTGTCAAAAATTGTTTTGTTCGAACTCTTTTAATTTAATCATTTCAATGAATTTAATAATCTAAATTTATTTTTTAACAAATATGGACCTTATGGAAGAATTTAATCTAAAAAAATATAAAAAATAAATTTGTTAAATATAAAAACTAAAATTTCTAAAAAGTAAAATTTATTACAGTTATTAATCAATAATAATAAAATTAAATTGCAATCCATATTATATCTAAAAAGAATTTGAATTATAAATTTGTAAATTCCATCGCAGTTTTAAAATTGTTAATATTATATAAAAAAGTGAAAAAAAATGTTCACCGCGTGCGAATTATTGCTAGCTTTAATTCAATAAAATTCATGCTAAATAATTAAATACTTTCTTTAAAGAATGTTTTTCTATTTTTCAAAGAAACTTTCTATTGATTTAAATAAATGTACATTTGAAGGAAAAACGTACTTTATTGAATTAAATAATTTTCTCATTTTTTTTGCTTTTTATGGAGGTAAAAAAATTTTTCATTTAAATAAAAAATAAATTTTCTATTATTATTTAATTTTTAATTTATTATTTACATATTAATTTGCATATACAAAATATTTTTTTTTCATGTCAATTAAATTATGTCGATTTTCTTCAAATACAGAAATTATATTCGTTTAGAAAGAAAATTTGATTTTAGTATAAAAATTATTATTTGGTCATAAAAACAGACTCTGGAACAGCGACAAGTTTTTCCACAATAGCCAAAGGGAATTAATTAAAAATTTAAAACAACTTGTAATTTCGCTAATTTGATGAAATTTTTATCAGTTTTGGGTGAAATATTTTTTTTCTGTAATTTAAATAATTTTTTCACTATTAAAATATATTTCTATAATATAATAATTATTAAATTATTTCATTCAAGTAAATATTTATTTAAAAATATATACAAATTATCGACTATTTGTGTCAGAGTAATTTTTTCTTTTAAATTAGATGAAATTTTCAAGTCACTTAAATATTTATTTGGTTCAAATAAGTTAATGGACAAATAATTTATTCAATTTTTATTTTATTGGATAAAAATTTTTTCGCTGTTTATAAAGAAAGTTGTTATTAACTAATTAAATTGTTTAGTATTACCTAAACCCAAATAAGGTTAATTTCTTATTATTATTAATTTTATTATTATTTTTATTAACTTTACTATTATTATTTTTTTATTAATATTTTTTTTATTATTATTTTTATTACTAATATTTTCTTTATTTTTTATTATTTTTATTATTATTTTTTTTATTATTTTTACAATTATTATTTTTTATTAATATTTTTTTTATTATTATTATTTTTATTATTATTATTTTTATTATTAATATTTTTTTTATTATTATTGTTTTTATTAACCGTTCATTCGGTTACGTGTCAACGCATAAGGTTAATTTTAAGTTAGTAGAATTTGTGCGCAAGCGCCGAAGTCAGGCAATAAGAGCGAGAGAGAAATACAGCGTCTATCTTTTTCTCTCACATTTATTACCCCCACTCCAGCGCATGCGCACTTAAGTAGGCGCAATACTCTACAAAACTCAGTATCTTTTCTATTTATTCTTTCTGATTCCAAAAAAAATTTTGTTCTGAGAAAAACAAATTGATCACAAAAAAAAACAAATAGCATTGCCAAAAAAATACTTTTAAGCAAAATACTTTTTAGCATTGCAAAAAATTATTCAACTTTTTATTTACCTTCTACTTAACCTTCTTCTGATATTAATTTAGAGAAAATAATAACAAGAATAATTAATAAGGAAAAAGAATTTTATTTACAAGTTTTATTTTTTTTCTAATTTTATTTAGAGCTAAGTTATTAATACAAAAGTATTAATTATTATTATTAATTATTATTATTATTTTGTTTTCAATTGAAAACAGTGTTTCAGTGAAATAATAATTATAAATGCGAGAGAGTTAATCAATTTCGGGGGTTTTAGAGTGCGGTTAAAATGCGATAACGAATGACTATTTTTCGAGGTCGATATTATATGAGTGGCAATATCGTAAGAGAATTTATTCGCGTAAATAAATCAGGTCAACACGCGGAGTTGATATATATATATATATATATATATATACGAACGTGAGGGATTGGGCGAAAGGGGGAGAGGAGGGGTGGGGGGAGGTAGTAGAATTTCATTAATTCTACAACAAAAAAGGGGTTACCCGGTAGATATCCTCTCGGTCGCTCAATGTGAAAGCTCCGAGTAAAGTTGTGGGTCCAAAGTTGAAACAACAGTTGAGGGAAGAGGAGAAGAGCGACTCGTGAGGCGATGCGATGCGGTGCTTCTAGGTTGCCAGTATAATACGTGGAGGAGTGGGACAACATATATGTTTATAGAATACAGCAAAGCTTGGCGAAAATCGTAACACTGTGTTAGAATACCACAGTGCGTGTGTATATAATTAAAAGAAAATTTTGTCTTCCGTTTAAAAAAGAATTATATTCCATGGACATAGTATTTATTTGTTCCGGCGACAAATTTTATTCTTTTTTCTTAATTTCTATTTAATTTTAATTTTTATTACAAAAATTAATTAATTTATAATTTTTATTTTTCTTTATTTTATTTTTCTTTTTTATTTATTTTTCTTTTCTTTTTCTCTTTTTCTCTCTTTTACCTTTTTTCTTTTCTTTCTTTTTCTTTTTTATCTTTATTCTTTTTTTTTTCTTTTCTCTCTTTTTTACTTTTTTTCTTTTCTTTCTTTTGCTTTATTTTTATCTTTATTCTCTTTTTTCTCTTTTTTACTTTTTTTCTTTTCTTTCTTTTGCTTTATTTTTATCTTTATTCTATTCTTTCTCTTCTTTTCTTTCTCTTTCTTTTTTTATCTTTATTCTATTTTTTCTCTTCCATCTAACATTGTAAAACTTAAAATTTTCTCTTTTTTTCTTTTCTTTCTTTTGCTTTATTTTTATCTTTATTCTATTCTTTCTCTTCTTTTCTTTCTCTTTCTTTTTTTATCTTTATTCTATTTTTTCTCTTCCATCTAACATTGTAAAACTTAAAATTTTCTCTTTTTTTCTTTTCTTTCTTTTGCTTTATTTTTATCTTTATTCTATTCTTTCTCTTCTTTTCTTTCTCTTTCTTTTTCTATCTTTATTCTATTTTTTCTCCTCCATCTAAAATTGTAAAACTTAAAATTAAATAGAAATTTCAAAAACATGAATAAAGTTGCAAAAATAAAATTTACCGCTATTTTCCTTCTCTCTTTTTGGGTCACTGAAGATTTAATATGTTTTATTAAAAAACAAATATTTACCTAACAGGACAAAAAAAAGTTGAGTGACTTTATATACATGTGTCATGTAAACGAATTCAAAACACAATATTTATTACTTTCAATTTATTTACATTCCTTTAAAAAAGATTTACTGCTATGATTTTTTAATTTCATAATTATCGCCCCTGATTAGCATAATTAAGAAATCAAACGTAATTATTAATTCTATTCTCAAATAACATATGTAAAAAAAAATTTTCCTCTCTTTTTTTTATAGATACCTAACGACATGTAAAGTACGTACACACTTTACGACTCATAACATTTCATGCAAGGTAAATTTTCTGCGATGTAAAATATTGAATTGGTTCAGGCTGCCACATCCGAGTAAAAGATTATTGCCGATATTCAAGTTTTACGAGAAAAATCGCAACAGTATTTTTCCATTTAATAGAGCATTTAATCTCATAAAATAACTTTTATATCTTCGTAAATTTTTTTGTGATCCAATTTACCTTTTTTTTAACACGATACACTTTTAAACAAATTATTTTCTAAGTAAGTTAAAACTTTTGTTTTCGAGTTTTTTCCTGGTATTTTTTTCCTTTTACTTTTTTACATTCTACGAGCAACTCGTGATCGTTTTGTATATACGCGCGACCACCTGGCACGTTGATGATTATATAATTTTGAAAAATAAAGATTTTTTTTATTTCCAAACTAGCGTAACGTGAGATATTGAATTTATTGTTGTTATTTTCAATTTAGAAAGTTTTTTTTTGTTTTTAAATGTCAACGTTAATTTTGTTTACAAATTTTGCAACTTTCATTATTTAAAATATTTTAAATTTTGTTAATTAATTAATTAAATTTAAATGAAATATTTTAATACTTTTAAAAATTGACTTATTAATGAATAAATTAATAAATTATTATCTACTATTTATTATTTTTCAATATATTTAAAAAATTGAAATACTTTTAGAAATTATAATGAAATTTTCTTCAAAAATTTAATTATTTTCAAAAAAACATCTTCGAAAAACATTAAATATTTTTTGAAATTTTAAGAATATTCTTAATAAAAATTAAATTATTTTCAGTGCATTAATTAATTTTATTCTATACTAACTTTCAGTTACTTCTATGAACAATAATATTCTTTGCAAAATCTCAATTATTTCTAAAGTTAGGTATTAATAAGATTCTTCATAAGAATTCAATTATTTTTGCATTTTTAAATAAATTTTTTCATAAGAATTCAATTATTTTTAAAGTTTTTTATAAAATTTGTCCTAAGATTTAAATTATTTAAAAATTTTTTAATAAAATTATTCTTAAAAATTCAATTATTTTTTTAAAATTCTGCGAATGAAATAAATAAATTTCAAAACTTTTTATAAAATTTAAAAAAATTTATATTCAATTTCAAAATTTCACGAAAGAATTTAATTATTTAAAAAAATTTTGAATAAAATTTATCGATAAAAGGTTTTTTATTTTCCAATTAATAAAATACTGAGTTATGAAAAATACGATTATTTTCTTTATATTTTTTATTAAATTCTTAAAGAAATTTATTTGTTTTTAAATAATAAAATTTTTGGAAAATTTCATCAGTTTTAGTATAATTTTTGCAAATTTTTTTTAAAACTTAATTGTTCTAAAAAAATCAAATTCCTTGCTAAAATTCAATTCTTTTTAGAACTTTTAAATAAAATTATTCTAAAAAAATTAAATTACTTTTAATTTAGTTTCTCCAACGGATTAAAAATTATTCTGAAAAATTTAATGCAATTTCATCGCATAATTTCAATTCTTTTCACAAATATAATTAAATTTTGTAAAATTCCTTTGAAAAATTTTAATAAAATCTTTTTTATAAAAATGGAATTAATTTTTCGAACAGTTTCTTATAAATTCTCTGAAAGTATTGAATTCCTATTATTTTCATAAATCATAAGATTCTTTTTGGAAAGATTCACAATTTTAAAACAATTTAAGTTAAATTTCTTTGAAAATTGAAATATTTAAAAGACATTTAAGAAAATTTTTTATACAAGAATTTAATTATTTTCATAAATAATTACATCACGATAAATCGTTAGGTATTAAAATAACACCAAAATGGATTAAAATAACACTAAATTGGATTATTTTAATCCTTTTTGGTGTTATTTTAATACCTAACGATTTACCGTGATATTCTGCAAGAATTTAATTATTTTAAAGAAAAGTATTCTTTTAAAAATTACTTGCTGAAATTCAATCAATTTCAAGAATTTTTAATTTAAATTAGTAACACTTTATTAATAAAAAAAAAAGTAATTTACTAATGGAAATAATACTTTTATAAGTTATTTAATTCCAAAAAGGTTTGAATTTGAAATTTCTAGAAATCTTAATTTCTGTAAAAAAATAAATAAATATTTATTCAAAAAAGAAGTTATTGATGTTTTCGAATAATTATACAACTAAAAAAATTCGTAAATAAATAACACTGAGCATTTGTTTTGAGTCAATTTGTTTCCTTTATTTTCTAAAAATTAAAAAATTTTTAATTTCATTTTAAATAAAAATTTAAAATTGCGAAAAATAGAATTAATAATCATTTGTTTCTTTTATTTTTAAAAAACTTTGAATTTAAGTAAAGCAATTGAAATTAAGAAATTGAAAAGAAAATAATGAGATTGTGAATAACAATATTTTTAATAGAAATAAAAATTATGCATAAAAAGGATATATTTTTTATTTTTTAATCGTAAATTTTTTTAACAATTAACAATTTTCTAATATTTTTTTAATGAAGAAGCAAAAAGTTTTGCTGAATTTAAATCAGTCAAACGAAATTCGTTATATAAAAGTGTATAAAAAACAAATTTTATTTTTTAAACATAATTTTTTTTTCATTTTCTAATTTCTCCACTTTCATATATATTATTTTATTATATTTTCGATTTCGCAAAACAATATTTCTTTAAAAAAAACGTACTCAAAAATTGAACATTAGATGTGGACCAAAAGAATGAATGGAAGAATTTGTTGATTGTTATAGTTAATTTTTTACAAATAATTTCTGTTTTTTTAGAAAAGTATCTGGCAAATATTCGGAATAAAAGTTAATCCAATGTCATAATTTCGTATTTTAAAGGAAAAGGTCACATTAAATTTTAAATTCTATTTCTCTCGGTAGATGCGTAAGAAATTTAATTTTCTACATTTTGAATAAATTTAAGTTTCCTTTGAATGCAAATTATACTTTTTTGTCAATAATAAATGTTTCAAGTAATATAACCTAAAATTTAACAAATGATTCTTAATGACAGGAAATTATATTTTTTATTCATATCGAACTTTCAATGTTGAAAATAAAATTCTTCTCCTTTCCACCAAAACGAAATTAAAATTTAATTCGTTTTTTTAAATTCTTTCAAATTCTTTTTAATTCTTTTTAATGACTTTCCAATTACATTGGACTAACTTTTGTTTTGACTGTACATCAGATTCTTCCTTAAGTTCAATTTTCGGTTTATTGGTTTATTATTGGTTTATCGGTTTATTATTATTCGGTTTATTTTTTAAATCGTTAGGTATTAAAATAACACCAAAATGGATTAAAATAACACTAAATTGGATTATTTTAATCCTTTTTGGTGTTATTTTAATTCCTAACGATTTACCGTGTAGACAAAAATTCTTTTTTTATGGAAATAAAATTTCTATTTGAAGATTGAATATTTAATTACGGGAATATTATAAAACAATTAACTGCATATGTGGTACAGTAACAAAAATTATTTAGAGCTGGTAAATATTTACTTAATTCAAATAAATATTTATCTAATGGCAAACAAGTAGTGAAAAATACGTAAAATACAATACAATTGTAAAAAAATACGTAAAATACAATACAATAGTAAAAAATACGTAAAAAATCTTTACCTGGAACCACTATAAAATTCACTATATTGGCGAAATTTTTACTTATTGCAACGAATACTTTGGCTAATTCAAAGAATACTTTCGCTATTTCAGCGAAAATAATCGCTGTTCCAGTTGAAGGTTTTTTTCCGCGCGTTTTATTGAATCAAATATAATTTTTACTCGATTCAACTAAATTTTTTGTTTGCCATGCGGCAAGGCAATAGTAACTTTTTTTTTTCTTGTATATAGATCCAAATCTTTTCAAGTTTTTTATGCTTTAATATGGAGCGGGATTGAGGATGAGAAGAATATCGGACGAAAAGAAACGGTACGTATTTCAGTCAACCGGACAACTTTTGCAAGTTTAATGCCCTGGCGTTCGAGTAATTTAACACGACGAAATTAACTTTTCAGTTTTACCAAAGTTTGTCGGCAACTTGACCGAGCTTCGTGCACGCCTTCCTTCCTCTCACTCTCTCTCTCTCTCTCCCCCTCTCACCATCCCTCTCCATTTGCCCGAAACTTTCTCCTCTTTCTGACTATGTTTCACCCCCCCCAATCCCCCTTCCCTACAAACGCCCATTTTCCCTTCAGCGAAAACTTTGTGAGCCAACTTTTAAAGCATTTCACCGGTGGCAACCGCCATGTAGTTAGACCGCCTCCCTTGAAAATAATACCACCCTTAAGACCAGAAGTTTACGATGTAAACTTCCTTCGTTCGCTTACGCTATCTATTTTCATGCTTTTGTACCTCACATCCAGCAATTCTGACTTTTTTTCACTTTTCTTTTCTCAGTTAACTTTGCGGATTATCCTTCTCTTAATTAAATTCCAATCAATTGAACATTATGCAATTTTTTTTTAACTTTCGACTTTACATCTGTTTTCTATTCGAACATTACACAAGAGATATATGGCGGCAGTCTTTTCAATTATGGAACATTTTTTTTTTTTTTTTGTTTATTTCGGCTCATGGGGACTTTTGAATCTCAGTAAATCATGAGGTATTAAAAAGTGTTGCAAATTAAATTAACACCAAAAAAAGATTAAAATAATCCATTTTGGTGTTTTTTTTACAATGAATGAAATTTTAGTATATTCCATTTTTTTATATCTATAAAACATGAAAACATTGATAACTCCGGGTGATCAATTTCTTCATACTTTATAATAATTAAAGATGACCAAGTAATAAAATCATTATTTTATATTATAAGAATGTTATACTTTTTCAAAATTATTTTCATTATTTCAACTAACACGGTAAATCGTTAGGTATTAAAATAACACCAAAAAGGATTAAAATAATCCAATTTAGTGTTATTTTAATCCACTTTTGTGTTATTTAAATACCTAACGATTTACCGTGAAATTATTATTTTTAAAAATTTTTAACTATAATTTTACTTTATATCTATTATTTTTAATCGTAATTAAATAATCAATTTCACGAAATTTCAATTATTCCTAAAATCCTTAAATTAAATGCATATTAGAAAATAAAAACATCAAATAATTTTAACAAAATTCAATTAAACTTTTTCAATTATATTAATTTCAAAATTCAATTATTTCCAAAAAGCTTGCTCTATATTTCTTTTAATATTGAATTAAAATCTAAAATTTTAACTGAAATTCATTTTTAATTTTTTATGAAATGAAAATCAATTTTTGATAGAAAATTTTACAAGAATTTATTTATTTAAATGCAAAAGTAAATAATTTATTGAATATTATTTATTATTATTATTTATTTATTTATTATTTATTTATTTATTTATTTATTTTATTTTTTTTTATTTTATTATTTATATTTTTTTTTATATTATTTTTTATATTATTATTATTTTTTTTAATAATATTAACAAAATTCAATTAAACTTTTTCAAACATATTAATTTCAAAATTCAATTATTTCCAAAAAGTTTGCTCTATATTTCTTTTAATATTCAATTAAAATCTAAAATTTTAACTGAAATTCATTTTTATGAAATGAAAATAAATTTTTACTAAAAAATTTTACAAGAATTTATTTATTTAAATGCAAAAGTAAATAATTTATTGAATATTATTTATTATTATTATTTATTTATTTATTATATTTATTTATTTTTTTTTATTTTTTTTATTTTATTATTTATATTTTTTTTATTTTTTTTATTTTATTATTTATATTTTTTTTATATTATTTTTTATATTATTATTATTTTATTATTTTTTTTTAATTTATTGAATAATTAAATGTTTCTCAGAATTCAATTCTCATAAAGAATTTTAGTAACAAATTTTTTAATTATTCAATTCTTTTGTCGAATTTTATTAAAACTTGCATGAACATAATTACTTTTGTCAAAGAAATCAATTAAAATTGTATGGAAAATAATTGAAACCCTGCGATGAGTTTTATAATTTTCAAATTTATTCGTTTACAATTCAATTTTGCAAAAATTTCAATTATTCGGAAATTCCCCAATTAAATATATATTGGAAAATAAAAACTTGAAAAAATTTCAATAAAAATCCTATGAAACTTTTAAAAAGAAGTAATTCTAAAGAATTTTTTGTCAAAAATGTGGAAAATTAAGAATTTCAATGATTTTAGTTTGAAACTTTTTGAAAATTTAATTATTTTTAAAAATCTACGTTTTAATTCTTTTAATACTTATAAGTATAATCTAAAATTTTAACTAAAATTCATTTTTAAAACCATTTTTATTAGTATATTCTAGGAGAATTCAATTGTTTAAATACAAAAATTAATAATTTATTAATTTCATGTTTGTTGTAATTAAACTCTCATGAAAAATGTTGTCAACAAATCTTTTAAATTTTTGGACAAATTTGAATAAGATTTATAAGAGTAATTACATTTTTCGATGAATTTGATTAAAATTGCATTAAAAATAATTGAAATTCTGCAATGAGTTTTATTATTTATGGAAGTAATCGAATTCCTAAAAGAATTTTATTATTTATAAAAATAATTGAATCCCTGTAGAAATGTTATTATTTATGAAAATAATTGTATTATTGCGAAGAAATTTATTTAAAAAAATTAGAAATAATTGAATTTCTGTAAAAAATTTTATTATTTATGAAAATAATTGAATTATTGCGAAGAAATTTATAAAAAAAATTCTAAATTGAATTTCTGTAAAAAATTTTATTATTTAGGAAAATAACTGAATATTTGCGTAGAATTGTATTCAAAATTTTTAATATAATTTAATTCTTTTGGAAAATTCCATTGAAATAGTAGACATTGAAAATTATGGAATTTTAGAAAACTTTTGAAAATAATTGAAATTTTGACAAGAAATTGATGAAAATTTTGTAAAATAATTGAATATTAGAGAAGAATTTTATTATTTTTAAAGAGAATTGAAATTTTGAGTAGAATTTAAGAAAATTTTGGAATACAATTGAATTTAGTAACTATGTTACTAAGTTAATTAGTAACTAAGTTAGTAACTAACTTACTATTTTCCCTGGAGAAGCTAAATTCGTTGAATTTTGACAAATCGTTGACTTTGATGGTTTTTTTAAAATAAAATTCCATTCATAGTTAAAAATGTCACCAAAATAAATTATTTTAATCCTTTTTGGTGTTAATTTAATGCTAAAGGAATTAAACTGTTGCAGATTATTTTAATCCATTCTGGTGTTATTTTAACACCTCACGTTTTACTGTGATAATAAACGAATTTTTTGTTTTGAAGAACAATTTCAAGAGAATATTTCCCGAGTATTCTGTAGAAATAGTAGTTTATAAAAATTTCCCACGTCGTCGAAAATCAGAAATGTTTTTATTTAAATAATATTTTAACATTTCTATAACACTGGTAAAGAAAATTAAGTTTTTTTCTACATTTATAATTTTTATTTTATTTATATTCTATTGAAATTAATCCAACAGTCCGAAGACCAATAATAGGATTATACATAATATTTTACATAAAAAAAATAATAGTAACATTTATAATTCAACACTGAAAAAAAATTTTTTGAATTCAAAAATAAGTAGTCAACCAAAAAAATATGTTTGCATTAAACTTATTTTACAATTCAATTAAACAAATTTTCCTTGACTCGTAGTGATCGTTAAATTTCACTATTTATTAAAATACGACTAAGTGACAAAATCATCTCTACTCTGATTGAATTAAACAAAGTTTTTATAGAATCAAATTTATTATATTTTGAATCAAAATTATTATGTTTAATTCAAAGATAATTTTTCTTTGTTTGTATATCAAAAATAATTATGTTTGATTAAAATATATTCTTCTTTTAGTGCAGCAAAATTTTACATTGAAAAATATTTAAATGGTATAAATTTAAAAATATAAAATAGACAAAATAATAATTTACCAAAATATATTCGTCTTTTAAAGACTTTCGCAAAATCGTTTCTAAAAAAAATGATACTCTTATGATGAAAGAATTATATAATATATTAGAAATATTATAATATATTATAATATATTAGAAAACTAATTTTCTCAAAAAATAAATTATTTAAATAAAAACTAATCTATTTATACTCTGATTAACTAAAAGCACACGTTAACTAATATAAAAAAAGTTTTCCCACAAATTTTCCCCTCCTTACATTAATTAAATACCACCATCTAGAAACATTAAGGAAAAAAATCATTACAGTAATTACAGTAATAAAATCGGAATCAAAAGCAATCAAAAAATATATGATAAAATCAATATATGAGAGGAAAGTTAAAAAAGAGTAAATTGTTATTTTGCTTCTGTACAGGGAAATCTTATCTTTTGAAAGTTTGCAAAACTGGTTTTATAACTCATTCTGCTCCCCAGAGATAAAGTGATCTGATTCCCCCTATCCTTCTATTTTCTCATCCTCTAATTCTTTTAAGAGTGCTATCACCCATAAACCATTTGTTACCTTCCAATAAAAACTCAAGTTCCAACTTCCTATCTGAATCTCATTTTTCATCAATGAATTTGTAATTTCCATATAGAAAACTTTTTTCCCACGCCTGCAGAAATGAGAAATACATTTTTGCAATTTGCATTATAAATAATGTTTTTTTTTTCATTTTCAAAGTGACGCTAAAATATCTCATTATAAACATTTGACGATAAAACTTGAAAAATTAATATATTTCAACTTAATCAATGGTTTTAATTACATTCTATCACACATTTAATTACTTTTAAAAAATTTTAATTTCAAACATTTTTTAAACTTTCAAATTTTCAAATATTACTAATTGCAAATATTATTAATATTTGGAAGTTTAAAAAATGTTTGAAATAAAAAATTTTAAAAGTAATACTACTAGTGATTTAGAGTGCAGAATTTAAACTTTTCTGTCTGACTATAGTTTTACTACTTAAGTGATTACAAATCGATTACAGTAATTTTATATGACTAAAGTTTGTTTACTCTACTGATTTCTTTATTGGCTGCTGAATTGTTTATTATTCTTCGTATATTCTTTTTACAGTCAACGAATTTATTGGTTCTGTCTGACACGAAATGAGCTTTTAAGTCTTTGAATGGTCTTCAAAGTGACGAATAAAAAATTATGTTTTAACTCAGAAATAACCATTTTTTTAACATTTTGGTTTTAAGCCGGTAAAAGGTAGTATTACTTTAAAAAAACAATTATTTAACATTTTGGTTTTAAGGCCAAAACAGTTGTAGAATTTGCTTTGTCTTGAGATGAAAAAAAGATTACTCTTTATTAATTCACAATATTATTATAATATTTTAATTTATATTATTATTAATTATTATTTTTTTTCTGAAATTATAATTAGCAGAGTTTTGAGTTTTTGTCGGACCGAAATTTGTCCCTACTACAAATTTCAATTTATGAAAAGTGAAAACTAATCACTACCATTAATTAGAAAACTTTTTCAACGCACGTTAAATCGTTAGGTGTTAAAATAACACCAAACTGGATTAAAATAACACTAAATTGGATTATCTTAATCCTTTTTGGTGTTATTTTAATACCTAACGATTTACCGTGCGCTTATTAACTTCTTAAACTTAACTTATTAGAATAAAACTTTTCTGTCTGACTTTTACAATTTTTGCTAGTTAAAACAAGACTTAAAAATCGACCTAAAAGATAATGCCTGACTAAAATCTTTTTTTCCTACTCATTTTACATTCTGAATTGATTGTTTTCTTTCGACTGCTGCAACGCTTAAATCAATTAACTTGCAGTTCCGTCTGACTAGATATTGACCTTGACTACTTAATTTGGCGAATTTGTAAATGTCAATTGACCTCAACTACGTTCTGTCTGACTATTAATTCAGCCGTACTACTGATTTCACTTTTCGAAACGTACATTCACGGATATTTTAGTAATTCTTACATTAAGAACTTTGCAACTGTCGTGTCTGACTTTAAACTCACTGTTTACAGTTTAAAGCAAAGAATTCAATTTTTCGTCTGACTAAAACTTGCCTCTACTACTGATTAAGAACATTTTAGTAAATTAATTATCTTTTCAAACTTAGATGCAACTGAATAAAACTATTGTGTCTGACTATTACTAGTTTTACTACTTAAGTTAGATTCAAAATCGATCCAAGAAGTTTTTTCCGATTAAAACTTCCCTTAGCTACTGGTTTTAAATTCTGAATTTATTTTTGCTTTCGACTCTTGTGATTTTCTCTGATTAAAACATCTTTTCAGTAATAATTTTAGTTTTGGAATTAAGTCCTTGCTTTGGACTCTTGTCAAGCTCAAGTTACAATGTTACTGTTTCTCTCTGTCAAGAAATGAGCTTTTAAATCCTTAAATAGATCTAATGTTGTTTTAAACATCAAATAACTAGCTACATTAAAATCATTGCTTTTTGAGTTGAAAGAAAATGAAAGTTAATTCATTTATGCTCGTGTTTTCAAATTTGAAATTTTATGCCTAAGTCAGGGTTGAAGTTACTACTCAAATTTACTGATACTGTATAATTAATTATATTTTTATGTCTGACTGAAACCTGTCACTACTACTTAAAAAGAAGGTTTTAGACGTACATTAATGTCACAAACTTAAATTGAATAACAAAAAAACTGTTATGTCTGACTGAAAATTATTTTACTACTTAAATTATATTTTAAAATCGATAAAAAGTGTTTTGTCTGTCTAAAACTGGCCACTATTACTAATTAAGAAAATTTTAAACGTTTATGAACTTTTCCAACTTATTTTGAGTTGAAGAAAACTGTTATGATTCACAATAATTAGTTTTACTAAATTAGACTAAAACGTTAACAAAAAATATTTTTTTCTGATTAATATTCCTTTTTAACTACTGACAAAATTTTGAATTGATTGTTTGCTTTGCACTCTAGTGACTTTTGTTTTCACTAAAAGTAAAACACCATTTTACTACTAATTTTAATTTCGGATTTAATTTCGTTTGTTTGGACTCTAGTGAAGCTTAAGTGAAGGAATTTAATAGTTCCGTGTGACAAGATCTTAAGTGGGCTTAATCAGATTTTAAATTTAAAAGAACAACATTTCACCATTTTGCTTCTCGGATAAAAACTGTTTTTTGTAATTTCCATTTTCAGTGTTGAGAAAAATAATTGTTTCCTCTTGAAACTTGTGTTTTGAAATTTAAAACTTTGTAACTGACTCAAACTTCCACTTATCACTTAATTTGACGGATACTAATGTTTTTTTAACAAAACTAGCGTCTGCTGGGTTATTAATTGAAAAGAAATTTTACTTTTAGATACCTTGGATATTCAATTTTTAATATACTTGTCTGGATGAGAGTTGATATTACTACCTAATTGATAAAATTTGTCCTTTTTGTATTAAAAATCCTGCGGAATAATATTTGCTAATTAATTAGCTTTTTATTAAGAAATTCAGATTTTATGAGTATTTTACCTCCTAAATATGAATGAGTAAGAATGTTTAGGACTTTTTATTAGTGACTGGCATTCTGCTTTTTAGTTTGAAAATTTTACCAATAAATACTAATTTCAAGTAATTTTTTCTTTCTACTTCTTTTTACGACTCATTTGAAATGCAAAATTGATTATTTTCTTTGGACTCTTCGATCGTTTGGGGCAATAAATTTTTTGGTCCGTCCGACAAGAAATTGACCTTAACTACTAAAGCTACTAATTTCGTAAAGCTCGACCACCCTTAAATACTTTGTATCTGACTATTCATTTGGCCGTACTACTGAATTTACTTTTCAAAACGTGTATTTTCCAATAAAGTAGTAATAATAAATTAACAATTTTGTAACCGTACCATCTGACTTTAAACCGACTATTATAACCTAGAGTAGAGAATTTTAATTTTTCGTCTGACTAAAACTTGCCACTACTACTGAAAAAGAACTTTGCAAACGCTCCTTACCTCTTTAATCCTAAATTTACTAATTAAAACTATTTTTTCTGCCTATCACTAGTTTTACTACTTAAATTACTAGATTTAAGAAACCATCAAAGGTGCTTTGTTCGCTTAAAAATTTTTTTACTACTTTTTTTTACTGAAAATTTTTTTCCTTGCTTTTGATACTTGTGAACGAATTTCATGGTTTTTGACTAACGAGAACTGAGCTTTTAAGTCCTAAAATAATCTTTAACTAATTTTAAACTTAAAATAACTCGTTTTTAATTATTTTCGTTTTAAGACGAAAACAGTTGGGAAATTTTCATTTTCCTTGTGACGAAAAAAATGGTTTTCTCTTCATACTTAGTTATAAAATTTAAAATTTATTGTCTGACTTAAACATCTACTTGCTGGTTAAATTGAATCAACTTTGTACTTTAATTATATTAAAGTGTCTCGAAAAAAATCGTTAACTTCTGAAAACTAAAATGACTGATTAAAAAATTATCCTGTCTGACTGTAATTAGTTTTACTACTTAAATTATTAAAATTAAGAATCGATCATAGAAGCATTTTGTGATTAAAACTTCTTTGCACTTATGATTTTAATTTCTGAATTGATTGCTTGCTTTCGACTCTTTTTGCGGTATTTACAGTTCAGTCTGATGAGAATTGGCATTAACTAGTTAATTTTTCGTATTTGTAAATAAGGTCCAACCGACTACATTTTTTTCGAAATACAATGTAAAAAAGAAATCCTACTTTTAGATCATTTTTAACTAAAACCATATTCGTTGGAAACAGGTTTGACTTAATTTAATTAAACCATTTGGTTATCATTTTTTGTTTTAAAATTGAGTCAAAATGTAGTTCAAAATTTAAACAGAGAGTACTTTTCAATAATTTCACTTTCAAGTTTCAAGATTTCAAAATTTTCTTTTTCGCTATAATAATTTTTATTAATGTAAAAACTACAAAACTTTAATTAATAAAAGTAAGTACACCCTTCTTGACTATTTTGATAAATACAAAAAATATCCTATTACAAATAAAGTAATTATCCTTAGTCAAAAATGTGAATGTTAGTTATTTTAGATTAAGTTTATCACTTAGAATTAATTAATAAAGTGATGAATGGTTAGGGATCAAGAGGATGAAGCGAATTTCGTATTAATGAAAATTCTCTCGCTCGCTCTTCATCTTCTTGGATTTCAAAACAGCGTTTTCCGATCCCGTCTCTCCTATATCTTTGAACCTTTCTAACTCGAGTCTCCCACGTGATACGCAAGGCTCTGTTCTAATCGAACTTTAGTTGAATTTTACCAAAAAAAATATATTTTCCACTTGTAAATCACTATTTAATTTTTTTTTCTCTTTTTCTCTTTATACATAAATTTTAAATTGACGCTTTTTTTCATTTATTTGGATTCGAAAATGGTAACAATATATTTTATATAATATCTAAATTTAATGTATTGCCTCTGGCATTTTGTATGTCAACATGAGCCGAATATATGTAATAATATATTTCGGATTAGCCGATTATTAATATGTATATATGTACATTTACATTGAGTATTGATAAAAAATTATCAACTTTTTAATAAAATTTTTCAATATTGTCAAGTGTATTTGGTATTATAAATGTCAACTTAATTGACCCAAATAAAACAATTTTTTTGTGAAGATTAAAAGACTATTTTTTTGCATGAAATACAGAAATATTACAAATTTATGGAAATATAAAATAAAATATGGTTTTATAAACTGAAAATTTAATGAAAAAAATTAACAATTTTCGTGGGGAAAAAAGTATCGAAAAATTGCATTAAAAAAGTTTGATACGTTTTTTATCACTGTTTTTCTAAGGATGGTAAAATTGAGACAAAAAACGTATCAAAATAATTGTAAAGCAACTGAAATTGATTTTACATAGAAAAGCTAAAAAGAAAACAGGAAGATTTTGATGTAAAACAATTTTTAAGTATGAAAAGAAGCAAATAATGATTTATTCCTCAAATTGATTTTGTAATTTAATATATTTGTTTCAATTTTACAATTTTTTTCAAAGCGTGTTTTTCGATTTGCAAAAAGACAAAGTAGACGTCTTGCCCTTGCTGAATGATTTCAATGACATGTTAATTACAATTACTGACGTTGGTAATGAATGATATTAATAATTGTAACACGTAACTATAAAGTAATATGGAACATTCGCTAGTGTGCGTATTTGTCAACGTTATTCATGTGTACTGATCGATGGAGCGAATTTCTATCTAATTTAAATCACTCGAGATAACAATGTTTCATGCATACGTATATTCCCAAACTTCATATACGCATTATATCTCGTTCGCTAATATCAATCACATTTTTTCATTCTCTCCTCTCTTTTCCCTAACCTTCTTCCAACAATTTTCCAACCCACACATATTTTAAACATGTAACTTAATTTTCAAAAATTATTCACTGTCAGATTGCATTTTCCCAATTTTGTAGCGTTGTCACGGAAATTTCTTTCACGGAAATTATTAAAAATTCATTGCGAATTTACCGTGAAGGAAATTTCGATAAATTTATCAACATTTGAATAAGACGACAAAAAGGCAGTACTTGTTCATAGAAATCAAAGTAATAAATGTTTTTAAATTACTATTAATTTACTATTAATTTTTCTAATTTTTATAATTTTTATAATTGAATTTTGATTTTGATTTTTATTTTGACAGTTTTTTTGTTTTCTCATATTTACTTTCAATTTGACGAATAGATTAATAGATTAATATATTAGTTAAAAATAATTAAAAGATTCTCTTTTGTCACTTTTATGTATTCTTATTTTTATTTTTCAAGATTTTTATTTTTACTTTCACTTTCATTGTGATAGCAGTCAAAATTTCACTTTCATAGCTACTTTCATTTTTATTATCACTGTCAATTTTATTCTATATTTTCACTTTCACTTTTGTAAATTTTCATTTTCCTTTTTTTTCCACTTTTGTAATTTTATTTTTACGTTCATTTTAGAGTTTTACATTCTATTATTTACTCTTTCAATCACATTAATAGATTCTTTTTTTTCTAGAAAAACTTAAATTTTCTTTTAAAAAAAACTTTTTTTTCTGTAATAAAAAAATAAAAAAAAACTATAAAAGTAATTACTGAAGGTGAATAATAATAAGAAGAAAGCTTGATAATAATATTTTCATATTATTATCAAGCCTGAAAAAAATTAATTTTGTTTTTCCCTGATTTTCAGAGAAAATTTTGTCTTTCTTCCTGACCCTAAAGAATATTCTGATTCAGTCTAAAAATGATTAGAAACTCAAAAAAATGTTCCAATACATTTATTTACAAAATAAAAAAAATTAAAATTTTTTTCTTTTTAATTAAAATTTTTTTAACTTGAAAATTATTCGAAAACGTAGATAAATTCTTTTTTAAATAAATATTAAATCTTTATTCTTGTTCTTTAGAAATTAAGATTTTCGAAATATTTTAAATTTAAACCTTTTTGAAATTGAATAACTTATAATTTAAATTTCTATAAAACTTTTAAAAAAAACAAAAAAATGATTTACAAAAATTTAAATAATATCCTACACAAGAATTCAATTATTTTTACAAGTAATAAAATTCTTCGCAGGATTTCAATTGTTTAAAAAGTAATAAAATTAATTCAAAGAATGCAACTATTTTCATAAATAATAAACTTTTTCATAGGATTTCAATTATTTTTTATACAATTTTAAATAAATTCGCGAAAAATGTAACTATTTATTTGCTTTTACAATATTTTTGCAAGAATTCAATTAGATTTCACAAATAATGAAATTCATCGCTGAAATTCACATATTTTCAAAGTTAACTATTTTAGTACAATTTTTCTAACAAAAATTAAATAAAAAAAAAACTATAATAAACTTGGTTTCAAGAATATAATTACTTTCCTAAATATTATAATTTTTTATAGAATTTCAAGTTTTTTAAATACAATTTTAAGGAAATTCTTCAAAAAATCTAATTATTTACAAAAATGTTATTAATATCCTTTAAAAGAAATCAATTATCAATATTTTTAATAGTTTTTGCAAAAGCTTCTTGAGAATTTAAAAATTCGTATATATTTATAACAGAATTTTAGAAAATTCCGAATATTAGGAAATTCTTCAATTAAATATTTCAAAAATAACGATTTAAAATAATTTTTTAAAAAATTCGATTAAATTTCTTGAAACAAAATTAATTCTTCCGCATTGTTGGTATTTCAAAGTAATTAAAAAATCATAAAAAATTTACATTTTTAGAAATTCTATTTTTTAAACCTTTCTTAAAATTAAAAAAAATAAATAAATAAATAAAAATTATAAAAATCCACCCTATAATTAATTATTAGTATTATATTATTATTATAAAATTTTTAACTATAATTCATTTTTAAATCAACTTTTATTTAAAAAATTCCACGAGAATTTAATTATTTAAATACAAAAATACGTAATTAATAAAATAAAGTAGAATAAAGTTTTATTATTTTATTTTATTATTCTAAATTTTTAATTTATAAAATTAATTAAATGTCTACAAAATTAAATTTTTATTATTTTTATGAAAATAATTGAAATATTGGTAAGAAATTGATGCAAAAAAAAAATTATTACATTCCTGTGAAATTAACATTTCTTTTTGAAAATAATTTAATGTCTGCTTTGAATTTTATCAATTTTTTTTTTTTGTTAATTAAATTCTTTTTGAAAAATTTTATTTAAATAGTAGACATATCGAAAATCATTGAATTCGGAAAAATAAAAATTATTATTAAATTTTGGAGAAGAATTTTATTATCTTTGAAAGTAATTGGAATTTTAGTGAGAATTTCTACGAAACTTTTGAACGTAATTGAATTTCTGGAATTCTTTTGTAACTTCTTTAAAATTCAAATTCTTTCAGCAAATTTTATATTTATCTCTGACTATTCCCTGAATTCCCTGACCTGTGACAACCCTTAATATGTAAAATTGAAAATAAAAGTAAAAATAAAAGTCCATAATAGTGTAAATAAAAGGAAAAATAAAAATTTACAATAGTGAAAGTAAAAATTAAAAGTGAAAGTGAAAGTAAAAGTAGAAATAAAATTACATAATTAATCCAATGGTAGTAATTCATAGTTAACTGAATTTGCACTAAAACAAAGCCTCCCACGAGAAAGCAATAATATCCGCAAGTAAGTGAATGAACGATAATCAGTTAATTAATTTCATACGAACAGTAATACTAATCAATTCTCGTACATTTAAATAAATTTGTATAATAATAATAATAAAAATAATAATAATAATAATAGTTGTTAAAAAAAATTTAAATCACTCAGTTCCAATAAGAGAAATAAATTTTTTTATCAATAGACTAAGTCATGTATTATTAAAAAAAACATAAATATTCGTAAAATCGTTTCGCTAAAAGCAGCATAAGATAGAAAAAAAATATGAAGACAATGAAACGTGAAGATGGCATGTAAAAATCTCACGAGCGTGAAAAATATTTTTCTATATAAAAAAGAACACGAGCCTATACAAAAAGAGAAAGATAGTTGTCAAAGTGGCTTGAATCCGGGGAAAACAAGTGAGAATGAGACAAGTTGTGATTAACTTTTGACTTTGTGTTCTTGTGGAATGCGCTCTTCGTAGTTGCACATTAACAAACGTTGTGAAAGACAGAGAAAAAGAGAACGAACGAGAGAAAGAGAGAGAGAGAGAGAGAGAGAGAGAGAGAGAGAGAGAGAGAGAGAGAGAGAGAGAGAAATAGCAACGAGATGAATGAGGGGAAAAGGATTTTCACGACAACGAGGAATGATGATGATAATGTCGAATGTACGCATGCGCGAGGAATTGGGGTTGAAAGGCTGTGACACGCTTCGAAGAATCCAAAAAGCTCACCCAGCAGCCACTTGGCTACAATTTTAGTACAATAATGATAACACAAAATTACTGCGCAAAATGAGAACCATAAGACGGTTTAATTAGTGCGCCTAAAATTTTCGCTACACTGCTCCAACAAAAATCACCATTCAGTCGGATGTCTATTTTTTTGGAGTTCGCTTTCTTCTTACAAAAACAAAATACAACTACTCGTATGACAACAAAAGTGAAAAACAAAGTTTTAAACTTCTTTAAAACAAAAATGTTCTTACCTCCTTAGAACAAATTTTATTGTAACTACTATTTAAACATTCAACCAAGTTAGGACAGTTTCAAGAATAAAAATCTACACGCTAAATCGTTAGGTATTAAAATCACACCAAAATGGATTAAAATAACACTAAATTGGATTAAAATAACACTAATTTGGATTACTTTAATCCTTTTTGGTGTTATTTTAATACATAACGATTTACCGTGTAAGGAAAAGTCAAAAGACAGTTCTAATGTAAAATGTTTTAGTCTAAACTAGGCTAAAAGTAAGATAAAATTTTTTTACAGTACACTGTCACCTTAAAAGTATCAAGTTACAACGAATTGATCTCAAAAAGTGGTTGAAATCACCATTGATCTCAATTTTGAATCATTTTCATCCATTTGGGGATCATTTTGATATTTTAAGGAAAAAAGTGATAAGTAATTGGAGAAAAAAAATTAGTCAGGCGATAAAATGCAATATCCACTAAATTACAAGTGGACAAGGTAAGTTTCAGTCAGACTTGAAAGTTACGGTCGAAATAGTAAGTAGTCAAGGTCAATTCGCGTCAGACAGAAGTGTAAATACCGTCAAAAGAATCGAAAAAACAAGTAATTAATTCAGAAAATAAAATCAGTAGTGCAAAAAAGCTTTAATAAAACAATGCCCCACTGATCGATTCCTAGTTTTAATAATTTAAATACTAAAACTAATTATAGTCAGACAGGATAATTTCTTAATCAGTCAGTTCAGTTTTGCGAAATTAACGATTTCTGTCAAAGCACATTTAACTGCAATTAAAGTACAAAGTTGATTCAATTTAACAACACTGGATAAAAATTTATTTGATTCAAATAACCGATTATTTGTCTATAATCAAATAAATATTTACTGGAATCAAATAATTTTTATTTGAATCAATTAAATAGTATTTGCTTCAAATACTTAAATATTTTATTCAAATACAATTTATTTTCTTCAAGTAAAAATTATTTGATTTAAGTAAATATTTATTTGATAATAGTCAAATAATCGGTTATTTGAATCAAATAAATTTTTTTCCAGTGCAGTAAGCAGAAGTTTAAGTCAGAAAATAAATTTTAAATTTCATAACTTACTATCAAGAGAAAACCATTTTTTCACAAGCTTTTTGACTCAATTTTAAAACAAAAAATTCTACCCAAAAGGTTTAATTAAATTAAGTCAAACTTGTTTCCAACGAATATGGTTTTAGTTAAAAATGATCTGAAAGTAGGATTTCTTTTTTACATTGTATTTCGAAAAAAATGTAGCCGGTTGGACCTTATTTACAAATACGAAAAATTAACTAGTTAATGCCAATTCTCATCAGACTGAACTGTAAATACCGCAAAAAGAGTCGAAAGCAAGCAATTAATTCAGAAATTAAAATCATAAGTGCAAAGAAGTTTTAATCACAAAATGCTTCTATGATCGATTCTTAATTTTAATAATTTAAGTAGTAAAACTAATTACAGTCAGACAGGATAATTTTTTAATCAGTCATTTTAGTTTTGAGAAGTTAACGATTTTTTTCGAGACACTTTAATATAATTAAAGTACAAAGTTGATTCAATTTAACCAGCAAGTAGATGTTTAAGTCAGACAATAAATTTTAAATTTCATAACTAAGTATGAAGAGAAAACAATTTTTTTTCGTCACAAGCAAAAAGGAAAATTTTCCAACTGTTTTCGTCTTAAAACGAAAATAATTAAAAACGAGTTATTTTAAGTTTAAAATTAGTTAAAGATTATTTTAGGACTTAAAAGCTCAGTTCTCGTTAGTCAAAAACCATGAAATTCGTTCACAAGTATCAAAAGCAAGGAAAAAAATTTTCAGTAAAAAAAAAGTAGTAAAAAAATTTTTAAGCGAACAAAGCACCTTTGATGGTTTCTTAAATCTTGTAATTTAAGTAGTAAAACTAGTGATAGGCAGAAAAAATAGTTTTAATTAGTAAATTGCAAAAGTAAGTTTGCAAAGTTCTTTTTCAGTAGTAGTGGCAAGTTTTAGTCAGACGAAAAATTAAAATTCTCTACTCTAGGTTATAATAGTCGGTTTAAAGTCAGATGGTACGGTTACAAAATTGTTAATTTATTATTACCACTTTATTGGAAAATATACGTTTTGAAAAGTAAATTCAGTAGTTCGGCCAGATGAATAGTCAGATACAAAATATTTAAGGGTGGTCGAGCTTTACGAAATTAGTAGCTTTAGTAGTTAAGGTCAATTTCTTGTCGGACGGACAAAAAAATTTATTCACTCAAACGATCGAAAAGTCCTAAGAAAATAATCAATTTTGCATTTTAAATGCGTCGTAAAAAGAAGTAGAAAGAAAAAATTACTCGAAATTAGTATTTATTGGTAAAATTTTCAAACTAAAAAGCAGAATGCCAGTCACTAATAAAAAGTCCTAAACATTCTTACTCATTCATATTTAGGAGGTAAAATACTCATAAAATCTGAATTTATTAATAAAAATCTAATTAATTAGCAAATATTATTCCGCAGGATTTATAATACAAAAAGGGCAAATTTTATCAATTAGGTAGTAATATCAACTCTCGTCCAGACAAGTATATTAAAAATAGAATATCCAAGGTATCAAAAAATAAAATTTCTTTTTAATTAATAACCCAACAGACGCTAGTTTTGTTAAGAAAACATCAGTATCCGTCAAATTAAGTGATAAGTGAAAGTTTGAGTCAGTTACAAAGTTTTAAATTTCAAAACACAAGTTTCAAGAGGAAACAATTATTTTTCTCAACACTGGAAATGGAAATTACAAAAAACAGTTTTTATCCCAGAAGCAAAATGGTGAAATGTTGTTCTTTTAAATTTAAAATCTGATTAAGCCCACTTAAGATTTTGTCACACGGAATAATTAAATTCCTTCACTTAAGCTTCACTAGAGTCCAAACAAACGAAATTAAATCCGAAATTAAAATTAGTAGTAAAATGGTGTTTTACTTTTAGTAAAAACAAAAGTCACTAGAGTGCAAAGCAAACAATCAATTCAAAATTTTGTCAGTAGTTAAAAAGGGATATTAATCGGAAAAAAATATTTTTTGTTAACGTCTTAGTCTAATTTAGTCAAACTAATTATTGTGAATCATAACAGTTTTCTTCAACTCAAAATAAGTTGGAAAAGTTCATAAACGTTTAAAATTTTCTTAATTACTAATAGTGGCCAGTTTTAGACAGACAAAACACTTTTTATCGATTTTAAAATATAATTTAAGTAGTAAAATAATTTTCAGTCAGTCATAACAGTTTTTTCTTAGTCAATTTAAGTTTCTGACATTAATGTACGTCTAAAACCTTCTTTTTAAGTAGTAGTGACAGGTTTCAGTCAGACATAAAAATATAATTAATTATACAGTATCAGTAAATTTAAGTAGTAACTTCAACCCTGACTTAGACATAAAATTTCAAACTTGAAAACACAAGCATAAAGAATTAACTTTCATTTTCTTTCAACACAAAAAGCAATGATTTTAATGTAGCTAGTTATTTGATGTTTAAAACAACATTAGGTCCATTTAAGGATTTAAAAGCTCATTTCTTGCCAGACAGAAACAATAACATTGTAACTTGAGGTTGACAAGAGTCCAAAGCAAGGACTTAATTCCAAAACTAAAATTATTACTGAAAAGGTGTTTTAATCAGAGAAAATCACAAGAGTCGAAAGGAAAAATAAATTCAGAATTTAAAACCAGTAGCTAAGGGAAGTTTTAATCGGACAAAACTTCTTGGATCGATTTTGAATCTAACTTAAGTAGTAAAACTAGTAATAGTCAGACATAATAGTTTTATTCAGTTGCATCTAAGTTTGAAAAGATAATTAATCTACTAAAATGTTTGTAATCAGTAGTAGAGGCAAGTTTTAGTCAGACGAAAAATTAAATTCTTTGCTTTAAACTATAAACAGTGAGTTTAAAGTCAGGCACGACAGTTGCAAAGTTCTTAATGTAAGAATTACTAAAATATCCGTGAATGTACGTTTCGAAAAGTGAAATCAGTAGTACGGCTAAATTAATAGTCAGGCAGAACGTAGTTGAGGTCAATTGACATTTACAAATTCGCCAAATTAAGTAGTCAATGTCAATATCCAGTCAGACGGAACTGCAAGTTCATTGATTTAAGCGTTGCAGCAGTCGAAAGAAAACAATCAATTCAGAATGTAAAATGAGTAGTAAAAAAAAATTTTAGTCAGGCATTATCTTTTAGGTCGATTTTTAAGTCTTGATTTAACTAGCAAAAATTGTAAAAGTCAGACAGAAAAGTTTTATTCTAATAAGTTAAGTTTTAGAAGTTAATAAGCGTTGAAAAAGTTTTCTAATCAGTGGTAGTGACTAGTTCTCACTTTTTAAAAAATGAAATTAGTAATGGGAACAAATTTCTGTCTGACAAAAACTCAAAACTGCTAATTATAATTTAAGAAGAACAAATATTCATCTGCTACATTAAAATTAAGTGAAAATTGCTTTTTCAACTTAAATTTTGTCAACTTTTTAATTAATTCAGATTCGTCTGACTAAAGTTTGTCTTTACTAACTCAATTTCACTTTACTACAAATTACAATTGAAACAAAACAGATTGTTTTTTTTTAAATTTTTTAAAAAAAGAAAATAAATTGATTTTATTAACTTAAACTGACAAAAAACGGAATTTGTTAATAAAGTACTTAATTAATTAGCAAACATTGTTTTACAGTCTATATTCTACAAATTGGCAATTGTTATTAATTAATTAGTAGTAATGACAAGTTTTCGTCAAACATGTACATTAATACTGACCACTTCCAATTCTAATCTACCTAAAATAATAATTCAACTCAATAAAATATTTTTCATCTGAAAAATTTATTGACTCAAAACTAAAAGAATACAATAAAAATAGAAGTCCGCAGAAAAGAATAAATTCTGCACTTTAAATCAGTAGAAAAAATAAATTTTAATCCAATATCGAACAAAATTTGGTTCTCATAGATTTTTAAATATAATTTACGTAGTAAAACTCCTGCGCGTTATTAAAATGGAGAAAATAAATATCTGTCTATAGCGTAGAAGAAAAATGAAGTCGAAAATTACTGAAAATTTGTCCAGTTATTTAATTTCTATCTGATTATATTGTGGTTTCTCTTTAATAGAGACTATTTTTCATTTATTCTTCATTTCTCAAGGACAAAATTTTAATGTTCATTGTCAGCTTTAATGTGCCTTGTTTGTTTATTTAAAAGTATTTGGTATTCAAAATTAAATTATGCAATTTAATTATGCAATAATTGAAGGTAATCAAATTATTCACTTCATGAATGAATTTCCCCCAATGGAATCAATAAAAGAAAACAGTTTCATTCAACACTCATATGTGAAAGAGTGCTCGCTTTGTTCTGGAGTGGGGGAACACACGCCATCCCCCCTCTTCACATAAGACGCTCAACTGAAGATTTCCTCTTAACTTAGATTTGCTTTTTAAATTTTTATTTCTCTACATTATGTTAAATTGACTAATTAGTAAATAAAATTTAACATTAATAATTGTAGTAAATAAAATTTAACATTTATATTAAGTAACATTTAACATTAATAGTAAATAACATTTAACATTAATAATTCTAGTAAATAAAATTTAACATTAATATTAAATGTTATTTAACATTAATGTTAAATAACATTTAACATTAAAAATTCTAGTAAATAAAATTTAACATTAATGTTAAATAACATTTAATATTAATAATTCTAGTAAATAAAATTTAACATTATTAATTGTAGTAAATAAAATTTAACATTTATATTAAGTAACATTTAACATTTATATTAAGTAACATTTAACATTTATATTAAGTAACATTTAACATTAATATTAAATAACATTTAACATTAATATTAAATAACATTTAACATTAATCATTCTAGTAAATAAAATTTAACATTAATGTTAAATAACATTTAATATTAATAATTCTAGTAAATAAAATTTAACATTATTAATTGTAGTAAATAAAATTAAACATTTATATTAAGTAACATTTAACATTAATATTAAATAACATTTAACATTAATAATTCTAGTAAATAAAATTTAACATTATTAATTGTAGTAAATAAAATTTAACATTTATATGAAGTAACATTTAACATTTATATTAAGTAACATTTAACATTAATATTAAATAACATTTAACATTAATATTAAATAACATTTAACATTAATAATTCTAGTAAATAAAATTTAACATTAATGTTAAATAACTTTTAACATTAATAATTCTAGTAAATAAAGTTTAACATTAATGTTAAATAACATTTAACATTAATAATAACTGTACTAAATAAAATTAAACATTACACGAAAAAAAATCTTCACCTGGAACAACTATAAAATTCACTATATTAGCGAAATTCGTAGTTAGTGCAACGAATACTTTCGCTATTTTAATGAATACTTTCCCTATTTCAGCGAAAGCAATCGCTGTCCCACTTGAAGATTTTTTCCCGAGTAATATTAAATCAAATATTAATTATTTGGCAAGAAATATTACAAACATTAAAACTTCTTGGTTCCAAGAATTTTATCCTTCACAAAACGTGTAAAATTGATTAATTAATCATCTACCTAATATTAATGGTGAATCCAAAATTGAAAGAAAAGAAAGAAACTCTCTAGACCTTGTCGAGAGTTAAAAGTAAATAATGATTTATAACTTTTATTAAACGTACCTCTTCCTCTCGTTATCCTTGTTCCTCAAGAAAGGATAACTAGCGTTTCCTTTTCATATTTATTATTATTGTCAAATGTAACAACATCCGTTGATGTTTGTCGTTGACGCATAAAAAGTCTATTCATCGCTAGAAAGATACAAGCCATTTGTATTTTCATTTCTCCATAAAAATTCCCCCTCCCCTCGTTCGTAAACTCTCATCGTCTCACTCGCGAAACTCGGGAAAAAGTTTTCTCTCAACTGGGTGGCAGCACGAGTACAACACAACGACCAAAAAAAAAGTGGGGATGATCTCTGCGAAAGAGGGAGAATGAGGAAAAAAGAGAGAGTAAGAGAGTAAAAGAGAGAGAGAGAGAGGAGAGAGAGAAAAGAGAGAAAAAAAGAGAGAAAAAAAAACAGAAAAGGAGAGAAAAAGAGAGAAAAGAGAGAGAGAGAGAGAGAGAGAGAGAGAGAGAGAGAGAGAGAGAGAGAGAGAGAGAGAGAGAGAGAGAGAGAGAGTAAAAGACAGAAAAGAGAGATAAAGAGAGAAAAGAGAGAGAGTAAAAGACAGAAAAAGAAAGATAAAGAGAGAGAGAGTAAAAGACAGAAAAAGAGAGATAAAGAGAGGAAAGAGGGAAAAAGAGAGAAAGAGAGAGAAAAATAGAGAGAGAGAGGAGGGTGAAAAAGCGTGGAACAAGTTCTCAGAACGAAAGTGTTGGTAAATGTGTACGTAAATGTATGTATAAAAAAAAAGTTTTCCCTTATACACGAGAGCAATGTGTATATAATAAACATCCGTCGCCAATCAGCGCATGATCAAAAATGGCGACTCGCGAATTATCAAAATCTATTTACATGCACTTCGCATGCATGCAATCACTATATTACCAATGGCCCTATATTCCTGAATTTCTCTTTCATTTCACACCAATGTCAACCACCACATTCACGTGTATACACAGTTTTCCCGGCGCAACACGTCCCTCGAATATTTACACGCGCACGAAATTCACTTTTTTCCTCTTTCTCCCCAATATCATTATAAAATTGTATTATTATTCATTTTTTTTTATTCTCAGACTGGACGCTGTAAAATATGCTCTACTATCTAATAAATACATATTATTATTGTTATTATCATATTTTTATTATTTATTATTATTATAAAATTATTATTATTTATTATCATTATAATAAAATTATTATAATTCGTTATTATTAGTATTGTAAAATTATTATTATTTATTATTATTATTATAAAATTATTATTATTTATTATTATTAGTATTATAAAATTATTATTATTTATCATTATTATTATAAAATTATTATTATTTATCATTATTATTATAAAATTATTATAATTTATTATTATTATTAATTTTATTATTGGGGCGTTTCACGCCAAATAGGAAATTATTTTCTTCTTTATCACAAATATTGTTCAAATATTTATTATTTAGTGACACTGAGAAAACGATTTATTTGTTTCAAACATATCTTGTTTAAATCAAACTTAAAATATCTTTACTATACAGTGAAACAAATTTAACTTTGGTAGGTGGGCACTTTTTCTAAAAAATATTTTCTAATTCTTTTTGCATAAAAAAGTGTGATTTCTAATGAAATCTAATTTCTAAAAAAAGTTTTTCTAATAAGTTTTAATATCTAAAAAAAATGTTTTTCTAATGAGCTTTGATTTCTAAAAAAAGTTTTTATAAAAAATTATGATTTCTAATATCTATTTTAATAAAATTTGTAAAATTCTATAATTTTTGATGAAAGTTAGAAAATTGGTGAAAAAAAATTTTTTTTTTAAATATAAACTATTTCTCATATTTTCTGTTTTTTAATCATAATTCTGTTATATGTAATTAAGTAATTGCGAAAACAGAATTATGATTAAAAAACAGAAAATATGAGAAACAGTTTATATTTTTTAATACCTTTTGAAAAAAAAGAAAAATTTTTATAAAATAATTATTTGGCAACAAAAATTCTGTTCTTAAAAAAAAACAGTTTCCATTATTTTTATAATTATAAGTTGTATAATTTTTAATAATCCTTTATTACAATTTGTCAACAAAATTTCAAGTATTTTTTTAAAGAATGAAAAAATTTTCGTAAACTTTATTTTTTAATCACATGCCTGTTAATCGTTATTATAGAAATTAAATATTGTTAGGACAATTTTTTTTGAAATTTTTCTTTTTTAAAAAGAAATTTTTAGAAAATAACCTTTATTAGATGGAAGAAAATTAGAAAATCACCTTCATTAGAAAAAAGTTTTTTACAAATTCACCTTTATTAGAAAAAAAATTGTTAGAAAATAAAAAATTAGAAAATACGTTTTAGAAAAAGTGTGCCCCAATTTTAAGTTTTATTGAAACATGCTTAGTTAGTGACGAATGAATTTAGTTCATTTGTGACGCGCACTGAAGAAAGGTATCTAAGATGCAAAAAATTTGAGGTTATGTTTTTAATTTTTCAAGTAAAAATACAGAAAGAAAATCAATTATTAATTTAAAATTACTGATCTTCAAGTCTTCGTTACATCAAAAATATTCAATAAAAATTAGTTTAAAATTTAAATAATTAAAAATAAACTCTTAATCAAGAGAAATCTAACACGACCCTAACCTATAATTCGTTTGCTTCTTAGGTACCTTTTTTCGGAGCGCGTCACATTTATAAAAATATATTAATAGTTATAGTATATAATTATATAATATTAATTATACAATATTAATTATATAATAGTTATAATACATAATTATATAATGGTTATATTATATAATTATATAATACTATAATAATATAATAATAATATTATAATTATATAATAGTTATTTTTATTTATTTTTGTTAAATTATTGTAAAAAATAAATAAATTCTTTTCAATAAAATTTCAATTTAATTTCTTCGAATAATGTCATTTTTCCCCAAAATTTTATTAAAATTCTTACAAAGAATTAATTTTTTTTTTAAAATAATCAAAATCGCAAGAATTCAATTTTTTTTAATGTAATTTTAATTAAATTTCTCAAAAAAGTTCAAATATTGTAAAAAAATTCAAAGAAATTCCGCGATAAAATTCAATTGTTTGATAATTGTAATCGAAAATTATTTTGCTTTTGTATCTCAATTTTTTTCAAATATTTTTTCTCTTAGTGACACTGAGAAAACGATTTATTAGATTCAAACATAATTTATACTTGATTTTAAATTATTTACTATCAACTTTTAAGTTTGAATCAAACATAAAATTTTCAAACACATTTTTTTGTTTAAACCAAAACAGAAAATACGTTTGAATTAAACATAATTTTTCAAAGAAAAATTATTTTTGAATCAAAGCAGTAAATATTTTCTATGTATATCCAGAGAAAAATATTATTTAAACCAAATATATTTTATTTGACTTAAATAAACATATATTTGTCTTAGAATCAACTGGACTTTTTATTTGTTTTAAATAAAATTTTTATTTGACATAAATAAAACATATATTTGAGTCAAATAAAATTTTATTTAAACCAAATAAAATTTATTTGAAACAAATAACAAGTTTAGTTGGTTCTGAGAGAAATATACGTTTATTTAAGTTAAATAAAATATGTTTGGTTTAAATAATAATTTTCTCTGGGTGTACTAAAAATATAAACAAAATTTTAATTATTTATGATAAAATTTTTTAAATAAAATTTTTTTAACAATGTATGTATCTATGAATTTTTTTCAAAATTTTTTGTAAGAAACTAGCACTAAATTAACATTTTTTAATCCTTCTCTGATTGTGATAAAATTATGAGATCTATTTATTTTGAAATTTTTAATTTATATTTTATTATAAAAATTAAAAATTCCAAAATAAATAGTTCTCATTGTTTGCCCACAGTTAAACAAGAATTAAACGTTGTTAATTTAGTGTTAGTTTCTGAAAAAAGTTTTGAAAAAAATTGTTAGATTTTTTTTTACAATACATTGTAAAAAATGAAATTTTATTTTATAAATTTTTATTATTTTATTGTAAATTATTTTAAAAATTTCTATTTTCAAACAAAAGTAACGTGAGAAAACCAAAATTTTCGTTAAAAGAGCGTTTAATTTGATCAATTTTTGCCAGGATCATAAGCATTTTAAAAAAAATTGTTTTTCTATTTTAAAAATTTAAGGGGATTTTACACCTATATATTTTGACCCTTTTCGAATTTTAATTTTTTCTAAAAATTGATAGATTTTGAAATCCATACGTAGTTTTGTAAAAAATATGTTTTTGTATCCATAAAAAATTTCCGAATAAAAAAATTAATTATTACAAAAATTCAAAATAAAAATAGTTTTTAGCTCAAGAATTTACAAAAATGTGATTGTTATTAAACTTTTTCTATACCAAAGCTCATTTTTTAAACTAATTTCAGAAGATAAACTTTTTCCAAAAAAAAGTTTTATCGATTTTTGTTTTTATCACTAAAACAATTTTTTTTTTGAAAAAGTTTATTTTCTGAAATTATTTGGAAAAAAACAAATGAGTTTTTGACTTTTCGTAAAATAAAATTTAATAATAATCATAATTTTTTTTAAATTCTTAACCAGAAAACTATTTTTTTTAATGCTAAAACTTTTATAAATATTAATCTTTTAATTCGATAATTTTTTTTATGAATACAGAAAACATATTTTCTACAAAATTACGTATGTTTTTCAAAATCTACCAATTTTTGGAAAAAATAAAAATTCAAAAAAAGTAAAAATATTTTCCAACCTATTTTTTATGACCATTGAATTCCTCTCAAAAAAATGCTATAAAAATAATTTTATTAATTATGTAAAATATTTTCTTCATACAATTGAAAATATAAGTGCACTCTCACCTTAAAATTGTTATAAATGTAACTAACATTAATACCCTATTATTTGAATTTAATAAAAATAATTCCAAGTATTTTAATTATTTCCTCAGTTATGTCATGTCAAAGAATCAATATTAAATTTTATAATTCAATAAAATGCAATTCAGATAAAATTTATATCATTACTGCATATATTCGCATATATAAATATAATACAATGAAATTAAATAATAAACCATTGATTAAATGAAATGTGTTTTATTTTTGTACGCGCTATGAAGGAAGTGTAATTTTTTTTAATAACTTTTTAATATGCACATGTTTCAATCATATGTTTCATTATTAAAAATGTTTTAACTAAATTTTCAATATTTCAGTTAAATTGAATTACAGCTGAAAGAATGAGGTGAATTTATTTTATTATTTAAGTTCCAATAGAAATAGTTATGGAGTAGTTTTTTTCGGAAAATTGAATAATCAAAGAGAAAATTGAAATTCAGGACACGTGCACAGAAAGAAAAAAAGATACATTTTACTGAGAGTGTGGTAAATTATTTATTTGGTTTAAATAATAATTTTGTTATGTTATTTTTTAATTTCAGTTTATTTATTTTAGAACAAATAAATAATTTAAGTGGTTCTGTAAAAAAACATCTTTGTGTGTATATTAAGCTTCCAAAATGAATTATAATAATTATTATTATTACACTATTATTACTATTATTATTATTATTATTATTATTATTATTATTATTATTATTATTATTTTTACTTTTATTTTTATAATTAGTATTATTATTCTTGTTATTTAATATTTATAATAAAAGTATTTATAATAATACAAGCAAATGTTACGAGCAAAACACGGTTTTCAATCATTTATTATTATTATTATTATGGAAATTATTAAATTTTCACTTTTCCAAACGATGTTAACTTGTAAGTATCAAATAGCAACTAATTAATGCCAAAATATGGATAAAATAAAAAAAAAGAATTAAATCTTTTATATAAATTTGATCTACTGTTAAAATCAAAATTTATACTTTCAAGAAAATTTTGAATATAATATTGAATTCCATTTTAATTAAGCTTAATTTATAATTAATAATTAATAATTAATCATTAATTTTAAAAAATAATAATTGATAACAAAAATAGTTAAATTTTAAGTTAACAAACTAAAAAGTTTCAGATTGCAACGAATTGGTGCCAAAAATGTTAATCAATAAGAAAAATTGATACAAATTTTCAGCATCAATTTGATAATTTCAAAAAAAACTGTGTCATTCTTAAAATTTTTTAAATGTAATTATTCGAAACAAATCAATTATTTTCAAAAATTTTTTTAAATTCTACTAAAAAACTGAATTACTTTTTAACATTTCGATAAAAAGTCTTTACAAGAATCCAATTGTTTATAATAAAATTTCAATTTAGTCTTTTGAAGGAATGTATTTACTTTTGAAATTTTTAATATAATTCGATAAAATTCTTTGAAAGCAATTTAAATACTTTTACAAATTTTATTAAAACTTTTCCCACTAAATCAATTATGTTCATAAATAATCAAAGACGCAGGAACTCAATTCCTTTATAACATTCTCACAAATAATTTTTTTTTTAAATAATCGAAATCGCAAGAACTCAATTTTTATAACATAATTTCAATTTCATTTCTCAAAAAATTTCAAATATTTTTTTTAAATTTAACGAAATTTTGCGAAAACATGCAATTATTTTAAAACTTTTTTTTAAAAAATTCTTCGATAAATTCCAATTATTTTGAAAATTTTCAGTAAAATTCTTGCCAAGAAATTAATTATATTTAAATCATAAATAATATCCACATTTTACAAAAATTTAATTTTAATAAAATTTCTCGGAAGAATTTAATTATTTTTTAAAAAATTTTAATAAAACTTTTCGAAAGAATTCAACTATTTAAAAAAAAAGTTTACACTATTATTATGTAAAAATCAATTAATATTTTTCTTCAGTGAAAATCAATACAAAGTGAACGAAAATTGGACTTTTCTTTCACTTTTCTAGTATTTTCTAAAAGTGAATCAGAAAATCAATTGTTTTGAATTCAATAAGTGAAATTAGATTGAAAGTTTGATAATACTGCCTCATGGTCCAGTGGTCAACACTCTCGACTTCTGTTTCGAATTACAAAGTTTCGAATCCTAGGGGTGATCGATTTTTTCCTCGATAAAAGTAAATTGAATATTAAATCCAGGAAATTGAATTATATAGGTATTGAAAAACTTATTGAAATATAAAATACGTAAAATAGTAGTAAATAATTTAAAAATTTTATAATTTAATAATTTAAAAATTTTATAATTTCAAAATTTAAAAATTTTATAATATAAATAAAATCAAAAGTTATAAGTTAGCAGCTAAAGAATAAGTTGGACTTAAAATTAAAAGAAAATTAAATTAAGTTGTTATTTTTATTTTTATTTTATTTCAAATTAATTAATTAAATTATATTAAATATTAAATTTTTTTAAAAGTTAAAATTGAAACGAAACAAATTTTTCATCACGTTAAGACAATTACAAGTTTATACTAATTACAAAAAAATTATTTTTTCTAAAATAATCAAATACTTTGATAAGCCAAATAAAAAAGATGTTACGAAACTATTTACTAGATGCAACAAAACAATTTTTTTAATTTCTTTGTGAAAAAATTTACTCATAAGAAAACAAATAAGTACAAATTGACTTTTAAGAATAATTAATTTTTTAACAGTAGTTTAAACGTAATTTCAATTGTAATTATAAATGTAATTTTAATAGTAATTATTAATGTAATTATAAATGTAATATTGTAAATGTAGTTTTAAATGTAATTTTAAATGTAATTTTTAATGTAATTTTAAATGTAATTTTAAATGTAATTTTAAATGTAATTTTAAATGTAATTTTTAATGTAATTTTTATTGTAATTTTAAATTAATTATAACTGTAATTTTAAATTAATTATAACTGTAATTGCAAATTTAATATTAAATGTAATGGCAAACTGTAAATAGGGAGGAGAAAAAATTCAATAAATAATAAATGATTTGCAGCTTTTCACTTATTGAAATCGTACAAAAGAGACTCACTGAAAGTCTCTTGAAATTTCACTAATTCAATTTTAAAGATTACCATTTCTATCTGAAAAGCATTAAACTCGCATGTATAATATAAATTCGTGAAATATGAAATTCAAATAAACACTGAACATTTTAGTAGTATAAGAAATTGAGGCATTACATTATTCATAAATGAGAACAAGTTAGCAAGGATATAGGTTTATAGTGTTATCAAGTAATAAATAAAATCAATGAGAAATGACTGTACTTTAAACATTGAAGCTAAGTAAATTGAACCGATATTTTACTCAAATGTATGTCTATCTATATACAATTATTATAAATTTTATAATCATTTTTTATAATAATAATAAAAATAATAAAAAAAAATAATGATAATGATAATAATAAGAATAAAAATAAAAATAATAGTAATAATAATAATAAAAGTAATAATAATAATAAGAATAAAAATAAAAATAATAGTAATAATAATAAAAGTAATAATAATAATAATAATAATAATAATAATAATAATAATAATAATAATAGTAATAGTAATAATAATAGTAATAGTAATAATGATGATAATAATAATAACAAATAATAATAATAATTGTAATAGTAATAATAATAATAATTTCACTATAGTTGAATAATAATTATTTTATTAGCAAAATGATAAATAAAAATTCAGTAATAATTGGATTTAATTCGTTTTTTCAACGATTTAGTTATCGAATTTTACGACCGAAATCAATCAAATATTTACTGAAAAGTGAGTAAAAAATATAAATACTTTTACTATCATACCACACACCGTATTTATAAACTTGTAGCTCTAAATTAACTTCACGTTAAAAAAACTCGTCAATAATTTGTTTTCAAAGTAGATTCTAATAGACTTAGAAGCACTTGAAAGTTGAAAGTCAGGAAGAAAAAGTATTTCAAATACTTTTCTCAATTTCAATTTCATTAAATTTCCTATTTATAGTTTCAAATTCCAATCGAATTCGAATTTTTCTTTATAAAGTTAACTTTCGCTGTTCGTTAGTAAATTAATTTTTTTTTTACTTAATAAACGACTAAGTTAATTGCAAAAAATTAATGAATTAATTAATTACTTAATAAACGACTAAATTAATCGCAAAAGTGAATAAATGACTATATTAATCGCAAGAAATAAATAAGTGACTAAATTAATCGCAAAAAGTGAATAAATGACTAAATTAATCACAAGAAATAAATAAGTGACTAAATTAGTCGCAAGAAATAAATAAGTAACTAAATTAATCGCAAGAAATAAATAAGTGACTAAATTTATCGCAAGAAATAAATAAGTTACTAAATTAATCTCAAAAATGAATAAATTAATGAATTATTTAATAAATGACTAAATCAATTGCAAAAAGTGAATAAATTATTTACTGAAAAATGACTAAATTAATTGTAAAACATGAATAAATTAATCACTAAAAAACTACTAAATTAATTGCTACAAATTTTTAAAAATAATAAATTGATTACTAAATAAATAAATTGAAGTAAACAAAAATTTTTTTTAATAAAATTGATCAATAATAATAAAAATAATAATAATAATAATAATAATAATAATAATAATAAATCTCGAATGTATAATTTTTTCTTCACCCACATGAAATTTTCCGAACTCGTGCATCATAAAAGAATAAAAGAAATAAAAAAGAATAAAAAGAAGAATTTATGTCATCGCGAGACAGAGAAGTTTAAACCTATTACTATGATTTATTTACTCCAATTGATTAAATTTATATATGTGGAAATATGAAGCAATTTTTTATTTATTCACTTCACATGTCACTGAATTTCTTGTTTGAATACTATAACACTATTATTGCACCACGTGGTATTCGTTTCATCCCCACTATACACACATATGTATATATATTATATGTAAGTAACTCTTCTGCATCTGTCCCACTAGCACCAAAACACACACACGATCACTATTACAGAACCTCCATTAGGGCTTCAACCAAATTGTCATATTCTACAAAATTCCAAGGGAGAGAAAAACTTTGCTCATCGATTCCTGTTATTTTATCGCCAATAATTATTTTATTCTCTCGAAATTAAAATTCGAATAAGTTGAAAGTATCAAATTTTTCAAAATTAATAATTAATTAATTATTATTATTTTTAATTTAATTATTAATTTACCTTGAAATTTTTAATAAAATTGATTAAATGTTTTTCTATAATTAAAAATTGTTGTTGACTATAATAATCGTGGTACGTTTTTTTCTGTCGTTATGTGATGTTAGTTTTTTCATCTTTTATTTTTCCTTTTAGTTTATATTTATTATAATTTTGTTATTTATTTTTAATAAATTCAAAATTTTTATTATTTATTAATTAATATTTTATTATTATTATTATTATTATTATTATTTTTATTCTTATTATTTTTATTCTTATTATTTTTATTATTATTATTTTTATTATTATTATTATTATTATTAATTACTTACAACAAGTATTTATTAGTTTCCAATAATTTATTGGTTTTATTTATTAATTATTAATAACATTATTAATTACTTAGAAGAAGTACTTATTAGTTTCCAACAATTTATTGGTTATATTTATTAATTATCATTTTATTGAGAAAAAATAAATTATTGCAAATGTTAAACCCTTTTAAAATAAAAATTTGAAACATTGCGACAAAAATAGTAATTTTCCGACAAATAGAAATTATGCAGATTTTTTTTTTATTTCTTTTGAACAAGAAAATGAAGTTTCGGTCAAAATTGTTATTTATCAAAGCGAAATTATTTATTTTTCCTTTATTTTTACATAAAATTAGAATATTTTCAAAAATCAAAATATAACGATTAAGAAATGGAAAATACACCCATTTTGCATATTTTCTGTTTATCAATAACAATTTTGCTCTTTAAATTATAACTTTGTATTAAAAAATAAAAAAAAAATATTTGCATAACTATTTTGCTCATAAAATTATAACTTTATTTTACAAAAGAAAAAAAAAAATATTTGCATAACAATTTTGATCATGAAATTATAACTTTGTTTTAGAAAATAAAAAAAATATTTCCAAAACAATTTTGCTTATAAAATTCTAACTTTGTTTTTGAAAAGAAAAAAAAATATTTGCATAATTCCCATTTTTTAATCACAATTTTTGTATAAAATTATTTAATTTTTTTTAAACAAGGAAAAAATATTATTTTTAAAATTTAAACCTTTCTTTGTGACAATTTTATTTTTTTCCTTTCTTACTTTACTTAGACAAACTTTAGGAAAAATAATATTCAAGAATTAATTTTTTGGAAAACTTTAAAAACAATTAGTTGATGAAAAATTTCGATCGTCGAGGTTTCATTGTAAGTGAAGAATTATTTTCAACTATTGCTCTATTTACAAGTTTAAAAATTGTTTCTTAAATGTTAAAACTCATAGAATTGAATTACTTAAGTTAGTAAAATTGGCTAAATTTATTTTTTTAATAAATCATGACTTTAAATGAAAAAATTTAATTTAGAAAAACAAAAATTTCTTAATAGTCCATCTGATTATAATATGTATTAATTAATCGTATTAATTTAATATGTATTAAAATTAAATTACGATTTTTAAAAGTTAATCAATTATTAAAATTTGAATATTTTCTTAGTTATTTTTTTTGGAAATTCACTTTTGTTACGTCAGAATAATTATACTTTTTGGTAATGAATTCAATTAGTCAAATTTGGCAAATTTGCTTAGTTATTTTTTTACTAAATTCACTTTTAGTTTGTGTCAAAATAACATGATTTTTTCGAAACTAATTTAATTTGTAAAATTTAACTATTTATTTAATTTCGATTCAATGAAAACTATTTGGTTCAAGTAAACATTTAATTACTTTAAAAATTTATTTCAAATAAAAACACGATAATAATCAATTATTTGAGTCAAATAAACTTTTTCTAGTTGAGTTATTTTCTCCTAATTTAATTAATTTAATTTACTTAATTTATTTAATTAATCTAATTTATTTAATTTATTTAATTTCTTTAATTTATTTAATTTATTTAATTTCTTTAATTTATTTAATTTATTTAATTTATTTAATTTATTTAATTTATTTAATTTATTGAATTTATTTAATTTATTGAATTTATTTAATTTATTGAATTTATTGAATTTATTGAATTTATTGAATTTATTGAATTTATTTAATTTATTTAGTTTATTTAATTTATTTAATTTATTTAGTTTATTTAATTTATTTAATTAATAACTACATTTTATTTATTTTATTTATTTAAAGGTTTGTATGGCTAAAAATTCGTTATTTTTCAACCAATTCATATTTAGAGAATTTTTAAAATTAATTTAGTTAATTTTGTTTGTTTGAATTATTCTATTCATTCACATTATTTTACAACTTTTGTTTATTTACTTTATACTCCTTATTTATTTAATTAACTTAATTTAATTATTTAATTATTTTAACTACTTTTATTACTTTTATTACTTTCATTACTTAAATTATTTTAATTACTTAAATTATTTTCAGTACTTTCATATTATTTTCGTTACTTTTATTCGCGAATCTAATTTTAATGTATTTCGTTATGAATTTTAAATGAAAAAAACAAGCAGATGAAATACTCTATTTATATGCCAGTATGCACTATATATAAACGGGAAAAATGAACAATATTAAAACATTGTAGTATGTAAAGAAGAATAATGCGAAAGGGGGATGCAAGAGAGAAGCGAGATAAAAACGAGATAGGAGAGAGAGAGCGAGAGAAAGGGAGAAAATAAAATAACAATACACACGTAGATACCACATTTTAAACTGAATCGATAATCTGAAACCTATGTAGCATTTATTGAATGGGCACGTGTACATTAAAGAATCTAAAAATGTAATGTTGGAGTTTTGCCAAGTTTGCAACATTACTGGAGCATATAAACTTTTGCTTATTTGCAGTTTCATCTTTTTTTTCAATTCTTTATTATGTATAAGCGTAAAAAACGTTTTTGGCCTTCCAATTTTTCGAATATGAAATTCTATTTAATTATAGACAAAATATTTTTTACTAAATAAAATTTTTTTTTTATTAAAACATGTTTGAAAACCTATTTGAAAATATGTTTGAAAATATGTTTGAAAACATGTTTTCAAACATGATTTTTTGTTTAAAGTTTAAACAAACAAAAACTGATGAAAAATTGAAAGACCATTTGCAAAAGGTGGCGTTGAAAACATGACACTCTTTAAATGTTAATAACTTCGTTAAATATTAACGTAGAAAGTTTTTCAAGACAGTTTTGGAAAGGTTATAAAATTCGCCATTAAATTCTCCTATACCCAAGAAATTTTTATAAAAAGAATCAAATATACCAAGTGATAAAGAATCGTAAAATGTAATTTTCGTTTTCAGTGAATTTTTTATGTCTCCAACTTCCAGAAAAGTGTTTAGAAAAATTTTAGATTTGCCCTACTCACTAAAAGCTTGAACTTTCAGCTTTAAAATAAAACGAAGAAGACTTTAATCTGTGCATTACATTCTAAAGTTACGACAATAAAAATTATAAATTATTTTAATCATGTACGAAACATTTCCAATCTTTCCAATGCAGAGATTCAAGAATTCAACACAGTTTTATTTTCATTTAATCGCATTAAATAAAGTGAAATTAATTAATTGATCAACTTAATTAAATTTCTTTTTATTTTATTTGTTCCAAGTGTAACAGGTGTAAATAGTTAATTAGTTAATTAATTTCATTTTAATTCATTTGCAGGGCCAAAATATTTTGAATATTTTATGTTTAATTTAAATGAAATTTGCTTAATAAAGCAAGTAAATCGTTTTCTCACTCATCTGAAATCTGAATTAGTAAAAAGTTGTCCACTAATTTAAATTAGTGAAAAATTTCTCTAATTTTTAGAGAGTAAAAAATTCAAAGACCACCAATTGATGTAGGCAAATTACCAGCAATTGAAAAAAAATTTACCCGCAATTAGTAGATATTTTTACTGATTTGCTTTTCAAATTTTAATTAGTAACTGATTACTAACTTTAGTTTACTGTTTACTAATTTGAATTAGTGATGGTGACTTTTTGCTTAGTAATTGACTTTTTTTTAATTAGTTTTTTTAATTAGCTCTAAATCTGATTTATGAGAATTCTACTTATCAAATAGTAAGTAAAATTTTACTAACTTTTAGTCATTTTCATGAACTTCTTCCCTTTCAAATTAGTTATATATTATTTATTTTCATTTTCATAGAATTTTTCCCTTTTTAATTAATGGAATATTAATAATTGTTAGTAAACTTTTACTAGTGCTTTAGTAGAATTTAATCACCCCTAACCATTTAATTACCCCTAATAATTATTATTTCATTCAATTACTCTCTAAATTTCAATCAGGTAAAAATAACTGATTCAAAATCAATAATTGAGTCATTATTTCAAATAGAAATATTTCTACTGACAGTCACTCGAAAAAAAAATCAGTCAAAATAACTGATTTTTAGTGGAAAATAACTAAAAATGGGTTAAACTTTACTTATTAAATTTATGAAATTTAATAAAGTCCAAAAAAAATAAATTTACCGAAACATTAGATATTTTTTTAATCAGTGACTGACTTTTTGCTTCTAAATCAGTTATTTTTAACTAATTCAAATTTAGGGGGTATTGTAGAATTATTACTAAATCATTTAGTGGACAACTTTTCGTCATTTTATTAGTAAATTTCTACTAATTCAGATTGAGAGAGTAGTAATTTAAATATTTTTAATTTGAGAACTTTATTTTTTTCAAAATTAAATTTTAATTTAGAAGACTATTGACTAATTCAAGAATATGCCTGCAAAGAAAATTCGAATAGTAGAAAGTAAATTAATTAAAATGAAAAGAATTTTTTAACATAAAATTTATGAAAACTAAAATTTTATTCAGTACAAGTTTCGTAAGATGGTAAAATTTTAAAAAGAATAAGACCTTTTAAAAGTTATTTGGCCAATATTTTATTTAGAAATTTATAAGAATTCGCATTTTTAATGTTTTACGAAAATGTCAATAACTTCTAGAGTAATAAACGTTTTTTAATGATCTTCAGCTTATTTTGAAGGTCATTTTCTACAGAATAAGAAATAGTTATAAACATTTAACTGTAATTTTTTTTCGAATAAGCAAAACGTCAAAGGATGACAAAAAAATTTGAAAAATTTGAAATAATTTTTTTATTCTAAAAACTATTGAAAAAAATGTATGGGTGAATTTTCTGAAAGTGACATTTTTTATGTCTCGATTAATTTTACAAAATTTACTCTTTAATAATTATTATCAATTTCCATAGTGAAAATTTAGCACTTATTTATCATTTTTAAAAGAAAATTAAATAATTTTATTCAACTTAATTTACGTAATAACTAAATTACTTTCATCTCCGAAGCCTTTTCAACATGTCTCCAATGGGACTTTTACAATAAAATTAAATTTTCATGGTTTTTTTCAAATTCTCAGAAATTTTTTAAAAATATTGTCAGAAAGTACAATGTTTTTTCTATCATTATGTGCATTTTAAAAATTTGTAGACCTCACTTTTATTTTTGATAAAAATGTTTAAACTTTGTCTTCAGTTTTAGGTTAAAATTACTTTACAATGATTACTGACATTTTATACTTTAAAAATATCTTAAACAAAATTTTAATGCACATTAAAATAAAGCTGAGAATCTGACGTTAAATTTTCCTATATTTTATCTACAAAAAGGAGAAAAATTATTGCTGTTATAAATAATCGAAATTTACATTTTTCTCCGAGTAAAAATTAATTTCATCTCCGAAGCCTTCCTTTTTGATAAATAACTGAATGTGGAAGTAAATTTAACGGAATATTTCGATGGTAATATAAAATGAGGGTGTGAGATTTGTGTTTTACTAAAAAGCATATTTCAATTGCGCCCTAGTGTATACAAATATGAAAGAAAATTTATTTTTCATCTCCGAAGCTTTTCATCCCCGAAGCCTTTTCCTTGAAATATGCTAGTTTTTCTTTTGTTTTTAGTATTTACCTGCATTGCTTTGAAAAAATTAACCCAAATTACCATTAAATCAAATACTTTAAATACATTTATATTTTCATCTAATTGAATATATTCGGTATTACAATATACAAATTATTAATTTTTAAGCAGTGTAATTTTATTTTCGATTTCGTGAACGCGATATTAGCGTGGATTTTTAATAGAAAAGCTCGCCAATTAAATAAAATTAATTTAATGGAGCAACAATAATATTTTTCAAATGAAAAAAACTTTAATATTTTTAAGAATTAATTTTGCGCAACCTAAAAATCTTACTCTTGAGTATGAAATTAAGTAGTTTTAATAGAAAAAAACCATATAGTTGAAGAAAAAAATTAATTGAAAAACTGAAATTTAAAAGTGTCACTTTCAGAAAATTCACCCATATAATACATGATATAGTGTAAATTTTTCAAAAAAATGTAAAAAAAACATATGTTTGAAATTTAAAAATTATTTTTCATTTAATAAGATTATTTAAAATTTTTTTGAATGTTTTCGTCTAACTTTGACGATTTGCTTATATGAAGAAAAAAATCATAGGTTAAATGTTTATAAGTAATTCTTATTCTAAAAAAGTGACCCTTAAAATAAGCTCAAGATCATTTAAAAAAGTTTATTGTTTTGGAAGTTATTTAAATTTTCGTAAAATATTGAAAATTTCAATTCTTATAAATTTCTAAATAAATCACCGACCAAATGTCTTGTTCTTTTAAAAATTTTATCTTCTTTCAAAACTTGTACCAAAAAAAAATTTTAGTTTTCATAAATTTTATTTGGAAAATTTTTTTTCATTTCCTTAAAAATAGGTGGACTGACAATTTTCGCCGGTACTATAATTAGAGAATTAGACGATTTTGAAAAGGATAATCGTTCGGAAAACAGGTGATATGGAAAAAAATCGCTTGTAGGTAAAGCTCTCTGAATGGAAGTAAAAGAATAATTTTTTTTAAAAATGGTTATTGAGAATTTAATTTTTAATTCATCGAGTGTCATTTTTAAAAAGAGGGATAAAAGTGTGAGGAGGAAAAAGTTGATTTTTTGACCGAGGAAAAGAGAGAGAGAAAGAGAGGAAAAGAGAGGAAAAGAGAGAGAGAGAGAGAGAGAGAGAGAAAATAAAGGTGGGCAAATTGAAGTGAAACTTGTTAATATTGGTGAAAATCGGAGCTGGCACGCGTCTGGCTTGGGAAGAGCACGCGCTGCGCTGGAGGCAGCGAGCGTGCCGGCGCGGGGCAAACAAGAAGAAATAGTAGAGACACAGAAGAAAAGGAAGGCGCGCGCAATGCTGAACTGTGTCGGCAGTCGTGATGTACCTTCTTCGCAGGAGGCTGCTGCCTGCCGGCAGTAGTGGCCGCTGCCAGCCCTCGTGGGAGTCAGCTAAGGGAAATCAATATCTCACTAGGGGTAGAATAGAGTGAGTGTGAGAGCGAGACATTCGAGGAGAAAGCGAGAGAGTTGATTTGATTGAGCGAGCGAGCGAGAGAGAGAGAGAAAGGGAACAACTATAAAGAACTCGGCGAAAAGTATTTTCTTCTTCAACTCCGGGAAAAGAATCCTCAAAAATTCTCCAATTCCCCCATTCGCAACTTCTCAATTTTTCGAATTTCGCAAATTTCCAATTTGTCCAATTCGCCAGTTTCCAGCTTGTCAAATTCGCAAATTCCCAATTTGGCAAAATTCGCAAATTCCCAATTTGGCAAAATTCACAAATTCCCAATTTGGCACAATTCACAAACTTGCAAATTCCCAATTTGGCAGAATTGGCAAATTCCCAATTTGTCATGATTGGAAAGTTGACAACTTTTTAATTTTTTGGGAAAAACTTTGGAAAAATTGTTTTGGAAATTTATCGAAAAAGAAAACAAAAAACAAACTCTGGGGAAAACTTGATATCAATGTGTGTATCCAAATTGGTGTGCACGCGACTCGCGTCAACTACATTGCGCTCTTCCTGCAGATGAGATCTGCCGGTTACGCACGCACGTTACCTCAACTCGGTGAAGAGATCACGCTTTTGAAATTGCGCGCGCAACCCCCAATCGCGAATTCGCTGCAGCCATGACGGCCGCTTAGCGGATACTGGCGACGATACGCTCTGCGCCGAAAGCTCAAGCTCTCTCTCTTTCATCCACCACCCGCCAAACCACCCCACACGCTTTACTCGCTCTTCAGCGAAACTTTCCCGGCGTCGGGACGCGCACACCACGACGCCACGCGTCCACTAATACTCCGTAAACTTTGTCTACATCAGGTAAAGAGAGAGAGAGATCGAGAGAGAGAGAGAGAAAGCAAACGAGAGAGAGAACAAGAGAGCGAGTTTTGCACTAAAACCAGCGAGAGCCAATCCCCTCTCCCAACTATGAAAACTGCTACCATCTTCGCTCCGTCCTTTTCTATCTTTTCTCACAAGTTTCGCGCAACTTTTTCGCCCCCTTTCGCCCCTTTCGCTCTCTCACTCCTCTATCCTCCGCGCTTTACTAACAATCTGTCCTCTCCTGCACTGATGGAAAAAGAGAGAGAGAGAAAGAGAAATGGTCTTGAATCTACAGGAAGAGGTAAAGCTTTTCTTCACTGCTCTCGCAACGCACCGCGGGGAAAGTAAGTCCCCGGTACTTTCTTTTGTCTTGACATTTTTTTCATTCCAAACTACTCGCATAAACTGCATATAAAGTGGGAAATTTTATTGTGGTTAAGATGCACTGGAGAGAGAGAGAAAGAAAAAATGATTTGTTAGATTCGGAATTGAAAGAAGTGCGCTCAAAGTACCATCACTTTAATTTCCTGTTCGCTTTTTTTTACTGCGAAAAGTTTTCCTTTTGTTTTTCTTTTCCTACACGTGAAATTTGAAACTCAATTTTCAATTAATTTTCAATTAATTAATGACAATGAAACGTATCATAAAAGATGACTTTTGAAGGTCAAAATTATTTAAAGATTAAAAAAAATTAAATTAAATAAAAAAATTAAAATTAAAATAATTACATTATATATTATTACATTATACATTAGATTATATGTACTAATAATATTATTATTTTTAATTAATTAAAAATTTGGTAGATAAATAAATAAATGTGATGCGATCTGAAAAAAGGGACCTTAGAAGCAAATCACTTTAAGGTTATGTTAGCGTTATTTTTCTCTTATTTAAAGGTTTCTTTTTACTTATTGCAAATTAAAATCAGTTATTATTAAATGTTTTAGTTGTACTGAAGACTTAAACATTAATAAATCCAATTGACAATTGATCCTTTTTTCATTATTTTCCTTTAAAAAAATGCAAACATAACCTATAATTTTTTGCTTCTAAGGTTCTTTTCTTCAGATCGCGTCAATAATTTAAATACTAAATAAAATAAAATTTTAATTAACTCATATTACGACCATAAAACGTATCATAAATTATGACTTTTGGCGTTAGATTCGTCAAAATTGTTTAAAGATTAGTTTGTTTAAACAAATTGTTATAAACAAATTAAATTAACTAACGGTTTTTTAAAGACTAATACATCGTCATTTAGTCTATTACCGTTTGATTCGTCAAAGGAAAAATTACTAAAGGGACGTGTATGACATTTTCGAAATTTACATTCTATTTGTTATAAATAACTTATAAACAAATAATGCACTCTCTTGTACGCGTGAATTTGTAAATAAAATTTAAATTAACCCATATTAACAACCCTGCAACGTATCATAAATGATGACTTTTGAAGGTCAAAATTGTTTAAAGATTAGTTTGTATAAACAAATTGTTATAAACAAATTAGATTAACAAATAAATTTTTAAGACTAATACATCGTTATTTAATCTATCGCTATTCGATTCGTCATTTAGTTTGATTCGTCTAGGGAAAAATTACTAAAGGAACGTGTATGACTTTTTAAAAATTTAAATTTTCTTTGTTATAAATAATTTATAAACAAAGAATGTACTCTCTTGTACACGTGAAATTTGAAATTAAAGTTTTAATTATCTCATATTACGACCGTAAAACGTATCATAAATTATGACTTTTGGCGTTAGAAATTGTTTAAAGATTAGTTTGTCTAAAAAATTTGTTATAAACAAATTAAATTAACTAATGGATTTTTAAAGACTAATATCGTCATTTACTCTATCGCCGTTCGATTCGTCGAGGAAAAAATCCCTAAAGGAACATGTATGAGTTTTTAAAAAATTTCATTTTATTTGTTATAAATAATTTATAAACAAATGCACTCTCTTGTACCTACTTGCATTTATCATTATGAAAAAATCAGCAAAATCATTCCTGGAAAGAGAACTGCGAATGAAATGATAATTTTTAGCGTTAAAAATGGTTTAAAAAATAATTTGTTTAAATAAATTGTTATAAACAAATGAAATTAACTAATAAAGTTTTAAATACTAATACTGCTATTCGATTCTTTGGGAAAAACTACTAAAGAAACATGTATGATTATTTAAAAATTTTCACTTTATATTTAATAAACAATTTATAAACAAATAATTAACCCTTATGTACCTATTGGAGTCCATCACTTTTAACATAAAACATGGTTTAAACAATATTTTTGTTTAAACAAATTGTTATTAAAAACTGGATGAATAGATGAATATAAATTTTGTTTAATGATGAATATAAACTTAAAAATTCAAAAATGTTCTTTAAGTATATTTTTTCCCGTAGAATCAAATAGCGATATAAGTTTCTTTATAATTTATTAATTATTTCTTTTTTATTAAAAAATGTTTATAACAATTTGTTTAAACAATTCTTTGCATTATTATGTTTTTGCCTCTAAAAAAATTGCCTAATAGAAAAAAAATTTTTTATTATTTTTGAAGCATTTTAAAGGAAAAAAAATTAATTTTATATTAAAAATACAAAAAAAATTCTTTTTTACAAATTTTTTAATATGGAAATTTATTTCTGTATTTTTTTTAATTTATTTCAAAACAATGTTATTATTAGTTTGTTTTATTTTATACTTTTTTTAAAATTCTGATTTAAAATTAATTAAGAAAATAAACAAGTGAATTCCCATATTAAAAAATTAAATAATTTTTTCTAAAATTTTCAATCTAAAATCAACTATTTTTTAAAATGCATAAAAATAATAAGAATTATTTTTTTCTTTCTGCAATTATTTTCTAAATACAAAAACATATATTTTACCAAATTACGAATGGATTTTAAAATCTACATATTTATAAGAAAAATGTTAGCTAAAAAAGGGTCAGAGTATTATTTGGACGATTTTATTTTCTGACGATTGATTTTCTCCTTAAACATTACAATAAAAATAGGTTTGTGAAAGATTTTAATCATTTTCTTGATACAGTTAAAAATGTAGTCTAAATCTCCCCTTAAGTACCTAATTTTTAAAAATTTTAAATAAAAAATTTTAAAAATTCAACATTTAAAAAAAATTTCAATTCTTATGTTTTTTAAAACGAACTAATTAATAAAAATTGTAATTGTAATTCTTTCGTAATTGATTTATTTTAGGTACAATTTTGATCTTTGAATGATACTTTTCCTTCAAATAAGAATCATTAACATTTTTATTCAATTGTGACTCTTTGTCAAATTCAATTCAATTATTTACCAATTATTAAATAAAAAAAGTTTTTTGAGAGATTTTAATTTTTTTACATGAAATGAAATTCTTTAACACATTGTTTTATTTTTATAAAATTACAATTTAGTAATAAATTATTACTTAGAAATCAAATTTTTTCATTATTTTAAATAAAGTCATATTTAAAACATAAAGACATTTTTTAAAATAAATATTTAATTATTATAAATTTTTTCACAATTGAAATATATTTGAAAAAATTAATATAGAAATTATTTTCTTAAAAATATTTTTCGATATCAAAAATGGAAAGTCTTTTGACTAATTATAGAAGTTTATTAATTTAGCAGTAATTTTGATAGAATTTCCTGAGTTTTGTCTGATTTTCATAAATAATTCAATTGTTTCTAAAAATAGTCGAAATCTTTTCATTCCATGTCTTCATTTAGAAAGGAATCGAATTGTATGAAAATCGCACAATTTGGTGTTAAACCAAAATAAGTGAAATTTATAGAATTGTAATTTTACTTTTAACTTTTATTTTAGCATTAAACTGATATTATATTGGATCAAATTGATGACAAAAAATGTGCAACAATTTTTAATTTGATTCACATTTTTGGTATCAATGATCGTTGAAGTTTGATACTATTAAGTTAACAGTAAACAGAATACAATTATTGAAAGTTTATAAAAATCAAATAAATATACAATTACTTGATGACACGGGAAAATATATAGAAAATCAATTTATTGAGAGTCGACTATATTCACTTTTTAAAGAAAGCGACGAATTAATTAAAATTGATTAAAATAATTTACCACATTTGTTCTTATTATTCAATATAAATCGGAAAATGTTGATAATAGTACAAAGTTTAATTAGCAATAAATTAATATTTTTAAACAATGTATAAAATTAACAGTAAAATGAATAATAATAAAAATAATAATAATAATAATAATAATAATAATAATAATAATAAAAATAATTAATTAATAACTTTTGAAGCTATTTGAAAATTATTAATTAAGTCAATAATTCTAAGTTTAATTACTTTGACACAAATTCCACATTTTCTAATTAGGGAACATCTTGATTTGAATCAATTAAGATAGCGCAGAAACTAGTACACTTACCCTAATACCAACCACATTTCGAATTCGAATAATTGACTTCAATATTGTTTTGAAAGAAGAAGAAAAAAGATATCATGTCTCCCTTTTATTCCATCAACTTTCAACTTTTTTTATTCAAATACACACTAATCCCTCAGAACGGAAAATTTACTTGTCGACGTCAATCCTACGTTTATAGAAAGGAAAATAATAAAGCCATACAACACCACGGAATTTTAAATGAATGTGTAACTGGCTTCTTAGCCAAGATCGATAAAATAATATAATATGGGTAAAATATGAAGACTGTTCTCTATACAAAAGGGTTTAAATCATCTCAATGAATATTTTATCAATATAATTTTAAACACCGTTTACATTACGGTGATGAAAATTTACACGGCCTAATAGTGGCCCAGCATCGGCAAAATGTGAAAAATAATTAAATTAATGATACTATTTAATTTATTAAATTAATTATTTACAATGAAAATGATAATAAATGTAATGATTGTTTTCTTAGATTAAACGCCAACTTAAAAGAATTAAAAAAATTTTTCCGGTTGTGGGGATCGATACCTCAACCTGGGGGTCGATTCTGTAACTTCACTTCACTTTCACTGCACTTTTTTAGCCACTTTTACTCTTATTTAACGCTTACATTCATCATACTATAAATTCACAATCACTTCACTCTAACCTCATTTTCTTTTCTCTTTCATTTTATTTTCACTTTAGTGCCACTTCACTTTTATTTCACTTTTACCCCATTTTCACTTCAATTTTACTTTACTTTTACTTCAGTCTTCCTTCACTTTTACATCATTTTCTCTTCACTTTTTTTACTTTCACTTCACAGTCACCTCATTTTCACTTAACTTTCACTTCATTCTCCCTTTACTTTTGCATCATTTTCACTTCACTTTTTCTGCACTTTCACTTTACTTTCACCTCATTTCCACTTTACTTTCACTTCATTCTCCCTTCACTTTTACATCATTTTCACTTCACTTTTTCTTTACTTTCACTTTACTTTCACCTCATTTTTACTTTACTGTCACTTCACTGTTTTTTCACTGTAACATCACTTTTCAGTTTACTTTCACTTCACTCTTTTTTCACTCTAACTTCACTATTTCCTTGGTTACACTTCACTTTCACTTTACTTTCTCTTCTTCTCTCGCATCATTTTAACTTAACTTTACTTCATTATCACTTAACTTTCATTTTACTTTCTTTTCAATTTTATCTCATTTCCAGATCACTTTCACTTCACTCACACTTCAATTTTACTTCTTATCAATCTCACTTAACGTTTACATTCACCTCACTTTAAGTTCACAATTACTTTACTTTCACTTCACTTTTACCTAGTTTCCACGTCCCTCTTACTTTACTTTCACTTTTGTCTCGCTTTACTTTCATTTTACATTTACCTCATTTTCACTTTAATTTTACTTTACTTTCATTTTACATTTACCTCATTTTCACTTTAATTTTACTTTACTTTCACTTCATTTTCTTCTCACTTTAACGTCACTTTTACCTCACTTACACTTCACTTTCATTTTACTTTTATTTCTTCTCTCTCTCTTCACTTTAACATAACTTCTACTTGATTATCAATTAACTTTCACTTTTCTTTCACTTAACTTTCACTTTTTTTTACTTTACTTTCACTTTAATTTTACCTTATTTTCACTTTACTTTCACTTCACTGTTTTTTAACTTTAACATCACTTTTCACTTTACTTTTACTACAGTCTTCACTTTAACTTCACTTTTACCTCATTTTCACTTCACTTTCATATCATTTGCTCTTCACTTTCACTTTATTTTTATTAACTTTATCTTATCATTTAAATTAAAAAAAATTTATATGTAAATTAAATTAAATGTTTCCATTTCATAATAAAAAAAGGTTATTTTTGTTAAGTTTGTTAATCAATTTGTCAATCATTGTTAATCATTTTGTTAGTCAAATTAATCAACATTTTGTTATCAAATTGATATCACTTTAATTTTACTTTACTTTCATTTTATTTTCTTTTCACTTTAACGTCACTTTTACCTCACTTACACTTCACTTTCATTTTACTTTAATTTCTTCTCTCTCTTCACTTTAACATAACTTCTACTTGATTATCAATTAACTTTCACTTTTCTTTCACTTAACTTTCACTTTTTTTACTTTACTTTCACTTTAATTTTACCTCATTTTCACTTCACCTGCACTTCACAATTTTTAAACTTTAACATCACTTTTCACTTTACTTTTACTACAGTCTTCACTTTAACTTCACTTTTACCTCATTTTCACTTCACTTTCACATCATTTGCTCTTCACTTCCACTTTATTTTTATCAAATTTAACTTATCATTCAAATTAAAAAAAATTTACATGTAAATTAAATTAAATGTTTCAATTTCATACAAAAAAATGTTATTTTTGTTAACTTTGTTAATCAATTTGTCAATCATTGTTAATCATTTTGTTAATCAAATTAATCAACATTTTGTTATCAAACACGGTAAATCGTTAGGTATAACACCAAAATGGATTAAAATAACACTAAATTGGATTATTTTAATCCTTTTTGGTGTTATTTTAATACCTAACGATTTACCGTGAATTCATAAACTTTAGTATTTGAAAAACTGTGTTTTCGCACGAAAAAGTAAAAAAATTTCCCTTTCACCTCTATTGCATATTTTACAGTATTGAAAATAACACTACTATTGGAAAATATCTACTCTCAGAAGAACTGAATTATAGAAAAAAATTCTCCCAAATTTAATTGAGTGGAAACTTTAAATAAATAAAACTCTTTATACGAGAGGTAAATTAACTTGTGAATTAATCAATATCATAACATTTTCCAAAGGCAATTTCGCGTGACTTTCCAAGAATCTCTATCTTCGAAGCATTGTCTTTCAGGATACCAAAACTTTGAGAACATTACATTGTCGGAAGATCTGAAGTTTCAGGATTGAACTTCCTAGACATTGATTGAGTTGAGGGTAAAGCAAGCAGAAACTAGCATGGATATTGGCAAACTGAGGTTATTGAGATTTCATAATAGAAAAATGATGATTTCATAACAATAAGTCAACATTTATTTGACGGAGGTAGGTTTTCATTTACAAAATTTTCAATTAGTGTTTAACAATTAAATGGGGTTTTTTATTTTCAAAAAATATTCAAAAAATAAAAATATTAAAAATTGAAAAAGTTTTCTAGAGTAGAGTTGCGTTTCAAAATGTTATTTGGGTTCTAAAATATTAAAACTATTCAACAGTTTAGCCAGAAAAATTTTGATGCCAAAAATTTGGATCAAATTTTGTATTTGATTCAAACTTTTTCGTATCAATTCGTTGCAATCTACTTTTAAGTTAATTACTGTTTGTCTCACAATATCAAATTGAGACTAAAAATCGTATCTAAACTTCCTTCTCGACAATTTTGATTCTTTTTTTGTCTCAAATTCAAAACTTAGCTTCGAAACATTTTTGATTCGCTTTTTTGACTCAAATTTGATATCCTTGGAAATACTGTGTTAACAGTGCAGAATTAAAATGTAGGCATTGCTGATTTTTTTTAAATTGACCCAATTTTCAAATTTATATTGAAATAAATATTTATTTTTGGTATAAAATTACAAAGCAAATTATTCGGGATTAATAGATTAAATAAAATTAAATAGTATTAAAATAAATGGAACGCCTTAATCCATTTAAGGATTAAAAAATCCATCAAATGATTATTTTTCTAAACTGATTAAAAATTCATGTGTTTTTGATTTATATGAAATATTTTTGCCCCAGGCAAAATTAATCAAAAAATGCGAATTATTAATAAATTTTTGTGTAAATTTAAGTCGTAATGCTTTTACAAAAAATGTTTAATATTACTGACGTTTTTTTTCATTTTTATCAAATAATATACACATTTTTATTAAATGATTCAAATTTTTATCAAATATTATACATTTTTATTAAATGTTTTTTTATTTTTATTTTTATTAAATTTTAGTCAAATAATATTCATTTTTATTAAATAATTTACATTTTTTAAAAATACTTTTCATTTGTACAAAATAATTTTTAGTTACATCGAATAATTTGTAATTCAGTCAATTAAAAATTCAATGATTATTTTATAATATTTAGAATAGAGTTCATTGACTTGACATTAATGTCTGTTTATAACTTGTAAGCTGTCGTTCTTCAGTTTTTACTAAACAATCTCCATAAATATGTGAGTGATTTTTCCATTAAATTTTTATATTTTTCGAAGGATTGAATTTTATTAATGTCGACAAAAATATGACTTATGTAATTGAAATTTGAATATGTACTTTTAATCGATTTTTTAACTGTTTGTTTTTATTTCTGTATAATTCTGTTTGTAGTTTGAAAAAACATTTGTGTAAATATTTTTTCTATTTCAATAATTAATTTTTTTTGTAAATAATTTTTTTCTCTGTACAATTTCTTTTAATAGTTTAATTTCTTTAAAAAAACAATTCAGTAGAAAATTTTGTTCATAGAAAAAATTGACCCACTTATTGTTCTATTTAAAATAGGCCTTGGCAGAAGTCATTGTAAATTTACATTCTAAAAATCTATTTATTTAAAGTTGGGAGAAATTGGGGAAAATATTTTTTTTTGCAATGATTACATGAGAGAGGACAGAAAATAATTTGGAGATAATTTGAAAAGCAATAGAGATTTGGATGAATTTGCAAATAGTGATATTAAGTTTAGGCAATGTAGAGAAGGCAGAGGAGGAGAGAGAGAGTATATGCATAAGATCGATGGGAAAGTTTGAAAGGACTTGAACAATATTGTAGGTCTTTAAGGGTTTGCTTGTAGGAGTAATATGCAGAAAGTGGGAACACGCGCAAGCTAAAGGCGATTGCGCACTCAAAACTTGGAATTGAATGGCATCGTGACGCTTGCGTCAATCTGTGATTCATTGCCCTAGCAACCGGCACATTTTCATTTCACCTTCTCTGACTTTTCTTATTTCCCATGCAAACTTTCTCTCCTTCTCTTTTTCTTATTTAAACAAATCTTTATTTTCTATTTTATCAATCATAAGTCAAACTTTTGTACAATAAAAAATAATTTAGCAAACGTGTTGAAACATAAAACACAACAAATTTCAAAAAAAAAAATTATTCAAGAACAACGGTCTCTTATATTGTCTTATAAACTTTTTATAACTTTTTACAATTTTTTATATAAAATATAATTATTAATATAAATTTATATATTATAAATTATTATTATTATTATTATTATTATTATTATTATTATTATTTTTTCTTATTTATTCATTTATTTTTTTTATTTTTATACTTTTTTACAGCAAATTAACGAAAATTGAAAAAAATTATCATTCTTTTGTCTACTTCTTCGTCATTTTATAAATCTCCAACAATTTTTGTATGAAAATGGAAACATTTTGATACGTTTTTTGTCTCAATTTGATATTCTTAAAAACTATTTGTAGTTTGTACCAATCAGTACTTATAAAATTTCCAGTTTTTTAGAGTTAAATAGTATAAAATAAATGACAATTTAAAAGTTTTTTATATCTTGTTGATAAAATGCGTTTGCTAGTGACAAAAAAACAATTTATTTTAGTAATTAATTATTCTTGTTATTATAATTTATTTATTTTACATTCCATTTAACCTATTAGGTCCCATAAAAAACCAATCATTTTATTAAAAAAATAACAATTGGATTCATGGGCAAATTGCAAAAAAGTTGATTTTTTTATTTTGCTTTTTAATTGTTTGACAATAATTGTTTAAACAAATTAATAGAAATTTAGCACTTTTCAAAAACTGTTAAAGCAAATTAATTCTGTGTGGAATATTAAGAATATTGTATATGGGTCAATTTTTTCTTTAAATCGTAATTTGTTTAACAAATTGTTATAAACAAATTACAATAAATAAAGGGTGTTTCATCCCAAAGAAAAATAAATAAACTTTAAGTAAAACTAACTATTGAATTCTTAGGAGAATTGAAAAGAAAGATATACCTGTTTTTTAAATTTTAAATTGCTTAACGATAATTGTTTTAAACAAATTAATAAAAATTTAACAATTCTTAAAGAGTGTTGAGACCAAATTGATGATTCTGCTTGGAATATTAAGAAAGTTTCTTACAGGTCACTTTTTTCACCAAGTCATAATTTGTTTATAAAATTTTATAAATAAATTGTTAAATAAAGTATATAATAAATTTTTCAAGTTTTCCTAAATTTTATAAATTTGTTTAAACAATTATTGTCAAAAATTGATTAGCGTTAAAAGTTTTTAAATTTTTTTTCAATTTTTATCAATTTGTTTAAACAATTATATAATTGATAAGCGCTGACAGTTTTTAAATTTTTGTCAACTTTTATAAATTTGTTTAAACAATTATATAAACAATTGATTGGCGCTGACAGATTTCAAAAATTTGAAAATTTTTATAAATTTGTTTAAACAATTATTGTTAAACAATTGGAAACTAAAAACAAAAAACAAGTATATCTTTTTTTTAATTTGCCTATGAATCCACATTAAGCAGTAAAGTGACATTTACTTAGTAACAATTTTGAATCGTATTCGACTATTTGTGTCATTTTAATAATTTATAGCAGTAAATATTTATTTTCATTACGTGGAAGCAAAAATTTTGTCTGACGCAATTTGTATTGAGATACAAATAAAACAGCCTTCTCAGCAAGTATATTCTCATGTAAAAGTAAAAAATGTCTATATATACAGTTTAGTCAGTCCATTATATTTATAAATTGATATTTATAATCATACAATATTTTTAGCTCCCAAATATTCGTTATTAAAATCACAGGGAATTGTTTCATAATAAAAGAGAGGATGTAACACTTAATTTTTAATTTTACTCTATAGTCTATTTTCATCCAATTTGATGATTAAGTTAATACGACCGATTTGTAAATTGTTTTAGTATCGAAGTTTAATGTACAGGACAAAATGAATGAATTTTCTGAAAGTGACATTTTTGATGTATCGATTAATTTTACAAAATCTACTCTTTAATAATTATTATCAATTTCCATAGTGAAAATTTAGCACCTATTTATCATTTTTAAAAGAAAATTAAATAATTTTATTCAACTTAATTTACGTAATAACTAAATTACTTTCATCTCCGAAGCCTTTTCAACGCATGTCTCCAATAGGACTTCTACAATAAAATTAAATTTTCATGATTTTTTTCAAATTCTCTGAAATTTTTTTAAAATATTGTCAGAAAGTACAATGTTTTTTCTATCATTATGTGCATTTTAAAAATATGTAGACCTCACTTTTATTTTTGATAAAAATTTTTAAACTTTGTCTTCAGTTTTAGGTTAAAATTACTTTACAATGATTACTGACATATTTTATACTTTAAAAATATCTTAACCAAATTTTAATGCACATTAAAATAAAGCTGAGAATCTGACATTAAAAAAAAATTAAATTAAAAAATTAAAATTAATTAATTAATTTAAATTAATTAAACTAGCAACAAATCGCGCGCTTAAGCGTGCGGCTAACTTCTTACTACCTTTTTAAATAAAATTAGCAATTTTAAAAATAATAAAATTTGAAAATTTTCTAATTCAAATTTTTGTCGAAAATACTAAAAAAATTCAATTTTGTAGAATCTAAAAATAATTGCAAACATTCTTTAAAAAAAATTTAATTCTTCATATTAAATTCAACTATGTTCAAATCTTGAAAAAAATTCTCGTAAAAATCCCAACAATCTTTATAAATGACAAAATTCTTCTCCAAAGTTCAATTATTTTCAGAAATTTTTCTAATTTTAATGATGTTCAATATCTACGATTCTAATAAAATATTTCTCAAAACGAATTCAATTATTTAAAAAAAAATTTAATTTGAAATTTTAGAAAATGACAATTTTAAATGAATGAATTAAATAATACAAATTTCAGAGGAATTCTACTATTCACAAATTTTTTATAAATTTCTTCGCAATAATTCAATTATTTTAATAAAGAATAACATTTTTGTAACCGTGAATTCAATTATTTTTATAAATAATAAATAATTCAATTATTTTAATGAACAATTACTTTAAACACTTTTAATTAAAATGATAAAAGAAAGTCCATTATTTTAAAGAAACTCAAAAAAATTCTTCAAACGAATTTCATTAAGATTATGTTAAATTTTAATAAAATTCTTCCTAAATTCAATTTTTTTCATAAACAATAAAATTCTTCGAAAAAATTCAATTTTATAAAATTTTTTCATAAAATTCTTTGCAAGAATTCAATCATTTGCAAATATTTAATAAATTTTTTCGAAATAATTCAATTATTTAACAAAAAAATTAATAAAAGTTCTTCATAAGAATTCAATTATTTTTGAAAATTTTAATAAAATTCGTTGCAAAAATTCAATTATTTTAAAAAAGTTTGATAAAATTCTTCAAATCAATTCAATTATTTAAAAAAATATTGAAAAAATTCGAGGCAAAAATTTCAATTATTTTAAAAAATTTTCCTTAATTCAATGATTTTTATAATATCTACTAAAATTTTTCAAAAGAATTCAATTATAAAAAATGTTATGGAAATTCTGCTCAAACATTTTATTATATTCATAAAATAATTATAATTTCACAAGGAATTCAATTATTTTCATACAAAATAATTTAAAATTCTAGAAAAGAGTAATTTACAAATGATGAAAATAATTTTGATGTAGTTACAGTAACAATATTCTTATAATGTAAAATAATGAAATTGAAATAGGAATTCACCTATTTATTTTATTATTATCACTTATTAGGTAGAAAAAGTAGAGATTAGTCAGACAATTTTTCATTTTATATTATTTATTATTTATTTTCTATATTTTTATTTTCTATAATGTAAAACAATGTGTGATGAAGAAGAAGAAGAAGAAGAAGAAGGCAAAATAAGAGTTTAAGTTAGTGTCACTTGAGGGGATTGGGTGTTAAGGGGGTTAGGTGAGATTGTCAGGCGTGGGTGGGGGAGCCGAAGGGGTATTTATACAGCCTCGCCTTCAAGAAACTTGGCGAGAACAATTTATTAAGGATATACGTGCCATTTAGAGTCTGTGAAGTTATTATGATGTCGAAAACTTTATCGAACTTGGTTGCTACGTTTTCGACGGAAGCGGAAAGCGCATAAGTAAGGCGGAGGGTTGGCTGTTGCTTGCTAGGATTTGTTTTCTCAAAAAGTAATCTAAAAAAGATGTCGAGAAAGATACTAATTTATATCACTTTAGAACAATTCTTCTTTTTCCTAAAAAAAATTGTAGCTAACAATTTATTACCTTGTACATTTAATTTAAATGTTACATTACATAAATGAAGATTAGTCGGAATCTTCATTATTTAAATGTTACAATAATAAATAGTGAAATTTGACTAATTTTTAATTATTTCTTTAAACATTATTTTTATTTCAATGGTTTTCTGATTTTCTTTGTTGAACTTTAATTTATTTGTGACGCGCTTACAAGAAGCAAAAAATTGTAGGTTATGTTTGCGGATTTTGAGATGGAAATACAGAAATAAAACCCAATTACTATTAGATTCGACTTTTACTACTTGAAATGTTATTTACTTTGTTTATCGAAGACTGTTATTTGAAGAAAGATAATACAAGTTGTCTAACTAAATGGCTATATTGTAATTAACGAAAAAAAATTTAAATGAATTTTAATAAACAAAAATTGCATTAAATGGAATTGTTACATTTTTCTCGGTATTTGTCAGTCATAGTAGATTCGCCTAAAAATAACTAGTCCCAGGATCCTTTAAGATTCTTCTAGCTGATATATTCAGTATTATCTCCTATCGATTTTCGGATTTAATTGACCTTTACTCCCATTTCTCATCGAGTATATACATATAATTAAAGTTATCTGGAGAATGTAATCCACGATATTAAGTCATATTTTACTAATCTCCTATATACCTGTAAGTTATATTTTATGTATAAAATTTAATGTTTAATTAATCTGAAAAATGTTACGATCCACATATGTAAAATTTAATTTAATATGTTAATTTCTCACAAGTAAAAATAGCGACTTTTGGCACAAGAAGAATCGTATCAGAAATTGAATAAATAATTTATTATCAACATTTAAATAACAAAATTAACATTTTTTTCAATGTTTCATAACAAGTAAAAAGTGTGAGCAGTGAAATTCGGTTAAGAAGTTAAATAATTTTGCAGATGAAATATTCTGGGTTTATCGATCGCTTTCTTACATTCAAAGAAGCCAGTGGGTTCATTTCCGCTCAGCCAACTTTGTACTTTTACTTTGGAAAACTTTTGCATGCGCTAAACTTTTCGCAATTACTCCAATATCAAATTGAACGAATGGTAATAAAACTTTCCATTAAAACACTCTTATAATTTTATAAAAATGAATTCCTTAAGAACTTGTATAATATCGATTCTGTCATATTCTCTCTGCATTACTTTTTTGATGGATTTTAACGTTTTTTTTTTCTTTGTGAAATTGAACAGGAATAGTTTTTATTCGATGGGAAGTAAGAATATATATGTCTGAATCAAATATAATTATTTTTTATACTTTGTCAACAAAAAAATTGTATTTGAATTAAAAATGAGGTTTATTTTATACATAATAAGTTTTAAAACCTTCAATTGCTTCTATTTTTAAAAGAAATTTCTTTTAAAATAACTTTATTCTTGAAAAAAAACTATCAGACAATTATTACTCAGAAATTATTTAATGAGTAATTTTATTTAAATATTTTAATATTAAGTGACTTTTGAAAGAATTGAGTTTACAATTTTCATAAATAGTTGAACTTCAAAGGGTTTTATTTGTTTTTGAAAATTTTAATTTTTTATTAATTTTATTAGAAGTTTTTAAGAATTTAGACTTTTGCAAAAATGATAATAATTCAATTTCTTTTAGAAATTAGTCAAATTTAACAATAAATATTTCATTGATTGAAAAATATAATAGATTTATAGAAAAATTTAAGTTCAAAACATTTTTAAAAATTGAACTTTGGAGAAGTTACAAATGATTGAAAGAATTCAAATATTTTCAAAATAATAAAATTCTTCTTACAAAAGTTTAATTATGTTTAAAATTTTTGAACAATTCAAAATTTAAAAAAAATTCCCGTCAAAATTACAATTATTTTTATAATTAACAAAATTCTTCTCAAAAATTTAATTATATTTAAAAAAAAAATTTCATGACTTAAATTATTTTCAATATCTATTATTTTAATAGATTTCCCACAAGAATCAAATTTTTTAATAAAAGTCTACTCAAACTTTTACGATTTATTTTCATAAATAATAAAAATTTGCTTAAGAATTGAATTATAAAGAAATTTTTAATATTTTATTTATTTTATTTCATAAAAGTTGCTTAGGAATTGAATAATAAAGAAATTTTTTATAAATTTCTTCCCAATAATTCAATTAATTACATAAAAAATAATTTTTTTTATGAATTCAATTATTTTTATATAAATGTAATAAATTTGTATTAAAAATTTAATTATTTACAAAAATAATAAATCTCTTCGCAAAATTTTAATTATTTTTAGTACAATTTTAATCGAACTGCTCAAAAAATGTAATTATTCTTAAAAATTTGGTTAAAATTCGTCAAAAGAATTCAATTATTTTAAAATTTTTTAAACAAATTTAACATAAGAATTAATTTTTAATAAACATTTAGTTATTCAATTTACTATTTACTTTTGTATTTAGACAATTAAATAATTTTTGAAAGGTTTCATTAAAATATTTGAAAATTTAAATTTTCTATACTTTTGACTCATGGCAATTTTGAAAAATTAATTTTTTTCAAAAAGTTTAGTTTAATTTTTTAAAAATAATTTGAAGTTAAATGAAACTTTCACAGAAATTTTTTTAAATATGATAATTTTTCAAAATTCTAAAAAATTTTCTTAAATTTTCATAAGGAAATTTTCCTAAACATTTGCAAGAAGTTTTCCAAACTTTTGGGAAGTTTTTAAATATATTTCATTAGAATGTTTCTACATTCATTGGAAGAGTTCGATAATTTTTTAAAAAAATTCCCTTATCTATGTTAGAAAAATTTTTGTAAAGATTGAATGGAATTTGCTTCCTAAATTTTTTTGGGAAAATTTCCAAAATTTTTCTCACTGTTTATTTACTTTAAAAATTCCAAAATAATCTAAATTTCGTCAAATTAAATTTTCAACAAATATATTTAGAAATTCTCTAAGAACATTTTTTTTTAATTTTAATTTCGGAAAATAAAAAAATTTTTTTTTCAAATTCAATTATTTTCTTAAAATTTCAAATTTTTTTAAAAACACTTTATAATTGAATTTATTAGTGTATAATATAATCATAAGTTGATTTAAAAAATAATTTTACTTAAAAATTCTAGAAAATAATAATTGAATTGAATCGATGAAAATAATTTTTTAAAAGTTGCAGTAACAACATTCTTAATATAAAATAATGATAATACTTTTATAAGTTATTTAACTTCAAAAGGGTTTAAATTTGACATTTCTTAGAATCTTAATTCCTGTTGAAAAATAATAATAAGTAAATATTTTTTTAAAAAAGAAGTTATTGATGTTTCTGAATAATTTCCCAATTAAAGAAATTCGTAAATAAACGTAACGGAACATTTTCTTGAGTAAAATTTTTTCTAATATTTTCTAAAAATTAAAAATTTTTAATTTCATGTTCAATTAAAATTTGCAATTGACAATTCGAAGTTGTAAACATTTTTTCCTTTATTTAAAAAACTGAATTTTATTTAAGCCATTGTAATTAAGAAATAATGATGCAAATATTTTATTAAATGAAAATTGAGAATTTTTTACAAAATATAATTATTAAGAAATGAGAATATTTCAAGTTTTTTTTTGCATAAGAAGAGAATCAGTTTGTGGACAATGTTGTTATTGTAAAATAAAAAATACTCATAAAATGGGCGTATTTCCTATTTTTTAATGATAATTTTTTAACAATTAACAATTAACAATTTTCTAATATGTTTTAAAAATAAATAGGAACAAAATTTGCAAAAATTTTTTTATTAATCAGTCAACCAAAATTTGTTATAAGAAATGGAGACAAACTAATTTGGACTTAACTAAAATTCACCCACGAGCACAGAGAGCTTTTAAAAATGAAAAATACGTTTTTTTTGGTTACAATAAAAAAGTTGAGAATGAATTTTCTTTTCCCGGGAGCGGTGCGCATCAGTATGGAAAAGTTGCGCGGGTAAAAAGAGAGGTAAATAATTGTGGAGTATGTGACAAAAAAAGATAAAGAATGAAGGAGAAAAAGCGAAAGGAATTTTTGTGGCAGAGGCATAAACATTTGGTGACAGCGATAGCACCGTCAGCTCGAACCACCCCGGAATCTCTGAACTGGAGAAACAGCCAAAGCGCGTCACGCTTCAACGACCACACAGCGCACAAGCTCAAGCAGCAAAGCAAAGCATCTTTACAATTTATCGCATCTAAAGCTACGATGTACCAATTCTATCCAATTTACGTCTCCTCGCGCTTAAGATAAAATCTGCTTTTTAAGTTACTGACAATCGTTATATCGTGACGCTGGAATCTTATTTATTTTTTTTTTTCACTCTTGCCCATCGAGCCGTATCAACTGAATACCAAATAAGAAACATTCAACGGCGGAAAAAAGATTCCAACACTTAAACTGTTGGCTTATTTTTTCTCACGATGACGAAATTTCCATTGCGAAAAAAATTCATTTCTTTCAATATTTCCTAGGAGAAAAATATCGTTTTGCTATTTGGGTGGAAAAGGGTCACTTTTACCAAACTCATTTTCCCATAAAGTGGATTTTTCCCAAAAAAAACGTATTCCCAAAGAAGTGTCATTCCCAAAAATTTCCCAAAATAAAATTGTTCATTAGTTATAATTTGGGTCAGAATTCGTGAAATTTTCACAGAAAACAAAAAGTATTTTTTTTTTTAATTTAAAATGGTGAAAAAACATTTCTATTTGGTCTTAGGAATGTGTCCACTAAAGAACAGAAAAAAATATTATTTTTTATAAAAGTTATTGCAAAATTAATTTTTTTGCAACTTTTTAAACAAAACCATATTTCTCCTAAATGAATAAACCGATTTAAATAATGAATGAACCAAGCTGGAATATAAAGGGAATAAAAAATACTTTCGTTTAGAATTAGAAAATTTTATAAAAGTTTATATTTTAATAATTATTTAATAAATTTTTTATAAACAATTAATTTTTTTAAATGTTCTACGCCTTTAAAAATTTTTTTAAAAATATCTACATACACTTAAAACTATAAGAAATCAAAATCCGTTGAGAAAATTTTGGAGCGACAATTATTTTAAAAGTTATAATGGAAATTATATTGAACGGAGATGCGATTTTGATGATTTTCAGAATTAAAACATTATTTTTAGATTTAAAACTATAAAAATTACTAGTATTTTAGGGGTATTTAAATGATATGTAAACTTCCGGCGAAAATCACTGAATTCTTAACCAATAAAAAAAATAAAAATAATAATTATTGAGAGTAAACAAATCTCTTTAATATTCTATAAATATTGTTTGATTTTAATCATTTTTATGGCTTTAATGAATTTTTTCTTTGATTTGTAAATTCCGATTCCTGTAAACTCGTCTGATTTCGATTCGCGTAATAGAAAATTTTTGTTTTTTATAACAAAAATTTGTTATTAACCACCAACATGCCAATAACAGGTGTTAGTAAAAGTATGTTTTCATTTATTAATTAAAGAAGTTAAAAATAATAAAACTAATATTAGAAAATTTTTTTCGTCAAAACATATTTATTTTATTCGAACTTAGGCGTTTGTTTTGAAAATTATGTGCTATTTTTCAATGTAAGTGTTTGTTTCTTTGAAAATTTCCCTTTTTTACCACAAATCGTTAAAAATTGTTTTGTGTTACAATCTTTTGGAATATTACTTAATTGCCCATCAATAAGCTCCTTTAGAATATAATTTATTTATTTTTTACCCTATTTATATTATTAATGGACAAAACGTGACTTTTTTAAACTTATCATTTAACCTCTAACGGAAAATTTTTAAAATTATTTACATAAAATTAAAAGATTAATTTAAGCTCAAATATGTACAAAATAATTATTTTCAAGCTTCATTATAAAGATCAACATAGAAAATGTTCAAAAAAATTAATATTTTTAAATAAAAAAGTAGTTAATAGTTAACACTTAGTGCAGAATCTAGAATTTAGAATCTTCCACTTCGAAAGAAGAATTTTGAATAAGATACAGAAATTATTAACCTCAAAAAATTATTTCATAAAATATTCTTATATAGGAAATTTGTTGTTTTGGAACTATAACAAAAGTCGCTTCACGGTAAATCGTTAGGTATTAAAATAACACCAAAAAGGATTAAAATAATCCAATTTAGTGTTATTTTAATCCATTTTGGTGTTATTTTAATACCCAACGATTTACCGTGTTAATTTACACAAAATTTTTCTATTTTTTCCCAAGTAAATATTTAAATTCAAGTTACCGACTTATTTATTCGATCAAGCAAGAAAAATTTCAATTTCAAATCTTCTGTATAAGTCGATAATTATAAACATTACTTTCATGAGAATGACAAATTAAAAATTAAATATTCCCACTTACCAACTAAGTCACGGGGGAAAAAATTCCAAATATTTGTGAACAAGACATTTTTATTTTCACTAAATATCAATCATTTAATATTAACACACGATTTTGTATAGATTATGAAAAAAAAACAATAAAGAATCACACACGAATAATGGAAAACAATAAATTGAGACACGCGATAACTTCACCATTTGATGACTATAACACAACTAAAGTATGAATTCTGTCGTTTTATTTCTATCGTTCCGGCTAACCTACTACTTTTACCTGTAGTTACAGTTATCCTTCATATGTTATGTGTTTTAATAGCGTGTTGTATTACCACCCCAATTCCACCCTTTCTACATTAGAGTACTTGCAATTCACAATACAGATAATTTAATTACTTAATAACTATCGCGATTATTAGTATGTACAATAACACAATGCATTAATAAATCATTTACACGGCTTTTATCGATATTTTATTTTTCATTCTCACATATACATATCGAAAAGGGGAACTACGATATTTCCTATATAATTTCTTCATATAATATATATTTCATTCAGTTTCTTCGAATCAAAGAAGGAAAACATTATTTCATAGCTTTTCTGCTTGCAGGAAAAAAATCTTTCGAATAAAAAATTATTTACACACCGGAAAAAAAATTTATTTGATTCAAAAAACCGATTATTTGTCTATAATCAAATAAATATTTACTTGAATCAAATAAATTTTATTTGAATCAAATAAATTGTATTTGAATCAAATAAAATGTATTTGAATCAAATATTTCAGTATTTGAAGTAAATACTAATTAATCGATTCAAATAAAAATTATTTGATTCAAGTAAATATTTATTTGATTATAGAAAAATAATCGGTTATTTGAATCAAATAAATTTATTTTCCAGTGCATCTATTTTCAAAAGTATATAATTTAAGAAATGTATATAAAAAATAAATAAATACATAAATAAAAAAAATTGTTTACAAAAAATTATAATTATATTTTTTCAAACAATTTTTTTTGTAAATAAATCCAAAATAGATAAATTTAAAAATAAATACGTAAGTAAAAATTAAAAAAATTTTTAAAACACTTTATAATCATATTTTTTTAAATGTAAAATCTGATCATAAAATCTTATAATTCAAACATTTTTCTCAAATTTGAATTTTGGAAAATAAAAATTCGTTTTATGTATTTTTTCAAATTTCAAATTTTTAATGTATAGTAAGATCATAAAATTTTAGAATTGAAATATTTTTCTCAAATTTTAATTTTTGAAAATAAAAATATATTTCATGTATTTTTCCAAATTAAATTCATTTTTAAATTTTAAATTATTTTTTTAACACTTTATAAACATATTTGTTTAATGTATAATATGATCATAACATTTTATAATTGAAACATTTTTTTTAAATTTAAATTTTGGAAAAAAAAATTTAGTTATTATATTTTTTTTTATTTATTTTTCAATTTATTATTTTTTTAAGATTCAAATTTTTTAATTTTTTAATGTTGTCATAAAATTTTTTCAATTACAACGTTTTTCTCACAAATTTGAATGTTGGAAAATGAAAATTTATTTTATATATTTTTTTCAAATTCAATTATTTTCTTCAAATTTCAAAATTTTTTTTAAAACACTTTATAATTATATTTTTTAGTGTTTAATATGATCAAACAATTTTCTAATTACAACGTTTTTCTCAAATTTGAATGTTGGGAGATGAAAATTTATTTTATATATTTTTTTTTTAAATTCAATTATTTTCTTCAAATTTCAAAATTTTTTTTTAAAACACTTTATAATTATATTTTTTAGTGTTTAATATGATCAAACAATTTTCTAATTACAACGTTTTTTCTTAAATTTGAATTTTGGAAAATAAAAACGTATTTTATTTACTTTTTCCAAATTCAATTATTTTTTTCAAATTTCAATTTTTAAAGCATTTTATATATTTGTATATTTTACTTTATAATCACATTTTTTTAGCGTAAAATATGATTATAAAATTTTCTAATTCAAACATTTTTCTCAAAGTTGAATTTTGAAAAATATAAATGTATTTAATTTATTTTTTTCAAATTCAATTATTTTTTTCAAGTATAACATTTTTTTAAAACACTTTATAATCATATTTTTTAATGTATAATATAATCATAAAATATAATTGAAACATTTTTCTCAAACTTGAATTTTGGAAAACAAAAATTCATTTTATGTATATTTTTTAGATTCAACTATTTTTTCAAATTTCAATTTTTTTAAACACTTTATATTTTTATATAAAATATAATATAAAAATATAAAATTTTATAACTCAAACATAATTTCCAAATTTGAACATTTGAAATTATAATTCTTTCTTATTTATTTTTTTCAAATTCAATTATTTTTTTCAAAGCACTTTGTAATATTTTTTAAAAGTACAATACGATTATAAATTTTTATAATTCAAACATTTTTCTCGAATTTCAATTTTGAAAATAAAAATATATTCTTTTTGATGAATGTAAAGAAAGAAAATAAATATTTTCACTTTATTCTTTATTTACATAAATAAAATAAAAATTTTAGAAATTTTAGGCCTTTAGAAATAGTTTTTAAAACTTTTTAATTTAAATTCAAATTAATTTCAAAATTTATGTGTTTTTTAAAACAAATTTAGGGAATAAAGTAACAAATGTAATTTTTCAATTGACAAATTAACTTTCATATAAAAAAAAATAAGACTAATTATTTAAGACTTATTATTATGTTGGAAAAAGCATTGTTTCGTTCAAACAATAGTTTACTTGACAATTATTATCAATTATTAAGTGGGTATAAATTTGCTCCAAATAATTGTTTTTAATCAAATGAACAATATTTAAACGAGTAATTTCTGTATGTAAAACGTATTAATGTAATAATAGGAATAATAAAAATTGAAATTAAAATAAAAAGTAAAATAAAAATTAAAATAAAAATTAAAATAAAAATTAAAATAAAAATTAAAATAAAAATTAAAATTAAAAATAATTCTTATTATTATTATTTTTTTTCTATGTAATATTATATAATATATATATATATATATATATATATATATATATATATATATATTATATATATATTATATATTTCTATACTTAAATATAGAAATTATTGTTTTACTATTTTTGTTAATTTTTAAAAATTTTTTTTACTTTTATTATTTAAAAAATATTTTTACGCTTTTCTATTTTTATTATTTTTCTTATTATAATTGTTTTTTATTTTTAGTATTATCTTGAACTATTTTTGCAATCTTAAATTTATTTAAATCGTGAATATCGAAAAGATCAACTGTGTAAACCATAAGAGTCATTTTCGCATAACTTGAGATAAGAAAAATCACCCTTACGGTTTTCAGAGTTAAGCGCTTTTCGATATTCACGAAGCAATTATTTAGATTATTTTTATGATTTATTATTATTTGAAAAATACTTTTTTTCTTTTTCTCTCTCTTTTCTCTCTCTCACTCTTTTTCCCTCTCTCTCTGAATCTGAATCGCTAATAAATATATCTCTATACAATTCTAATAAGTGTGTAACTTGGTAAATCAATAAATTTCTACCGATTTAGACAGTGTATAGTTCCTTCTTATATAGAATGATGATACATGAAACTTAAGCTCCTCCTTTTCGGTTTGGGAAATGAGAGATTCTTGGGAAAGCGAAAAAGGAAAAAAGAGGAAAAAAGCATGGAAGACAGTTAAAGAGCTTTTACCACGTGTCCAAAGTGAAGTACACGAGGGTAAAAGAAACAAGCCACGTTAGTGTTACAGTTACCTATGTGTATTGACCTGGAGACATTAAACATTTATAAGACATACGTGTTACTAATGTGAGTGGAGAGCGGTGTATAATATAGTTGAAAAAAAAGAGAATCAAGTTGTGGAGGTGTAAAACGAGTCTTTGATGGATCATAATTTATGACAACTTTGCCGTGTGTAATCTATTCCTTCCAATTTGTCTCACTTATTTTTATAACTTTGTCTTTTGTTTATTATACAATTAGAACATACTCACACTGAGGAAAATAATTTCTTTGATTCAGATAAACGTTTATACTTGTCTATTATAATCATGATTATGCATAACGAGTATTTATTTCGATTAAGTGATTTTTATTCAAGTCAGATCAAATTTTATTTGCTTTAAATATAATTATTTCCTTCAATTAATTTTCTAAATCACTCTCTGTTTAGTTAAAAAAAAATGCGATGTCAAAAATGTTAATTAAAAAAAAACTGATACAATTTTTTAGCATCAATTTGATTCACTTTAGTATCAAATTGATACATTCAAAAAAACTATGAACTAATAATTTTAAATTGCATCGAGTTCACTGCTAACTTAAAAGTATCAAATGGCAACGAATTGTTACCAAAAATGTGGATCAAATAAAAAATTGATCCAGATTTTCAGCAACAATTTGATTCACTTTAGTATCAAATTTATACATTCAAAAAAACTATAAACTAATAATTTTAAATTGCAACGAGTTCACTGCTAACTTAAAAGTATCAAATGGCAACGAGTTGATGCAAAAAATGTGGATTAAATAAAAAATTTATCCAACTTCTTAGCATCAATTTGATTCACTTTCGTATCAAATTGATACTTTTAAAAACACTAGGAACTGTTAATTTAAAATTCTCAAATTGCAACAAGTTAATGCCAAAAATGTAGATTAAATAAAAAATTTATCTACATTTTTAGCATCAATTGGATTTATATTTTTAATATCAAATTGAACTTTTGAAAAAAAACTGTGAGCTGGTAACTCTGAGAAAACATTTTTTTAACCAAACATAAGCAGTCAACCAAAAAAATATTTTTAATTTAAACATATTTTATTATTCAATTAAACGTAATTTTTATTGAACCAAACTTACTATGCATTGAATCAAAATTATTATAATTAAAACAAACATAATTTTTTGTTGACTGTATAACAAAGATAATTATGTTTGATTCAAATATATTGTTTTTTTAGTGTAATAGTATGAAAATGCAACGAATTTTTTCCAAAAATGTGGATTAAATAAAAATTTGATCCCAAATTTTGAAGGTCAATTTTATTTACATTTTAGTATATCAAATTGAAACTTTCAAGAAAACTGTGAGCTTTTAATAAAAAATATCAAATTGCAAACAAAAACAAATTGATACAAAAAATTGTGGATTAAATAAAAAATTGATCCAAAATTTTAGGGTCAATTTTTTATTTATTTTAGTGTCAAATTGCCGCTTTCAAGAAAACTATGAGCTGTTAATTTAAAATTATCAAATTACGACGAATTGTTTCCAAAACTGGGGATTAAATAAAAAATTGATCCAAATTTTTAGCCTCAATTTGATTCACTTTAGTAATAATGTGATACTTAAAAAAATTTGGTGTAAACGATTATTTGTTCTGAATACTGAAATTATTGGTTCAACATCAAATATATAGTTTCTTTGATTTAAATAAAAATTATTTGATTCAAGTAAATATTTATTTTTACAAAAAACAAACAATTTTTTATTATTTTAATAGAAAAAATTTTCTTGTACTTTTTTTCTTAAATATATTGAATCAGATTTTTCTCCACATGAAAAGTAATGTATTTTTCTCTAGTGAATAAAATAATTTTATTGTGTTATTCAGGACTTTGACCCACTGCGCTTAAAGTATTCTCGACTCGTATTTCGAAATTTAAAGTTTCGAGTCTTTAATGTTATAGATTTTTTGCTTATAAAAATCAATTCAATTGAAACATGTAATGAGATATATTGAAATATTAAATGCAGAAAATAATAAATACGGAAAAACTTAAATTATAACTGAAAAAACCCACCTGATGGGGTACAAAGTAATTTAGCTATTTTAGCAAAAAAATATGTTATAAATTTTTGTATTTTAAATCTTTTAATGTTTTTTAAAGATTTTTTAAACGATTTACTGAAAAAAACGTATTATAAATTATATAAGATTACCTACAATCTTGGCTCCTATTTGAGTTTCTTTTCCACAAGGATTTTATTCTTAAACTTAGAATATATGTTCTTTATAAATAAGAGAAACTTCTTAAAATTAGAAATATTCTTATTTTAAGAAACTTTTTCCTATTTTATTAATATTATTATTTTAACTTTAAGGATAAAATACATGGGAAATGTATTTAAATAGGAGCCAAGATCATATTCTTAAATGTAAAATATAGATTTCTTAGTATTGTTAAAGTTATAAATAAGCGATTATTTTAAAATCGCTTTTATTAACTTAAGTTATGTATATAACTTTTACAAAATCTATAAACTTTTGTCGATAATTATAAACATTGAACATTTAACTTTAAAATGCCGAAAAATAAACTAAAAATAATAATAATAATAATAAATAATTCAAAGATTATAATTAAAATTATTTAAAATATTTCAATGTTTTCTTGTAATTTTAATAAAATTGTTTTGATAATAATTAAATTTCTGAAATGAATTTTATTAATATTAATGAAAATAACTGAATTCTTTCAAAGAATGTATATTATTATAATTTTTGAAAATAACTTAATTCTTATTAAAAATTTTATTACAAATTTTTTTAAAATAATTCATTTCTTGCGAAAAAGAATAGTCGATTATATAGTTAATAATATAAGTAAATTTGAATGTAAATTAAATAAAAAATGTTAAAAATTGACCAAAAAAGTAAAAAGTAAAAATGGTTTTAAAAGTAAAAGCTTAAAAACTTAAAAACTTTCAAAAGTAAAAGTTTTTGACGTAGTTAATAAATTTGAAAATATAAAAAATTTTAATTTGCAAAATAAATAAATAACAACTGAAACAGTAATATTTACTGTAGTATACTGAAAAAAAATTTATTTGATTCAAATAATTCAAATTATTTGAAAAATATTTAATTGATTCAAATACTTTTTAGTTTGATCAAAAAAATATGTATTTGATTCAAATAACTTGAATTATTTGAATCACACTTATTTGAACCAAATAAATCGTATTTGATTCAATTAAGTAATTATTTGAATTGAATAAATGAATTTATGTAATACTAATAATGAGTTACTTGAAACTATTCTTTTATTTATTTCATTCAAATACTTCGTATATTTGATGCAAATAAAAATTATTTGACACAATAAATTTATTTTATTGATTCTAATAAACTTAATTATTTAATCCGAATAATTCATTATTCAAAGCAAATACACTATTTTATCAAGACAAATAAAAAAATATTTCAATCAATTAAATAATTATTTGAAACGAAAATAATGAAATACTTGAAACTCATTTATTTGTTCATTTATTTATTTCACTTAAATATTTCATTTATTTAATACAAATAAAAAATATATCGACAAATAAATGTGTTATTTGGATACAAAATATACGGCATTAGCATTCATAAAGTAGATCAGCCCGAGTTCTCACCAAGTCTTTTAGTGGCCGTGTGGCTTAAAGAGGTGCGTTTATAGGCTTGCGGTTAGCGTTGTGGGCGGGAGACGTGAGTTCGATGCCACATGCGAGCGAATATTTTTCATTCTTCGTTTTAAGCGTTATATAAAATAATAAAATTGTGTGTTGTATTGTGAATGAAAACTGTGTGAACATGTTTATAAATAATGTTAAAAGTCTGTTAAAAAATCAGTTAATATGTATAATATAATAAATAAATATAGTATAATAATATATTAATAAATTTAAAAAATACTAAATATTTAAAAAAAAATTTTGTATTAAATATAGAATGAAATAATTTTCATATTTGATTCAAATAATTATTTATTAGCTTGAAATATTACATTTATTTGATTTGAATAATTTAAATAATTGATTCAATTAATTATTTATTGGTTTGGAATATTCCATTTATTTGAATTGAATAATTTGTATTTGATTCAAATAAATAGTTATTTGATGTGATAAAATCAAATATTTAGGTCAAATAAATATGTATTTGGTTCAAATACACATTTGTTGGATTATAACCAAATAAATGATTTATTTGGATCAAATAATTTTTATTTGATTCAAATAAAATTTTTTTTCAGTGTAGTTAATAATTATTACATTTATTATAATAATCAAAAGAAAGTCAAGAACAAAAATTATAATTTGTTTTTTTAAAAAAATTGTCTACTTATAAATATTGTCATTATTACTTGACAGATACACAGTCTTAGAGAAATTTTTAAAAAGTCTTCAAGTTTAAACAATATTTCTTCAAATTCTTCAAATATTGCCCAGATTGCTTTAATTTTCTTCAGATTTGAAGAAAAAAGCAGGATCTACTTTGAATTTAGTAAATACTCTACTTTATAAACCTCGTGTACCCTACTTTCATAGACTCCTATATCCTACATATTCTAAAAAAATGTTTTTGATTAATTTTTAATTCATTAATTAGTGCACTATAAGCGCAAAAACTTCTGATTTTTCTCTTTCAAGTTGTGGACTCTGTATGAAAGTATATAGAGTACATTCGATGTTTCTAAAGTATAATAGTTTTCTTGAAACTATCAAATTGTTAATAAACTGGATCAAATTGATGCTAAAAATTAGGATTAATTTTTAATTTAATCCAAAGTTTCAGTATCAGGTCGTGGCAATTTGATAATTTTAATAAGTCAACTCTAATGTATCAAATTAACGAAGTTTTACCAAAAAAGTGGATCAAATTATAGTTTGATCTTAATTTTTGGCATCATTTCGATCCTATTGGTTATCAATTTGATAAAATAGACTTTTATTTTTAAAAACTCTCTTTTTGCTTATCGTATATTTATTTATTTATTTATTTATTTACAACATAAGATCCCGCGATCCAAAGTATATACAATAAAAAATTTCTAATTTACTCTCTGAATTTGAATTAGTAAAAATTGTTACTAATTTGAATTAGTAACTGACTTTTTGCTTTTGAATTAGGAACTTTTACTAATAAATTAATAAAAATCACTATTTATTAGTAAATTTTACTAATTCAAAAGCAAAAAGTCAGTCACTGATTCAAATTAGTAAACATTTTTACTAATTCAAATTTAGAGAGTAGAAAATACTGTGAAAAATTTTTTCCTGCAAGCCGACTTTTGACTGAAACCATTTTTAAAATCAAAACCATATCCAACTAAAGTTTAGCCTTGAGAATACGATTTTAAAACTTCAAATCAACTTAATAACTTCAAACTCAAAATAAACTTTTAAATTTGAATTTAAAAATAAAAACGACTATTATCAGAACTCGATAAAGGAAGAAATCTACATGTCCAATAAAAATAGTCTGCCTTACCGACTGAACTTTTCAAGTCTAGAAAATTCCAAAATATGACATTAGATGTCGCATTGACTGCATTTACTATTGGTAAAATAAGTAAAAAAATGGACCAATCACAGTTTCACTATAGCAGACTAAACACATGCGCACAACGAGGAATGTAGAAATTTAGTCGAAAATACGCCATGCTAGTTGAATCTGGTTATAAGTTGCACTTCACTTCAACATCATGGTAAGTTATGTTTTCCAACTTTGACACTTCTTTTGACATTTAGATTCAATCTCCATTCACCTCTTGAACGAAACATTAATTTCCCTAAAATTCAAATTGACCCCTTATTTCATAAATTTCATTTTTTTGTCTCATTAAATCATTTGTCATGCGTGTATTTGTCATGAAAAATATTGTAAATGTCAAAATTGAAAAATCTGGAATGAAGCTTTTAAATGGTTTTTAACATTTTTTAAATACTTTTGTCATTTTTTCTCTTATTTTCTACTTTTGGTTAAATTTACTTTATCCAAATTTTGACCATTGTAACTTTGTTTGTAAACATTTTTAGTAAAGGATGTATTGAATCTGTTTTACTTCATGAGATGTGTAGTATTTTTTTGGTCATTATTTTATAAAGTTTAACAATACTTTTAGGAAAAATGTAATGTTCCTTTTGTGAAAATAAAATTGTTTTTAGTCTGTAGCTGAGTTTTTAAAGGGACTGCCTTCGCACGACGAAAACAATTTTGCAAATTTTCACACTGACAGTAATAATCGAACATGTGTCAAACGACCGTCTGTTTATTTGCCAACCAAGGATTACCCTTCCGAACAAGGTAAGCGATTGTTTAATTCTTATCTAAATTTTTGATTTTTTGAAAAAATAGATGTAAAACCATTTTTCGAACATCTATTTTTGTTTTCTCGGGAAAATTCATTACATTGTTTATTAAATACATTAAAATTTTGTAAGTTTATTATTACTTAGACCTTTGTTTAGCATGTTCACTTTTTTATTTAATATTGATTATAATTAATAATAATTAACTGGGTTCTTTATTTTTAGTTATTGTTACCGAAAAAACTACCATTCTCCTGAGGTATTTGCACCAACAATGGGATAAAAAGGTATATAATCTGAACTTAAAGTTTAATTATTAAGCGAAAGGAAAATATTAACTACAATCAGGTCTCGGAAAGAATTTTAAGACTTTTCTCGATTAAAAAAAAATGGCGACGTTTTCGACTTTTTTCAAATATTGCATCAAAAAACTTTTTTTTTGGTATAAAATGCAGTTTATTTCGATTATTCAAATAAATAAACGACTTTTTTTATCCTCAATCGATGAAAGAGACTTTTAGCATCTCAAAGACGATCCGAGACCTGAATAGTAATTGAGGAGCAAATTTTCAAAAGCTGATAAATCCATTTATCAAAAAATAAAGAGGAACATATTTCATATTTTAAGATCTTAGAAATCGAACTCTGTTAAATTAAAAAAAAAAAATTATTAACAACGATTTTCCAATTTAATAACTTTGACATAACCAAAGTGACAATTTCTGTTCTTTATATTCGAAGAATTTACCAAAACCTTTAAATCAATTGTAATAATATTTATTAATTAAAAACAACGTCTTAAATATAAAAACGTTATTAGAATTTTTCTAAGGATATTAAATTAAGGCATAGAACGAATCGAAAATATTGCGAAACATCTTTTTGATTTATTTATTTTCCTCAATTTGGCATCCATAGAAAAACTGTGATAGAAATAATGTATTACAAATCTTTTTTTGTTTTATAATCAACTATAGTGGTTATGTGAAGAAAGATATTTATTTCAATCTCTCGAAATAAGAAAATGCAGAATTATCATGTTCAGAAAACCTGCTTTTCAAGAAAATTAATATTTTATTATTATTTTACATTTGAAAAATGATGAAATTGATATTGTTTTAGAACGCAGGGAGAAAACGAGAACTTTTATCAGTTAATGCAGATCTACAAGAAGATGGAACGAACAATCGTTGTAAAAGACCCCGAGTTGATCTCAATAATTCTCTTTAAGTTTTAATCCCCGTGAAATATTAATTAACTATAATTATACAAAGAGATCAATGACTTGAATTATCACTAAACACACAAAAGAAAGAAAAATTAAAATTTACTATTTTCGCGTTAGAAAATAACAATTATCATATATATCTTCCGTTTTCTATTTGTTTGTCTATTATAACAACAATCAGAATAGAATTATTATTATTCTTATTCTCAACAACTATATTTCTGACAAGCATTGACAGTGATGAATTTTAATCATGAGATTTGTAAAAAAAAACGAGATATTATAACAGACAAACATTTTATTTATATAAAATGAACATCACGTCGTCACAAACTAAACTTAAAAAGAACCTTATAGCATTTATTGCAATATTTTTTATTATTCGTTTGTAATATAATTATAAGGGATATAAATATTCCAATATTGTGGAATTATTTGCCATTTGAATTTTTTGCATATTTAATTATCAAATGGTTATGTTAAATGATTGTGACATAATTTCACAATGACTTTTTATCATTGAAACAATGTTTTATAATTTTATTTAAGTATCACGCCTCATTGAAGTTAAATATTATTGTAAATTATGTAACAATTTATATTTATAAAATGAGTTCATAAATTTTTTGAATCCTTAAATTATGTCAATATTATTTTCTTTGTCCGTTTGTATCATTTCTTGGACAATTTCGTAGTTTTCTCGAAAGTTTCTAAACATATTACATTTACGTTACACTTAGAAAATTGTCATTACTTTCAAAAAATAAAAATGTTAAATTTAAAGAATTTCATTAATTAATCTTATTATTATTATTATTATTATAACTAGCAAAACTGCAATCGCGTTTGAAATTTTCCTTTCCATTGTTACTTTCAAAATTTGCTTTCCTAAATTTAATGAAAATTCTTAATCCCTTAAAAAATATAATTTTTCTTTACGGTTTCCCATTAAATTTAATTATTTAAAGAACTCGTATAGTAAATGATATAATATTTCTAATAGCAATTTGAAATAAAATTCAAAATTTATTTCAATAACAGTTGGCGAAATTTTCAATTGTTTCAATTTTAGAAAAATATTTTCAGAAACAGAATTATCTTTAAAACATTTTTGTTTCTTTTTGTAAAGAAACAATTTTTCGAAGTTTCTAAATTAAATTTTTCAAAACTTTAATACTTTTTGTTATAAACAAAAATTTAAAAACTTATTCATATTTATTTTTCCCAAAGAATAAAAATTTCAAATAATTTCAGTGAAAAACCTCATGAAATAAAATTATTTCTAAAATTTGCAACTGTAATTCATCCAAAATTCAATTATTTCTTTAGAATTTTTAAATAAAATTATTGAAAAACTAATATAATTTATAAAGAAAAATAATGTTATTAATCATTTCTTCAAATAAAAATTCGAATATTTTTAAACTTTTACTTCCGTAAAATTTTCAAGGAATTTAATTTAAGAACCATTTAAAATTTATTCAATTTCTAAAATTCCTGTTACAACGGTTTAAATATTCAATCATTTTTTAAAATTTTAACTGAGATTTTTGTTAAATAAATTCCTATGAGAATTCGACTCTACGAGAATTGATTTATTTAAATGGAATAATTTTTGTAAATTCATAAAATGATATAATTTCAAAAATATAATTATATTTAAAGACAATTTTTAAAGAGGAAAAAATAAAATTCTTTAAAATATAAAATTTTACAAAATTTCCAATTGTTTCAATTTGTTAAAATTATTATTGAGAATTCAAGTACGTTTTTCTTTAAAAAGTTTTAATTTGTATTTTTCAAAAATCAAATTTTCTAAAAATTTCCAAAATAAATTTTTCAAATTTTAATAACTTTTGTAAAATAAATATTTTACTAAATTATTGTTCTTTACTTGGTTAAAATGTCGAAATACTTGAAAATTTGAACTGCAAGTCTTCCAAAATTCAATTAATTTCCTAGAAATTTTGAATAATATTATTCAAAATTTAATTTTTAAGTGAACAAATTAAAACACTACATACAATTTAACACAATATTCGACACATTTTTTTACACACAGTCTACAAATTAACTTTCCATCTTTTGACATATCAATTTTGACTATAAAACAAAACATTGTGTAATAAAGCAACGCTAACTTCAGGTGAGGACAAATTATGTCAATTATTATAATAACTTTTTAAAAATAGTTACAACAATGTAATATTTTTTTGTTGCCCTTTTTCTTGACAAATGTTTTCATAAAACGAAATCTTCTTTTTGGATGTTATTTTACTTAACCGAAAATTTGTTAAAAATTGATAACAAAATTTTATCCACTTTTGTTTTTTGTTTAATAAAAATTAGCAAAAGTCAATTTTCCACCGAAACTAATACTGAACAAAATGATAAATTCGTGTTGAATGTAATACTTAAAAAAATGTTTTATGAAGGTATAAAAGTTGTAACAATCAGAAAAAATTCAAACAAACGAACATCTAGAATCATATTTTTATTAAATTTACTAAATTTACTAAAAAACTTAAATAAGAAATACTTTGTTGTCACTGTCTGGAAAATCAAATGAACGTTTCTAACCTAACCCGACCTGACATCTGACAATCGAAGTATTCGACTAATCGAGAAGCGATAATCAGAAGCAAAGTTGTTTCTCGATTCTGTCACCACACTTGTTTACGTCGACAAAATTTACTCACTAAATATAAAGAAATTATATTGTCAAATTAAATGAACCCAGAAGAAAGTGTTAATTTTTTTAAATAGTATGTCAAGACAGCAGGCTGTCAAAGAAGTTAATTAAGAAAAATAAAGGAATTTCAATTGAAAACATTTCAGTGAGAGCAGAAGACACGTCACAGGATCATGGACGGCCAGTTATTGGTGGGTATTTCAAACAGTTCTGGATGTTTTTTTCATTAGGTAGTATAAAAGGTCATCATTTGGGTACGTCTTCCTCATTAAACTATCGTATAGAACAGTTTACACACGTTTAAGCTATGAATCGCAACAGTTTATCTAAACATTTGCAACCTAACCTCTCAGGATCATTTCGATCCGACACTGAAACACATTCTGAGTTGCACGTATGGTTTTTTCACTCTTTTTTCACTAAATATAATATATACACTGTATATATTATTTACGTATTTATTTTCTTCTTTTGTTTTGTTACAATCGTTTTTATTTTGAATATCGTTCGCATTGTCATTCCTTTTAATTACCACTTTGAGTAAATGTATTTTTTGAACAAAATGGATTATTTCTTTATTGCTATTAATTTTATTTTCTACAAACTATTTTGTTTAAATTGTAAAAAAATAGTTTTCAACTTAATTTAAATTGTATTTTTATTCAACAGGAACCAACTCTTTACACCGTGAAAGGTATTGCCATTCTCGATAATGATGGCAACAGAATACTCGCGAAATATTACGATCCGAGTAAATTTGCATCCTCGAAGGATCAAAAGGCCTTTGAAAAATCATTATTCAATAAAACACACAGAGCAAATACGGAAATTATTATTCACGAGGGACTAATATGTGTGTATAAAAGTAATGTTGACTTGTTTTTCTACGTGATGGGAAGTGCCAATGAAAATGAGGTCTGTCATTTATTGTTTATCAAAATATTTTCATTTCTTTCAATATCTTCTGGATTAGTTTCGAGAAAACTATCTTCTAAATGCGTTTAAATTAAACGAAATTATTACTTTTCATAAAATGACGGTTTCTTGCCAACATCCTACAAATAAGATTGTAGAATAATTTTATTAATATTTCAGGCCTCGAATATTACGAATTTTACTTTTTCGACTACATATTTTCAAATAATGCGACTTTTATCGACATTTATTAAAAAATTGCGACTTTTTCGATTTTGCGACAATATACCATATTTTTAGTATAAAATACAACTTATTTCGACTTCTATTAGTATAAAAAGTATAATAGACAAATCTTTGAAAACTTAGCTTTAAATAAGTTTTCTAATTAAATTTTTCAAATATTGCAATTAAAAAGTTTTCGAATAATTGAAATTCTGTAAAATTTAATTCCAACTAAATCATCTATTCAAATATTTTATTACAATTTTTCAAAATTAACTTTTAAAGAATTTTAATTGAAAATTTTAGAAAAAATATTAAATTCTCAAAAATTTTAATGAATAATCTTCAAGTGTAAATTCAACAAAAAAGAAAATTAATAAAAAATAGGTTTTTAAAAATAATATTAAAATAGTTTTGAGAAAAGTGAATTTCTGAATTATTATGTTCTAATTTTGTTTTAAATTCTATTATTTTCAATATTTCCGAAAATTCAAATTTACACACAAAATAAAAAATTAAAATTTTTCAGAATTATTTTCAACGTTTTGGAGAAAATTAATCATTATATTCGGAATTTTCAATTAAAGTTCTTCAAAAAAATATTTAAAAAAAAATACAAAAATTCTTCAACTATTTTCGAAAAATTACATTACAATATTTGTAGAAAACTAATTCTTAGAATTGTTTTATTATAATTTTTTAGATTCAATTACCTTCGAACAATAAAATTTTTTAATTTAGAATTTTTTTAGAAATCATTTATAATTAAAATTCTTGAAAAAATTTGATTATTTATTTTTTTTTTTTTGAATTTTTAAAAAGTAAAATTTTCTAAAAAGAATTTATCAAATTTTGAATTATTTTTTAAAGGTTTTATGAAATTTAAATTATTTTTAAGTAGATTTTACCAAATTTCAATTTTTGGACATTTTTTAATTATATTTTATATTAAATTATAAAACTTTGTGTACTTTAAAAAATTGTTTAGAAATATTTTTAAAAAGCTAATTTTACGAATTTCTTTATTAAAGTTTTTAAAAGTATTCTTCCACCTTAATTAATATTTTTGAAAAGAATAATTGACAGGTTAAATTATTATAAAAAAATTTAATTTTTTGTATTTAAATAATTATAAATTTCTAAAGAAATTGTAGAAAATAATCGAATTTTTGGAAGGGTTATAGTTTTAATATTTAGAAATTATTAAATTTCAGAAGTTGAAATTTGTTAAATTTTATTTCCTGTGAATAAAGTAATAAAAAGTATTTAAATATTTCATAAATAGTTATTTATTATAATACGACAGAATGATAGAATCGTCTCTACTCTTATTTAAATATTTATTTAGTGAAATTATACAAGTTTTGATTAATATGAAATTTTGTGACAACACTGAATTTAGTAAAGGACTTTTTTTCTATTTTTAATCCACTAAAGCGTTTTTTTTTGTCTTTAAACTCGATCCGAGGCCTGATATTTTATAAAAATTAATATCTTTAAATCAAACTGTTAGCTTTATTATTAAATGTAATAATTAAAAGTAATAATTACTCAATACGTAATAATTAATTTAAAGTTACATTAAAAGTAAGTTACTATTTTATTATTTTTTCGAATGAATAGTTATGTGTATTTCCTCTAATATTTAGGAAAATTTCGATTTTAATTTTTAATAAATAAAAATTTTATTTAACAGCTAATTTTGATGAGTGTCTTAAATTGTTTATATGACACGGTGAATCATCTTTTGAGAAAAAATGTAGAAAAACGTATTGTTATGGAGAATTTAGATACAATAATGCTGGCTGTTGACGAAATTTGCGATGGAGGGTAAGTTGGAATTTATTTCTATAAATATTCTTCATTTCTTAATATTTATTATTTATTCTATTTACACCTATTAAATATCTAAAGTTCCAGTGACTAATAAGCTCGCAAAGGAATATTTACAAAATAATTTAAAAAATATTTTTAAACTAGGTACAATTAAAGCTGAGCAAAATAATTCTTAACTATTAATTTCAATAATATAATTTATTAAATAATTTATTGAAATTTTTTTTATTTTTTAAGTTAGAAAAATAAATTGTTAATTTAAGATAAAATTCCTATTACAGAATAATTTTGGATGCGGATCCCACAAACATTGTACAACGAGTGGCTTTAAGGACAGACGATATTCCGTTAGGCGAACAAACTGTCGCACAGGTAAATAATAAAAATAATAATAATAATCTTAACTATATCGAAAATAAAGAAGAATAGTTTTATTAGATTAAAAGTAATTTGCAATTTAGGAAAAATGTACTAAAAATTGAAACTTTCCTACTAAAGAAATTAAAAACTTTTAGAAAAACTGATTCAACATTTTCTACATTGTAACGAAACTAATTTTCCTACTATGTAGGAAATAGTAAATTTTTCTTGAAGTTGACAAAAAGAATTTTCATTTTTAGCACATTATTCCTAAAAAACGATTTTTTTATAACAAAATTGAAATTATTTTCTTTCAAATATTTTGTAACGTAATAAATAATTGAAAATATTTTTTTATTATTCATTTAGAAAATATACAGATTGAAAAAAGTGCTTCAAAACACAAAATGAATGTCAAATAATAATTAAGAACAGCTATAACAGTATTTACTAATTTATAATCTAATGCTGCTATTTTCAAATTGAGATTAAATGAAAAATTCCAACATCACTAATTTTCAACAATTTTCAACAACATTCTAAATATTTAATTGAAGTTCCCTTTTTAAATTAATTTGTTCATTTCACTGTTAAGTCAGTTATTAGGTATTTTCGACGTTTATTGCACTTAAAAATAAATGTTTGTTCCAATTTTTACAATATGAAATTTCTAAAAATAATATTTATTAGTTAATAGTATAGTATTAAAAGTATAATCGTATTTAATTGTACTTAATAATAAAAATTGTTTACTTTTCTATTGAATTTAAAAATAAAAATTAAAACACTTTCTTCAGAAAATATTTATTGAAATAAAAATTTAAATGCACTTTTTTTCTTTTTCAGGTTCTGCAATCTGCCAAAGAGCAACTCAAATGGTCTTTGTTAAAATGAATTTAAAGAACTGATATTCTAGTTTTTACTTGTAAAAATTTTAATGTCAATAGAAAGTTTCATTTTTCTATCGTTCATTAAAATCATTCCAATACTTAAAAACTGGTATTCTCTACTTTTAAAATTTTATTCTATCGTGTTAAATAGTTTGCAACTGAAATCATTTAAAATTAAATCTCCATTTTTATACTTAATGAAAATTATTATACATTTATAATTTATTACTATTACCTTTGCAATATTGAATAAACACATTAAGCAGATAATTCACTTTTTCATTTACTGCAAAACGATAATTTAGTGTAAATTCGTTGGCAAAAAGAAAACCAAATTTTAAAAGTAAAATGTTTACGACCAGGGCAAAATCCTAGACAGGTAGCTTATAATTGTTTGTAACAAAATTCAGATGGAAATATATTATTACATTTTTTTTAAAAGTAATATGCATTTTATTTAAAAATCAAAAGATATTTTACACATTTTAACAGAGTCAGATTAAAATATAAAGGTTGCTTTTTTATGGCAAGGAAAAGTCTGTACAACAAGGTATATGTCCATCGGGTTGGCATGGAATTCCAATTGGTATACATCTTCTGGCATTAATAGCAGGAGCCAGGACCATTAAAATTGTTGCCAAAAGCAAAAATATTAATTTGAAATACTCCATTTTTGATTTTCAATTTCTGAAATGTCAGGATTAGCATTTAATAATCTTAATATAATTTTTTTAAAAATCCACATCAAGTTTTAATTAACAGCCACAAAAATTGTGATGTTTTATTTTAACACCAAAATAGATTAAAATAATCTGCAATACTTTAAACGATGAAGTATCAAAATAATTCACCGAAAGATTATTTTTTCAAACATGTTTGAATTTGAGTTTGATATTATAGGCACATTATTGTCATGAAGAAAATTATCCAAAAATGGGTAAATTTATTTTTTTGGTGTTAATTTAGACTGCGAAGTTTTAGTTCATTGTACTTACAGTTTACTGTAGATGATCAAGTAGATAAAGTTAAACTATGAAGACTGATATTTTCAAAATCCATCGGCTTTTTATATTCAATTTCATCGCTCTTATTATCTTGTTATCTTGTTATTCAAATAAAATATAAATTATTATAATTTTCGAACAAAATACACTTATGTCATTAACTTTTGTCTGTTAGTATACGCCAACCTAAGAAAGTAAAATATTTATTTTAAAAGTTATTTTCATACTGTCGAGTTATAAAATTAACATTAATATCAGATAAAAAAAATCCGAAAGTTTCTTTAAAATTGCATCAGGGCGGAACTACGCTTAAAACAATTATGTTCAAAACAGTAGTTTTTGCATTTTTGACAACAAATTTAGATTAATGACAAATAATTTAAATATTCAGAAATCAATAAATAGCTGTTAACATGATAAATAAATAATTTATATTATAAATATGATTTAAGTTTGCCATGTGAAATGGTTTGATCTATTTTTAATCTCATTAACGATTTCTTATTATAAATTTTTTGTCTGCTTTTGAGAATTGCTTTTGCATAACATTTTTCATTTTCCTATTGTTCATTAAAATTATTCCAATGCTTGAAAATTTTGTATTGTCTATTTTAAAAATTTTGCTTCGTCATGTTAAATAGTTTACAATTGAAAACCATTTAAAATTTATCATTAAAAATTACTATACATTTGTAATTTTTTTAGTATTTCTTTAAAATTAAAAACTATTATACTAATCATTAAAAATGAGAATACAATTTTTTTAACTTAAATGTCTAAATATGGTGTTCAAAATAGTTATAGAGAAATGTTTAATTTTTAAATTACTGTAAAAAACTTTACAATATAAAGAAACCTAAACTAGTACTAGTCCTTTCAATCTTTTTTATAGTAATTAATTTTAAAAGTATTAAAACTTTTGCACTTCATTGCCTTTCCTCATCATATTTAAAGATATTCAGAAACAATTAGTTTAATTTATTTTATATTTTATAAAAGAAAAATGATGGAAAAATTAACATCTGAAATTTAAGTCACATATGCTGTTAACTACATTGAATATTTTATAAATTTTTTAGAAACTGTAAAAATAATTAAATTACATTAAAAACATTAATACTCAGAATAATTTTATTCCACTTCTTTACTGTTTTTGTTTTTATGCTTAGTGATAAAAAATATCACCAACTTCATTTCTCTATCTGTATCAAGTGAAATTTTTTAAAAATATGTTTCGCTTATGAGAAATATGCGGTTTTGTATAAGGTTCAATTTGATTAATTTAAAAAATGCTTAATAAAACATTCTTGTTCTACAATTGTGTTTGCGTTTCAAAATATCCACATTGCTTTTCTTTAAAATTTAAAAAACGTCAATTTAAATAATTCTGAAAAATCAACATGGAATATTATTGCTAAACTAAATTTCTTTTGATTATTCATAAATTTTAAAAAGTTGGAAGGTAAAGAGATTCGATAGAATGAAAATTTCAACTCGGGATTTCTTTACAAATTCTGTAAAAAGCATTTTATTTAAAAAATTAAAACATATTCTATAAATTTTAAAAGAGTCATATTAAAATACAAAGGTTGCTTTTTTATCGAATAGAACAAACTCCTTTTGCCCATCCTTTTTGTTTGTAACAAAATCCTGTACAACAAGGTGTTCTTCCATCAGGTTGGCATGGAGTTCCGTTTGGTGAACATCTGGCATTAATAGCCGGAGCCAGGAACATGAGAACGGTTGCCAAAACCACAATAAGTAATACTTTGAAACTGGCCATTTTTGGTTTTTAATCTCTGTAATTTCAGTATTAGCATTATAATAAATTTAATATAAATTCTTTTTAAAAACAAACGTGAAGATTTAATTTTATCTGACACAGAATGTTGTGGTGTTTTATTTTAACACCAACATCACAGTAACAACATTGAAAAAAAAATTATTTGATTCAAATAATCGATTATTTGTCTATAATCAAATAAATATTTACTTGAATCAAATAATTTTTATTTGAATCAATTAATTAGTATTTGGCTTCAAATACTAAAATATTTGATTCAAATACAATTTATTTGATTCAAATAAAAATTATTTGATTCAAGTAAATATTTATTTGATTATAGACAAATAATCGGTTATTTGAATCAAATAAATTTTTTTTCAGTGAAGAAAATCTTATTTTTAGGCAGCAAGTTAGTTTTAAATTAAGATACAAAATGTTTGAAACAGTCAATGCTAAATTTAAACTTTTTTATACATTATTATAGCAGACTGCACGGATGTTACAAATCTGACTCCAAATCAAAAAGATTTAAATGATTTTATTTCAATCTTCCAAAGTGTGGATTCTTGCATTTCATTGGTATCAAGTTTTTATTCAATCAATCAAATCAAATCATTAATTCAATCAAATCAAATGATTCACACTTTTTGAGATTGAAAGTATATAATTTTCAATCTTTCGGTGTAAAAATGGAGTCCGATTTTTAACAATGTGTGCTGAATTTAAGGTAATAATTTTTACTGTAATGAATTAGAATAATTTACAACGCTCTATATTAAGGATTTAAATAATCCGCACCAAAAATTAATATAATTCCTCAAAACGATTATTTTTTCAAAAATTTTTCAAAACTGAAATCATTTTCAAAACATTTTTTAATGTTGATTCGATTTAGACACTTTTTTTTAAACTATTTTTTTGGTGTTAGTTTAAGATGCAAAGTCTTAATGTACTTTGTGTACAATTAACATAAAAACACTGTTGTACTTACAGTTTTCTGCAGTTGATCAAGTGGAGAAAGTTGAACTGTGAATGCTATAATATTTTCAAAATCAATCGGCTTTTTATATGCGATTTTATCGCACTTGTTATTAATTGTAAAACATTATTATTTGCATAATATTAATCGTCTTTGTTTATAAATGCAATTAAGAGATCGATTAAGTTTTCCTCTTTTATTATATATATTATTATACAAACATTCTCTTCAATGTAAAAAGTTATTTTTAAAGTTTCATTAAAATTGCATCAACTGGAACTAATTTGCGATAAAATTAAATCACAATTTTGATCAAAACAGTAGTCTTTGCATATTTTAACCACAAATTAAGATTAATGATTCTTTTTTAAATATTGAGAATTCAATAAAAATCTGTCGATTTGATAAATAAACAATTTACATTAACATATAAATGTGATTTAAGTGAGCCATGTGAAATGGTTTGGTTCATCTTTAATCTCATTAACTATTTCTCATTATGTAGACTTTTTTCCTGTTACTGAGATTTGCATAACACTTGAGCAATATGACAATATTAGCGATTACTTATTTAATAGATTTGCGACAAATCCAGGGAATTCCGGGAAAAGTCAGTGAAATGAGGGGAATGTAAGGAAATTTTACATAAAAAAAAATATTCTTGTTGTAAGTGGAAAACAATTTTCCATTAATAGTAATATTTTTGATTTAAGAGGATTTTTCAAAGAGAAATTTTTCTGTCAAAACAAGAATATTTTTTTCAGTGATATTAAAAAAAAACTTGAAAAAAAGCGAGAACAGGGTGGCCACATGAAAATAAGGTCAGAGAAATGTCAGGTGAAAAAAATTTTGTCACTTAAATCAGGGAAATGTCAGGAAAAAAAAAATTTTCGGCAGTAAAGTGATGTAAATGTCAGGAAAAATTTGCTGCCAAGGAAATTAAACAAATTGAGACTTTTTTCGTTTTATTTTGAAAAATTACGACTTTTTTTACTTTATTCCAAACATTAAAAGCAAATATCACAATTTTTAGTTGTTTTAGTTAATTTTTTAAATTTTTTTCTATAAAAAGAATTTTTTTATTATAAGATTTTTTTTTAAATGTCAGTAAATTGTCAGGGAAATTGATAAACTGAAACTTTTGGCCACCCTATGATACTAAAATTTGAGTTTTTGATAGGTATTATTCAAAATATGTTCATTATCAAAAAAATTCATTTATGTTAAAAGAAATACTATAATTTGTATAATGAAAATTTTCTTCGATCTTTTTATTGGTAAATAAATCTTTAAATTTTTTTAAAATAATGTTTTTTTAATAGTTTTAATTAAAAATTTGGAAAAAAATTCAGAAATTTGAAATTATATAAAAATTTAAGAGAAGTTCAATAAGTTTAATTATTATTTCCATAAGAATTAAAATTCCTCAAATTTTTCAAATTTAAATTTTTTTGAAATTAAATTACTTATAAAAAATTGTTATAAAACATGAAGAAATCGATCACTCGAGTCTTCAACTCGATCGAAGCAATCAATGTCTTAATGTTTTATAATAATTAAAGATGACCGAGTGATAAAATCATTATTTTATATTATAAGATTTTATGCAAAAAAAAGAATTAGGAAATAATTGAATTTCTAGGATGAATTTTTTTATTTATAAAGATAATTAAACTTTTGACAATTATAATTTTATTAAAATTCATTGCAAATAATTGAATAACAGAGAAGAATTTTATTATTTAGAAAGATAATTTAATTTTTAACAGATTTTTTTAAAAATGTTTAAAAGTAATTAAATTTTGAAGAAGAATTTTGATATTTTTAAAAATAGTTGAAATTGTGGGGAGAATTAAAAAAAATTTGGAAAATAATTGAATTTCTGCTATGAATTTTCTTATTTTTTAAGGTAATTGAATTTTGCAAAAACTTTTATCAGAACTTTTCAAAATAATTAAGTTTCCATGATAAATTTTTTTATTTATGAAGATAATGATAATTCTGACGAGAAATTAAAAAAAAAATTTTGAAAATAGTTGAATTTCTGCGAAGAATTTTATTACTTTTGAAAATAAATATATTTCTTGGATGAATTTGATTATTTATAAAGATAATTAGAAATGTACAACAATAAATACATAATTGAAATTCTGACAAGAATTTTATTAAAATCCATTGAAAATAATTGAATTTCGATGATGAATTTTATTATTTATAAAATTTTGACGAGAAATTAAAAAAAAATTTTTAAATAATTTAATTTTTGCAAAGAATTTCATTATTTTTTAAAATAAATGAATTTTAGAGAAGAATTTTAATATTTATAATGATAATTGAAATTATGACAGGCATTTCATTAAATGTTTTTTAAATAATTGAATTTTGGAAAAGAATTTTATTATTTATAAAAATAATTGAAAATTTAAACAGATTTAAAAAAAAAATATTTTAAAATTCGCTAATTAAAATTTTGCCGTGCATTTTATTAAATTTTATTAATTGTTATTCCAGATTGTTTGATGTTAAAGTATGTGTTGGCGAGAAATATGATTTTTTTTACAATTTTGATAATTTCGTGTTTTCTTTTCGGCGTTTTTTTCCTAAAATTTCATTCGACTTTTTTCCGATTTTTTCGAAAATTTTATGCGATTTTTCGTGACTTTTGTTGTGATCTTATGCGACTAAAGCGACTTTTTTGAGTGTTCAAGACGATCCAAGCCCTAAAATCGTTTTCTTAGTGTAAGGAGAAAAACCAAGTTGTACACTATACATGCTGAAAATAACTAAAAAATAAAAATAAATAATATATATATATATATATATATATGAAACGAAAAAAGAGATTAAATGAATGAAAAAAGAAGTTCAAAGAATTCCTATCAATATTGAAAGAAAGAGCCAATATTGACATATATTTTATTTTCTATTGTAAATATACGACGCGACGCACCCCGAAAAATACTGAACAACATGAAAAATCAAAAGTCAATTTCATCTCAAAGTAGAAATCTCCTTGGTTATAGTAAAGTATGTATATGGGAAGGAGAGAGGCGCGCATATAAGGGAGAAACAATGGTCCCACGTTTTCAAAACGAGAGAAAAAAAATTGTACATAAAAGGGGCACCAGCCAGGAGAAAAATATTCGATATTGGCACCAGGGTACTTTTATTGTTAAGAAACTTGAAGAGTGACCACAAACAACAGGGTCGCCGATTACGCACCACCGAGTGTACCCTCTCATGGGTGCAGTTCAAATATACGAATTCGATTGAGAGGCATTTTGCGATCCGTAGGCGTTTTGTTTTTGCCACTGAGGCGGGGAGAAGGTTGGCCGTTTTCCTAATGGCTCGGTGATTCGAAAAAAAATTCTTAATGAAACGCAACCACGGGGTACGTGCGATCTATGAGAACAAACTGATAATGTAACGATCAATTTTTCACTTTTGCTTCTAAGACTATATGCGAACATATGGCGCACATTTTCTTTTTATATTAATTCCCGAACAACCGGGGATGTAAATCACAATTATTCCCGTCACGGTTATTTTATTTACATTTTTTATTTATTCATTTTAATAAATTTACGGTTTACTGTTTTCTTCAATAAATTTCGTCGATTTTCATCACTTTTCTTCTTTAAGAGCATTAGTCTCATTGTTAAGTCGCCGCTTTCGGAAATAACTCAAATATTTCTCAATCAAAATCGATATTGACTTCTTTATGGTTAAAATTTATGGAAATTAATTTACGTCTATCAAAACTTGTTTTTATTAATGTATAAAACGATCTTTAATCTATTTGACGTTTAGTTGTATAAACGTACACTTATATGTGTCATATGTATAAATATATAACGGCTGAGAAATGTATAAATATGAATAATTTATAAGCATTCGTGACCATTCTTAAATTCGTATCAAATAAAAATCATGTTCGTGTTTATGAGGGGAAAAAATAATTTCTCTATCTTTGCGATTAATATTCTCTTTATTGTAATTTCTATTTACATGAAAGTGAAGAAAATTGTAGTAAACAATAATTATCTTTAATTTATTGCCGAGCGTAACTTTTTTTTCATTATAATTATAATTATTAGAAATTTTACTTTTAATTCATAAAAATTGTTCTTTTGGGTGATAGAAAAATTTTCGAAATCAGTTTCAAATAAATTCGAAATCAGTTTCAATATTTTTATTAAATACTAATTATAAAAAAAAGAAATTAAGAGTGGATCCCTAAAAAAGACAACCCGCCTAACATATATGTGAGACAGAAAAGCTCTCTAGTAGGAGTCTGAAATTTTCGTAAATGAATTTAATTTAACAAATTGAATTTTTATAAACAATATTAACAATTATTTAAATTTTTTTAATAATTATTTTTTAAAAGAATTTATTGTAATAACAAAGTAATAATAAATTGTAACAAATAGTAACCGAATTGTAATACCAAAATTGTAATAAATTGAAGCAAATAATAACCGAATTTTAATAACAAAAACATAATAAATTGTAATACATAATGACCAAATTGTAATAAGAAAATAATAATAACAAATTGTAGTAAATAATAACCGAATTGTAATAACAACTTAATTTTAAATTGTGATAAATAATAACCAAATTGTAATAAATTGAAACAAATAATAACCGAATTGTAATTAGAAAAGAATAATAAATTGTTACAAATAATAACCAAATTGTAACAAAATAATATTATAAATTATAAGAAACTAGCAAAAATAAACGCGCGTGCAATTTTTTTTCTATTGTTACTTTCAAAAATTTGCTTTTCCGAATTTAATGAAAAATCTCAATTTCTTAAAAAATATAATTATTCTTATGGTCTTTCATTAAATGTAATTATTTGAATAACTCGTGTAGTAAATATAAAAATATTTCTAACAACAATTTGAATTAAAATTCAAAATTTATTTCATTAAAAGTTAGCAAAATTTTCGATTGTTTCAATTTTTTTATTATTATTTTTGGAAATAGAAGTATTTCTAAAAAAATATATTATCATTTCTTCAAGAAATAATTTTTTGAAATTTCTGAATTAAATTTTGGAAAAATGTAATACTTTTTTTAAACGAAAATTTAAAAACTTATTTATATTTATTTTGCCCGAGGAATTAAAATTTAAAATAATTTCAATGGAAAAACCACATTAAATATAATTATTGCTAAAATTTACAACTATGTTCATCCAAAATTCAACTATTTTTTAGAATTTTTGAATAAAATTATTGAAAAACTTAAATAACTTTTTAAAGAAAAATAATTTTATGAATAATTTTTTAAAATAAAAATTTAAAGATTTTTAAACTTTTTCCTTCGTTACATTTTCAAGGAATTTAATTTCAAAACCTTTGAAAATTTAATTAATTCTTAAAATTCCTGTTATGACGGTTTAAATATTTAATTATTTTTTTAAATTTTAACTGAAATTTTTGTTCAATCAATTCCTATCAGAATTCAACTACGAGAATTGAATTATTTAAATACAATAATTTTTGTAAATTTATAAAATGACATAATTTCAAAAATATAATAATATTTGTAGACAACTTGGGCCGTTCAAAAAATACTATGCTACACTGTAAATATTTTTGAGAATTTTCACCAATTATTGATGGTGAATTTTCCACATTTTCTGGTGAAAATACTTTTTCTTAAAAAGATAGTGAAAATTACTAAAAAATTTAATGAAATTTTCCTAAAATTCTGGTGAATATGTTTTCCCCAAAAAATTATTGAATATCATTTAAAAAGTTAGTAAAAATTCACGAAAATTCTAATGAATAGATTTTCCCCAAAAAAAATTAGTGAATATTATTTCTAAAGTTATGAAAAATTCCAGAAAATTATAATGACTTAAATTTTTTTCACAAAATAGGTGAATATCACTCAAAAATTAACAAAATTTCCATTAAATTAAAATGAATACATTAAATTTACTTGTTGTGATATTTAATTAAAATATATTATTACGCTATTGAAACAAAACTGTTTTGTTATTTTAGAAGCATTGTATTAAAGTTAACTACAATAATAATTTGCTAATAAATAATAAATTAAAAATATTTTAAATATATGAAAAACCGTAATTATTTCAAATAATAATTAGATTTTATAAAAATTATAAGAAATAATTATTGATTTTAACCATTATATTACCTTCCATTTCATAATTTGAAAATTACGTGAAATTATAATTATAGATTTCATAAAAACTATGAAAAATAATTAATATATTTGAAAAATTTATTATACGTACAATTTTATAGTATACGACGCTAGTTAATATTAATAATACTCAGAAAGTCTATAAAATAAAAAATAGATTTAAAATAAATTATTTTTGACATATCAATTTAAACTACAAAACAAAAAATTGTAATAAAACAACGCTAGTTTCCTGTGAGGACAGATTACGTCGATTATTATAATATATTAATAACAGAATTGTAATAACAAAAGAATAATAAATTGAAACAAATAATAACAGAATTGTAATAACAAAAAAATAATAAATTGTATCAAATCATAACTGAATTGAAACAAAATAATAATAAATTGTAACAAATTGTACCTAATAACAAAATAATAATAAATTGTAACAAATTGTACCTAATAACAAAATAATAATAAATTGTAACAAATTGTACCTAATAACAAAATAATAATAAATTGTAACAAATAAAAACCGAATGGTAAAATATCTTGAAATAAATTATATCCGAAATGTTACTAAATAATAATAAATTGTAACAAATTGTACCTAATAACAAAATAATAATAAATTGTAACAAATAATAACCGAAATGTAATAACAAAATTGTAATACCTTATTTAAATAATACACTTTTAATTAACACTTTTATTTTAATGCCAAATCAGATTAAAGCAAACAAAAAGTCGATTTACAATAATTTGTAAAAAATCGATAAAAAAATTCACTAAACAAAATTTTTCGAAGAAAATTCCCAAAAAGTCTGTTGACGCAGAAGAAGTTCTATTTGAAATTAAGGAAGTCCTATATTTGGTAATTAAATAAACAGACGGTATTCAATAAAACTTCGTGTCTATATCTATAAGATATGTCAAAAATTGATTGAAACTTAAAATGTAATTTATAAATTTTTTTTTCAAAACACATCTTTTGTTATGTCTAATTCCGTTACAAATATTATATATACACTGCAAGATTGAAGAAGCGCCATATGTGGGTGTCATTAGCGACAGAATTTTTTTTTTGCCAGGAAATATGAATACGTAAGCCGAGGTGGAGAGCGATTACGTAAAGTGTGCCGGCGTTTAGTCCGACTAATTGCGTATATGATCCCGAGAAATGAGGGTGACAGTCGCATGTGACGAGCCTTTGACACGCGACACCGACTTATTAGTAACACACACGGGAACATATGTCACCTTCCCCTTTTGTTATTTCAATTTTTCCACTAAATTCCTACACACATTCGGTGTTGGACAATTTTTCCTATATTGAAAAAAATCCTCTCAGGCCATTTTTTTGCTGTTGCCCATCAAAATTGAACGTCGTGTATATAAAACATTTTAACCGAACTTTTTCGTCTGTTTTAAAATAAACAAAATATTTTTTACACTTGTTATATTACATTTTTTACACTTGTTGGTACAAAAATCTCAAATTTTATTGACATTCTTTTGATTTTGATAGCGTCAACGCTAAAGGGCCGAAAGACTTTTTCTCCCAAGCGCAACGTCACAAAAAAAGTTTCAAGCTAACCTAAAAGTGTCAGTTTGCTTCGTTTACTTGAAGGACTTAAAGATTAAAGATAGTATGTTAGTAAAACTTGAAAAAACTAAAAAATGATTAAACTGTTACAAAGAAAACTGTTTTTCACTTACAACAAAAATTTTATGAAAATATGACGTTTTTTTCATAGAAATAGAAGATTTTAAAAATTAATAAACTGATTCTGACACAAAAAACTGCTTTCCTAGTTTTAAAAAAATCGACTGAGATCAAATTTCTATGTATTTTCCTTTACTTACTTCCATTAACAATTTTTGTTGTGAATTTAATTTTTTTAAAAGAACATTTTATGTTATTATTTATTTTGAGGTTACCATCAGTGCCACGTCGATATTGCTTCTCGATCAGCTTTTCGTCACTTCCACTTTTATCCGCAATTAACATGTCCCTTTAATTTAATATCGTACTGTTCATAACCATTTATTTAAAATTACTTAAATTTTTATTTAGTTTCTGTTAAATTAACTAAATAAAAATTGCAACTTCAGTGATACAGAAAAGAGCGACTGCAGCGCCAACTCTAAGTCTATGTGAGTTTTTAAAATACTATTATATTTTATTTGGAAATGTGAGTCCACCCTTCTATTCACGTTTTACATTATCAATGCTCGTTTACTATTTCGATATTTTTCGATGAAATTTAATCTTTCCTCGCAGTCTTTTTTGAGGTAAAATAAAAATAAAAATAATAATAATAATAATAATAAATAATAATATTATAAAAATAATTAAAACTAATTAAAAGCTTTTTCCGGTCGTGATAAATAAACTCTTACTTATGCTATGCGTAACAATAATTTTCTAATTTTATTGAGAAAAAGAAGTTTTTCACAATGTGTGTAAGTATAGAAATATTACTTTCGAAGTAAGTTCTATTGTTTTAACAGACGTGGTCCAACGTAAACACAAGGCCTTAGTCTCTTCAGGTTAGAAAAAAATTAATTTTCCTTATATTTAATTTGACCTTGGCATATATTTTGTTTCATTTCGATTTTCCTATTTTTTCCCTTTAAAAAAAATTTCTGTTTGTAACTCTTTTGTTGATACAAAAATATTTGAAGCCTTTTCTCTGTGTATTCGACAGCACTTTAGGAACAAGGCCACATGACATCTTAACTTGAATAAAATGTCCAACACATTTATCTAAAAAGCTTGATTCTCAAACATAAAAGTTGTTCCACTTTTTCTCGTCACTCGTCTCTTTTTACTTTTTTTTTTTTTTTTTGCTTCTGAGGCGAGGCACTTTAGGGAAAAATAGGAGCGAACTGCGAAATCATACTTTGTTTCAAGCTCTTCTTTTTTTTTTTGCTAAAAAGCTAGACCAGATGATGGAGTAAAACCACGAAGGGAGTGTGTCCTCGAGGAGTGCGCTTTTGTGAGTGCCGCCACGACAGCGAAGTCGACGACGACGTCAACTCCATTGTCTCCATTGTTGGTGAATTGTAATCAATATTTTCACAATATGCTACCATTGTCCGGGGCACGAGCGAAACGCGAGGACACTTCACTACCAACCGTGATTTCTCTCACCCCCACTCGAATTCGTGCTTCTTCAAATTTTTATAAAGTGAAATCAAAATCTCCCCCTATGTCGAGGTCAAAAAGTTTGCGGGAAATTTACAATATTTTCGGTAATTTATTTTAACTAATTTTTATTTTAATTGTTAATTTCGTTTCTTTTCAGATTTATTCATTTTTATCTGTAAAAAAGAAGTATTTGAATACTGGGTTTTACTCATTGGCGATGTATCCATCAAATTTGCGTCGTTTGCTCTTATAGGTTAACTAATAAAAACTCATTGATGAAAATTATTACTTTGAACATTAACAAACTCCACAAACGTGAAAATATACTTTTAGGGAAAAGAATTTGTCAATTTTTTAAGAAAAAAATCTTTGGATCATTAAATTTTTTTTTAATTTTAGAATGGTAAGATTTTTTTTGAGGTTTCATATAATTAAATTGATCAAGTCAAATTTATGGAAAAAATTTGTTTAAAAATATGACATAGTGCACATTTTTTTATTAATAAATAAAGACAAAACTTCCAACTAAAGTTAATTGAATTTTTAACAATATTAAATGTAAAATCTTATATTCCATAATTCTCATAAAAATTTATGCTTAAAATATTAAACTATATGCATAAAGCAGTAAAATTTTAAATAAATATTATAAAAATGAATACATTTGGAAAATATATTTCTTAATAATTAAAAAAAACATAATATTCGTATGTAAACAACAAAAGTTGCAAGATTTTCTTTTCATATTGATAATAAAGATAAGAAATTTCATATGTACAAAATAAATATACATATTTATTCCCAAGGCTTTTCTCCAAATCTTATGTACCTACATAAATTATTATTATTATAAACTTATTAAAATTCAATATCTTTAAACAACGAACATTTTTATTTTCCATTTGGATTAAAAAGAAAATAATGCTGGTTGAATCATTGCGAAAACGATCAACAATTTTACGAAATTGATAAATTATTTAAAAAGTTAGTCTGGAAAAATTACCATTAAAATTGTTTTTATAGTTAATTTCCCGTAAATAATTTTAAATAATTAAATTAAATTATTAATTAATTGAAAGTATTGTGAATTGAAAAAAATTTTATATGTGTAAAAGAATTTTATTTATTTACTCTTAAAAATTATTTTTAAAAGTATTTTTTTACGAATTTTAAATTCAAATTTGGAAAATAATTTAATTTTGCAGAAACATAATTAAATGAATTAGTGTTTTAATGATTTTCTAAAGTCAAAATAGAAAAACAATTTAACAGAAACAAATAGGGAAAAAATATGTAAAATTTTAAAAAAGCTAAAAAATTCTAAACAAATAATTTTTTAATTCAAAAGTGATAGATATTTTAAAAACTACCTAAACTCAAAGTAGAAAAAGATTTTTAAAGAAACAAATAGAGAAAGAAAGAATAACAAGTTTTTAAGAAAAGTAGAAAATTGAGTATCGCAAAATTTTAAAACTATAAAAAATGCATTTGACAGTAAAAATTGTTTTTTAAAAAATATTTATTATGCTATCAGTAAGAGAACATTATTAAATTTATGTTCCAACTAATTGATTATTTACATAGTTATTTATTATTTTACAAAGTTAGGAAAATTTTCAGAAATATTTTTTGTTTTTAATACGTTAAACATAAATTGGGTCAGAATTCGTGAAATTTTCACAGAAAACAAAAAGTATTTTTTTTTAAATCGAAATGATGAAAAAACATTTCTATTTGGTCTTAGGAATGTGTCCACCAGAAAACAGAAAAAAATTATTTTTTATAAAAGTTATTGCAAAATTAATTTTTTTCCAACTATTTAAACAAAACTGTTATTTTTCCTAAATGAATGAACCGATTTAAGTGAACCAAACTGGAATATATACGGGTTTAAAATATACTTTCGTTCAGAATTAGAAAAATTTTTAAAAAGTATATAATTTAATAATTATTTAATAAATTTTTTATAAACAATTTTTTTTAATGTTGTGCGCCTTTTAAAATTTTTTTAAAAATATTAACATAAACTTAAAACCATAAGAAATCAAAATCCGTTGAGAAAATTTAGGAGCGACAGTTATTTTAAAAGTTATAATGGAAATTATATTGTACGGAGATGCGATTTTGATGATTTTCAGAATTAAAACATTATTTTTAAGTACGAAATGAACAAAACGAATTAACATTTTTATTCAGATATATAACCATAAAAATGATCAAAAACGTTGAAGCACTACACCGCGCCAATATAATTTTCATTATAACTTTTAAAAAAATTGTCGCTCCTAAATTTTCTCAACGGATTTTGATTTCTTTAAGTTTTAAGTGTATGTAAATATTTTTAAAAAATTTTTAAAAGTCGCAGAACATTAAAAAAATTAATTGTTTATAAAAAATTTGTTAAATAATTATTAAAAAATAAAGTTGTTAAAAATTTTCTAATTCTAAACGAAAGTATATTTTATGCCCTTTATATTTCTGCTTGTTTCATTTAAAATCGGTTCATTCATTTAGGAGAAATAACATTTTGTTTAAAAAGTTGCAAAAAATGAATTTTGCAATAATTTTTATAAAAAATATTTTTTTTTCTGTTCTTTAGTGGACATATTCCTAAGACCAAATAGAAATGTTTTTTCAACATTTAGATTTAAAAAAAATACTTTTTGTTTTCTGTGAAAATTTCACGTATTCTGGCCCAATTATTTTTTAAGTCAAATATATTTAAGGTTTGAAATAAATATTTGATAAAAGTTTCATCTTTACCAATTTGGAAAATATTTGTCATTTTTTGTTTGCTTTATGATTACCAAATTTTCATATTTTGTCAATTATAATTCTTATACTTATATGAAAAAAAGACAAAATAAAATAATTTTCCACAGTTTAATTGCTTATAATAAAAATCTTCTACTTTTTTTCTGTAAATTGCATTTTAAGGCATATTTTATCACCTTTTTAAAAAATGTTTAAAAGGGTTTTACGATAATTTTTCAGGATCATTTTTATGATTTATATTTTATTTATTTTTTTTTTTTAGAAAAAATTGTTAAGAGCAAAATTCTTCTTAATGCACTAGCAAAAACATCGCCAGGAAAAATTAATAAATTTAAATTGAAGGAAATGTCAAAAATTTATGCCTTTTAAAAATGGAAAAAAATATTGTTACGCACGTGAATTTTCTTTTTGTAATATGTAAATAATAAAACATGCCTTGTTGACTCTAAAGTTATTAATTAATATACAATATTAGTAATTGTATATCATAAATATGATAATTTTTTACGTGAAGAAAAATAATATTTGTTTTCCATTATAATCTACAAAAATTCGGTATTAATGTCAATGTCTTAAACTTTGTTAATGTTATAGTGTTAGTATTCTTAATTTTTGTTTGTATTTGAAAATAAGAACATAAAATTCAGCACCTGAATCACAACTGTCGACAATATAAATAAAAATTTCGAATCATACCGATTCACTGTATACTGTTGTGTTTAGCTATAAAAATGTACGCTCTAACAGAAAGTGTTACTTTATTGAAAATAAAGAAACCTAGTTGTACCATATTGCTGTTTGAAGTACTGTAAGACGAATACAAAATAATATTATAATTAAGTTAAATTTTTGTTTAAATTTACAAAACCTGGCTTATAGATTAAAAGTTCTCTAGTCACATTTAAATCAAATTTTTATTTAAAAAACTAAGTTTATTAATTGTTAAACTATATTATGACTAGTAAATTTTGCCAAGACTTAACAAAATTTTGTATAAAAAATTTTATGAATTCTTTTTGGTTATCCTTTTAGAGATCCTCATAAGATCCCATATAAAAACTATACAAAACTAATATGAAAAACTATTAAAGTTCCAATACGAGCCTTATCAAAATCAATAAAGAATCACGTAGGGATCTATATTGAATTTTCTAATATGTCAAAAAAACGATAAAATAATTTCTTCTTTCTTAATAGCAATCTGTTAATAGTTTTATTTCTGTTAATTTATTAATAAAAAAATATTAATTTTTTAATTTACCCAAAGAGTGCGTCAATTTTATAACATTTTCTGTATTAAAATGTAAGTAGGTTGCAAATTAAAGATGACAGTTGGTCCATCAATTTTTCTCACTTACTACTTTTATTTACACACGGAAAATTTTTTCTAGTTTATGTCTCGCTGCATTTCCCTTTTTAAGAGCACAAAGTTATGATACAACCATTTGTAAGTATACTACTGAAAAAAACATGACATTATGTAAAATATTTTTTTGTTTTATACCATAAGTTTTCATTAAAAAAATCAACAATAATTATAAAATCATAAATGATCTAATATGGATTTTAAAATCATTTCTTGCTGAACTAACAATGTAAATGAAGGTAAAATAAATACAGTTCCAGACGATCCAGATTTGAAGCCATCAGAGGGCAGAAATGTTTGCTACACACCAGAATGTATACGCACAGGTTGGAAGAAGTTTTTCAAACGTATTTATAGTTAACAAAGTTAAAAACTATTATCTACGATTATTTTAACAATAGAACTAACAATAGTATATTTAACAATATTATATTTTAACAATAGTATAGTTAATAAGCTATGTTGTGCATTTGCTTACTTTTCAAAGGCTAGAAGATAATGCCATGATATTTTTTTTATAGCATCAAGAGTGTTAAGTTATATGGACGCAAGTTTGGATCCCTGTGATAATTTTTACAAATTTGCTTGTGGTAAATTCATAAATACTAATTTATTACATGGGGTCAATTCAGTAAATCAGTTTTCAATAAATGTACCTATCATTCGTCGAAAAATAATGGATTATCTACAGAATGCAACTTTGCCCACTTCACCAAGATATGCCAGATTAATTAAAACATTGTATAGCAGCTGCATTGATGATTGTGAGATTATTTTGTACAATTTCAAAATTTGAAATACAGTTAGGTCCCAAAACTGTAACATTCCCCGCAATTCACTCGACTCTTTAACTTGACGTCACATTACAGTTTTGAGACCTGACTGTAATATATTTTTTATAATTTACACACAGTAAAATAAAATTATTTGATTTGTCCATTTTTAATATTCTAATTACATCGTTTTTGCGTAGATTCTAATAAAGCAAAAGATAGAGTTTTAAATTCAGTTATGGAATTTTTAAATCAAACCAATGGATGGCCTCTTCTAAAAAATGATTCTTGGGAAGATGAGAAATTCCAATGGGAAAAATTTGGCTCCCAAACCAAAAATATGGATATTTTGTCTTACAATTTTATTCATTCCTCTGCAACATTTACTTATCTTAAATATTCTGTACCAAAACACTGGCGGGTAATTATAGAATTATATAATAAAAATATGTGTTTAAAGAAGAAAAGAATTATATTCTTTGAATAATTTCTTGTATAAATCGAAATTTTTCATTAATCTAGATTGAACAACCGGAAAAATTTGTTATAACTCAAGAATTGTACAATTATTTACTTTCGTTTGGACAATTGTTTGGAATAGAGAAAAATGATGTTGAAAATAGTTTAAAACAAATGTTGCAAGTTAATAATAAGCTGGATGGAGTAAGTATTCAAAAATTATAAAACGTTAGCTAAAGCCTTTCTTTCTACAGGAAAATTTATTTACAGATTTATGAGACAAACAACGATAAATATTACTTTCTTAAAAAAATGACTGTCGACGAAGTAGTCGAAAAATATCCAAATATATCGTGGAAGGGATATTTTAATATGAGTACTGCTAATAACGATGTTATATATGTTGATCATATCAGCTACTTTGAAAAGTTGAACACACTTATTCCAACCATTTCAAAAAGAGATCAGGCAAACTACCTTATCTGGAGAGTAATTTACCAAAATTTAGCATCATATTTAGACATACTTAACACAAAAAATTATCCAATTGAAATATGTTATAGTAGTACGGTTAAGAATTTCCGTAAGGCTTTGGGATTTTTGTATGTAAAAAATAACTTTAATAATGACTCGTTTCCGAAATATATAGATGACATGTACCATAATATTCAAGAGGAGTTCAGTACTATTCTAAAAAATGTATGTGAACTATTTTTCTTCATGAAATTAATACCGACGAAAAAATATCTATTCTTTTATTTTTAATTTTTCTAGAATTTCTTAAAAATTTTTGTTCATAGCTTTAAATTTGTTTATCTATTCTTTTCTTTAGAATTCTTGGCTGGACAATGAATCGAAACTAAAAGCATTAGAAAAGTTGGAATCTATAGTTGTTGAAAGTCCAAAGCAATATTTATTTTATGACAAAGAAATTGACGAACATTACGAAAACTTGGAAATTACACCAGGCGATTATCGTCAGTCGTTATTAAACATTACAGAATTTATTAACCATTACGAAGTTTTTACACATCCAGTTTCGAATTCAGAATATAAGAAACATTGGAAAAATCTGTTGGATGCAACAATGATAAATTCTCATTATGAAGATGCACAAAACCTTATTAGTGTGTATATTAAATTTTAATGTTAATACATTAATACTATCTACATAGTCTAACGTAATCAAAATATTTTATTTATCAAACAAAAATTGTTGTAGTTCTATTACCGGGCATTTTTGAAGGAGTTTTTTTCGATATAGAAAGTCCTCAATATATGAATTATGGATCAATAGGATTTACAATTGCACATGAAATGTCACATGCTTTTGACAGTGAAGGTAGAAAATATAATAAATATGGATTCCGTGTCAATTGGTGGACTCCAGAAGCTAATGCAATAGCTCTTCGTAAAGCTCAATGTATAATTAATCAACACAACCTCTATAGAGTCGAAGAAGTTGGTTTAAATGTAAGTTTCTTAAAATATATGGAAAAAATTTATCGAATAAATGAAGTGGAGTTTAACTACTTCGCCTACATAAAAATCTTCAATAACAAGAGAAGTTTTGTTCATGTAGTTGCGGTAGCAAAAATAGTCTGTTAAGGAAATTTTAAATCTAATTTAGACTAAGAAAACATATCTCGATAAATATTTTACAGTTAAACGGGTACCGAACGCAAAATGAGGATATTGGAGATTATGTAGGAATTAAGGTTGCATATTTAGCTTATGAAAAGTATATGGAAACTCATGGTCTTGAGCAATTGTTGCCGAATGTCAATTACACACAACGTCAACTCTTTTGGATTAGCTACGCTCAAAGACACTGTGCAATAGATACAACGGAAGATCTTAAGGATACTATTAAAAAGGACCAACACAGCACTCCTGAATTTCGAGTTATCGGTCCTCTCTCCAATAGCTTAACTTTCGCAAGAGATTTCCAATGTGCACCAAACACGAAAATGAATCCGGAGGATAAATGTACTTTTTGGTAATTTCTCTGATCATCGTAGCATACAGGAAAGAGAGAGAAAGGTAAATTGTTTTTATCTTTTAAATATTGCATGTTCTAATAATTTCAAAGATAATCTGTTGACTCCTTGGTTTGCCAGAAAGTTTTTCTATAGTAGGAAGAGTTAGTAATAGTTACCAATGTTGATTGAACGAAAAAATTCTAACAATTTTATTAACTTTTTTGAACTATAATATTTAAATGATTATTGTTTTAAATAATTAAAAATTCTTTTTTGAGAATCATTTTTATTTCCCCTAACAGTTGACAATGCCAAAAACAATACACAGTAAACTACACATTTAACATTTTTGTACACATTATTTTTTTTGCTAAAGACGCTGCAGTAAATAATAAAACATAAATCTGGAGTGAAAAATTTAACCTCAATTTTAAACCTCAATAATAAAGAGATATAGATGTAATTTTCAAAAATAATTCATTATATTATTCTATGAATTATTAACTTTTTTATTGAAATAATTAAGTTCTTATATACAAATTGACTTAAAAAAGAATTTTAAATAAAACTTTATCAAATAATTAGAAGTGTTATAATTGGATTCTTTAGAAATAATTAAATTTCAAAAAGTTCTAAAATTTCAACTGCTAGCACAAGTTACGAACGATATTTTTCATAACAAGGTGCAAAAAAGTGCCCTTTTTTGCACCGCGTTATGAAAAAATTATTATATTGTTAGCTTCCTACATAATAAAAAGTTCTGAGAAATACTATTCAAAAATTCTAGAAAATTAATTAAATTTTTGAATTAATTAATTTATTTTAAAAAATGTAATTTGAAAACTTTGAAAAATTAGGTTTTTGAAAAAAGTAATTAAAAATATTTGAAGTAATTAAAAATATTTAAATATTTGAAGTACTTGAACTCTCAAAAATAATTTTAAACGATTGAAACAATTTGAAATTTTGTAAAATTTTATGTTTTAAATAATTGTATTTCTTGATCTTCAAAAATTGTCTATAAATATAATTGTATTTTTGGAAATATACGATTTTACGAATTGATAAAAATTATTCAATTTAAATAATTTATTTCCCGTACTTGAATTCTGCTATAGGAATTGATTTAACAAAAGTTGAAGTAAAAATTTTAGAAAATGAATATTTAAAGCATTATAACAGAAATTTTAGGAATTACTTAAAAATTTTAAGAGGTTTTAAAATTAAACTCCTTAAAAATTTAAAGGAAGCAAAAGTATAAAAAATATTTTAATTTTTATTTAACAAAATTACTACTCTCTAAATCTGAATTAATTAAAAATAACTAATTATTAGTAAAATCGTGGCTCACTTTTTGCTTCAGCAATTAGTAAAAAATAACTAATTATTTGTAGTTCATTACTAATTATAAGTAAATAAATAACTAAAAAATAGTCAAATTTCACTAATTGAACTTGTTACTACAGATTTTAGTCATTTAAAATTTTTAATTTTAATATAATATAATTTATTATATTAATAATAATTAATTAATTAATTTTAATTAATTATTATTATTTATTTTATTTTATATATTTTTTAAATTTTTTTAAAAACTTTACATAACCTAAAATTGAATTTAACTAATAATTAGTCATTTTTAACTATTTTATTAGTAAAATATTGCTATTTGAATCAGTGACTGACTTTTTGCTATCAAATTAGTTATTTTTAACTAATTCAAATTTAGAGAGTAATTTAATTATTTTTCTTTAAAAATTCTTAAAACTTTTTTAATAATTGTATTCAAAAATTCTAAAGAAATAATTGAATTTTGCATGAATTACATTTGCAAATTTCTATAAATAAATTAATTTCATTAGGTTTTTCATTAAAATTATTTTAAAATTGTGGCGAACTTCCAAAGATTAATTTGCAAGATATTCAAAGAAATTATTTAAAAATTTGTTTATTTTGAATTGAATTTTACGAAGTTTCAATTATTTAAAGAAATTTCTATTTTTGTTTATAGAAATTCAATAATCTTTCAAAGAAATAGATATTTTATATTTTAAAGAATTATTGTTTCGGACTTTCAACGATTAACTTCCAACAACTTTAATAAAATTCTTTAAAAAAATGAATTATTCTCAATGAGATTTTATTTATTTTACAAAGATTTAATTACTTTTTTCATAAAAATTCATTTATCTTTACAAATTTTTTTAAATGTATATAATTAAATTTCTATAAACAAAAAATTAATATTAAATAATTCAAATTTTTTGAAATGATTGAAATTTACTGACATTCTATTAAAAATAATTGAATTTTTTAATGCATTTTATCGAAATTTTTGCAAAATAGGTAATCGAGAATTAGTAAACATTTTTTTATTTTTTAAAAATAAATTTGTTAACTCTTTTAATAATATTATTTAATTTCTAAATGTCAATTGGTACGCAGTAAAAAATTTAAAAAGTAATTTAAATAATATTTTTTTAAGAATTAGAAATTTTCACTAATCTTAATGAATAGAATTTTATTTTTTTATTTTATTTTTATTTTTAAAAAATAAATTTGCTAACTCTTTTAATAATATTATTCCATTTCTAAATGTGAATTGGTAGGCAGTAAAAAATTTAAAAACTAATTGAAATAATATTTTTCTAATAATTAGTAGAAATTTTTAACTAATTTTAATCATTGGACGCCTTTTTAACTGATTCAAAAGTGTGTTCTTTTGACTACAGAAATTAATAGAAAGAATAAAAAGAATAGAAAGAATATTTATATAGAAATTTCTAGTTAAAGAAGTCACGTTAAAAATGTTGATACGAAATTCTTAAAATACTTGCACACCCAATTATCATAGTTTCCAAATATTTCTCCCCTACGTTTTGTTCAGAAAATATTTTAGACTATAGGGTTGTAAAAATTTCCATCGTAAAATTTTTTAAAAACTAGTCTGCTTATATAATATACGATTCTTGTTTTTCTCTATAAAGGGTCATAAAAATTTTTTCTTTTTTTTTACGTGAACGATGAAAGTTATAGTGACCTACTGACAAGGTATGTTTTTCATTTTGCTCACATTGATCAATTGTTGTTGAGACTATATATATATTTTTTTGAAAAGAATTTAAGCAACTTCCCTATTGGTGTTGTTTGACTTGTTCGAAATTCATCACCCTCGATGTGCATTTTCTCAGCAAAAGGTAGAACCCGTTAAAAAAAGAGATATTCCTCGAAACTTGTGAGTCGTAACTACACATTTATGGCAAGAGAAATCTTCACAGCAGCCGTGGTATGTGTATCTATTAGAGAATGAAAAAAAAATGCTATAGAGACTAGGGTTTTTGGTTCAATCTTTCGAACGCCATACCTGCTCTTTATAGCACGTGTTTCTTTCACAATTCCTGTATATAAAGAGGGAAAATGCTCGTTCATCTTTTATTTTTATTTATCTCTTTTTTATTGTTAACATTTTTAAAAGAATTTTCCATTTTTTTCCTGATTCGCCATATAAGTAAATTTGTAAATAAAAAGAATGACGAAGAATAATAATAATAAAAAATACAGTAGTTTTTCGTTTTTCAAAATAGTCATAAACTGTATAATACTGAAAAGTTTAAAAACGATGGGGTTGTGCGGGTCATACAATTTTTTTTGTATTTAGACAAACATTTTTCCATTATGTAACATTAAAATCCTTGAGTTTTTGTTACTTATTGTATTTCGTGGTTTTTCGTGTTCTCTCAATTGCTTTTGAAAATCGAATTTCTTTAAAGTTATAAAGTTTTATGAAGTTGAACATTTTTAAATAGAAAACTTATTAGGAGTTTGAAAATATTCAAGACAATTGATTTTCTAAAAATTTTCAACATTCCTGAAACTAATATTCTTTGAAAGTTTCGAAAAAGGTTTATTTAAAATTCTCAAGTTGTAAAATTTAATAATGTAAAATAATAAAAATATTATAAAGTAGTAAAAAAATAATAAAAAAATATAAAAATACGATATAAAAAATATAAAAATTTTAAAGTAGAAAATAAAAATTAATATTAAAATGTTTTACTTCTATTTTTTAAAGAGAATTAAATGTTTTACGAACAAGTAATTTTTAAAATAAAAATAGAGTAATTATTTTTGAAATCATTGAAATTTTGTGTGGGAAATTTTTTTTGTTAATAAATGAATATTCCTGTTTTCTGCATTTTGAAATGTGAAAGACATTAATGACATAAACTGTTTTTCTAAATACAGAAAAAAATTGACCTCTTAATATCTGATAACTGACATGGCATATTTTTATGAAAAGAATGTCATGATGGATTTTTCTATTCTACCATATTGTGGATATCTTTATATGACAACCAATTGATGAATTGAATAATGAAGAGTGTTCTGAGGGTATTTACATTTGTTTGATGATTGTGTATTTTTGTACAAAAAAAATTTTTTAAACGTTAGAGAAAAGCAGGAAAAAATAAATCTTAATTTGAATTGACAGATATTTAATTTTCGATTGGATAAGTTGGCAAATATTTATTTTACATTTTATACTTTTTGATGAAATCCAAAGAGAAATTTGTTTAAGTTTTTTTTTCCATTAAAAATACATTTTTTCTTGATTCAAAGATAATTTACACGATTCTAAAAAAATTTATTTTACCAGTTTATTTGTAGCGGAGAATTTTTCATTTTTAAATTAAGAATTATTTCTTTGTCTCTATATTAATACTATAAAACTTCTTTGATTTAAGAATACAAATTTCTTGGACTCAAACAAGATTTGTTCCAATAAAAAAAGAAATAAAATAGAAAAAAAACTTTGTTTGAATAAAATAAAATTTCTATGAATAAAAAACGCTTTTTTGTTCGAAAGAAAAATTAAAAAAATAATTTACTTCATTAGCTTTTTATACACATTATTCGAATCCACGAATATTAATTAAATATTAATTCATAACACATATTATACACATTGTGGTATATGTAATACTCATTACATCATTTGAAATTAAAATATTTTTGAATTTTATTTTAAAATTAAAATAATTTCCTATTACGGCTTTAAATCATTTTAATACTTTAATGTTTAATGCTTCAAGAAAGTAATATAAAGGAGAAAATAAAATAAATAAATTGTTTTCAAATAAATAATTTAAATATATACATATAGTTCTCGCAACAATTTTATTTGACCATTATAAAAGTATATACATTAATCATAAAAATTCTAAGTCTTTGAAAATTATTTAAGTCTATGAAATTTTCTAAAAAATAAAAGTATTTCTCAACATTTATGTTCTCATAATGTATAATATGTGTTTAAAAAATTGTTTGTCAGTCGATAAAGAAATGAGTATACAAATTATAATAGAATATTTTCAAATATAACGGTCTCGTAAAACATATATTAAACTTTGAACCACTTTTGTAATTTGTAATAATTTTTTTCTATCTAAACTGGAAATATAAAAAATTTTGTATAATTTTCATATTTTTGTTTGCTGCGTGAAAACATTTGCTGACATAACGGCGTCTTGTGATAAAAGAGAAAACGAACTAAAAAGTTTATATATGTTTGAGAAATTTCACCACCATATGTTGTTTACATATATTTAGAGTTAAAGTTAAATATTTTCATATGTTGTATTGTAAAACATTTAGATGAGAAAATTTAAACAAACGGTCAGAATAAAAAGTCAACAAAATGGTTTAATGAAACAAATTTTAATTGAGCAAACAAAATTTTTATTCCAACAATATCAAGAAGATATTAACAAAATTTACGTGTAACAATTTTTTTTTTAATTTAACCCCTTCTCCCTACTTGTTAACCACTATTGCATACATTAGCGTCATTTTTTCCGCTAAATGGTAACAATTAGCTTGACCCCCTTAACCCTAAAAATGTTATTTATTTTTCGAATGGCCCCGAAATTTTAGTTTTTATTGAATTTGAACTCAACATTTATTAAACTAATTCCAATGGTTTTTAAATCGACTAATTATCATTTTTGGTTAAACAGGATTGACGTAGGTCAGTAAAATCAGGGAAATAAACAAGAAATTTCATCACAGGTACTGGAAAATAACATATATATATATTTTTAGAATTACTATTTTACTTCCTTTTTAAATCTTGTTTGTGACGTGTTTCTTTATAATGAGTTGTCAGTTCGATGTAAACAAAATTTCTAGCTCATGGTAACAAAAGTATAGTTTAAAAAAACTCAAAAACCTTGAATACTACTTAATTTTTTTTCAAATTAAAAACTTTTTTATAAACTTCTTGAATTATTGAATCTGAGAATATTTTAAACTAAACTTTTGAAAATTTTAATTTTCGTAAAAAAATTAACAAGAATTAAAGTTTATTAAAAAAGTTATTTACGTTTTAAAATAAAAATTAAAAAATTAATTCAATTCATTTAAAGTTCTCGAATATATTTTTAGAATAATTTTCAAATGGAATTTTTGTTATTTGGTTTTGCGTAAAGTAAAAAAAATTAAATTAGCAATTTTACACAAATTTAGTAATTTTAAAAAATTTGAATTTAATAATTTATAAATAATTGAATTAATTAAAGACCTAATTTCGAAAAAAAATCATAATTTTTGTTTGAAGACTACTTTCAAAAATTTTTGTTTACAATTCTAAAAAATCAATTCATAAAAATACTCTAGTTTTATTTTTTCAAAAGATGATTGAATTTTTATGAAGAAGTAATTGAAATTTTATAAAATAATTAAAATTTAATTAAAAATAAATAATTTTTTAAAATAATTTTATTGAAGTTCATGCAAATTAATTGTTGGAAGTTCAAAAATTTTTTTTTAATATTTTTGTTTACTTTTTCAAAGATAGTTGAATTTTTATATATAAAATAAACCAGCATAATTATAATTCTTTTTAATAATTGAATTTTACTAAAATTCTATTAAAAATAATTGAATGTCTTGAATAATTTTATTAAAATTCTTGCAATATTTATCGAGGGAATTTGGCTACATTAATTTTTGAAATTTTTTCTTTACAACTTTTTAAATAAAATTGAATTTCTGTAAACAAGAAATTGAATTTTTTTTAAATAATTAAAATTTTCGTAAATTCAATTAAAAATAATTGAAATTTCCTAACATTCAATTAAAAATAATAAAATTGTTAAAGAATTTTATTGAATAGCTTGCAAATGAATCATTGGAAGTTTGCCACAATTTTTAAAAATATAATTGTTTTCCTTTTTATACATAATTAAATTTTTGTAAAGAACTAAATAATTTTTTTTTAAATAACTGAAGTTTCAAAAAATTTTATTAAAAATAATTAAATTTTTTCATGCTTTTATAAGTTTAAGTTTTTGCATAATAAGAATTGGAGAGAAGTTTGAAACGATTTTTAAATAAACTTCAATTCTATGTTTTTAAAGATAATTGAATTTCTTTAACCAAGAAGTAGAATTTTTTTTTTAATATTTAAATTTTCCGAAAATTTCATTAACAATAATTGAATTTTTTAAAGAAATTTTATTAAAGTTTTTCAAATTAATCGTTAAATGTTCGTAACAATTTTTAAAAATATTTCTATTTATTTTTTTTACAGATAATTGAATTTCTATAAACAAGCATAATCAAATTTTTTTTCATCGATTGTATTTTTCTAAAATTCTGTCAAAAAAATTGAATGTTTTGAAGAATTTTAATAAAGTTTCAGCAAAATAAACAACGGGAATTTTTCATAATTTTTTAGAATATTTCAGTTCTATTTTTTGAAGATAATTGAATTTTTATAGACAAGGAATTTAAATTTTTTAAAATAACAAAATTGAACTTTTGAATGAATTTTATTAAAGTATTCGCAAAATAAGAAATAAAGGAGAAGGTTCACGCATAATTCTTTAAAATATTTCTATATTCTATTTTTTTAATAAAATTGAATTTCTATAAACAAGCATAATTAAAAATTTTTTAAATAATTCAAATTTTCTCAAATTCTATTTAAAAAAATTGAATTTTGAAATGAATTTTATTGAAGTTTTTGCAAAATAAGTAAGTACTCGAGGAAATTTTCTCATCGCGTTCTTAAAAATATTTCTGTTCAATTAAAAAAAAATTTTCTTTTACAAACGTGTAATTAAATTTTTTTTAAATATTTGAAATTTCCTAGAATTCTTATAAATAATTGAAATTTTAAAGAAATCTTATTGATCTTTTTGTTAAGTAAAAACCAGAGGAGAGTTTTTCTTAATTAATATAATATTGAAAATATTGAATAAAATATTGAAATTTTAAAAAATAATTCAAGTTCCTTAAAATTATATTAGAAAATAAAAATAATGGAATTTTTATTCAATCTTATTCATGTTCCAGCAAAATTAGTTTCTAATCAAGAGACAAATTTTGCCGTAATAACCAATTTTATTTTTAGAATATTCGTACTGGTATATATTTTGTAGGATGATTCATGGTAGATGGCAAAATACCTGTAAATTAGGGTAAAGTCAATAGGGAAGTAAAATTAAATTTTTGTATCAACCAACAAATTTTATTTAAAATAACCTTAACATTAGAATCATACAATATGTAATAAAGAGTATTTTGCTTCAAACGTAATTTTTTTTCTTGACGCAGTTAAAAAAAATACAAATGGAAAAAATATAAAAATAAAAAAAATTAAAAATAAAATAAAAAAATAAATAAATAAATAAACATAAATAAATAAAAAAATAATAAATAATAAAAAAAATAAAGTAAATAAAAAAAATATTGTGAAATATTTTTAATTTTATTTTATTTTCTCAATGTATTTTTTATTGTGAAATGTTTAGTAGAAAAACGTGACATTTTGTGAACGCTCCCTAATTGAATATTGTTTCGTTGCATTAAGGATATTCTTCTTTTTATTGCCGATAAAATTCTTTATATACTTTTATTTTTTCGTTTTCGAGAATACATAATGTTAGTTATTGCCTTGAAAATAAAAGTCACATTGACTAATATTGTTTATAATGAGGCGAAACCCATCTTTCAATAATGCCCCCGTTATATTTGAACAATGAGGTTCGAGGTCTTTTTTGCGATAATATGCGAAGAAAAAACTGTGAATTACTTCTCGCGTGTCCTCGCGTGTGCCAGCGGGTCGTACTGTCCTCGAAGAATCTTCGTTATACAATCGTTACAAATCGTGAACACTGTCTTTATTCTTTTCTCGAGAGATAATTTAAGTTTTAAAAGTCGATCCCATTGCTCCAGCCGTTGTAAATCACAAATGACAAAAATTCTGTTTTCCGGTTCCATAGTTACGACCATAGTGCGGGGGCACCAACCAAATATTGCTCTGACTTTTTCCCTCCGATGCCCTCGCCTCGGCGCGTCATTGCCTGCTTCATTGTCATTCGTTATGACTTGTTGACGAAATTCATTGTCAAATGCAGTTAATGCGTTTATTAGTTTACAACCTGGAATACAATTTCCTGTCGCATGGACGCAATAAACAACCACGCGACCCCTAATTTTTAACTTTTGGCTTATGCGACAAACAAAATGCAGGAAGACGAGTTTAACTCGTATATAAATGTATTAGGTATATTCAGGTCCTTTTCAAAAAGGTCAAATTAGCAATTTTCAAAGGGTTCGTCCTTCGGGCTATTTACTTCGATTTCATGCATTTGAACGACTTATTTTTGTTGGAGAAATGTTGCATGAAATTGTACCCGGAAAAGGATTTTATTTGTTGAATATTTTCAAAAGTTACTAGAGCATGAATATATATTGTATTCTTTCAATCTTCATTTATGTAAGACAATTGTCAAAGATTGTAAAGTGTTGCCGCAGGTCAGAAAAATCAGGAAAACTCGGGAAAAATTCTACATTATAGAGAGACTTATATAATTTAATTCTTGCAGAACTATATCATAAATTGTCACTTATAAATTATTTAATAAATATTTCTATACTTATCTATTTCAAAATTAATTGAATTTTAAAAGAGTTGCGTTTAGAATTTTCATAAATAGATGAACTTTAAAAGGTATTAAATTTAAATTTTGGAAAATTTAAATTTCGAATATGAATTTAATTAGAAATTAAAAAAATGTTATAAATATTCAAATTTTTCTGAAATTACTTAAATCTTTCAATACACATTTAATTATTAAAAGTAATAGATTTTACACGGAGAGAGAATATACATTAAATTTTGTAAAACTATTTTTAAATTGGGGAAAAAGTGCAACAAAGCGAAATTTTGATATTGAAAATTCTAAACTTTAAAAATAGTTTTGTGAAATTTATTAAAGTTATATTAAAATTTAATTAATATTCTTGATATTTGATATAACTATACTAAATTTCACATATGTTTTTTTTAAAGTTTATCAAAATAAAATAAAAAAAAAACAAATAAAAATTTCAAAATCAAAATTTAAAAAAAAAATCAAAATTTCTCTTTGTCGCACTTTTTCCCCAATTTGAAAATTTTTTTACAAAATTTAATATATATTCTCTCTCCGTGTATACTAGAATTTTAGTTAATTTTAGTTTTAGTTAAAACGTTAAAAAATCAAATATTGGAAACGTTACAAATTATTGCAGAAAATCAATTTTTTCAAAAGTAATTATAATTTCCCTTTATTAATAATTCTTTATCAGAAATTCAATTATATTGCCAAAATTTAAAAAAATTCTCCTGAAAATTTCAATTAGCTTCATAAATATTAAAAAGTTTTGCAAAAATTAAATAAATAAATAAATAAGTAAATAAAATTATTGTTCAAATTCCAAAAATGTTTTTAATATGTACTATTTTAATAAAATTTTCTACATTATTCGATTATTTAAAAAGATTTTAATAAAACTTTATCCAAAAAATTAATTATTTTAGTAAGTAATGAAAATTAGAAAAGGATTCAATTAATAACATAAATAATAAATTTTTTTTGTAATTTAAGAACATATTTTCATAAATAATAAAACTGAGCCTAGAATTTTAATTACTTTTAATAAAAGTTTAATCACATTCACAGAAAAAAAGGTGGTATAAATTTTGTTGCGGGTAATTTTAACCAATGCTAAGTCATATAGACAGTGGCGCCCTCACCTAGGAGAAATTTTGTTGCAGCGAATTTTTACCCCAAAATCAGGTTAAAATTTAAACTTTTTTTTTTCTTGTGTTCATAAAAAAATTGTAATTATTCTTAAAAATTTGAATAATATTTTTCTTATAGAAGTCATTAAAAAAGAATGTTTTTAATTCTTTGAAACAATTATAATTGTTTTCAAAAAAGTTTAGGAAATTTTTTCGCAAGAATTTAATGATTTTTTAGCAAATAATGAAATTCTTCATTATTCGAATATTTCTTTATCTACTGTTTAAAATTTTAAATAGAATTTATCTAAAGATTTCAATTATTCGCAAAAAAATAACATTTCTATAGAATTATGAACGAAATTCCGTAAAATTGAATTATAAACAAATAAATTTGATAATTCTCAAAAAAACTATTTTAGAAATCAAAAATAATTTTAGAATAGAATTTTAGTTAATAATTCTATAGAAAATAATAATTGAATTCAAAATATTTTTAAAAAGTTACAGTAACAATATTTTTATAATATCAAACCAAAAATAATTGAAATTCTACAATTATTTGTAATCTTTCAAAAATTTAACATCTTTTTAGTGTTTCTAACTAAAATTCTTCTTTAAGTCCAATATTTTTAATAATTAATTATGTATTTTAAGAAATTCCAGAATAAAACTCTTTTTAAAAATAATTAATTTAATAAAGAGAAATTTACGTTCAAAATTTTAGAAAATAATAATTGAATTGAAATTATAAAAATGGTTTTCAAGATTTCTATTATCTTTAATTATTATAAAAAACATGAAGAAATCTTTATCTTTATGATATCTTTATGAAGATATTTTCATGTTTAATAATAATATTCTCATAAGTTATTGAATTTCAAAAGTATATTTTAATGTGAAATTTTTAAAAAATCTTAATTTCTATGCAATAATACTAATGATTAAATATTTATTTTAAGTAAAGCTATTGACGTTTTTGAATAATTTTACAATTAAAGAAATTTGTAATTAAACGTACTAGAACATTTTGTTGAATACATCTAATCATATTTAAAGTGAATCAGAATATTCTTTGAGGTTACGGAAATTTTTTTTTTTTTAATATCAGGGAAAAACAAAATTAAATTTTTGTGTCAACTTTAGAGATAAAAAAATAAAATAATATTAATAATAATATTAAAAATACTGCGTCATACGAATAAAAATTAATTGATAGGTTTATAATGGTAATAATTTTGACCACTTTTCTCTTTAAATATTTAACAAATTAAGCTGAAACTTTGTACGAAAGTTTAAAATTCAATAAAGAAGGGCGCAGTGATGTGCAAAAGTTTTAATATTTTTAAAATTAATTATTACAAATCACTTTCAAATTACCAGTTATCACGGTCGCTTCTAATCAATTTCTCATTTTTACCGATTGCAAAGTGTTTTATTATAATTTATTTTTGAACTATTAAAACTTTTGCACAACATTGCCCTTCTCTATTATTACATTTTAGACATTCTTACAAAATTTAAGATCAATTTATTAAATATTTAAAGAGAAGTCGTTGAAAAAATTAACATTGAATTTCGAACAGTTACGGGCTCTTAAAAAAATTCATATAAAAATGTGAAAAAATGCTAATATTTATATTGGTAAGAAAAACCGGAAAGAAAAAAAAATCTAAACGAAATGGTTGCAATAGGTTCAAAAAAAAAGAAAAAGTATTTTAAAAAAGGTGTCAAGATGACGAAGTTAAAGTCTACAACGTTTATCAACAAAAAAAATTAATTTAACGTCAATTAATACATGTATTAATATTGCCACCGGTTTTCTTAAAAAGTATAAAATAAATCTTGACAAAATATAAGAAAAATAATATTTTATTTATTGAGGCATAGATCTCTAGTTCAATTAATAAAAAAATTTGCTTTTAAATATTATTTTTTATTTAATAAAAAGTTGGACATTTTTTTTAGAAAAAAAGACAACCAAATACAAATTAATATTGAAAAAAGTGAATAAATTTATATTTTTCTATTCAAACTTTCATTTTTTTGACAATTTTCGAGAAAAAAAGACAATATAATACAAATTGTCATTGAAAAAAATGAAAGTTTGAATAGAAAAATATAAATTTATTCATTTTTTTAAATATTAATTTGTATTTGATTGTCTTTTTTTCTTAGAAAAAATCAAACTTTTTATTGAATGGAAAATAATATTTAAAAGTAATTTTTTGTATTAATTGAACTAGAGATCCATGTCTCAATAAATAAAATATTATTCTTCTTATATTTTGTCAAGATTTATTTTACATTTTTTTAAAAAACCGGTGGCAATATTAATACATGTATTAATTGAAGTTGGCTGATTTCACATGCCCTTAAAAAATTCAATCGCAACAACACATAACCTCAAAAAATACAAATTTCATCTGTACACTTGAAATTAACAATATTCCTTATTGATAAGTTAATAATTTTCATGTTCCTTTTGTATCTTTCTTGAATGTTTTTTTCTTTTAATAAAACAAATATCGGTTTTTTGATTAAAATTATGAAATTGAATTTTTTTTTGAGGTTGCAATAATGCAATATTTTACATTGGAGTAATGGGAAGAATCCCTTTGCCCCTCACCATTCCTTGGACAATCTTTAAGCAAGAAAATAGTATTTTTTATTTAATATTTAATTGTACGAAACAATTATCATTAGAACATGAATATTTTTGTGTCAATGCCGAAGCATTATTTTATTTATTTTTAATTATAATTTACTTAGTGAACAATTTTTTTTCGGCGATCAACGTTATGGATTTGAACTTATAAAGATGCGACGACACTCTGTCTATGAGAATCCTGAGAATTGTCTACGCCTTTTTTCTCCTGAATTCAAATGATGATGCTTAAAAAAATGTGCACTTTTTGAGGAAAATAATGAGTAATCGTAAAAGAATTCGAACTAGATTCCTGTTTGAAACATAATTTTTAAGCTCTTTTGCCATGTAATGTATTACACAATACGGATGACAAAGACAGTTTTCCATGAAACAGTTACGAAATTCGGGCGTGTGACACCCGCACCTCAGGACGTCCTGTCGTTTCCGGAGAAGGATTTCTCTCTCTCTCTCTCTTTGGCCACATCTCTGAAATTCCAAGGTCGCATCCTGGAGTTAACCTGACACTATTTGCCAAACAATACTTTAGGCCAGTGACTACTAAGTGGCAATGTTACGCGTTTTCGAAAAACTCCTGCCGAGAAGCCTCATAACCATTTTGCACCCAAAAAACCCACTCATCGCTCTGTGACTTCCTTCAGAATTTCACATTCTGCAGTTTATCTGTCCTAATTCGAGTCATTATCCGAACACATTCCAACAGCGGAATGTCATTTTCTTCTTCTATTGTTATTTGGGGGAAAAAAAAGGTGAATTCATTTTCTGTGTCGAATGTGCCTATGAGCGTTTAACTTTCATTTTTTTTCTCAAAAAAAAAAGAAAAAAAATGAGTATTAGAAAAAACGTGATGTTGACGTTTGAAACTGTTTGTATTTTTGTTTACATTCTATTACCCGATCTACATATTCAAATTTTGTGTACTAATTATATATTAATATTTTCCTATTGATTATTAACGATTTTTATAAGTTTACGTGACGTCGTAGGTACTTTATTACTAAACATTTCTGGAATAAATGTTTGGCCTAAGTGGATGACGTCATTTGTCGAAAAAAAAACTCTTCAAGAAAAATGTCTGCGATAATAGAAAAACATATTATTGAGAAAGGCCACGTTTTTACTGGAACATGTGTTTGAATTTGTCACAACAATTCGGTGCAGGAGTTTTTTTTCTCTCTTCTTTATGACAAAGAAAATCCGAAACGGAATAAGATAGATGTCACAATTATGCAAATATTTTCTCGAAAATCTCTTTCTCTCTTGCAATTAATTTTTCTATTTTATTTATTTTCAGTCTCTTGTGTAAATATTAATAGTAAATTGTAATAATTTCTATATTTAGAAAAACGTTTATTTAAAATGACCAAATTTTAATTGAATCAACCAAAGAAATGCCTATCAATTAATTAAATAACAGTTAAATAAATATTTTTTATTTAACTAAATTGAATATTGTTATTTGAATGAACGAAAAATTGTATTGTATGCAACTAAATTTTGTTGTTTGGCGCAACTAAACATATTTGCTTCAGCAAATAAAAAATAAAAAAAAAATAAATAAAAAATAAAAAATTTATTGAACTGAAATAAATTTTCATTCTGATTGCAAAAATCTTTTGGATAAACAAATTTTATTAATAAATATGTAACTTTCTAAATTTTAATCAGCTAAAAATTCCACTTCAACAGCGTGTGACTGTTAGAAATTGAATGTTAATTTTTCAACCGCTTTTCTCTTTAAATATTTAATAATTAATAAATTGAACTGAAATTTTGTAAAAAAGTCTAAAATATAATAAAGAAGGGCAGTGATTTGCAAAAGTTTTAATAATTCAAAAATAAAATATTAAAACACTTTGAAATCGGTACAAACTGGAAAATGATTAGAACGTGTTAACTGGTACTTTGAAAGTAATTTGTAATAATTAATTTTTAAAATATTAAAACTTTTGCACATCATTTTTTAATTGAATTGAATATTGAATATTGAATTAAGAAAATACAGCAGACTTTACAATCGATATAGTTAATTTTAAAAAAGTAGCAAAGAGTAGCTTTCAATCTAAAAAAAAGTAGTAATAAAGTTGTTATCGAAAAAATGAAACCTGACGACCAAAAAAATCATTTTATACAGACGCTTCATAAAACTGACAAAAATTCCAATCCATATTTTTTATTTTCCTGACTTTTTCCTAATTTTCATAAAAAAAATTTCCTTTTCTATTATCCTGCCAATAAATTGAATTCCTGCATCAAATTTTTTACTATTCATTAAAGAATTTAAATATTTATGAAAATAATTTAATTCTTACGACGAATGTTATAAAAAGTTTTAAATAATTGTTTACTTTCAACTAATTTTATGCAAATTCTAATTTAAATAATTGAATTTCTTGGAAATTTTTGTTATTCACGAAAAGAATTGAATTCTAACGAAGATTTTGACGACAAATTTGTAAATAATAGAATTCTGTTTGGAAATTTCATGAAAATATAGTAGATATTGGAAATCAATGAATTGGGTAAAGTTTTAAAGAATAATTAAATTTTACAAAGAATTCAATTAAAATTTTTGACAATAGTTGAATTTTTGCGAACAATTTTATTCTAATTTTTAAAAATAATTAAATATTTCCAGAAAGAAATTTATTACTTTCGAAAATAATTGAATTTTTGTCATGAATATTATTATTTAGGAAAAATAATTGAATTTTGCAAAGAATTTTATTAAAATTCCTCAAAATAATTGAATTCCTGTAAAAATTCTAATATTGTTGTAAATAATTGAATTCATTTAAAGAATGAATAAAAACGTATGTTTTTTTTCGAAATAATTGACTTTTTCGCGTCGAATTGAAATTATATTTTTAAACATAATTATACATATATTTTTTGGAGCAATTCCTGTCAAATTATATTAAAAATAATTGAAATCTTCTATGAATTTTATTATTTAAAAAAATTGAATAGTTGCTAAAAATTTTCTATAAAATTATCCAAAGTAATTGAATTTCCGAAAAAAAATTTATTATCTATAAAGATAATTGAATTTTGGATGAAATTTATCAATTTTTTTTTAAATAACTGAATATTTTGCGAAATTTTATTAAAAGATTTTTAATGAAAAGAATTTTATTAAAATTTTAATAAAAAAAAATTAAATTAATTATTTTAGGGAATTAATTCCTTAAAATAATTGAATTTTTCGGAACAATTTTTGTCATTTAAAGAAATAATAAAATTCTCTCGAATTCTCTCGATGAATTATTTATGTAAATATTTAAATTCTTATGAAGAATTTTATTAAAATGTAAAAGAATAATTGAATTATTTCAAAACAAAATTTAATTATAATTTTATATTTAAAATAATTGATTTCTTTCGAACAATTTTACTAAAATATTTTAAAATAATTTAATTCGTGTGAAAAATTCTAATATTGTTTTAAATAATTGAATTTATTCAAAGAATTAATAAAAACATGTTTTTTTTCTAAATAATTGATTTTTTCGAGGAATTGAAATTAAATTTTTAAGCAATTCCTGTAAAATTATGTTTAAAATAATTGAAATCTGCTATAAATTTTATTATTTAAAAAAAATTGAATAGTTGCTAAAAATTTTCTTTAAAATTATCAAAAGTATTTGAATTTCCGAACAAAAATTTATTATCTATAAAGATAATTGAATTTTAGATGAATATTATCAATTTTTTTTAAATAATTGAATTTTTTGCGAAATGTTTTTAAAAGAATTATTAAAATTATTAAATTATTAAAATTTATTAAAATTCCTAAAAATAATTGAATTTTTCGGAACAATTTTTGTCATTTGAAGAAATAATAAGATTCTCTCAATGAATTATTTGTGTAAATATTTAAATTCTTATGAAGAATTTTATTAAAATGTAAAAGAATAATTGAATTATTTCAAAATAAAATTTAATTATAATTTTATATTTAAAGTAATTGATTTCTTTCGAACAATTTTACTAAAATATTTTAAAATAATTTAATTCGTGTGAAAAATTCTAATATTGTTTTAAATAATTGAATTCATTTAAAGAATTAATAAAAACATGTTTTTTTTCTAAATAATTGATTTTTTCGAGGAATTTAAAATAAATTTTTAAGACTAATTTTTTTTAAGCAATTCCTGTAAAATTATGTTTAAAATAATTGAAATCTGACATGAATTTTATAACTTTTGAAATTAATGGAATTGAATTTTTTGAGAATAATTTTATTGTTTATGAAAAAAATTGAATTTTGGATAAATTTGATTAATTTTTTTTAAAGAATCGAATTCTTCTACGAAATTTTATGGAAATACTATAGATGTTGAAAATAATTAAATTTCTTCGTAGAATTATTTATGTAAATAATTGAATTCTTGGGAAGAATTTTATTAAAATGTAAAAGAATAATTGAATTATTTCAAAACAAAATTTAATTATAATTTTATTTAAAGTAATTGATTTCTTTCAAATAATTTTATTAAAATATTTTAAAATAATTTAATTCCTGTGAAAAATTCTAATATTCTTTTAAATAATTGAATTCATTTAAAGAATTAATAAAAACATGTTTTTTTCTAAATAATTTATTTTTTCGATTAATTGAAATTAAATTTTTAAGACTTATTTTTTTTAAAGCAATTCCTGTAAAATTATGTTTAAAATAATTGAAATCTGCTATGAATTTTATTACTTTTGAAATATTAATGGAATTGAATTATTTGAGAATAATTTTATTGTTTATGAAAAAAATTGAATTTTGGATAAATTTGATTAATTTTTTTTAAAGAATCGAATTCTTCTACGAAATTGGATTAATTTTTTTTAAAGAATCAAATTCTTCTACGAAATTTTATGAAAATACTATAGATATTGAAAATAATTGAATTTGGAATATTTTTGGAAAATAATTAAATCGTTTTAAAAAATTTGATTATAATTTTTGAGAATATTTTTTTTATTTCTAGTAATAGCGAATTTAAAGTATAGAAATTCTAAAAAAAATAGAAATATTAATGGCTGAAACCTAAAAAAAGTACCAAAATAGTAACGTAACGTAAAAAAAGTAGTAAATATAGTTTAGGTTTCATTATAGATGAGTTCTTTATTGTCTTGTTGAATATGCCGTTTATTATGACAAACAAACATGTCATTGATTCGATACCATTTCTTTCTCAGGGCAGCAATGCTTTTGCTATAAACCAAAAAAAAAAAAAAATTCGGTTGCGACAACTGAAATTTGATTTTTTCAAATAAATGTTTCTCCAAATGCAAAGGAAATCCAAGTTGACAAACAAAGTATTAAAGGAAGTAAAAAAATATGAGAACGGCAAACACGACACCAAACAAGGGAAAACCCGTAAAAGAAACTGTCACAAAATATATTCAATAATAAATGAAGGATTATGCATTAATCCACATAACATCTTTGTTCGGCATATGTTTACTCCGCACAAGTCACACATTTTTTGATGTGAAAATCACATGAATCATTGGCTTATTCGATTTCTGGGTCGGTCCCAACAAATATTTGTAAACTCGTCTCGGGAACATTTCAATTCATCGAGTGAAGAGGCACATTGGATCTTTTTTTTTTTGAGAAAAACATTTCGTTCGCCCCGCCCTGTCCACGCTCTGTCAGATTTTTTTCTTTTTTTTTTTTTTTGAAAAAGCTATATCTCGAACGTCTTTATGAAAATAGTTGGTATTGATGTTGATTTGTAGAATTGTAGATGTATATATGTATATAGTGGAAGGTGGCCAGATGCCGCTAATTTCGCTGATTTGCCGTGACGAGGAACGCTTAGAAGAAGGCATTGCCTTTTGCCATTGGTTAAATTCAAATGCAAGCCATGGCAAATTTTAGCTTGAATTTCAGCATTCAAGGAATTCGTCACTCTCTGTGGGGGTGGCCTAGCCGATAATCTATTTATTGCGTGCATAATCGTTTTTGACGACTCCATTCTTGATGTATGTATGTATATATTATGAATCTTTGCAATCCGCGCCTATGCTCACTCGTATTTTCAAAAAAAAAAAAAATAATAATAATAAAAACTTTCATCAAATATACTTAATAGTGCGAAACGATTTCTGAATTATAAAACCCAGGGTGTTTAGTTGATTCATTTGTTTGTTATTGAACAATGAGAAAAATAAGTTTTAGGCCCATACAAAAAAATACAGTTTCATTTTTGGTGCAACTCAAAATGAGACAATGTTAAACGCCATGGAAAGTGGCGCCATCTAAGAGTCTCGTTTTTATTGCAACTCAAAATCATCTACTAAAACATACTGTTAACTACCTAATTTTCATACAATTAGCTACAATAAAATAATTTCTATTAGATTTGACTACTTTTTCACGGTAAATCGTTAGGTATTAAAATAACACCAAAAAGGATTAAAATAATCCAATTTAGTGTTATTTTAATCCATTTTGGTGTTATTTTAATACCTAACGATTTACCGTGTTATTAATACTATCCATAATTCAATAAGTTCTCAACTGAATTTAAAAAGTTGTATAAACTGCACCAAACAGTTCTTTGAAATTGTAATTCCACGTTTAAGTAAAAAAAAAATTTGTTGACTGGAAAAATAAGTACATCTTTGATAATTGATATGTTTACCCTACTTTTTCTACTTTTAAAAATTTTTTTATTCTACTATTTTGAAAATTTGCACTATTTTAAATTTGCGCTAATATAGATGAAATATAAAAATTATTTTTAAAAATTGTAATAAAATTCTTTTTAGAAACGATTTAAAATTCTTTTATAAAATATACTTTAAAGCAATTCAATTATTTACAATTTAAAAAACTTTCACAATAATTCATTAAAACTAAAAAAATATATACAAAGTTCTTTGCAAAAGTTGACAATATTTTGAATATTACGTAATTTTTAGCTTAATTTAATTATTAGAAAAGCAATTTTCAAGAAATATTTTCAAAAGAAATCAATTATTTAAAATACTTTCAAAAAATCCTTTAAAGGAAATTAATTACTTTCTAAAAACTAATACTTTGATAAAATTTGTTCATAATAAATAAATAAATATACTAAATTTAAAATAATTGAATTATTATTTCAAATTTCTATACAATGATTTAAAAAGATTAAATTATTTCTAAAAATTTAAATAAAATGCTTCGCAAAAATTCGATTATTTTCATAAATAATAAAATTTACAGTATGCATTCAATTATTGTTAATGAAATTTAAATTAAATAATTCGAAATAATTGAATTATTCCATTAAGCTTTTATGGAATGTTTTAAAAAAATTCAATTATTTTCAAACTACTAATTAAATCTTATGCAAGAATTCAATTATTTTTACAAATAAAAAAATTGTTCATAGGAATTAAATTTATTTAAAAAAGTTAATTAAATCTGCTGCAGCAATTAAATTATTTTCATAAATAATAAAATTTTCCTCAGGATTTCAATTACTTTTGGTTTAATTGTAAATTAATTCTTCGAAATAATTAAAAAAATTCTTTTATGTTTTTGAAAAAGGATTAAAAAAATTGAATTATTTCCAAAAATTGTAATAATATATCCTTCCTATGAATTCAATTATTTTTAGAAGGAATCAAATTTTTCCCAGAAATTCAGTTATTTAAAAAAATGAATAATATTTATGCAACATTTTAATTATTTTCATAAGTAATAAAATTCTTTGCAAGATTTCAATTATTTTTGTTATAATTTTAAATTAATTCTTCGAAATCATTAAAATATTCTTTTAAATTTTCAAAAAATGATTCGAAAAAATTCAATTATTTTAAAACATTTTTATAATCTTCCCGAGAATTTAATTATTTTTAGAAACAATTCAATTTTTTCCAGAAATTCAATTATTTAAAAAAAAAATTAATAAAATTTGTTGCAAGAATTCAATTAATTTTACAAATAAAGAAACTCTTCTCAGTGTCATTAAAATTGTTCAGAAGTTTTTAATTTTAACAAATTATCAATTATTCTATCGCAGTTATTTATTTTTCGTATTTAAATAATAATTTAATTCTTGTAGAACTTTCTAATATGAATTGATTTAAAAAAACATAAATTTTAGATTTTAATTGAATATTAAATGCGTTATAATTATAATTTTAATTTTAAGAAATAGCAGAGAATTAGTTAAATTTAAAAAAGCTTTAACATTTCAATTATTTTGAATGTTATTATAAAATGTTATTATAAAATGTTATTATAAAATATTGTTGTAAAATATTATGTAAAATTTGAATTCCTGTGAAAAAATGAATAATTATTATTTATGTACTTATTGAACAAAAATAAATAAAATAAAAATAAAATAAAAATAAAATAAAAATAAAATATTATTATAAAATATTGTTATAAAATATTATGTAAAATTTGAATTCCTGTGAAAAAATGAATAATTATTATTTATGTACTTATTGAACAAAAATGATTCAAATATAAATAGTACTCAATAATAATTATTTAAAATTCCAATCAATTGGAAATTCCATCGAACTTAATTGAAATAAATTTTTAAAAAATTAGTTTTTTCACATTGTAAAAATTATTTTTAAATTAAGTCGAATTCTTTAAGAATTTTAGCTAAAGGTTTGGAAATAATAATTGAATCTCATAAAAATTTAGAATTAAATAAGTTATTGACATATGTAATATGAAAAAATTTGAAGATATCTGCGGAAAATGTTAGGAAAATAAATGAGAATAAAAGTTTTCGTGGTTTTTATGAGTCGACTAAAATAATTTTTTAGTCAAAATTTCATTTTTAAACGCAACTTTACTTGCTAATTACTTTTTTAGTCTTAAAGCAACTTTTTACTACTTTATAAAATTTATAATTATTTAATGCAAAGACTGCTTATATAACACTACAAATTTTGTGATGAAAATTCTTCAAAATCTTGTTTGTCGCATTGAAGAAATTTTGTTAAAATATGTCCCAAAATTTTCTGGGAAATTTTTTCCTAAAATTTTGCGTGACATTCCTCAAGATTTTGATGAACAGCTCGCAGAAAATTTTACGGAAATTTAACAAATATTTATGATTGATTTTATTGCGACACAGCTTTCTTGAAAATATCAAATCGATACTAAAGTGAATCAAACTGATGCCAAAAATCTGGATCAATTTTTTATTTGATCCACATTTTGGGTATCAATTCGTTGCCATTTGATTCTTTTAAGTTAACAGTCAGTGAATTTTAATACAGCAACATTTTTGCGAAAATCCTTATACAAATATTTGTAACATTTTCTTAAAACTTTGTGGTGAATTTTAAATAAAATTTGACGATGTTTGCACAAATATTTATAAATATTCTTTAAATTATTTTGATTGAATTTTATTAAAGTTTCAAAAGTAAAGTTTATTTATTAAAGTTCAAAAAATTGACAAAAGGTTTGTAATTTATTTTTGCTCTAAAAGAAATGATAATTTTAATTTTTAATCCTAAATGTTTTAAAATTAAAATGATCATTTCAAACAGGGACTACAACTTTTCAATAACTTTCCAAGCTGCAAAACTTACTGTACTGAAAAAAAAGTATTAAACCAAGAAAATTTTTCTTGATTGAAGCAAATCGTGAGATTGAATATGGTACAAGATTATTATATTATTGATACAAGAAAACGGATTTCTTGACATAATTTATTTGGGAGAAGAATTCTTTGGTCCAAGAAAATGTGGAATTCGACCAAGACTTTTTAATTTGAGTTGAAACAATTATTAAATTATATCAATCTTTCCATTTTCTTGACTCAATACTATGGGTGTTGAAATGAAATAAATAGTTGTTTGAAGAAAATAAAAAAATTTACCGAATGCTTAAAATTACTTGACACAAGAAAATAAACTTCCAATAAGAAAATATGGGTTTCTTTCAAGTAAAGATTTTTTCAGTGAAGCTAAAAATTTACAGTATATTCACTCTTGGAGTCTTGGTATCATGTGTATCATTACAACTTTCAACCTGTGCAATTTTCTTGCATTATATGCTCGCACATATTTTTCTCATTTGCGTGACTTTTCACATTTCGCTGAAACTTTATTCCCCGGTGACGGTAATTTGCATTCTTCTTGCGGTGTTTTTGTGAAGAGGCTCCTCATCCTTGTGCGATTGGTCGTCACGATAGGCGTGGTGGGTCAGCATTGTGTGCATTATGCTGCCTGCTTGCAAACGAATCGAGATTAATGCACTTTAAGCCACAGGAAACAATATGTGTGTAAGAATAGTTGTATGGTGGTACGTACAATTCCCCCGAGTCCAATATATATAGTTGGCAAGATTGCAAGAGAATCTATTTACAAAACACGTCAAGGGCGGTTCGGCTTTTTGTACATAAGTCCTTAATGATTCGACGACTGGTGCTAAGAAACATGCCGACACCATGAGATGGAGAAACTCTTTCTTTCTCACTCACTCTCTTAAAATGGTATAATAACTGTGTGGTCAGAGATGATAATGTACAAGATTTTCACAAATGTCATCCTCATGATGACGTTACCACCATGGAAGTCAAGAAGAAGAAGAAGAAGAAGAAGAAGAAGATTTTTCTCAGTTTTTTTCTTTTTAGGAAAAATTAATCTTTTCGACAAGTTGCGCATGAATTCATGAATAAACAAACTTATTTTCTAGAAGAAAAAAAAGTTTAATTTGTTATCGTATTAATATGTTAATGTAATGATGCTGCTACTAAATATACACTATACTGGTAGTTAAGAAGTGACATAAAAAGATAAATTTATCATTATACCTTTTTTTTAGCTCTATAAGTGGGTTCGTTTTAATTTGTGTTTACTATCCTTTCACTCAATCTTGTTGATTATTGAAAATTCTGACTAAACTACTGGATATTCCGTTCGCTTATTAGTGTCATGTTTTTTGGAATTTTTATCATTCAAGTTGGCCAACTATGTTGGAATGAAGCGTTAATAAAGAGAAGGCCACCCAAAAGAGGAATATCTTATATTATAGATAGAGACAGAGAGAGAGAGGTGGAAATGAACACATCAGCTTTTGGTCCATGACGAGAGCATCCCATAATCTTCTCTTCTCCTTTCGCACACACACACATATTCTCCCTCTATTTCCATGTTATACTCTCCTTGTCTAATCTTTCTACCTCTACCTGCCGAGCTGTAACGTCAGCTGTCTTCTAATTGAATTATCTAGTTTCCAATTCGACGCGGAGATTTCGTCCGAAAGCCCCGACGAAAAGTCATGATGGCTAAATATTGAAAAACATGGCAAGCTATTGTCGACCCTCGACCGACAACGGGGCGGAGCCGCTTATTTGTGAGATCTTTTGTTTGTCGTTGCATTTTTATGCTCTCGTAAGCAGATGCTGTATGTATAAATATCAGATATTTAGGAAAAAATTATTTTCTTGGAAAAACTTTTATAAACGGATTTTCTTAATAAGAAAAACTGTTCATTTAAGTTATATATGCTACTTAACGGTGTGCGTGTTAAATTTGGGAAACGTTTATGAGTTATGTATATGAATCTGATAGGAAAGTTAAGAACAAAACTTTGTAGCCCTATATACACACTAAGTAAAGAATCAAATTATGATTCAAATTATCTTTGTTGTACAGTCAACTAAAAATTATTTTCGAATTAAAACATCGGAGTTTTTCTAAACAGAAAAAACAAAGTCTGAAACCGTTTACATCTTGAAACCAAAATGATTTAAAAATAGCCTATTTTTAAGCTTACAACTAAATTAAGTCAATGTTAGGACTTAAAATACTACTCTTAAGGCGAGAATTCAGTCAAAAATGAGTAATGTAAACGGTTTTAGACAAAAGTAAACTAAAAGTAAAATTTATTTTTTAACAGTGTAAGAATATCAAAATTAAAACAAAAACTAGCTTAGCAAAACTTTTGATTCGTTTTTTGTCTCAATTTTATATCTTTAGAAAAACTGTGATAATAAATTTGGTTCAAATTTGATTAAATAAAAATTACGTTCAATTTAATTATTAAAATAATAAATATTATAAAAAAAATAATATATAATATATATATATATATATATATATATTATATATATATATATATATATATAATATTATAAAATATAATATTTAATTCAAATATCCTTTTTTGGTTCGCTATACTTTTGGATTCAAAACAATTTTTTTCTCCATGCACGTCAAACTATGTTGAAATTTGTTTTTTTTATTCCCATCATAAAATGATGAGACGAAATCTCAAAATTCAGTTTTTATATTATTATTTTAACGATATGTTCGATTTTGTCAAGAATTAGTACAAAAATCGTGTATCGGAGTGTTTTTTGAAATAAGTTATTTTTTTAATCTGACGAGCTACAGAGATTTCCATGAGTTCCTAAATTTAGAGCTTGATGTATAAACTTCAAGAACCAAATGCGCAAATCCAAAAAAATTTTTTTTTAAAAAAGTGGGGGTAAAGTACTAAAAAAATTATTTTTTTAACTACTATTGACATTGTAGTCGATTTCAATGTATTTTTGCCCTCTGAACACGAATTCGAGTCACAAAATTGTTTAGTACGTCAAGATTTTGAGAAAAGTAGGGGGTAAAGACTAAAAAACCATATATCCAAAAAAATTATAAACAATTTTTTGCTTCAGGATCGTGTTCAGAAAGCAAAACTACATTGAAAACAGTACTACAATATCAAAAATATAGGGAAACAAAGTTTTTAAAGTGAGATTTTTATTAATTATGAAAAAAATGGAATTCTTGCAGCGAATTCTATTAAATTTTATTTATTTCCATTTTTATTATTTTATTTCTTAAATTTTTTAAAAATATTTTAACAAATTCTGCAAAGAATTTCATTATTTACACTAAAAAAAAATTTATTTGATCCAAATAACCAATTATTTGACTATTATCAAATAAATATTTACTTGAAACAAATAATTTTTATTCGAATCAAATAAATTGCATTTGAATCAAATATTTCATTATTTGAAGCAAATACTATTTAATTGATTTAAAATTCAAATATAAAAATTATTATAATAATAATATTAATAATATTTATTTGATAATAGTCAAATAATCGGTTATTTGAATCAAATAAATTTTTTTTCAGTGTACGAATATAAAAAATTCTTGCAAAGAATTTCATTAAATTATTTGAATAATTAAATTCCTGCACAAATAAATTTTCTTATTTACAAAAATAATTGAATTTCTGAGAAGGATTTGATAAAAATTTTGGCAATGAATTAGTTAAAAATTTATTAACCACAATTGAATTCTTAGAATGAATTTTATTATTTATGAAAATAATTTATTTTTTACAAAAACCAATTTTTGAATAGAAAGTTTAGTAAGAATTCAATTATTAATATGTAAAAAAAAATTTATAGAATAGTTGGTTATTTACTAAATTTGAAACTTATAAAGAATTTGATCAAAATTTATTTGATCAATTAATTTTTTTTTCGAAGAATTGTAATGAAAGTTTTGAAAATAATGAAACTTGAAACTTTTTTTATAATTTGAATTCTTGTGAAATTTTTTACTTTTGGTATAAATAATGAAATTCTAGCGAAAAACTTTTATATATTTTTTGGAATAAGTAGGTGAATTTTAAAAAATTATTTTATGAAAATTTAAAAAATAATTTCATTTTTTTTAATAATAGAATTAAAATTGTATTAAAAACAAATGAATTCCTAAGAAAAGTTTATTACTTACTTTAATTGGAGAAAGTTAATTTATATTTTTAATTTTTGTTTGCGAACAATTTGATTAATTTCTGCAAATACCTGAATTTTCTTGAGAAAATTTTCTGGAAATAGTAGAAAATATCTAATTTCCATAAAATTTACTTTCTTGAATCTGTACCCCCACTTTTCTAAAAATCTTGACGTTCTAAACAATTTTATTACTCGGGATCGTGTTTAGAGGGTAAAAATACTTTGGAATCCACTACGATATCAATAATAGTAAAAAAATAATTTTTTTTGTCTTTACCCCCACTTTTTTCAAAATTTCCAAAAAAATTTTGTTGCTCTTGCGCTTATTTGTCTTTAAGTGGACATTTCAAGTTGTTATTTAAGAACTCACTGAAGTCTCTAGTAAAGCAGGTTAAAAAGGAAAAACAATTTGAAAAAACCCTAAAGTTTTCCTTTTTTTAGTATTTACCCCCACTTTTCTGAAAATCTTGACGTTCTAAACAGTTTTGTGACTCGGGATCGTGTTCAGAGGGTAAAAATACATTGAAATCGACTACAATGTCAATAGTAGTAGAAAAATTTTTTTTTTGTGTTGTTAACCCCCACTTTTTTCAAAAACTGTTTTTGATTTTTCGCTTTTGGGTGTTAGGGAACATATTTTAAATTCTATTTTTAGAACTCTTTGAAGTCTCAAGCACTTAAAAGGAAAAAATATTTCAAAGTACTCTAAAAATACATTTTTTGTTAGGGGGCCTTTACCCCCACTTTTTTTCTAAAATCCTGACACGCGAAACAATTTTAATGACCTGAATCGTGTTCAGATGACAAATATAAATTGAAATCGACTCCAATTTCAGAAATTAAAAACAGTTCAATAATCCTACCAGAACTGGTTTAAAATTTTCTACACGATTTATTCCTATGATTTTTTTTGCACTATAACCAAACTCTGCGCAAGAATCATGAACAATTATGTGACAAATGGAAATTCTACGTATACAATAAAGACATTCTTTTCTGTAGATCATCAATTTTTGGAAAAGAATGGTAGCCAGTAATGTCAATGATCACCCCATTGCGAGTTAGTAAAAGGTGCCTAAAATTGTGAAAAGCCTGGTTGTAAATTAGTGATCTTCATTGCGTCACGGTTAGATGTATACACGGCACATTTCTAGTCCCTAGAAAAGCAGTATATATATAGGGACACACACACTTTTCTCTCCCTCTCTCTCTCTTTCTCTCTCTCTTTCTGTGTGTTTGTTACGGCAGAACTACTGTGGAAGATGGCACAAGTTTTTCCTGCCTCTTATAATAGAGGAACAATGGTGCACCACCTCGTGGGTGACCGATTTCCCAAAAAAAGACCAGAATAACAGAATTCGAGTCACGATTGAGTGACACGCGTAACGATTCGATAATGTCACGTTGTAAAACACTAATGTCTGATCATGAGACGATCTCACTCCAAGAAAAAAAAAATTATTATTGTCCACCCATTGTCAGGTTTAGGATACCGAATCTAATTCGACAACGATGCGACGACGAGGACCTCCCAGATGAAGAAAATCTATCGTTTCAATTTTCCAGAATCTTGTACCCGCTCATTTTGGAAATTGAGTTCGTTTTGCATTCCTTGTCCTCGTTTCAACGGAACCTTCTTTTTTCAAAATTTGGGGCGTATTTTTTTCTGAATTATGTTTCTACACTTTAAAGTTTAAATACAGATAATTTGTAATTCACATTTCGATTCTTGTTACACTTTTAATGGTTTTTAATTTCCTTCGAAGAATTTTGTAACATTTGACTAATTATTATACTTGGTAGAATTCTACTAATTTCTACTGTCGGAATTGACTTCATTTGAATTGCCTTAATTTAAAGAATTTAGTTTAAATAAAACTTTTTAATAAATTTACATTATGTATTAATTTATAAATTTATTTAAATATATAAATAATTTTATAAGAGGTATTTAAATAATATTTATAAATTAATTAATTTAAAATTCACGCGGTAAATGCATACGCACTTCTTCTAAAATCTACTATATGTATACTATAATTTGTTATACGATTAGCCTACTAATGATTTGGATAATTTATTTTTTAATCTGTACCACTAAAAATTACTTCATTCTTTTTTTTGAAAATTTCCACTGCTTTAAATCTGTAAATATATAGTTAAAATAAAAAATTTTTTCAATTTTAAGAAAATTCTTCTAAAAAATAATACAAAATAATTTTTATGCAATTCTTTGAAATAATTCAACTATTTTCAGAAATTTTTGCAAAAAATAAATAATACTATAATGAAATGAATAAATAATAATGAAATTCTCAGCTGAAATTCAAATATTTTTGAAAACTATACTATTTTAAAAAATCTTGCAAAAATTGAAATATTACATAAAGTTGATAAATGTCTTCATAGGAATTCAATTATTTTAAATACTATTTTCAAAAAAAAAATTTCTTAAGGAATCAAGAATTTAAAATATTTTCAAAACATTCGTTAAAAGAAGTTAATTATTTTTCTAAAACGTTGAGAAGATTTGTTTATAAGAATTAAATTATTTTCATAAATAATAAAATTCGCCTGCAGGAATTCAATTATTTTTGAAACAATTTTAATCCAATTATTCGAAATAATTGAAAATAATTCTTTTCAATTTTCATACAATTTTATACAATTTTATACAATTTTATACAATTTCATACATAATTGAACTATTTCGAAAAATTTTAATAAAATTCTTCGCAGGATTTTAGTTGTATTAAATTTATAATTTTAAATGAATTCTGCTAAATAATTGATAATAAAATTGATTAATTATTAATTAATAATTATAATTGATTAATAAAATTCTACCCAAGAATTCAATTAATTAAACAAATAATAAATTTGTTCACCCGCATTAAGTTTATTTTTAAAAATCAATGAAAATCATTGCAAGAATTCAATTGTATTCATAAAGAATGACATTTTTCTCATAGTTACATAAAAATTCTTCGAAAGAAATCAATTAATTTGAATTTTAATAAAATTCTTCACTAGATTGTAATTTAAAGAAATTATTAATTATTCCATCAATGATTTATTTTTGTATTTAAATAATTGTATTTCTGTAAAACTTTCTAGCAAGAATAGATTTAAAAAAATTAATTTTATATAAAATTTTAGATTATAATTGAATACGAAATGCGTTATAATTTGAATTTTAAGAAATTGCAGAAAATTAGTTGAATTTCAAAAAGCTTTTCATTAAAATTATTAAAAATTTTCATTCCTGTGGAAAAAATAAGTATATTTATTATTTATTGAACAAAAATAATTTAAGCAGTGTTAAATAATTATTATTTACCATCCCAATTAATAGTGAAAATTTTGTAAACTACAAAAATGAAAAAAAATGAAAATAAATACACGGTAAATCGTTAGGTATTAAAATAACACCACAAAGGATTAAAATAATCAAATTTAGTGTTATTTTAATCCATTTTGGTGTTATTTTAATACCTAACGATTTACCGTGTGATAAAATTAATTTTATATTAAAAAACAATTATTTTTTACTTGTAAACATTATTTTCATATATAATTATTAATGAATTTTTAACTAAAAGTTTGAAAAATATTGGAATTTTGTAAAAATTTAGAATTGAAGTCATTAGCACAAAAATGTGATTTAATTCAATTCAATATCAGTATTTATAAGTCCCTCAAAAATATTGGGGCACCAAGTTTTGTACAAATCAAATATGTATTTTTAAAAATTTCAGATAGTCTCTGAATGTTTAATGGATATATAAAGTCATTTTTTTCTATACAAAGTTTTATAAAAGTATTTTACAATTTTACAGGACAAAATGCGATAAATCGAAATTTTTATATCAGGAATAATAAACATTCAAAAAATTCTGTATAAAATTTTGATACCAATTAAATATTATAGAAATGTTTACCAATTGTATAGTAACACCGGAACCAAAACTTTCCTAAAAATTTATTAAATATTTACTTGCAAACATCAAAGTATTTATTTTGAAAAGTTTAGTGAACATTTTGTGAAGATTTAAATTTTCTTCTTTTCAATATTTCGCGTATATACAGTAGGCGAAATTTTTTTTTAAATTTTCAGGAAAGTTTTTATTTATACATTTTCCCCTATATACATAAAAGAGGAGTCAAAAATTTAATTTAAATGTTCAGGAAAGTTTTAAGTTAAATTTTAAGGAAAATTTGGCGATATAATAGACATTTATTGATAAGTAGCAGGACATTTAAATCTTTACACAATTTTCATTAATCTTTCAAGTAAATTTTTCCAAGTTTGCAAGTAAATATTTAATAAATTTTTTAGAAAAGTTTCGTTGCGGGTTTCGACAAAGAAAATAACAAAATTGAACAATGTGTGATCATTAGCAACAACATAGAGGTTTAGGATACCAACATTTATTTTGCGTAACTTATTCAATATAATTTTATATGAAATGATTATCGTCATTATCTTTTCGTATTCCTATTGGCTATATAGAAAATGAATCACAAAAGAAATCAGACATTTTCAATACTGAATTATTAGATAAGAAGAGTGAATTTTATTACCAACTGTAAAAAGAAAGATACAAATTCCGAACCGCAATGTTGGTATATAGTCAATTGTCAATTGTCTATTTTAATTTTTAATACCAAAATTCTAATTCAGATCTTTTTTTTACAGATACTGCAAACGTAAACTAAATTCAAAGAACAAGTACGAGAAATTTTCAGAAAGAATTTAAAAACTTTAGTAACTTTAGTACTTTATATTTCAGGGATATATTTGTCTATACTTTATAGACCTAAAAGCAACCGCAGGAATTTCAAAAAGAAAAAACCGCACACATAAACTATTATACAAAATAGAACATTTCAAATGTGACTTGTATTAATATACATGTCTGCTCCTTTTTTTAACAAAATTGCCAAGTGCTTTGCCTAGATGGGTCTTCCATTATAAAATATATTGGACCAACAAAACGCCAGTGTTTGCCACGATGGTGACGCCTTTTCCGGGTTTATTATTAAGTTTCCTCAGTCGGAGATAAAGAAAGAAAGAAAGCGAGTATAGGACTTTTCAGGAGCATTTTCCATGCATTCGGATACACACAGATTTGGTGACATTTATATAATAAAAGAGGGATAGAGATGTTTTGTCGGCATACGCGTCTGTAGTTGGATCGTGGGCGGAGCGTCGCGGTGCGCGGCGTCGTGTGTGAAGCAAATTTTGTCAATGCTCGCATTGTGTCATCACAGAGGGGCAATAAATGGCTATACTAGCCATACCGCGGCAACTTTGGGGCGCGTTCGACACCACCTCTCGTTTTCTCCTTGCGTTAATGTCTAAATAGCTCGCATGGTTCTTTCGCATCCACCCTCTGACACCTCTACTTCATGAAAAAAAATATCTCTAATATATTTTATACACTACATAATACACACATAATAAAGTAAGCTCTACAAAAGAATTTCCGGGAGGAAAATGCGAGAAGAGTTCTTCGGAATCTTTAACCCTTCTTTTAGTGCATTCAACCCAAAGGGAAGATTAAGAAAATGATCGAATGACACTAACTGCGCCTTTCACACCTGCGACGATTTTTTTTCAATCGATGCCAATCATCGATTACGTTTCAATATTGATCAATAGAATAAATGAATAACTTATATTGTTTTCAATTCTCCGTATTTATTCAGTGAAAGACAAGATCGGAAGATTTTTCCGAAATTTCTATAATAATATGTTATTCATTCCTAAACTGAATTTCAAGGGGCATCGATTTTTGATTGACAGTAACACAACACGACACTGATGTGTATAATTGCCCACAAAAAAATCTCACATATTTTTCTAATTTTCTATAATTTTTAGTAACATATGGAAGTGTGCTTTCATATTACGCTTGAGTTGCAACGAATGTTACACCCAGAAAAAAAAGTTATTTATTTTAACTAAAAGTGTATATTTAAAAAAATTTATTTGATGCAAATAAATACTTTATTTAAAATAAATAAACTAATATTTATTTCAATTAAATGCACTTAGTAATCTAAAATAAAGAAATATGTTTGCAATTTAGGAAATAGTATATTTGTAGCAAATAAAAAATATATTTGATTCAAATAAATGTTTGTTTGACTTATAAGTAGACGCCTGCGCATATTGCATTACTGTAGTAAAACAATAAGATGTTTTGCTTTAAACAGTTTAACGCGTATAAGTATAAGAGATTCATTTATTATGAATAGTTAACAAATTTCATTATTTTAAGTACAGAATTTTTCTTTTTAAGTGAAAATTTAAATTAGTACAAAGTAACAGACTTGAATGTGATTTCATTTACATTTTAGTGTCTTATTTGAGAATTTGTGAGAAGAATGTGACAGTGGACTTTTACATATAAAGTCGAAAAGTAAAGTAAAATAACTGAGAAGATCTGAGTTTATTTAACAAATATTCTTATAAAAATAACATTTATTTTTAATGAATATTAAGAGCTTCATTAGTTATTGTGATTGTTAAATTTATTTGAAGGTTACAAGTGAATTTTAATATTTCAGAATGCTTACAGGATTTATTAAAATGAAAAATGTTTTTTATTTGCTCTAAAGATAAAATATATTTAAAGAAAATATAAAATATTTTTCATTCAAATAAAAATGGATATTTAAACGAAATATATTAATTCAAATAAAAAATATTATTTGAGCTAAATAAAAGTTTAGTTGGTTCTGTGACAAATATCCTTTTTTATTTGTTTCAAATAAATTTTACTTAATTCAAATAAATCATTTCTCTGGGTGTATACACCAATAACCACACACTCGAAAATTTATTTTACAAACTCACGTTTACAGTCCTTACACTAAAAAAAAAATTTATTTGATTCAAATAATTCAAATTATTTGAAAAATATTTAATTGATTCAAATACTTTTTAGTTGGATCAAAAAAATATGTATTTGATTCAAATAACTTGAATTATTTGAATCACACTTATTTGAACCAAATAAATCGTATTTGATTCAATTAAATAATTATTTGAATTGAATAAATGAATTTATTTAATGCAAATAATATGAGTTACTTGAAACTGTATTCTTTTATTTATTTCATTCAAATACTTCGTATGTTTGATGCAAATAAAAATTATTTGACACAATAAATTTATTTTACTGATTCATTTATTTATTTCACATAAATATTTCATTTATTTAATACAAATAAAAAATATTTCGACAAATAAATGTGTTATTTGGATACAGAATATACGACATTGGCATTCATAAAGTAGTAATATGTATAATATAATAAATAAATATAGTATAATAATATATTAATAAATTTAAAAAATACTAAATATTTAAACAAATTTTTGTATTAAATATAGAATGAAATAATTTTCATATTTGATTCAAATAATTATTTATTAGCTTAAAATATTACATTTATTTGATTTAAATAATTTAAATAATTGATTCAATTAATTATTTATTGGTTTTGAATATTCCATTTATTTGAATTGAATAATTTGTATTTGATTCAAATAAATATAGTTATTTGATGCGATAAAATCAAATATTTAGGTCAAATAAATATGCGTATTTAGTTCAAATACACATTTATTGGATTATAACCAAATAAATGATTTATTTGGATCAAATAATTTTTATTTGATTCAAATAAAATTTTTTTTCAGTGTATACACTCAACAACTATAATATTCAAAGATTAACAAAAAGTAGCCTTAAGACAGCAAAGAAAATTGTAAAAAAGTATCGAAAAATTAAATTTGACGACTAAAATATACCCCTTAACACCCAAATGATCAAAATTTTCATTTTTATGAAAAGGAAAATTTAAAAACATTTAAAGATTAGATAATGTTCCAGCAAATCGATTCTATATGCGCTGTATGAAAGATCGCTTTTTGAGATTCTGTTTTAGGCGAATTCATTGAATTTTAAAAAAACATGTCCGCTATATTGGATCCGCCATTTTGTATTTTCTAAATTGAACTTCTGATTCTTAATCAGAAACCCCAAAGATAATTTTTTAAAAGTTGGATTATATTTTAAAATAATTTTTAAACGTAGTAAGGAATATATTTTTTTAAAACCTGCGAAGAATTATATTATTTATGAAAATAAATTGAACTCTTGCAATAAATGTCATTAAAAGTTTTTAAAGAATTGAATTCCTGTGAAAAACTTTACTATTTGTTAAAATAAAGAAATTATTGCAATGAATTTTATTAAATTTCTTTAAGTACGTAAATAAATTATTGAGAAAAAAATTTGAATAAAAAATTTTTTTTAGTAAAAATAATTGAATTTTTGAGAAGGATTTTGTTAAAATTGGAGGAAATAATCAATTTCTTTTAAAATTACATACTAAAATTTTTCTAAATTAATTGATCTGTACAAAATATGATGTCTCAATGTTTTTAAGTGACGCATAAATATTTCTGCGATATTCATGTATTTTTGTGTTCAAAACTTCAAAAGTAAATTGAATTTGAATAATTGATTTATGAAATTCAATTATATTTTCCAAACTTTCAATCATCAGAAATTATATTTGAAAATAATTTTTACAAGTAAAATAATTATTTTTTAAAAAATAAAATTTAATTTAATTAAGTTAAACAAAGTTCCCTTATTAATTCTTATTAAATAACTACCTTTAATTCATACGAGAATTAATTAATTAATTATATTAAATTAATTATAATAATAATAATAATAATAATAATAATAATAATAATAATAATAATAATAATAATTATTATTATTATTATTATTATTACTATTATTATTATTTATTAATTATTAATTGAATTATATTGAAACAATTTTAATTACAATTCTTCAAAAGTCTAATTTTTTTCACGGGTTTTAAATTAAATTATACACTCTTAAATTATTTTTATTTAATAAATGTAAAAATATCTATTTATTTTTCTATAGGAATGAAATTTTTACACAACTTTAACGTAAAAGCTTCTTGAAATTGAACTATTTCAAAAAATTTATATTCTAACGCATTTAACACTCAATTACAATATATGAAATTTTATCTGAAATTAACTTTTAAATAAATCTTTGATTACGAAGTTAAAAAGAAATTCAAGTATTTAAGTAGAGAAAAAAAATATTTATAGAATAATCGATTACTTATTAAAATTGAAACTTAAACCGAATTTTATCAAAAATTTTTTAATTAATTGATTTCATTCGAAGAATTTAAATAAAACTTCTAAAAATAACTACACTTCAAATTTTTTCTATAAGTAATTGAATATTTGTGAAATATTTTAATGTTTGTAAAAATATTTGATTGTTTGCGAAGGATTTTATTAAAGTTTTTATAAATAATTAAATTTTAGACAATAATTTAATTTTTTAATAATTTCAAGACAATTTAGAGAATATTTTAATTACTGCGAATAATGGAATTAAAATTGTATTAAAAATAAGTAAATTCCAATGAAAATTTTATTACTTTTATTCTAATTGGAGAAATTTAATTTATTTTTAAATTTTATTTGCGAATTATTCTATTAATTTTTCTAAAAAACTGAATTCTTTCAATAAAATTTATTGAAATAAGTGTATATATTAAAAATATTTTAACTTTGCAGCAGAGAATTTCATTATTTGTGACAAGAACTAAATTGTTTCCTAGAAATTTATAAAAAAATGTTTTAAATAATTTCTATAAGAAGAATTTTATTAGAAATTAAAAATAATTTTTTTATTTTAAATATTAGCAGACTTAAAGTAGGCGCAAACTTTTAAAAAAACAAGACAAAAGTCGTATTTAGCGTTTTTTGAGAGAAGTATAGTTAATTGTGTAATAGTAATAAATAGTATTTTTTTACTATAGAATTTATCTATATTGAATTAATTTTAAATAAAGTTGTTTAAAAGACAAATTTTTTTCATAATAATTTCCAAGTTCAATTATACCTATATTTAAATTATTTTTTCTCATCAAAGATATATAAATATTCATCTCCAGAATCAAAATTTTAAATAATTTTTTTTTTTAATTTTACTTTTAATTTTACTTTCAATTTTACTTTTAATTTTACTTTTATTTTTACTTTTAACTTTTAGTTTTTAATGTTAAACTTTTTGAAATTTGCATAATGTGTAAATATTTTCAAAATTTTAACATTATTTATGTTTGTAGTTATTGTAAATTTAGGATTTATAAAAAATAAATTGCTCACTCGGATGAAGTCTGTAAAGCTGGAAAAAAAGTATCATAATCTTTTGTGTTACACTGTTAACTAAAAATTATCAAATGGTAACGAATTGATAGCAAAAATATGGATGAAATAAAAAATTGATCCTGATTTTTGGCATCAATTTGATCCGCACTTTAGTATCAATTTGATACTTTCAAAAAAACTGTGTCCTTATTTTCATCCACACCGAAAAAAAATGTTCTCAATTTCAGACGATTCCTCTCCTTTTGCAGCATTTTTTCCTTTTATATGTGGGCACTAAATTTTTTTTTAAATTGAGAGGATTTTCCTCTTTTATATTTTCTATTAAATGTCACTTTTCAAACAGTTTGAAGCTGCATTTAGAAAAACAAAAAACAACATAAAAATCTTCTTTCTAGTATAAATTTGTTTCAATCAAAGAGGAAAATTTAAAATTCATCTTTTAATTAAAAAACATTCAAATATAAACAAAAATTCCTCTTTTTTGTTAATGAATATTTGTATATTGAAAATAAAATGTAAAAATAATTGATAAGCGGAATTTTCTTCTCATGTTGAGATTATATTTTTTTCGGTGCACGAATTATTAAAGTCTTTTTAATTAAAAAGTTCAAGAGATATCAGATTTTGACAAAGAAAATGTGGAAAACGTGCGCACTGCGTTATCTTTATAGTCAGGAATCGTCAGATTGGACCCCTTGATTTTTAAGGTCCATTACAGCTTTTCTCTGCTGGCAAGCTGGCAACCAGAGAACTGCGTGACAGTTGCATAACTAAATTCTCAACCAAATGTCAAATAATCTTTATAAGGAGAGCTCATTTGTAACTTACTGGGACATACGGTTCGTAATCTTAAAAAACATAATAAAGTTCACGATTTGATTCGTCAAAAGAAATAAAGATTGTCTCTAAACTCTAAAGTGGCTCATCCACTTTAGATTCTCAATTTTCCCCCTCGAAATTAAATAGATGTCCTAAGAAATTTAAGCTCTTCTCATTATCAACTTGTTGGGCGAAAGATATCATGTTTACCCGGTGGTTGTTGGTCGACTGGGTCTAGCTGTCTAGCAAGCAGGTCCTTTTTTTTGGGGTATTCTCTCTCCCATATATACTCACATGGTGGGCCTATATGGCGGCACTTTTCATCTCTATCGGCATCTTTGCGCCTAAGCCGACTGTCCTTATATACATATACGTTCAACTTAAGATTGGTTCTCAGGGTCCTCCCACTGCTTTCCTCAATGTGGGATGTTCTGCTTTCATCTCTACTACTTCATTTATAATAAATTGGAACGATTCTCTGTTTAGCTGAAAGTCAAAGATTATTCTAATGCCATTTCAAAAAATCCCCATTTTAACGACCTGTTTTCTAAACATTCCCAGAAATCATCTATTATGACTATATAGAGATATTTTGTATATGTTAAAAATATAAATATCATTTGGGGCACCCTTTTTTTCCTCTGAAAGCTAATTTCTTATTCCGTATTCGTCGGGCTAAATTTTCTTGTACAAATTCCAGGACAGGTGAAATAAATAGATGAATTTATTTTTTTTGATTTTTCTTTAAAAGATTTAGCATAAATTATAGTAAAAATTTATAAAGCTTGAAGAGAGTGCGGGGATAAATCTGACATCTTGACCGTGTTTTCATGCGTAAAAAATCGGATCTCGTAACGTGTCCCTCGATGAGTTGCAATCCCTTTTTAGGCTTGGTATAAATATATGAAAATGTCGGATCTGGTGTGCGCAAAACGATCTTTCGAGGAGAAGTAATTTGGATTTATCGAGTTGATCACAGAGCGAGTGTTTGTGTGTGCGAGGACCAGGTGTGAACTCGACGAGCCCAAAACTAATGGAGCCACAAATCAATGGAACGATGGGCCATCATTACTTTCGCCAACACAACGTGTTTACCACACACTATCTGATATAGAAGAGAACGGACGTAGGGGAGACACTGATCCACCTCTCATCCCTTATACGCTCGATCTATTGTATTGTATTGTGAGTGATGTGAGTGTGTGCTGTACCAAATTTTATTTGGTGGTACAACTTTTGGTTTCCCATTATATTCTTTATAGATATATATATGTTACCGTTGATGTCCGGAAAACTGGTAATGTGCACATTAACTATAGTAGTTAATCTGTGGGTTACCTCTGGGCGAACTCGTTAGAGCGCGAAAGGAACATTTTTTTTCTCACATTCCCTAAATATATAGTTAATGTGCTGTTTTCCTAATTAGCCTAATTTTTCTAATTTCTAGTTAGCCCGACAATTTTTCTAAGGATATCAAATCAAAACCAAAAACGTATATCAAAATTCTATGAATTTAATTTCAATAAGTCTTCAACTGAATTAATAAAGTTGCATTAACATTACACTGTAAAAAATTTTATCTAAAAATTCAACTAATACTTTGCAAATTTGCAAATCAGTTAAAATAATCACTTTTTTATTTAATCTAACACTGCTTCTATAAATAATTTTACTGCTCCTATATACTCAATTTTACTGCTTCTTCTTATGTTATTTTTAATCTTATTTTTTAAATTTGAGTAGTTCTCCGCACTTTTGGAGTAATGATTCCAAAAAGGGAATTTTTTGGGTCCTTCAAATTATTTTTCTCCCTAACCTACTACCGTACTATATAGACTCCAAACAGTTCTAGAGTTAGAATTTAAAATACCCTCTCTAACACCCAAAAGCGCAAAATCAAAAAATGTAATTTTTGAAAAAAGTGGGGGTTAACAACCCAAAAAAAAATTTTTCTACTACTATTGACATTGTAGTGGATTTCAATGTATTTTTACCCTCTGAACACGATCCCGAGACTCAAAATTGTTTACTACTTTAGGATTTTGGAAAAAGTGTGGGTAAAGACTAAGAAAGGTAAATTTCGAGGTTTTTAAAAAATTTTTTTTCTTTTCTACCTACTAAACTACAGACTACAATGAGTTCCTAAATAACAACGTGAAATATTCACTTAAAGACAAATAAGCGCAAGAGCAACAAAATTTTTTTGGAAATTTTGAAAAAAGTGGTGGTATAGACAAAAAAAATGATTTTTTTTACTACTACTGATATCGTAGTGGATTTCAAAGTATTTTTACCCTCTGAACACGATCCCGAGTCACAAAATTGTTTAGAACGTCAAGATTTTTAGAAAAGTGGGGGTAAAGACTCAAAAAAAAAAGGAATTTTCGTCATTCTTCGAATTAATATTTTTTCTTTCTAAACTCCTGTACTAGGGACTTTAATGAGTTTTTAAACTACAACCTAAAATATGCACTTTAACACCCATAAGCGCAAGACAAAAAAAATTAAATTAAAAATTAAAAAATTTTTAAGGAATAGTCTGACAAGCAATCGGAATAAAAGTTACTCCATAATGTCATAAATTCGTTTTTTTAAGTCAAATTAAATTACAATTTTTTGGTAGAAGCGTATAAGGAATTTAATTTTCTACACTTTTAACATTTTAAAGTAATATTTGAATAAAAATTATAATTTTTCATCAATAATAAATTAATTAAGTAACATAACCTAAAATCTAATTAACATTTAACATAACAGAAAATTGTAATTTTTATTCAAATTCAACTTTTAATCGTTTTAAATTTTCAAAATTAAATTCTCCACCTTTCCACCAAAAAAAAATTTAAAAAATTAAATTTTAATTAAAAAAAAAAAATTCCATTTGTTTTTCGGTTTTAAATTACAAAAGTGTACTATCTAAATCTGAATACTCTCTAAATTTGAATTTGCACTCAAAAAATTCTTTGTAAATTTAACTACTTTTTAACTATTCTCCTTATTTCAATAAGTCCCTAAAGATTTTAAAAAACTTGTATTAACCATAAAAAATATTTAAAATAATAATTGAGAATGTAGTTAGTGCAACAAGATTTTGTTGATATTTTTAAAATTTAACTATACTTTTCTTAATTGCTTGAATTCTAAATTTTTAACTACATAAGAAGTGGTAAAATTTACTATCGAAACAGTATTAGATCAACTAAAAAAGTAATTAATTTAACTACTTTTCACTCTACTACCCAATAATAGTTGAATTTCTTCAACAAATTTTTTTCAGTATGATAAAAATAACTGATAATTCAGTCAATTTTTGTTTTGCTGATTCAATTGGTCAAGTTTAACTGATTTTTCAGTAATTTTTTACTAAGAATTAGTCATTTTTTACTGATTCAGAAGCAAAAAGTGATTTACCAATTTAAATTAGTATTAAGTTTTGACTAATTTTTAGTAAAGAATTACTTTTTTTTAGTAGAAAACTATATCAGAACTTAGTTAAAACTGTTACTAATTTAATATTGGTAACCGAATCTGCACTATTTCAATAGTATATGGAAAACAATTAAGTCAGATTTTCAAAGTACATTGAAAAAAAGATTTTAATTGATTCAAATAACTGATTAATTGACTATTATCAAAGAAATATTTACTTGAATCAAATAATATTTAATGGAGTCAAATAAATGGTTCAATTCATATTTGAATCAATAACTTGAGTACTTGAAGCAAATAGCATTTAATTCACTCTAATAAATATAATTTGGTGCAATTAAATATTTAAATGATAGTCAATTAATCGGTTATTTAAATCAATTAATTTTTTTTTCAGTGTAGGAAACAAAATGCTGTGTGTCAATCTCTTACAAACAGAACAAGTGAAATAAATTTTCACTGCATACCAATCAGTGAAATTTCCACCTGAGACGAAGTAGTAAAAATTTAACTGATCCAAGTAAAGAGATTGTGAGAGAGCAGAGAATGTAAAGTTGTACTAAATATAAATGTTACGAAGTTTACAGATTTAGCTGCGACGATAATAATAGAAAGAACTATGAAAATTGATGTTTCATATCCCATCGCAGTTGTTCAATTAGTAATTCGTTGATTGGATCAGCCACACAGGATTCCACACAAAGATCTCCTGGGTGATGTATCATAAATATGACATATCCTGAGTGACATACCTCTAACCTCCTAAAGACATAATCGATCCTTCTTTTACGCAAAGGTGTCTGATTTTCCCGCAGGGGAAATTTAATATTCATTTTGTAAAATTAGTTTACGTCACATATCTTGATCACAATCAATCGAGTATGTCTTCCAAATTCAAATTTTTAGAGATCTATAACATAAAAAAAAAAAAAATGCAATGGAATGTGAGCACGCGCGATCTTCTTTTCAGAATGAATAAAAGGGATAAAAGAAGTTGACGAGAAAGCGAGCGAATGAGTATCAGAGAAAATTATTATTCTCGAGGTCCGGTAAAAGTCGAAATGGTGTGTGTGTGTTTGAAGGCAGTGACAAATGCGAGGCGCGTCGGCACGGTCAAATGTCCCCTGTGATCTGTCAGTATGCCCGCAATGGCCACGGGACCCACGCTTTTCGTTTATGTGTATATAGAGGTGTGTCCTCTCTTATACACACGGCTAGTTTTTACATTATTACCATTAGCTGTGACCGCATGGCTATGGCTTTATTACCACACAGCAGAATCTTTCTTTCTCTCGCACTGAAATCTATGGAGACATTTATATAGAGAGACCGACACATGATTAATGACTCGTTCACGAATATGGTTCAGTTAGGGAAAGCTTCGAGCCAACTGAAAGTTAGATCAAGCTGTTGCTTTGCTCTCAAATAATGTATTTTGGAAGAGCAAAGCATTAAGGAGGTTCTTCGGTTGCTGCTCTTGAGGAAATCAATTCCTGGTAAATTTTTCTGGAACTTTTGGAAAAATGTTTCAACGAGTATGGTCTAAATATCGCAGGTCTTCTGAGGATACAAAGTTGGGACGGAAAACGTTATGTTTCACAACAATTTTTGGTTTGATTCTTTTCGTCTCCTCTTAAGGATACAAAGTTGGGACAAAAAACGTTGCTTCACAACACTTTTTGGTTTGATTCCTTTTTTTCTTCTAAGGATACAAAGTTGGAACAAAAAACGTTGCATCATAACACTTTTCGGTTTAATTCTTTTTGGTTTGATTCTTTTTTTTCTTCTAAGGATACAAAGTTGGAACAAAGAACGTAGTTACATCATCAAATCTTTTTGGTGTTGTGAAGCAATGTTTTGTGTCCCAACAATGATCCCAAAACTTTTTTGGTTTGATTTTTTTTGTCTCTTCTAAGTAAACATTGTTGGGACACAAAACGTTACTTCACAACACCAAAAAGATTTGATTCTTTTTATCTCCTCTTGAGGATAAAAAGTTGGGACAAAAAATGTTGCTTTACAATACTTTTGGTTTGATTCTTTTTGTCTCTTCTAAGGATACAAAGTTGGGACAAAAAAGGATACTTCACAACACTTTTTGGTTTGATTTTTTTTGTCTCTTCTAAGCAAACAATGTTGGGACACAAAACGTTGCTTCACAACACCAAAAAGATTTGATTCTTTTTATCTCCTCTTAAGGATAAAAAGTTGGGACAAAAAACGTTGCCTCACAACACTTTTTGGTTTGATTCTTTTTGTCCTAATTCGGTATCCCAAGTGGAAGTGTTGTTAGCCAATGCTACTAAGGTTCTGACGTTGTAATCCAACATTAGTGATCAAAAATGTTCTTAACCTAATGTTAGGCTAGCCTAAGGTTAACTCTTCCACTTGGGATCCTTAAAAAAATCTGCGATGTTAAAAGATTGAAAACCATTTGCAAAAGATAAATCCTGATCCATTCAAGTCAGAACATCATCTTCTGCATGCGACTATATGACAATATTAAAAATCACCAAGTACAGCAGTATTTCTTCAGCAAACAATCTTGTTCGATTTTCAACAAGTTCAGACGGAGCTTGAACCTATCGCTAATAGAAAATGCTTTTTCGGCTCGTTCTATTGCTTTGTCGACGTGTTGTCACCAATTGTCGCGCGCTGCGCCCTACGAGTTTACACACAACAGGGTGACGCGCAGTTTATGCGATTCCATTGTCGGCTGGCGAGAAGCCGGTTTCCTTCGAATAGAGTTTTTCCCTCCCTCAATGGCGAGAGCGAGTCGCCATTATGCAGCTGTACATCGAATCAGATGCTGACTCCGCGAGATGTCTCCATCAGATCGCAGAGAATCTAGATCCCCCTTCTTCTCTTCGACGCTCGTTGATGCTCTTCGATGCGCCTCTTTATGTCTTTCTTTCTTGTAACTGGCGTGCGTTCGCATTTTATTACCGATCCTGAACAAGGCACAAGTGCGTTCAGAGCAAAATCTCCTATCAATTTTGTATTCTTATTTACATACCGTGCAAGCTGACTTCTCCTCAACTGTTTTTTTCTCGATGCTATCTTGTTCGTAAATACTTTGTGAAGAACCTTCAGTTCGTTGTCTTCTGTTTTTACCGCAAAAGAATCGTGATTTTTTAATCTATGTGTATGCTGTTATTTTATTTGTGTGATTTTTGGAACTAAAATTATACTCTCAAGGGTAAATTCAGTCGCAATAAACGGAATGTTTATCATCGTTTAAATATTGAATACTGCGTTGATTTAATAACATGTGCTATTAATTGTTGTACTACGGATTTAAATAAATCTTTAATATCCATTTCAAGCTATTTTTTATGGTTTAGCACACAACAGATACGTAATTTGAGATATGCAAAAATAATGCAACTAATACCACTTGTGAGAGAAAAAATGTTTAATTCTACGTTATTTGATAAATCTTCTTCAGACTTTATTTTTATCATTATAATGACGAAAATTTTCAGTGCAAATAGTATTAAATTGTAGAAACATATTATCTTATTGAAAAATGAGTTTTAATGCGATGACTAATGAGTTTTAAGACTCATCTACTGAAACTGACTATTTACTATACTCTTTTTTCGTTATGCAGTACTATTTGGTTAATTTTTTCAGATTTCAGCCACTCATATATAACTACTATATTCAATATTTTTTTTGTAGAATTTCTATACTTTTTAAATTTGCTAATACTAGAAATCCAAAAACGATTCTCAAAAATTATAATCAAATTCTTTAAAACGATTTAATTATTTTCAAAAAGTATTCGTAATTCAATTATTTTCAATAGTTACCTCATAAAATTTCGTAAAAGAATTCAATTAATTTAAAGTATAGAGTTTTTAAGAAAATTAAAAAAAATAAATTATTTAACAAAATTTTTAGGCAATTCTTCACAATAATTCAATTACTTTCACTATAATAGTAACATTTTTAATGAAAATTCAAATTAAAAAAACAATTTTGGCAAAAATTCGTCGTATGAATTCAATTATTTTCATAAATAATAAAACTCATCGAAGAATGTCAAGTATTTTTAATACTATTTTTAAATAATTAATCGTAAAATTCAATTTTTTTCACAAATAAAATTTTCCACAAGAATATTCAATTGTTTAAAAAAAATTTCCATAATCTTTATTATAATTTTAAAAAATTAATTTTTTTCAAATATTTTTTCATTTAAATTTCTAATCCAAAATTAAATTATTTTTCAAAATAACAAATTTTTTCAAAGAGATTCCATTCTTTTCAAACATTTTCATAACATTTTTCGCATTAATTCAATTATTTTCATAAATAATAAATATTCTTTTTAGGAATTCAATTATTGTTGATAATTTTAATAACATTCTTAGTAACTATTGAATTATTTTCAAAAATAATAAAATTTATAGCAGATTTTAATTCTTTTTAATATAATTTTACAGAAATTGCTAAAAAATGTAATTATTTAAAAAAATTTAATTTAAATTTATCTGAAAAATTAATTATTTTAAAAAAATGTCTTTTTTAATTTTTTTGAAGAATTTAATTATTTACAGCAATATTAATATCTTTCACAGGAATTCAATTATTTTCAAATATTGTAAAAAAATTTTTGGAATAAAATCAATTATTTTTAATACAATATTAATTAAATTTTATTCTGATAATAATTCAATTATTTTTCGAGATTTTAATACAATTCTTCCCAAGAATTCAATTATTTACATAAATAATTCTACGAAGGAATTCAATTATTTCGATACATATCAAAATTATTTCCAAAATTCAATTATTTTGAGGCAATTTAATAAAATTCTTTGTAAAAATTCAATTATTTACAACAATATTAGAATTTTTCTCAGGAATCAAACTATTTTTAAATATTTTACTAAAATTGTTCAAAAGAAATGAATTAATTCATATACAGTTTTAATTAAATTTTTTGAAACAATGCAATAACAATATTCATCACAAGAAGTCATTTTTTTTTTAAGTAATTAATTTCTTCTTCGAAATTCAATGATTTTCAAAAAATTTTAATAAAGTCGTTAGCAAGAATTCAACTATTGTCAACAATTTTAATTGAATTTTTTGTAAAAATTAATTATTTTTAAAAAATTTTCACAATTCAGTGATTTTCAATACTTTTCGAAAATTTCCAAATAAAATTCTATGTTATTTAAAAATTTTTTTGTAAAAATCTTCGTAAGAATTCAATTTTTTTCGTGAATAATAAAATTTTCTATGAAATTGAATTATTTAAATTAGAATTTGCATAAGATTAGTTGAAAGAAATCAAATATTTACACATTTCTATAAAATTCTTGGCAAAAGTATAAAATTATTTTTCTTAATATTTAAATTCTTTCATATGAATAATAAAATTTGTTGCATGAATTTAATTTATTAGCAGGATAAGAAGGAAGTAAATATTTTTTATGAAAATTACGAAAATGTCCGTAAAATAAAAAATATGAACTACAATTTTTGTCAGTTTTGTAAAATGTCTATAACGAGATTTTTTTATAATAGTGAAATTTATTTTTTAGATAGCTATTTTTTACTACCATTCTTTTTTTTAGTTTAAAAGCTATTTTTGCTTCGTTTTTAAAATTAACTGTCGATTGCGAAATCTGTAGTTTCTTAATTCAATACCGTAATTATTGATTTTAAAATATTTAATTTAATTTAATACCATTGGTGCTATTGGGTCAATAGTTTTTTCAGTGTAAATTCCTTTTTTTCCTTTTTCTTAATTCCTTTTTTTGACGATTCAATTCGAAATTTTAGACGCAAATTATATTTGGAAAATGTAAACACTGAAAAAAATTTGATTAAAATCTTCAACTTCCACTACCTATAGTTGAGTGGAAAGTTGTTAAATTAATAACTTTTTTAGTTGTGCGAACAATTTTTGTGTAGTTGATTTTTACTACTTTTAATGTAATTAATAAATAATAGTTCAGATGACTAAAAAAAAGTATAGTTAAATTACAAGAACGACTACAAAATCTGATTACACCAACTACATTTTTAGTTCTTTTTACTATTTTTCGGTAGTCAATATAACTTTTTAAATTCAGTTAAGAACCTATTGAATCACGCATTAGAGTAGTTAAAAAGTAGTCAAACCTAAATTAGAAATTTTTTTGAGTGCAGGAAATGCAAAACGTAGGCCTAAGTTTAAGCTTTAATTTTTTGGCGATTGAATTGAAAGTTTTTGGCCGCAGACTATAATTCATAATGTAAGATGAATGTACATAGGAAATGCAAACAGTAGTTCTGGATTTTCGAAGGCGTTTGAATTTTGGACGTATAGGATTACTTGGACGGCGTCAGAGATTATTTGGAAAAAAGGTGGCAATGTCATCGAGCGACATTGAGGCATCACGTGACGCCATTGTGGTTCTAACTGCGAACGACAACCCACAGGATACGCTATGAGATCCTGCAGGACTAATTTACAGAGCCCACCACTCTATCTTGTTGCATTGGATGACGACATTGATGGATACATTGTTGCTCCCATTGTGTATATTGTGACATGAAAATCGAGATGCATGCCTTTTTTGTTTGCTTGTTTGTGGCTCTCCGTAAAAACTCGGGGCACATCTCCTTTCTCCATCAATATATATAAATCGCTCGCAAACCCTCGCAGATAAACCTCAAATCAAAATCGTGGAAAAATAAACTTTTCGCTCCTTTAAATCTAATTAAAATTGTTTTAATTTAACAACTTTTAAAAAATCTAATGAAATTTTTAAAAAAATCTAGTTTTATTAAAAAAATCTAGTTTTATTAAAAAAAATCTAATCATAAATTAAAATAAATAAGAATAATTCATTTTTACTCAAATAAAAAAATTCTAATGTAATTAGTAACATTGGACTTGCGAGAGAAGCCTGACAACGAATCTAATGCCAGATTTAAAAAAATTCAAAATGGCAGATCTAATATGGCGGACCTTCGGCAGGCGTCGCACTCTGTTATGAGTTTAAAAAAAGTAGGAAAAAGTAGTCTCGATGACAAAAAAAGTAGGAAATAGTAGCCTTGGTGACAAAAAAAAGAATTAAAGAATTGCATTAAAAACTTTTTAGAAAATCGAACTTTCAAAGTATTTTAATTTAATAATTGATAAATAATTCAATTTTATAAGGAGTCACATTCTAATGTATTCACGTTTCTTAGCGCGAAGATTAATAATCAGACTTTTTATTAGTTAATTTAAAAAAATACACACTTCAAATTTTTAAATAAAATTCAATTTTCGCAGTTTTTTTTTGTTGAAAATTTTGAAAAATAAGATTTTTTAATTCTGTTATTTCAAGATAATTGAATTTTTATATACAAATAATTCAAAATTTTTGATGTAATTGAAATTTCTTTACACTTTAATGAAAATAATTTACTTCTTTTAGAGAATATTATTCAAATTTTTCTAAATAATCAAGGGAAATTAGTCACCTTAATAATTATAATTTTATTTTTAAAAATTTATTCGCAATACATTCAATTATTTTCATAAATAGTAAAACTTAGACAAAATTAAATTACATTTAGGAATTTTATTAAACATTGTAAAAGTTAAAGTATAAATAAAGACCAGCGAAAACAAACACTATTTTACATCTTCTCACTACAATTTATTCTGGTCAACACCAAAATACATCTTTAAATATTGTAAAAGTTCAATTATTTCTATAAATAACTAAAATCCATTTATATTCTCTACAAGAATTCAATTATTTTCTAAAATTTTTCTTAATTTGATAATTTGTATGTCTACTATTTTAATAAAATTCCAAAAAGTATTTAATTATTTAAAAACAATTTTGACAAAATTCTGCACGAATATTCAATTATTTTCTAAAAGAATTGAAAATTTCATAGGAATTGAATTATTAAAAATAGAGTTTATCTGAATTTTTTATTTAAAATCAATTATTTGAAACTTTTTTTATAAAATCCTCGCAATAATTCAATTACTTTTATAAATAATAAAACTCATTGCAAAAATGGAATTAAGTTTAATACAATTTTAATCAAATTCGTTGAAAAATGCAATTATTTTTAAAAATTGGATTAAATTTTGTCTAAAGAATTCAATTATTTTCATAAATTTCCATAAAATTTAAAAACAAAATAATTCAATTATTTTCAAAACTAATGAAATTCTCCATAGAAATTCAATTATTATTGAAATTTATTTTGAAATTCTCCAAAATTTCAATTATCTTTATAAATAATTAAATTAATTCTCTACAATTGTATTATTTTGAAAAATTTTAATAAAATTCCACGCAAACATTTAATTATTTTTATAAATATGTAATAACATTCATTTGAAGGATTCAATTACTTTTATTAATAGTTAAATTCTATGCAGAAACTCAATTAGTATCAATAAACTTTAATGAAATTGAATTAATCAAATTTTCAATTACAATTATGAACAGATAAGATTTTTTGGGAGAAATTGAAAAACTTCTTTGTTTATAATTAAATTATTTTCCAAATTGTAGATATTTATGTTCGAAATGAAATAAATAAAAATTTGAAGGTTAAACCCAATTTATAATCAGTCACTATTGATAGAGTAAATGTCGGTAAAATTATTTCCTATTATTTTATTGGCGGTCGTTTTTTATTAACGATTTTAGTTTTTAACACTGTTTTTAAATGGAAATGTGAAAACTAAAAATGTAAATTTGACTATTGGTTTAGAAAAGTAGCTTTTAGTAGCATTAGGCTCAAAAAAGTAGCCAAAAAGTAGCCTCGTATGAAAAAAGTATCAAATACACAGAAAAAAAGAAGTGTTGTTTTAACACTAAAAGTAGTGTTAAAACAACACGCAACATTTTTAACCCATACGATGTGATTTTAACCTACATTTTATGTTAAAATAACACCATGAGTGTGTTAAAATTAATGCATATTTTTAATGGCTGTTAAAATAACACCATCTTGAAAACTACACGCAACAAATTTAACACATATTTTTTTGTGTGTAGTAGCTTTTAGTAGAAGAGTGCGAAGCCTGCCTTAGGTCTAAAATATTTCGAGTTATAAGTTGTAGGTTAGGTTATAATATTAGAATAAAATTTTGTCAACTAACCTTGAAATTTTATTATTTCTTATTCTCACAGTTTTTCTAAGACTCAAAAGACGAATTAAAATTGTCGTGGTGGAACGTTTTGATACTTTTTTTTTGTCTCAATTTAATAACCTTTGTAATAAACTCAAATGTGAAAAATAAAAATAGTTGGATGAATGTTTTAAAATGTATTGAAAGGATATAATTTTCGTACACAACACACTTATAAATGCGCGGATATTTTGTATACATTTCGAATGTTTTCATGAATTAAATAAGTTCTGACACGTTCGCAATTTGATTCGCACAATTGCACAGGGGTGATTTTGATTACAAAAGGGAGATTCGGTCACATATATATTGTATATATAGTGTATTAGATGCTAAGTGGAGCATTCTCACTTGAAATTTGCACCGTTGCGCCATTCACTGTAGATTATCCCCATCCAGGATTACCGCGGTCGAGTGACTGAGGTGTCAGGATTCTCTCGAGCTAATTCTCAGGACCTCTTGAATACAGTTTCGATTTTATAGAATCACAAAAGATACATTAGAAAAGTAATAGACGCATTTGTATCGTCTTTGGACACCTATGATGGTGGGCGCGTCGACTCAAATTACCTGGAGACACTCAACACACAATTTTGATTCCATTTTATTTCTCACGCAACGCGTGACAGTTGCCTATATATATGATCTCAAGAAATTTGTCTTGAAGTGGCAGTTCAAATTTATTACTATTCCATACAGTCCTTTCTGTTATTTTTTTAACCCTCTGCGCACCTACACGCTGACTTGTCCCTAATATACTCTCTTATCCCATCCGCTCTCCGTTCTTTTAAATGATATTTCTTATCTGATTAATTTAATATTAAATACTTTCAAAAACGTTAAAAGTTTTGTATTTTAAAAAAGTGGGGGTAAACCAGAGATAATAATTTTTGTTTTTTTTACATCGTAATCGTTTTCAACGTATTTTTGTCCGCTAAAAACGATCCCAAGTCCTAAAATTGTTTAGCATGCCGGGATTTTGAAAAAAATGGTACAAAAGACCGGAAAATCATTTTCTAGGGTTATTATTACCACTTTTCTCTAAAATTTGACATGCTAGTAAATTTTGAGAGCGGAAATCGAATTCAGCTGTCAAATTTACATTGAAATCGATTCCAATATCGAAAAATAAAGAAAAAAAATAATTTTTTCTGTGTTTACCCCCACTTTTTTCAAAATTCTCTAGTTTTCGATTTTGCGCAAAGGGTCTTCAATAAAAACACATTTCTAGCTAAGGACAACAGTCCAATAAGTAAAATAAATTAAGATTTTTTTGGACGTTTCTAGCATATGGCAAATTAAGGGGAAAATATTAATTTAAAAAATTTTGAATTTCGAAAAAGTGGGGGTAAACTGAAGAAAATAATTTTTTTCGTTATTTTTTATATCATAGTCGTTTTCTAAGTATTTTTGCCCACTAAACACGATCCCATGTTCGGAAATTATCTAGCAAGTCATGATTTTGAAAAAAGCAGGACAAAAGACAGAAAAACACTTTTTCTTCGTTATTATTATCACTTTTCTCTAAAATTTGAAGTGCTAGTAAATTTTGACAGCAGAAATCGAATTCAGCGGACAAAATTACTTTGAAAACGATTCCAATGTCGAAAATAATGAAAAAATATTTTTTTTTGGTTACCCCCACTTTTTTTTTAAATTCTCTTTCTTTTTCATATTCCGCATAGGGACATACCTGTAAATTAAAAAATTTACAGGTTTACAGTTAAGAACAACAAATCAAAAAATAAAAGCAAATCAAGATGTTTTGAACGATTCAAACACGACAAGTTAGGGTAAAAGTATTTTTAAATTTTTGAATTTCGAAAAAGTGGGGGTAAACTAAAGAAAATATTTTTTTTTCCTTTTTTTTGTACATTGTAGTCGCTTTCAATGTATTCTTGTCCATTAAACACGATCTGAAGACTTAAAAATGTCAAGCGGATAAAATGATCCCAATATCGAAAATAACGAAAAAATTTATTTTTTGAATGTTACCCCCACTTTTTTGAAAGTTCTCGATTTTTTAAATTTTCTTATAGTCTTAATGAATAAGTTTTGAAAGTATAGCAGGGCAATTATAAACAAAAGCAAACCAAGAAGTTTTGATTGTTTCTAGCACGTCAGATTATAGGGTAAAATATTTTTAAAAATTCGAATTTTGAAAAAATCGGGGGTAAACATTTAATAAATTATTTTTTCGTTATTTTTTATATCGGGAATTTAAAAAAAATCGTTTTTTGTTATGTTTTTATGTCTTGGACGTTTTTATCATACCTTGAGTTGGGGGAAAAATTTCAAACTTTTAGAATTTTGAAAAAAAGTGGGGGGAATCATAGAAAAAATCATTTTTTTCGAACTTTTCGACATGGGAGTCGTTTCCAACGTATTTTTAGCCGCTGAGTACGATTTCTAGTCTCAAAATTGTCTATCACATGAGGCTTTTGAGAAAATTGACAAAGATGTCTCTGTTTTCGAAAAGAACTCGATGAATATTTTTAATAACCACTAGATGACTACATTTACATTTATCGAGTTTCTAGCAACGATTTTCATTGGAATTTATTAAATTTTTTTAATTTTCGTATTTTGAATTTATTAATTCGCATGTTCTATTATTACACCTGCCTGGGAATTTTTTTTTGTCTTAATTTTCTTCAAGCGTGAAGAAACAGGCTCTCGCATAGTGTAGTGCCGTGCGGACTTGAAAACTCGTTGCGAATGCAATGCCCGAAGGATAGTTGCACACTCAACTACCGTTTGCCGCTATTAAAATAAATAGTCCATTATCCGTAACGTCTGGCCTAATGTGTTGTACTTAGGATACAAAGCCCTCGCGGATAATCCTGAACAACAACAACGGGGCCGCATCATTGTTTGGTGATGCCGCGGGCTGCGCGCCAACTATATAAACAGAAAACCGCCACTACTATAAATATATCGTTCGTGCCATTGACGATGAACCGCAATAATGACGCTCCTAAACATTTGCATCAATTATCATTCGAATCGAGACCAGAAACATAAGCTTTTTAATTTTTTAATTTTTTAATTTTTTAATTTTTTAATTTTTTAATTTTTTAATTTTTTAATTTTTTAATTGTAATATTTGATTGTAGGTAAACAATTTTTATACAAAAGGCATTCAATTTTAATGTAATAGTCCGTTAAATTGGAATTTAGTTTTGGTTATAATTCCATGACTCGGATGTTTTCAACTCGTATGTTTATGTTTGGTGCGGCGTAGCGTCTTCAGATTACCCGCAACAATAATTCTACGTGTGTAATCAGGCGGTAGATTGGAAAAAACGTAAATCAAAACGGAGGTGTTATTTTAGGTTCGACTAGAAAATGTTTGTAGTCTGAATGCGGATAAAGAGCGCGGTGCGATACAAACAAAACTTCCATTCCCAAACAACAAAAACTGCCACTCATGGGTCGACTGATTCGGAATCACTTTCCGAGCTTATGATTCTTTTCCAGTTCCTTGCGAATCTCCAGGGTACGATGAGAATCATTTATAAAGAAAACAGTGTTGTATAATTGAATTCGTCAACATCAAAGAAAATTCCAGGATTTTTCCGACAAAAATCTAGGTTGCCACGCAACCTGGAAAATCTGGAAAACTTGAAAATGTCAGGGAATTTTGTAAAAATTGACAAAAACCTAGGTCAGGGAATTTTGATCGAAATCCTGGAAAACTGCTGTTTTCTAATTGTACTTATTCTAGAAATCTAAATTAACTTAAAAATTTCAAAATTAATTCAATTTTACATTGAGAATATTTTTTTTAATTCAAAAATAATTAGTGAACCAAAAAAATCTTTAAATTAACCATATTTTATAATTCAATTAAACATAATTTTTATTCAGTCAAATTTAGTATGTATGGGATCAAAATTATTATGTTTAATACAAATATAATTTTTTGTTGACTGTATAACAAGGATAATTATGTTTTATTCAAATATATTGTTCTCTCAGTGTAAAAGTGTTGCGTTTACGATTTTCATAATAATTAAATGAACTCAAAAACATTTTCATTTAAAATTTTTGAAATTTCAATTTCAAATGAATTTGATTGGAAATTAAAAAAACATAGAATTTATAAATAAATTTAAATAACTAAATTTATTCTGAAATTAGTTAAATTTTCTAATGCATTTAATTGATTTTTTTAAATAATGAATTTATAGGAAAATTTTAGTTAAAAACACTAAAAGAAATTGAATTTCTGCAGTAATTAGATATTACTGGAGAAAATCAATTATTTTTTAAAATAATAAAATTCTTCTCCGAAATTCAATTATTTTAATTTTTTTATTTATTCTTCTAAGAATTAAATTATTTTTCAAAAAAAATTTTCAATTTAATGAAATTTTTTTTGGAACAATTCATTTTTTTCAAAATAATTTTAATAAAATTCTTCGTAGAAAATCAAATTAATAGGTTAAAAAATTTACAAAAATATTACTAATTTCAATTATCTTTATAAATAATACAATTTTCTCCGGAATTCAATTATTTGGGAAAATTATAATAAAACTCTTGGCAGAATTTCAATTATTTATAATATATTTTATAAACTTTGGTTTCAGCAAATTTCTCGAAAAGTAAAATTATTCTACAAAATTTTATGACAATTCGTTAAAAAAATTCAATTATTATATCAATTTTTAAAAATAATTAAGTTTTCAAAACGTCAGTAGAATTAGTTTTTTTAAAAAAAGTTTACCTGTTACTTTTTTACTGTAACTTCTTTAAAAATTATTTTCATCATTACGATTATTATTTTTAGAATTTTCAAATAAAATTTTTCTCTAAATCAATTAATTTTAATAATTTTCAAAATAGTTCTTCGACAATTTTCAAATCCATTTGTTTACAATATTCAATTTTATAAAATTTTAATTATTTGTAAATTCTTCAATGAAATATATATGTAAGGAAATTAAAACTTTAATTTTTATCTAAAGTTTTAACTGAAATTCATTTTAAAAATCAATTGTTATCAAAAAATTCTACAAGAATTCAATTATTTAAATACAAACAAAGATAATTAATACAATAATTCAATTTTTCTTAAAATTCAATTCGGGTAAAGAAATTTATCAACAAATTTTTTAAATAATAGAATTCTTTCTATTAATTTTAACAAAAATTTTACAAAATAATTACATTTTTTGAGAAAATCGATTAAAGTTCTATTAAATACAAATGATTTTTGGAAATTTCAATTTTTTTGGAAAATAATTGAAATTCTGCATTGATTTTTGGAAATTTTAATTTTTTGGAAAGATATTTGAACATTCGTGTAGAATATTATAAAAATTTTTGTTTAATAATTGAATTTTTTACTATAAAAATAAATAATTTATTAAATAATTGAATGCTTCTTTAAAATTGAATTTTCATAATGAATTTTATCAAATAATTTTTAAATAACTGATTTCTCTTGGAAAATTTTAATAAAAATTTGTATGAATAATTTCATTTTTTAAGAAATTTGATAAAAATTGTACATCTATCAAAAATAATTAAAAATTCTGCCAAGAATGTTATTAAAATTTTTCAGAAATGTTTGAATGTTGAAAAAAATTTAATTATTTATAAAAGTGATTGAAAATTTTATTAAATAATTTAATGTTTCTTTAAAATTGAATTTTCATAAAAAATTTTATCAAAAAATTTTTAAATAATTGATTTCTCTTGGGAAATTTTAATAAAAATTTGTATGAATAATTTCATTTTTTAAGAAATTTGATAAAAAATGTACATCTATCAAAAATAATTAAAAATTCTGCCAAGAATGTTATTAAAATTTTTCAGAAATGTTTGAATGTTGAAAAAAATTTTATTATTTATAAAAGTAATTGAAAATTGATGAGAATTTTTGTAAATTTTTGAACATAATTGGATTTTTGCAAAGAATTTTATTTCTTTTGAAAATAATTGAATTTTTGAGACGAATTTTATTAAATTTTCTTTTTAAATAAAATTCAATTCAATACAATAAAAGTCATTAATAAAGTTCAATTATTTTTTTCATTTTAAATTATTGAATTCTTTTGTTAAAATTTTTTGAAATAGTAGGCATTGAAAATAATTGGATTTTGAAGAATTATCAGAAAAAATTTATTTTTTTTCGAGAATTATTTACGAAAAAAATTTTATCTAAAAAAAAGTAACTACAAATGAAAAATAAATAACTACAAATTTCTCTATACATATGCAAAATTTTCAGTTGTTTCAGCAAATATTTTCGCTATTCTAAAGAAACTCATCGCTGTTCCAGGGGAACATTTTTTTCGAATTTAATTCTTTGAAGAATAAATAAAAAAAAATAATTAAATTTCGGAAAATCCGAATTTCTATATGAAAAAAAAATGATTAAATATTTATTTAAAAATGAAGTTATTGATTTTTTCGAGTAAGTTTCTAATTAATAATAAATGCAGTTTTAAAAATCTGGAAAATTACATTTTTTTATCTCGATAACCAGGAAAAGTCGCAGGGTATTTGAAAAGAGCAAAAGCGTGGCAACCCTGAAAATATTCGAAAACTGTGTGTGGTATGTAGAAAACTTTCTTGAATTTTTGATTTCTTGAAGATTAGTCTAAATATGATATATGTCCCGCAACTGTATAAGTGGATTTAGAGAAATAACTTTCGAGAAATATGACACTGAAGGTTTACTGTTGTAAATGTCATTTCATTCGCTAAGGCGAACCTATTGTGTCCTTATGTTTGCAACATTTCACAACAAAAAGACGCCCTTCATTATGGAATTACGTAACTGTAAATTGAGCAAATACAACAAGAACCAGGAGCCAGGTTTATATTCCTTTATATTCTTACTGGCAAAGGGATATCAGATTACGCAGAAAAACTACATTATCTCTATTATAGACATCTATATCGAAATTGAAAAAAAACCAATAGTTGCATTCACATTGATCAAAATTATAACAATAACAATAAGATATTTGATCAAAATTTAAAGCTGGAGGAAAATAAAATAGCTGCTCCGCAAAGTTAGAAGAACGCGGAGGGAATTCTTACATTTCACTATATATAACGGAATGAAGGAACAAAAAATGTCTAGAAATCAAGAAAAAAAGTTACATTTGACAGCTAATAATAATCAATTTTTCAAAAAGTTCTGGGCTGTACACAATGATATTATGTTACAACGAAAAATTAAGGGGGACAAATTTCAATTTTACAATTTCTGTTATACGACGTCAAAAATCTTATTTTTAAATTCTTATTTGATGTTTTCGTGTTTCAAAAAATTGTCCAATTATCAAATTTCATTCTTTGAAGTATTGGGTGGGAATTTTTTTAATTTTATTTGTCATAATATAATATTCATAGTCTGAAGTTTTTTTTACGTGAATTGACATTTGACATCATTTTCAAATGTTGGAAATAATATCTTTTATGCACTAATAAAAAAATTTTAAATGAAAAAAGATATAAATAAATAAATTATTAATTAAATAAATAAATTAAAAATAAACCACTGCTACTGCAGTGCTGTTAACCAAACGTTAAATAAAAATATGATCCAAATGATTAAATTTTTTCTTCGAAAGCAAAATTTGTTACACTAAAAAAAATGTTTATTTCAATCAGATAAATATTTGTTAAAGCGAAACAAATAAAAAAAGTTAAAGCGAAAAAACTTCATTTGACCGAAAAAAAGAAATAAAAATATTTTTCATAAAAGTTATTGCAAAAAGAAATTTTTGAAATTTTTAAAAATTTAGCATTTATTACAGGACTTTTATTAAAATATAGAACATAATTAAAGTAACTGAATTTTGACAAAAAAAATCTTTAATTTATTGAATATAATCCATTTTATTAATAATTACCAAAAATAATATTACTATTGAACTTTTATTAAAATTATTAATTGAAAATTAAATTCTTTTAAATAATTTTATAAAAAAAATTTTTGTAAATAATTTAATTGTTTTGACTTTTGAAGAAATTCTGTAACTTCTTTTTAAAAGCAAATGTAATTTTTTTGAAATACCTCATTTTAAACGAAAAGTTTTTAAAAATAATTGAATCAAACAAAAAATTTTTTCACGCTTTCAAAATTATCGTGTCTGATAATAATTATAATTAAATATTTGACTATTCACACGTTTATTAAAACTGTATTGAAGATAATTGAAATTCTAAGAACAATTTTATTATTTATAAAAATAATTTAATTTTGTCTATTAATTTTACTATAACATTTAAAAATAATTGAATTGTTTTGAAGGATTTATTAAAATTTTAGCAGGCAATTGAATTTTTTCAAAAAATATTATTGAAAATTTTTTAAAAATTGTATTCTTTTATAAAATTTTAGAAAAAATGTATTTTTGAAATATTTTATAACGAATTAAGAAAAAAGATTAAATTCTTTCTATAAAACTATTTTTTTTGTAGAAAATAATATAATTTTTGTAAAGATTCTACTATTTAAAAAAATACCTGAAATTCTGCGATGAGTTAATTTAAAACACTAACACTGTGAATCGTATAAGTATTTTACTAATTATTTATTATAGCCAATGTGTAGTAATAGCATAGTAAAGCAATTAAATTGCATTGCTTTAACTTCATCATTTATGAACATGATTTTCAAACTTATTTTTAATCAAATTTGTATACAAAAATGTATAGCATAAATTATGAGATTCTACAAATCAAAAATTGAAATATTTAAGTTATTTTATTATTGTATTTTAACATTAACAAAAGTATAATTATTAAATTTAACTAAATTATCTGTTCAAAAATTAAAATTAGATATTTTATCTCAAAAATAATATTTATACACTGAAAAAAAATTTATTTGATTCAAATAACCGATTATTTGACTATTATCAATTAAATATTTACTTAAATCAAATCATTTTTATTTGAATCAAATATTTCAGTATTTGAAGCAAATATTATTTAATTGATTCAAATAGAAATTATTTGATTTGAGTAAATATTTATTTGATAATAGTCAAATAATCGGTTATTTGAATCCAATAAATTTTTTTCAGTTTAGTTCAATAAATTAGAAAAATTTATTATTAAAAAATAGATTATAAAGTGACAAAATTTTTAATTTACCTTCCTTAACTTTTTATTGCAATTAGCAATTGTTAAAAATATTTATATATTATCGACAAGATTTTGTTAATTTGAAGATTTGAATAGCATATTTTGATACATAAATTTTTATTATGTAAAATCTCATACTCGATCTCATAATTTATGCATTACATTTTAGTTTACAACTTTTACGAAAAATAAGTTTGAAAATTATGTTTACAAATGATAAATTTTAGGTTAGAATTTAACTTTAAGAAAAACAAATGAATTTAATTGTAATTACCTCACAGCTGTACTAAAATAAATAATTAGTAAAATACTTAGGAATTACAGTATCAGTGCATGTTTTTAATTAATTATTAATTATTAGTTGTTAAAAAGAACAGAAAATTAAGGAAAACTGATTTTTCTGTCAATTGCTTCTGCGACTGCGTTGAATTCACTGATTTAATTCAGTAATATTACACTGAAAAAAAATTTATTTGATTCAAATAACCGATTATTTGACTATTATCAAATAAATATTTACTTGAAACAAATCATTTTTATTTACTCACAGGTAAAAATAATTTAGAAAGTAAATTTGTTTAAAAATAAAGTAAAAATAATTCTTGAACTGAGGTTTTTAATTATAATTTATTTTGATTGTTTATTTAAAGGAGTGGCGTTTATAATTTTATAATTGGTAGGTGAATTTTAAAATACGAGAGACGTTGGCGGTTTTGGAATTGAGGAGAGAACGCCGACTTATTCATCCAAATTGGTGAATTAATTCTAAAACGGATTTCATCCATATGGACGATTAATTCCTGGGTCAAAATTGACTTTTCATCCTCAATAAAATTGAAGGAAATATTCTTGGCTGACTGTTCTCTCCGACCAGCGTCATCGTCTTCGTCACCTCAAGCGATAAGTTTTTGTCTTAATTATTGTTTTGTTAATTGTTTAATATTTATTTTTATAATTGATTCTATATGTTTATGATTTTCTAATTTACTTTTTAATTTTACTATCAATTGATAATATTTTTAAATTTGTATAATTCTAATTGTGTGTGTATGAATGTGTTTGTGTTTTGGAACGCGTCTCGCAAAATATAGAATTTTTATGTAATATATTCAATTTTCTATAAGAATAATTTCAAGAAGAAAATCAATTTATAATATTATTCCGGAAATAAATAATCATTGTAATAATATTTGACGAATAATTAATTTGATATTTCTCTACATTATTTTTGTTTTAATTAGTGTCTTATTTTGAATCGTTTATTTATTGTGAATTAAAAGAGTAATTGTTACAATCTGAGTACTGTTGGATTCAGTGGTATTTTCACTGATTTAAATTTAGAAAGTGAAAGACACTTTTTTCAAATTAATTCAAATTAATTATCAAGTACGTAATTTTTTGAAAATTTTTTCAACTGGCACAACTGTTGTCGCTCCTAATTTAATATTACAGGACGGTTGTATATAAATAGGCGGTTATTTTTCGCTAATATTTTGTATTCTTCATTTGTGCTCTCTCTGTGTACTTTCTTTATGAGCGAGCGTCATCTTCCTTCACTGTCAGTTTGTAAATTCAACCCTGCGCGTATCTAGGTTTATATCAGAGAGACCATGGGTTCGGGTCATGGCCCCTTTTGTTGTTTGATGATGTTGTTTCGCTTCGTTATTGGTCGCAAGGTTGCTCGAATATACAACTATACATATATGTACATATTTGCCACTGTGTAATACAGTAGCCACGCTAGAGGGTCGTTTTTGGAAGCATATGGGTGAGTATCGAGTTACAAGACGTTTGTCATCATCAGAACAGTTATTGTTCCTTATTGTTAGATCCAGGGGTGCTCTTGAATTTTCAAAAAATGTCGGTCAACTTTTTCTGTTCACTTCACAGCCTCTATCCTAGCTTCTATCGCAAACTATAGCGCGCTTATACATATATTATATTCGAGGATGTTTCCGCTCGATGAATATTAATCTAATAATATATTTTCTAGGTAGACAAAATAATCTGTATGTAATATTAGATGTTTTATATAAATAGTATACATGCCATAAAAGCTATTTTCAAAGCTACAATTTCTTTGTCTAGAGAAAATCGAAAAGTAACGGATTTTCGCCTTAATTGCACTTCAGTTTATCCAAAAACTTCTCATCGAATTAAAAAAAAATTTTATGATCTTCTAAAAAGAGCAGGTAGAGGTAAAAATGCCGATAAATCAGAAACTTACCCAAAAAGCGGGTTTTTTTTCAAGTTCCAGTAACGCGATACCTTAAATCAAATCGATCATTACGCGTAATCAAGCGGGTAACCGGTTAAAATTTCGAATCGCAACCTCATTTTATTTGTATTTAACGGAGAGAGGAACCCCTTTTTGGGTAGGGCAGCTGGATTTTTTTATCGAGTTTCCCGGTAAATTAAGACTTTTTTTCCCTATAATTTGAGCTGCTTTTAACCCCGATTCCGTAACCCATTGATATTTGGGTTTTGGAAATATTATATATGTAATAACTTCACGCAGGAAAGTTTGGCTCGTCAATCAAAATCTACCTGAGTTTGAAACATTTTTTTTTACTGGTAAAAAGTGGATAAATGGGGATTTAACAGCATGTGGCTGTGAGATTCTTGGTGTTAATTCGGCCGCTCATTTTTCTCTTGATATTGAGTAAATTAAGTTTATATTTTTTAGGGAAGTGTGAAATATACAATTTCTCTAAATTCTACGATATTCTAGTCAATTTTGAGAGAAGAAGTCGTATTCAGTGGAGAAAAATACGTTGGAAACGACTTCGATATCGAAAATAACGAAAAAAAATTATTTTTTTATGTTTACCCCCACTTTTTTCAAAATTGAAAAACAATTTTTTGTGTCTTTTAATCTATATTACCACTTTTACCTGAAATCTTACATAGAAGGCAATTTCGATAGCAAAAATTGAATTCAGGGATCAAACATACTTTGGAAACGACTCCAATATCGGAAATATTGAAAAAAGTGATTTCTTTTATATTTACCCCCACTTTTTTCGAAATTAAACAATTTTTTCGTGTCTTTTAATCTATATTACCACATTTACCACAATTGTTACATAGTAGGGAATTTTGATAGCAAAAATTGAATTCAGTTGTCGAAAACACTTTAAAAACGAAGCCGATATGGAAAATAACGAAATTTTTCAAAATTCAAAAATTCTTTTTTGATTTTTTGTCTTTATTTCGACTTTTTACTAAAATTTTACATACTAGTCAATATTAAGAGTAATAATTAAAAGCAACGATCAAAAATACTGTCGAATTGTCTCCGATATCGAAAATAACAAAAAAAATTATTTCTTTTATGTTTACTCCCACTTTTTTCAAAATTAAAGAATTTTTTCTGTCTTTTGATTTATATTACCATTTTTACCCGAAATCTTACAAACAAGGCAATTTTGATAGCAAAAATTGAATTCAGGGATCGAAAATACTTTGAAAATGACTCCGGTATCGGAAATATTGAAAAAAATTATTTTTTTATGTTTACCCCCACTTTTTTCGAAATTCAAAAATTCTTTTCGATTTTTTGTCTTCGTTGCGACTTTTTACTTAAATCTTACATGCTATTCAATATTAAAAGCAATAATTAAATGCAGCGATAAAAACTACTTTAAAAGTGTCTCCGATATCGAAAATAACAAAAAAAATTATTTCTTTTATGTTTACTCCCACTTTTTTCAAAATTAAAGAATTTTTTCTGTCTTTTGATTTATATTACCATTTTTACCCGAAATCTTACAAAGAAGGCAATTTTGATAGCAAAAATTGAATTCAGGGATCGAAAATACTTTGAAAATGACTCCGGTATCGGAAATATTGAAAAAAATTATTTTTTTATGTTTACCCCCCACTTTTTCCAAATTTTTTTTTTTTATCTTGAGTATAGTGTCTTGCAGTACAAGTTTCAAGCTAACAACAATATGAAAATATCAAAAAGCAAACAAAGATGTCTTGAAAGTTTTTTAGCGCATGTCAGGTTCGGGAAAAATATTTTGAAATTTTTGAATTTTGAAAAAGTGGGGGTTAACATAGAAAAAATAAATTTTTCCGAATTTTTCGACATGGGAGTCGTTTGTAACATATTTTTGACCGCTGAACACGATCCTAGGTCCTAAAATTACCTAGCACGTCAGAATTTTGAGAAAGTTGGCATTAAGTCTCTAAACACGTCTTTTTTATTCGAAAAAGAAGTCGAAAACTATTATTTAAGAAATAATACGTATCTGTAACTATAGATTTTTCAATTTTCGGGCATTGAATAAAATTAAGTTAATACTTATAATTGTGAACAGAACCGAACTTGTCTCGAATTTCATTTTTATATAGAGATTAGCCAAAAAAAAAGAAAAAATAGGTCTGAAAATCGCAGGGAAAGTTTGTAAGAGAAAAGGAAAATCGATTTTTGTGCGTGGCAAACTTGTTAAATTCTCAAGAGATGCACTGATGCGTACATATAATGAAGCACCAATATAGTCTAGACTGATAGACTCTTGGGATTGCTCAAGCCTTCAGATTTTCATTATAGAAAAATTTTCGCGTGAAAACGACGTTTATGGAAAAAAAAAATTGTAAGGTGGCAGTGATTGAACGTGATGTATCGATTCCGCATGAGGACACGCGCTTATATACACGTCTCCAAACCCTTCTCTCTCTTTTTTTCTCTCGTTTCTTATTCATTTATTTCTATAAACGTTCGATTGTCAATTGGCAATATTCCAGTATTTTCTACAATTCTCCGAGAATTTCTAGCAACTTTTTCAGACACGTCTGAAGAGGTGCGACTATCAATTGTCTGATCTTGGCAAGAAGCACCAAATGTTCCCATGGGCCACATCCATCCGTTTCGGAATTTATTCTCTCTTTATCTCCGATGTACTCGAATCGCTCTTTTATTTTCTCATCATTTCACTACTGATGCTTTACAACTAAAAAGATTCAAGGCTTATTTGGTGACATAAATAGTTTTCATGTACAGATTTGTTTTTAGCACTTTGGGGGCAAAATCCCTAAAAAGAATCCCTAAACTTTATTTACCCAATCTTGTTTTTTTGAAATAAAACAAAAAAGACTATAATTTGATTCCACAAAACCGAAACGTTCCTAAAAATTTATTAAATATGTACTTGCAATATTCGGGTCAGTATCATTTTGACACAAAATTTTTCTTGAAGATTGTTGTATTTTACAATCGAAGATATTGTTATTTTGTTCAATGGTAAAATTTGGTAAAATAAAAATTGTTATTTTTATCAAACAATGTAATTAAACTTATAAAATAAACAAAAAAAATATTTTCATTGTAGAATATTCTAAGATGAGTTTTTTATATTTTATTAGTTATAGAAAATAAATGAATAGAGATAAATACATTTTCTAAATTAACTATAATAATCTTCGTAGTATTTCGTTCATTCATTCTATCCGCAGATTGAAGTTAGTTATAGTTATTCTTTTGTTTTTTATACGTTTTATAATTTATAATGATTATTATTTATAATGATCGTAAGTTTCCTTTCCGTTAGCAAATTAGCAAAAAGAAACAAAAAAAACTCGTTTTATTCACTTCACAAAATTGACAAAAATTCCATTCCATATTTTTTATTTTCCTGACTTTTTCCTAATTTTCATCAAAAATATTGACCTTTTTCTTATCCGGCTAATAAATTTAATTTATGCTACGAATTTTATTATTCATGGAACAATTTAAAATAATTAAATTCTTGCGAAGAATTTTAAAAAAAATATTTGAACATAATTAAATTTTCAATGAAAAATGTTATTATTTATAAAAATAATTAAATTTTTCAGAAGAATTTTATTATTTACAAAAATAATTGATTTCTTTAGGTAAATTTTGTTATTTACAAAAATAATTGAATTTTCTTGAAATATTTTATTATTTATTAAAATAATTAAATTCTTGCGAAGAATTTTTAAAAAAATTTTGAAAATAATTGATATATTCTGAAGAATTTTATAAATTTAAAAAAAATTATCTTTTTTTTAAGAATTTCATAACTTATGGAAATAGTTAAATTTTTTTGGAATATTTTTCTATTTTTATAAAAATAATTGAAATCTTGCGAAGAATTTTTTTTTAAATTTGGAAAATAATTGAATTCTTGGGAAGAATTTTTTAAAAAATTTGGAAAAATAATTGAATTTTGCTGAAAAATTTTATAAATTTTGAAAGAAATTGAATTTGTTTAAGAATTACATTTCTTCTAAGGATTTTGTAATTTATGAAAATAATTGAATTCTTCTGAGAAATTTTATTAATAATTGTTGAAAAAATAATTCAATTACTTTCGAAGAATTTTATTATTTATAAAAATAATTTAATTCTATCAAAGAATTTTACTAATTAGGTAAATGATTAAATTCTTGCCGCGAATTTTATTAAAATTGATGAAAATAATTGAATTTTTTCCTAGAATTGGTTATTTTATAAAAATAGTAGATATTGAAAATCATTGAAATGTGAAAAGTTTTTAAAGATAATTAAATTTTACAAAGAATTCTATTAAAAAATTTGGCAATTAATTTTAAAAAGAATTGAAATCTTCATAAGAATTTTATGAACATTATTTTAAATAATGAATTTTTAAATGTTATGGAAATTTTATTAGTTTAAATAATTGAATTCTTGTCAAAAACTTTATTTGTGAAAGTAACTGAATTTTACGATTATGAAAATAATTAAATTTATGCTTAGAACTGAATTAAAAATTTTTTTGAAAAAATGGAATTTACATGAAAAATTTTATAATTGTTAAAAGTAATTGAATTATTGGGAGAAATAAATTGCATAAAATTTTGTTTAATAAAATTGATTTTTTTCAATATTAGCGAGTTAAAAGTAGTGGAAGTTCTCTAAAAAATATTGTTTATATTCTTTGTTCGGAAAGTTAAATACCTATATATATAGCTAATATTTTTTTTACCTTCTCTATTCTTTAGAATAATTAAAATTTTCGTAATGAAGTTTTTCTTTAATTTAGGTATCGGATAACAATTTTTGAGAAATTCAATTTTTCTCGTATACAAGAAAGTTCAATTATTTTCAATTTTGAAAATCTGATGCCAAATTTGAAATTAGTACCGAAATTTGTTAAAGTTTTTTTTTTATATACTTTAAAGTTTAAAAATATGATATATTTTGAAAATTTAATTCTAATTAGCTTTTCAGTTATGTGTCATAATAAGTATTTCTTTAAAAATTATTTAAATTAAAATGACTTGAAATTGTTTATAATAAACATTGTAGCACAACATTCCCGCGGATAACTTTGCTAGTATTATTATATTTAGAAAATGTATGAATATTTTGTGTAAAATTTTTAAATAATGTTGGAAATTTAAAAAAAAATTATGCTAATACCATCATTTAACATATAAAGTTGAATTTTTCAGGAATAAAAAATAATAAATTAATCTACAATCTATTTAAAAAATAATTTCTCCGTTATAAAAAATGCAATACTGTGGATGTAAATAAATAATTTGAATTAAGGTAGTTTAAAATAATATTCTTCCTTTTTCCATTTAAAACTAATAAAATATGTAAAATCCTATTTCAGAATATTTTATATTGAAAATCTATTAAAAAAATTTTTTCTGTTTATTTATATTGGTGTTTAGGAAAGTTCGGTGCTGTGAGGGAACAGTTTGAAGAATTTGGATGAATTGAATAAAAATTTTAGTTGTACAGCAATTGATTTGATGATTCCCAAGTTTTGTTTGGTTCATAAGTGTAATTATTACACAGGCGTTAAAGACAATAATAGAAATTTCCAAACAATTAAATTAAAGACTCAGTGTTTTCTACTAAAACGAAGCTATAAAGGGTTTCCACAACAGATGCTGAATTTTCCGTGAAAGGCGCGGCACGTGAACAAACAATTTGACCGTTTTCGAAAACACTGAAAACCGATCATCTGCTTTGGATACAAAAACAAAAGCATCACTGAAAGCCAATTTTTCCATCTCGAAACCCTAAATCAACCGCTCATATATATATACACACACAACGGAAAGATGAGTTTTGTCCGAAAACAGAAGGTCAGTGATTCCATTTAGATATGCGACTGATGAGATTCCAACTAATACTCGAGGAAAGTTTTTCCCCTTTTCTCGGGGATCATCTCGCACATATAACACAATATTCTTTCGAACCTAAGTTAGGATAAACATTTATAATTTCAGAGTCTTCTTAAGGGTATAATTTAATTTACTTATGGTTGTAATACTATTTGGAAAGAAAATAGAAGTAAATTTCAGTTTGTCATAATGTCTGGAAAATTTGCAGCGAAGCTTTTGCAAGGTAATATCTTGTGGAGACAACAGCGGCAGCATTCGTCATGATTAGCTCTTTTAGTCACGGTGGCCATCTTACGGGTATTTATAAATGTTAATAGTCCGTGATAGTCGACTATTAACGATTATTTAACCATTTTTTTTTTAATTTTATTAAATTTAATTTTTTTCAAGTCCGAAATTGACTAGTACTTTGGAAATTAAAAAAAAAACGTGTGAGTAAAGAAACGAAAAACTAATTTTCTCTGCGAATTTATATTACCACTTTTTTCATGTTCCTAAAGTTTCGAACGTTCAAATGAACGAAAATATTTTTTTCACTTTTTCTAATTTGTGTTTCTTTACAAAAAAATTGTTTTTAGATTTAAACAAATTAATTCTAAACTAAGTAATGTTTAATTAAAATTATTTTTCTTTTTTAGATAGTAATTTTCAAAAAAAAATACTTTAGGTGAAAAAAAATTTCCTTCATTTGAACGTTCGAAACTTTAGCCACATCTTTTTTCTAAAAGTCCAACATATTAATTACAATTTTGTGAGTAGAAATCGAATTCATCGAAAAGATATACTTTATAAATGACAAAATAATGAAAAAATTATGTTTTTTTTATATTTACTGAACTTTTTTCACAATTCAAAATTATTTTTAGTCGTTTTTTGATCCTACATTACTTCTTTTCTAAATATTTGATTTCTTTCAACTAATTTTATGCAAATTCTTATTTAAACAATTGAAATCCTTAGAAATTTTTCCTTAGAAAAATTTAATTTTTATTATCCACGAAAAGAATTGAATTCTTGTGAAGATTTTTACAAAAAAATTTTAAATAATAGAATTCTGCTTGAAAATTTTATAAAAATATAGTAAATATTGAAAATCACTGAATTGAAAAAAATTGCTGCGAATAGTAAAACTTTATTAAGAAATCAATTAAAATTTTTGTCCATAGTTGAATTCTTGCGAACGATTTCATTAAAATTTTCAAAATAAATTGAATTTCAAAGAAGGAATTTATTAAACTTGTAAAAATAATTGAATTCTTATGATGAATAGTGCTATTTATAAAAAATGATTGAATTTTGCAAATAGTTTTATTAAAATGCCTTAAAATAATTAAATTTTCGAGAATAATTTTGTTATTTATCAGAATGATTGAATTCTTTTGTAAAATTATTACGAAATAATAATAATATTATTATTATTATTATATAATTAAATTCATGGAAAAAATATTATTAAAATTAAAATTTAAAATCTAAATTTTTAATATTTTTGTAAATAATTGAAATCTAGCAAAGAATTTTCAGAAATAATCTTGCTATTTATCAAAATAATTTAATTCTTTGGGAAGAATTTTATTAAAATCTAAAAGAATAATCAAATTATTTTTTAAAAAAATTAATTAACATTGTATTTGAAGTAATTGATTTCTTTCTTACAACTTTAATAAAATATTTGAAAATAATTAAATTCCCGTGAAAATTCTAATAGTTTTATAAATAATTGTATTTCTTAAAAAAATTAAGAAAAAACTTTTTTTTAATAATTAGTTTTTTTGAGGAATTGAAATTTTTCAGAATAATTACATTTTTGATATTGAAAATAATTGAATAGTTGCCATTAATTTTATTGAAATTATCAAAGTTAATTGAATTCCTGAGAAGAATTTTATTATTTATGGAAACAATTGAATTATTGCTCAAAATTTCATAAAAATTTTTTAAATTAAATTTTTGTGAAAAAATTTGTTTTGTTTAAAGTAATTGAATTTTTGTGAAAAATTTAGTTATTTTTAAGAATAATTGAATTTTAGTGAAAAATTTTGTCATTCTTACAAATATTTGAATTTTTTAGAAGAATTTCATAAAAATTGTTTATAATAGTAAATTTTTTCGAAACGAAATAAATATTATGGAATATTTATTCTAAATAATTAAATTCTTGTAGAAATTGTATTTGTGATACATTTTATAATTTATACCGTTTATTATTTATCATTTAAAGTTTCGATTTCCGGAAGTTTTCATAAAAATTGTCATAAAATCTCCTAAAATTTTTTTTTTAAATAATGAAATTCTTGTACAATGTTTTATTTGTAAAAGTAATTTGATTTTTCGATTAATTAATTTAAAATAGTATTAAAAATTATTGAAATTCTTCGATGAGTTTAACTATTTATGAAAATAATTGAATTCTAGCTTAGAATTTTATGAAAGTTTTTTTCAAAAAATTTAATTTTCATAGTGTTATTATTAGGGAAATTTTTTTCGAGAATTTTTAAACCTTACCCCAAATTTCTGCAAATCCGACAAGCTACGCAAGTTTTGAGAGCAAAATACGAATTTAGCGGGCAAAAATACCTTGAAAACTACTCCCATATTGGAAATAATGAAAAAAATTATTGTTTTTGATGTTTGCCCCCACTTTTTTCAAAATACTCAATTTTTTAATCTTGTGCATATGGTCTTAAATATAACAATGACCAAGCTGAGAACAACAGGCAAACATTAAAATAACCAACAAATATTTCAGCACGTCAATTTAGAGAAAACGTAGTTTTAATTTTTTTTTAATTTCGAAAAAAGTGGGGGTAAACAAAAAAATCTTATTTTTCGGTATTTTAGGTATGGGAGTCGTTTCCAAAGTATTTTTGCCCGCTGAATTCGATTTCTGATCCGGAAATTGCCTGAAAAGTCAGAATTTTGAAAAAGGTGGGATAAAAGTCTCGGAATAAAAAAGAAATTTAATACTTGTTTCTGAAGGTCACAAAGAAAGAATTCTTGTTATTAATTATTATATTATTACTATAATAATATTATATTATTATATATAATAATAATATATATAATAATATTATAATATTATATATATATATATATATTAATTATATTAATTACTTCTTCACTTTTATGTGGAACGTTTACCGAATTTAAAAGAAATCAAAAAAAGAATAAAAAAATATTTTTTGAAAATAAAAAAAGAATCAAAAATATTTGCAACTATTTATTGCAATTTAACTTAATAAGGGTAAAATTCAAATTAACGTAAATATTTAACGCCAATGCAATACAATGTTTCTGAAATAAATTTTTTTCCTGAGTAAGTATAATATACATATATTGTTGGACTGGAATATAATTAAATTATGAGGAAAAATGGAGAGGAGGGTGATGAAAGGTGTAATGAAAGGGGGGAAAGGATGAAACGTTATTTGCTGCTGTGTCGTAAATATTTCACGGCACACGTATTTATGCGATTCGTGTTTGCTGGCGCGGTGCTCGTTACCTTCTTTGCGTAAGAAGGCAAGGTGTGTTAATCTTAAGCAACGCCCCTTGCCAATGCGACTTAATGCTTTCAGATTTATCGTCAGGAAAATATTATATGGACCTTATAGTGCTTTTTCGTTTTCACACGAGGTTTTAACGGATTCCCCGTGCAAATTCGCCGCCGTGGCCCTCTCAGACCATCGCTCGATTGTAATGTATCGAGAACTAGAGGTGGAAGAGAAAAAAAGGCAACATCAATGAGATCCCCCTTCATTTTTTTTTTTTTTTTTTTTTTGACTTCTTGGAGCCTCCTACTGGTTATAAATTAAAGTCGACGATTCTATAAAGTATAAAGCGACCATTTTTTTAGGGATACCGTGTGTATTACGATTTATTGACTTGCGGTTTACAACACCTTCGACCTCAGAATTCTTCCGCGCGTTATAGGATTTCTATTAGATTTATAATCGATTTATTCCTTCGTGACAAGCTGTTCTTACGTTTATTTAAATATATACATATATGTATATAGTCGAGGTTCTTACACAAACTGAAAATCATGGAAGAGAAATTTTTAGATATTCTCCGGAAATCATGGAAAAGGCATGAAATTTTTAAAAGTCTTATAAAAATTATAATAAAATCAGTAAATTTTTAGTTCTTTAAAAACTTTGCGGAAAAGACCTAGAATTTTTAAAACTATATTAAAAATTCGATTTTCTCTTTTTTCTTTTCTATATAAAAAAAATATTTTTTGAGACTTTACCCAATTTTCTCAAAATACGTACGTGTTAGGCAATTTTAGAACTCGGGATAGTTTTCAGCGGACGAAAATACTTTGAAAATGACTCCGATGTCAAAAGAAGGAAAAAAATCTTTTTACCCCCACTTTTTTCAAAATTTCCATTTTTTGAAAATTCACATAGGGTCTTAAAGTACAAGTTTCAAGCTAAAGACAACAGGTCACTAGCTCAAAACAACCAGTCAAGGTGTCTTGAAAGTTTTCATAAAGTCAGGTTAGAGGAAAATATTTTGGATTTTTTAAATTTTGGAAAAGGTGGGGGTAAACAAAAAAAAAATTTTTTCATTACGTTTAATATCGAAGTCGTTTTCAACGTATTTTTGTCCGCTGTGTACGATTTGGGGTAAAGTCTCAAAAAAGAAGTCTCAATGAAGAAATTGAGTAATTTGTAATTTGTTTTTTCCAATTTTTAATATTTTTTTCATCGGAAAATCATCTGACGTTTAGTAAGGACTGAGTTTCAGACAGTCTTAAAGAATAGAACATTAAATTTCATTTTTTAAAATTTTTTGACACTATGAGGCACTCAGCTGCCATTTGAAATTATTTAAAAAAAATTTGTTTCGTTCAAGTTTTAATATTTTTTTCATAAGAAAATCATCTGACATTTAGTAAGGACTGAGTTTTAGACAGTCTTAAAGAATAGAACATTTTATTTCATTTTTTAAAATTTTTTGACACTATCAGCCACTCAGCTGCCATTTGAAAAAATTTTAGAAAATTTGTTTTTTTCAATTTTTGATATTTTTTTCATCAAAAAATCATCTGACATTTAGTAAGGACTGAGTTTTAGACAATCTTAAAGAATAGAACATTAAGTTTCATTTTTTAAAATTTTTTGACACTATCAGCCACACAGCTGCCATTTGAAAAAATTTTTAAAAATTTGTTTCATCCAAGTTTTAATATTTTTTTCATCAGGAAATCATCTGACATTTAGAAAGAACTGACTTTTAGACAGTCTTAAAGAATGAAACATTTTATTTCATTTTATAAAATTTTTTGACACTATGAGGCACTCAGCTGCCATTTGAAAAAAAATAAAAGATTTGTTTCTTCCAATTTTTGATATTTTTTTCATCAAAAAATCATCTGACATTTAGAAAGAACTGACTTTTAAACAGTCTTAAAAAATAGAACGTTTTATTTCATTTTTTAAAATTTTTTGACACGATCAGCCACTCAGCTGCCATTTGAAAAATTTTTACAAAATTTGTTTTTTTCAATTTTTGATATTTTTTCAGTGGAAAATAATCTGACATTTAGTAAGGACTAAGTTTTAGACAGTCTTAAAGAATAGAACATTTTATTTTATTTTTTAAAATTTTTTGACACTATCAGCCACTCAGCTGCCATTTGAAAAAAATTTAAAAATTATCTTTCTTCCAATTTTTAATATTTTCTTTATCGCAAAATCATCTGACTTTTAGTAGGGACTAATTCTAAGACAGTCTTAAAGAATAGAACATTTTATTTCATTTTTAAAATTTTTTTGATTCCATCAGCCACTCAGCTGCCATTTGAGAAAAATTTAAAAATTTGTTTCTTCCAATTTTTGATATTTTTTTCATCGAAAAATCATCTGACTTTTAGAAGAGACTGAGTTTTAGACTGTCTTAAAGAATAGAACGTTAAATTTCATTTTTTAAAATTTTTTGACACTATCAGCCACTCAGCTGCCATTTGAAAAAATTTTAAAAAATTTGATTCTTACAAGTTTTGATATTTTTTTATCGAAAAATCATCTGACTTTTAAAAGGGACTAAATCTTAGACAGTCTTGAAGTATAGATCATTAAATTTTGATTTTTAAAATTTTTTGACACTATCAGCCACTTAGTTGCCATTTGAAAAAATTTTGAAAAATTTGTTTCTTCCAATTTTTGATATTGTTTTCATCGAAAAATCATCTGACTTTTAGTAGAGACTGAGTTTTAGACTGTCTTAAAGAATAGATTATTTTATTTCATTTTTAAAATTTTTTTGATTCCATCAGCCAATCAGCTGCCATTTGAAAAAAATTTAGAAATTTATTTCTCCTAATTTTTAATATTTTTTTCATCGGAAAATTATCTGACTTTTTGCAGGGACTAAGTTTAAGACAGTCTTAAAGAATAGAACATTTTATTTCATTTAAAAAATTTTTTTGATTCCATCAGCCACTCAGCTGCCATTTGAAAAAAATTTAAAAATTATCTTTCTTCCAATTTTTAATATTTTCTTTATCGCAAAATCATCTGACTTTTAGTAGGGACTAATTCTAAGACAGTCTTAAAGAATAGAACATTTTATTTCATTTTTAAAATTTTTTTGATTCCATCAGCCACTCAGCTGCCATTTGAGAAAAATTTAAAAATTTATTTCTCCTAATTTTTAATATTTTTTTCATCGGAAAATTATCTGACTTTTAGTAGGGACTAATTCTAAGACAGTCTTTAAGAATAGAACATTTTATTTCATTTTTAAAATTTTTTTGATTCCATCAGCCACTCAGCTGCCATTTGAGAAAAATTTAAAAATTTATTTCTCCTAATTTTTAATATTTTTTTCATCGGAAAATTATCTGACTTTTAGTAGGGACTAATTCTAAGACAGTCTTTAAGAATAGAACATTTTATTTCATTTAAAAAATTTTTTTGATTCCATCAGCCACTCAGCTGCCATTTGAAAAAAATTTAAAAATTTTGTTTCTACTAATTTTTAATATTTTTTTTATCGGAAAATCATCTGACTTTTAGTAGGGACTGAGTCTAAGACAGTCTTAAAGAATAGATTATTTTATTTCATTTTTGAAATTTTTTTGATTCCATCAGCCACTCAGCTGCCATTTGAGAAAAATTTAAAAATTTATTTCTCCTAATTTTTAATATTTTTTTCATCGGAAAATCATCTGACTTTTTGCAGGGACTAAGTTTAAGACAGTCTTAGAGAATAGATTATTTTATTTCATTTTTAAAATTTTTTTGATTCCATCAGCCAATCAGCTGCCATTTGAAAAAAATTTAGAAATTTATTTCTCCTAATTTTTAATATTTTTTTCATCGGAAAATCATCTGACTTTTAGCAGGGACTAAGTTTAAGACAGTCTTAAAGAATAGATTATTTTATTTCATTTTAAAATTTTTTTTGATTCCATCAGCCACTCAGCTGCCATTTGAAAAAAATTTAGAAATTTATTTCTCCTAATTTTTAATATTTTTTTCATCGGAAAATCATCTGACTTTTAGCAGGGACTAAGTATTAGACAGTCTTAAAGAATAGAACATTTTATTTCATTTTTTAAAATTTTTTAACTCTATCAGCCACTCAGCTGCCATTTGAAAAAATTTTTAAAAATTTGTTTCCTTCAATTTTGCTTCCGCATAAGGAAGCTTTGCATTCGTGACGATTTTTAATTTTTCAAAGCATGGTTATATGGACTCTTTTTCATCTAGGATATATGTATATTAAATTCTGAGCAAATGTCCAGATTTACCCCCACTTTTCTCAAAATTAAAAAATTTGTTTGTGTCTTTTGATCTCTATTACCTCATTTTTACCACAAATCTTACATAGTAGATAATTTTTAGAGTAGAAATCAAATTCAGTGGTGAAAAATACTTTGAAAACGACTCCCATATTGATAAGAACGAAAAAAAATTATTTTTTATATTTACCCTCAATTTTATCAAAATTAAAAAATTTTTTTGTATCTTTTGATCTATATTTCCGCATTTTTACTTCAAATCTTACATAGTTGACAATTTTTAGAGCAGAAAATTAATTCAGTGGTGAAAAATACTTTGAAAACGACTCCCGTATTGATAAGAACGAAAAAATTGATTTCTTTATGTTTACCCCCACTTTTTTCAAAATTCTCTTTTTTTATCATATTCATATAGTAATAGTTCAAAATAGTACAAAGTTTAAGGCGAAAGACAGCAGGTCATTAACAAAAAACAAATCAAGATATTCAAGAAGTTTCAAGCACGCTATGTTAGAGTATAAATATTTTTAAATTTTGAAAAAAGTGGGGGAAACGTCAAAAAAAATTTTATTTTCCTTATTTTCGACATGGGAGTCGTTTCCAACGTACTTTTGGTCGCTGAGTACGATTTCTGGTTTCAAAATTGTCTATCACGTCAGGCTTTTGAGAAAAGTGATGTCTAAGCCCAAGAAAACGTGGTTTGGGAGTCTGTACTCCCACTTTTCTCGATAATTCGACATTGTTGTCAATTTTGAACCTTCAAATCGTATTCTCCTGACAAAAATACCGTATAAAAGTTAAAAATAAGTTTTTCATTGTAAAGTCAACTCAACGTAGGCAGAGAGTTATAGAATTGAAAAAATTTTTATCGAAGACATTTTTTCTTTAACGAGATACGAACAGGGCGTGAGGGAAGAATAAACACTATTTGTTTACTCGTCTAGGATCATCTCCTGAGGGAAATGAAACAGTGATGCGTTAGGATCTCATATATAATACAGTAGTTGTGGAATCCCTCTTACACGTTCTCTTCCCCCTTAACGAGAAACTCACGTGTCCGCATATAGGGGCGGACCATCGATCACCATCCAATTGTTCTCCGTGACATTGGCTGAATGATGTTTTGGCATGAGCGCTGTGGGCAGATTGCGGAAGTGAATGCACCCGCGAATCGGAGGTGTGACAATCCTTAAAGTTTCGTTTCTTCTTGGGAATAACCCATTCTCTCTATATAATAATGCTATGAGAACTCGGACACCCAGCACACTCTAAAGCTGTCTTCTTGACTCTCTTGGTTGCTTCTTCATTGAGTTGATGGATCGTTAATCCCCATTTTGACCACGTATAATATTCTCAAGACCAAATATGCCCCTGGGAGGTGAAAACAACAGAAACATTTTCTGGGATCATGGAGATTAAACGTCACTTTGTTTGGAACACCAAGGGCGAGTTAAATTGCTTTGACGAATTGGATGGATTCTTTTTTTATATCTATATATCTCTTATGAAGACTATACTTATGTTAGGAATTCGAGTTTTTGATTATCATGTGAACAAAGATATTATTCTTTTTTAGAAATGGGAATTATTTTTAAATAGAAAAATATTTGTGTAGTGCTTAATAGAATCATCGTTAAATAACGTTAGAAAAAAGTAATTATTGCTTTTTGTTTGATTCTTTTTTCTAAACAAAATTTTATTCTCTTACAGAGGTTGATTCTTAATTCCTCGGGGGAAATCATTTCAAAAAAACTCCAAAATAAGGTATGAAATACTTTTTAAATAAATAAAAGTTGCCTTGTATTATAATATTGTCAAAAAATTTCAAAAATTTGTTTTTGATAAATAACTTTTTAATGTAATTAAACTTTATAAATATTTAATTAAGAAGTATTTTCAAATAATTAAAATTGAAATAAATAAGTTAAAAAGGGCTCCGATATCAAAAATTAGAAACATAGAATTCTTTAATCGATACCACACTGAAAAAAAAAATTTATTTGATTCAAATAACCGATTATTTGTCTATAATCAAATAAATATTTACTTGAATCAAATAATTTTTATTTGAATCAATTAATTAGTATTTGCTTCAAATACTGAAATATTTGATTTAAATACAATTTATTTGATTCAAATAAAAATTATTTGATTCAAGTAAATATTTATTTGATTATAGACAAATAATCGGTTATTTGAATCAAATAAATTTTTTTTTCAGTGCAAAAAATGTTTTGGAGACTTTACCAAAATTTTTTAAAAATTATGACCTGTTATTTAATTTTAAGACCCGCGATCGTATTCTTCTGACTAAAATACCTTAAAAACGACTCCGATATCGAAATTAATGAAAAAAATTATAAAACAATTTTTTTTCTCATATATCGAATACTTTAATCGATACAAAAAAATGTTTTTTGAGACTTTACCCCAACTTTCTCAAAAACATGACGTGTTATTTAATTTTAAGACCCGGAATCTTGTTCAGCTGACTAAAATACGTTGAAAACGACTCCGATATCAAAAATAAGGAAAAACAAATTAATTAACGTTTACCCCCACTTTTTTCAAAATTGAAAAATTTGGAAAAATTTCTCCCCTAAATTGAAGAACTAGAAACTTCCAAGATATTTCGATTTGCTTTTGGTCATTGTCCGGTTATCGTTAGAAACTTGTACTTTAAGACTCTAGGCAGACCAAAAATTAGAGTTTTTTTGAAAAAAGTGGGGGTAAACATCCAAAAAATTATTTTTTTTCTAATTTTCGATATGGGAGTCGTTTTCAACGTATTTTTGTCCTCTGAACACGATTTCTGCTCTCAAAATTGACTAGAATTTCGCAGAATTCAAAGAAATTAGTATTCACACATTCTTGAAAGGAATTATTTCAAATTTCTTACAGGATTGAATCTTAATGCCTCGGTAAAATCGTACGTTATACATGAAAACTCTAAAATAGGATAAAAAATATTTTTCAAATAAATAAAAGTTGCCTCATATTATAATATGAGGCAACTTTTATTTAATAATAAATATAATAGACAAATCTTTCAAAAATTATTTTTGACAAATTAGTCTTTTATTGCAATTGGATGTTTAAAAAAAATTAAATTTTAATGTGCAATTAAAAAGTTTTTTCCAAACAATTGAATTTTTGTGCAAATTTATTGAAAATAATTAATTTTCTTTGAATATTTAGCTGTGAAATTTTTAAATGTCAAATATTGAAAAATTATAGTCACTACGTTTGAAAATAATTAAATTAATAAAAATGTCAATGGGAATAATTTTCAGTTGAAAACTAAAAAGTAAAAATTAACGGAACTTAACTTGAAAAAGTTACATGAAAGTATGTTTTAAAATGAATAGAATTTTTTTATTATAGTTTTTAACAATTAAGTTAAAAATGTTTTTTTTTAATTTAAGTTAATATTTTAAAAAAATGCAATTTTTTGGAACTGATATTAAAATCTTTGTAAATGCAAACTTTTTCGAAAGTGTTTTTAAAAATTCTTCAAGAAGTAGAATAATTTTTTTAATTTGTTCAAAAGTTCATTGAAGGTGACTTTCTGATCAAGGATTTAAAAAACTATTTTTATTTTTTTGCTTTAACTTAGGATTTTAAAATTACTGTCGCAGAACATTTTTTAAAGAATAATTAATTTTTAAAATTTTTTTAAGAAAAAAAGGTTACATCAAATTTAATGAAATTAATTATTTTCATATTTCTAACTAAATTTTATCATTTTATTTATTTAATTAAATTTTTTTCATTATTTTTCAATATTTTTTTGAAATTAAATCCATAAAATTTAATTTTAGCTCAAACAAAATTTACTTTTGGCAAATTGGTAAATTGTTTTGGTAAATTTTGGTACATTGTTTAAATAATTTTCTTTTTTTTGGCGTTAATAAGTTAATAACAGTGAAAACAATAATAAACGATAAGAGATGTAATGATAAAAAATTAAATTTTTTGTATTTAAATAATTAAATTATGGAAAGTTTGGTTTGGTTTGGTTAAATCTGCTAAATAACAATTAAATTAAAGAAGAAATTTTGTTAAGAATATTCTAAATCATAATTTCGAATTTTACAACAGTCGCAGTTGTAATTCATTTACGAATAACTTAATTTTAAAAGGTGTTAAATTTTAATCTTTAGAAATGATTCAATTTCAGAAGGTTTGAAATTAAAGTTCACAAAATTGTAATTTATGAGGAAAAATAAATATGAATTTAAATATTTATGTAATAAGATTATTATTAAAGTTGTACTGAATAATTCAATTTAAAAAGCAATTAAAACTTATAAGTCAGGGTAATATAAGGTGAAATTTTCGTAACAACACGGAATAAAATCAACGACGCGACATTTTTTACTCTTCTTGTATATATCTTTAATTTTTTTCCGAATTTTTACTTTTTCAGGCTAAAAATCAATCCAAGGCTAAACATTTTCCTTTTTTTTACAAATATCCAAGTTTCAGTAATGTAACTTATTCGCCATTTGTAAAAAAAATTTTTAGTATTAAAAGTATGGGAGAAATTTTTCCCTTGAAATATTCAGATTTTGACGAAAAGAATTCTTCTCACAGTGATGAGTCTAAAAAGATTTAGCGCCATGAAATGAATATATAGATACAGTACATGAAATGGAGAATATTTTTTGTGAAAATTTTAATTTCTTTATGTTTGACAGGCGCAGAGATATTATCCGCGTGCATAATCTCTCGGGATGACAATATTTTTAATTCCGGTCAAGATGTAACAGGATCAGCGTGTCTCTGGGTAATGTTATACCAGTCCTGCCATGCCACTAATCTACTTTGGCCCCTCGACGAAGAAACGAACAGAGTTAACATTTAATCTCCTTAAGTTTTAGGCCCAAGAGGTGAACCATTTTGTTTTCTGCTTTGGATAAAGGCTAAACACCAAATCCTCTTAGAGACATCAGGTATCAAACGTACACCTTATACACGTATATATATTTCCCAAATTCATACGTTTTCGGCTTCGTCGCCTCAATTAATTCACGATCGAGATCAAAACTTTATACGATCATTGTCACATTGAAATTCAATTTTTATCCTTCTTTTAATAAATTTTGTAGGTTTTTTGTTAATTTTTCTCAAATATAAGTCTTTTTTTTCAAAGGAAACCTTTTTGTTTTGAGAAAATCCTCAGCGTGAAAAAGGATTTATGAACAAAGTATATTTTGAATTGTAAGAAGAAAAAAAGTATAATTTTTATATTTTTGAATTATAGGCTAAGAAAAAAAATTTGTTTCATATTTTTTAAATTTACTGACAAAATTTTTATCTATAGGTCAAGAAAAATTTTTTTCTGAAAAATTCGATTTAAAGTCTTACGAAATTTAATTATTTAGGAAGATTTCAGTATTGTAAAAAAATAAAGTAAAAAAAAAAATAAAAAAATAAATAGAAAAAAATAAATAAAAAAATAAATAGAAAAAAAAAATTAATTACTTTCTACAATTTTTAAATACACTTTATTTTTTTTATATTTCAGCCACTACAAAATAATATTTCTGCTTTTTTTAAAAGAATTTTTACTACTTTAAATTCGCTAACAGTAGAAATATTAAAACTATTCTCATAAATTATAAATAAATTGTTTGAACAAAAAGGTTAAATTTTTTTCCCAAAAAATATTCGAAATTCGATTATTTTTATTATGTAGTATTTACATAAAATTTCCCAAAGGACTTCAATTATTTTTAAAGAAATAATAAAATTTATGCAATATTCAATTATTTTTATAAATACTAAAATTTTTAAAGGAATTCAATTAATTAAAAGTGGCAATTTTTGAAGAAAATTTTAAGAAAAAAATTAATTGACAAAATTTCTATGCAATTCTTCACAATAATTCAATTACTTTCACTAATAGTAACATTTGTAATAAAAATTCAATTTTTCAAACAAATTTTTTTTTTAAATTCTAAGCAAGAATTCAATTATTTTCATAAATAATAAAACTCTTTGAAGAATTTTAATTATTTTAAAATTTTTAATTCAATTTTAAATTTTTAAATCGAATAATCCGAATTATTTTCACAAATAAAACTTTCACAAGAATTCAATTATGTATTTAAAATAAAATTTCCATAACATTTATTTCATTTCGAAAAAATTAAATATTTTAAACAATTTTTATGAAAATTTTTAAAGAATTCAATTATTTTTAAAAATCAAAAATTTTCCACATTAATTGTTCTTCAAAATTTTCCACTAAAATTGAATTATTTTTTAAAATATCGAAATTTTTCACAAAAATTCAATTAGTTTTAAAAATAACAAAACTTTTCACAAAAATTGAATTCTTATTTGAAAATTTTCATGAAATTTTAAAAAATATTTCAATTATTTCCATAAATAATAAAACTCTTCTCAGGAATTTAATTTATTTTGATAATTTTTAATGAAATTATTAGCAAATATTCAATTATTTTCAATATAAAAATTGTAATCATTCTGAAAAATTTCAATTCCTCAAAAAACAAAATATTTAAAAAATGTTTTTTCTTAATTATTTTAAAAATACAATTATTTACAAAAATATTAGAATCTTTTACGGAAATTGAATTATTTTCAAATATTTTATTACAATTGTTTAAAAAAATCAATTATTATTATTAATACTAATTAAAATTAAAAAAAAAATTTTTTGATTAATCTTTTCGATTTTAATAAAATTCTTTCCTAAAAGAGTTCAATTATTTTTATAAATAACAAAATTATTCCTGAAAATTCATTGCTAGAATTCAATTATTTTCATAAATATTAAAATTTTCTCCAGAAATTCAATTATTTAAATATATTCGCAAAAATTTGTATTTGAGAAATCAATTATTTAAATACAATTTTAATTGAATTTTTTAAAAATAATTCATTTATTCATTTAGATTTTAATAATATTCTTTCCAAGAATTCAATTATTTACATATAAATAATTTTACGAAAAACTTTAATCATTCTGATAAATAACAAAATTATTTCCGAAAATTGAATTATTCTGAAGTATTTTAATAAAATTGTTCTGAAGAATTTAATTATTGTAAAAAATTTTAATTTTATCACGAGAATTCAATTATTTTTAAAAGTTTAATAAATTTCTTCTTGGGAATTTAATTATTTTTAAAAATTCTAATGAAATCATTCGCAAGAATTCAATTATTGTCAAAAATTTTAATTTTATCACGAGAATTCAATTATTTTTAAAAGTTTAATAAATTTCTTCTTGGGAATTTAATTATTTTTAAAAATTCTAGTAAAATTATTCGCAAGAATTCAATTATTGTCAAAAAATTTAATTTTATCACAAAAGAATAAATTCAATTATTTTCAAAAGTTTGATAAATTTCTTCTAAGAAATTCAATTATTTTCAAAAATTCGTTTTTTTTAAATCTTAGTGAGAATTTATTTCCTTTCATGAAATAATAAAAAATTTGTTAGGAATTCAATTCTATAAAATAGAATTTAAATAGAATTTAATAAAACTTCAATGAAATATTCATATTCTTTCCTGAATAATTTAAATTTGTTGCAGAATTTTAATTTATTGGCAGAATAATAGAAAGAAGTAAATATTTTTTAATAAAATTTGGAAAAGTCAGGAAAATAAAAAAGTATGAATTTGAAGCTTTGTCAATTTTGTGAAGTGTTTAAAATGAATTATTTTACTATTTTTTTAGTTTGAAAACTCCTTTTTGCTACTTTTTTAAAATTAATATTACCGCGAGTGTGAAGTCTGACATAGTTTTCATAATTTTTCATTTTGTAGTCATGCTTCCATTTCCAGGCATAATTTTATTTTATAAAAATAAATAATTCAAGATTGTAAATATTATTATATAATAAATCTTGTTTTTATTATTACCATTATTATTATTTGTTTCTATTCACCGCGTGTTGTAAATTTTGAATATTTGATTTTTTTCCAAATGACAAAAAAAAAACTGTGATGTCGTTTTGACATTTTTAGAAAGTCAGTAAATTTGAGTATGTGTGACGTGAAAAGAAAAAAAATATTCATATTTTAAATGATTTGATTTCATTATAGCATGAAGAGAGGATATAATAAATGTTTATTTAATTCCTCGTAAAGTTCCTTATTGGAAACCTGTTGACGACTAATCTGCGTCAAGGAAACATTATAATACTTAAAAAAAAGCACTAAAAAAAAGTGATGAAGACAATCGAATCTGACCACCCACGTGCGTGACAAATGTTGATATAAATGACGAGATAGAGACCCAATTGAAGAAGGCACACACAACATGCTTTACTGATGATTCAGATATCTGTTGTCCTTTTTAATTAAAACATCATTTTACTTTTATGCCTCTCATGAATTTTTTTGAGAAACTTTATTGCCAATGCTTCTTTTTTTTCCTAATGTGATGATGACTTTTCAGGAATAAGTTTCACATTTATTTTTTATATATTCAATTTTTAATTTATTTTATCACCTGATTGTCTATTTCACAAGTTTTTTTTACCTGCTTGCGGCCTAAAATATTTTTGGATATAATCTAAATTCATATTTATACTGAAATATATATATATATATATATATATATGTATAAATATATAACATTTTGAAAGATGTGAAGAAATGTATATGGAATCTAATTAATTAGAGAAAACAATTTGTGTTTTAAGACACGCTTTGTGAATTCGTGACGAAATGAGAGGAGAAGGAGGAGAATTAAAAGAAAACGGATACGAATGTCGCTATTTTGTATATTTATTGTTAAATGTGTAAAACAAGAAAAATATGAGGTCATTTTTACGGTTGCACGATGAACACTAGGTAGCGAATTATTAACATGGCTGAATTTCCTGAATGATTCTTTTGAATTTCTGACAAAATGAAGCCGCGGTGTGTAATTAGTGAGAGGTGAGTGAGATAATTCTAGGTTGTCTGTTAACACACGTCACTCAATAAAACTGAAGTAACACCCCAGCTCTCTTGCCTTGACGTTTAAACTATATGCTATTGAGGCAAACAGTAATTAAACTTTCGCTACAATTCTTTTTTTCCACCACAAACACTAATGGTGAGGGAGTAATTAAATTAATCTCTTTTTCATTATGAACAATAACGAAATTAAAGTCAACCCTCGTGGATAGAAAATGTAAATTTACAATCGAAACACATAGACTAAAATTAGGAAAATTTTTTTAATAATTAATTTCATACACTGGGATAAAAATTTATTTCGATTCAAATAATCGATTATTTGACTATTATCAAATAAATATTTACTTGAGTCAAATAATTTTTTTGTATCAATTAAATTGTATTTGGATAAAATCTTTCCGTACAATTGAAGCAAATATTATTTAATTGATTCAAATAAATAATTATTTGATTCAAGTAAATATTTATTTGATTCAAGTAAACATTGATTTGATTCAAGTAAACATTGATTTGATTCAAGTAAACATTGATTTGATTCAAGTAAACATTGATTTTATTCAAGTAAACATTGATTTGATTCAAGTAAACATTGATTTGATTCAAGTAAACATTGATTTGATTCAAGTAAACATTGATTTGATTCAAGTAAACATTTATTTGATTCAAGTAAACATTGATTTGATTCAAGTAAATATTGATTTGATAATAGTCAAATAATCGATTATTTAAATCAAATAAATTTTTTTTCAGTGTAAAAAGAATTTTTTTAATTATTTTTTTTCATTCTTTTTTAAAGAAGAATATGTTTTAGGACTTATGTATTCATTTATTTTATCTTTAGCCTTTTTTTAAATTTCAGCCTATGATCAACTTTAAGAAGAAAAGTCGCTTTAGATAAAAGATACAAATAAAAATCAAAAAAGTCAATTTTATTTAACGTTGTCAACGAAAATTTGCTCTTTCACTAATTTCTAAAATTAATTATGAAAAAATAATTTGGTAAAAATGTGATACGTTGCAAATTAAAATTTTTTAAACGTTTTTGATCATTCAGAATAGTATACTATTAAAAAGAGCCTATAATTTTAAAAAAAATTGTATTATACAAAAAATTTCTTAAAATTAGTTGCTTAATAACATTTTTAAATAATTTTTTAAAGATAATAAAATAATAAAAGTTTCAGTCTATATTTTTTATATTAATAATCGTTGAATTCCTGTAATCAGTTTGCAGTTTAAATTTGTTTGCTGTTTTGTTAACAATTTTAAAAGAAAATTATATTTTTTGGCAAATTTAAAAATTAATTAATAATAATTTCAGATTCATTTAATTTGTGCAAAGAATTTTATCGAAAAATTTTAAAATACGTGAATTTCGTCTAACTTTAACAAAAAACATTTTTCATTTTCATTTTTTTTACTTTTTTATCAGAAAATTTTTAAATAAGTGAATATCGTACTATCTTCAAATATTTGTACTACAAAAAATTTTTATTTTACTTCTAATTTTTCTTTTATATAAGAAAATTTGAATATAAGTGAATTTCGTCAAGTAATTTCACCAACAATTTTTAACATAATATTAAAAATATTTGAATTTCTGCACAAACAATTTTATTATTTTTAAAAATAATTCTATTCTCATCAAGAACTTTATTGGAAAATATAAAATTAAATTAAATAATTGAATTCTTTTGAAGAATTATGAACTTTTTGAAAATAATTTAATTTTAAAATTATAATAATAATTGATTTTCTCAAAGAATTTCTTTTAAGTTTTTTAAAAAATTATTGCGTTTTCAATAATTGTAATTAAACATTTAATTATTGAATTTTATGAAAAGATTTTGAATACAATAATTAAATTCTTCTCAGACTTATAGATTACAATTTTTAAAAAATAATTCAATTCATTCAAGAAATAAATACAAAAATATTGAAAATAATAAATTAAACTCTTCAGAAGAATTTCTCTAATTTTTTGTTAAATAGAATCGATTTTCATAATAATTACAATGAATTATTTTATTATTAACTTTCATTGAAATTATTTAGAAAAAATTATATTCTTTTTATTCGTTTTCGTATAAATAATTAAAATGTTTTCGAAGAATTTCTTCAAGATTTTTTCAATAATGTACTTTTTTTTTAATTTTTTGAAATTCAAGTTGAAAATTAAGAAAATGTATCGAAGAGTAGGAAAAAACTATTTTAATATATTTTCAAACCACAGCAGACAAATGGTTGCATATTGAAGTTTATATTGAAAAATTAAAAATGTGGCTCTAGTTTTGGACGTTCAAATGAACGAAATTTTTTTTCCACCCTGAATGTTATTGAGAATTACTTTCTAAAGAAGAAAAATAATTGAATTTTAATAATATTTAGTTATGAGAACGAACTTGTTTTAATTTAAAAAATATTTTTTTTTTGTAAGGAAATAAAAATTAGAAGAAGTAATTAAAAATGTAAAGTAATTAAAATTGTCGTTCATTTTAATGTTCGAAACTTTATTAGGAACATAATTTAAAATGTTGTAACTTTGATAACAAAAATAAATCGAATACTGAATTTTGCGAGTGTAACATTCACTAGTTGTCTATTAATAATAAAACAAAATATCAATATTTTTTTTACATAATTCAATTTTAAAAAATTTTCGTCCCAGTTTTTCTAAAATTAAGGCATCGAAACATTGCATCGCAAAAAATTTCAATATTGCTTTTTCATATAATATAGAGAAAGTATTGTAATACCAAAATTTTTTAGGTTTGATTTTTTAACATATCTTTATGTTATTTGACCTAAGGAGTTCAAAAATGACATTTTTAAAAAAATTTCATTCCGTGTGTGTAAACATATTTTCATAAATATCTTCAAATTTATAAAGAGCTTTTGGACCGAATTTTTTTTTAAATTGTATGTCTGATCTGCGGACATAAAATGAGAGAGTACTTTGAGATAGATTTATAAAGTTTAACTATAGATTTTTTCGATTTTTAATTTTTCGAAAAAACGTTTTTTGCCCACAACTTTAAAAAAATATACCTATAAATAGGATACCTATAAATGTTTTTCTCTAATTTTGTAGTTTTTTTAGACGCATCTTTTGAGCTTTCAATGAACAGTTTTCGTCCAGATTCACCAGAGATATTAAACTTTTAAAAATCAAAATTTTGGAAAATAAGACTTTTTTGAAAATTTTGTTGAAAAATGTAGAAATAACTTTGAAAGTACAGTTACTATGTTGTAGAGAATTAAAGAACGCTTCGATTGACCTTTTTTTGAAGCTAATTCGATTAGAAATAAAAAAGTTATTGATGTTTTAAAAAACAGAAATTGTGCGAAGGAAATTTTTTTCTATGTGGAAGTATTAAATAAAGAGAAAAAAAAATATTACAGCAATTGAGAATAATTGTTCAAAATTTATACTTTATTGTAATTTTTGTTTTTTGTTTTCTGTTTTACCGTATTAATTAATTAATTTATACTTTATTATTATTATTAACATGTCTATGAGGAAGCAAAGTGTTCATGAAATAAACACAACGAGATTTACGAAAATAAATTAAATGAGCACCAAAATTATAACAAAAATATATAACTTGGCAGCGGTTTTTTTTTTGTGAGACTAAAATTGTATTTACGACTTTTCGTAAACCTCGTTAATTCCGGAGAAGCGCTTACAGTTGGAAAATGAAAAAAATTGAAGAAATTTGAAGAAATTTGAAGAAATCTGAAGAAATTTTTACGAGTGAGGAATTATTCTTATTAGGCAAAACAGAAAAAAAATGGCCAACCCACTATTATGAAAATAAAAGCGACAGGTGCGGCGAGATCCATCGACGGGCCTCGGCATTTTATTACCGACAACAGGGCATTGATCAAGGCGTCGAGAGGTGAGTTGAAAACAAATCGTAAAGATGTTTGTTGTGCCGCCGCCTCGTAAAGCTTCCAATTCGCTTGCACGGGTCTCGCGCTTTCTCGCAACGGAAATGAAAATTTATTAGCAGAATAAGTCGGAGCGCGAGGAATAATAATAAAAAAAAAATTTATATATCCAAAGGGGGGAAAATATAGTTTTTAATGTGCGTCCGAGTGAGAGGTAAAAAGTCAAGAGAGACAGAGAGAGAGAGAGAAAGAGAACTATGACGAGTCAGTGAAATAAAAATATCAAGAGACAAAGAGACGGAGTAAAAAATAGAGCCAAGAGAGTTCTAATAAAAAAATTCTAATGTAAAAGATAGAGAAAGACAGAAAATGCTAATAAAAAATAGACATAGGATCTAAATGCGCAAAAAAAAAACTAAACTAAAAAGAGAAGGAGCACTTTTTACCTCTGACACTTTACGAGCGCCATTATGAAATCGCGCCGCATTATTCGGCGCGTTGCTCACATTGTCGGGAGCATTGTTGCCCTTTGGTTTATGAGGCAGGTTCGATTCGTTCCCGGCGGATCGTCGATTACTTCCGGATGCCTGATCGCATTTAACGTTTGTTTCTACAAGAACGTTTCGTTGTCTGCAGCCAATTTCTCCCTTTAAACTCCTCCGGGGGGTTATATTGGAATCGTGAGCGCGTCAGGTACCCTATGGAGAGAATTTTTCTCAATGTCCCCCCACCCCATCCTATCTTTTTTTTATTTGCTGAATTTAATTTTACATGCAAAGTATTTTATTAAAAATAATTTATCCCTTATGCTTATTTTATTTTTCCAACCCTAATCAATGTTGACTGTCAACCAAATGTCAAGTCATCATTTTAAGATATATTTTATATTCCCCCCCCCCTTCATAAAATTACAAATTGCAGGTCATGAATCGACCTTTTTTGATTGCTTTCAAAAAAAGACTTAAAAAATTAACAATTTATTTTAAAAATACACTAAAAATATGTATTTGTTTCAGATAACGAATTATTTGACTAGATACAAATAAAAAATATTTACTCGAATCAAATAATTTTTATTTCAATCAAGTAAATTGTATTTAAATGAAATATAATTTAGTTTTTGAAGCACATATTATTTAATTGATTCAAATAAAAATTATTTGATTCAAATAAAAATTATTTGATTAAAGTAAATATTTATTTGATAATAGTTAAATAATCGGTTATTTGAATTAAAAAAACTTTTTTCTCAGTATAGGTTGTAACGGATAACTTTTTACATTCTTTTTTAAAAATTAAAATTGGCTATTTTAAGAAAATAGAAAAAAAACTTTTAAGTTCAATTTCTTTTCCATAAAAATAAAATATAAATTGCATTCTAGATTATTACTATATTATAACCAAAATCATATATTCTGAAACAGAAGATTTAGAGGAAAGTCAGATATTTTCATTATAAAAGTATAGAAAAAAATTAAATTTTTAGAAATCGTAAAAAAATTCTAAATTTTAGTATCTTTTTTTGCCATATGGGACACCACAAATTCTAATATACAAAACATTCAAATTTTTCTACTTCTAAACAGTAATTTGTTTATAAATAATTTTATTTTTGAAAAAGCCTACAATTATTACTTACATTGAAAAAAAAATTATTTGATTCAAATGAATTTTTTTTAGTGTAGAAATTATCTAATGAATATTATGACTCAAATATTTCAATATTAATTTGACTTTCAAAAGAATTGAATTTACAATTTTCATATAAATAGACAAACTTTAATAGACATTAATTTGCGAAATTTTATAATATTTTAATTTTTAATTAATTTAATTATAAATTTTTAAAAGCTTAGATTTCCGCAAAATTTTAATAATAGTCAATTAGTTAATAGTCAAATTTGGCAAAATATATAAAATTAATTATTATGAATAATGGATCTTTTAAAAACATTTTACAGGGAAAAAAATCTTCAACTAGAACGAAACGAAATGTAGCGAAAGTATTCGTTGCAATAACTAAAAATTTCGCTAATATAGTGAATTTTATAGTTGTTTCAAATGAAAAGTTTTTTTGGTGTAACAAATTGAATTTAGGAGAAACTATAAATGATTACAGAAATTCAATTAATTTTAAAAGTAGTAAAATTCCTTGCAAAAGTTAAATTACGTTCTAAATTAAAAAGAAACTTATTTTAAATTTTTGAAAAAATCACAATTATTTTAATAAATAACAAAATTCTTGCTCAAAATTAAATTATTTAAAAAAAATTTCCTGATTTACGTTTATAACAATTTTCATCGAATCACTTGGAAAATGTTATATAATTATTCTTAAAAATTTGATTTAAATTCGTCAGAAGAATTCAATTATTTAAACATTTATTGATGAAATTCATTACAAGAATTAAATTTTGAGAAAATTCAATTAGTAAAATAAAAATAATTGAATAATTTTGAAAAGGTTTCCAATTCCAATACTTGAAAATTTGAATTTCTTATACTTTAACTGACAATTTTGAAAATTAATTTTTTTGAATAATTTTAATAATCTTTTTTAATTGAATTGTTTTTTTAATAATTTGAAGTTACATAAAAATTTTTTCAATTTCTCAAAAATTTTCCCAAATTTCCATAAGGAAGTTTTCCCAAACGATTCAGAGAATTTTTTCAAACTTTAGGAATTGTTTTAAAATTTTAACTATTTCATGAGAATATTTCTAAGTTCGTAGGAAGTTTTCGATAATTTTATAGAAAAATTCTCTTATCTGTTAGTAATTGTCTTCAAATAATTCGTGGAATTTGCTTCCTCATTTTTTTTTTTAAAGAAAATTTCCAAAATGTTGCTTTTTGTATTTATAGTTGACGAATTTTCGAATTTGGTAAAATTGAATTTTAAACAAATTTGAAAATTCTTAAAGAACTTTTTCAAAAATAGAAAAAAATAGCTGATTTAGAGGAGAATTTTAGTTAAAAATTCTAGAAAATAATAATTGCTTTGAATGGAAATTTGCAATTGACAAAAAAAATTGTTTATAAAATGGATACATTTCCTATTTCTTAATCATAATTTTTAAACAGTTAACAATTTTCTAATTTTAATAAAATTTTAATTTTCTAATATTTTTAATAAATATAAAGACAAAAAATTATGCACAACTTAGGTCAGTCAAACGAAATTTGTTATAAAAGAGCGTATGAAAAATAAAATTTATTTGTTGCACTGCAAAAAAAATTATTTCATTAAAATTACCGATTCTTTGACTATTATCATATAAATATTTACTTTAATCAGATAATTTTTACTTAATTCAATTAAATAATATTTGCTTTAAATACTGAAATGTTTGATTCAAATATACAATTTACTTAATTCAAATAAAAATTATTTGATTCAAGTAAATATTTATTTGATAATAGTCCACTGAGAAATAGTTATTTTCGTAGTAAGGGCGCAAAACAGGTGATTACGGCGAAGGCGAGATTGGGTAAACCAAGGGGACCCGAAGCTCCGAGGCAAAGCCGAGGTTGCGTAGGGTCGCCGAGGTTTACCCATAATCTCGCCTGAGACACTATCACCTTTTGCGCCCGTGCTGCGAACAACGTTTTTTGTCCTAACCGCAAGGAAAGTGGGTTATTAAGTGCACACATATTTGAATGAATTCAATAGTCGTTTATTACAAAATAATAAAAAAATTGATATTTATTATTCAATAAATGGTATATTATGACGTCAGCGGGCGAGAATGTATTTTCCGCCCGCTCTCGTATAACGTCAGCGGGCGGGAATGTACTTTTCCGCCCGCTCTATGACGTCAGCGGGCGGGAATGTACTTTTCCGCCCGCTTAATGACGTCAGCGGGCGAGAATGTACATTCCCGCCCGCTCACCCTACCTCCGGGCGGGAATCACTCACTTTGCGACCGCCTCATGTGCACGAAATAACACACTTTCCGTGCAGGTAGGACAAAAAAAATTTTTTTAAACCAAACACAAGCAGTCAACCAAAAAAATATGTTTAATTTAAACATGTTTTATTATGAAATGAAACATAATTTTTATTGAACCAAAGTTACCATGTATTGAATCAAAATAATTATGTTTAAATCAAACATAATTTTATTTATTTTTTTTAATTTTTTGATGACTGTATAACAGATAGTTATGTTTGATTCAAATATATTGCTTTCTCAGTTTCAAATAATCCGTTTTCTGAATCAAATTTTTTTTTCAGTATAATCATAATTTTTTTTCTTGAAATTTTTTAATTTTGCTATTTTAACTATTATTTTATTACAATGCGAGGCTAGAGGTAGTCAACATTTTTTACATCTTAATTTAAGATATTAAAAAGAACTTTTTTTCTAGTATGCATAGCGATACCTAGAGATGTCAATATTATAAATCTATAGTCAATATCTTGACTTATTGGATTACAAATAAATCACGTACAGTCACGTTCGGGTACTTAATTAATAAGCAACAAAGCTGATTCAACATGTCCCGAGTACTCATTACCATTCTATTGATGAAAAGACGGAATAATTGTTTTGATTTGAAAAGGCCTTTATTGTGGAGAAGAAATATAATCAATTCTTCTGTTCGGTCATCCTCTACCTAAGTTAATCACAACCTGACTCATGCACTATACTCTCTTCTGTTATTACTTCGATTCTACTCATATATGAGCTTTTTTATTTCGAAACGAAAAAAAAAAGAATGCAAACTCTGATGCTGCGGTATTTGTATTATTCAATTTATACACACACAATGGGGATGTCATTATCAAATCGTACAACTTTTAGTTAGTATTCGGCTTTCTTTTTTGTGATGCACACGGTATATTGTTATCGTTTTTTTTCAAAGGACATGTTCCGAAAAAAATTCTATGTCTCTAAATGTAAAATTGTTTCAGTTTCTTATGTTTTTGAATAAATAACATGGAGAAAAAGGGATTGTTACATCTACTAGCGGATTGTCAATATAGAACGAGCAAATCTAATTTTCTAATTCTTTTTGTTCCCTTAGGAAATTAATTGTTATCACAACAATTTCGAATTGTTAGCTAACAACCCAAATTCACTGCAAAAAGAAGTATCTTAATTTGGTTTTAGTAGTCTTTCTAAGATGTTATTGTAGTCACTTTTTAGTCATTAAAAATATCTTAATTTAAGATGTTTAAAGTATCATAGTACACATTTTCCAACATATTTTTTGGGAAAAAAGTTTTGAGGTTAACTATGGGCTCTTATGGAAAACACTTTATGCATCTTAGGTTTTAGTAACTTAAATTGTTTTCGCATCTTACAATTCACAGGTAACTTATCGCTAAACATCTTATTGAGACAGAAACATCTTAATTTAAGATACTTTAACCAAATTACAGAAGTGTCTTACTTTTTTAAGATAGAAAAAATATCCAAGACGTATAAAGCATCTTAAAAATCTGTAAGATACTTTCGAAAACATCTTATTTTAAGATGTAAGATACAATTTTTCCATCTTACATCTTATATGTTAAGATATTAAATAAGATATGGGCGAATCTCTGGAACTTTTAACCTTTATGTCCCTCACATTATTTTCACTTAAACAGCCTAAATATAAAAACTAATGATTTTTAAATATTTACATGTTTTTAAAAAAAAATAAGGATTACGATTTAACCATTGATATAAATTATTTTGTTTATTTTTTCTATGTTTTTCTTTATTAAAGTTCACAATACTATTATTTTGCAAGTGTCACTTTCACTTTTTCTAAAAGTATTTTGACTGTTTAAATAAGATTTTTTTGGAAAACACGTATTTTACTGTTATAAACTATTTAAAAATATCTTAAGAATTCCATAAACAAACTTAAAAAAAATGAAAAGTAGAAATTATAAAAGACATAATCTTCTAAAAAGTGTCCCTCAGTTTTTGTGTCGCTGGTCAAATCAAAATGGTTTTATAAATTAAACATTAAAAAACTAAATGAAAAAATTTGAAATAAGAGGCACAATTGAATTGTAATTCAAATTTTATGTGCGTGATTTTTATTTTTATTTTCAACTGTATTTTAATCAAAATAATTGTTGGATACTTGTGATACTGGTGTAGTGCGAAAAATATGTCGCTGGTCAAATCATTAATTTCTCCAAAGTTTCTTATTTAATTTGCTCCAAAATTGGGGCACATATTGCTTTAGATGTATTTAAAACTGTGCATATGTTTTTATTTATTCTAATTCTCATTTAATTATTTTTTTGACGTGGATATTCAAATTGTCGCTCGTCAAATATGTCGCTTGGTCAAATATTTGACCAAATCAATCGGTTTTCAATCAATCTGAAGTTTCGCATTTATTTGTTCCATGTTATTTATCACGAAGTAACCAAAAATGTAATAAAAAGTGACAAAATGAAAGAAAATCAAAGAAAAGAAAATAAAAAGCAAGAAAAAGGAAACGCGGAATGAAAAATTTATCAACGGAAGGCACTTAAGTAATATTTATTTATTTTTTATTAAACGTTCATGAAACTGTTAGTGTTTTTTCAAGGTTATATGAAGATCCTCGATATTTTTTCAAAGCAATTCAGCCAATCGAATAATTAGAAAAGTTCATGTTACTAATTCAAATAATTATACGTAAAAAATTTTCATTAATTTTTTTATTGTAATTTTGTCCTTATTATAGTTGTATTAGACGTTTATTATATTTATTTTCATGTTTAATTATGTTTTTGTGATACTGAGAAATAACTTACTTAAGTGTAGGAGATAAAATGTTTATGTATATCTTGTTACAGATTTAGTTAACCTAACATTCTTTTCTTTCCAAAAATTTATATTTTAAAGTACAAGGCAACCAAATAATGGTTGTACAATAATAAAAATGAAATTTATTTTGGTAGAAGATGTAATACCAAAAATATCAAAATTGTGCACACAAAATTTTTTTTAAATTCAAATTCAAATGTTAAAGTTTCCAGAGATTGGCCCATATACTTATTTTTGCAGTGTTGTTGTGATAACAATTAATTTATTAGGAGAGCAAAAAGAATTGTTTCAACAACAAGCTGTAACATCTGTAGGTGTTAAATCTTTTTGAATAATTCTAGAGAGGCAACATTATTATGACTGTAACTTTCGGAATCTGTAGTTGCGAAGCTCATGAAACTCAAAAGATATGTTTTTTTGTTATTATTCACTGTTTGACTACTTATAAAGTTATAACAAGTTAGTTTGTCGAGTAAATAGTAAAAATTGACTAGATATTGAAACATTACCCTTAATGACAAGGATTTTTGTCCGTCAAATCTTCGTGACTGCAGTTTAGGAGTTACAGTAATTAATATTATGCTTAGTTATCACTAACATACTTTGGAAAACTTTTAAGATCACATTGAACAGAAGCATTTACAAGAACATAAACACTGCAAAAATAAGTATCTTTTTTGATATCTTAACATAAGATGTAAGATGGAAAAATGGTATCTTACATCTTAAAATAAGATGTTTTCGAAAGTATCTTACAGATTTTTAAGATGCTTTATACGTCTTGGATATTTTTTCTATCTTAAAAAAGTAAGATACTTCTGTAAGTTTTTTAAAGTATCTTAAATTAAGATGTTTCTGTCTCAATAAGATGTTTAGCGATAAGTTACTTGTGAATTGTAAGATGCGAAAAAAATTTAAGTTACTAAAACCTAAGATGCATAAAATATCTTACATATAAGCCCATAGTTAACCTCAAAACTTTTTCCCCAAAAAATATGTTGGAAAATGTGTACGAAGATACTTTAAACATCTTAAATTAAGATATTTTTAATGACTAAAAAGTGACTACAATAACATCTTAGAAATGACTACCAAAACATCTTAATTAAGATACTTCTTTTTGCAGTGAAGGACATACAAAAGAGTCAAGTAAAGAAAAAGAAATTTATGGCAATAATTTTGAAGTTATCCGCACTTGGAACACCGAATGTGTAAAATATATTGAGTATACGATCTGTAGTGGCACGTGTTCGATAATCGAGAGAGGACTGATAAGTAGCAATTTTTTTTGCTCTTCTCTTTAAGAGCGTTTGCTGTCCGATGAAATAGACATGGCGGGGGATAAGCAACAAATGCTCATTGAGTATTAAGATAAGGCATAAAGTCTCCAGTGAGTGGAGATTCGTGACACGATGCCGAAAAGCCATGTGCGCCTCGTTTAGGCACTTGGCTCACGATGCGTTTGCGTGCATCGGGCACGTGCTTGTATACACAGTCGTGGACGTCAATCCCTTCCGCAGGATGAAATCCAAAACGATGTGTGCCCTATCGCCGCCTTATCTACCCATGTTGAGTAACTCGAAACATAATCGCGATAATGGCGACTTGTGTGTTGCATTATGACCGCGCGCTTCGCGTTTATTCTATTATGAATAGATATCGTCGTGCCCCGTGATGCCCCGTGGCATCTGTTGTGTTTTATAAACGCTCATACAGACCGCGCGCACATATACATTTACTTTACTCTGCATTGCTTCATTATTGTCCCCAATATTATCGCCCTCCCCCAAAAAAAAACTCGTGTCGAATTACTTCATCGTCCTGCTTCCGTTGTAATTACTGCGTGTTCATAGTCCGTCTCATGCAAATACAGAGAATAAATAAATTCACACGCTTAATAGTTTGTTAATAAATAATAATTAATAATTTACACCAAAGCATGTTGATCTTTAAGATATTTTAAACACGGTAAATCGTTAGGTATTAAAATAACACCAAAAATGGATTAAAATAATCCAATTTAGTGTTATTTTAATCCATTTTCGTCTTATTTTAATACCTAACGATTTACCGTGAATGCAATACCCAAAGACTTATCAAAGTTGCCACACAACCTAAAAACGTGGAAAAGTTCGGGAATCTTGATCGAAATCCTGAAAAATTTATTTTTGAAATTCTAATACTTAAATATTTCAAAATTAATGAAAGTTTAAGAGTTGCAATTACAATTTTTATAAGTTAATGTACTTGAAAATATTTTCATTTAAAATTTTGTAAGACATCATTTTTTCAATGAATATTTAATTAAAAAATTTACAAACCTAGATTTTTACAAACCCAGGGCTCGGATCGTCTTTAAGACTCAAAAAAAGTCGCTTTTGTCGCAAAAATTCACAACAAAACTCACGAAAAGTCGCATTAAAATTTCCGAAAAGGTCGGAAAAAAGTCAAATGAAATTTTAGGAAAAAAACGCCGAAAAGGAAACAGGAAATTTTCAAACTTGTAAAAAAAATCACATTTCTCGCCAACACATATTTTAACATAAAATAATCTGGAATAATATTTAATAAAATGTGTGGCAAAATTTTAATTAGGTATATCTTTAACATTTTTTAAAAAAATCTATTCAAGATTTCAATTATTTATATAAATAATAAAATTCTTTTCCAAAATCGTGAATAAAAAAATTGATCGTGGAAATTTAATTATATTTTCAAAAGTTCTGAAAACATTCTTTGCAAAATTCAATTATCTTAAAAAATAAGAAAATCCATCGCAGAAATTCAATTTCAACTGTTTTTAAAAATATCAAAATTCTTCTTCAAAATTAATTTACCTTTAAACGCATTTTAAAAAGAATTTTAATGAAATTATTGTCAAAAGTTTAATTATCTTTATAAATAAAAAAATTCATCTTAGAAATTCAATTATTTTCAATATTTTTTTATAAAATCTTATAATATAAAATATTGATTTTATCACTCGGTCATCTTTAATTATTATAAAACATAAAGACATCGATTTCTTCATGTTTTATAACAATTTTTTTAAAAGTAGTTTAATTTCAAAAAGGTTTGAATTAGATGCTTTTGAAGGATTTTAACTCTTATGGAAAAATAATAATTAAATATTTATTTAAAAAAGAAGTTATTGATGTTTCTTTGAAAAATTTGAAAGAAATCTGTAAATAAACTTAACAGAACAGAGGTTATAAATGATAAGTTTAAAAAAGTCATGTTTTGTCCATTAAAGCATATTAAACTTCATGATTTCTGTGTGGAGAATCGAAAAAAGTGCACTTTTGGGTCACTTCCAATTAAGTCATAATTTTCGTTTAAAATAAAAAATTGTTTTCGATTAAAATTGTAATAAAACACATGCTGAATGTTAATTGTGAAAAAGTTTAAAGCAGATTAGAAATAATAATTATTAAAGTTATTAAATAGGAGTATATAGGAGAGTAAAGAATCACCCATATATTTAATTGGTTATTAAAAAATAACAGATTTATAGAAGAATTTTAGTTAAAACACTAAAATAAAATTGAATTTTGAAGCAAATACATATATTATTAAAGAAATTCAATTATTTTTAAAAAAAGTAAAATTCTTCTCAGAAATTCAATTCTTGTTTATATCTTCTATTATCTATTCTTCAAAGAATTAAATTATTTACAACAATTCCAAATAAAATTATTTTGTATCAATTTAATTTTTTTCAAAATAATTTTAAGAAAATTTATAAATAATTTCTTCAAAATAATTTCTCTTCGTGGAAATTTAATTGATTTAAAAATTTTTTTTTAATTTAATTATTTTCAACGTTTTCAATTTGAATAAAAAACAATTCAATTATTTAAACTGAAATTTTAATAAAATTAGTCTGAAGAATTCAATTATTTTCAAACATGTAATATAATTCTTCGCAAAAATCCAATTATATTTGAAAATTTACAAAAATTCTTGGTCAAACTTCTAATTGTCTTCATAAATATATAACAACATTTTTCTTCAACATTCAATTATTTTCTCAATTATTAATAACATTCTTGGCAGAATTTCAATTATTTTTAATATATAAAATTTTCATCAAATTTCTCGAAAAATCAAATTATTGTTAAATTATTTTTTTAATTTGTCTCTTGACAATAAATAATAATAATAATAATAATAATAATAATAATAATAATAATAATAATAATAATAATAATAATAATAATAATAAACATAATAATTAAATTCTGGTAAAATTTGTTATAAAAATCCAAAAAAACATTCAATTATTTAATAAATTATTTAGTTTTATAGTTAAATAATTGTACAACTTTCTAATAAATATTGATTTCAAAATAAATTTTAGTAAAAATTTTCGATCGTAATTGAATATCATATTAAAAAATATTTATTTATTTTAAAATTCTGAGAGAATTCATTTATTTCACTCTAAAAATAAACATTTTTTAAAACTGAATTTTCATGAAGAATCAACAAAATTTTTAAATAATAATTGAATTCTTCTAAAACATTTAAATAAATTTTTTTTAATTATTGCATTTTTTGAGAAATTTGATAAAAAATTTTGTATATTAAAAACTACTGAAGTTCAGATAAGAATTTTATTAAAATTTTTAAAAATAATTGAATTTTGAAGAAAAATTTTTGTTATTTATAAATATTATTTAAATGTTGACGCGGAATTTTTGACAATTTTGAAACACAATTGGATTTTTGTGAAAAATTATGTTACTTTTGAAAATAATTGAATTCTTGAGGTTTCCAATAATTTTCTTATTTATAATAAACGTAGTTTTAAAAACCTGGAAAAATTCCGTTTATTAACCTGGAAAACCTGGAAAAAGTCAGGGAATTTGAAAAGGGCAAAAGCGTGGCAACCCTGATTATGAGCTTATCAAAGTTGCCCGAAGCAACGTTTTGATTTCATTTTTTTTCTCAATTAGGTATCCTCAGAAAAACCGCATGATTGTGAGGTGTTATCATAACACTGTTAAATTAAAAGTATCAAATGGCAACGAATTGATACCAAAAATGTGGATCAAATCAAAAACTGATCCAGCACTGTCAAAAAAAGGCACTAATTTAGAACCAATTTTGGTACTAAATCGTAATTTTGTTCTATTTTAATACCGAAATCAGCTCTGATTTAAAAAAATTTTTTTACAATGAGATTTTTGGCACCAATTAGATCCACTTTAGTACCAATTTGATACTTTCAAGAAAACTGGAAAAAATGGATTAAAACGTTGCAGTACTGCATCATCATAATCCATCGGTATGTCCTCAAAAGCACGGAATGATTCCAAAAGATTTTTCAAAAGAACCATGTAATATACAAACGTATTGATCGAAATGTAATCATTCCCTTGAATCTTTGATATCATGGATATGGAATAGAAGTGGAATGGAAGATGCTGCTTATATTTGAGTTCGCGGTTTGAAATTGGAGAGTTGGAATGAAAAGAAGAGTACAATATCTTATATTCTGTTTCCTTTGAAAAACCTGTTCCTTCCTACTGGCCACTGCTCGTAACCTGACATCATGACACGGCATGAATGCCGTTTACGATTCTGGACGTTGGTCATTTTTTTTTCTCCTCTCTCTCTCTCATCGCGATTCGATCTTAATCGCTACCTAGTTGAATCGATCTCTCACTGCGGCACAATGCTACAAATAAGCAATAGCAACAATAGTCGGTCATTGTTTGCTCTTATTTGCGAAAATTTGCCCCACAATGCCGTGAGAAAGCTTTGGAATCATATATACGTAAATCCAACTTAATTCTCAGATTACTTTATAAATGTCAAAGATGTTCATGTAGAGTATAGAATGTATAGTTCAAGTGCGCAACGTGAAAGGAAAAAAAATTGTTTAATAGCTCGAATAATGCGATTCAGAATTCACTTTAGTATTTGCTAAAGTGTTTCTTTTCACTAAGTGAATTTTCCATACAATGAAGAGTGAGAGAAACTTTTTCGCACCGTTTCAATTTGAATTATTGCGGGAAACTTAATTTTTCCAAAAGAAGAGACTTTTTAAAGTACTTAACGTCGTAATTTTTAAGAAAATAATTGATAATTGATTTTAAATATTACTGAAGGTTTTCAGATCATCCAAATGTTTAATATCTGTCTGATTTGATTCTTGTTTGTAAAAAGTAATTTTTTTTCTGCAAAATTGAATCTTAATACTACACCCAGAGAAAATTATTATTTAAACCAAATATATTTTATTTGTCTCCAAATAAACGTATATTTGTCTCAGAACCAACTAGACTTTTTATTTGTTTTAAATAAAATTTATATTTGACATAAATAAAACTATATTTGAGTTAAATAAAATTTTATTTAAACTAAATAAAATTTATTTGAAACAAATTAGAAGTCTAGTTGGTTCTGAGACAAATATACAATTTCTCTGGGTGTACAGGGGAACCGATTGATGATAACTTCAAAATATGAAATATTTTTTTAGATAAAAGAATATAAACAAAAGTATAGTATTATTTTGTATATGGAAGCACATGTGACAAGAAAATAAGACCTTAATTTTTATTCCGTTAAAGAAAATATGTTAACATTTACACTAAAAAAAAATTTATTTGAATCAAATAAAAATTATTTGATCCAAATAAATCATTTATTTGGTTATAATCCAATAAATGTGTATTTGATCCAAATACGCATATTTATTTGACCTAAATGTTTGATTTTATCGTATCAAATAACTATTTATTTGAATCAAATACAAATTATTCAATTCAAATAAATGGAATATTCCAAATCAATAAATAATTAATTGAATCAATAATTTGAATTATTCAAATCAAATAAATGTAATATTTCAAGCTAGTAAATAATTATTTGAATCAAATATGAAAATTATTTCATTCTCTATTCAATACAAAAATTGTTTTTAAATATTTAGTATTTTTTAAATTTATTAATATATTATTATACTATAATTATTTATTATATTATACATATTAACTGATTTTTTAACAGACTTTCAACATTATTTATAAACATGTTCACACAGTTTTTTTTCACAACACAACACACAATTTTATTATTTTATATAACGCTTAAAACGAAGAGTGAAAAATATTCGCTCGCATGGGGAATCGAACTCACGTCCCCCCGCCCATAATGCTGACCGCAAGCCTATAAACGCACCTATTTAAGCCACACGACCACTAGAAGACTTGGTGAGAACTCGGGCTGATCTACTTTATGAATGCCAGTGTCGTATATTCTGTATCCGAATAACACATTTATTTGTCGAAATATTTTTTATTTGTATTAAATAAATTAAATATTCAAGTGAAATAAATAAATGAACAAATAAATGAGTTTCAAGTATTTCATTATTTTCGTTTAAAAAAATTATTTAATTGATTGAAAAATTTTTTTATTTGTCTTTATAAAATAGTGTATTTGCTTTGAATAATGAATTATTTGGATTAAATAATTAAGTTTATTAGAATCAATAAAATAAATTTATTGTGTCAAATAATTTTTATTTGCATCAAATATACGAAGTATTTGAATGAAATAAATAAAAGAATAGTTTCAAGTAACTCAGTATTAGTATTAAATAAATTCATTTATTCAATTCAAATAATTATTTAATTGAATCAAATACGATTTATTTGGTTCAAATAAGTGTAATTCAAATAATTCAAGTTATTTGAATCAAATACATATTTTTTTGATCCAACTGAAAAGTATTTGAATCAATTAAATATTTTTCAAATAATTTGAATTATTTGAATCAAATAAATTTTTTTTTCAGTGTAAGAATGCGACTATTGTTTGTAGGAAAGCTTAAATGCTAATATTTTTCAGCATTTACATTTGTTGACTATCTAAATTATCAGGGTTGCCACGCAACTTGAAAATCTGGAAAACCTGGAAATGTCAGGGAATTTTATAGATCTTATGAAAAAACCTGGAAAAGTCAGGGAATTTTTATCCAAATCCTGGAAAATTGTTGTTTTCTAAAGTTATTCTATGTTTATTCTTGAAATCTAATTTTAGTACCTGCAATATTTCAAAATTAATTATTTAATTTTAGAAGAATTGCGTTTATAATTTTCCTAAGTATATCGATTTCAAAAAGTATAAATTTACAATTTTAGAAAATTTCGATTTTCAATGAATTCAATTAGAAATCTTGAGGCACGTTGGTTTTTAAAAAATTTTAATAATTCAATTTCTTCTGAAATTAGTTCAACTTTTTAATACATATTTAATTTATTATTCAAAATAATTGATTTACAGAAGAATTTTAGGCAAAAACACTAAAAAAAATTAAATTTTGAAGCAATTGCAAATGTAAAGAAAATCAATTTATTTCAAAAATTTTAATAAAATTCTTGGTAAAATTTCATTTACTTTCAAAAACTTTCCTCTATTCAATAATTTTTATTATTATTAGAAATTCTTTTAATACAATTCTTTTTGACAAATTCAATTATTTTCAGGAGTTTTGATGAAATTCTTTGCAGAATTCAATTTTCAGAAGTTTTAATGAAATGCTTTGTAAAATTTAATAATTTTTAAGAATTTTTATAAAATTCATTAAAAAATTAAATTATTTTCAAGAATTTTCTTAAGATTCTTTGCAAAATTCAATTATTTCCTGGTATTTAAATAAAATGCTTTACAAAATTAAATTATTTTCAGAAATTTGAAAAAAATTCTTTAAAGGAATTCTTTTATTTTTAATACAATTTTAATCAATTAATTAAATTTCTTGAAAAATGAAATTATTCTTAAAATTTTTCTTTTATAACTCGTCAAGAGAAGTCAATTTGTTATTTAAAAATTTGTTCATAAAATTCTTCATGAAATTAAAATTTTAAGAAATATTCAATTATTTATTTTGTTATTTAAATAATTGAAGTTTTGGATGTTTTTCTAATAAATACTGATTCAATAATAAATTTTAGGTAGAGTTTAGATTATATCGTTGAATATTGAAAGCAATGAAAGCATGAATTTTTAGAAATAATTGAATTTTAAAAGGGTTTCAAATTAAAATCTTTGATAATTTGAATTTTTTATATTTTAACGAACAATTCTGTAGAATTTTTTCAAAAAGTTTGATTAAATTTTCTTTCAATTTTTATTATTATTATTTTCTTATACATATCTAATTGAAGAATTTTTTAATAATCAAAATTTTACATAAAAGTGAATTGTAAACAAATTGATTTGATAATTCTAAAAAAAACTTTTCTAAAATTATTAAAAAAAATTTCTCAAAATCGCACAAATCCAAGACTTTCTCATTTTTGATGAGAATGTAAAAAAACATCGATTTAAATATGAATTTTAGTTGAACATTTTAGAATTTAATAATTGAATCAAAAATGTTAAACTTTTAATTGAAAATTAGGGAATTATTTTATTTGGTAAATTATAAAATATAAACGTTATTTTAAAAGTCTGAAAAATTTCGTTTTTTTACCTGGAAAACCTGGAAAAGTCAGGGAGTTTGAAAGTAGCAAAAGTGTGGCAACCCTGCTAAAATAATAGTAAATAGCAGTAAATATCTGCTTCCCCTTCGAGAATAAGTAATTTTTTTGCGATTACGAATAAATAATTTTATTTAGAATTAGTAATTTTAGAATAAGTAATTTTTTTGCGATTACGAATAAATAATTTTATTTAGAATTAGTAATTTTAGAATAAGTAATTTTTTTGCGATTACGAATAAATAATTTTATTTAGAATTAGTAATTTTAGAAGAAGTAATTTTTTTGCGATTACGAATAAATGGTGAAAATGGAGAACGACGACCCCTGAATTTATTGGCGCGGTTTGTGTTCTTTGAGAAGTTGATGGCCGACAATTGGGCTTCTAGAGACGATGCTTCTTTTTTTTTTTATAAAACACGGTCTCAAGATGTGAACATTTGATACTTGTTTTGATAACATTTTCTTTATAATGTAGACAAGAATGCTTTGAACCCGGATGCAATCGTGCGGGACTTGAATTCAATATTAAAACGATCGGATTGATAGATAAGGGTTGAAATTGCAGGTATAATGCGATCTAACATAATGGTAACACAATAAGCCACTGAAGCTGTATAAATGCCTCGAGAAAGCATAATACACTGCTCCTTTTAAGTTACAGTCCCTCCCGCAGATTTTCACAAAACTAGTTTGCATACATGTGTATATGAATCCATTATGTGCCTAAAATAATATTTATGGGAAATTTAATTCACGCGCGCACTGACGAATTTCAAAATAATACTTATAAATACTTATTAATTTTAAAACAAAATGGATCATTCCTAAATTAAAAATCATTTATATCTGTGACGCGCTACCAAGAAAGGTACCTAAGAAGCAAATGAATTGTAGGTTAGGTTCGTGTTAAATTTATTTTGAATAAAAGTTTATTTTTAATTATTTGAATTTGAAACCAATTTTCAATGAATATTTTGGTTACATTGAAGACTTGAAGATGAATAATTTTTAACTACACACAAAAAACCCAGTCTCATTTTTGTTGCATCTCAAAATGAGACTATGTTAAACACCATAGAACGTGGCGCCACCTAAGAGTCTCATTTTTGTTGCAACTCAAAATGAGTAGCGTATGATACTCATTTTGAGACTAGGTTTTTTCAGTGTAATGATTGATTTTCTTTCTGTATTTTTACTTGAAAAATTAAAAACCTAACCTCAAATTGTTTGCTTCTTAGGTACCTTTCTTCGGAGCGTGACACATCTTTTGCTATTTTTGAAAAATCGAACTCGTTAATTCGAGTATGACGACTGATATTTTGTACGTATGAGACTAAATGAACATATATCTTGAAAGCGATAATGTGTCTCTGAAGTAACGTCTTAATAGCATTTTACGGCGTAATTTATTAAAATATACACAAGCATGAGCGTGTCCCCATAAAATTTGTTGTCTTTTTCTTCCTCTTCGGTCGTCTCTTTTCCCTCATTCGTATATATCTCCATCTCACTTGTACTCTTTTGCCGATCTCGTTGGAACGATAATGCTTCTCATAAGTCAAAGTGATGTATGTCTTTTTGCGCTCCCATAAGGCCCGCTCTCTTATGGGGTCCCCGCTATTCTTCAAGCGTCCAACTACGTATTTTGGAGATTTAATGGCTCTCACTATGGCGCATTTCGGTTGTAATTATGCGCGTAAATTCAAGAAGGTGTAGAAAAGCTTCTCGTTTGAAATTTATTATTCGGTGCATAACAATTAGTTTCTTCAGTTTGGATAGGTTTTGAAAAATTTTTCCTGTCTTAAGGATTGTCATCTATTATTAAGGAAATGAGAGAAACTTGTAAAAATTTGACAGTCTGTTCTTTAGATTATTTTAGAAACATAATGAAGAGATAAAAATTTGTGAATTTGTGATAGAGATAGGCAATGTCAAAAAGTTAAAACTAGCAAAGTTTAGAGAAAGCTTACCACAGATTTAAGGAATAAATAATCCTTAACTTAAAGAAAAAATTGATTTGAAAATTGAAGTGAAAAATTTGCAAAGTTTGTATAGAGATTCAAAGTTAAAGGAAACAAAAACTTAACTATTTATTCTGTAATAACAATGTCTAGTTAATAAAAATCAAGAGTCTAAGTTACAATATTTGGTTGTAATAGAAATATTAATTCAAAGATGCAGAGAAAACAGGTCCAAATTGATATTTTCAGTTTGAAGAAAACTGTATATTATTAATACGAGAAGTATTAGTGCGCAGATGGTTTTCATATTTTTATAAATTATTATCTAAACTCTTGTATAAACCGCCTTATGAATCAATAATAATATATTGACCGCATCATATTTCGCTGATAACATAGAGTCATAAAAAATGCATCATCATCATTAACATTAATTCTACCTTACAACGGAAGAATATACGTAACTGACGTTGCCATTTATTGGGTCAAAATTTTTATAGTACACTCAAAAAATTTTTTAGTAAACTTTACTACTTTTTAACTACTCTCCTTAGTTCAATAAGTCCCCAAAAGATTTTTAAAAACTTGTCTTAACCATCAAAAAGTAGTCAAATTAATTAAGAGTGTAGTTGGTGCAATAAGATTTTGTAGTTATTTTCAAAATTTAACTACTTTTCTAATAGTTGTTTGAGTTCTAAATTTTTAACTATACATAAGAAGTAGTAAAATTTACTATACAAACAGTATTAGATCAACTAAAAAAGTAATTAATTTAACTATACTTTTCACTCTACTACCCAATAGTAGTTGAATCTTTCAAACAAATTTTTTTCAGTGTATATAAAAAATAAGAAAAACTAATTTAAGTGACAATGTTTTATTGAACTAAGATAACTTTTTCCATGTAAATGCAAAAGTGAAATGAGCCAAATTGCGGATAACAAATTACAAAATAATATCAAAATACAAAATAAAAAAAATACAAAATAAAAAAAATACAAAATAAAAAAATCTTTCGTGATGACTTGAAAAACATAATTTTAAACATGTTTGTCAACTTTTCGGTTGAAAATTAACTTTCTTGCAATCAACTAAATTTTTTTTAGTTTGGCGCAACTAAACATTTGCTTCAGTAAATCAAATTCAATCTCCGAATGCTAAATTTATAAAACTAAACTAAATTTTCATTTTGATTCAAATAACATTTTTGATAAGCAAATTATATTAAGAACAATATTTTACTTTCTAAATTTGAATTATAGTTAAAAATTACAGTTTGATGGACAATCATTGACCGAATTTTCGCTTCTGCAAAAAAAGAAAACTGAAAAACTGAATAAAACAAAAAAAAAACATGAAAAAGCAGAAAAAATGTATCAAAAATTTAATGTTTTAATGAAAAAGTATTTTCCTCTTCTTTTTAAGCCATATTCAAGAGGAAAATTTGCATTAAAATGTCAGGACTCTGTTTCAAACAAAAATATTTTCTTCGGTGTGTTTAAGAATTTTTATTTGAATCAACAAAACGGTTTTATTGCTTTAAAAATCTATTTTACTTTTTAGAATGAAACCCTTCTATTCGCTCAAAGGAAAATGTCGTTAATTTTAATAAATTCACAATAGGATTTTGCAGTTGTTAGTAATTTACCTACTTTTTTATGTAAGTCAAAAACAACTGTTTGCCGAAAAGCGCCAATATTATTGACTTCAATTTTTTTGATGCAAAAATTTCTGTATTGAATAAAGAAAATATATATTTGTCACGCTAAGAAAAAAGAAGCGTTTTCTTCTTTCTAAGAAGAAAAAATGTTGAGTTTGTGTTTTTAATTTTTTGAATAAAAATAAATAAAGAGAATGAATTATTTGTGACGCACTCCGAAGAAAGGTACCTAAGAAGCAAACGAATTATAGTTTAGGGTCGTGTTAGATTTCTCTTGATTAAAAGTTTATTTTCAATTATTTCAATTTGAAACTAATTTTTATTGAATACTTTGAATATAATGAAGACTCGAAGATCCATAATTTTAAATTAATAATTGATTTTATTTCTGTATTTTTACATGGAAAATTAAAAACATAACCTATAATTTTTTGCTTCTTAGGTACCTTTCTTCGGAGCGCGTCACATTTATTGAAAATTATTGATCTTCAAGTCTTCATTATTTTCAAAATATTCAAGGAAAATTGAATTCAAATTCAAATAATGAAGGGTAAACATTAAATCTCTTTTGTTTATAGTTTTTACAATCTTCGAAAAAAACTATGGCCATCTCCCCCGGACTTATAATGAAAGGAAAAATCCAAAGTCTACTTCGGTTTTGAGAAAAGTTACTATTCAGACGGAATTTCAATTTATTTAATGTTTTCGGCTTACTAAGTGCTTGAAAACTACTTTGAAAAATTTTTTTTATTTTTTATTACATATTTGAAAAATTCAAGAAAACACAAATAATTTTCATATATTACATTACTTTCTTTCTTTCGGTATAATGGAGAAAAAGATATTTCAACGCTTCTGAAGACGTTAAATCGAAAAACTTCATAACTTCCGTAATTTTGATCAAATAAGAAAATAAAAAAGCAGGTATTTAATTATTTTTCTTATAGAACTCGAAAAAAATGAAAGCAAAGAAATTGTTTAAATCGAAAAAAAATTCGTAGTGAAAATCTTTCGAAAAATTCCCCGCGTATAAATATTTATTTCCGTTTTTAAAATATACTGTGACTCTCATGCTTTTATTTCGATTTTACGGGTTCATTAATTTGTAGAGAGGTGAGATGACGTTTTAATAAGTGCGAGCATGTGTGGATTAGCGGAGTCTATGACAATAAGAGCCTAACTAGATTTAGAGCAGGGGAGAGAAAGGGGTTGATACAGTTTTGTCCTTTTTATAGTTTGGTAGCTCTGTTGCTTCAGTTTAAAAGACCGATATGCGACGGTAGTTGAGGGCACATACACACACAAATTTATATATATGTATAAAGTGCATCGTAAATCATACGTTAACACACTGTTTAGGCGGGGCGGTTTTACGGTGGCTTTCAGTCTATGCACGGTTTATGCACTAAATAATTCCACCATTTGCATTAGGGTGTACGAATTCCCTTCCTTTTTTCTCTATATGTAAAACAACAAATTGATGTCTTTATAGAGGTATAGTGTACGGCACGTTTAAACTGCAGCTTGCACTATTTCACCATTCTTTCCAAAAAATTATTTTTATTTATTACTCTTCTTTTTATTTTTCCTTTTTTGATTTATTTACCAAAAATATATTTTTGCATTTATATTTATCAAAAATATATGTTTGCATACATCTATCAAAAATATATTTTTGCATATATTTATCAAAAATATATTTTTGCACATTTTTATTTATGCTTCAAATAAAATAAAGAAGAAGGATAGAAAATGATTTTTTAATCCATAGTCGGAAGGGTTTTTAAGAATTTTACCAGAACTCTACTTGCTCCCCTGTTCATGTCGCTTGCGAGCGAATTTCCACGCCGTCTAGGCGGCAATTTAACGAACTTGTATGGCGCGAAATTTGAAAAACAAAAAATCAGATTTTAATTTAAACAAACTAAAACTAAATTACAAATAAATATCATGGTATTAACTTTTAAAACACTTGCGCACCTCGTTCTAAATTACTTTTTAAAAATAAAAAAAAATGAATCGAAATAGCTGGTTCGTTAAAAAATTAGAACTTGTCCGAGTATCTTTTTATGGTTTGTTAGGTGATTATGGTATTTTGGCAAGATGAGATGCGATGGTTTGCAGATTATATGACGATGGGACAGCGCGATATCATTAACACCTCGAGATTTCAACATAGCATTCGTCTTGCTTTTGAGGGGCCGCTATAATTTGGTATTTTAAGCGAAGCAGCACGCGAAGCGACGCATTATTTATGGCTTGTTTTTAAATATTAAATGATACAAAGGTGCCGCTACTATATCCGAGTTTTGCTCCACACTCGACTCTTTGCAATTCACTCCCAGGAACAGGATCGTTTCTCAAAAGTCAAAGACTCTTTCGTTTCATTTTTCATTTCAATGTTCATTTACACCATTGATATTTGTTATCCTTTATTTACATTCAGCAAAAATTGCAAATATACGTGTATATCTTGATTTTTTTTCCCAATATTTTCATTTTTATAGCGCGGTAATTTTTTTTTTTTGTAAAACAATATATAAAAAGAAGAAAAAAATTTTATTTTCCGCACATTTTATTATAAAATCTATTAAAGTTGTATATGAATATTTAATGAGCTTATACTTGGAATACACTTTTTATATATATATAAAGATGTTTTGTATGAAATATTAAAAGATTTCAATCGATCACTGGCGATTTATTATTACACTATATATAAAACTGATTTTCTCCTATTGCAAGTCTTGAAGTTTATTTACATTAAAAATATTAATGAAATTTTAGAAAGAAAAGTATTTTCTTTTATTTCGCAAGAATATTTACCTACTTAGAAAAAATTTATTCTAAAACTATTCTATACTAGCAGTTATTTTTTTATTTTACTTACCCTTAAATTTAGTATTTAAGTATATTTTAATTATTATTATTATTATTATTATTATTTTAATTTTAATTTTTATCATTATTTATAATAATTGTTGTTTCTTCATTTATTTATTCATTCACGTTGTGGATACAATTAAATAAATTTTAATTACAAGTTTTATGAAACCTTATTTTTTCAGAATTTCTAATTTAAATTATTCCGCTTCAGTAATTTTCTTGAATTATTTTCAATACTTATTTACTTTTTCTATACAAAAACTAAAAATATTTTTAAAATTACAATTTCAAATCGTGTAAAATTTAATTATTTCTAAAATTCCAAAAATAATTCTTTCAAAAGTCAATTATTTTTTAGAATTAGTCACTAATGTTCTTCTTTAAAACAGTTATTTTTCGTAAATTTTAGAAAGTTTTTTTAAAAATTTGAATATTAAACAAAAGTGAATTCAATTAAAGGGAGTAAATTTATCATTCGGCAATTAAATATTTATATTAATTGCTTCTTTCATATTTAAATAAAAGTAAATTTAATGAAAAATAACTTGAATTTATAACTAAATTGTTTTCAATTGAATTTAACGATATTTTGAATATTTTTTAATTAAATATGTATAACCTATTCAAAGATTTGGATTCATTTCTAAGAAATTAAAACATAATTTTTCAATAAATTGAATTCTTTATAGAATTTTTAATAAATTTAAAATAATTTAAAATAAATTGCATTTTATATTGAAAAATTAGTATTTTAATGCAATATGTGAAAGAAATGTCGAAAAGTCGAGTAGTTTTATCAAAAGTGCAGAAAAAATATTAAATTTTGAGAATTCGTAAGAAAATGCTGGCTTTCCAATAACGCTTAAAAGTAATTAACAAAAGATTTCATTTTCCTTCAATTTTCTTTTCTTTCCCTAATAAAGTTTACGAAGACCAATTTTAAGAGAAAAATGATAAAAACTTTTTTTGTTTCAAATAATAATTAAACTTCACAGAATGTGAAATTAAAGTTCTTTTAAACAATTTAGTAAAAATTGAGATATTGGGGAAAAGAGAAGTTTTAAATAATTTTAATTAAAAATTTTGAAGAAGTTAGTTTATTGAAAAAATCGCATTCAAATTGTTTTGAAATTATTGGAATTTATAATTATATATGTATAATATGTGTTTAATTGAAAGATTTTGAAATTATTGAAATTTTTTAAAATTACATTTTAAACGAATGGATTTCAGAATTATTTTAGACAAATTTTTATTTTTTGGTCAAATATTTAAATTCTCAAAAGTTGTGGAAAATAATTGATTTAGAGAAGAAATTTATTTATAGATATAGATATATTTTTACATTACTCTCATTTAAGAGATTTTTATTACAAAATTTTACAAAATTTATCAATTTTCTATTACATTTTACTCTTATTTTTATTTTTTTGAGGAAATAATATTAAGTTTTGTAAAAGTATTCCACAACTAAAGAGTAATGAAAAAAATTGTTTCACTTTAAAATTTAAATTTGAGTCAGTTAAAAATTGCTGATTTAGAAGCAAGAGTCATAGTCACTAATTCAAACAGTAATAATTCTACTGATCATTTACTTAAAAATCACTAATATTTTGGTAGATTTTTTTAACTGATTTAAATATAAATTATTCGAAAATAAAGAAGTTAAAACTTTCACTCTCAAGTATCAGAACCCATTTAATTTTGATAATTTAATTTTGAAATTGTATATTTTTTAAGAAACTGTAAGTAGCACGTACAATTTTTCAAAATTTTATATTTGTAATAAAAAAATTTAGTTTAGAAATTTTTTTTACCAAACAGTTAGATTTCAGAGAAACTTTGAGAAAATGTGATTTTGCTATACACAAAATTAGACGCATTTTTCAAAAAGTGCGCGGAGAGGAAAGTATATTAAATTTAGTAAAAGTATTTCACAATTTTAATTATAGTTTTTAATATAAATTATAAATTAAAAAAAAATGTGACAAAGCCAAATTTCGATATAAAAAAATTCTAAACTTTAAAATACTTTCATAAAATTTATTATATATTTTCTTTACGTACGCCCGGAAAAAGGATTTCATTGAATAAAAAAATATCGTTTTTTCAAACTCACTCTTTGAATTAAAGATAAAATTTGTTTGAATTAAAAAAAGTTTTCTTTACGTTTAAGAAAAACAATTTTCAAGATTTTTCGAATCAATGAAATTATTTCATTGAATTATATTTTTGATCCAAAGAAAAATTTATTTAAGACAAATAAAAAGCTGAAAACATTCAAAGAAATTATTTATTTGAATCATTTATTTCTTTACTTTAAAAACAGATTTATTAAATCCAAAGAAACATATTTCTTTGAGCCAACAAAAAATAGTTAAAAAAATATTTTCTTAAAAATATTGCAAAATGTTTGGAATTCTATAATTTTGTTTCAAAATTACAATTTTGAAGAAACTTTAAGATATTTAAATTATTTACTAAATTGTACCAAAATATGTACTAACATATTTTTAATTTCAGAGTAAATTTTATTTGCTCTTTCAATTCTTGTCTTAAATATTTTCATTCTTTATTATTGATGATTTTCATATAACTCCGATCCCTTTTATTTTCGAAAGTTATTGATTTGTGGATATTGGTTCTATTAGTAGGGAGTTGCATTTCATGTGGATATTTCTCTTGAATAATAAAAGAGGTTAATAGAAGGAATACCCTTAATAATCCAAAAATATGCATTATTTTTGCTAAAGATTTAAGGCGGTCACTAACATGTGTCTATTTGAGTGTGTATTTACGTTTACGTGTATGTGTGTGAGTGTGAGTGGAGCTTAAGACAGGTGGTTAGGCTCCCACAGTAAGTAGACAATCATTGCTTTAGCTTTGCATGAATGTGCAAAACCATCCCCTTTGCAAGCAAAGTATAATGATAGTTCGCAAATAAAGGATCATGCAGTATCTACTTGATCATAGAGTGGAATAAACCTTACACCTAATATAAAACTCAAAAGAAATATACATTGTCGGTGTCTGGACTCGAATATGTTCTTCAATTACACGCGAATAGTGTCTTGAAATCTATATATTTTCCGCATTATTTCCAAGAATGAGATGTGCCTTTTTTCTCTTCTGATTATGGCCCTTCAATTCTATATATCATTCTTTATTCATTAGGAAGAACATCGTAAAAGCATGAAATGACTTCAAAACCATAGAGTCTATATTGATTTATATGCAATTTTCCTCAATAAATTCGAAGGGTAAAAATAAAAAGTGCACAATTTTTATTGTAACGTCATTTATAATCTTTGTCGTTCCATCAATTTTTAATCTTTGTTGAGAAATATTATAATCGACTTTGACAATAACAAGAATATTAGAATTTTTTTTTCTCTTTTCTTCTTTTGCGAATTATTTCTGATTTCATTAAAAGTTTAATATTCATCGAGAAAATAACGGTAAATAGAAAAATTATTTTTCACTCTCTAAATCTGAAGAACAGCAAATTTTTTTTTGCAATCATTATCCTATCTACATTTATAACAATAAGTGGACTTTACAAATTTAAAATTTATCTAATCTATTTAAAACATTCTTTTTAAACATTTACTTTAGTAATTAATCAAATATAACATGATGAACAATTTAGCTAATTTTTAAAAAATTTAACTAAAAATTTTCAATAATCTAAGTTTTAGAAAATTTTTAATTAAATTCATTGAAATTTCCGGGAATTTAAATAAAAATTGCATTTAAAATAATTGAAATTCTTCAATGAGTTTTATTATTAATGGTAGTTTATTGAATTCCTACACGGAAAAACTTTTTTCAAGAGTCATTACTAAATTTATTCAGGAACTCAGGATATGGGAAAAATTTAGAACTCCTTTTAGTAAAGTTCAATATTCATTAAAGAATTTTCAGGTGTTTTTCTAATGGCTTGGAAATAATTGTTCTTGACGCTGCGACTGAGTTCTTCAGTCACTGCGCGCTGAAAAAGTCTAGAACTATTTAAGAAAGAAGGCGTAGCGTAACCAATAGGTATACAGCGCCACTTGGCTTTAAACGCTTTAAAACGATCTAAAACTAAAGTATCGTAACGCGTCCCTGCAGCCGAGTGGCATAAGGCGGAGCGACCTTGAGTGTCGAGGTCTCAGGTTCGACTACTCACGCGGGCAAATTTTTTTCGCTAATTTTACATTTTTCTATTCTTAAACAAGTTCAGGACTTTTTCAAGAAAACTCAACAAGTAGTCCAGAAATTTACTACAGTTATCCCTGAACAGCTTAAAATAATGTTTCAATTTATGGTTTCGTAGCATTTCTTGTATTATTTCCATATCCTGAGTTCTTGAATAAGTTTAGGAAATACTCTTGAAAAAAGTTTTTCCGTGTACAGAGAACATTTTTTTGTTTGTAAAATTTTCCTGAAATATTAGTAGATATTGACGATCATTGAATTAATGGCAATTTTTTTAAATAATTGAAATTTTGCCAAGAATATTGTTCAAAATTTAAAAAATAATTTAATTCCAGAGAACAATAATATTATTTGCAAAAATAATTGAAATTTTAAAAAATTCTTTTAATATAATTGAATTTTTCCAAAGAATTTTGTTTCTATTTCTACCTTTAGAAATGTAATTGATTTTCTACAATCATTTGTAACATGGTAAATCGTTAGGTATTAAAATAACACCAAAAAGGATTAAAATAATTCAATTTAGTGTTATTTTAATCCATTTTGGTGTTATTTTAATACCTAACGATTTGCCGTGAACTTATTTTCAAAAATTTAATTTTTTTACTAATTTAACTTATTAAATATGTATTGACAAATTTAAATAATTAAAAAAAAGAAGTTGAATTATTAAAAATTTTCAAAAATATAAATTCTGTAAAAATTTGTAATTAAATTCATTCGAAATTCAAACTTCACGAAATTTCAAATCGAAATCTTTATAGAAAGTTTAAGGAAAATTATGATAATTGTAAACATTGAATTAAGGACAATTTTTTGAAAATAATCAAAATTTTGTCAAGAATATTGTTCAAAATTGGAAAAACAATTTAATTTCAGAGAACAATTTTATTACTTGTAAAAATGATTTAAATTTAATGAGAATTTAAAAAAAATTCTTTAGACATAATTGGATTTTTATAAAGAATTTTGTTTTTACACTTGAAAATGTAATTGAATTTCTACAATTATTTGTAACTTATTCTCAAAAATTTAATTTTTTCAAATGTTTTTAAGTTTATCTAATTAAATATGTATATTGACAAATTTAAATAATTTTAGAAAAGAATTTGAATTATTAAAAATTTTCAAAAATATCCGAAATTGAAACTTTATGAAATTTTAAATCGAAACCTTTTGAAGCTCAACTATCATTATTATGAAAATTGTAAATGAAACTCTAATAAAATTTAATTAATTTTGAAATTTGTGTGTAAAATTTTTTTTGGTAAAATTTTTTTTTTATTAAGAAATGATTTATAATTTATAGAATAAACAGTTATTATATTTAGTAATTAATATAAAGCAACATTAGTTAGTTTTGTCACACGCGAGTTTTTATGGTCGCTGAATACGAATTCAATGATAGTTTTCAAAAATTCAAAATGTCGGACAAAATTTTTTTAAATTCGTCGTAGTCACTTAAAACTCCTTACTCGGTGATTTTTGGGGTCTCTGCGATTACGAATTTGATGTTAGTTTTAAACAATTCAAAATGGCGGATCCAACATGAAGGCTAAAAATTCTGAAACCTCTTCAATTGGCCTTAATCTTGTCACTCGGTGGTTTTCGGGGTTGCTGATTACGAATTTGGTGTTAGTTTTCAAAAATTCAAAATGGCGGATCCAATATGGCTGACAAAAATTTCTAAATTTCTTTAATTGACTTTAAACTTATAACTCGGTGGTTTTCGGGGTTGCTAATTACAAACTTGATGGTAGTTTTTAAAAATTCAAAATGGCGGATCCAATATGGCGGACGAAAATTTGTAAATTTCTTTAATTGACCTTAAACTTACCACTTGGGGGTTTTCGGGGTCGCTGATTACGAATTTGATGTTAGTTTTCAAAAATTCAAAATGTCGGATCCAGCATGGCGGAACAAACGTTTTAAATTTCTTGAATCGTTAGTTTACAAAAAAGTTCAAAATTGTAAAAAGAAGTATCGATCAATTTTCGTTTTGTAAACTGTCGAAAAAATAATTAAAACTTTATTTTATGACTTTAACTCAATTTTTTGTTAAATGGAGATGAAAAATGAAATGCTATTTTCTTGTTCGACGTGTTATAGTCGCAGCGGAATGTAAAAATACATCTCTACAGCGTACAGTCTTTCTCTCTACAGCGCACAAAGAATCTTGATTATAAATGACATTTTAATACGGGAATGGTTTTTTTTCCAGCATCGCATCTTCTTTAATTAATCTTTTTTAAAATTGTCACCTTTTTTGCATTCTGTTTTGAGCGCATTTAGAAATGATAATTTGACCCCTGATTGACTTGTTTATTTCACGGCATTGTCAAGGGCAGTGAGTGTGTTACCGCAAATGTAACGTTCCGAATGAAAAAGAGTAGGGAGCGTCGCAGCTGTAACGCCGTGAGCGCACTCTACTTTCTTCGATGGTGTGCGAATAAGGGAACCCAACCAGTCCGGTGGTCCTGTGATATCATAACACTGAACGCCTATTTGTTACACGATAAATATGTAACTGGAACACAAATGTCGAGGTCCCTCTCTCTCTCTTTCACTCTCTTATATGTATGTGCCTACAGGGGATGAAAGTCGGGTCGGGGTTGTTGGACGATGATGGGGAGGTTTTTCAACATTAAATCACACAAGCGACAACGCTCATGTATACATTCAATCATACACATACGATTATAATTCGTTTGTTGTGCCATGAGCAAATAAAAGTATGCGAATACATGATGGGAGAGAGAGTGAGACGAGTAAACGTCGACAGATGGTGTCCATGAAGTCAAAAGTTCTCAAATAAGGGCTTAGATGTATACAATAACCAAGTTTGCATTCAGAAAAATTAGACCACTAGTGACAGTGGTGTATATTGAGTCGTCTGCATTCGAATAAATGACCCTTGAGGTTTCATCGCAATTTAACAATCACCCGACATACTGTTAATTCTTATTAATCATATCGAGTCTTTTTCTTTCAATTATCATCATCAACTATCCATCAAACAGGGTTGCTGTATCACAAAAAATTCGATTTTATTTTTTCCCTCGCACTTTTCCATCTTCTAATTCAATAATATAAAAAATCATTTTTTTATTCTCACAAAATAGAGATTTCTCTATTTTGGGAGAATACAAAAATGATTTTTATTATTATTATGATTAGAGATTTCTCTATTTTGGGAGAATACAAAAATGATTTTTTTATTATTTAATTAGAAGATGGAAAAGTGCGAGAGAAAAAGTAAAATTCAATTTTCTACTTAAATAATTTTTAAAAAAAATTCAGTGTTGATATGCTTCTGCTCTTTTCAAATTCCCTGGAATTTCATCAACAAAATATTAAAAGCAAGTTTAATGGATATGGGCGAATCTCTGGAACTTTTAACCTTTATGTCCCTCACATTATTTTCACTTAAACAGCCTAAATATAAAAACTAATGATTTTTAAATATTTACATGTTTTTAAAAAGAAAATAAGGATTACGATTTAACCATTGATATAAATTATTTTGTTTATTTTTTCTATGTTTTTCTTTATTAAAGTTCACAATACCATTATTTTGCAAGTGTCACTTTCACTTTTTCTAAAAGTATTTTGACTGTTTAAATAAGATTTTTTTGGAAAACACGTATTTTACTGTTATAAACTATTTGAAAATATCTTAAGAATTCCATAAACAAACTTAAAAAAAAATGTAAAGTAGAAATTATAAAAGACATAATCTTCTAAAAAGTGTCCCTCAGTTTTTGTGTCGCTGGTCAAATCAAAATGGTTTTATAAATTAAACATTAAAAAACTTAAATGAAAAAATTTGAAATAAGAGGCACAATTGAATTGTAATTTAAATTTTATGTGCGTGATTTTTATTTTTATTTTCAACTGTATTTTAATAAAAATAATTGTTGGATACTTGTGATACTGGTGTAGTGCGAAAAATATGTCGCTGGTCAAATCATTAATTTCTCCAAAGTTTCTTATTTAATTTGCTCCAAAATTGGGGCACATATTGCTTTAGATACGTATTTAAAACTGTGCATATGTTTTTATTTATTCTAATTCTCATTTAATTATTTTTTTGACGTGGATATTCAAATTGTCGCTCGTCAAATATGTCGCTTGGTCAAATCAATCGTTTTCCAATCAATCTGAAGTTTCGCATTTATTTGTTCCATGTTATTTATCACGAAGTAACCAAAAATGTAATAAAAAGTGACAAAATGAAAAAAAATCAAAGAAAAGAAAATAAAAAGCAAGAAAAAGGAAACGCGGAATGAAAAATTTATCAACGGAAGGCACTTCAGTAATATTTATTTATTTTTTATTAAACGTTCATGAAACTGTTAGTGTTTTTTCAAGGTTATATTAAGATCCTCGATATTTTTTCAAAGCAATTCAGCCAATCAAATAATTAGAAAAGTTCATGTTACTAATTCAAATAATTATACGTAAAAAATTTTCATTAATTTTTTTTATTGTAATTTTGTCCTTATTAGTTGTATTAGACGTTTATTATATTTATTTTCATGTTTAATTATGTTTTTGTGATACTGAGAAATAACTTACTTAAGTGTAGGAGATAAAATGTTTATGAGATAAATGTTTATTTATCTTGTTACAGATTTAGATAACCTAACATTATTTTCTTTCCAAAAATTTATATTTTAAAGTACAAGGCAACCAAATAATGGTTGTACAATAATAAAAATGAAATTTATTTTGGTAGAAGATGTAATACCAAAAATATCAAAATTGTGTACACAAAATTTTTTTTTTAAATTCAAATTCAAATGTTAAAGTTTCCAGAGATTTGCCCATATGCCAAATCAAAAAATTCAAAAAAAAATTATTTAAGTAGAAAATTGAATTTTACTTTTTTCCTCACATTTTAACATCTTCTAATTAAATAATAAAAAAATTATTTTTGTATTCCCCAAAATAGAGAAATGTCTAATAATAATAATAATAATAATAATAGTAATAATAATAAAAATCATTTTTTAAGGTTAACCAGATTAAAAAATGTAATTTTCCAGGTTTTTAAAACTGCATTTATTATTAATTAGAAACTTATTCGAAAACATAAATTAGCTTTTTTTAATAAATATTTAATCATTATTATTTTTCCATATTGCTGTACTTTCACGTACTTGCCCCGAACTTTACAAATTTGGAACTTGAATTTTTTAATTTTGCATATCCATAAAACTTGATTTTAATATTTTAGTGGTGAAATTACAAAATTTTCAGAATAAAATAAAATATTTTTTAAATTTTTTCAATAAAAAAACTTTAGATTACAAATTAGAGAAAAACATCAATAGCTTCATTTTTAAATGAGTATTTAATCATTATTATTTTTTCATTTAGAAATTAGGATTTTCAAAAATTTAATTTTTTTTTATTTATTCTTCAAGCAATTAAATTGTTTTCAAAAATTAATAATTTTTTTTTCAAAATAATTTGTGGAAATTCAATTATTTTCAATTACTATTTCAAACAAATTTTCATAAAAGAATTTAATTGTTTGAAAAGAAATTTTATTAAAATTTGTCTCATGAATTCAATTATTTTCAAATGTGATATTAATTCTTTGCAAAAATCTAATTATGTTGAAAAATTTGCAAAAATTCTCGTTAAATTTTAATTACTTTTATCTAAATAATAAAATTTTACTACGTCAGTGAATGTCACGCAACGTTTAATATTGACGGTTTTAAAAAGAAAACTATTTTTCTTGAAAAAAAGACAATAAAATGTTTTGTTCGGAAATTTTTCAATTTCAAATTATTTATGAAATAATTCAAAAAAGTGTTTTTGTGAAAAAAATTGTAAAAATTTGAATAAAAAGTATTTTATCTTCTAAATCGTTGATTATAATTAATAAACGTTGTGAAATTCGCCAACATATTTTTCTCCGACATTCAAAAACATTGAATTTTTATAAAATTCTTGTCAGAATTTCAAGTATTTTTAATAAATATGTGCAATTTTTATCAAATTTCTCGAAAAATGAAATTATTCCTAAAAATGTTATTAAAATTTATCAAGAAAATTCAATTATTTAAAAATTTGTTCATGAAATTTCTTTATGAAAATTCAATTTTAAGAAACATTCAATTATTTAACAAAATATTTATTTTTATAGTAAAAAAATTCAATTATTAAATAAAAACTTTAATTTAAATGAATTTTAATTAAAATCTATACGAACATTCAATGATTATTCCGAAAAATACAAATTTCAAATTTCCAAAACTCATTGAGAAATTTCAATCAATTTGAATACAATTTCAATTGAGTTTCTAAAAAAATGTTATTATTCTTTGGGAATTGAATTTTTTTTAGAAAAACTAAATTATTCAATAAACTATCTTTGTTTATATTTAAAATTTAAATAACTGAATTCTAGTACAATTTTCAGATAATAATTGATTTTTAAAATGAATTTCAGTTAAAATTTTGGATAAAATTTGAAGTTTTAATTTTCTTATATATTTATTAAATTGAATAATTTACGAATAATTAAAATTTCGTAAAATTGAATATTGTAAACAAATGGATTTAAAAATTGTCAAAGAGCTTTTTCTAAAATTATTAAAAATAATTGATTTAAAGAAGAATTTTAGTTAAAAATTCTAAAAATAATAATCGTAATGATGCAATTAATTTTTGAAGAAGTTACAGTAAGAAAAGAGTCAGTAAACTATTTTAAAAAAATTAATTCTTCAGAATAGTTCGTGAAAAGTATGAAAAAAGTATTAAAGTAAAAAAAAATAAATAAAAAAAATAAATAAAAATAATAAATAAAAAAAAAAATAATAAAAAATAATAAAAAAAAAATAAAAAAAAATAAAATAAAAGTCTTTAACACGGTAAATCGTTAGGTATTAAAATAACAACAAAATGGATTAAAATAACACTAAATTGGATTATTTTAATCCTTTTTTGGTCTTTAAAGACTTTAATTTAAATCCTTCTGAAAATTTAATAATTTATAAAAATTTTAATAAAAATTGAAATCTCCTAACAAATTTTAATAAAATTTTTGGGAAAAATAAAATACATTTAACATAATAGAAATTTTGACAAGAATTTTATTAAAATTTGTCTAAATAATTGAATTTCGGAGAAAAATTGTATTATTTATAAGTGATAATTGAAATTTTGACTAAATTTTTTTTAAATTTCTGATCAAATTCATTTAAAATTGAATTTTTAACAAAATTTCAAATCAAAATTTTTTCAAGTTCATTTCATTATGAAAATCGTAAACGCAACACTTTAAAAATTGAATTAATTTTGAAATATTTAAGTAAAATTAGATTTCTAAAATAAATACAACTAGAAAACAATAATTTTTCGCACAAACTTTCATTTCCACGCGGAGGTACAATTTCCAAAAATAATTGAATAATAAGAAAATAATAAAGTTTTTTTAGAAGAAATTCATATTTTAATGAAATTACTAAATGTTAAGATTAAAATAAAATAATTTTTAATTTTTTTAATAAAAAAACTTTAAATTACAAATTAGAGGGAATTTAGCCACAATAGCTCTAAATAAAGAAAGAATTTAAAATTTCAATTTTTTGAAAACATTTCGTATTTATATATAAAGATTACAAAAATATTTCTCCAAAAATTTGGATTGAAAACGCTGTTAATTGTTGTCTTATAGGGTATAATCTATAATGATTTTGAGCTTAAAAAATTTATAACCAGTTCTTTGATTATCTCTTGAATTTTATTATAGAGAAATTTAGAAAAGAGCAAAAATTGTTCTTAATTTCGAAATTTGAGTAAATTGATCAGTAAATTCCAGAAAAAATACTGAGAAAACAATATATTTGAATCAAACGCAGAATTATCTCTGTTATACAGTCAACCAAAAATTATTTTATGTTTTAAAAATATTATGTTTTATTTAAACATAATAATTTTGATTTAATTGTTTGGTTCAATAAAAATTGCGTTTAATTCAATAATAAAATATGTTTAAATTAAAAATATTTTTGTGGTTGACTGATTATGGTTTGTTAAAAATTTTTTTTCTTAGTGCAGCAGAGATTTGACTATATCAATGACTATTATTTAAATCAAAATCTTAATTTCAATCAGTGATATTTCACAAATAGGAAAAAAATAAAAATTTTAATCTGACAGAGATGAAATATTTAAATTATTTTTTAATCGCTCTTGCGAAAAATGACATTTAAAATTAAATCACCAACATTAGTGCGATATTCGTGGTAAATCTCTCTATTCGTATATATACAATAATGAAGAGGCAAAAAGGATTTGTAGAATTTCGGATATTACAAATATATTTTCTAGATATAGATATATATATATGCGTGCGTGTGTATATAGGATATATATGGAGGATTATTAGGCATTTCAACTTTTGTTGAAAATCTCCTAAAGCATAAAGTCATCTCGACAATATCCAGCTGCGAAATAGGTTTTTTGGAATCATTCTATATAAATTCTATGGTGACTTGGACGATTCAAGTTCAAGTTTTTCTAGACAATTAATCGCTTCTGTTGCTACGACAGATTCCCCGCTGTTGATTCTTTGTCGAGTTTGAGGATCAACATGGATTGTGGCATATAGGACGAGAGAAAATATTTGTAGTTCGAAGCCACAATGGCGGGACCCACTTATATGTGGGAAGCGGTTACATTTTCGATATGTGAGAATAACCTTTTTATATATATATATAGTTTGTATCAATTTTGAAAGGCGAAAATTCTTCAATTCCATAAAATAAAAATCAGAACACTTATATCAATGACATTTGAATATTCACTTGAAGACGCATTTTTATATGTTCGACAAAAGAAAAGTGTGAAAAAAAATTCCTTCCTTCCAGAAGAGAAGAAAGAAAGAATCGTTTTTCTTGAAAAATATAGTTTGCGGAGGATTTTTAGATGAAAATAATTGTTTTATATGAAACCCGATAAATCGAGTTCTAATCAGTTTTCCAAGACGGCTTCCGTAAATCGGATTTGAGGTAAAAAGGGTTTGCCACTATATTTATTTCTCTGTCCTCTTCTTTTTCTTACACATTCCATTGTCTCTGACCTCTTTTTCTTCTTCTACTACTTCTTTTTTTTTGCCACCACGTGTGTGTATATATACGCATCCGAAGTCTTAAGAGGCCGCGTTTTACACAAAAGACTTACACCTTTCTACTCCTTTTTTCGCCCCCTTTACTTTTTTCTCTCTCATCAGACGACGCACGACTACGACGACGACGACTCGGGATAATAGGTCTTCTTCTTTTTTTTTTGTGGTCTTTGTGTGTCAAAACCCCGTGAAAGACTCACGCTGTGACACGAGAGAATTCTCTGGCCAATAATGTCTCTCGCCGTGCATGAGACGAGTCGCGATCAAATAATTCCTCTATAAAATTTCAAGTCCCTGGAAGAAATTCAACTGCTTGTCTTTATAATATAACGAAAGGTGTAAAACTCAAAAACCAATTTTCGCGCCTCGAAAGATGTATACTTGTGGGGTACATTTAATAGCACTTTAGAGATAAAGAAGATTAAGGAATTATTCTTTAGATTTTGTATATCTGTGTATAGAAGTAAAGTTGACGAATGTTTCATTATTTGATATTTAAACCCTAGGAAAAGTATGGCAAAGCATTTTTTAAGTTTGTCCCGAGTGGAAAACTTTCGGAGCAGTCTTGTGTCCACTGATTGTGCCATATTTGATCCTCCATTTTGAATTTTTAAAAACTAACAACAAATTCGTAATCAGCGACCCCAAAAACCCCCGAGTAACGACTTTTAAGTGACTACGATGAATTTTCAAAAATGTTGTCCGCCATATTGGATCCGCCATTTTGAATTTTTAAAAACTACCATCAAATTCGTAATCAGCGACTCCGAAAACCCCCGAGTAACAAACTTAAAGCGAATAATGCGATTTTTAAAAAATTCGACCGCCATATTGGATCCGCCATTTTGAATTTCGAAAATCTGATACCAAATTCGTAATCAGCGACCCCGAAAACCCCCGAGTGATAAGTTTAAGGTCAATTAAAGAAATTTAGAAATTTTCGTCCTCCATATTGGATCCGCCATTTTGAATTGTTTAAAACTACCATCAAATTCGTAATCAGCGACCCCGAAAACCCCCGAGTTATAAGTTTAAGGTCAATTGAAGAGGTTTCAGAATTTTTAGCCTCCATGTTGGATCCGCCATTTTGAATTTTTAAAAACTAACATTGAATTCGTTTTCAGCGATCCATCATTTAAAATTTTTTAAAACTAACATTGAATTCCTAATCAGCGACCATAAAAACTCGCGTGTGATAAAACTAAATAATGTTAGTTTATAATTTATATATGATTTATTAAAAATAAAAAAATTCTATTCTATAAATTATAAAATATTTAATGAACAATTTTACTAAAAACTTTCAAAATTAATTAAATTTTATTAGAGTTACGTTTACAATTTTCATAATCATAGTTGAATTTCGAAAGGTTTCTATTTAAAATTTTATAAAGTTTGAATTGCAAATGAATTTAAATACAAATTTTCAAAGAATTTAGATTTTTGAACATTTTTAATAATTCAAATTCGTTTTCAAAAATTATTTAAATTTGTAAATTTAAATTAAATATTTAATTTGTTAAAAACATTTTAAAAAATTAAATTTTGAAAAATAAGTTACAAATGATTGTAGAAATTCAATTACATTTTTAAATATAGAAACAAAATTCTTTGCAGAAATTCAATTATGTTCAAAAATTTTTTTAATTTTCATTAAAATTCGCATTATTTTTATAAATAATAAAATTGTTCTCTGAAATTTAATTATTTTTCAAATTTTAAAACAATATTCTTAACAAAATTTCAATTATTTTCAAAAATTGTTCGGAATCGTCCATATCTACTATTTTTGGAAAATTTTACAAATAATCAAAAATTTTCATAAATATAATAAAAATTCCACAGAAATTCAATAATTAGAAATTTTTTTATAATTTTTTTCTCAATAAATGAATAATTTTAAAAAATACGAAAATTCTCTTTAGGAATTTAATAAACTATATTATAAATAACAAAACTCATTGAAGAATTTCAATTATTTTAAATGCAATTTTTTTTTAAATTCCTGGAAAAAATTTGAATGAATTTAATTAAAAATTGTAAAGAACTTAGATTTTTGAAAATTTTTAATTATTTAAATTTTTTTTTGAATTAGCTATAAATTGTTTAACATCTTATTTTTGATTAATTATTAAAACAAATGAGATTGTTAAAGAAGTTTATAGTTAACAGCACTTTTAACAATTGATTGTTTGAGAAGTTACAAATGATTGTAGAAACTTCAATAATATTCAAATATATTTTTTTAAACTCTTACCTATAAATTTCAATTATTTTCATAAATAATAAAATAGTTCTGTTACATTCAATTATTTTCTACATTTAGAAAGAAATTCTTTTTAAAATTTCAACTATTTTTAAAAATTGTCCTTACTTAATTTATTTTTGATATCTACTATTTTAATAAAATTTTCCAAAAGAATTCAATTATTTAAAAAAACTTCCATACAATTCTACACAAAAATTTAATTATTTTCATAAATAGTGCAAATTTTACAGGAATTTAATTATTTGAAAAGTTTTGATACATTTCTTCACAATAAATGAATTATTTTCATAAATAATAAAATTTTCTTTTAGCCATTCAATTATTTTCATAAATAAAAAACTCATTGTAGAATTTCAAGTATTTTTAATAGATTTTAAAAATATTATTACTGAAAGTAATACTTAAAAAAATTGTGTAATAATTATAATTATGTTATGAATTATTTATTTCAATATTTTTTTTTTAAATAATTTAAACAATTCAGAATTATTACGTGTAAAATTTTTATTCATAGTTTTCATTTTGTTCTTATAAGCAATAAAATATAATTATGACACTGGCATTGATATAGTACATTAGGAGAGTTCAGTGGCCGTGTGGTTTAAATGCGTTGCGTCAGGAGCGGGGAGTCGTGAGTTCGATCCCACATGCGAGCGGATATTTTTCATCCTAAACGTCATGTTAAATAATAAAATTACTATTAAATCTGTATAAGTGTTATGAATAAAAGTTGTCATCATATTTGTAAACAATGTTAAAGGTCCATTCAAAAATGAGTTTTAAAAAAAGCACGAAGCGTGGAAAATTGTTTTTTTTATTAAAATTATTTTTCATTTTTACTATTTTAAATTACATTTATTCACTGAGAATATTTTTTGTTAATTTAACAATAAGTATAGTCAACCCAAAAATTATGTTCAAAATATTTTATAATTGAATTAAACATAATTTTTATTGAATCAACATTTTTATGTATTGAATAAAAATTATGTTTAACTTAAAAATAATTTTTGGTTGACTGTATAGCAAAGATAATTATATTTGATTCAAAGATATTGTTTTCTTAGTGTTTTTAGTGTAGTATATTATTTATATGAAAATAATATAATTATTATTGCATTCTTCTTTTTTTGTTAGTTTCGAGTGTTTTTTGCTGCGATTTTCCTCAAGAGAAAATTTCCACTCGAACTGACATTCCCACCAATCCTTCTTTGCTCTTTGAACTAGTGCAACATTGAAGAGCATTAGTGTTGAAGTAGAAATTTATTGCATAAGACGTAATTTAATAAAAGGTGAACATCCTTAATCGTTTCTGCATTAGCGCTCCACGTGTAAATTGCTTAATACTTAAATTTCTTTCTATCTCAATTGGCAACAAGAAAATTTTCATGGGACTTGCTTTCTCGAGTGTCAGGATCAGGGGGATCTCCGCACAGAGCACCCGGACACGCAAACTCTCTTTTTTCCCACCTTTCTCTCCCACCCCATTCTTCCGTAGTCGAACTAAACACCCTCTTGGCTGCTCAAGACCCATTTAATTAGATTACCAAATACACACACTGTATAATTGCTCGAAACGACAAAAATATTTCCTTTCTTTAATATATAATCGCGTTATAATTATCGGAATTTTTAATTTTCAATTTGTTGATATTTAATGTTTGATATTTATTTAACCGTCTGGCTTCTAGTACTACTTATAGTCCATAGCGGTTAAAAAAGTGCCTATTATTGCCCTAGAGCAAAAAAGTACCTCTTACAGTTCACGCGGGCAAAAATGTGGCCAATATTGTCCTAATACAATAAAAGGGACGCCACAAATCAGGAAATTCAGGAAAAAGCAAAATTGGTCAGAGAAATCAGGAAAAGTCAGAGATTTTTATTAAAACTACACGAAAAATTAGTATTTAGAATTTATTAGAAAAATTTTTCAATTTTTGCTTCTTTTTTTTCAACACATAAACTAAATTCTAGAAAAAACTCCAATTTTGTTCTATTTTCAAATATAATTTTTTTAAAATAACTTAATTGTACTGAAGAACTGACATAAAGTTTTTGCTTATAATTATAAATCATTTAATGAAGTATTTGTTTAAAAAATTTTAATTTAAATTGTGTAAAAATTAGTTTCAAAATTAAAGGTTTTAACGCAATGTTTTCAAAAGAATTCAACTATTTTATTAAATATCAAATTTCTTTCCAGAAATTCAATTATTTTCAAAAAATTTTTTAAAAAATCCGTCAATTATATATTTATAAACACTTTAGTAAAATTATTCTCCGGAACTCAATTAATTTTAGGAATTTAAATAAAATCCATAGCAAAATTAATGATTTTCATAATTAATAATATTCACAACAAGAATTTAATTATTTTCAAAATTATAAGAAAATTCTTCGCAGAAATTCAATTTTTTCAAAAAATGTAAAGTAAAAATTTGTCAACAATTAAATTATCTTTCTAAATACAAAAAAAATCATATTAAAAGTCAATTATTTTTATAAATAATAATATTTATAAAAAGAATTCAATTATTTTCAAAAATTTTAATATAATTCAGAGCAAAATTTCAATAATATTCAAAAAATTTTCTCAATTTAATGATTTTCAATATTCTATTATTTTAATAAAATTTTCCAAAAGAATTTAATTATTCGACAATTTTTTTTTATAAAATTGTACACAAACACTCAATTATTCTCCAAAAATATAAAAAAAATTTCTTTCAACAAAAATTAAGTGTTTGAAAATTTTGCATTAAATTTTTCGCAATAATTTAATTACTACTATAAATATTTAAATTTCTTTAGGGATTTTATTGTTTTCATAAATAAATCATTCAGAGGAAGTCTTTATTTTTATAAATAACAATATGTTTATCACAAAAATTAAATTATTATCAAAAGGACCTTATAAAATTGAATTATTTTCAAAAGAACCTTATGAAATTGAATTATATTCAAAAATCAAAAGGACCGAATAAAATTGAATTATTTTTAAAAAGTTTAATTAAATTCATTGCAAAATGACAAATATTTACAAAATTTTTTTTTTAATTGAATAGTTTGTATATATCTATTATTTTGATAAAATTTCTCAAAAAGATTCAATTTTAAAAACAATTTTAACCAAATTCTACACGAATATTCAATTATTTTCTAAAATAATGCAAATTTCACATAGGAATTCAATTATTAGAAATAGATTTTGTATAATTTTCTTGAGAAAATAGTCAATTATTTAAAACTTCTTTATAAAATTCTTGGCAATGATTAAATTATTTTTTCATGAATAATAAAACTCGTTGCAAAATTTTAACTATTTTGAATACAATTTATTTTATAATCGAATTCCTAGTCAAATGCAATTGTTTTTAAAAATGTTATTAAAATTTGTCGAATGAATTCAATTATTGAAAAATTTATTAATACAATTTTTAAAAAACTAAGAATTCAATTTTCAGAAACATTCACTTATTTAAAAATTATTTTCAGTTACAGTTTTAAACAATAATTGAATTTTGGAAAAATTACTAATTGCAATTTTTAGAAATAATTGAATTTACAAATTAAAACTTTTCCCAATTAAAATCTTTGAAAATCTGCATTCTTATAATGTCAAATAATGATTTTATCACTTGTTCATCTTTAATCATTATTTTTTAATTATTTATAAATTGTCAATAAACCGATCAATTTAATTATTATTTTAATAAAAGCGTTTCATTAAAATAATTATATTCATCGATTCATTGACAATTAATAAACATTTTTGACAATATGTTTTTTTTTAGTTGTTGAATTAGAAAATATTTCGAATATGAATATTTTGAAAATCTTAATTTCTATGGATGAATAATAGTGATAAGGTATTTATTTAAAAATGAAGTTATTGATGTTTTCGAATAATTTTACAATTAACAAATTTTGTCAATAAATGTAATAGAACATTTTTTTTTATTATCTAATTACTTTTAGAGTGAATGAGAATAGTCTTTAGGGTCAGGGATAATATGAAAATTTGTCTGGAATATTGTTAACTTGAAAGTATCAAATGGCAACGAATTGATTTCAAAAAGTGTATCAAATCATAATTTGATACAAAATTTTGTATAATCTTGATCCAATTTGGTATCAAGTTGATACTTTCAAGAAAATTGTGAAATCAAAGGGAAAGAAAGATTAAATTTTTGTGCCAACCCTAAATAACGTATCCTCTATTCATTGTCCATACCGTTCAAAAACGTGACCATTATTGCCCTAAGGTAAATAATAACCATTATTATCCTAGGGCAATAATGGGCACTCTTTTGAACGATATGAACTATAAGGGCAAAGTTAATGTAATGTTAATTAATTCATTTTCTTTTTTAATATTTAGAAAGTAGATTTTTTTCATCAAAATATCGCCACTATAACCAAACATCTGTGATTCATCATCAATAGTATATCATGCTCTATTGTTTATAACAGTACATAAGAGAAAGGTTCCTCCTGCTCAGCCGCATATTTATCGCATACTTGAATATAATTATTAATAATACATCATGAGAAAAGAATTCGAGATGAATTTTCACGTTTTATATTCATATACATATACACATATAGTAGCTCTTGTTCTCCTTGTCAGATGACAAAGCTAACACGATTGGCAAGATATTAGAAGGATAATAACGATAAAATCAAACATGCGACCTTGTCGACCTGGTACAAATAAAGTCGTCAAGTTGAATTCTTCTATAAGCATTATATCTATATATACACATATAGATACTCATTTCTTCTTTCTTAGAGTGACCGAGTACATCGTGATTCGACAGCCGAAAGACCGTAAATGACGATGCGGAATGGAGAGCAATGTTCCACTCTATAATTCTCATATGTACCATACACAATATGATTGACATAGAATTTGACGTCTTTAGAAGGCCTGTGCTTTATAACCTGGGGTCGGGTCCTGACATTTTTGTAATACATATCGATTTAAGTGGAGTATCAATCGAAGGCCTTGGAGATTCAAGTTCATACCGCGTTTTTATTGTCAACCAGCAAACGGATTTTGAAAGTAATTCCAAAAAATGTTGGGGAAATGTTTTAGAAAGATCCGAGCATTCTAAGGTTTTCTAATTCGGTGTGCTCTGAATGTTAATACTTAAAAGTGTCGAATGGTATTGAATTGATACCGCAAAAATGTGGATCGAATAAAAAATTGATCCAAATTTTTGGCATTAATTTGGTCCGTACTTTAGTATAAATTTGGGATTATTAAACAAACTGTGCCTTCAATAATACACACCTGTTAAAAATTTGGCTCCAAACTCTACATTTAAGGATTAAAACTTATCAAACTCAACAAATTAATTTAATAAATTACCCAAATTTTCTGAATCACTTTGTTCCATAATAGATACCTATTGTGTCACAATCACAACTCTACATTGAAGGATTAAAACTTATCGAACTTATCAAATTAATTTAATAAATTACCCAAATTTTCTGAATCACTTTGTTCCATAATAGATACCTATTGTGTCACAATCACAACTCTACATTGAAGGATTAAAACTTATCAAACTCAACAAATTAATTTAATAAATTACCCAAATTTTCTGAATCACTTTGTTCCATAATAAATACCTATTGTGTCACAATCACAACTCTACATTGAAGGATTAAAACTTATCGAACTTATTAAATTAATTTAATAAATTACCCAAATTTTCTGAATCACTTTGTTCCTTAATAGATAAGGGTTGTGTCAAAGGGATTCAGAAAAATTTGGATCATGATCTGTTCCATAAGATACCTTTGTATCAAAGGGATTCATAAAAAAGGATCATGATCTGTTCCACAATGTTTGATATCATTTTGTCGCAATATTATCATTTTAATTTTCCTTTGAGTTTTCAGATCCTTCTAAACTCTTGTTCCAGAAGTAAAACATCATCTAAAAATTGTACCATGTAAAACAGAATTTTTAAGAAGTGTTTCACTTTCAGAATCTGTAAAGTCTTCGAGCATACATGTATACGTCATTTTAAACTTGTAGATCGTTATTAATTTTCATTCTAGTTTTTTCTTCGAGTTTGAAATGCCATCAGATTCTTTATTCCAATGTTTAGAAAATAAAAAAAAATTGTGACGAGAGGAAATGCGTGTGGACTTGAAAGGGGGACATGCTTCGTGAAAACATCATCCGTAGTGTATGGTACACACATCTTGTGAATGTATATATACAATTTCATGTCATTCCTGTTTCGCAAGGATGACATCGTATATAACAAGCGCACTATGAATATGTCATTTTTTACCTTTAGAGAGGGATCTAAACAGACAATGCTTTATGGTAGATGTACGTTAATGGCTTCAGGTATCCATCTCCTCTCCATACACAAGCAACGAATCGTACAAATTATGAATATCTATTTATGACAAGGGGGAGACTGACAATCCTTTGGAAAATGCTCCTATTTCTTTTGATCCAATATTTATACACGCACTCTTGATCGCTGTAAATGTTTGTGGATTTTCAATTCGTCATTTCATTTATGCCAAAGATCGGTGAATTTTCAAAATCGGTCTTGCTAACAAAATTTATTTTTAGGATCCTAGGGGGAAAAGGTAATGTTAAATCCTGTTAACGTTAGGTCAACGTTGGACTAACATTTACTATCATTATAGTCAGACATTTGTAATAAAAAAAACGTCTGCCTAACGTTAGTAGCATTTCAGTAACTTTTCCACTTGGTATTCTTTTCGTTGGTATCAAAAATACTTGTCAGTATTGCCTCTTTGTATTTGCAAAGCTAGTAATTCTTCTTCAAGTATTATTCAAGCATTACATCTAATACACCTTTTCCAAAACAGTTTTACGATAACAAATTTTATGATAGCAATTTTCAAGAATCATTTTAAAGTTCATATCCGTATCTCTTGATATTTACAACTGTCAATCTTGTTCGTACGGCGTCGCATAAAACCTAATCCTCTATACTGTTTCCCAACATTCGAACAAAAAGCTAACAGCCAAAAGAAGGGATTAAGTCCTCGCCCACCAGTGTGGGGATGAAGATATGACTAATCCCCAGTGGAGAAAACAGCATTTTCATATAGTCAAGTTGTGGTCTGACCACAAAGTTAACACTGGCGTTAATACGGTAGCTTACGATTACGATTCTATTTATCCGTGATCCTCGAGAGGACAATGAGACAAGAACAAAAATTTATCCTAGACGAAACCGCAAGGTAATTTACGACATTGGGTGACACAGCGTGGATAATGGAAAATAAGAAATGCATCCACAAACTACGTACCAGTACTCGACAGGACACGGCGGGTTAGCCAATTAGACGGATTAAACAACTCCCACTAAAAGACACGTTAAGCTTTCATCATTCGGCAAACAAGTGTGACGTTCCTAACCGCAACAAGATTTATTGGCCTTCAATTTTAATCCTTTTAATCATTTCGATTCGCAATGAACTCACACTTGCCTGCCAATTTCAATTTGCATTCATTTCCCATTCATTCGAAATGGAAATTGAAGCTGAATGTTGGTCATAGTGCAAAAAAGAAATTTGTAGCTAAAACATATTAATGACTTATTAACATTTAACATTAAAAAAGAAACATTTAACAACTAAACATTTAACATTTAATATTAAAAAAGAAACATTTAACAATTAAGTATTTAACATTTAATATTAAAAATGAAACATTTAACAATGAAGTATTTAACATTTAATATTAAAAATGAAACATTTAACAATGAAGTATTTAACGTTTAACATTTAATATTAAAAAAAGAAACATTTAACAATTAAGTATTTAACATTTAATATTAAAAAAGAAACATTTAACAATTAAGTATTTAACGTTTAACATTTAATATTAAAAAAAGAAACATTTAACAATTAAGTATTAAATATTTAATATTAAAAAAGAAACTTTTACAATGAAGCATTTGCCGTAAGGTCGAAAGTAGCGCAGATTCAATGCAACTATCGTCCTTATGGCAAATGCAATTATTATTAATTTAAATTAATTGTTCGCAAAAATTTAATTACGGTCAGAAAATTGAAAAAAAAAATTCTCGTCACAATTTCAATTATCTTTAGAAACAAAATTTTTCACCGCAATTCAATTATTTAAAAAATCTTTCTATAAAATTCTACAAAAACACTTCATTGTTTTTATAAAACCATAAAAATTTCACAGGAATTCAATTAATTACAAAACCTTTTATAGATTTATTTGGCAATAATCTAATTTGTTTAAAAAAATATCACTTTTGCAGGAATTCAATATTATTTTCGTATATATTAAAATTCTTTAAAGGAACTGAATTATTTTCAAAAATAATAAAACTCATTGCTGAATTTCAATTATTTTTAATAAAATGTTAATCGAATTTTTCGAAAAAAGTCATTACATTCTTAAAATTTTTTTAAAATTCAACAAAAAGAATTCAATTATTCAATAAAGTATTTTTTTATTTAAATAGTTGAATTCTAGTAAATTTTTTTTACAGAAATTGATTTAAAAATTAATTTCAATTAAAATTTTAGGATATAATTAAATATTAAAAAAGCATTATTGCGTGAGTTTTTAGAAATAATTATGAATTTTGAAAAGGTTTCGTATTAAAATCTCTGAAAATTTTAATTTTTCATACTTCTAAGAAGCAATTGTGTAGGAAAATAAGTTTTTTTGAAAAAACTTAATGAATTTTACATAAAATTATTTTTTTGAAGTTTTCATTTTCTAACATATATTTAATATATTGAAGAATTTTCAAATAATTTAAAGTTTGGAAATTTTCATTCTAAACAAATAAATGTAAAAATTCTCAAAAAAATTTTTCAAAACATATTAAAAATGATAGATTTAAAGAAGAGTTTCAGTTAAATACACGAAAATAATTTTAATTTAGTTTATTTATGAAAATCTTTAAATTTTTAAAAATTATTCGTAACATCAATATATTTGTTTTTTAAATATTAAATTAACAACAACGTAATTTTTTCTCAGGAATTCAAATTTTCAGTTTAAAATCAACTAAAATTTAATTCTGTATATAAATATTGCAGTAAAATTAAAGATGTTTTAATGAATTTTAATACAAAACCTCAAATCTCTTCGACTAATAAGAATAATAATAATAATAATTGAATTTTACAAGCTTTTAAATTAAAATTTTTGAAAATTTAACTTTTCATGAAAAAATAATATTAATCATTTAGTATTTATTTAAAAACACAGATCATTTCAAAGTTGATAAAATAAATGAAAAACCAATTTGTTTATTTGTACAAATTCAAATTTTTCAAGTTTTTAATTTCGAAAATCTTATTCAGCATAATATTAAAAATAATAAAAATAATATTAATAATAATAATAAATAATATTAATTTTAAGAAAACTTTTTCGAATAATTAAATTGTACTATACTTGTAAAAATAATAATTATTATAAATTAAAAAAATTTTAGATTTATAATAATAATAATAATAATAATAATAATTGAATTTTAGACGCTTTTAAATTGAAATTTCTTTGTTTTTTGAAAAGTTGAATTCCTGAGGAAAAGTAAAATTGATGATTTAATAATTTATTTAAAAACAAATTTTAAAATAACAAAAATCATTTGAAAGTTGATAAAATGAAAAAGAAAGGAAAATATTAAGACTTGTTCTTTTCCTACAATTACTCATTTTTCAAGTTTTTAATGTCAAAAATCGTATTTAGTTTAATAAATATTATTAATTTTGCGAAAACGTATTTGAATAATTGAAATGACTATATAATTATGGAAATGATAAAAGATCACGTGTGCTTTGCAAATAATGAACATCAAGTTTCTTTTTAGGCGAAAAGACAAATTGTGCACTAATAGCTTGTTGGCATTGTCCGTGATTTTAAATATGGAAATTCGTTTTGAAGTGAAATTTTGTCATGCAGTACATATAGAAATCATAAAATAACAATTGTTTAACTTTTAGTGCGTTTCACTCCAAGTATTACATAAACGAAAAATATAATTTCTAAAAAAAAAAATACGCAATTGACAGAAATTCACCGTGAATCCGAAGAGATTGTGCAACGAAGCAGTGAAAATAAGTGATAATCCTATAATAATGATGAGTAATGAGCGGTCATGCTTGAAATGAACAGAATCGTATTCATAATTTTCGAAAGGTATGTATAGTGGATACTATTAAAGAAAAGGAGTGTTTCTGTTGCTCCAACTGCGGTTTCCAAGTTTTCAGATAAAAGTGAGGGGTTTGATTTACGGTGTTTACATCAGTAATGCTTTTAATGAGGAATTATCCCAAAAGCCGGGATGAAAGTAACAGAAGAATAAAAGACATGGAGTCTATTCAGATATGAAAGGAACTGAAGGCGGAGTCAAATTGCGGTTGCATAGATTAGCGCTTGCGCGTACAACAGTCATTAGCGGATTTATTGCTTGCCTTTCGGTTTAACCCCATCAGCACCAATGGCTCACCACGCCCATTAGACTTCCAAAAGGAAATTGTCTGCGATTTTCAATTTTCTCAGAAAATACCTGCTATTAGACACAGAGCATATTGCTCCGTGAGTGCGCACGCTATGCTATTAACATAATAGGTTCATTTTAATTTATAGACATTTTTCTATTTTCTACGTATAGTAATAAAAAAACAATGTGTATACTTGAGAAAGTAATTGTGAGCGTATAAATAAACTGAAAAAATATTAATGACTTGGGTATATAAATTTTCACTAATTTTCCAGGAACTAATAAAACAGAAAATTACCTAATGAACCTATTGCCCGCCTTACTTTGACTGTTGTAAAAATGCACTATTCTTTATATGTTAAGAAAATGGAATATCAAACAAAACAAAATTCATAAATAATTCTTATTATGGTAAAAAAGGTTCGATCACCTTTTGTAAAAAGGCACCTTTTCTGATGCGAAACAAAATAATTTCATAAACATTCCTTAAGTTAAAAAAAGGTTTCTATTTTATTTTGAATCATATACTATCAATTTTAAACTATACATGAGCATTGAATTTGTAGCATTATAGTTTCAATTATCAAAACTGTTGTTTTTCTAAAAAAACAAATATTTTGAGAAATAAACAAGGCTCGAACCAGTGACAGTACTTAAAAATACGGATTTTATGGAATAAAAAAATAATTACGGAACAATTACTGATAAAAATATAACCACTCCGAGTCAAATGAATCAACATTTTACTTCAAACTATAAATTACATTTTTTAATAATCATAAAATATAAAGATATTATTATTATTATTATTATTTTATTATTATTATTATTTCTTCATGTTTTCTTATAATTAAATACGTTAAATTGATAAAATCATTATTTTACTTCAAAATTATTTTCATTTGACTTCATGAATTATTTAAAAAATGTTGAACTAAAATTCTTCTTTAAATCAATTAATTATCGAAAAAGTTCTCCAATAATTTTCAGATCCATTTATTTGCAATACGAATTAAGTTTAACGAATTTCCATTATTTATAAATTCTTAAATAAAATAGATATTAGAAAATGAAAACTTCAAATAATATAAAAAAATTTATTTAAATTTAATAATATTTAAAAAAATTCGTGCTATATTACTTTTAACATTAAATTATTATTTAAAATTTTAAATGAAAACATTTTGAAATCAAGTTTAATTAGAAAATTTTATTAAAATTGAATTGTTTATCAAATTATTTAATAATTATTTGTTAAAAATTTAACTTTTAAATACAAAAAAAATAATTTATTAAATAATTCAATGTTCTTTAATATTTTACAATTCTGATCAAAAAGTTTATCAACATATTTTTAAATAATTGAATTCTTTCGGCGATTTTTAATACCATTTTTAAGAAATTTGATTAAAATTATATTAAAAATTATTGAAATTCTGCAATGAGTTTTATGACATAAAAAAATAATTAAGTTCCTGAAAAGAATTTTATTATTTTTTAACATATAATAATAACAAGATAACTTAATATAATTTTTCTATTTAAATTAAGTATATAATGTTTTCTCAGTGTATATGAAGAATTTTATTTTATAAAGGAATTCAAGCAATCTGTAACACAGTAAACCGTGAAGTATTAAAAAGTGTTGCAGATTCAATTAATACCAAAAAAGATCAAAATAATTAATTTTGGTGTTATTTTTTACAATGAATGAAATTTTAGTTTATTACATTTTTTTATAACTATAAAACATGAAGATATCGATAACTCCGAGTCTTCGACTCGGAGTGATCGATTTCTTCATATTTTATAATAATTAAAGTAACCTAGTAATAAAATCATTATTTTATATTATAAGAATATAAAAAATTTAAAAAAAGTGTTTAAATTAAAAATTCTTCAAAATTATTTTCATTATTTCAATTCAATTATTATTTTCAACATTTTTTAACTACAATTTTACTATATATATATATATATATATATATATATATATATATATATATATATATATATATATATTATTTTTAATATTAATTAATAAATTAATTTCATGAAATTTCAATTATTCCTAAATTCTTTAATTAAATGCAATTATTAGAAAATAAAAACTTCAAAAAATATTCAAAAAATTAAATTAAACTTTTTCAAAAATATTAATTTTAAAATTTATTTATTTCCAAAAAGTTTACTCTACGTTTCTTTTAATATTTAATTTTAATCTAAAATTTTAACTAAAATTCATTTTTATAAAAATGAAAATCAATTTTTATTAAAAAATTCTACAAGAATTTAATTATTTAAATGCAAAAGTTAATAAATTATTGAATAATTGAATTTTTCTCAAAATTCAGTTCTCAAAGCATTTTAGTAACAAATTTTTTAATAATTCAATTCTTTTGTCGAATTTTATTAAAACTTGCATGAACAAAATTACTTTTTTTAAGAAAATCAATTATAATTGTATGAAAAATAATTGAAACGCTGCGATGAGTTTTATGAGGATTTTCAAATTTATTCGTTTTCAATTCAATTTTACCAAATTTCAATTATTCGGAAATTCTGCAATTAAATATATAATAAAAAATAAAAACTTGAAATAATTTTAATAAAAATCCTATTGAACTTTTAAAAAGAATTAATTATACAGAATTTTTTGTCAAAAATATGAAAAATTAAGAATTTAGATTATTTTAGTTTGAAACTTTTTCAAAATTTAATTATTTATAAAAATCCACGTTATAATGCTTTTAATATTTAAGTATAATCTCAAATTTTAACTGAAATTAATTTTTAATACAATTTTTATTAGTAAATTCTACAAAAATTCGATTATTTAAATACAAAAATAAATAATTTATTAATTTCATGATTCTTGAAATTAATTTCTCATAAAAAATGTTATCAACAAATTTTTTAAGTCATTAAATTCTTTGGACAAATTTCAATATGATTTTTAAGAATAATTGCATTTTTCGTTGAATTTGATTAAAATTGCTTTAAAAATAATTGAAATTCTGCAATGAGTTTTATTATTTATGAAAATAATTGAATTCCTAAAAGAATTTTCTTATTTATAAAAATAATTGAATCCCCGTAGAAATGTTAATATTTATGAAAATAATTGAATTATTGCGAAGAAATTTATAAAAAAAATTTGTAAATAATTGAATTCCAGTAAAAAATTTTATTATTTATAAAAATAATTGAATGTTTGCGCAGAATTGTTATCAAATTTTTTTTAATAATGGAAATTCGTTGAATTTTTCCAAATCTTTGACTTTGGTGTTTCATTTACAATAAAATTTTATTCATAGTTAAAAATAACACCAAAATAGATTATTTTAATCCTTTTTGTTGTTAATTTAGTCCTAGAGGGATTAAACTGTTGCAGATTATTTTAATACATTCTGGTGTTATTTTAACACCTCACGTTTTACGGTGAAGCTTGCAGGAAACTTTTGCGTTTCTGCTTAAAAGCTAATGTCAGATTTTAAAAATCCAAAATGGCGGTTTCAATATGGCCGGTTATTTAAAAAAAAACTATAAAAATCGCTGGGAATTCGCTGATTGAAAGTTTCCGGAGACGGTGATTAGGAAAATAGAAATTAAATTAAATTTTTCTACCAACCCTACGATGAATTAATTATCAACCTCATATAGCTTTTCGACGGTTATAAAAAATTCACAATATTAGTCATATATTCTAGGGGACAAGAGTTTTTTTCTTAAGGGATTCCATCAAAATAGATATTTCTTGGAATGTATGAATTACTATTAGCTGTATATATTGGAACGTGTTGACGATCGATCTTGACGAGACACTTGGTGAAAAGCTTGTCCTTTGTCCAGCGACTCTTGTATATATACACACGATTGCTGACATTCAATATAGGGGTGTTAGAAATAAGGTGGCGCGGTTTCTTAGCGCTCAAACAGTGTGTAGACTGTATATACAATATATATACCTATATAAATTCCTATCGGTGTCAGCATCTCTCGCACGAGGGTCGCGAACGATGAGGGTGAAGGAGAAAGCCCAACCCAAACCGGATATGGATTCCTGCTGCAACGCCCCCGCCAATCGAAAGCAACGAATCACGCGAATCCTCGGAAGAGCTCCTCGAATCGGGCGGAACCTGTCTTTTTTCTCTTCCTTTGTGTGTGCATTTAACTCTTTTCTTTTTCACCTTCATCCTCATCTTCTCTATACAAACGTATTTCTTTTTCAAAAAAAAAATCGTATCACCTTACCTCCAGGTGTGAAAATAAAATCGCGCCCATAACATTATAATATTTCAAAGAAAAATCTGATCTTAAAAATACTGTGATAATGTTTTGAGGAATAATGAGAAAAATATGAGAAATTACGGGACTATAGGGTAGAGAGAATAAATATTGTATAAATCTGAAATTTCATCACGATGAGACACACATTTAATAATGAAGTGTGTCAGATAAAAGTAATTGTTGAAAGTGGAGGTGCGCGTGGGTTGCGGAGTATATGTTATATACACGTTGTTTGACTCAAACAATCGTGAGATAAAGAGCAAAACGAGAGCTGGGAGAGGAGGATGAAAAAAAGGCGCTCTTATTTGACCCCAGGTCCATTGCGCGAGTTACCAGATATACTTGATCAGTTGGGGTCACGCAAGTCGCCACCCTAATTCACCTAATAGGCACAAATATCATAATTGCTCTACGTTCGCTATACATATAAGCATAACCGAATGGATTGATGCTCTCTTTGCTTATGTGCTCGCACTTATTGTTTATCATGCCAATTGAGCTCTCATTCCTCCACTGAATTTTTTAAATATGTAGTGTTTCATTTTGATCCCAGAATTTAATTTTTTTCGAGCGATTTTGTTCGTTGTCGTCTTTGATTTTCGAACGATCATCTCGTTTATTCTTTTGTTAATTGTCAAACCGTCTAATTCACGCTTTGGTGAAAACAAACTTTGGCGAATTCACAGACTACCTCTAATTTCCTAATCGACCGATTAATTATAGACTTCTCGACTTTCCCATAACTGACAGCTAACAATAATAAACTAAAAACCTATTAAAAAAAAATTCAATAACCAAAAATATTTAAATTCTTTGTGTTTAATTCATTTAAAAAATATAATTAAATTTATTTTAGTTGATTAAGACTAGCGTAAAAAGTTAATTCAGCGTGTCTAGAGAATTGCGATTTTCAAATTCCCAGACCAAAAAGTAAAATATTCCTATGAATTTATTTTTTAAAACAATAATAACTATAATATGATTTTGAATTTTGTTTAATTTTCGGTAAAAAATTGTTTAATAATAAGTTCATATTTAATATTATCTTTTAAGAATGTATTTTAATTTTTATTATTTTTTTCTTTTGTTAAATAAATTTTAGTTTCTGAAGAAGGCAGCCGCGCTGTCGAAACGTAAAACAACTATTGTTGTTTTTTATTTATTATTCCTGACTCGGAATTGATCGTTGAATTCAATGTTTAATATATAATAATAACTATAATATTAAAATATTAATATTTCATGACAAAGAATTTAAGAAAATCAACTTTCAAAAGTCAATAAACATTTTCTTTATTTAGAGAAATATAATATTAATTATTACATTAACTAATAAGTCGATAACATTGGAAGTTAAATTTAAAATTAAACTTGTTTTTTATTTTTCTATTACGTAGACACATTTTTACATTCTCATCACATGAGAAGGTATTATTTTACAAAGTATTGTTATTATTTTTAATTGTGTATTAAAATAGTAAAAATTAAAAATAATCATACCTAAATTAAAAGAGTTTAATTTTTTTAGGTGAAAAAATAATTCTTTAATTAACATTAATAAAAATTTAGTTTTCTCAACATTATTCAAAAGTTGACGAAAGAACAGTTTTCTCCTCTTGAAAAAATTTTTCTAAATTTAATAGTTTAAGTTGTGTAAAAATAGAATATATTCAAATTTTTCTTAAATTTTTAACAAAGTAGCGAATATTTAAAAAAATTCACTGTAGTTTTCAGATTTTTTCCTGGTCTAACTAAATTCCGGGTTTTCCCGAAATTTCTGAATGCTAGACATTTTGTAATTATATAAAACAATTAAGTAAATATAAGAAGTAAATTATAATGCATTTTACAGTGAATGAAAATAAATTATTAATTAATAATAAATAGTAAAATAAAAAAATGAACAAAAAACTTAATTATAAAATAATAAATTAATAATAATTAATAATATTAATAACAAGTTATAAAAAAGTTAGATAAATATGTGAAGTAAATTAAGGAGTTTTAGTAGAGTTTTAATATGAACATGAACATGAATTACATTAGTAAAAGAAGTTACTATAGTTTTGTTATTACATAGTAAAAAAAATACGAGAGTTTTGTTTTACGCACATTCTTAAAAAATATAACTGCAATATCGTTAATCCATTAAAAAAATATGTAGAACTTTTATTATTCTAGTAAAAAGATAATTAAAGAAACGTTACTTTAGTAAAAAATGTCCTAGAGTATTGTTATTTTCTTAGAAAATTACTAGTTTTATTATTCAGTTAAAAAAATAACTATATTAATGTTACTCTATAGTAAAAAAGCTAAAAGTTTAACGTTACTCGTATAAAACGTTTATTACAAGAGTTTCATTATTCTAGTAAAAAAATTACTACAGTTTCGTTATTCCAGTAAAAAAAGTCCTATAGTCTATTGTAACTCTAATAAAAAATTAATAGAGTTTCATTTTTCTCAAAAAAATCTCTAGAGTTTCATAAATCAATTTAAAAAATTACTAGAGGTTCATTACTCTAGTAAAAAATTATTAGAGTTTCATTATTCTAGAAAAAAGTCACTAGAGTTTTATCATTATAGTAAAAAAAATCACTAGAGTTTCATAATTCAATTGAAGAAATTACTAGAGGTTCATTACTCTAGTACAAAAATTACTAGAGTTTCATTATTCTAGAAAAAAGTCACTAGAATTTTATCATTATAGTAAAAAAATCACTAGAGTTTCATAATTCAATTGAAGAAATTACTAGAGGTTCATTACTCTAGTACAAAAATTACTAGAGTTTCATTATTCTAGAAAAAGTCACTAGAGTTTTATCATTATAGTAAAAAAATCACTAGATTTTCATAATTCAATTGAAGAAATTACTAGATTTTCATAACTATAGTACAAAAATTACTAGAGTTTCATTTCTCTAGTAATACACATTATACAAATGTTTCATTTTTCATGAAAAAAGTGTGTTCTAGACTTTTGAATATACTCTACTAAAAAGTTTGTAAAATTTCAGTATTTTAATAAAATTTTTAGAAAGTTTTGCTCTTCTGGTGAAAAGTAAGAAAATAATTTTTGTTACTCTAGTAAAAAAATTAGAGTTTCACTTTTCTTGAAAAGAAATTACTTCTAATAGTTTCTTATTTCTTCAGTAAAAAACTTACTAGGGTTTCGTTAATCTATTTATAAAAATTACTTCAGTTTTTTATTTTCCCCAGTGAAAAAGTTACCAGAGTTTTGTTACCTACTTTAGTAAAAAAGTTTCTAGAGTTTCGCTACTCTAATAAAAATATTAGTATATTTGGGTTACTCTAGCAAAAAAGTTATTAGAGTTAGGTTACTCTAGTAAAAAAAAGTTACTAGAGTTTTATTATTTTAGTAAAACAAGTCACTAGAGTTTTGTTACTTTAGTAAAAAAGTTACTAAACTTTCGTTATTGAAGTAAAAAAATGACTATATTAATGTTTGTTGTTACAGTAACAAATTTAAACTATATATTAATTGTAACGCGATCTGAAAAAAGGAACCTTAGAAGCAAATCAATTTAAGGTTATGTTAGTGTTACTTTTTTGTTGAGTAAAATTTGCTTCTTACTTTTGCAAATTAAAATCAGTGTTTATTAAATATTTCAGTTGTGATGAAAACTTAAACATTAATGATTGACATTGGCACTTGATCCTTTTTTTGTATTTTCATTTAAAAAATTGCAAACATAACCTAACATTTTCGTCTTCTATAGTCCCTTTCTTCAGATAGCGCCACAAAAACTGTTATCAGTTAATTTATCAATATTGTTAATTAATTGACACTCTTTGATTTTCCAAAAAAAAAAATAACTGAAAAATTAATTAAACTTGACTAATTGCATCAATAAAAAAAATTTACAGAAAAATCAGTTATTTTTAACTAATTGTCAGTAGAAATATTAATATTTGAATTAGTGAATGACGTTTGTCTTAAATCAGTCATTTTGTTTTGTTATTTACTCTTTTTTATCTAATTCATATTTAGGGAGTAGATAAAATTATTTTCCCTCATAACAAACGATCAATTTCAACCCCTTTTTGCATTTATTTATAATAAAAATATGCTTTAACTAAAAAATACATAGCTCCACAATAGTCTGTGCTATCTTGTCAATCGAAAACCGATTACACACACACCACGAATATAAAACACTGATTAAATATTTACCTGCGAATTAATGAGATAATATACTTTCGTGTTTGCGAGATAATAAGTGATGGACGCTCTATATTATATTACATAATAATGAAAAATATTATTATTTTAAATTTTTTATTACATTTCATTTGCATTATGTATTATATTATTTATTAGTATATAATAGTACATATACGATAGTATATACAATGTATACGTACAAGTCGCCGGACTATTCACGTGTATAATCTTATGAGAGGATGCGAGACAACCTGTAGTGTATGTAAGTTTCGTGACGAATGTATGAAACCTCGCATTCTTAACTGGTGAATCATTGATGGGCCGCGAGCATAAGGTCGTGGGAGGTCACACAGCTGTGATCGAAACTTTCAACTCCTCACCCTCAGGAGAGCTTGCGTGCTGCTCTATCCCACCTATGCTATATAGGGAAAACGGGATGGAATTATCAATAAAGCTCTCTACTTACTGATTTATAATTGCAACACCACTTCGCGACTATATTTATATGTTTAATACTTTTATTTACTAAATCTCATTTAATAAAGTACCTTTCCTTACCTTAACTTTTTTTCAACCTCACGTATAATTTAAACCAGCAAATATTTACTTAAAAATTACTTCTTGCTCTCTAAATTTGAATCAGTTAAAAATAACTGATTTAAAAGCAAAAAGTCAGTCACTAATTCAAATAGTAATATTTCTACTGACAATTAGTTAAAAATAACTGATTGTCAGTTAAAACCATGATTTTTAACCGATTCGAATTAAGAGAGTGCAATAAATATTTATTTGTACTTTAAAAATTTAGTTACTTGAATCCGTAACATAAATTAATTGTGCCAAAAGATGCTGAAACTGCAGCGCCTGTATTATATCATTGGCACTTAATAATATTGGAAATTATATGTTTTAAACTTAAATACAATTTTAGTTTCGCAAACATAAAAGGACACTGCATTAAATACACTAAAAATGGCTTTCGGTTAAAATTATTAAGATTTTCAAAATTTTTAGTTGTAGGTACATACGTATATTTATTATTTACGTATATTTCTGTTTTAGAAAAGTATTAAGCGAAGGTCAGGAAATAAATATACAACCGAAAGCCATTTTCAGTGTGTTTAGTGCGGAGTCCTTTTGAAAAATTAAGTGACTGCTGACAGATGCAAATTTAATTTTCTTAAAAAATATTGAACGCATGTTTTTAATCCAACAAGTATTTAAAGACTTCAAAAGTTTCAGAATTGTATCACAGTTTTTCAATAACTATTTGAAGTGAAAACAAAAGTGAATGGGGTAGAGTATAATTTCAGCTTCATTTGTGCCAAATAATTTTTAATGGTACCAAAAATCAAAAGGTTTATTCTGTTTTACAAGTTTCAATAATAAATCGTTATTTTAAATATAGATGTTTATTTGTCTGAGTCATTATTTCTGAATGAATTAATTCATCAGAGTCAATTAATTATTCACTTGACCGAATGAAGATTTCATCGGTTAAAACGAAAGATTTAATCGATTAAACCAAATACAATTCAATTAATTTTAGTTATATTTTAAACCAAACATGTATTTCTTAGATCCAAAACTCATAAAAATACATAAAAATTTCAATACTTTCCATAAATAATTTTACAGTAAATCGTGGAAGTATTAAAAAGTGTTACAGGATTAAATAACACTAAAAAAGATTAAAATAATCAATTTTGGTGTTATTTTTTACAATGAATGAAATTTTAGATTATTAAATTTTTTATTAACTATAAAACATGAAGATATCGATAACTTCGAGACTTCAATCTCGGGGTGATCGATTTCTTCCTATTTTATAATAATTACAGATAACCAAGTAATGAAATTATTATTTTATATTACAAGAATATAATATTTCTTCGAAATTTTTTTTTATTATTTTAATTCAATTATTATTTTCAAAAAATTTTAACTACAATTTTACTTTATGTCTATTATTTTTAATACTAATTAATTAATCAATTTCACAAAATTTCAATTATTTCTAAATGCTTTAATAAAATGCATATTAAAAAATAAAAACTTCACGGAAAAAATTTTCAGGACGCGAACGAGCAATATTGGGAATATAATTAAAATAAAGAACAACATAACCAACGTTGTGAATTAAACTTAACTACATTAGACAAAAGTTTAGCCAATTCAGTGATAGTGAGCTTTGGTTGAGTGCAATTCGTCAGCCATATTGGAATTTCTGACAGCATAAACATCAACTTTTGAGTTTTCAGTTTTAAAACATAGTATTAATTTCAATAATATACTTTAAAATTTTTGTAATTTGAAACATACGATTGATAAAAATTAAAATGAGCATTTAATTTTACTTTTTACGCAATTAAAATTGGTTCTGTCATAGGTTGTTTTCAAGTAAAATTCAATATCGCCATTCTAACGATAATGCCAATATCGTTCGCTCGTTTTTGACGAAATGTTTGGCTGTTATAGCGAAAAATTTCTCCATTTCAGTTGTACTTTTTTTTCCGTGTTTAAATAATATTAAAAAAATTCAATTAAACTTTTCCAAAAATATTAATTTCAAAATTCAAATATTTCCAAAAAGTTCACTCTATATTTCTTTTAATATTCAATTGTAATATAAAATTTTAACTAAAATTCATTTTTATGAAATGAAAATCAATTTTTATTAAAAACTTCTACAAGAATTTAATTATTTAAATGCAAAAGTAAATAATTTATTGAATAATTGAATGTTTCTCAGATTTCAATTCTCATAAAGAATTTTAGTAAGAAAGTTTAATAATTCAATTCTTTTGTCGAATTTTATTAAAACTTGCATGAACATAATTACTTTTTTTAAGAAAATCAATTATAATTGTATGAAAAATAATTGAAACGCTGCGATGAGTTATATGAGAATTTTGAAATTTATTCGTTAACAATTCAATTTTACAAAATTTCAATTATTCAATTTCAATTCAATTCAATTTCAATTATTGGAAATTCTGCCATTAAATATATATTGAAAAATAAAAACTTGGAATAATTTCAATAAAAATTCTATTAAACTTTTAAAAAGAATTAATTCTACAGAATTTTTTGTCAAAAATATGAAAAATTAAGAATGTCAATGATGTTAGTTTTACTTAATATTTAATTATCAGTTTAAAACTTTTTCAAAATTTAATTATTTCCAAAAATTCACGTTATAATGCTTTTAATACTTAAGTGTAATCTAAAATTTTAACTGAAATTCATTTTTAAAACCATTTTTATTAGTAAATTATACGAGAATTCAATTATTTAAATACAAAAATAAATAATTTATTAATTTCATGTTTGTTGAAATTAAATTCTCATAAAAAAATGTTATCAACAAATTTTGTAAATCATTAAATTCTTTGGACCAATTTTAATAAGTTTTTTAAGAATAATTACATTTTTCGAGGAATTTGATTAAAATTGCATTAAAAATAATAGAAATTCTGCAATGAGTTTTATTATTTATGAAAATAATTGAATTCCTAAAAGAATTTTATTATTTATAAAAATAATTTAATCCCTGTAGAAATGTTATTATTTATGAAAATAATTGAATTATTGCAAAGAAATTTATAAAAAAAAATTGTAAATAATTGAATTCCTGTAAAAATATTGATTATTTATGAAAATAATTGAATCCCTTTAGAAATGTTGTTATTTATGAAAATAATTGAATTATTGCGAAAAAATTTATAATAAAATTTGTAAATAATTGAATTCCTGTAAAAATGTTTATTATTTATGAAAATAATTGAATTTCTGTAAAAATGTTTATTATTTATGAAAATAATTGAATTATTGCAAAGAAATTTATAAAAAAATTTGTAAATAATTGAATTCCTGTAAAAATGTTTATTATTTATGAAAATAATTGAATTTCTGTAAAAATGTTTATTATTTATGAAAATAATTGAATTATTGCAAAGAAATTTATAAAAAAATTTGTAAATAATTGAATTCCTGTAAAAATATTTATTAATTATGAAAATAATTGAATTTCTGTAAAAATGTTTATTATTTATGAAAGTAATTGAATTATTGCGAAGAAATTTATAATAAAATTTGTAAATAATTGAATTCCTGTAAAAATGTTTATTATTTATGAAAATAATTGAATTCCTGTAAAAATGTTTATTATTTATGAAAATAATTGAATTCCTGTAAAAATGTTTATTATTTATGAAAATAATTGAATTCCTGTAAAAATGTTTATTATTTATGGAATTTTTTTTTAGAATGGAATTCTTTTGGAAAATTTTATTGAAATAGTATAGATATTGAAAATTATGGAATATTTAAGAAAACTTTTGAAAATGATTGAAATTTTTTACAAGAATTTGAATAAAATTTTGTATAGAATAATTGAATACCAGAGAAGAATTTTATTATTTATAAAGAGAATTGAAAGTTTGATGAGAATTTAAAAAAATTTTTGAACACAATTGAATTTAGTAACTATGTTACTAAATTATTTAGTAAGATGGTAACTATTAACTAAGTTAGTAACTAACTTACTATTCTCCCTGTAGAAGCTAAATTCGTTGAATTTTTCCAAATCGTTGACTTTGGTGTTTTATTAAAAATAAAATTTGATTCATAGTTAAAAATAACACCAAAATAGATAATTTTAATCATTTTTAGTCAGAAAGAGGTTTTTCTACAGTTTCCCTCTTCTCTGGCGAGAAAACCCAATTACGGGTGGTCCAGACAAATGCGAGTACTCCTATCTTCGAAAGACGCACTGTAGGCCCATTAGGTTAGATAAATTTGCTAATATTTGGTAGAATGGTTATGCTTAATCCACAAAAAGTATCTGCAGGGACTCTTGTCGAGAGCGTAAGGCCAATAGGGCAGGAGTATAAACGACAAAAAAAAAAAAAAAAAAAAAAAAAAAAAAAAAAAAAAAAAAAAAAAAAAAAAACCTGTTGGAGATTATTTCAATCCATTCAGGTGCTATTTTAAAACCTTACATTTTATTGTGATATTAATATAAAAATATTCTGTTGTAAGTAAAAGTGAAGCATCATAAATTTTTCTCGCTGATATGCTCCAAATACATCAGACAATTTCTGCCAATTATTATAATTGAATAAAACAATTTTTTTCAGTGCGTATCTCTGTATAGATATATATTGATTGAATTGAACAGTGTCTGCCAATATTTTTTTAGCCTATCAATATTTTTTCGTAGATTATGTATGAAGCAGTAGCTAGAAAAAACGTCGCCTGGTGAGGTTTCTTTGTTGAATTTGCATAATACACGAAGGGAAGCCTTAGATTGATTCGAATGGTCCTACCCACAGGTCACATATATGATGTGAGTAAACACAGGAATCCTGCCAATATTACTGCACTCGCGTGTCTTAGCATATCAATTATATCGATTTTATGACCAGCAACATTTTATACGATGGTCAACTACAATGGCTGTCAACCTGAATTCTAATGCTTTTAATTTACTTCCAAGAATCCCTTCTCCACCACATCCCCCCTCTCACTAAGTTCCTTTCAATTAAACACTTGTCTACTATAATAGAAATAATTGTTCAACTGCATACAATCACATATAGTTAACATATATATTTAATTTTAAAGAAATAGATAATTATTAACGTAAGTACGTTTATAATTATTGTCTATTTCTTTAAAATTAAATCATCAATACAATTCTCTTCAAAATATCAAATTGACAATAAAACTACTGGGTCCGATTGTTATCAAAAAATTCGATCCATTTTTAACTCGATCACTATTTTTCGTGTTAATTCATTTTGCAATTGAAAATTAAATAATTTAATTAATTAATAATTAATAATTAATAAATTATTAATTAATTATTAATTTAATTAAATTTCTTAAATTTTTTGGAAAAATGAAAGAAAAAAATAAGAACACAGTCGACAGAAGTCAGGGAGTTGATTAAAATAAGACCGATGACATTATCTGTCAAGCGTCAATCGTCCTGATTCAATAAATCTTTGCATAGAGTTGCGCCTTACAGCAGAGACAGTGCGACGATAAATTTCATTCATTTCATTCATTTTATTGAATTAATGTGAACCGCGTTGACATCGAGTCGCGAGGTTAAACTGCCACTCTCTGCTCTCTCAATTATTTCACGCATCAAATAATGCGCGCCGACGAAATCGATCATGCATTTTCGCATACACAAATACACATGAAAACATAATCAGGTGAAGTATCATTCGCCGATGCACTCAAGCTAAAAGATCGACACAAATCTCATAACTATAAACTATGAGTTTGATCTTGATTCTTATTTCAATATGATCGATATTACCTGAGACTGAACTTGAGAAGCACTAAAAAAAAAAAAAAAAAAATTTGCACAAGTCAGCAACTCGATAGACATTTGAAATGTACGATCGTATATCTAAAGCGGAAACACTTCAGCGATTGCTGATAATTTAGATTGTTTAAATAAATAAAATAAACATAAAGAAAATATTACTAAAATTAAATAAATAAAAAAATGTAAATAAAATAAATAAGAAAATATAAACGAAATAACTAAAATTAAATAAATAAAAAAATGTAAACAAAATGAATAAAAAAACAAGCAAAATAACTACAATTAAATAGGTCAATAAAAAACGTAAACAAAATAACTAAAATTAAATAAATAAAAAAAATGTAAACAAAATAACTAAAATTAAATAAATAAAAAAATGTAAACAAAATAAATAAAATTAAATAAAAAAACAAGCAAAATAACTACAATTAAATAGGTCAATAAAAAACGTAAACAAAATAAACTAAAATTAAATAAATAAAAAAAATGTAAACAAAATAACTGAAATTAAATAAATGAAAAAATGTAAACAAAATAAATAAAAAAACATAAACAAAGTAACTAAAATTAAATAATTAAAAAAAATGTAAACAAAATAACTGAAATTAAATAAATAAAAAAATGTAAACAAAATAAAAAAAAACATAAACAAAATAACTAAAATTAAATAAATAAAAAAATGTAAACAAAATAAATAAAAAAACATAAACAAAATAACTAAAATTAAATAAATAAATAAAAAAATGTAAACAAAATAAATAAAAAAAGCATAAACAATCTAACTAACATTAAATAGGTAAAAAAAACATAAACAAACTAACTGAAATTAAATAAATAAAAAAATGTAAACAAAATAAATAAACAAACATAAACAAACTAACTAAAATTAAATTAATAACAAAAATAAAATAATAAAACTTATTTTCTTACATTTCACCTACAACTGTAATTAACTGTAATTAAAAAACCTTGAAATCATAGGAATTTTTTTCTACAATTATTTTACGTTGCCTAGTAATCTAATTTATTAAAGTTACGATAAATTTTTCATTTGTTTAAATAATTTATTATCGCTGATTTTTTAACAATTACAAAAACAAAATAGAGGCAACCAAATTACTATCAATTTGGCAACTTATATTGTTATTAATTAATATTATATGAATAAATAAAATAAAATATTTAATTAAATTTGCTATATTTACTTTTTAACATTGTTTAAACAAATTATTATTGTTGTTATTTATTAACTTCTTACCCATTGCACCTAGAAAGGTGTAGGTTTTTCTAATTTTTCCATTTTCGGAATTACTTATAATAACCGATAAATAAATAAATGTTCCATCAATAATTGATCAATTGTTTAAACAAATAATTGTTTTTATTCATTGACTTTTTTTCTATTGTACTTGAAAAGCTGCAGTTTTTTTCTAACTTTGCAATTTCTGGAGCTAATTACATAAAAACTGATAAATTTTAAATGCTAAATGACTATTTTAGAAATTGAACAAATAATTGTTGTAATTTATTAGCTTTTTCTACAGAACCTAAAAAGATGGAATTTGTTGCTAATTTTGCAATTTATCAAATGTAATCTTATTATCAAGAATACCAGTATCGTTTAATTATTTACAATTAAAGAATAGAATTTAAAAAAAAATTAATATTTTAGAGGTAATAGAAAAAAGTTAATAAATAACAATTATTTGTTTAAACAATTTCTAAAATTGCCATTTGATATTTAACATTCATCAGTTTTTATAAAATTAATTACAAAAATTGCAAGGTTAGGAAAAAACTGCATCTTTTTAGTGACAAGGGAAGAAAGTTAATAAATAACAACAATATTATTTATTTGAACAATTGTTAAAATAGTGATTTAATATTTATTGAATATTTGTAAGTTGCTCCAAAAATTAGAAAAAACTGGGTCTTTTAAAGTGCAAGGGGTAAAAAGTTAAAAAATAACAATTGTTTAAACAATGTTAAATAATAATTAAATCAATTTTTATTTAATATAATTTATTCAATTTATGTAACGTTAAATAATACGATAATAAACTGCTAATTTTATATAGAAATGCGTTTTTCTCTATTTTGTTTTTAAAATTGTTATATAGGTAACAATAATAAATTGTTTAAACAAAAGTCATTGCAATGATAGTAAAACACTTTTTAATCCTTAGTAACCAGTAATAGTGAAATAATTTCATGATTCTAACTTTTATAGTCATCGAAAAATTATTTTTTTCGTTTGTTTTGTCAGTTCGTCCTAATTTTACCGAACTAAGTTCAGTAAAATTTCTGGACCAAATTTTCTCCCTGTACGAAAGGACGTATATGGTCAAAAATGCGGAAAACGAAACTTTTGTTACGTAACAGTCTTTTTAAAATGTTTATAACTTTTAAATAATAAATTCAAAAAATTTTATATTCCTATGCAAAATTAATAAAAAAAATTTACTTTAAGATGTAAACGTAGAAATTTTTTAATTTTTTGTTATATTTAGAAGTTATGGATAAAACAAATAAATTTGATAAAAAAATATACTTTAAGATGCAAACGTAGAAATTTTTTAATTTTCTGTTATATTTAGAAGTTATGGATAAAGCAAATAAATTTGATAAAAAAAATAATAAAAAATATGGATAAAAAAATACGTTACATGCTTCGCGTTTTTGATCATATATATTGCAAAAGAGAATATATACACACATATAAATGGGTATAGTTGAAATAAAATTTTGCTTTAATGCTCGCGCATTTAATATTGTATAAACTGTGACGCTGCTGACAAGCCAATTGGCGTTTCTCGATTTGGTATTATGACCGATTGATCGCAATGACATTTTCAGAAGCAGCGCAAGGAATTTAATGATTGGTGTGGGCCGCATGGCCACTTGATTGCTTATTGACCACTGTTGACTTGTGTTGACACCGCAGACCTTAGTTAGGTAGATAAATATACGGGAGAGGCACAGGTCAAGTGGATATATGTGCACCGTCCTCGCCCACGCCACATCAGGTTGAGAGAACGTGATTCACGTCTATCTGCGCCTCTTGGCTTCTAGAAAAAAAAGAAGTCTATCAAGAATGAGGAAGTCCCCCTCTCATCCAAAAACAAAACAACTTACGTGCAGAAAAGAACAATTTTTCTTCTTTCTAAGGTTACAGAATATAAAAATTATCAGTATTTAAGGTTATGTTCGACGATCATTATTTAATGTTTTCTTGAATGATCAATATTTAAGGTTATGCTCAATGATCAATATTTAAGGTTATGTGCAATGATCAATATTTAAGGTTATGTTCAATGATCAATATTTAAGGTTATGTTCAATTATCAGTATTTAAGGTTATGCGCAATGATTAATATTTAAGGTTATGTTCAATGATCAATATTTAAGGTTATGTTCAATGATCAATATTTTAGGTTATGATCTAAAAACCGTAAGTGTCATTTTTCTCTAACAAAAGACAGTGAAAGTGACACTTACGATTTTCAGAGTTGAGCCCTTTTCGAAATTCGCAATTCAATTATTATTTAAAAAATTGTTGGTAAAATTCTTCATGACAATTCAATTTTAAAAAAAGTTTCATTATTTAATAAAGTGATTATTTTTAGAGTTAAATAAATGAATTCTCGTAGAATTTTTAAATAAATAATTATTTTTAAATATGATATTCAATTATAATCCAAAAATGTTCCTAATATTTATTTTTAATTCAATGTTTATTTACAAATTCTACGAGAATTCAATTCTTTAACGATAAAAATAAACAATTTATTAAATAATTGAGTGTTTCTTAAAATTGAATTTTCATAAAAAATTTTATCAAAATTTAATTATTGTTTCTTATTATTATTTTTATGATTATTAGGATTATTATTATTATTATTATTATTATTATTATTATTATTATTATTATTATTATTATTTATTGTCAAGAGACAAATTTAACAATAATTCAATTTTTCGAGAAATTCGAAGAAAATCTTGTATATTAAAAATAATTAAAATTCAGCCAAAAATATTATTAAAATTTTCGAAAATAATTAAATTTCGGAGGAAAATTTTATCATTTATAAAGAAAATTTAAATTTTCACAAGAATTTTTGTAAATTTTCAATCATAATTGGATTTTTGCGATGAATTATATAATACGTTTGAAAACAATTGAATTCTTCAGACTAATTTTATTAAACATTTGGTTTAAATAATTGAATTGTTTTGTGAAATTTTATGAAAATGTATAGCAAGCACTGAAAATAATTGAATTTACAAAATTTTTTAAAATCAATTAAACTTCAACGACGATTTTTTTAAATTATTTTGATAAAAATTGAATTGATATACAACATACTTTCGTTCAAATTTTTTGAAATAAATTAATTCTTTAAAGAATAAATAATAAAAGACAAACAAAAATAATTGAATTTTTGAGAAGAATTTTACTTGTTTTAAAAATAATTGAATTTCTCCAATGTATTTGCTTCAAAATTCAAATTCGTTTAGTGTTTGTAACTGAAATTCTTCTATAAATCCGTTATTTTTAAAAATCAATCAAATACATATTAAAAAATATTAATAATTTTAGAAGAAATATTCTATAAATCCGTTATTTTTAATAATCTATTAATTATATATTACAAAATTTAAATTGTTTTAGAAGAATTTTAGTTATTAAGGCTTTTTAAAAATCGATGTTTTAAATTTTTTAATGAAATTCATTTAAAATTGAAATTTAACAAATTTTGAAATGAAAATCCTTTCAAGTTCATCTACTTATGAAAATTGTAAATACGATTCGTTTAGAAAACTTTTAAACAAAATTTTTGGTTTCAAATAATTTTATTTAAAATTTTCATAAAAATTAGGTTTCCGAAGAAATTTAATGTTCAATTTTATTAACCTCTTTAGTGCGCTGACGATGATTTGACGGATAATATGTTTGGCATCCGCAGTTAAGGGGTTTTAAATTTAAAAAGCATTTAATCATATATAAAAAAATTATCAAATTAATGAAACTTTTCTGAAATTAAATGGAAAATATGTTACTAAATTTGTCAGAGATTTTAATTACAGTTCAAAAAAAATATAATTTTGAAAGAATTTTACTCTAATAACAATTAGTGAATAATGTAGTTTTTTAAAAGCTTCACAACACTCACAACTGCGGTTATGTTTTCAATATTTTTTAGTGTAAAAAGTTAGCAAAAAAGTGGTAAAAATTGCTTCTAAATTAGTTTAATTTCGAAAGAGTTACAATTAAAATGTCTATAAATTAATTTCAGAAAGATTGGTCTAGAAATATTTCAAAAAAAATTGAAATTTAAAATGTTTTATTTACAATTTTAAACCATTTGAAAATCTTTTCAAGTTCATCTATACTTATGAAAATTGTAAATACAATTCGTTTAAAATTCAAACAATTTTGAAATATTTCAGTAAAATTAGCTTTCAAGAATAAATACAATTGGAAAAGAAAAATTTTCCAGAATTAAAAAGTTTATTTTTAATTGTTTTAATTCGAAACTAATTTTTATTGAATATTTTGGATTCAATGAAAACTTGAAGATCAATAATTTTATACTAATAATTGATTTTCTTTCTCTGCAATTTTACTTGAAAAGTTAAAAACATAACCTCAAATTTTTTGCTTCTTAGGTACCTTTCTTCAGCGCGCGTCACATATTCGGAAACGTTTCTTAAATTCAACACGCTGTTTGGCTTTTAAAAAAAAGTAAAGTTAAGACAACTGTAATAGATCTTAAGATACTAAAAAAATTTATTCCGATAAAATTAATTGAAAAAAAACTTCTGTACATTCATACATTAGTGGAGTACAGAATAATGTATGACGGACACGAATGTTAATTTATCATTACGCTTGAAAATATGTATAGTTGTAACTGAATGTATGTATATTTAAATATACTGTGCCCAGTGACGTCAACAGCTGTCACTGTTTGTTGGTTTGCACGGGGGATTACTCGAAAATAGATTTAGGGGAGCCACTATCGTCAATCGTGGAACGCAACACTGGCATGTAATCCGTATTAATGTTTATTCTTAAAGTACACACAGGTATTATTTGTACTCTGATACTTTTATAAGAATGCGAACATTTCAATTCAACTGGAATCCAATGTCGATTACATCTTTCTGCGGAGGCAAATAACAATCAAGGTAATTCTCCCTTTTCAAAATATATTCATATATAAATAAAATTGCGTATATTTAATGATTCAAATACACAATACAAGTATACAAAAAAATACAAATATTTATACATGACACATGTGCAATATTAAATTCAAGGTTGCCACGCAACCTGGAAACCTGAAAAACCTGTAAATATCAGGGAATTTTTATAAAAATTGAAAAAACCTTGAAAAGTCTGAGAATTTTGATCGAAATCCTGAAAAACTTTTGTTTTCTTGAAATTGTAATTTGTAATTGTATTTATTCTTGAAAGCTAGTTTTACTGAAATATTTCAAAATTAATTGAATTTTAAACGAATTGTATTTACAATTTTCATAAGTAGATGAACTTGAAAAGATTTCCAAATATTTTTAAATTATAAATAAAACTTTTCAAAATTAAATTATTATATTTAATTCAAAGATAATTTTTCATTGTCTGTGTAACAAATAAGATAATTATCTTTGATTCAAATATATTATTTTTCAGTTCAAAAGTATATTTAAAAATTAGAAATTAAATATGTGAAAACCAAAATGTTTTAAAATTGTAAATAGAACATTTCAAACTTTCCGTTTTTTAAGAAAATTTCTAGGCCAATGTTTTTGAAATTAATTAACAGAAATTTTAATTATGACTTTTTCGAAATTAAACTAATTTAGAAGCAATTTTTACCCCTTTTTTGCTACTTTTAACACTAAAAAACATTGAAATCATAACCACAATTGTGAGTGTTGTTTCGCTTGAAAAAAATTACATTATTCACTAATTATTATTATTGGAGTAAAATTCTTTCAAAATTATACTTTTTTCGAACTGTATTTAAAATCTCTGACAAATTTAGTAACATATTTTCAACTCAATTTAAGAAAAGTTTAATTAATTTGATAAATTTTTTATATACGATTAAATGCTTTTTAAATTTAAACCCCCTTAACTGCGGATGCTAAAGATTTTATCCGTCAAATCTTCGTCACCGCAGTAAAGAGGTTATAAAAATTGAACATTAAATTTCTTCGGAAACCTAATTTTTATGAAAATTTTAGATAAAATTATTTAAAACCTAAAATTTTGTTTAAAAGTTTTTTAAACGAATTGTATTTACAATTTTTATAAGTAGATGAACTTGAAAAGATTTTCATTTCAAAATTTGTAAAATTTCAATTTTAAATGAATTTCATTAAAACATTTAAAAACCTAGATTTTTAAAAAGCCTTAATAACTAAAATTCTTCTAAAACAATTGAAAATTTTAAATATATAATTAATAGATTATTAAAAATAACGGATTTATAGAATATTTCTTCTAAAATTATTTAAATTTTTTATTATACATTTAATTGATAATTAAAAATAACGGATTTACAGAAGAATTTCAGTTACAAACACTAAAAGAAATTGAATTTTGAAGCAAATACATTTGAGAAATTCAATTATTTTTAAAGGAATTAAAATTCTGAGAAATTCAATTATTTTTTTTATCTTTTATTATTTATTCTTTAAAGAATTAATTTATTTCAAAAAATTTTAACGAAAGTATTTTGTATCAATTCAAGTTTTATCAAAATAATTAAAAAAAAATCGTCGTAGAAGTTTAATTAATTTTTAAAAATTTTCAAAATTCAATTATTTTCAGTGCTTGCTATACATTTTCATAAAATTTTATAAAACAATTCAACTATTTAAACCAAATGTTTAACAAAATTAGTTTGAAGAATTCAATTGTTTTCAAACGTATTATAATTCATCGCAAAAATCCATTTATATTTGAAAATTTACAAAAATTTTTGTCAAAATTTAAATTTTCTTTATAAATAATAAAATTTTTCTCCGAAATTCAATTATTTTCGAAAATTTTAATAATATTTTTGGCAGAATTTTAATTATTTCTAATATACAAGATTTTCTTCGAATTTCTCGAAAAATTGAATTATTGTTAAATTTGTCTCTTGATAATAAATAATAATAATAATAATAATAATAATCATAAAAATAATAATAAGAAACAATAATTAAATTTTGCTAAAATTTTTTATGAAAATTCTATTTTTTAAGAAACACTCAATTATTTAATAAATTGTTTATTTTTATCGTTTAAGAATTGAATTCTCGTAGAATTTGTAAATAAATATTGAATTTAAAACAAATATCAGGGACATTTTTGGATTATAATTGCATGACATATTTAAAAGTATTTATTTATTTAAAAATTCTACGAGAATTCATTTATTTAACTCTAAAAATAATCATTTTATTAAATAATGGCACTTTTTTAAAAATTGAATTGTCATGAAGAATTTTACCAACAAATTTTTAAATAATAATTGAATTCTATGAAACATTTTAAATAAAATTCTTAAAAATAATTGCATTTTTCGACAAATTTGATGAACATTTTGTAAATAAAAAATAATTTGAACTCTGACAAGACTTTTATTACAATTTTAGAAAATAATTTAATGATGGAGAAAAATTTTACTATTTTAAATATTATTTAAATTTTGTCAGGAATTTTTGGCAATATTTTTGAACATAATTGGATTTTTGCGAAGAATTATTTCAAAAATAATTGAATTCTTGAGTTTTCCAATAATTTTCTAATTAATAATAAATTTGATTTTAAAAGCCTGGAAAAATTCCGTTTTGTAACTTGGAAAAGTCGGTGAATTCGAAAAAGGTAAAAGCGTGGCAATTTTGATTTATATAAAAATATATGTGACGCGCTCCGAAGAAAGGTACCTAAGAAAGCAAACGAATTATAGGTTAGGGTCGTGTTAGATTTCTCTTGATTAAAACTTTATTTTTAATTATTTGAACTTGAAACCAACTTTTATTGAATATTTAGGATATAATGAAGAATTGAAGATCAATCATTTTTAATCAATAATTGATTTTCTTTCTGTACTTTTACTGGAAAAATTAAAAACATAACCTCAAATTTTTTGCTTCTTAGGTATGTTTCTTCGGAGCGTGACACATATTCTGTTGGTGAGTAAAATTGGAGCATCGAATTTTTCTCCCTGATGCTCTAAATATATCAGAAGAAGTGTTTTTGACAATTTCTGACAATTCGGATTTCTTTTTTTACCGAAAACCGGAACGTTTTCGTCAAACATCAAAGGCATTGATGACAATTGAAAATTTTTTTTTTCTGGCTTGTTTACCAAATTTCCTGCGTGTGGAAAGTTCACATCCTGAAAAAGTTTGCTGTTGTTACATTTAAGGTGGTTTGCTAAAAATCAAGTTTCCGGTCTACAATGGGATCATTGCGGTAGATTGCACAGTGATCTGCTTACCAGCAGAGTTCATCTTGAGCTTAAAGAAATGAGAGAAAGGGATGAAGAATGAAGCTGGTCTTGAAGCTGTCACGCTAGGATTTTTACATTCGTTTCGTGCTGCTTCCTTCTCATGATGGTAAAAGCGAGAAGGAAAGAATGAAAGAAACACACGGGCAGATTAGCTTCTTAACTAAATAGGCTCAGTATCGTCTCTCTCTCTCTCTCTCATCGTCAACCTCCTCTTATTCTCAGACCCGACGAATATCTCCCAGAGTCGTTAAAAGGATTGTTCGCCACTGAGTATTTGCCGATACCAGCAGAGCAACTCTAATCTTTTTTTTCACTTCATTGTCCATTCTAAAAATTAGGATAAGTTTACGTCATCCACTTAGCTTTAATTTTCTTCTTGCCTTCTAGAAAACTTATCTAGATGCAGTTTCGACATTTAAAATTCAGGGGATTTTTATCGATATCCTAGAAAATTGTTGTTTTCCAAAGTTATTCTGTTTATTCTTAAAATTTAATTTTATACATACTAAAATAGTTCAAAATAAATAAAATAAATTATTATAAATTATTATATATTATTATATTATTATTATATTATATATATAATAATTATAAATATAATTATATATATATATATATATATATATATATATTATATTATTATTATTATTATTATTATTATATTATTATTATATTATTATAATAAATTATTTAATTTTAGAAGAATTGCGTTTATAATTTTTAAAAGTAGATCGATTTCAAAAGGTTTCAATTTACAATTTCAGAAAATTTCGATTTTAAATGAACTTAATTAGAAATCTTAAGGCACGTAGATTTTTAAAAAAATTTTAATAATTCAAATTCTTCTGTAAATCAATTAATAATCAATTAAATATATATATATATATATATATTGATTTACAGAAGAATTTCAGGCAAAAACACTTAAAAAATTCCATTTTGAAGCAATTACAAATGTTTTTGTATAGAAAATCAATTTATTTCCAAAATTTTACTAAAATTCAAGGCAAAATTCCATTTACTTTCGCAAAAACATTCCTTTATTCAATAATTTTTATTATCTACTACTTTAATAAAAAATAAATTAATTTTAATTTTAAAAAATTTCCCAAAAAAATTTAAATATTATAAACAATTTTTAAACTTTAACTTCTTACTTTAACTATTTACTTACAAAAACTTTCCTCTGTCCAATAATTTTCATTATCTACTACTTTAATAAAAAATTAATTATTTAATTTTACTTTAACAAAATTTCCCAAAAGAATTTAATGACTGTAAATACTAAATATTAATTAATATAAATAATTATTATAAACACTTTTTAAACTTCAACTACTTTTAGAAATAGTAACAAAAGTTTTTGCAAAATTCAATTATTTTCAGGAGTCTTTATAAAATTCTCTGTAGAATTCAATTTTCAGAAATTTTAATAAAATGCATTGCAAAATTCAATAATTTTCAAGAATTTTTATTAAATTCTTTAAAAAATTCAATTACTTTCCATAATTTTAATAAGATTCTTTGCGAAATTCAATTATTTTCAGGAAATTTAATAAAATGCTTTACAAAATTCAATTATTTTCAGGAGTTTTTATCAAATTCTTTGTAGAATTCAATTTTCAGAAATTTTAATAAAATGCTTTGCAAAATTCAATAATTTTCAAGAATTTTTATTAAATTCTTTAAAAAATTCAATTATTTTCCATAATTTTAATAAGATTCTTTGCGAAATTCAATTATTTTCAGGAAATTTAATAAAATGCTTTACAAAATTCAATTATTTTCAGGAGTCTTTATCAAATTCTTTGTAGAATTTAATTTTCAGAAATTTTAATAAAATGCATTGCAAAATTCAATAATTTTCAAGAATTTTTATTAAATTCTTTAAAAAATTCAATTATTTTCCATAATTTTAATAAGATTCTTTGCGAAATTCAATTATTTCCAGGAATTTTAAATAAAATGCTTTCCAAAATTGAATTATTTTCGGGAATTTTAATAAAATTCCTTAAAGAAATTCAATTATTATTAACACAATTTTCTACAATTAATTAAATTTCTCGAAAAGGGAAATTATTCTTAAAATTTTTTATTAAAATTCGTCAAGAGGAGTCAATTGATTATTTAAAAATTTGTTCATAAAATTCTTTATGAAAAGTCAATTTTAAGAAATATTCAATTGTTTAATGTAATTTTGTTATTTGAACTATGAATTTTTGCAGATTTTTCTAATAAATATTGATATAAATATAAACTTCAAGTAAAATTTAGATTATATCGTTGAATATTGAAAGCAATATAGCATGAAGTTTTAGAAATAATTAAATTTTAAAAAGATTCTAAATTTAAATCTTTAAAAATTTGAATTTTTCATATTTTTAATGAACAATTCTGTATAATTTTTTCAAAAACTTTAATTGTATTTTCTTTCAATTATTATTATTATTATTATTATTATTATTATTATTATTATTATTTTCTAATACATATTTAATTGAAGAATTCTGTGAAATCAAAATTTCACTTAAAATTGAATAGTAAACAAATTAATTTGATAATAAATTTGTTAATTCTGAAAAAAAATTTTTCAACAATTATTAAAAACAAACATTGATTTAAAAATGAATTTTAGTTGGTCATTTTAGAAATGATTAATTCAATAAAAAATGTCAAAGTTTTGACTGATAATCGCGGAGTTATTTAATTTAGTATAAAAAAAAACTTGGAAAAATTCCGTTATTTTATCTGAAAAACCTGGAAAGTCAGGGAATTTGAAAGGAGCAAAAGCGTCGCAACCGTACTTTATTATTACACTGTAAGAAAAATTTTGAATCAACTCTAAATTCAGAACAATTTTGTCATCAAAATAATTTCTACCGCAATAAACTTTAAAAATGTAACAATCTTTTTTTTCTCACGAAAAAAATCAATGGTGCAAGAATAACTATACCAGTTTTAAAAGATATATGGGCTAGATATATATTTTTGGAAGATAGAAATTGTCATGTTTTCAAGACGCCTAATCTGAGAGGATTAAAATGCTTTTGTCACGACGCGGTTCCAAGAGTCGAACCTCAAAAGTCTTATTCTCTCACGGAAGAGTAAAATATATTATCGTTTCACGCGATTTTATTCTCTATATTTTACATTCGTTGATTATAATTCACGAGAATCTATCAAAATGTTATTTACGCTTGAAAAAGATGATCCAAAGCTGACGGTAATGTGACGCGTGACTTGTAAATAAGCAAAAGAAATTTCAACTCTATAGAATCAATCTTGCGCCGAAGGATTATAATAAATTCATTATATGTTTTCGTTCTTAAACATAACGAGCGAATGAAGAGTGATTCGAATTTTAACCGATTTCAAACGAATTTCACTTATTAATCGAAAAATAAAATTAACGATTAAATAAAATTAATTAATGTTTACATTTATTTTGCAATTTAACAAATTATTAAAATTACTCTCTAAATCTGAATAGATAATTTAATGTTAATGAAAAACTTAAAAATATGTCGCAATTATTGCGGTTAAAAGAAATTGGTTTTTAAATAATTGAAGATTGAAAATTGTTTAAACATTGAGAAAACAATTTTTTTGATTCGAACATATTTTGTTTGAATATTTCCTTTCAAACTTAAAATATCTTTGCAATACAGCGAAATATATTTAAGTTGAATTAAAACCTATTTTTGGTTCATTTAAAGAAATAATATATATTTAACTTAAACAGAAGTTGTGGTTGATTTTAAATTATTTATAATCAACTTTTTAGTTTGAATCAAACAAAAAAATTTTAAACATACGTTTTGTCTAAATTAACACGGAAAATATGTTTGAATTAAATAAATATTCAATATTATATACTTAAAAATATTAAATATATTCAAACAAATAATATTTTTGAATCAAAGGAGTATAACTATTTTTGCGAGATTAAAGCTACAAACTAATTTCAATGAAACAAAAATCACTTAAAATTACTGTTCTATTTAAATTAAGTATAAAATGCTTCTTCAGTTAACGATCATCTTAATTCACACTGAGAAATTTTTTTAAATTTAAAAATAAATATTCAACCAAAAAAATATGTTTGAAATTTTGAATTAAACGTATTTTATAATTGAATCAAACAATAATTTTTATTGAATCAAATTTATTACGCAGGTTAGATCAAAATTATTATATTTAATTCAAAGATAATTTTTTATTGTCTGTGTAACAATTAAGATAATTAATTAATTAATTAATTACCTTTGATTCAAATATATTATTTTTCAGTTCAAATTTATATCTAAAAATTAGAAATTAAATATGTAAAAACCAAAACGTTTTAAAATTGTAAATAAAATATTTCAAAATTTCAGTTTCTTTAAAAATTTGTAGACCAATGTTTTTGAAATTAATTAATAGGAATTTTAATTAAAACTCTTTCAAAATTAAACTAATTTAGAAGCCTTTCTACCTTTCTACCACTTTTTTGCTACTTTTTACACTAAAAAATATTGAAAACATAACCACAATTGTGAGTGTTGTGAAGCTTTAAAAAAATTACATTATTCACTTTAATTATTATTATTAGAGTAAAATTCCTTCAAAATTATATTTTTTTAAACTATAATTAAAATCTCTGACAAATTTAATAACATATTTTCAATTCAATTTAAGAAAAGTTTCCTTGATTTGATAAATTTTTGATAAATGATTAAATTTCTATAAAATTTAAAACCCATTAACTGCGGGTGACAAAGATTTTAGCCGTCAAATCGTCACCGCAGTTAAGGGGTTAATAAAATTGAACATTAAAATTCTTCGAAAACCTAACTTTTATGAAAATTTTTAATAAAATTATTTCAGACCTAAAATTTTGTTTAAAAAATTAAATACATTTTTAATTATTTATTTTTCCACATCAATTGAAAATTTTCAAAAATATTAGTTTAAAACCTTCAAGAAGTAAATTATTTATTTTTAATTTTCAATAATTCTATTTCAATAATTCTATTTTCAAAAATTTATTTTTAATTTTTTTTTATCTCAAATTCTTTCTAATAATTATTAAAGTTATAATATTCTTATGAAAGTTTTCAAGTTTTTTAAAAATAATTTCGGACACCAAAAGCGTCAGAATTTTATTACTTTTGTTAATTTTGTAGGAAATATGTTTTTAAATCCACAAAAATATTGACAAATGAAAAATTTTTAGTTTTACAATTATTGAAGCATTTTTTACAGAAAAAACCTTGTTTATAGGCTGAAAAATAAATAGTTATTCAAGTTTTTTGTTTCAAAATTAATTTCTTCATGTTTCTAACTAATTTTAGATCATAATTTTTCTAAATAAAAAGTCAAAGAAAATTCAGGATAAAAGTATAATCTGAAATTATAAAGTAACAAAAAAATAAAGAAATTGTTTTTCGAATAAAACAATAATTTCATAATATTGCTATTTTTTGAACATTTTGAATCTAAAAAATAAAGTTAAAACAAAATATTTCTAAAATTATTTTTTTTTATTTGGTAATTTTTTCATCAATTCAAAAACATATTTTTTACAAAATTTGATGCATTTAAGTTTTTTAGTATCAATTTTATACTTTTAAGAAAACCGTGTGGATTTAAAAATATAGCAATTTTTAAGAAACAGAAATAAAAAAGGGTTAAAACATTTGATTGATTTTTTTATAACCATATTTCGAATTCTTGACAAAAAATAACCTGTACATAGCTTTTCATTTCCTTTTTCATTTTCTGAAGACTTTTTTCACGAAAAGTATTGTTTATGAAAAAACGTTTGTTTTTTATTTTACCGGACTTTCAAAAGACAAAATAAATATAGAACTTGATACAAAAATACATAGAATTAAAAAACTATTACTTTTTAAAAATTATTATTTAATAATATTGTTAAAAAATGAATTGTAAGAGTTTCTTTATTACGATTTTTTGAAAATTTTATACCTTAATTAATAACTTAAGAAAAAAATATGGATAATTTCACTAATTATAAAGGATTGAGTTTTTTTGTATTTAAATAATTTAATTTCAATAGAACTTTCGGAAAATTGTTTAATATAATGAAGGAATATGACTACGAAGATTATTATAGTTAATGTATAGAGAAAAAGTCGAGAATGTTTTTGGGGAAATGTATGGGAATCGTCTCAATTTATTATTTTATTATTCTTAAAAAACTGTTAAAAAAAAGTTTACTGGATATTTATAAATTATTTTCATGATGTAGTTACAAATGATAATATAGCGTCTCCTTATAACTAATAAATAGTAAATAATACGGTTTTTTTTAACATCCGCAGTAATTGAAGCATTTGCAACTATTAACACTCTCACCCTCAATAAGAAAAGGAGGAAAATTTATTTATTTTAAATTACAAAGTTCTATCGATTTTTACTGATGATTTTGTTGATAGTAGATGTTAATAAAGAATCAAAATTGTACGTTATAGATTAGTGTCGACTTTTCCAGAAAGAAAACAGATTTAAATGTAGGACAAATATTATACCGAAGATGACCGTAGATTTCTATATATTTTGTGAAATGTGGAATATTTTTCCCTAATAAATCCTCTTTTACCGCATCAACAATAGTATTATGTAGCTTTATGGCATGCGCTTTGCTGCTTTGCAAACTTGACCGTCGATTTTGGGTAATAAATTATGCATCTGCCCGTATTTCTCAAATAATATAACAGTAGCCGCATATTATATATGCTTCAAGTTCCACAATATATATATATATATATATATATATATATATATATATATATATATATACATATTTGTATCCAAATTCCCAAGGAGAAGAAAATACAAGTTTTGCGGGTCGCGGAAGCTGGTATCTAACATCTTAATACCGGAATTCTCCGGTGTATTTTCAAAGGATTCTGAGAGCAAACACGGCTGTAAATACGAGAGCCGAGCGCCCTTCTTTTTTTTTCTCTTTCGTTGAATTCATTTTTCTCATGAGTCGATCTCTCTTTCTCTCGGCTTTTTTTTTCATACACAGAAAGAGAATTGAAGGAAAGGAGGAACGCCACTCGATGTATCAATGCCAATGAATGCGACAATCCAAATATTTGCTAGTCAGATTAGCCACCCTCCCTTTTCCCTCACTGTGTGTAGGTACGGCTTCCTGTTACTTTTTCTCGAATCCTGCGAGTCTCTCCTCCTCTATGGGACTCAAAATACATTCACGTGTGTGTATGTACATAGAGTGAAACACGAATTCACAACACACCTATTTTTTTGTGGCTCCTAATACGCTTTATACGCACCATCTGTCCCCGCTCGTAGCCGCAAAGTGTAGTTGAATTTATCATTATCAGTGATCTTATTTCGCGTGAAAGCTGAGTACTAGTTACCAGGTGTCTATTGATCATCGAAAAAACTTGAAAAGGATTTCTTATTCGATTCTGATCGTGCAGTATTCATTCGGAAAAAATTGGTTCGCGATTACCGTCGGGTTATAAGAACACGATCAAAAAAAAAAGAGGTAAATGCGCGGAGAAAAGTCTATTCGAACATGAAATTTCTTCTTTCAAATGAAAAACTACGAAGAAGTGCAGTTTCTTCCTTTTTTTTGTGTACAGTTTGTTTTTTACATTATTTTACAAACATGATTTTTTTCCCAAATTTTTAACCAAATTGTTTTTTTTCGTAAAAAAATTAAATAAATTTGCAATTTTACAAAGGCTTTTATGGAAACAAATAAATCTTCGAAAAAAAGTATGAAGAAAATGAGAGATAAATCTGTGATTATAGATAATGTCGAAAAGTTAAAACTAAGAGAGTTTGGAAAAAGTTTACCACAGATTTAACACAATATAACATAATATAATTATATAATAACTATATAATAATAATATCACAATATAACAATAAAACAAAAATTTAAATAATTATATTATGTTAAATATAAATTATATTTAATTTATATTTAACATAATATAATTATTTAAATTTTAAATTATAATTTAAATTATATTTAATTTATATTTAACATAATATAATTATCTAAATTTTAAATTATAATTTAAATTATATTTAATTTATATTTAATATAATATAATTATTAAAATTTTTTGTTTTCAAAGCAATAGTAAAAACAAATAAAAATATATGATTCCCAAGTTTTAAACCTTCAAATGAACGAAATATTTTTTATTGGAGATATTTTAATAAATTACTAATCATAAAAAAATTTTAAAACGCAAATTTTATTTTTACAAACTCAGTAATTAATTTTTTTTATAGTGAAGTAACATAATTGCAATAAAAATTTAATTTTTAGAAGAAGTAAATAAATTTCGTTCATTTGAACGTTCAGGACTTTAGGATCTTGAAAATATGGCAACATCGATAGGTGATAACTATTTTTCTAAAAAAATATTTTCTCCTCCTTTTTGCATAAAAAAGTGATTTCTATAATGAAATGTAATTTCTAAAAAAAGTTTTTCTAAAATGTTACGGTTTCTAATATTTATTTTCCTAAAATTTGTAAAATTCCATAAATTTTGATAAAAAGTTAGAAAATTGTTTTAAAAAACTAAGATTGAGAGAGAGAATCTATTTTGTATATTTTCTGTTTCTCAACCACAAATTCTATTTACGAATTTAAAAATTACCTTTTGAAAAAGAATAAAAAAATTTTATGAAATAACTATTTCTTATCACAATTTGATAACAAAATTCTGTTCTTTTAAAAAAAAAATTATTTCTATCATCAAAAATTTCCAAATTTAATTTACTTATAAAACGCTTATTTAGAAAATTTTAAATTTCCTTATAGAAAAAAATGCCTATAATTTCTATTTGTTAATTACGATTTTTAACTAAATTGTTTGAAAACTTGGTTAAAAAATTTGAATAATTTATATTTTTTATTATAATTTTTTAACGAAATTTCAAGTATTTTTTTAAAAGAATTAAAAATTTTTAGTAAATTTTATTTCTTTAATCACATACCTATTAATCGTTATTATATAAATTGCATATTATTAGGAAAATAATTTTTTGAAATTTTCCTTTATTAGAAATTATTAAGTTTAAAATTCTTTTAGTTGTTTTTTTAAGCCGCCATTTTAAATTTTAAATTTTTGACCACGGATTTGTATATTTAGTAACCGCAAAAATTCCCGAGTAGACATTTTCCGACAGATTCGTTAACGTTAAAATTTTTGGACGCCATTTTGAAACCGCCATTTTGAATTTTCGACAATAGATTTAATTTTATCGACCCAGAATACTCTCGAATAAGTATTTTCAGACAGATTTGTTAAATTTTACATGTCTCTTTAAAAAAAAAATTTAACTGTAATTAATTTTTAAATTCAATTATTTAAATACAAATAATAATATAATTAATTGAATATTTTAAGTGAATGTTTCTTGAAATTGAATTCTTTTATACATAATTTCATCAAAAAATTTTTAAATATTTATTCGGAAAATTTTAGTAAAATTTATAAAAATATTTACATTTTTCGAGGAATTCAATTAAAATTTATAATAAAATGTAATTGAATTATTGCGAAGAATTTTATAAAAAAAGATCCAAACAATTGATGTTTTTAAAAAACATTTATGCAAATTCTATTTTTAATAATTCATAATTTAATAGTAATAATTTTTAATAATAACTATTAATTTATTATTTAATCATAAAAATAATAATAACAAATATTAATTTATTATTAATAATAATAATAATTTAATAATTCCTGTGAAATTTTCATTATTTTAAAAAATAATTTTATTGCAATTTTTTAATGTAATTAAATTCTTCTGATGGATATTGTTATTTATGAAAAAAATTGACTTTCTCCGAATGATTTTGCTGTTTATAAAAATAATGAAATATTTAGAGGATTTTGAAATTTATGAAAATAATTTATTAATTATTAAACTATAAAAAGTTTTTAAATATATTTGAAATTTCGTAAAAGAATTTTATTTAAAGTTTTGAAAATGATTAGGTAAATATTATCACTATACATTGAAAATAATTGAACTTTGCAATTAATTATAATAAGGTTCCTGAAAATAATTTAATATTATCCAAAAAATGTTCTACTTTTTTTTCTTTATAAATGAATAGAAAAATTCTTCTATAAAATTCAATGACAAACATGAAAACCAATAAAAAGTTTGTCAAACATTTTTTTAGCATTTTTTGTAAATAATTGAATTTCTCAGAGTAGAATTTTATTCTTTATAAAGATATTTAAAATGTTGACGAGAATTTTTTTTCAAAGTTTTGACACAATTGAATTTTTTGAAAGAATTTTGATATGCGTCAAAATGTGAATGCAAATTGCGTTAAAATCGTTAAAATTCACAATAATTTTAACAGAATTTAAATTTAAATTTAAACAAAAAATTCACTAAATGTTTTATAAGTAATAATCTTCTGGCAGTTCTTTAATAGAGTTAAGTTATTTAAAATAAATTATTGTCAAAAGTGGAAAAAAATTCAATGTTTATTTAGAATTCGTGTCAATTTCATAGTTTATAAGGCGTAAATAAAAGGAGACAAAAATTGACAATGTTCTTACTAAAAAACATTATTATTTAAATATTATTATTATTATTATTATTATTATTATTATTATTATTATTATTATTATTGTTGTTATTTCTAAACATTTAATTTTTCCAGTACTTTTACACGAAAAAAATCTTCACCTGGAACAACTATAAAATTTACCAGATTAGCGAAATTTTTAGTTATTGCAACGAACACTTTCGCCATTTTAAAGAATAATTTTGCTATTTCAGCAATTTTTTCATGTAATAAAAGTAGAAAATGATCTTTTTAATTATTTATCAAATATGCATGAATTATTTTTTTTCTCAGTTTTCTTCAAGAATGAAATAAAAAGAAGTTTGTAAATGCGCAAAAACGATGTTTTCACCAAAGAAAGATTTAACATTTTAAATAATCCATTTTCAGATTAAATTTTCCATAACAAAACTCCGTCTTAAAATCAAAAATAAATCATTTACTAAACGATTTTGAAAAAATAATTCTTGGATAGTTTTTTTTAATCCTCGACGAATTATTTTTATCTTCGAAGGATTAAAGTGCTGCAGGTTATTTTAATTTTGGTGTTAAAATAATATCCAATTTTCTATTCTCCACAAAAATGTGTATAAGATTTATACTACTTGCCAGGAGAATATAATATTTATAACATGTATCCTTACACTGAGAAAATGATTTATTTGATTCAAACATATTTTGTTTAAATCAAACTTAAAATACATCTTTGCTATACAGTCAAGCAAATTTAATTTTTATTCAAACCCATTTTTTGGTTCATTTATAGAAATAATATATTCAATTCAAACATAATTTATAGTTGATTTTAAATTATTTATTATCAACTTTTAAGTTTGAATCAAACATAACATTTTTAAACATATTTTTGTTTAAGCCGAAACAAAAAATATAACAGAAGATATGTTCAAATTAAACATAATTATTCAAACAAAAATTATTTTTGAATCAAAGCAGTAAATATTTTCTATATATTGGAATTTAGTTTGCAAACTAATTTCAATTAAACAAAATCATTTAAAATTATTTTTTTACTTGAAACGAGTATAATGTTTTCTCAGTGTATCCGTATTGATGACTTATAATATATAAAAGAGTTTTTTTTTATAAAAGAGTTTCGAGTTTAGATATTTAAAAATTAAAATGCAAGCGAGGTACCGCAACAAGACAAATTAGAAGCATTCACGTCGATCGTATATATAAACTACTGGAAATTTTGTTACGGGCCTAATCTCACACTAAAGTCATGAGCCTGGCGAGGAACTGAGAACGTTAAAAATAGTAATGAGAACATTTCTGGTTTCTATATTGAGGCATCAATCAGAGGTGAGAGAAGGTGCTTTTTTTAAAAGGAATCTTGTTTGTTCAATTTCAATGGTTTATCATTTGTACTGCTCGCTACATTGTGCCTGCCAGTATCATATGTCACTAAGGATGAAAAAAGTGGCATTTGATTTGTAAAAGCTAGTCTAAAAGTTATACACTATTTACTGTGTATTAAAAGAATCCATAGATTTTCTAGAGTGAAAATTTAGTTCAGGTGTTTTTTTCCATAAGGTTGTATAATAATAATAGATGTTCTTATAGTGGAAAGACAAATTGTATCGCGGTTCATCTACATAGATCAAACGAATTTTTTTGTCACAAAAACATCTTAAGGTTTATTAAATTAATAAGGATTATTTCTATTTTACAAGCAGTGTATTTTTTCTCTGAAATTAATTTTTTTTCAAATAGGGAAGAAGTATTTGAAAGAGCTTTGACACTTTTTTACTTTTTGAAAAGTAATCCTATTTTTTTCAAGTATAAAATGTTGTCTTTCTGTGGTATAAAAATTTTAAACTAATTCGTTTCTACTCGAAAAGTTAGTCAAACAAAAAATTTTAACTATTCTGAAATTATTCGAAAGCATCGATAACTTTTTTCTGAATAAATATTTAATTATTATTTTTCCACAGGAATTAAGATTATCGAAAATTTAAAATTCAACTTCTTGTTTCCCTCACTGCAATTCAATTATTAAATTAAGCTCGACTGATTCCAAGAAAAATTAAATTATTTAAATTAAATTAATTGAATTAAACTTTTTAAAAAAATTAATTCTTCAGAAATATTAATTATTAATTATCCTACTCTTTTTGCTTTAAATCCAAAATAATTGTGTAAAATCCGATTTAGAAGTTAAAAAAAGCCTTTTATTTACATTACATTCGGTTATATTTATATATCACTGTAAAAAAATGACCGAATTAAATAACGGGAAAGAAAATAAATTTATAAAGTTGTATTCACTTAGAAAGCTGTAACAACCGATAATAGTAGTAACCGATGTACAATAAAACAATTTGTTCATGTTTTTTAAAAATAAAATTGTTGCAAAAATGAAATACATGAAAAAATGAAATGAAATTGAAATTATTCAGCAATGCCAGATGCTACTCGCGTGTCTCAAGTCGAAGGAATTAATTAGAGCGCATGACTTGCGGATTTTAGTTTCATTACAATGCGGGCGTCATATATACTTTCTCAAGCGAGAACGGAACTTGGGGTGAAATTGGACAAATAGACTTTTCTACAATTGATTAAAAGATGATAGACCTGTCACGAATGAAACCGGAAGCAATTCACGAATGATTCTTTTTTTTCTCTCTTCATAACGTTTGCGTCTGCATAATTTTCCGCACTTAACCCTATCATTAAAATTAATTTTATTTTAAATTAAAATTTTACCTACGTCTTACTTATATAATTTGTTTCTATAATTTCTTTAATTTCATTTATAGAAGAATTTCAGTTTAAATTTACGTTAAATGAATTTTTTGTCAAAAGAAATTTATGTTAATAATGATTTTTATGCGAAAAGAAATTTATCTTAAATGATTTTTATGTCAAAAGAAATTTATGTTACATGATTTTTGTGTAAAATGGGAATTATGTTAGATGATTTTTTTGTAATATCAATTTGTAATATAAATTTCTGTTAAATGAATTTCATAAAAAATTATATTTATGTTAAAAGAAGGGTGTTCCTATATTTTCAACTATAAGAAGAAAATATTTTAAATATTCAAAAAATTAATTTTGTAGTAATTTTTTGAGAGGAATTCAATCGTCATAAAAAATTGTTCAGAAAATATTTTGACCATTTCTGAATTTTTATTTTTTCTCAAAATTGCTTAATTTTGAAATCCATACGTTATTTTGTAGAAAATATGTTTCTTTATCCATAAAAAAATTGCTGAATAAAAAAATTCATATTTACAAAAGTTTTAAGAAAAAAAATAGTTTTTATCTTCAGAATTTAAAAAGAAATGATTATTATTAATATTTACTATACATAATCTCATTTGTTTTTTTCTAACTAACTGCAGAACATAAACTTTTTCAAAACAAATGTTTTAGTGATAAAAACAAAATTAGATAAAAAATTTTTTTTGAAAATTTTATGTTCTAAAATTAGTTGGAAAAAATAACAAATGAGTTTTTGTATAATAAAATTTCAGAATTATCATTTTTTTGGTAAATTTTGAAGGTGAAAACTATTTTTTTTTATGCTAAAACTTGTAAATATTAATTTTTTCATTTGGCAATATTTTTATGTATATATACAAAAACATATTCTACTACAAAATTATATAGATTTGGATTTGGATTTCAAAAATTAAGCAATTTTCAGAAAAAATAAAAATTCGAAAAGGGTCAAAATATTTACTGAACAATTTTTTTATGACCATTGAATTCCTCTCTAGAAATTACAATAAAAATAATTTTTTTTTGAATATTTAAAATATTTTCTCCATATAGTTGAAAATATACACTGTTAGAAAAGAATTGAAAATTCAACAACTTTTCAATTACACGGGTTATTGAATTTGAATTCAATTCAGGTTGAATTGAAAATTAAAGAACTTGAAATGAATATTCATTAACTTGTAATTGAAAAATACAGGCAGTTGTTGAAAATTCAATACTGCTATTGAAAAAATGAATATCTATTGATTCGTAATTGAAAAATACAGATGCAGTTATTGTAAATTCAACACTGTTATTGAAAATTCATTACTGTTATTGAAAATTCATTACTGTTATTGAAAATTCAATACTGTTATTGAATATTCATTACTGTTATTGAAAATTCAATAAACTGAAGATATATTTCTTTTTCTGAAATGTTTGGCACATCTGGTTTGTTCAATGTTGACCGCAGCTAAGGGTCTCGCCTTGCAAGAGATTCTATTTTATGACTTTTCAAATACCAGTTTTTTTATCATAGGTTTATTTAGACTAAAACTTTGTGAAATTTTTCGAATAAAGAAATGTTTGGAAAATTTCCACAATTTCTTAGAAGTTTTTGTCAAAAAGGTCCTTTTAGCGTCAGTTGCTTTACAGCATTTTCCAGAGGAACTACATCCGCGCGTGAAAGTCTTCTTGTTTTTACAGTGTTTTTAATATAAAATGAGTGTTTAAAAATTAATTCAAAATTAAATAAATATAATAATATATAATAATATTATTTTTTAATTATTGAACAATAGTGAACAGCAATAGTGAATTGTTTAATCTACTTGTGTGTATTATCAGTTAATTTTGACGAATTGTAATATCTAGGAATAAATAATTTTATTGTTAGCGTGTGTTATAATTTATATAAATTGACACTATTTTATTATTGTTCTTCATAATGATTTATTATGGTTTGTGAAAAATATTTTGTGAAATAGTTTTGTAATCAAACATATAATGTGAAATAAAAAGAATCTCTATAAGCTACAATTATTTTCTTCAATCTTGGTAGATATACATCATTAATTGTAATAAAAAAAAGAAATTCTTAAATTATTAGTAGTTTCTTTCCACAAAAAATTTTTGCAGTGTATGTACACACAATACTGGTCAAACTTATTTAATTTTCATTTCAATGGTATTGAATTTTCAATTCTATGTTATTGAATTTCCAATTCTACGTTACTGGACTTTCAATTCCATGTTATTGAATTTTCAATTCCACATTATTGAATTTTCAATTCCACATTATTAGATTTTCAATTCCACGTTATTGAATTTTTAGTTCCACGTTATTGAATTTTCAATTCTATGTTATTGAATTTTCATTTCCATGTTATTGAATTTCCAACTATAGTTGTTATTGAATATTCAACTCAATGTTATTGAAAATTCAGTAACGCGTATTGATATGGACTTCACTTACATGTTATTGAAAATTCAACTATATATTTCTAACAGTGTAGGGTTTTTTGTGTGCCATGAAATTTATGACAAATAATGTTAATTTTATGTAAATTCTAAGTTAAGTGGTTTTATATCAAACAACTATTTTGTTAAAAAAGTTTTTGACAAATTTCTGTAATTATATTTTTAATGTTTCAAATAACAATAACAAATATTCATTTATTATTTAATATAAATAATAATAACTGTTAATTTATTCTTTAATAATAATAATAATAATAATAATAATAATAATAATAATAGTAATAATAATTTAATAACTCCTATGAAATTTTCATTATATCAAAAAATAATTTTATTGAAATTATTGAAAGTAATTGAATTTTTCTGTTGAATATTGTTATTTATGAAAAAAATTGACTTCTTCCGAATGATTTTGCCGTTTATAAAAATAATTAAATCTTTAGAGGATTTAAAAAGTTTATGAAAATAATTAAATCTTTAGAGGACTTGGTAAGTTTATAAAAATAATTTATTAATTATTCAATTATGAAATTTTTTTTTAAATAATTGAATTTTCGCGAATGAATTTTATTAACAGTTTAAAATATGATTAAATTTTATTACTTTATTGAAATTCGTGACAATTTCATAGTTTATGAGGCGTAAATAAAATAACCAAAAAGTTGACAATGTTTCTATAATTTTTAACATTTAATTTTTCCCGTACTTTTTCACGAAAAAAAATCTTCACCTGGAACAACTATAAAATTCATTATATTAAAATATTTTTTTTATGTAATAGTTGAAAAAATAGGGTTTTTCGTGTGCCATGAAATTTTTATTTTCCTGACATTTTCCTAATTTTCATAAAAAATAATTACTTATTTCTTATCCTGCTAATAAATTAAATTTATGCTACGAATTTTATTATTCATGAAATAATTTAATTCTTGCGAAGAATTTAGAAAAAATATTTTGAAAATAATTGAATTTTCAATGAAAAATGTTATTATTTATAAAAATAATTGAATTTTTCAGAAGAATTTTATTATTTACAAAAATAATTGATTTCTTTTACCAAATTTTCTTATTTATGAAAATAATTGAATTTTCTTAAAATATTTTATTATTTATTAAAATAATTAAATTCTTGCGAAGAATTTTCAAAAAAATTTTGAAAATAATTGAAATATTCTGAAAAATTTTATAAATTTTATGAAAAATTGACTTTTTTTTAAGAATTTCATAATTTATGAAAATAGTTAAATTTTTTTGGAATATTTTTCTATTTTTATAAAAATAATTGAATTCTTGCGAAGAATTTTTTTTTAAATTTGGAAAATAATTGAATTTTAGGAAAGAATTTTTAAAACAATTTGGAAAGTGAATTTTAGGAAAAATTGACTTTTTTTTGCAGAATTTCATAATTTAAGAAAATAGTTAAATTTCTTTGGAACATTTTTCTTTTTTTATCAAAATAATTGAATTCTTGCGAAGAATTTTTTTTTTAATTTGGAAAATAATTGAATTTTTGGAAAGAATTTTTAAAACAACTTGGAAAGTGAATTTTAGGAAAAATTGACTTTTTTTTGAAGAATTTCATAATTTATGAAAATAGTTAAATTTTTTTGGAATATTTTTCTTTTTTTATCAAAATAATTGAATTCTTGCGAAGAATTTTTTTTTAATTTGGAAAATAATTGAATTTTTGGAAAGAATTTTAAAAAAAAATTTGGAAAATAATTGAATTTTTCTGAAAAATTGTATAAATTTTGAGAAAAATTGAATTTTTTGAAGAATTACATTTTTTCCAAGGATTTTGTAATTTATGAAAATAATTGAATTCTTTCGAGAAATTTTATTAATAATTGTTGAAAAAATAATTTAATTACTTTTGAAGAATTTTATTAATTATAAAAAGAATTGAATTCTTTCAAAGAATTTTATTATCTAGGTAAATGATTAAATTCTTGCTGCGAATTTTATTAAAATTGATGAAAATAATTGCATTTTTCCCTAGAATTGGTTATTTTATAAAAATAGTAGATATTAAAAATCATTGAAATGTGAAAAGTTTTTAAAGATAATAAAATTTTACAAGGGAATTCTATTAAAAAATGTGGCAATAATTGAATGTCGGTGGGAAATTTTATTAAATTTTTTGAAAATAATTATTTCTATTCTTTGTTCGGAAAGTTAAATACCTATATATAGCTAATAATTTTTTTTACCTTCTCTATTCTTTAGAATAATTAAAATTTTCGTAATGAAGTTTTTTTTTTAATTTAGGTATCAGATAACAATTTTTGTGAAATTCAATTTTCCTCGTACAAGAAAGTTTATTTTCTATTTTGAAAATCTGATGCTAAATTAGAAATTAGTATCGAAATTTGTTAAACTTTTTTAATATACTTTAAAGTTTAAAAATATAATATATTTTGAAAATTTAATTCTAATTAGATTTTCATTTATGTGTCATAATAAGTATTTCTTTAAAAATTACTTAAATTAAAATGTCTTGAAATTGTTTACAATAAACATTGCAGCACAACATTCCCGCGCACTTACGCGCTGATAATTTGGCTAGTAATAATAATAATAATGAAAATAATCTTTTTTTCTCTGGGTGTGAATTTAATTTGCAAAAAAATGGTTAATTATTATTCAAACTATGAAATGACATTGACACTATTAAAATTAACGATTATAATTAAGAGGTAAATAAAAATTTAATGGGCGATTAGAATTAGTGAGGGTAATAAGAATTATTTTACGACAATAAGAGGTTTAATTAAAAATTAATACAAAACAAACAGGTATATATATAGTTAAAATATGAAATTTTTAAATAATTTAAACTCGAGTCTCGAATGACATTAATTATCCCACAGCATATATATATATATATTTCATATACGAGAGATGAAAAATATTGTGTATATATATAATTTCTTTTTACGAAAGTGAATGTAAATGTTTTAATAACGTCTGACACCATTGCTTTCGCATCAAGTTATTTTCGTTTTACAAGATATCTTTGAAAAAAGATGCCTGCTTTTTTCAGCGATGTTTAATAAAGAATAAGAAAATACGGCAACAGTTAATTAGACGATTAATAATACGTTGATGGTAGATTGTGGCAGGCGTTTATATTGAGAGAGAGTAAGAGAGAAATAGTTTCGTGCGCGATGACCAGGTGGCAGTTCCCCGCTCACCAGGGGTTTAATGTAAACCACCCTATAGATTATTACATGATCCGCAGAAATACGAACTTTATTTGCCTCGCCCGTATTACTCTCCTTATTTAGTTGGCGGCCTCTCCTCGATTATTGCATATACACACTTACACGAAAACTTATTAGATTGTATTTTAAATATACAGCCAGAAAATATACTCTCACAAGACAAACTGCAAGGTTGGGAAAATAACATTTTTAAAATTATTTTTATGATTAACCTGCTTACAAAACTCGTTGCCTTTATTTCTTTTATTATAGTTTTGCCGATATAATTAAACACACATGGGGGGGAAAATATATATATATATATGTAATATGAATTTATAACGATTTTTATTTTATGAATAAAATCAGATCATGATTCTCATTACCTACTTGTTAATATGTACATTGTTTATGAGGTTATTAATATTATTCATTACTTTTTCAACTTTCTTATTCATGTTTTGTAAATTTCATTTTGTATTTTATATAAAGAGTTCCTCTCAATTATTTATCATTCTATTTATGTTACAGTTATACGAGAACTTTATATTCGCGCTCAATAATATAACCTAATGTATATAGAAAAATTCAGATTTTCCAAAATTTTATTTTGAAAAAATAGATTGATAGATTTTAATTATTAATTAATTAATAATTAATTTTAATAGATTTTAATTCAATTTTGAAAAAATTGAATGATTATTAAATTCTAATTAAATGATTTAATTAGAAAAATAAACAATTTTTAAATAATTGATTATTTTTTACAATTGAATTTCCATAAAGAATTTTATCAAACAAATTTTTAAATAAATAAATTCTTTTGACGAATTTTAATAGAAATTTTAAGAATAATCACAACTTTTTTCGAGGAATTGGATTAAAATTGTATTAAAAATATTGGAAATTCTACGATGAGTTTTTATTATATGTGACTTGTATATAGTTTCCCCTGACTTATAGACAAAGATTTGACTTTCCTTTGAGAATAAAAAATACTATTTCACTCTAAAAATAAAAAAATAATCTCATAAAAATGTTCGATTATATTTATTGACAAATTTCTTTAATTGAAAAATCATTCGAAAACATCAATAACTTCTTTTCTGAATAAATATTTAATTATTATTTTTCCACAGAAATTAGAATTTTCGAAAATTTCAAATTCAACTTTTTTAAAAATATTTCCTTCATTTCAACTCAATTATTAAATTAAATCCAAATAATTCGAACAAAACTTAAATTTAAACTTTTTCAAAAATATTAATTCTACAGAATATTTAATTACTATTATTTTTCCACAAGAATTAAGATATGGTCGAAAATTTCAAATTCAACTTCTTAAAAATTATTTTCTTCGTTTCAATTCAATTATTAAATAAAACACAAATAATTCCAACAAAAATTAAATTTAAACTTTTTCAAAAAAACTAATTCTAGTGAATTGTTAATTTAAATTGTGAAAAATTCAGAGTTTCCAAGATTTTATTTTGAAAAAATAAATTGAATTCCATTATAAATGGAATAGAAAATTCTATTGTTCCTAAAAATTCACGTCATATTCATTTATTATCTAAATTTTTAACTATAATTTTTAAAAACCAATTTTTATTAGAAAATTCAAGGAGAATGATATAATTTAAATAAAGAAAAATAAACAAATTTATTAAATAATTGATTATTTCTTAACATTGAATTCTTGTAAAGAATTTTATCAAACGAATTTTTAAATAATTAAATTCTTTTGATGAATTTTAATACAAATTTTAAAAATAATCACATTTCTCGAGGAATTCGATTAAAATTGTAGTAAAAATATTGGAAATTCTGCGATAAGTTTTATTATTTGTAAAAATATTTGAATTCCTAAAAAGAATTTAATTATTTATGAAACTAATTGAATTCCTATAAAGAATTTAATTATTTATGAAAATAATTGAATTCCTATAAAGAATTTAATTATATATGAAAATAATTTAATTATTGAAAAAAAATTGTGGATAATAATTGAATTCCAGTGAGTTTTTTTGTTACTTGTAAAAGTATTTAAATGTTTTTGTAGATTTTTATAAAAAAATTTGTCTTAAATTAATTGAATTCTCTAAGAAAATTTTATTAAAATAATATTGCAAACCATTACATTAAGAAAATTTTTTGAAAATAAACAAAATTTTGCCAGGACGATTTATTACAATTTTTAAATATTATCTGAATTTTAAAGAAGAATTTTATTATTTATAAGTGAAGATAAACGAAATTTTGACGAGAATTTAAAAAATAAAATTTTTTACGTATTTGAATTTTTATTTTTTAAAAAGTTTTTTTATTACTATTGGAAAAAAATACTGAATTTCTGCAATCGTTTGTAACTTTAAAATTCAATTTTTCAGTACTTTTAGGCAAAATTTTTCTAGAAATCGATTATTTTTAATAATTAGTTAAATATTAATTAGAAAATTAAACTATAATTTCGAAAGTATTCGAATTATTATTAAACTTTTACAAGAATTTAAGTTCTCTAAAATTTCTGTAATTAAATATTTATTTAAAAGTTAAAATTAACATTTTACAAAATTTCAAATTGAAATCTTTCGAAGTTCATTTATTTATAAATATTAGAAACGCAACTCTTTTTACGTTCAATTATAATATTCAAGTCTTTAAGTAAAATTATTCATTAAATAATTTATTACTAATAATTTTGTGGTAGGTTTTCAAAAATTAAGTTATTTAAAAAGAAATTTCTGTTAAAATTAGAAACAATTGAGGGTTTTGTATTCGAATTCGCAATAATTTTAATTTCATAGCTTATGAGTCAAACAAAAAAGATACAAAAATTCAGAATTTCTTAATTTAAATTAATTATTTAATTGTTTGTTCTAAATTATAAATTCTGAAAATTTATTTTTTTTCAGACTGTAGAAAAAGGTTTTAAATCTTGCATGTTTGCAACCTCAAAAAAAATTTCAATTTCATAATTTTTATCAAAAAACCTATACATTTATTTTATTAAAAGAAAAAAACATTCAAAAAAGATGTGAAAATTAGTGCTATACTGAAAAAAAATGTATTTAATTCAAATAACCGATTATTTGACTATTATCAAATAAATATTTACTTAAATTAAATAATTTTTATTTGAATCAAATAAACTGTATTTGAATCAAATATTTCAGTATTTGAAGCAAATATTATTTATTTAATTCAAATAAAAATTATTTGATAAACTGTATTTGAATCAAATATTTCAATATTTGAAGAAAATATTATTTAATTGATTCAAATAAAAACTATTCGATTTAAGTAAATATTTATTTGATAATAGTCAAATAATCGGTTAATTGAATCAAATAAATTTTTTTTTTTAGTGTAAAATTTGTTCTATACTTCTATATAAAAAAAAATGTATTTAATTAATTTTCTGAATGTAGAAGAAGTTAAACTCTCATGACACCAAAAAAAAGTTAATTTTATAGTTTTGAGTTTTTTGGAAAAAAATTGACGTCTTTTATTAGTGTAAATATTTGTGAAGCTTGTTGAGAGCCTTATCGATTTAGGTGAGAGATGTGACACATTTAAATGACTTCCTGATAATTTTTGGAAATCCTTATTTTCCGGCTGTTTTTCCTTGTGGTAGACCGCATATTTCCAGAGAGACAGAGAAAAAGAGAGAGACAGAGAGAGGGAATTTTCGAGAACATGTGACATGGTTTTTCAAACAAACTAAAAGTGAAATTTGTCACTAGCAACATTTCATTGACAAGGGAAGTAATACGTGCTCTTGGCACGTTCACTCGAGTATTTTGATAAGGATGCTGTGCCCCGTTTCTGGTTTCCGAGGAGTCGCGCACGAACCATTGTGTCGTGCGACGAGTGGCTAATATTGGGATTTACATAATTAGATTCCTATTATTTTTTCAGGTCGAAACCGATTTCTGCGACACGTGCGCAGCGTAAACAAATCTAAAGCTTCACTCTCTCTCTCTCTGTCTCTCTCCGACTCTCTTTTCCCCTTTTTAACACTCTTTCCAAAAAACATTCAAATGTTGATGAATTTAACAACCAGTTTTCCTCGCTCTTTCCAATTTCTCACATTTTCAAATAGAAGCTTATATTTCCCTATGGAACTACAACATCCGATACCAGTCAGAAGAAATGTCATCCTCTGTTATTTTTCTTCTCGACAGTTATTAACGATTCGACGTCTAATTAATTTGATTTTCGAGTTTCAACACAAATTTATTTTCTACGTTCAAATAAATGATTACTTGACTATTAACGAATAAATATTTACCAGCTAGAATAACGGGCGCTGATATCAATAATATATTTATAAATATTTAACAGTAATGTCTATTAATTAAGTATTCTAATGTTCTTTGAAAAAAAATTTTAAAATAGAAATTTTTAAACGTTGATTGAAATTTACCATCAAGGAAAAAGAATTTAGAAATTGGACAAGAACAAAAATTTTAAAAATGATAATTTAACCCTTTTTTGTGAAAATTTATTCAGTTTTTTTCCAATTTCCAACCTTTTAATAAAATATTGAAAAATTTAAAGCTAAATTTATCGGAAAATAAAAGCACACTGAAAGAAAATGTATACTAAATTTTGTAAAAGTATTTTACAAAAAAAAGTATTTTAGGGAACAAGTGCAACAAACCGAAATTTTGTTGCAAAAAATACCAAACAAAAAAAACTTATGTGGAATTTAGTAAAGTTATATTAAAATTGAATTCAAATTCTTGATATTTGATATAATTTTACTAAATTCCACATAATTTTTCTTAAAGTTTGGTATTTTTACACAAAAATTTCGGTATGTTGTTTGTTGCACCTTTTCCCCAAATTGTAAAATACTTGTAAAAAATTTAATATACATTTTCTTTCAATGTAAAAGAGTAAATAAAAATTACTTTTTAGATTAATAAACCGAAATGGTACAACATTTGAGCTCAATATTATGACAATATTACAAGGCAATTTTGAGTCAATATTACAGGGATTACAGTTTTTCCCCTTTTTATCCCCTTAAATTAATCAAATTCCCTAAAATAACTAAAAGAAATCATTTTCTTCCATTTTCCCTTTATTTTTAAGAAAAGTTTATAAAAACTGTTATTTTTGGCATAAAGTTAAAAAAATATTTAGTTACCCTTGAAGAAAAAAATTTATTCTTTTCGCAAACCTTGGAAAAATTTTATTTTTTTGAAAACATAAAAAACTTTCTATATTTTACAGGTTTAAATTTAATTTTCTCTCCGCCTGACTTCCAGACAAAGATTTGACTTTTCCCCGAGAATAAAAAACACTCTAATTTACTCTAAAAATAATCAAAAACCGCATAAAAATGTTCTATTACATTTATTTTACGAATTTATTTAATTGCGGAAAATTATTCGAAAACATCAATAACTTCTGTTCTAAATAAATATTTTTATCATTATTATTTTTTCGCACGAATTAAGATTTTCGAAAATTACAAATTTAATCCTTTTTGAAATTCAACAACTTCAATAAAATAAAATATTAAAATATTATTATGAGAAAATGAAGAAATGAATCACTTCGAGTTATAAGAATATATTGTTATTGTAACTTTCTGAAAATTAAATTTTTATCATTTCAATTCAATTATTAAATTAAACGTAAATAATATTGAGAATTTTAATAATTTCGATAGTTTTAAAAATAATTACATTTTTCGAGGAATTCGATTAAAATTGCACTAAAAATATTTGATATTCTGCGATGAGATTTATTATTCGTGCAAATAGTTGAATAATAATCGAGAAGAAATTTATTATAAAAAATTGTAAATACTATTTAAATTTTTGTGAATTTTTTGTTATTTATAAAAGTGATTACAAATTTCGGTAGATTTTTATCAGAAAATTTTCTTCAAATTGAATTTTTCGGGAAAATTTTATTAAAATAATATTGCAAATAATTGAATTAAGGAAATTTTACTAAAATAATATTGCAAATAATTGAAATAGGGAAATTTTACTAAAATAATATTGCAAATAATTGAAATAAGGAAATTTTACTAAAATAATATTGCAAACAATTGAATTGAGAAAATTTTACTAAAATAATTTAAATTTTGACGACAATTAAAAAAACACTATAATATCTAACTAAAACTATAAATCCAAACAAAATAAAATCAAAATATAATTAAAAATTTTTTTGTTTGTACAGAATTGAATTTCTGCGAAGAATTTTTTTTCTTTTGTAAATAATAACTTCTCGAAAATTCAATTTTGTAGTGTTTTTAACTAAAATTTTTCTATAAATCAATTATTTTTAATAATTAATTAAACTTGAATCAAACATTTAATTTCAAAATGTATTGGAAGTATTAAACTTTTTTAAACCTCTAATAACTTTATAATTTCTAATTAACAGAATGTGACATTTGAGCTCAATATTATGACATAATATTAAAAGGCAATTCGGAGTGAATATTTCAGGGATTACAGTTATTCCCCTCTTTTATCCCCTAAAATTAATCAAATTCCCTAAATCTCACCAAAATTCATCCATTTTCTTACATTTTCTCTTTATTTTTAAGAAAAGCTTAAAAAACTTGTTATTTTTGATGCAAAGTTAAAAAAATATTTAGTTACCCCGGAAGAAAAGAAATTTGTTCTTTTCGCAAACCTTGGAAAATGTTTTAGTTCTTTTAAAACATATGGAGAAATCTGACGGACAGTCAAATCAAAAGTTAGTCCAAATCATAATTTCGTAATTTAAAAGAGAAGCACAAATTAAATTTTAAATTCGTCTTGGTGGAAAGGCGAAGGATTTAATTTTCAATATTTAAAACGATTAAAAGTTGCAATTGAATAAGAATTACAATTTTCTGTCAATAAAAAACATTTGAATTTTAGGTTATAAATAATTTATTATTGCCAAAAAATTATAATTTTTATTCAAATAGAACTTTAAAATGTTCAAAATGTAGAAAATTATATTCATTACCCTTCTACCGAAAGGAAAATAAAATTTAATTTGACTTAAAAAAACAAAAATGTGTCATAGGACTAACTTTTGTTCCGATTGTTTGTCGGATTTTTCCTTAAAATTCCTGTGAATTTTTTGTTATTTATAAAAGTATTTAAGTGTTTGTGTAAATTTTCATTAAAAAAATTTATATTAAATGGAATTGAATTCCCTAGGAAAATTTTATTAAAATAAAATTGCAAATAGGACATATAGGAGTAACTTTGGTTCTGATTGTTTATCGGATTTTTTTAAAATTCCTGTGAATTTTTGGTTATTTATAAAAATATTTAAATGTTTGTGTAAACTTTCATTAAACAAAATTTATATTAAATTAATTGAATTCCCTAGGAAAATTTTATTAAAATAATATTACAAATAGAACATAGGACTAACTTTGGTTCTGATTGTTTATCGGATTTTTTCTTAAAATTCTTTCTATATTTTATAGATTTAAATTTACAAATTATTACAGTTGATAAATTGTACGAAATAATTTTTCAACTATTGTTCAATTATTGAATAAATATTTAATTTTATAATTTTCTATTCATGAGTCAATTAAAATTTGCTTCAAGTATTGATGGTTTCTAAAATCGAAATGATTGGATTAAGTTTAAATTTTTTTTTACCCTTTAGTAGATATTTATTTAATTTTTCTGTAAAAAAAGAACGGAAATTCGAATCTAATACATTTTTAATTAATTAGTTTCAAATAGATTCAAATAATAGAAACAATCTTCTGAAATGTATTAGTTTAGCAACATTTTTTTTACTATAATTTTTTTCTCAAACATTTACATCTATGTGTCACGCTTCGAAGAAAGGTACTTAAGAGGCAAAAAGAAATTGAGGTTATGTTCTTAATTTTTCGAGTAAATATACAGAAAGAAAATCAATTAGCAATTAAAAATTATTGATCTTCAAGTCTTCATTATATCAAAAATAGCCGATAAAAATTGCTTTCAAATTCAAATAATTAAAAATAAATTTTTAATCAAAATAAATCTGGCAAGAACCTAACCTCTAATTTGTTTGCTTCTTAGGTACCTTTCTTCGGAGTGCGTCACCTATAATAATAATTTTTTTTTTTTGTAAAAATGTAAAGAGCAATCGAAAAATAGGGTAAAATCAGCGATTTTCCAACGGAGGAAGAAAAAGAGAAAATAGATGCGATGTATATAAAAAGTAAAAAAGTCTTTGTTTCAAAACTAAATGGATGGCATATTCTCGGGCAAAGAGGGCGAGAATAATCTTGAAGAAGAGTTTTTCTGAGAACAAAGTGTATGTCCGTGTTCCTGTAATAGTGTAACGGATACGACGAAAGGTCCTTCATTGGCCCCCACGTGCCCAAGTGGTTCCGCGAAAAAGTACACCCTCTTCAGGGTCCTTCGACTCACGCGCCAATCCGGAAACGGAAACTACCTCTTCGACATCGAACAACAGCAACCCGCAATACACTTAACCCTTCGAGAGGTCGTTTCTGATCTGAAACTTGATCGCTATTTCAATCTGTATATATACATGTGGACCCTTCCAACAAATGAAAAAAAAAACACAACAGAGAGGCCCACAAAATTTTCAGTTTCTGCCTCTTTCGAGTTCTTTTTCCACTAAACCGGAAATTAGTAATTCACGCTAAAAGAAAAAGGGGTTTTCTAATACTTTTGATGGAATTGAATTTCACTAGGAAAATTGAAACCATATATAAGTGCCATTTATTCTATTATGGATTTCGATGGTTGAGTTTTGAGAATAGTGTGTCCATTCTTAATATTGAAAAGAAAAATAAGGGATCAAATAAATTTTAATTATCCAAAATGATTAATTTTTACTTTATCCATTAGCTCCACACGCTCTTTTTTCAAATTTTAAAATACAAGGAATACAATTTAGAAAGTAACAATAACTAATGAATTTTAATAAATTAATTAATATTTTTCATTCAAATTTTGTGCGTTTTCATCGAAAATTTTGTTCTCATATATCCTTCACGTTAAATTTTTAAAATAACATCTTTTGAGAAATTTGAAAAATTAATAATAGGTCATTTTTATTAATTACACAAGTCGACAAAATTTTGACGAATATCTGTCAAATTCCATGCTAAATTTGAAGAATATTGATAAGTCTTGTTTCAAAAAAAAAGATTTGCTACAAAAATTTAATTTTCTGTTTCCCCGACTTATAGACAAAGATTTGACTTTCCTCTGAGAATCAAAAATACTATTTCACTCTCAAAAAAAAGATATACTCATAAAAATGTTCGATTATATTTATTTACGAATTTCTGTAATTGAAAAATTATTCAAAAACATCAATAACTTCTTTTCTGAATAAATATTTAATGATTATTTTTCCACATGAATTAAAATTTTCGAAAATTTCAAATTCAACTTCTTTAAAATTATTTCCTTCATTTCAATTCAATTATTAAATTAAACTCAAATAATTACAAGAAAAATTAAATTTAAACTTTTTAAGAACAATTAATTCTACAGAATCGTTAATTAAAATTGTGAAAAATTCAGATTTTCCAAGATTTTTATTTTTAAAAACTAAATTGAATTTTATTATAAATGGAATGAAAAATTCTATTGTTTCCAAAAATTCACGTTATATTAATTTATTATCTAAAATTTTAACTACAACTTTTAAAAACAAATTTTTATTAGAAAATCCTAGGAGAATTAAATTAATAATTAAATAAAAAAATAAACGATTTATTGAATAATTGATTATTTCCTACAATTAAATTCTCATAAAGAATTTTATGAAATAAATTTTTAAATAATTAAACTCTTTTGACGAATTTTAATACAAATTTTAAGTATAATTACATTTCTCGAGGAATTCGAATAAAATTTTATTAAAAATATTGCAAATTTTGCGATGAGCTTTATTACTTGTGAAAATAATTGAATTTCTGAAAAAAATTTAATTATTTATGAAAATAATTGAATTCCTAAAAAGAATTTAATTCTTCATGAAAATAATTTAATTCCTAAAAAGAATTTAATTATTTATAAAAATAATTGAATTATTGAGAAAAAATTTATATAAAAGTGTGTGAATAATAATTGAATTTTTATGAATTTTTTTGATTTTTACAAAAAAAAATTGTTGTTTTAAATTAATTGAATTCAGTAGGAAAATGTTTTTAAAATAATATTGCAAATCGTTAAATAAAAAATTTTTTTGAAAATAATTAAAATTTTGCCATGACATTTATCACAGTTATTTAAAATAATCTAAATTTTAAGGAGAATTTTATTATTTACAGGTAAACATAATCGAAATTTTGATGAGAATTTAAGAAATTTATTTTTGAACACGGAAAAACTTTTTTCAAGAGTATTTCCTAAACTTATTCAAGAACTCAGGATATGGAAATAATACAAGAAATGCTACGAAACCATAAATTGAAACATTATTTTAAGCTGTTCAGGGATAACTGTAGTAAATTTCTGGACTACTTGTTGAGTGTTCTTGAAAAAGTCCTGAACTTGTTTAAGAATAGAAAAATGTAAAATTAGCGAAAAAAATTTGCCCGCGTGAGTAGTCGAACCTGAGACCTCGACACTCAAGGTCGCTCCGCCTTATGCCACTCGGCTGCAGGGACGCGTTACGATACTTTAGTTTTAGATCGTTTTAAAGCATTTAAAGCCAAGTGGCGCTGTATACCTATTGGTTACGCTACGCCTTCTTTCTTAAATAGTTCTAGACTTTTTCAGCGCGCAGTGACTGAAGAACTCAGTCGCAGCGTCAAGAACAATTATTTCCAAGCCATTAGAAAAACACCTGAAAATTCTTTAATGAATATTGAACTTTTCTAAAAGGAGTTCTAAATTTTTCCCATATCCTGAGTTCCTGAATAAATTTAGTAATGACTCTTGAAAAAAGTTTTTCCGTGAACATATTTAAATTTTTGTAAAGAATTTTTTTACTTTTACAAAATAATATTGAATTTCTGCAATTGTTTGCAACTTTAAAATTCAATTTTTTACTATTTTTAACTAAAACTTTTCTAGAAATCGATTATTTTTAATCATTACTTAAATATTAATTAAAAAACTAAACCGCGATTTCAAAAGTATTCGAATGATTAAAATTTTTCAAAAATCTAAGTTCTTTAAAATTTCTTTAATTAAATTCATTAAAAAATTAAGACTAACATTTTGTAAAATTGCAAATTGAAATTTTTTGAAGTTATAAATATTATTATTAAATAAAAATTAAATTAAGAATTAATTAATTAATTAATTTAATTTAATTTTTTTAAGTTATTTATGAATATTATAAATGCAACTCATTATTTTTAATAATTAGTTAAATATTAATTAAAAAATTAAACTGATTTCAAAAGTATTCGAATTATTAAAATTTGTCAAAAATCCGAGTTCTTTAAAATTTCTATAATTAAATCAATTACAATTGAGATCGTTAAGTAAAAGTATTCATTAAATAATTTATAAGTAATAATTTTCTGGTAGGTTTTCAAGAATTAAGTTATTTAAAAAGAAATTTCTGTTAAAAATAGAAACAGTTATGAAGGTTTTGTATTAGAATTCGTGGTAATTTCATAGTTTATGAGTCAAACAAAAAAGATACAAACCTCAAGTTTTTTAGCGTTGAGAACACGAAAATTATGATAAAATGTAAAATATAATTATGATACAAAAGAAACATGAAAATTATTAACTTATCTGAAAAAAAAATTTATTTGATTCAAATAATTCAAATTATTTGAAAAATATTTAATTGATTCAAATACTTTTTAGTTGGATCAAAAAAATATGTATTTGATTCAAATAACTTGAATTATTTGAATCACACTTATTTGAACCAAATAAATCGTATTTGATTCAATTAAATAATTATTTGAATTGAATAAATGAATTTATTTAATACTAATAATGAGCTACTTGAAACTATTCTTTTATTTATTTCATTCAAATACTTCGTATATTTGATGCAAATAAAAATTATTTGACACAATAAATTTATTTTATTGATTCTAATAAACTTAATTATTTAATCCGAATAATTCATTATTCAAAGCAAATACACTATTTTATCAAGACAAATAAAAAAACATTTCAATCAATTAAATAATTATTTGAAACGAAAATAATGAAATACTTGAAACTCATTTATTTGTTCATTTATTCATATCACTTAAATATTTCATTTATTTAATACAAATAAAAAATATTTCGACAAATAAATGTGTTATTTGGATACAGAATATACGACATTGGCATTCATAAAGTAGATCAGCCCGAGTTCACACCAAGTCTTTTAGTGGCCGTGTGGCTTAAATAGGTGCGTTTATAGGCTTGCGGTCAGCGTTATGGGCGGGGGGACGTGAGTTCGATGCCACATGCGAGCGAATATTTTTCATTCTTCGTTTTAAGCGTTATATAAAATAATAAAATTGTGTGTTTTGTTGTGAATAAAAACAGTGTGAAGATGTTTATAAATAATGTTGAAAGTCTGTTAAAAAATCAGTTAATATGTATAATATAATAAATAATTATAGTATAATAATATATTAATAAATTTAAAAAATACTAAATATTAAAAAAAAATTTCTGTATTAAATATAGAATGAAATAATTTTCATATTTGATTCAAATAATTATTTATTAACTTGAAATATTACATTTATTTGATTTGAATAATTTAAATAATTGATTCAATTAATTATTTATTGGTTTGGAATATTCCATTTATTTGAATTGAATAATTTGTATTTGATTAAAATAATTTGTATTTGATTCAAATAAATAGTTATTTGATGCGATAAAATCAAATATTTAGGTCAAATGAATATGTATTTGGTTCAAATACACATTTATTGGATTATAACCGCAAATGAATGATTTATTTGGATCAAATAATTTTTATTTGATTCAAATAAATTTTTTTTACAGTGTACTGCCGGATTCTTGATTATCAAAACCCTGAGAGCGTAAAATTATAATATTTTCTGAAAACTATAGAGACGCGTATACGCGGTAAATGCATATAAAGAGCGAAAGCCAATTACTTGCGAACCTGGCGTGTAAAGGGCAACCTTATTTGCATTGAGCATTCGTTCCTGGGGTCCCGCAAGTCGGGAATATCTCCATTACATTCTCGAAGGGGCTGCCGCGAGAGCGTGGACCCGCGGGATATTTATTAAGGGCGGGTAAGGGTCCCTTATTCTAATCTGGTCCCGCCACTCTCAACGGGTGGCCATATACAGACTGCGAGAGCTCCTTCTGACGTCACTTATTCACATGCGACGTCCGCTAATTGCAAATAGATTTATTGCCAATGGGATTCTTCCGGAATTAATTGCTTCTCCCCCTTTTATTATATATAGTATTGAACATAATAAACTTGTTTAGTGGGACTGAATTTATTTTGCAAAACAATTATTATCGTTGAAAAACGAAACAGTGAGTATCAAATCTTGAGGGGGAAATTTTTTTTGGATATTCTCACATAATATATTTAATATTGTAGAGAAAATGTGACGCGATCTGAAGAAAGGGACCTTAGAATATAAGCAAAAACTTATAGGTTATGTTTGCAATTTTTGTAATGAAAATACAAAAACAGAATCAACTGTCGGTTGGGTTCATTAATGTTTAAGGTCTTCACTCAACATTAAATAAAAACTGATTTTAATTTGCAAAAAGTAAAAAGAAACTTTTAATCAACGAAAAAGTAACACTAACATAACCTTAAAGTGATTTGCTTCTAAGGTCCCTTTCTTCAGATCGCGACACAATTATTTCGTCAAATCGACCTTGGATCTGACATTATAAAGTTCAAGGGAAAAAAGAAAAAGAAAAAAGAGAAAAAGAAAGAAAGAAATCTTCTGAAAAGAAAAGAGAGAGAGAGAGAAGTGGGAGAAAAAAATGAGGCTTTGAAACAAAAAGAGGAGTACGGATAAGAAAATAAGACGAGTTGCTTAGACATGAAGAGAAGAAGCTAGTCGTGTCGACGTATTGTCCGTTAAAAGGCTGCCAGCGGCACGTTTATAACGGAGCAACGAATCGCCTCTTTGTTTCTACAAGTTGGTGTGTATCGATCGATCCATCTCGATAAATCGATAGTGCTATTAACAAATTGAATTGTATAATGGAGCCAAAGACCCGGCACCGTAGCGTGCTGGAGGCTTTCTCACATATGCGAGATGACCTATCGGCTCCTTCGATCTCCCTGTCATACAACAAGTATATACACAAGTCCAAAAAGAAGCTACTCATCGTGCATTTTTAAATATGAATCTCTTGATGTAGTCGTCAATTTATCGAAAGTTTTCGGGAAAATTTCTGGAATTTTCCACTGGTTTTTTTCACATCGTCATTTCTTAAGTGTACATGAAAAAAGAAGATAATAAAGAGATCTTCTCCTTTTATATGATTGTTTAATTTTTACTAAATTTGGCGTTTGAAAAACATACGAATTTGATTTTTTATGGTTCCCGCATTAGTTTCTCCATAGTTGGCAGTTCCCTATGGATCTGCCAACTATAGAGATTTTAATATTTTCATAAAAATTCACATCTACTATTTTTTTTACTATTTTTTAAATTTATAATATTAGTTTTATTCAGGTTTTATTTTAAAAATCTCCATAGTTGGCAGTTCCCAATGGATCTGCCAACTATAGAGATTTTAAGATTTTCATAAAAATTCACATCTACTATTTTTTTTACTATTTTTTGAATTTATATTTGTTTTATTCAGGTTTTATTCTTAAAATCTCCATAGTTGGCAGTTCCCAATGGATCTGCCAACTATAGAGGTTTTAAGATTTTCATAAAAATTCACGTCTATTATTTTTATACTATTTTTGAAATTTAATAATGTTAGTTTTATTTAGGGACAGTTTGGAAAGTTTAGTTTCGTTTTAGTTTCTCAGTTGACACAAAATTGAATTAACAAACTGAGTTTAGTTTTTGAGTTGACACAAAATTAAATTAACAAACTAGATTTCATATCAAATTAAGGAAAATTTTTAAAAATAATTGAAATTTTGACGAGTATATTCAAAAAATTCTTGAACATAAATAAATTTCTGCAAAGAATTTTATGAATATGTAATTTATAATTTTGCCAAAATTAATTTTATTATTAGGAGGCTTAAAAATGATGTTTTGTGCAAATAAGTTAGCAAAGCAGTCAACATTTTTAAATAAAAAATTATTCTAAAACAATTTATAAAAAATAATTTTTTCTCGCTAGTTTTTTTGACAATTAAATTATTTCAAAAAAATCAATTTTAAATCTGTAAAGTCTAATTATTGTTAAAAATAGGAAGAGTTTGAAACTCAGTTTGAAAAATAAATAAAATTTTTGCAATGCTGAAGAATAAAATTCTGAATTTTTTTCTGAATTCTTGCAATTGAATATTATTTCAGTAATTTTGACAAAATTCGCTGACATTTTTCTGATTTCACTGAAGAAATTTAGAAAAATTGTTAAATTGTTTAGAATTCTTCTGAATAGTTGAATTTTCGAATGTTGTCATGAAAATAGTATTAATTACTTCTGACCAAAAAACTATTAGAAACAAAATAATGAATAAGTAATTAATTGCAATTAAATGTAATTTATTTTTGATAATTAGAAAAATAATATAATGAACATTTCTTCCATTATCGTCTGATTCTCATTCACGCTTTTCTATGAACAATAGTCAACCTTAAACGATAGCATATTTTGCTTAACGGAATAAATATTTAAGTCTAAAAAAATTCTATTTGAAAATCATGTTTAAAGTTTAAACTGATTAATTACGGAACAGTATGAAGATTTATTTATTTAGATTTTGGAAATATAATAAATTATGCGTACAGAAACAAAGGAATTCCTTAATTGAAAGCAAAAGTGCGAAAAAGAATGGCGACACACAAGGAATTTTCGTTCTTTTAATGGTTAATTGATGTTTTTTTCTCCTCTCCAACTTCCGTTGATGAAATTTGTGAAATGACAGGAAGTTGTTGTATACACCTTAGGATTTTTGCAGTTGTAACGCGCCGATAATTGGACAGTAATAGATTAATTCGCAGACAATGGTCGAGAGGGCAAAACAAGCAAGAGAAACAGAGAACAGAGCGTGGCTCTTCTGAATGGGAGCGTTCTCTCTGTTAAAGGGAAAAAGAGAGAAAGAGAGAGACAGAGAGCCCAGGTAGAAATTTGTCGAGTATTTTACTTCCCAAGTGAGAACTGACGCTGAATTCAGACTTTACTAATAATTATAATAATTATATGGGTGAATTTTCTGAAAGTGACACATTTAAATTTTTGTTTTTCAATTAATTTTTTTCTTCAATTATATGGTTTTTTTCTATTAAAACTATTTAATTTCATACTCAAGAGTAAGATTTTTAGGTTGCGCAAAATTAATTCTTAAAAATGTTAAAGTCTTTTTCATTTGAAAAATATTATTGTTGCTCCATTAAATTAATTTTATTTAATTGGCGAGCTTTTCTATTAAAAATTCACGCCAATATCGCGTTCACGAAATCGAAAATAAAATTACACTGCTTCAAAATTAATAATTTTTATATTTTAATACCAAATATATTCCATTGGATGAAAATATAAATGTATTTAAAGTATTTGATTTAATGGTAATTTGGGTTAATTTTTTCAAAGGAATGCAGGGAAATACTAAAAACAAAAGAAAAACTAGCATATTTCAAGGAAAAGGATTCGTAGATGAAAAATAAATTTTCTTTCATATTTGCATACATTAGGGCGCAATTAAAATATGTTTTTTAGTAAAACATACAAATCTCACACCCTCATTTTATATTACCATCCAAATATTCTGTTAAATTTACTTCTACATTCAGTTATTTATCAAAAAGGAAGGCTTCGGAGATGAAATTAATTTTTACTCGGAGAAAAAATGTAAATTTCGATTATAACAGCAATATTTTTTCTCCTTTTTGTAGATAAAATATATGAAAATTTAACGTCAGATTCTCAGCTTTATTTTAATGTACATTAAAACTTTGTTTAAGATATTTTTAAAGTATAAAATGTCAGTAATCATTGTAAAGTAATTTTAACCTAAAACTGAAGACAAAGTTTAGACATTTTTATCAAAAACAAAAGTGAGGTCTACAAATTTTTAAAATGCATATAATGATAGAAAAAAAATTGTACTTTCTGACAACATTTTAAAAAAATTTCTGAGAATTTGAAAAAAACCATGAAAATTTAATTTTATTGTAGAAGTCCTATTGGAGACATGCGTTGAAAAGGCTTCGGAGATGAAAGTAATTTAGTTATTACGTAAATTAAGTTGAATAAAATTATTTAATTTTCTTTTAAAAATGATAAATAAGTGCTAAATTTTCACTATGGAAATTGATAATAATTATTAAAGAGCAGATTTTGTAAAATTAATCGAGACATAAAAAATGGCACTTTCAGAAAATTCACCCATATGGGCGAATCTCTGGAACTTTTAACCTTTATGTCCCTCACATTATTTTCACTTAAACAGCTTAAATATAAAAACTAATGATTTTTAAATATTTACATGTTTTTAAAAAGAAAATAAGTATTACGATTTAACCATTAATATAAATTATTTTGTTTATTTTTTCTATGTTTTTCTTTATTAAAGTTCACAATACCATTATTTTGCAAGTGTCACTTTCACTTTTTCTAAAGTATTTTGACTGTTTAAATAAGATTTTTTTGGAAAACACGTATTTTACTGTTATAAACTATTTAAAAATATCTTAAGAATTCCATAAACAAACTTAAAAAAAATGAAAAGTAGAAATTATAAAAGACATAATCTTCTAAAAAGTGTCCCTCAGTTTTTGTGTCGCTGGTCAAATCAAAATGGTTTTATAAATTAAACATTAAAAAACTAAACGAAAAAATTTGAAATAAGAGGCACAATTGAATTGTAATTCAAATTTTATGTGCGTGATTTTTATTTTTATTTTCAACTGTATTTTAATCAAAATAATTGTTGGATACTTGTGATACTGGTGTAGTGCGAAAAATATGTCGCTGGTCAAATCATTAATTTCTCCAAAGTTTCTTATTTAATTTGCTCCAAAATTGGGACACGTATTGCTTTAGATGTATTTAAAACTGTGCATATGTTTTTATTTATTCTAATTCTCATTTAATTATTTTTTTGACGTGGATATTCAAATTGTCGCTCGTCAAATATGTCGCTTGGTCAAATCAATCGTTTTCCAATCAATCTGAAGATTCGCATTTATTTGTTCCATGTTATTTATCACGAAGTAACCAAAAATGTAATAAAAAGTGACAAAATGAAAGAAAATCAAAGAAAAGAAAATAAAAAGCAAGAAGAAGGAAACGCGGAATGAAAAATTTATCAACGGAAGGCACTTAAGTAATATTTATTTATTTTTTTTAAACGTTCATGAAACTGTTAGTGTTTTTTCAAGGTTATATATTAAGATCCTCGATATTTTTTCAAAACAATTCAGCCAATCAAATAATTAGAAAAGTTCATGTTACTAATTCAAATAATTATACGTAAACAATTTTCATTAATTTTTTTATTGTAATTTTGTCCTTATTAGTTGTATTAGACGTTTATTATATTTATTTTCATGTTTAATTATGTTTTTGTGATACTGAGAAATAACTTACTTAAGTGTAAGAGATAAAATGTTTATGTATATCTTGTTACAGATTTAGATAACCTAAAATTATTTTCTTTCCAAAAATTTATATTTTAAAGTACAAGGCAACCAAATAATGGTTGTCCAATAATAAAAATGAAATTTATTTTGGTAGAAGATGTAATACCAAAAATATCAAAATTGTGCACACAAAATTTTTTTTTTAAAATTCAAATTCAAATTTTAAAGTTTCCAGAGATTTGCCCATATACGCTCGAGGCTCGGCTCGAGGCTTGGTCAAGATTGATTGCGCTGAAAATTTGCCAAATTCTATTAAAAGAATTATTTTCAATTTTTTTTTTTTTTGAAGTTTCTATAGTTGGAAAATCTTGATATAAGCGAAATAAGAAACGGATTTCAGATACGATTCAGGAAAAATTATATTTGTGACGCGATCTGAAGAAAGGGAGTTTAGAAGCGAATCCAAACCTCTTTGAGGTTATGTTAGTGTTACCTTTTTGTGGATTAAAAGTTGCTTTTTACTTTTTGTGAATTAAAATCAGTGTTTATTGAATATTTCAGTTGCAATGAAAACTTAAACATTAATGATTTATATTGTCAGTCGATTCTCTTCTTGTGTTTTCATTTCAAAAATTGCAAACATAACCTATAATTTTTTGCTTCTAAGGTCCCTTTTTCAGATCGCGTTACATTTTAGCATAATATTTTACTCTAAAAGCAGAAAAATGATCCGAAAACTGAAAAGTTACCAAAGTGAAGCGTTATTGCAATTTCGACTCACAATCAGTACTGCGAATTTTAATTTTGGAGATTAAAAATACAATTTTTATTTGTTTTTGGATAAGTGACTGGTTAGTGACAAACCAGTCACAGGACAGTTTTTCTCTCTAGTTACAGGCCAGTACTGAGTTGAAATTTCTACCTGGGGAGTCTTGACAAGAACTGCAGTGCCTTGAACGATTTTGGAGCGGTTTCTGAGAGTGCATGGAGGCGACGAGTTTCAGATGGTATGAAAGACGACGGACGACGGCACGGGTTCACTCGACAGGCATATAAGGTTACTTGTGGGAAAGACGCCTACGTCTTATTATGGCTTGTTTTGAGCCCTACCAACTCTTTAGTACTATAATTACGCGGTTATTGATAAGTTGATCAAGTTACCAGGTACGAGCCTTCCATTCTGTGGAGGGACAATGTCTTTTCGTTTCCAAGCACAATGAGCCTCCACCGCATATTACCGGATGATGGGCCTACGATCTCCAAAACTAAAACGCCTCAATTTAAAACACCTCCGTTGTAATTTCTCCTTTTCGCATTATTCGCCATCGTTTATATATATATATATATATATATATAAAAGTCCTTTCCCCAATTCAATTAAACTTTGTTTTCAACTCAAATCTACCTCTTCAAATCTAAAGTACAGTCCAAATTTTAGACACTGATATTTTGCTTTTACATTATACGCGCACTTATCAGTGTGGGCAAACATTTTCTTTTCTTACACGGAGAAAATTTATTCCTTCAATGTAATTTAACACTGCAAAAAGAAGTATCTTAAAATACATTATAATCACTTTTAAAACGATTAAAATATATTATTTTTCCATCTTCTATCTTAGAAACTATAATGCATTTTAAGATGCTTTTAACTTTTTGGAAACAACTTAAAAGTGCGACTACCAAAGTATCTTATAATAAGATGCCTCTTTTTACAGTGTTATCATAAATTTTACCGAATTTTTCAGAAAAGGCACATAATCGTAATTATATTATAATTATCATAATAATAATAATTATTGTTATTATAATAATAATCCTCAGCTGAACTTAGCGATATTTATTACAATGTTTTATTTTATAGTTTAAATTGATATGTCAAAAGATGGGAAGTTAATCTTTAGACAGTGTGTAAAAAAATGTATAGAAAATTGTGTTAAATGTGTAGTCTTTTAATTTGTTAACTTCCTTAAAAATTTAATTTTGAATAATATTATTGAAAAATTCTAGAAAATTAACTGAATTTTGGAAGACTTGCAATTCAAATTTTTAAAGTATTTAGAAATTTTAAGCAAATAAATAACAATAATTAGTAAAATATTTATTTTACAAAAGTTATTAAAATTTGAAAAATTTAATTTGGAAATTTTTAAAAAATTGCGTTTTTGAAAAAAACTAATTAAATTTTTTAAAGGAAAAATTACTAGAATTCTCAATAATAATTTTAACAAATTGAAACAATTGGAAATTTTGTAACCGCCATTTTGTATTTTGAAGAGCTGCAATTGTCAAATTCGCAATCAACGTCTCCGTAAAACACAAAAAGCCACCTTTTAGGATTAAAATTACACTGAGAAATCATTATACTCGTTTCAAGTAAAAAAATAATTTTAAGTGATTTTGTTTAATTCAAACTAGTTTGTAAGTTTAATTTGAATATATAGAAAATATTTACTGCTTTGATTCAAAAATAATTTTTGTTTGAATAATTAAGTTTAATTCAAATATGTTTTGGTTTAAACAAAAAATATGTTTAAAAATGTTATGTTTGTTTGAAACTTAAAAGTTGATCATAAATAATACAAAATCAACCACAACTTAGTTTTAAATTAAATATATTATTTTTTTCAATGAACCAAAAAATATGTTTCAATTAAACTTAAATTTGTTTGACTGTATAGCAAAGATATTTTAAGTTTGATATTTGATTTAAACAAAATATTTTCGAATCAAATAAATCGTTTTCTCAGTGTAGGATTTTAGCTATTTTTTAGGAGTAATTAAGAATTTTTTCACTAGAAAAAATATTTTACAGGATATATAGTTGGTAACTGTGTGGAATTATTCTCTGCAAATTTACCACTGGAAAAAATTAATTTAAAGAATAGGGGAAATAAAAAATAAATATTTAGTGTTTGTCGGTATATTCGTGGGATTAAAATAAACAAATGTAAAGAGAGATATAATATAATATATAATATTCGTTGAGGCCATGTCGCAGTGTCGAGATTTCTGCTGATCAGCCAAGCGTGTTAGGGAAGGACGTGTCGTTATCGTAATTGAATTACAAGGCGCGTGGTATTCGACGTGAAAATGACTCAAGAGGGCCTAATAAAAAAAAAGTAAGACAGTTTGAAGTTACACAGGCCGATGGCTTGTCGGTGCGAAGCCTGAGTGACAAGCTATGAGCCCTGCGTCATCCCGGAGGATATGGGGTATACATTCATGCGAAGCGCGGCCCCATCAAAGTCTATTTATATGTACTCTCATATACTCTTTCCAAAAAAACCCCTTCCCCCTCCTTTTTCAATTCGTTATCATTTTTTCCTCTCTCGATAAAATAACGATATTGGCAAAAAAATGAACAATTGATTACGAATCTAAAGTAAGAATTTCCAGGCTTCGCACTCCATTATGAGTTTGAAAAAAGTATAGAAAAAAGTATAGCCTCGATGACAAAAAAAAATAGGAAACAGTAGCCTCGGTGCTAAAAAAATAGAATTAGAAGAATTTCATTAAAAACTTTTTAAAAAATCAAATTTTTAAATTATTTTAATTTAATAATTGATAAATAATTTAATTTTATAAGTAGTCACATTTTAATGTATTCACGTTTCTTAGTGCGAAGATTAATAATTAAATTTCTTATCAGTCAATTTAAAAAAAATACACACTTCAAATTTTTAAATAAAATTGAATTTTCGCAGTTTTTTTTTTTGAAAAATAAGATTTTTAATTCTATTATTGCAAGATATTTGAATTTTTATAAACAAATAATTAAAAAATTTTATGCAATTGAAATTTCTTTACATTCTATTCAAAAAATTTACTTCTTTTAAAGAATTTTATTCAAATTTTTCTAAATAATCAAGGGAAGTTATAGTCATCGTATAATTAAAATTTTATTTTCAAAAATTTATTCCCAATACATTCAATTATTTTTTTAAATAGTAAAACTTCGACAAAATTAAATTATTTTTAAGAATTTTATTAAAATTCATTGTAAAAGTTCAATTATTTCTATAAATAAGAAAAAAGCATTTATATTCACCACAAGAATTCAGTTATTTTCAAAAATTTTTCTTAATTCAATAATTTGTATGTCTACTATTTTAATAAAATTTCAAAAAAGTATTTAATTATTTAAAAACAATTTTGACAATATTCTACACGAATATTCAATTATTTTCTAAACGAATGAAAATTTCATAGGAATTGAATTATTAAAACTAGAGTTTATCTAAATATTTATTTAAAAATCAATTATTTGAAACTTTTTTTTTAGGAAATCCTCGCAATATTTCAATTACTTTGATAAATAATAAAACTCATTGCACAAACGGAATTATGTTTTATACAATTTTAATAAAATTCGTAGGCAAATGCAATTATTATTCAAAATTTGATAAAATTTTATCTAAAGAATTCAATTATTTCAATTATTTTTATAAATAGCAAATTTTTTTCAATTTACTAAATTCTTTATATGAATATTATTTTTAAAAAATATTCTTCACAAAAATTCAATTATTTTCAAAACCTTTCATAAGTTTGAAAAAAAACAATTAATTAATTAATTAATTAATTATTTTCAAAAGTAATAATATTCTGCGCAGAAATTCAATTATGTTTAAATTTTTTTTGAAATTTTCCGAAATTTCAATTATTCTTATAAATAATTAAATTGTTCTCTACAATTGAATTATTTTAAAAAATTTTAACAAAATTTTTTGCAAACATTTAATTATTTTCATAAATATGTAATAACATATTCTTTGGAAGGATTCAACTACTTTTAAAAATAGTAAAATTCTATGCGGAGATTTAATTAGTATCAATAAATTTTAATGAAATTGAATTATTCAAATTTTCAATTATAATTAGAAACGGACAAGATTTTTTTTTGAAAAATTGAAAAAATTCTTTGTTTAATTCAATTATTTTCAAAATTCTAGATTTATGTTTGAAATGAAATAAATTAAAATTTGATGAGAAAATATAACCGGGAAAAATAAGGACATAACCGAAAAAAACGGGGAATTTAAAGGTTAAACACAATTTATAATCAGTCACTGGTTGATAGAGTAAATGTCGGTAAAATTATTTCATATTTTCTTATTGGGGGTCGTTTTTCATTAACGATTTTAGTTTTTAACCCTTTTTTTAAATGGAAATGTGAAATCTAAAAATCTAAATTTGACCATTGGTTTAGAAAAGTAGCGTTTATTTATTTATTTATTGAAATTTAATTCAACAGTCATAAGACCAATTACCAATTAATTTAATTATTATTAAGATCAATTAATTATTAATTATATAAGAAAGCGTCGTTTACATAATATTTGAGTTTTAATATAATAAAATACAATACAATGAAAAATAAGAAAAGAAGAAAGAAATACAACTAGGACCTACCAACAAACTCGTGTACTACCCTAGAAAATGTATGTAGTGAATGAAAAAAAAATATCAAAGTCAGTGTCAGTCTCATCGCAGACATGATTAAACAATTCACACATATCATTGATAATAGTATTTTTTAGCGACTTGCATCCAATATATGTAAGCATAACTCTTCTATGACAACGATAAGGAATAAAAAATGGTATTACAGAAAGTAAATAAGGACAATCAGTAATATACCTAATGACCTTAAATAGATATATAGAGATCTTAATCATTCGTCTTTTTAATAAAGATAAAGCCTGAAACTCGTCGCATAACTCTTTATAATTTGAACCTGGTAAGAGAAATACTCCATTTTTTTATAAAAAAGAAACTTTAAAAAGCGTTTTTGGCATTTTTCGATCATATCAATTAAGTATTGCGCTAGATTGTGCCACAGAATTGAGCCATATTCTAATTTAGAGATGATAAGGGCAAAAAACAAAGATTTTATGGCAGTAACATTTTTAAATTTTTTACAAGTACGAGTTATGAAACCTATGCTTCTATTTGCTTCTCTTACAATTATGTCAATATGTGAATTAAATTTTAAAGAGACATTTAAATGAATTCCTAGATCTTTTACTTTAGTGACTCTCTCAAGAGAGTGTTCATTTACAGTATAATTAAACGTAATAATATTTGTACTTCTTGAGAAGGTACACTACACTTTAATGGGTTAATATCAAGGGAGTTCGATTCACACCAATCAGAGAATTTATTTACATCAGCTTGGAGATCAATACAATCATTAATATCATTAACTGGTCGAAAAATTTTTGCATCATCAGCATATAAAAGCAGGTTGCTGTCAATAAATTGACCAACAATATTCATATATATTACAAAAAGAATTGGTCCCAAATTTGAGCCTTGTGGAACACCAGAAGATGAAATAAGTTGAAATGAAGAGTAACCAGAGTATTGCACTAACATTTTACGATTTGTTAAATAAGCATTGGGCTCAAAAAAGTAGCCAAAAAGTAGCCTCGTATCAAAAAAGTAGCAAATAGTATAGTTTTTAGTAGAAGAGTGCGAAGCCTGGAATTTCAAGATGTTTAAGATTGAAAATGGCGGAAACAATATGGCGGACCTAATTTGCAAAAACGCTCAAAGCATGAAATTTGTAACTCAGGAGTTTCCAGGGTCGCTGATTACGAAACTAAAGTCGGTTTTTTTCGTAATTTAAAATAGTAAACCTGAAAAACAGGTGAGTTATTTTTCTCGTTATTTTCGACAATAAAAGAGACGCAGAAAGAAAGAAGAATTAAAGGAATATATCATCTGCAAAAATTGAAAAATTTTCTAGAACTTCTCTATGAGATGATTAAAATTCCAGACAAAAAATTCCTCGTGAGAGGAGAACTATAGGAAAGGATTTTCCCCGGTCAGTGAACAATGTCGACTTAAATAAAGGAAGCAAATTGTTCCTGAAAGCATAGGGCATGGAAGATAAGTGTATCTGTCGCAATAGTGCGGTGGGTTTTTGTGAATAGCGAGTAAAGCATATAGTATCGAAGCCTCAAAGAAACCGCCGAGCCGAGCCGCTCTCATCTCATGGATAGTACACGTCGCATCATCCAAAGCAGGTTCAAGCGAGTCCCGCTCGACATCTTCACTTGTCTGCTGCTGCCTATTAGTTAAGTCCCATCACAACCAGCTAATGACCACCTTTTATATCATCCAACATTTTACCTTTTACTTCTTTATTCACATATATACATATATTAAATGTATATATGACGACGACGACCCACGCAGGAATCTCAATATCTTTTCGATTCAAAGCCAATGACAACCATAATATTAGTGCCTTTTGTCCCAGCAGCCAATCACATACCGAATTTATTCTTTGTTGCGATAATAAATGATGCGTCATGCTACTATTATGTAACGCCATTTGAGAGTCGGTACGGAAGTTATTCGATTTGCTACTGATGACAATTAATTACTTTAGATCGTGCTAAAATGGAATTTCTCTTCTGGCGAAGCTGTATCGCTATAAGTGCAAAAGAAGATTATAATAGTTTCATCCTGAAAAATTGAAAATTCTTCCAAATAATATACAAAAGGCGTTGGCTAAATATAAACAAAACTCTGAGTCATATTCTGAAACATTGGCCAAACGGTAAAACACCATTAACTTATGGTCTTTTCTCATATGCGTGATTCTCCTGAAAGGGACCGAAGGTCACCAACGTGAGACTCAATATTTGCATTAACTTTTTATTGATATTTTTTTGAGTATAAATTTCAAAAAAAATTATCCATAATCTACGAAACATTATTTATCTTTACATAATCTTGTAATTTAGAAAATTTTAAGTTTTTCTTAGTAAAAAACTTTATTTAATTTTGTCTTTTGGTTTCGGTTAAATATGATACATATTTTTAATTATTTTTTAATATAATTCAAAATTTTGTAATATAGTCCTAATGTATATCAAATTGAAGTGCAATAGTATTTTCGGACGATAAAATAATTTGTCAAAATTGTTTTTTTGAATTAGATATTTCTGAAGTAGTAAATTTTAATATAGAAAGAATGCAACATTTATGTGTAAGAAACATTGATACGATAACAGAATGTAACGACTGTAAAATTATTTTATACGATAGTGTGCAAAAAGCAAACGAATGCATGGAGTGTACGCTTAATATTTTAGAAACAGAAAGAGAAAAAGTTTTCAACAAACAAACATAGTTAACGACAAAAGTATTTTAAAAACCTGAAAATTTGTATATTATGACATAAATGGATTTTGGTCGAAAGGTATAATCTGAAAATTTTTTATTTTGACTCTTAGCTACATTTTTTGGTTTTATAACCCTATTTTTGGTTTGCTATATTTATATCTAAACCTATAGGTATCTAAAACATTCAAAACTGGTGATTCTTATATTACTTTTTGGGGTCCAGAAATAAAAATAATTTTTCAATCTTTTGCACAGTGTTTTTTGCTAAACTGATGAAACGCCAGTAGTCTGAAAAAGAAGGTCGAAGAAGGAAAAAGGAAAATCGATTCAAGAAAATAGAAAATGAAGGGTTGTGAGAAGAAGAAGAATAAGAAGAAGAAGAAAAAGATGAAAAAGGAAATGAAGAAGAAGAAGTCGATCGATTCAAAAAAAGGATCGTATCGAAGAGCAGAAGAAGTCGATTGATTCCAAAAAGGCTATGAAAAAAAGAATAGCGAGAAGAAGTAGACGAAGCAGTAGAAGAGGAGAAGAATCGAGAAGTTGAAATAAACTGGAGAAGTTGGTGTGAGAGGAACCCCCCGCAGTTGGTAAAGGGTTTACGGTCTGTCGGACACTCATACGCGGCGGGCGTCTTTCCTTCCACGTGAGCGTCCAGCTGGTATCGGGCATGCAATCACACGGGGGATTAAGGAGACGAAGAAGAAATTGGAAAAGGATAAGAGGATGGCAAGAGGTGGAGCTCAAGGCAAGAGACGACTCGTCCTGTTTGTCTTTATTTTCTAAATTCATCCGCGATCAAGAGACTCTGGCCACGAGCTAACGGATTATCCCACAGACCTCCGATACTACCTCGTCATTTTCCACTTCACGTCATCCGCAAGCGATGATTTTTTTTTCACTTTTATTTTAAAATTAGGTATTATGTACATTCCTCCATATAATGCAGATATGGTAAATATTGCCATTTTTCGTCAAGCCTAAATCCACTTTTATTTACCGACCGCAAATATTAATTATTCAAATTTTTCATCGAACCCAAATCCTTATTTTTATTTATAGACCAAGGAAATTCAAATGTCACATTAGAAAAAAGGTGTCAAAAAGGTTTCAAGAATATCAAGTTGAGACAAAATACTTTTGAAATTTACTAATTTTGATTCAATTTGATAACCTTTGAAAAATATGACGCGATCTGAAGAAAGGGACCTTAGAAGCAAATCACATTAAGGTTATGTTATTACTACTTTTTTGTTGCTTAAAAGTTTTCTTTTACTTTTTGCAAATTACAATCAGTGTTTTTTAATTCTTTTAGTTGTAATGAAAACTTAAACATTAGTGATTCATATTGACAGTTGATCCTTTTCTTGTATTTTCATTTAAAAAATTGCAAACATAACCTATAATTTTTTGCTTCTAAGGTCTCTTTCTTCGGATCGCGTCACAAGTGATGACGGTGGCGAATCTCACCACCGAAACGTTGTCAATTTTATTAAAAAAGTAAAAGTTAGTGTCTTTTCTTTCACCATTAAACATCTTCCAAAAATCGAAAAATATTTTATTAAATAATTATGGAAGAATTTACTAAATATTAATTCTGTAAGAAACTTTAACAGGGTTGCCACAAATATTTTATTTTATTTTTCCCTAAATTTTCCTGATTTCCAGACAAAATTATCTCCTTTTCCCTGACCATAAAAAATATTCTGATTCACTCTAAAAATTATTAGATACTCAAAAAAATGTTCTATTAAGTTCAGTTACAAATTTCATTAAATGTAAAATTATTCACAAACATCAATAACTAAATTTTTAAATAAGTATTTAATTATCGCTTTTCCACAGGAATTCAAATTCTTCAGAACATTCAAATTCAAACCTTTTTAAAACTCAACAATTTATAAGAATATTATAACAAAACATAAATAATTATTAATGTTTTGTTATTTATTTATTATTTATTGTATATACGGGTTCAAAGGCCCTTTAAAGATAATAATTATTATATAATTATATTAATAATAATTATAATTTAAATAACAATGAAATTTTTCAACAAAATTTAAATTATTTACAAAAATCCTAATAAAATCCTTCGCAAGAATTCAATTATTTTTAAAAGTAGTAAATTTTTTCAAAAAAATTCAATTTTTTCATTTAATTATTTTCATAAAAAATAAATCAAATATTCGGTAATTTCATTTTTTAATGAATTTTTATTAGAAAATTCAAGAAAAATTCAATTATTTAAATCGAAAAATAAATAATTTATTGAATAATTGAATGTTTGTTAAAATTTAATTCTCATAAAGAATTTTATTAACAAATTTTTAAATAATTGAATTCTTTTGACAAATTTTAATAAAATTTTTACGAATAATTACATTTTTCAAGGAATTTGATTAAAATATTGTATCCAAAATCAATTAAAATCCTGCGATGAGTTTTATTATTCATGAAAATAATTTTTAAAAATTTCTGAAAATGTTATTAAAGATTTTATAAAGTAATTGAATTTCGGTGAAGAATTTTATTATTTATAAAAATAATTCAATCCTTGTGAAGAACTTTGTTAAATTTTTTTAAATAATTGATTCATGCGACGATTTTTATAAAAATATCAATTATTTAATTAAATTATTATTTATTTAAATATTTTTCAAAAAAATTTATAAAATTTTGTATATTAAATAATTGAACACACGTGATAATTTTATTATTTATAAAAATAGTTTAATTATTTCAAAGAAATTTATTAAAAATTTTATAAATTAGTGAATTTTTGTGAAATTTTAACAAGAATTTTATTCAAGTTTTTAAATATATTTTAATTTTGATGAAGAATTGTATTATTTATAACAATAATTGAAATTTTGACGAGAATTTAAAAATTTTTTTTTTTAAATAATTGAATATTGAGGAATTTTATTACTTATAACGATAATTGAAATTTTGACAAAAATTTTTAAACATAATTGAATTTTTTAAAATTTTTGAATATATTTGAATGTCTGCGAAAAATGTTATTTTTGAAAATAATTGAATTTCTGTAATTATTTGTAACTTTTCCAAAATTAAATTTTTTAGGGTTTTTAATTAAAATTCTTTTATCAATCTAGTATTTATGAAAATTTTAAAAATAATTCATTACATAATTGTATTATTTATAACAATAATTAAAATTTTGACAAGAATGAAAAAATTTTTTTTTTAATAATTAAATATTGACGAATTTTATTATTTATAAAGATAATTGAAATTTTGACAAAAATTTTTGAACATAATTGAATTTCTGCGAAGAATTTTATTACTTTTAAAAATAATTTAAATCTTCCAACAAATTTAATTCAATTTTATAAAAACAATAGGATTTCGCTGAAGAATTTTAATATTTTTAAAAATAATTGAATTCTTGAAAATAACTTTGTTAAATTTTTTTCAATAACTGAACTCTTGCGACGTATTTTATAAAATTCTTTTTAATTAATTGATATTTTTCGTAAAATTATTTGAAATTTTTTGCATTAAATAATTGAATTCCTATGTGAAAATTTTATTATTAATGAAAATAATTGGTTTATTTAGAAGAAATTCATCAAAAATTTTGTAAATTATTGAATTCCTATGAAATTTTTCCAAGAATTTTATTAAAGTTTTTAAAAATAATTGAATTTCGAAGAAGAATTGTATTATTTATAAAGATAATTGAAATTTTGACAAGAATTTAAAAAAAATTTTTGAACATAATTGAATTTTGAAGAAGAATTTTTTTATTTTTAAAGATATAATTGAAATGACGAGAATTTTAAAAAATTTTTAAATATAATTGAATTTCTGCGAAAAATGTTATTACTTTTGAAAATAATTGAATTTCTGTAATTATTTGTAACTTTTACAAAATTAAATTTTCTTTAATATTTTTAATTAAAATTCTTTTATCAATCTAGTATTTATGAAAACTATAAAAATTATTCATTACATAATTTATAAGTCATAATTTTATGATAGTTTTTTAAAAATTAAGTTATTTAAAAAGAAATTAGTGTCTGAAATAGAAAAATTTCAAGGTTTTGTTTTAAAATTCGTAGTTATTTTCATAGTTTACAAGACAAACAAAAAAGCATCACAATTTAGAGTTTTTTCATGAATTTTTGAAATTTGATTTTTTTCAGTACTTTTACTAAAAATTCCTGACTTTTCCCTGACCAATTTTACTTTCCCTGACTTCCCTGACCTGTGGCAAACCTGTTTAAGGTTTCAACTTTAAGGTTGCTTTGAAAAAGTAGCTGTGATCAAGAAATCTTGATATATTTGTAGTACAAACACAATAGGTTGGAAATGTTTTATGAAAAGAAACGTTGGCCGATTGTATACGCAACAAGAAATGCGCAGTAAGATAAAAACAGGAAAGATGCAAATGCATATACTCTTAAGCGCAAATACATCAATCTTGGTTATAAGTCATTCTTCATCGATCAGCTCTTTATCCGATCCGATGGAGAGACATTGTCGAACGCTCTTGTGCGTAATGTTCAGGCAGATGTCGAGAGAAAACTTGTTCAATGACATGCAACACTTGTTTCACTTTGTCATTTTCATACCTCCACTGTTTTCTCTTAATTTCACGTGTTTTTTCTGAAAATTATATTCTTTCTCCTTCTCTACCATATAAAGTCAAAAAATCAAAACCATTAGAAAAAAAACCCCAAAAAACCACCTTTAAGAGTTTCGACTCTAGAAAAAAAAACAATTAATTATAATAATCGTCATATTCTGTTCATATACTTGAAGTTATATTTGAGCAAGTTTTGTTTTTTTGTTTTGTTCTGAAAGATAATATTTTACTTAATTATTTTTTTACTATTTTCTTTATCTAATTTAATAATATGTGACGCGATCTAAAGAAAGGAGTCTAAGAAGAAAAAAATTATAGGTTATGTCTGCAATTTTAAAAATGAAAATACAAAAAAAGAATCCACTGTCAATTGTAATAATTAATGTTTAAGTCTTCGCTACAACTGAAATATTAAAAAAAACTGATTTTAATTTGCAATTATAGTAAAAAGAAACTTACAAACAAGAAAAAGTAAAACTAACATAACCTTAAAATGATTTGCTTCAAAGGTTCCTTTCTTCGGATAGCGTCACAATTAATAAGTAAAAAATAATGTAATGAATTATTATCGTGTCATTGGCATTTACGCTTCCGTATGAAAAATAGTCAACCTTAAAAGTCAACAGATATTGCTTAACGGAATAAAAAAAAAACCGTGCGAACTTTTGAAACACTCTTTGTCTCAATTTAACACCCATAGAAAAAGCGAACATATGCTCAAGAAAATGACATTTAGAAATTAAATTTTAATCACCCAGATATATGTGAACACTAATGGAATAACAGATTTAATGACGATAAAGAATAGAAAGTAATCTGGCGTGTCAAAGAATGAATTAAGAGTATCAGAAGGCAGGAGAGTGAGTTTTTTCTTTTACATCAAAGTATTTTGTTGATATTAACGTCACTTTTGAGATTGGATGCCTTAAAATCATTTACCCTGCGAATTATTTGTTTGATATCGACTAATGTCTATCATGAAAGAAAGAGAGAGAGAGAAGAGCATCAGTTTGTAAAGAGACACAATGAGACTAAGAATGAAGAGAAGAAAAGGAATTCGAGAATCGACGCACAATCGAGCAAGAATGACTTGCGTAAGAAATACTCTTTTTAATCTGTCGTGGTCCTCATGTCATTTCTAGTGTCTGAACGAATTTACCATTGTCCTTTTCTTGTCTTTCACGACGAATGAATTTCTTTATGTCCTCTGATTCGTTATTTATTATGGAATGATGAAATTTCGAAATTTTTTTTTTTTTAAAGAATATAATCCATTATATTGAAAGAAGTTTCAAACAAATCCTTTCAACTTTCTCAAATAGACTTATTCATAATATATATAAATTTACATGCGTGATTCGTGCCTATACGGGGAGAAATTTGAAATTTTTTAAATAAAAAGAAAATTTGTGTTACTTGGAACAAAAGAAATACTGTTGGTTTGATAACATATATGAGATATTGATTATTGTGCTAAAGATTTTGAAAAGCTTTGTACTTCATTATTTATACTGAAGCTTTGGTGCTATTGGGCCAAAAGTATTTTTCGCACATTATACACTGTTAAAAATTTAGGTATTTATTAAAATTTAGTATTTTTTTGGTAATTTCAGTTACATATTTCCGAAAATTTAAATACATACAAAAAAAATAATAAGCGTGCGTAAAATTTAAAAAATCTACAAAATTAAATTATTTATTACAATTTAGTATTTTTTTAATAATTTCAATTACATATTTTCAAAATTTCAATTACATATTTTCAAAATTTCAAATACATACAAAAAATAATTAGAGCGCGTAAAAATTTAAAAAATTTAAGTATTTATTAAAATTTTGTATTTTTTAGTAATTTCAATGACATATTTTCGAAAATTCAAATACATACAAAAAATAATTAGACCGCGTAAAATTTAAAAAATTTAAGTATTTATTAAAATTTAGTATTTTTTCAGTATTTTTAATTACATATTTTCTAAAATTCAAATACTATATACAAACAATAATAAGCGCGCGTAAAACTTTCTTTTCCGTTCTTCTTTTCAAAATTTGCTTTTTCAAATTTAATGAAAATTCTTAATTTGCTAAAAAATAAAATTTTTCTTATGCTGTTTTTCATTAAATTTAATTATTTGAACAACTCGTATAGTAAATGCCAAACTATTCTTAACAGCAACTTGAATTAAAATTCAAAATTGATTTCAATAAAAGTTGGCAAAATTTTCAATTGTTTCAATATTTTTTAATTATTTTCGAAAATAGAAGTATTTTTAAAAAATTTTAGTTTTATTTTTTCAAGAAACAATTTTACGACATTTCTGAATTAAATTTTTCAAAACTTTAATACTTTTTGTAAAACAAAACTTTAAAAACTCATTCATATTTATTTTTCCCGAGGCATTAAAATTACAAATAATTTGAATGAAAAACCTAATGAAATAAAATTATTTCCAAAATTTGCAACTGTAATTCATCCAAAATTCAATTATTTTTTTAGGGTTTTTAAATAAAATTATTGAAAAACTTTAATAATTTGTAAAGAAAAATAATGTTATTAATAATTTTTTCAAATAAAAATTCGAATATTTTTAAACTTTTGCTTCGGTAAAATTTTCAAGGAATTTAATTTCAAAACCTTTTAAAATTTATTTAATCCCTAAAATTCCGGTTTTCACGGTTTAATATTGAATTATTTTTAAAAACTTTAACTGAAATTTTTGTTAAATCAATTTCTATGAGAATTCAACTACAAGAATTGAATTATTTAAATGGAATAATATTTGTAAATTCATAAAATGATATAATTTCAAAAATATTATTATATATTTAAAGACAATTTTTACAGAGGAAAAAATAAAATTTTGTAAAATATAAAGTTTTACAAAATTTCCAATTGCTTCAATTTGTTAAAATTATTATTGAGAATTCAAGTAATTTTTTCTTTAAAAAAATTTTAATTAGTATTTTTCAAAACCTAATTTTTTAAAAACTTCCAAATTATTTTTCTCAAATTTTAATAACTTTTGTAAAATAAATATTTAACTACTTATTGTTCTTTATTTGCTTAAAATTTCTAAATATTTAAAAATTTGAACTGCAAATCTTTCAAAATTTAATTAATTTTCTAGAATTTTTGAAAAACTTTAATCATTTTTAAGGAAAAACAATGTTATTAATAATTTTTTAAAATACAAATTCTCATAGTTTTAAACTTTTGTTTCCATAAAATTTCCAAGCAATTTAATTTAAAAACCTTTTAAAATTTAACTAATAATTAATTCCTAAAACTTTTGTTATAACAGTTTAAAAATTTCAACTATTTTTTAAAATTTTCACTGAAATTTATGTTAAATCAATTCCTGTGAGAATTCAATTACAAGAATTGAATTATTAAAATAGAATAATTTTTGTAAATTCATAAAATGACATAATTTCAAAAATATAATTATATTTAAAGACAATTTTTAAAGACGGAAAAATAAAATTCTTAAAATATAAAATTTTACAAAATTTCCAATTGTTGCAATTTGTTAAAATTATGATAGAGAATTCAAAGTACTTTTTTCTTTGAAAAATATTTATTAGTATTTTTCAGAAACCTAATTTTTAAAAAATTTCCAAATTAAATTTTTCAAATTTTAATAACTTTTGTAAAATAAATATTTAACTAATTGTTGTTCTTTATTTGTTTAAAATTTCTGAATACTTAAAAAATTTTAACTGCAAGTCTTTCAAAATTCAGTTAATTTTCTAGAATTTTTGAAAAACTTTAATAATTTTTAAAGGAAAATAATGTTATTAATAATTTCTAAAAATAAAAATTCCAATATTTTTAAACTTTTGCTTCCCTAAAACTTTCAAAGAATTTAATTTAAAATAACCGTTTAAAATTTAATTAATTCCTAAAATTTTTGTTATAACGGTTTAAATATTGAATTATTTTTTAAACTTTCAACTGAAATTTTTGTTAAATCAATTTCTATGAGAATTCAACTACGAGAATTACTACGAGAATTGAATCATTTAAACAAAATAATTTTTGTAAATTCATAAAATGATATAATTTAAAAAATATAATTATATTTAAAGACAATTTTTAAAGTGGAAAAAAAAATTCTTAAACATATAAAATTTTACAGAATTTCTAATTGTTTCAATTTGTTAAAACTATTATTGAGAATTCAAGTACTGTTGTCTTTAAAAAATTTTAATTAGTATTTTTCAAAAACCTAATTTTTTAAAAATTTCCGTGTTAAAATTTTCAAATTTTAATAACTTTTGTAAAATAAATATTTAACTATAATTATTGTTCTTTATTTGCTTAAAGTTTCGAAATATTTAAAAATTTAAACTGCAAATTTTTCAAAATTTAATTAATTTTCTAGAATTTTTGAATAATATTAGTTTTTAATTTAATTTCTAAGGAAGCTAACGAATTAAAACATAAATTTTCCACATTTTACATATTTTCCGCAGATAAAAATTATTTTATTCCGGGAAAAATAATTTTAATGTCAATAAATTGTCAGGGAAATTGATAAACTGAAACTTGCAACTCCCCTAAATTATAATATTCTAATTTATATTCTCTTAAATTAATACCAAAATTATAGATTCAAAAAAAAATAAATTCAATAACATTAGCGCTATTTGGCAAATAGTTTTTTTTCCGAGATTTTTTCTCTTAATTTTCCCCCTAATTCTTCCTCTAATCTAATTTCTTCAAATTAGCGTCAAAGATTAATTTCAGAAAACTGTTTTTCTTTTCTATACAAAAACCCAAAAGTAAATATTAGCGATTCAAAAAAAAAGAAGAGATTCAGTGGAGTTTTTCACCTTTCATCCCACAGAGTGCTACTGCGTTTAACTCAGTTGTTTACATAAATAGTGGGGAGTCCTCTAAAGCGGAAGGGCTTTAAGGAAGTGATTGCAGTGTTTATTCAACTCGCGCGCTTTCTATGAGAATTTATAAATGCTTTATGGAAAATTGTCAATGAGAAAAATTTGTGGATAATTCCCTCCTACCAAAACACGAAATAAACGAATGGCTAAACTATATTTAAAAACTTGGGACAAAATATAGAGGAAAATGTCGACTAAAAATAAGTGAAACGTTTATAAAATGTCAGTACCTGCTCGTGGGAAGACTGAAAATTTCAAACAAAAAAATTTTTTCTTATTTTCATTTCTTTTTTCGGATGGGAATGAGAAAAAAAGAAAATTGCTACATTAAAAAAAGGAAAATGACTGGCTATTTTTGAAGAATATACAGAAGTTCCAAAAAATTTGAACATTAGCCGTATTTTTCGTTTTAAATTTTTAGAAAGGACACTCCTCTTATTTAGTCTTTGTGTATTTGACAATCTGAAGAAAGATCCTTTTATTAAGTTGTTTCTTCGTTCACCGTTCGGTGTCATTTTATCGGGCATTTACTTGCTTACGAGTGTTTTTATTGTAATTTTTCGTTCTTCATTGCGTCGAAGAAGGAAAGAATTTTTTTTCTGAAGTTAGTTTTTGTGTATGCTTCTGTTTTTTTTTCTTTATATATAAACTTTTTCAAATTACCAAAAGCCTACAATGTAAACTAACAAATTTAACAATTTTTAGTTTTTTTTAGTAATTTTGATCTTTGAGCTCATTTTCAAATTAACTCACGACACTAACTAAGGAATTTTTAAACATACCGGGCAATTTAAAAAAAGTATCAAAAACGCGCATACGTATAAAACAAAACATTTTTTTTAAATTAATTAACTTGAGTATTAATAAATCAATTTTTTAGGTTAAAATTTTTTATTTGTTCTATATTTGTTAATAAAAGAAAAAATTACGTAAATAAATTAGAAATTAAAAAAAAAATTGGTTAAACAAAGTTTATGTAATTAGTTTTTTAAGTCTTTTTTTAATTTAAATACCTTCGTTAACAAAAACTTTAAGAATAAATAAAAAATTTTATAATTTAGAAAGATACTAGAAATTTGTATATAAAATATTAGGATGTTTGCCAAATCGAAAATATGCAAGTGTTTTTTATAACTTATTGGTAATAAAAATAATATTCTCAATTAGAAAATTCAATAATTTGAAAATTTGTGATTACCAAATAAATTTTTTGTCAAAATTGTTTTTAAACGATTGAATTCTTTTGGGAAATTTTACTAAAATAATATAACAAATTATTGGAATTAAAAAAATTTTTTTTAATTAATTTAAATTTGTTAAAATTTATTTATTTTAATAAAATTTTTGAAAATAATAATTGAATTTTATTACTTTTCCAAATAATTAAATTCTTGTGATGAATATTGTTATTTATGAAAACAATGTCCTTTCTCTAAATGATTTTATTATATATTTATGAAAATATAATTGAATCCTAGAAAAGTATTTTTAAATTTATGAATATAATATTGAATTACTGCAAATTCTATTTTAAACTTTTAAATTGCTGTAAAAATTTTATTTTTTTTAAATAATTGAATATTCGTGTGAAACTTTGTCAAAATTGGTTTTTAAATTAAATTCTTTTAGAAAATTTTATTAAAATATAGTACAATATTAACAATTAACAATTTTAAACATTTAAATTGCTGTAAAATTTTTATATTTTTCAAATAATTGAATATTCGTGTAAAACTTTGTCAAAATTGGTTTTTAAATTAAATTCTTTTAAAAAATTTTATTAAAATATAGTAGAATATTAACAATCACAGAATTAAAAAAAATTTTTTGAAAATAATTAAAATGTTGTAATCAATTTTATAAAAATTCTCTAAAATTATTGAATTTTGTCGGAGAATTTTTTTATTTATTTTATGAAGACAATAATGATAATTTTAGGTATAATTTTTTTTAATTTTTAACAATTTTTTTAGATTTGTTGAAAATAATTGAATTTCTGCGAAGAATTTTGTGAATTTTGAAAATATCAATTTAATCCTTATCATGAATATTTGTTATTTATATAAAAATAACTGAATTGTTAACGAGATTTTTTAAAAAATTTTTTAAAATGATTGAATGTCTAGAATGAATAATGAATAATTAACCGTATTTAGGCCTTATCATTATTAAACAAAATATATCATACGGTCAAACAACCAAAAATGACTAATGAATAATTAAATTCATGTGATGAATTTTTGTTATTTATATGATGAATATTTGTTATTTTATGTGAATTTAATTGAATTATTTCGAAGAAATTTGAAAGAAAATTTGTCTAAAAATTGAATTCCTGTCCAATTTTTATTATCAAGATATTATTATTATTATTATTATAATTTTAATTATTATTATTTTTATTTATGAAAGTAATTAAATGGTAAAAAAATGTTTAAAAATAAAAAAATGTTTTAGTACAATTTTATTAACAAATTTTTAATAATTAAATTCTTTTTAGAAATAGACATAATTTTTTAATGTAATTACATTTTGGAGAAAAATTTTCATATATTTATAAAGATAATTGAAATTTCAACGAGATTTTTCTTTAAATTTTGAACTTAATTTAACTGTTTCAAGAAGAAAATCATTTTGTAACTTCTTCAAAATTAGATTTTTTTAAAAAATGTTTTTAACTAATATTTTCCAAACTACCATTATCTTTAATAAAACAAATTAAATATTTTGATTATTATTGAATATCATTAAGTAATATATTGCGAAATTGAACTAAGTTTAAGAAGAATGTGAATTATTAAAATTTTGCAATAAAATTTAAGTTTTTTTAAAATTTATAATTAAATTCATTCAAATTTGAAATATTCTACAATTTCCAATTGAAACCATTTTAATTTCATCTAATTTATAAAAATTTTAAACGCAACTCTTTTAAAATGAAATTAATTTTGAAATATTTAAGTAAAATTACTCATTAAATAATTTATTAAAATAATAGTAATAACAATAATAATTTTATGATAGTTCAGTAAAAATGAAGTAATTAAAAAAGAAATTATTATCAGAAATAGGAAAAATTGAGAATTTTTTTATTTTGTATTAGAAATCGTATTAGAATTTATATTAGAATAGGAAAAATTGAGAATTTTTTTTATTTTGTATTAGCATTCGTGGGGATTTCAATAGTTTATCAGGCAAATGAAAAAGA